>JAILYB010000036.1:5555186-6943983 GCA_021437785.1 Rhodomyrtus psidioides
GAGGCGAGAGGCTGCCCTCCCGCCTCCGGCTGCCGCCCCACCGCCTCGGGGGGTGTGGGGGAGGTGGCGGCAAAGGACGGCGATGTCGCCGGCGCCTCGACAAGGGCCGGTTGGCCCTCTCTCGGATCTGGGCTGGGGGTCGCCGGCCCCCGCCCTGGCCAGGCGAGGGTCGGTGACCCCTCCCCTCGTCCCCTGCCTTTGGTCAACGGGGTCGCCGGCGACCCCGCCGATCTTCGGTCGCACCCGTTGACCCACCATCGGCGGTGGGCCGGCTGCTGCAGGCAGGAGGGGCAGCCCTCCCGCTTGTGGCATCTTCTTCTTCTTTTTTAATTATTTTTAAAAATTAGAAAAAGGAAAAAAATAGAGAAAAATAACAAAAAATGAAAATAAGAAATGACGAAAAATACCCTTCAAGTCAGGCCCTTTTTTGAAACTTTATAATCACTTTAGAACATTATTTGAAACAAAGTTCACTTGAAGCCCTTATTTGAAAAAATGAGAGGACTTGGGGCTCTTTTTTGAAATTTTCCCTAATTCTTATGGACAAAAAAAGCTCAGCGACCATTAAGAATCCTCTGACTCTCTAGCACCGCTGCCCTTTGTCGCATCCACCCGGCTCGGCGCTCAAACCCATCACCGCCACCAAGCCCGGCCGCCTAAAGGCATCGCAAGCACAAGCTCCCCCAACACTGCACTTGGGACACGAATGTCATCAATTTCTTTTCCAGCTTTATTTTTAGTTAGAAATATAATTTTCTATTTCTATTCTCTAGATGAGTTTTTGAGTAAAGACACGCGTTTGATAACGACACAAAGTTTGTATTCTCAGAACAAAAATTCGTTTAATAACAACATCAGATTTATACGGTTGGGCAATCAGCAGACAACGATTGGCGGCGTGCTAACGGTGAAGCGTAGCACCGGCGGCCAGTGACCAACTAACGACTACAGGCGAATGGCAAACGACGGTGGAGGGACGGTGGTCGGGGGCCAGTAAACTGCAAATGGCGTCTGTTGAATGGAAAACGGCAATCGGGGATCCAAGATTGGCGACCTGCAGATGGCAATCGACAACAGGCGATGGGCGTCTAGCAGTAGCGACGCAAGAGCAAAGGAGATCGCTCGCTCGTGAGAGACGGAGTATGCATCGAGAAAAATTATTATCTTTGTTTCTGTTCTAGAAATAGAAAAGTAAGAGATTTCTACTTCTCTTTTCTATTTCGAATTTATTTTTGGAAAAAAATTTATCTCATTGTTTTTCTAAACAGATTTCTGTGCCAATTTTTTTTTTAATCTGAACAAAAAATTTAAAAAATAGGAAATAAAACTGTTATCATGGACGCTCTTAACTGACTGCCAACAACAGAGAGGGATTGATGGATTATTCGGTGGCGGTGGTGATGGTGAACAGCAGGGCGGGATGATGGTGGGGAAGGTGGGGGGAGACTGCGGCCTACGATGGTGAGAGGGTGGTGGAGGACATTGATGCCCAAGAAAAGAAGTCGGAAAAATCAGAAAAAAAAAACGGGGGGAAAATGCCGTGATGCTACTCTAAACTAAAGTCATCCCTTAGCCCACCCCAAAAAAAAAAAAAACGGGATTTGTTGCTACACGTGACTAGGGAATGACATTATATTCGACTCAAAAGTTCAGAAATTAGAATCAAACAAAAAGGAAAATTTCCAAATAGGTGCTTAAAGTGCCCTGATAATAAAGGCTTAAAGTGCTTTTTTAAGTAAAAAACTAATTTGAGGTAAATTTATCACATGTATATCAATTTGAAATTTATTGTGATGTTAATTCATAAATAAATAAACATTGTCTTGGTGATGGTGATGGTGATTGGTGAGTGGGGAGACTAGTCGTGGCCAATCGAAACCGTGGACCCGGAACCCACCGATTGACCGGGCCCATGATTTCATATTTTTTGGAATCGAATTTTATTATATTATATTTTATAATAACTTATAAAATTAAAAGTTCGGAACATGATTTTATTACATTATAATTTATAATAATTTATAAAATTACATTATAATAATAATTCAAAGCCCATTTCTCTCCTCTCTTTTTTTTTAGATTTTATTACAATGTACAATTTGATTATAATTTATAATTTATTAATTTTATTTCATTATTTATTATTTTAAAAAATAAAATTAAAAGTTCGGAACAGAGAACTGGCTTGGAACCGCCTGTTCGGAATCGAAACCAGAATCAGCCCCTTAGGCTGCATTTGGTGGTCCGGATTTGGGCTGGATAGGATAGGATATGGCTGGATTAGAAATCCTCTGGATTGTCTTTTGGATTTTGTAAAATCTCATCATATATTTGGTAGATGTCCATATAGGAAATGATATTCGCACTGTTTAATGTTTCGTCGTTGGTACCGCCGCCGTCGTACCCGTCACGAAGACAGTCCTCCACTGCCAAGGGTTGACTGAAGGGTCGGAGTCGTAGTAGGGCAGGTTGTGGGCGGTCGAATCTTGGGAGGAGAAGGGGTAGAAATCTAGAACCGCCGTCTCCTACGAGGAGAGGGATCTAGTCGTCCATTGAACGCGAGAGCGAAAGAGAAAAGAGAGGAAAGAGCGAGAGAGACCTAATTCTTCTTCGCAAGAGAGACACAATTTCTCGAGAGAAAATCCGAGCGGACCGAGACCGGAGATTGCCGGCCCTTCGATTGGAGCTGTCCATCGCTCCGACTTCCCATGAGTTGGCCTTGCATGGTGATGGTGTGCTGGGGAGAGTTCGTCGGTGATAGAGAACGAGTCTGTGCTTCCATGGCGATGGGCTCCGAGAGATCGAAGCCGCTCCATAATTTTACGCTCCCACGTCTCCGCTAGGGCAGCCAGTGCTACATGCGGTGTATGAAGGTGGCCACCGACTCCTCCTCCGTGGGTATCGCCAGATCTCACTCCTCCTTCCAACAGAGGGAGCCGAATTTCGAGCGTCTAAGGACTTAAATTTCTTCAGCATGACAAGTTGTATTATCCAGTTGATTTATTTGACAGGATTTTTATTAGTAAATAACCACTGGTCGAAATCTAACTTCATGATCCATAACGCCCCATGATGCAAAAGATGGAATTTATAAAACACGAATAAATCACAAGTAGCAAAACAGTAAACAGAGGCATTCAAATAGAAAATGTATCCAAAGGCAATTAGCTTTTGTCGAAGAATAATGGTAAGATTTTTATATTGAGGAAACGATCGTTCTCGGGATATCTCTGTAAAACGTCTACGAACCTTGTAAACCATTGTTGAATATGAAAATTCATGCTGGAAGGGCAAGCAAAGTCGACTGCACCACTGATCAGCAGCACAAGCTACAACAAATTGTAATTTTATTCTCCATTGGAATTTGATTTGATATGCATCCTTTTTTGGTTCGCGCACATTCGGACTAAGGGATGAGGAGCAGTGGGATCGTCGGTGCCGCCGCCGTGGACGATGTTGAGAAGGACGTCGGCGGCAGAGCGGCAGCATGAAAGGTTCCGATCGGCAGCGGCGGCAGCAACGACATTGGAGGTCAGGGTGGCATCCCACGTGTCGGCGGAGATGGACGAGGGAGGAAAGGGCGAGGCATGGTCGTTGAGGGTTTGTTACTTTTTATCCAATCGGGGTATATCTTACCCCTCCCTACGGATTTCTTATACGGTGCTTTATATGGATATATCCAATCCGGACGATATAGCCAAACATCGGATAGGATAATTTGTTATCCTATCCGGGCCCAAATCCGGACTACCAAAAGCAACCTTGAGGGGCCGGATCCGGTTTCGCCTTTTTACGGTTCCACGGAACCGGCGATTCCACGAAACTGGCCATGTCTAGGAGAGACACAAGAAAATGCTTGAAGAATTAAACCAAACAAGGAGTTAAAAAGCATGCTCGATATGCCAATGAAGTATACATGACAATACAAAATTAGAGAATTGAAGGCATTGCAGATTAAGATTATCGAAACATAATCAACAGTTTTCAGTTCAGTGCCAATCTATGCCACCTATTGTGGTAGATCCCACCCCTTCCCACACGTCGCTAGTCCCCACCTCCTCTCTCTCAAAACCCTCCATGCCACTGTCCCAAAAGCCTCCACCATTTGCATCTGGCAGCAGAGTTAAATGAAACAAGCAAAAATTTGCCTGAACAAGTTAGTCATTGCCAAACTTCCCGGGTTTCGATAGGAAAAACATTTCAGATTCCGTGAAAGAAAACTTCATCAAACCAAAACCATCTCGAGATGACATGGTTTTGATGCTTTGATTGGTAGGACAGTTCAAAGACTTACAATGGTTATAGAGAGGCCTTCTTTTCTCGTTCCGGCTAATACTCTCTGCGTTCCTTCCCTGCTCTGGACTTGAAGCTTGTCCCAGAACTACGACACGCTTCAGAGGAGTGACAATTCGACCTTGCAAATAATACATGGAGCAAGTTATGCATGTTGTTGGGTATTTCATACAATTGCTAATCAAGATCTATAAACGAAGCGGAATTAAATAGATCTACATACCCATAAACACGAAACACGGATTGCAGCCATACGTCAATCGAACCGTCGTATACATCAGTTGTATTGGATCTTCAAGCCCTGAGATCAAATTTGAATCACTGATTGGTGAGGTATATCACGTAAAACGAGCATACCTCGATAGCCACAGATTAAGAGCCCCTTCGCATGTGACACCATCCGGATCCGGCGATCGATCGTCGTCGAGAGATAGCATTTCAATGGAGTTTTTGGGGAGAGTTTTTCTTCAATGGTGATTCCTTAGAACGAACGTACGTTCTCAGAAAGAGGAAGACGTCTTCTTCCTTTTTCTCTTCTTGGAAGAATAGGAAACAAATTCCTTTGATTTGCAATTTAAATATTGCAATTTAGGTAATTAGCCAAATTAGCCAATTTACCTTATTTGGCCCTTAATGGGCGCTATTTCCAATATCTCCCACTCGCTCACAAATGGCTAAATATCTCTCTTTCTCTTCTCACTGCTAAGTTCATATAGGCAAATAATCCGTGCGACCAGCATACTATGAGAGCTCGTTGCTATACATCTGTTAGGAGTATATAGCAGCTCAAAAAAAAATAGGCACATAACCTCAGAGTAGATTCAGTATGCAGTACCCTAGATCAATCAGTCACATTTACATCACATCTCTCTTGATCTCTTTGAGCGCTCAAATATAATACATTGTATTCACAATCATGATTAAACTCATATAATCATAATGGTCGATCTATGAATACAAAGATTGAATGTGACATCAAAATAAAATTGATCTTCCTCTTCCCTTAAAACTCTCAATCTCAGTCCAACTCGCTTTTCTAGAGATGTTCCATTAGATCGAATCAATCTCATGACCATTGGCAACATTCTAAGATAGTAAACACTAAATAGAAATCTCAAGAATATGTCAGAGTCATGAGGGCACTTAATTTGAGGAACTCATATCCTCAAGTGTCTCACACGACCATAGAGTTGAGATCCAAACTCTTGCCAACTCATTTTGGTCGTCTCATGCATACGTAATATGAAGTACGTATTACAGTATTCTCTCCTTTCCCATGGAGCGTATGTCTTTTCATTCAATACCGTACAGATGAAGCTTAGACATACTCAACGTCTAGCTTGAGTTCACAAATCTACTCTTTTTAAAGAATCCAACAGAACTCACATCTGGCATCAAAGACAGATAAAGTGAAAATGTGTGGGTTATTCACTTTCGGGCATAACTTATTACGACCTCATCTTAACGCTTTTGTTAAGGCGACATCAAAATTTCAAGCTTGAGCTCTGTTGACACCTGATTTTTTATCAGTCTTTCATAGTTTATTTTTTAAAAATTCATAAAAAATATATAAAAAGTTAAAAAATTAAAAAATCATCTTTGGTAGCCTTGACCAAGCTAAAGGAACCATTTTTGACAAAAAAAAATAATTTTTCAATTTTTTAATATTTTCCAAAATAGAAAAATACATGAAAAATGAAGAAAAATAGCATTCGATGTCGTAAAAATATAGAAAAATAGTCAATATTTTTATTTTTATTTTCTTTTCATTTTGAACTCATAAATAGTCAAAATTCAAGTTCAATTGCATGTGTTTCTTCACGACGCATAGAGTTGAATTTGGCAAAAAAAATATCATTCGAGTCTTTTAATTTGTAAATTTCTACATCTTTTTTAGTCTTGATGTCCAATTAGATTGACCACCATCTACAATAAATGCCCCTTGCTGAATATTTTCGTTTTTGTTTCACATGATTTCATGGTGTAAAATGCCGAGTGGATCCCCAAATATAATCGGGTCGGCATGAGCTCGATAGCTCGTCCAAGACCAAATCAGGGCACGGCGAACCCCATGTGAGTACTCTCGAACTCCTGCGATGCTTCCTAATGCTTTTCTTAGGTCAGATCGAGTGTAGAACGGCTAGAACAGCTAAATCATTCTTGAGCTGTGATTGATAAATAGGGCATTACTAGGAATGCCATGTGATTTATTTGCATATCTAGATTCCTTGAGTTGCGCATTTTATTACTGATTGTGATTGCTAGGATAATCACTCCTATCTGCATGAATTTCTAGATTTATGGTTCATACCTTACTCATCCGCATGAATCTCAGGCTATAAAATTCAGTCAACTTAGGTACCGAAAGGGCGTCAACTCTGACGGTTGGCGTAACTAAGTCCCCGAAACCATTTCTCTGGTTCTCGCAAAATTGAATAGAAACTCCCAACTATTCGATTGGGTGGTCCAATCATACCCTAAAAAAATGATTGGTGGCGACTCCATGGCATGCACACTTAGCACATGTCACTAGACCACACTGAAAGTCGATCACGCATACCTCCGTTGCGATTTGGGTAATGGGCCTTGGGAGAGGCCCGCGTCCGACCAGACAGGACGGCCCATTAGCCCTCGAGAGCCCGACAACCTCAAGAGGGTCGCGACAGACTGGCGACTCCGCTGGGGACTAGTTCTTAACCATTTAGTGGACTTGAGCCAATTAAAAAGTTGATTGATTCTTCTAACCTAATTTTATGCAGATGCTCTCGAAAGTGAGGTGTATATGCTAACGAATGTGTTAGATGTTTTTGTAGACGGGAGAAATAAGGGGTGAAGTGCTTGTTAACTTTGTTTTATGCAGGCAAGAGTTTTGGATGTATGATTGTGTGGATATTTATATTGAAGCGGTGATTGTTAAATAAAATGCATGTTTATTGCTTTAGCACGACACAATGAATACACACAATTGCGCCTAAAACCCCAGGCGCCCTCTTTAGGAACACAATAGAAGGACTTGAAAATGGAATCTCCGTGAGGAAAAACATGGGGTAATCCACTTTTCAATTCCGCTCACTTCGAACTATGGATTGAGTCCCAATGCAACGATAGTTGTGCAATGGAATCGACTCTTCCCAGAATTCGAGGTGAGAACCTTGGCTTTAGGTACCAAGCCCTATCTTTTGATTTTTAGGAGTTTTCTCTCACTTGTCTCATGCATTTGTCTATGGAAGGTTAGTATACCTAACACTGTACAGAGAAGCTTGATTTTCTCTTAAGTTTGGTTGGTAAGACTTTTCTATCCCTCGAACTTGTTACAGCTCATAATCATTATATTCATTGTATAATTCCGGTGATTGGATTAAATGCCATTTTGAGGATAGATAGATGTGTTTTCCTCCCAATGTTCTTGATGGAAGACGAAGATGGTGTCATCCCATTACGAGCGCCAAGTGGACAATAAGAGCCTGCTATGGACATCATTGAGGTATCATCTAATGAAGATGACGATTTGGAATAAGTGATCCTGAAGTCACGTCTCAAAGATCGAAACTGGGGCATCTCTAAGTAGTTAAAAACAGGTAGAGAAGAGAAGTCTTTTTGTGGATAAACGCGGTGGGAGGTTCCTTTATTCGATCATAAGCAAGATTAAAAAATCAAGATGTACACGCTCGAATCATCAATGTCAAAGAGCAGCTTGCCTAGGTTGAGAGTGGTCAGGTGTTCGAGAAAGTCAGCCATACAGAAGTTGAGACACACATATTAGAGCTTTCATTCATTTCGCTCAATCGAGGGACCTTAAAAGCAGATGATACAGATCATCGAGGTGGAAAAGTAAAACCGAAATGAGCCCTAATTAGCATCACAAAGGAACCCAGTTGGCCCTCCATATTATTGATGCTTTGCCTATACTCACCACCTCGAGACTCGAGATCTGCAAGCTTAAGAAGAAGGCGTTTACATTCCCCTTTAAGCTCGGCAACCTTGGTCCCGTGATCTTCGGCGGCTATTTCCAGGTCCCGAATTAGTCCTCTCCCATGGGCTATATCCGCGGTAATGCTGTCAAGCCTTTCTTCCTGCCACTCACATTGAAACTTCAACACGACATTATGACGGTCGTGCTCATAGGTGGTCAGGGATAAGGCCAAGCGCTCCACCAAATTTCCCCTCTCGCGAAGCAACATAGAGACCCGCTCGTTGGCGAACTCAACAGCCTTTCTGTGACTATCGGCCACAAGGTTGGCCAACACCAAGCAGTTGGACCGATCCTCATAGCGAGCTCGCAAAACGTGAGCCACGGTAACTTCTCGCTGAGCGACACGGTAAGTCTCTAAAAAGTTTATAAAGAGGGTTGGGAAGATTCTATATTCCCTCTCTAAATTAGTGCCCTCGATAGAGGTGGTGTCTATTTCCACGAGCAAAATGCGAATTTCATCTTCAATTTCTGGGTGATCGGCTATATGAGCATAGCCTCGACCTAGGAGGTTATAGAGTTTTTCCCACTGGGCCAAAATTTCAGCCGAGAAAGCTCGAATAGGAGAGGAGGTCATTTTCGTTGGAGTGAGGGAGAAGAAGATGGGTGTGGTAGAGTGATTAAAATATGAAAAGGCAATTATGTAAGAGAGTTAATCTTCTCTGCATTAACTCCTCCTTTTATAGCAACTCGAGGATGAAGAAAGGTCACAACAATAATGCTCATGGAGCCAAGTTAATTGGGTAAAGCAGTGGTGGCTCTTTCGGTGAACCATCAGATCCGTCCCAGTCCGCGATTTCAGGCTTGATAAATCTAAAAAAGTTGTAAAAAGATATGTCAGTGCCACCATATTAAAATTGAGCGAGAGTTAAGCGCAACTATCGAAAAAAGTTGCAAAAGGATTTGGCGGTCCCATCATATTAAAAAACTGAGCGGGAGGCGAGCGTAGTTGCACATTTTTGAAAATAAGTGGGAGACAGACATGGATATCGAGAAAAGGAAATCGATTTGGTGTCCCTCCACGTTGAAAAGAAGAAAGAAGACGACAAAGCGAGAAATACGAAATCTTGGGAGAAACGCTTGCCTGATGATCTTCATCCATGTTTAAAGAACGTTTCCTGGGCATACAGAACCACTCAAAAGAAAATTTAGAGAGAGTGAGCATACATGAGAGAGTAGAGAACCCTGAGTGAGCAAAAATTGATCGAACATTTTTCGATCCAACATGTTTGAGGGTTACCGTCAGTTGCTAGAGGCGACTGATCCAAAAATCTCAGAAAATGAACTATTGAGAGATCTCGAAGATTCCAGGATTGCGTCTGGTACCAGAACCACAGAACCCAACCCTTTCGGCAACGAAGTTCAGGATCTCAGCAGCGACGACAACAGCAGCAGCGATGGTCAATCCCGGAAAAGGAAACGTCGCCAGTGCCACACTCAGAATGAAATCCAAGAGCTTGAAGCTTTCTTTAGTGAATGCCCTCTCCCGAACATGAAACAAAGAAATGAATTGGGCCAGAAGCTAGGGATGAAACCTTTGAGGGTCAAGTTTTGGTTTCAAAATAAGCGAGCCAAATTGAGGGCTCAACACAGACGTCAAGAACTTGCGATTCTAAAGGAGGAAAACGAAAAGCTTCGAGCGGAGAACATGAGGTATAAGAAAGCTCCCAGCACTATCGCTTGCCTTAATTGCGGTGGCTCTGTCACTTTCGGCGAAATGTTCCTTGATAAGCCTTATATGAGGATTGAAAATGCTCATTCACCACCCCACTCCCTCGAACCATCTTTGATACAATCGGATTTTGTTGGAGATATGCATGAACAAATCAATTCTACGAAGTCAATATCGATGCCTTCTAAAAGATGGGATATGCGTCACCATGATTGGAGTTTCCTTAACGATGAGCTTACTATCATGACCGACCAATCCAAAGCTGATGAATTCCCTCCACAACAATTTCCGGCTCGATCAAATCCTATTGGAAATAGGCCAGAGAGCAATAGCCAAGTTGTCAACACTGTTCCGGGTCGCAAGAAGACGAGGGTCAATTGGTCCCCCGAGCTTCATCTCAAGTTCCTTAGTGCGGTTCAGCAACTAGGGATCAACTCAGCATATCCAACGCGCATACTTGAGATCATGAACATACCAGGACTCACTAAAGATGGAGTCGCGAGTCACCTCAAGAGCTACAGAAGGGCGCTAAGACAGCGCCACACAGCACTGAACCTGAAAGAACTCAACTTGTGCCTAAACACTAGGCATGGCCACAACTACAATGCCCCTGAAGTAAGAAATACCCTGCCGAATCTAGGCACCGACCAAGCTGGTAGCAGCACCATCGACTACTTGGGCGCTAATCAGAATATTCCCCCGAATCATCTCAGCACCACTCAAGAGCATATGCCACAAGTGCAGCAGGTATGAACTCCTTGGTTTGAGCAGCAACTTTTCGCTAGTACTCTTTCTATCGCCGATCAACATATTGCGCCTAGTGTTCAAAGATCTGCCTGGCTTGGGCGTATGATTTCGGAAGATCAAGCGGGGGGATGCTCTGAGGATTTTTGTTTCTCCCATCCCCAAATGGAAGGTGCTTTTGATAGTGAACCGATCAATCATCCTCTTATAATCTCGAGCAATGACGAAGGTTCTAGCTCGAAGAATCAAATCGCTCACAACAGAAACAGGAATCCTTCGACGCCAAGCGATGATGGTCAACCCGAATATCAGTTGCTCGAAGAATCAAAAGATTTCCTTGATGAGGAGCTCCATATCTGGATCGATCAGTTTAAAACTGATGGACTTATGAAGTTATGATCCAAAATGGCGATTATATATCTGATTCATGGTGTAACTGGCTGATCACCGAGAATCTTCAAGGGACCTAGGCACATGTGACTGGATGTATCATTAATCTTTCTGTCATAAAGTCTTCCATGCGAGATAATCTTCCTTAATGCCTAGAGTTAATCTGGGGTAGCGATTAGTACTACCTGCGAGCATCATCATGCTCGAGTACGACAATCCCTTGTTAGATTAGAGTCGAGGCGAATCAATTGAACGCCACGAAGAAAAACATTTAAAGGCTTCACATAGGAAAATGTGAGTAAAAGCCCGAGCGAGCTCAAAGACGGTTAGCTCTGTATCGTTCCAAGGGACCTTTAGTCGTTACGAACTCTAAATTGAGCTTGTTTCATTCTCAATGGGGGTTGCTAACTGCTTCGAGAATTTTATAACAAAAAATGAACCAGTTAGGGACGCCAATAATGCTGTGTCTTGGTAGTCAGTGAAATGGCAGTGGTACGAAACGTCAGGAGTTCGATCTCGGGATTGAAAAATCGTTTTATTAGTTGGTCTATCACTCGATGAAGTTCAAAGAGATTCGACGCAGATGACTATAGAACTTGGGGCAATTCGAAAATCATCGATTCATTTTCATCAAGCGGCGAAGTTGGTATTGTAAAATGTGAAGCGCGCAAATGACAAATCCGAAGCAGAAGGAGATGAATCATGATTCGCTTATCCAAGGTCGGGATTTCAACCTTCGACTAAAGCCAAATCTAGGATGAGTTATTGATCTTGCCCACTCGACAAAACCCATCTCTACTGAAAATGGGGGCAAACCATTCCTACATCCGGAAAGCATGTTGAAGCCGAAGACATCAGATTCATCGTTTAATCCGTGGGGCAAGTCCCCCAAGCGATAGTTATCATCCGCAGAGCGTAATAGAATCCATCCTTTCAACGTAAAACACATTTGGCCGCGGAGCCACCCATTTGGTAAAAAGAACGTATCGTTCCTAAATGATTTTCAATCAGATGCGGGGATAATGTTATCTCATTTTCCTCTCAGGTGATGAATAGAGACGAGGCACCCAAGAAGCCATGCATTCAAATAACAAAACAGCGCATGAAACACGCCCAAAAAGATGAATGAATCTCCTCCGACGTAAATCCTTGAGGTGGATTCGTTGCCCAACCAGACGAAGAAATCATGGCCACAAGCTTGAGGGCCGGCTTCTGCAATCCCCACATTGGCATGCAGAATGGAATTCAAATCAAGAGTAAAGTAGTATCGTCCCAATTTGTTTTGAATTTGGAAACCCAAAATAATGCTTAATATTTATCCTTGGCAGGAGCTCGCCATCAGGGCAGACATTGTGCAGATTTTCACAACCCTTGTACACTCGTTGGAGCATATGACGAAGGGTAAGATGTATCGTTCCAATTTATGCAAAGTTTTAGAATATACAATGACATATCCCTTTTATATCTCCAGGATCTCCAGCCTCGATGGGCAGGTAAGTATCCTTTTTCCCAATTCATTTGAGATTAAAAACTTTCAGAATTAATTCGATTCTCACATCTAAAAAGACATAGAATTCTTACTTTATTGACATTCATGTTTTAAAACAAGAGATTGTCTGAATATGAATTACACATATATTGTGCATCACAAAATCCCTTTGAAGGATAAATCTTGATGAAATGAAATGAATTTTTCCAACAAGAGTCGTTTGAACTGTTCAAAAGGGTATTTTCTCATAAGAGAAGCGAGCCTAATCCAAACACGTCCCATACACACTTGAGAGATGAGGAGATTGGAAATGATTGAGAAACCTTAACCTATGGACATAAGGGTCATTCGCAACGATTACATGGATCGAGAAGACAGAGGCATTTCTTTCTTCATTCCAAACACTACAGATGCCCATTGAGAACCCCATTGAACGGCGATTTTCATTCTCAACCCTGTCAAGAACCACCCTACATTGGGGCAAATGAAGGTTAGTCCAACAGTATCAGAAAGTAAATGGTTAGAAATTTTCTTGCTCGGACTAACATAAATCTTTGTGTGTTGTTTATATGATAATCCAAGTGTTATAGGATGACGAGAATAATTCATTTCTCTATCCTACACACTGTTATCCTTTGCACGACCATGTTGAGCCAACAAATTCATTTCATCAACCTATTGGTGATCATTGCATATTCCAAAGCAAAGGCAACATCACTCTAGGAACGGAAGCATGCCAAAGTTTAAGTTGCATATCTAGCATGATTGCTGAAAATCCTAGCTCCAAAAGAAAAGAAAAACACGGGATTAAAAAAAGGGGGAAAAGAAAAATCCCTAGACATCAAGAAAAAGCAAAGTGCCTGGTAAAAAGCAAGGCCGATGTCCATTCAAAATATCCCCAGTAAAGTCTAGAGAGATGATGAAAAGACCCTCCAAAGGAGTCAGATCAAGATGACTACTCCCCAAATGATGTCGTGCTCAAATAGCAAACACACAAACAGACGGTCTCTTAATGCAACAAGAGACGCTTTTAAACATCCTTGTGCGCTCTAAAAGAGGAGTGTACACTTCAAGAAATGGAGATGTTCTTCGAAGGACATGTGGCAAATTTGCAACGATCACCAATGTCAAACCCTTCACAATTTCTAGGCAAAAAACAAGCCTTTTTCGGTCCCCAATCCTTCCAATGTTACAATCCCGAAGCAGTCTTCTCTGACTAAGACACTTGGGTTAATGTATAACTTAGCTCAAAGAAGTACGAGCAAGACTATTTCTTTCTCATTTTGCAGGGTTCTTGACTTGTAAACCCGGAGCAGATAGTGAAAAATTTCGTTCAACGGCCTTGACTCAAAAGTGAGTCCCCCTTGGAAACCGATATCCAAGCCTAACACTACGGTCCCGTGAAAGACCTCCTGATTGATCGAAATGTATGCGTTGCGAATGATCCTGAAACCCAGGCACAGGTCGGTAGGAAATTGAGCACTTTCCCTATTAAAGATCATTATCACAGAGCAGTGAGGAGCCTTCTTGGATGAGAAATACTCCAATGGATGTTTTGAGCAAACTCTTTTTGAAATTTTCAAATTGTTTGATCTAGAGTTTCCGAGCAAGGAATTTATGATCACATCTGTATGTGGCAGGAATGTTTTGGATAACCTCCAACAATCAAAATGCACATTTCATGACTAAAACTTAAGTCGTAGAATTTTGTCAGTTAGACAATTATTGTCTTCCCAAAGATTACTAACATCTTCTTGGCGAGGAAAATTTTTTCAGGTCTAAGCTTTCTGCAGGACTTTTGGCCACCCTAAAGACTAGGTGCGTCATCCTTAAGTGAGGCCTTTTAGTAGGCAAATCTTTTCTAAGACCGATCCATAGAATGATCGAGTCTCCGACTAGCCCCGAAGAGCGGGTACGTCATCCTTTGATTCATATCAATTTGGAATTTCATAAATGGTAGAAACCGCCTGAAGGGTCAACTCAATGGTAGAAACCGCCTGAAGGGTCAATCAATGGTAGAAACCGCCTGAAGGGTCAGCACAATGGTAGAAACCGCCTGAAGGGTCAATGTATGGTAGAAACCGCCTGAAGGGTCAATCAATGGTAGAAACCGCCTGAAGGGTCAACATAATGGTAGAAACCGCCTGAAGGGTCAATGTATGGTAGAAACCGCCTGAAGGGTCAACCAATGGTAGAAACCGCCTGAAGGGTCAATGTATGGTAGAAACCGCCTAAAGGGTCAACCAATGGTAGAAACCGCATGAAGGGTCAACTCAATGGTAGAAACCGCATGAAGGGTCAATGAATGGTAGAAACCGCCTGAAGGGTCAAAGGACTGGTAGAGACCGCCTGAAGGATCAACCCAATGGTCCGATCCACCATACGGATCAAAACCTTGATGAATCCCGAATGCAGGATGAGTCGTTTTCCCTAATAAGCCTTACATTAGGCAAGCCATTTCTAGTTTAGTCCACCACACGGATCAAAACCCTTGGCCAATTCCTAAATGTGGGATGCGTCTTCCTTAGGTTCCTATCAGTTAGGAATCCCATTATGGTTTGACCGACCATACATGTTAGAGCTTAACATCCCTATGACACTCCGATGACGAGTCCTTAGGAATCTACTTGAACCCATCAGACACAGCAAATGCCGCAAGCGTTCGGCAGGTAAGGGGCAGGGAAGTCTATCTACTCCTTAACTTTCTTACATCATATCAGGGAATTGAATGAGCACATCTCTTTTTAAGGAAAAGCACACATTGATGGGCATGAAAATTGGATGCCATGATTTCTTTTCTTTTCTTTTCCCAGTCGAGTCGATCGGAACACAGGTGTCACCTTGTCTTTGAGAGAAACCTCTGACGAAATTCCTCTCAAAGAGGGGCAGCTGTTGACACCTGATTTTTTATCAGTCTTTCATAGTTTATTTTTTAAAAATTCATAAAAAATATATAAAAAGTTAAAAAATTAAAAAATCATCTTTGGTAGCCTTGACCAAGCTAAAGGAACCATTTTTGACAAAAAAAAATAATTTTTCAATTTTTTAATATTTTCCAAAATAGAAAAATACATGAAAAATGAAGAAAAATAGCATTCGATGTCGTAAAAATATAGAAAAATAGTCAATATTTTTATTTTTATTTTCTTTTCATTTTGAACTCATAAATAGTCAAAATTCAAGTTCAATTGCATGTGTTTCTTCACGACGCATAGAGTTGAATTTGGCAAAAAAAATATCATTCGAGTCTTTTAATTTGTAAATTTCTACATCTTTTTTAGTCTTGATGTCCAATTAGATTGACCACCATCTACAATAAATGCCCCTTGCTGAATATTTTCGTTTTTGTTTCACATGATTTCATGGTGTAAAATGCCGAGTGGATCCCCAAATATAATCGGGTCGGCATGAGCTCGATAGCTCGTCCAAGACCAAATCAGGGCACGGCGAACCCCATGTGAGTACTCTCGAACTCCTGCGATGCTTCCTAATGCTTTTCTTAGGTCAGATCGAGTGTAGAACGGCTAGAACAGCTAAATCATTCTTGAGCTGTGATTGATAAATAGGGCATTACTAGGAATGCCATGTGATTTATTTGCATATCTAGATTCCTTGAGTTGCGCATTTTATTACTGATTGTGATTGCTAGGATAATCACTCCTATCTGCATGAATTTCTAGATTTATGGTTCATACCTTACTCATCCGCATGAATCTCAGGCTATAAAATTCAGTCAACTTAGGTACCGAAAGGGCGTCAACTCTGACGGTTGGCGTAACTAAGTCCCCGAAACCATTTCTCTGGTTCTCGCAAAATTGAATAGAAACTCCCAACTATTCGATTGGGTGGTCCAATCATACCCTAAAAAAATGATTGGTGGCGACTCCATGGCATGCACACTTAGCACATGTCACTAGACCACACTGAAAGTTTATCACGCATACCTCCGTTGCGATTTGGGTAATGGGCCTTGGGAGAGGCCCGCGTCCGACCAGACAGGACGGCCCATTAGCCCTCGAGAGCCCGACAACCTCAAGAGGGTCGCGACAAGCTCTCAATTATCACCTAGATAATAAGCTTGAAAACGTCTCATCTCTATTCATCACCCAGCAAATAGAGGCGATTACCCTGTGAGTGGGCTAATCTCTAATCTGTCCGACATACTTTCTCTGTATAATGCACTAAGCATTATTATGCATAAATGTCATACAAACTCATAAGCATCAATAATGATAACAAATATCATTAACTGCGAACTTTGGAAAAATTCAGTACTCCCACTTTTACGCACTTCTAGAGATTTCAATATAAGGAGCTAATCCTTTTGTCAACACATGACTAAGGAAAACATCTCTAGAGATTCACTTCGTCAAAAGATCTACTATCATTCTCTGCATATATGTTCACATCTATTCGTACAATCATGTCTTTCACAAAATTATATTTTGTGACTTTAGTTTGGTCTTCTAATGGAACTTCAGTGTAAGCTATTGCTGCTTGGTTATCACAATTAACTAATAATTGATCCCGCAGCATCCTTAGCAACACTTCACTGATCCAAACATCTCTTCAAATCAAACACCTTTTTGTACTGCTGCTGATAACACCACGAGATCAATTTCTATCGTGGATAAGGCTATACACTTTTGCTTCTTACTACTCCAAGATATTGTGTCATTGCACAGTAAGAATGCAAGCCCAGAGGTAGATTTTCTCTCATCTAAACCTTTTCCTCAGTCAATATCAGTATAGCCTTCAAGGCGCAGATCTCAACCTTGAACTCAGCATAAATTGACAGTACTTTCTTGATACATCAGGATTCTCTTGATGGCAATCCAATATGCTTGACCTAGATTAGAGTGGTACACACACCATTCCAACAATATAACAAATATTAGGTCTTGTACACATCATAGTGTACTTCAAGCATTCAAGCACTAATACATGGAACATTTTCCATTTCTGCATTTGCTTGTAGAGTCTCAAGACATATTTCGCGGCTCAGACCTTCACCTCATGCAATAGGAGTATCTTTGGGTTTATAGTCTTACATACAAAATCATTCTATGACTTTATCTATATAAGTCTCTTATGAAAGAGATCACAATCTCTATGAACAATGTCCTGAAATCTTAATTTCAAGAATGTATGCAGATTTACCCATATCTTCTTATTCTAGAATTGGAACACAATTTATTCTTGATTGTATTCACAAACTCCATATTGCTTCAAGCAATCAGTATGTCATCAACATATAATAACAAGATCACATATTGATCTTAGGATCGTTTGATATATACGTAATGATTTTCATCAATCATTACAAAATCATATACCACTAAGGTATTACAAGAAATTATATACCATTATCTCAAAGACTGCTTAAGGCCATATATCGATCTCAAAAGTCGACATACTTTTTGTTCTTGGCCAATTGAAACAAACCCAACGGGCTGTTTCATACTTTTTTTTTATTCTCCATTGAGAAAAGCAATCTTTACATCCATCTGATGTAATTCAAGATCCATACTAATCACTATTGCCGGAATAAGGTGAATTGAGGTAAATCTCACTACAAGAGAGCAAACCTCTTTCCAATCAATTACTTCTAATTGATTATACCACTTCACCACAAGGTGAGCCTTGTATCTCTCAATCAAGCCATTAGCTTTACGCTTTAATTTTGAGAACACATTTGCTCCAATGGCTTTATGTCTATTCAGAAGATCAAGCAGTTCCCAAACTTGGTTTGATCTCATTGACTCCATCTCTCTTTCCATTGCTTATATCCACTTTTCCTTATCAGGGCAAGTTAGAGCCTCATTCACATCCCTTGGCTCATCATCTTCTTATGGAGCAATCATGAATGCTTTGCCTTCAATGTCTAAAACGTCGACAAAACGATGGAGAACGCTTTTGCGACTTATTCGCTAAATTGATGATTGTACACTTAGTACATCAAGCTCCATTATGCTCCCACTTGGCAACTTATTCGCCGTATTGAAGATTATACACTTAGTATATCATTATCAATTATGCTCCCACTCGGATTAAATAATGACGGCATCTTCTTCACATCAAGTGATTGCAATTGAGACCCGTTTGAAACATATTCCCCACTTCTCACATTGCTTCCACTTGGATGGATGCCCCAATAATATCATTATCACTATCCAAGATCTTAAATGGAGAATAGTCTTCACTTGTCTCACCCTTTTTCAGAAATTCATTCACTAAGAATGTGACATCTCGTGATTCATATTCAGTTATACTTCACACTTTATTGCTCACCTATAATACATACCCTTTAGAGTGCTCTCAATATCTCATGAAGATACTCTTTTATGCCTCTAAGGCCTAATTCCCATACCAATGGGAGAAACCGTATGTATAGGAAGCATATCAAAATCTGAGAAACCTAAAATATCATTTTCAACCTGTCCATAACTCATATGGAGTGGTAGTAACTGATTTAGAAGGCACATGGTTAAATATCTAGACAGCAATCAATAAAAAATTTCACCCCAAAAGGTGATAGGCAAATTAGCCTGTGCTATCATAGACCTAACCATTCTCATTGGGGTCTGTTTCTTCTCTCTGCGACTTCATTCTGTTGAGAAATCGCTGGAATAGTCAACTGTCTTTCTATTCCTTTTTCATCACATAAATATCTGAACTAATCAGATAGATATTCTTGACCTCGATCGGATCTTTTTTTTTAAATTATATATATTTTTTAAAGCTCAAAAATAGATTTTCTCAAAGCAACTTATGCCTTAAATTTATGAGAAATCAAAAAATATTCGAATCGAGTATAATAATCTATGATGTGATGAATTAAACAGCCCATGCCTTATTCTCACATTCATTGAACCACATATGTCTGAACGGATCAACTGCAAAGGAATCTCAGCTCTTGTTCCTTTTTCAAATGGTTTTCGATTTGTCTTTTTTCACTAGGCAATTCTCACAATTAGGCAAATCAACCTTTTCAATATTGCCCAATAAGCCCTCATTAGCTTATCTAAATATTTGACATTGGGCCAATGTGACCCTACCTAGCATGCCACTTATTTACATCATCACAAAAGATGTAAATAGTGAAAAACTAATATTCACATTATTGTACCCAACAATCAGTACAATGAAACCATCTAAAATCATAATAACTTGTTCTCAACGACAAGTCATGACCACCGTTATGAAAGTTCAAACTGAAATCAGGTTTAATCAAAACTAACATGGAAACTATATTCCATTGAGTTTTTGGAGCATATAACACAATATGTAGAAATAGAGTGCGACCATCGCGCATTTTCAATTGGCATGTGCCAATCTCTTTAACTTCCACGCAGGAAATATTTTCCACATTTATCCACTTTGCTCCATGTCGCAGTCGTTGAAATTCCACCAAGGCATTTCTATATTTCATTACATGGTATGTGGCTCGTACGTCTATAATCCACAAAGGATAAGATTCAGTTACAAAAACTGAAACTAGAGACTTAAATAACACTCTCAAGTGCAGTTTTTTTAACTTCTTCGGTTCACCACAGTCATGAGCAAAGTGACCATTATTGCCACATTAGAAAATATTTCACTCTTGAGATGTTTTTCTTGAAAGGACATTTTCCTTTCTTATAACGGTTAAACTTCGATTTCCATCCTGAATGATATACCCCTTTATCATGTCCACTTCTTGATCCCACATTGATGCTTATGCCTGGAGCACCAAGCTTCATTTGATCTAGAAACAGTATTATAGTTCAAGACGTCACATAGCGTCTCTAAAAGTCCTTAATTTTATTGTGGATCAAGTGAAATTTCATAAGCACACAGCTATGAAGTAATGAACAAATTACTGCTTGCACTTGCTACTCATCAGTCAAAAGGTGGCCCACATCATACAGTTCACTTATCATATGTGACCTATGCCACAAAGGTCGTCTCATATTCTGCCCACGTGACATTATATAAGTGTCAAAACTTATAGTGATCTGTCTCAACTTGATGACCGATGTCTAACCAAACTTAGTGTTTAATGCCTCCCACTTGACTTTGGCATTTTCATAAATGCTTGAACTCATGCATAAAACCATTTTTCATGCTACTCAGCAATATATGTGAGCAATTGAGTTCATCCTTTTTTCGTGCAGCAAATGTCGGCTGTACAGTATTCTCATCCTCAGGTGTTTCTATAACTAGGTCAAGAGCTTCAAATGCTTCTTGCTTTTCATAGTACAAACTGGATTTCCATATTCCAGTTTTCATAATTTTCGCCATCCAATTTCTCCTTGGTTTCACAAAGCTGTGATATTCTAAAATACCGTAGCCATCATATAAGAACACGAAGTTCTATCGACATGTATTCACGGATAATTGATGCCTAACATTTACACATCTATTTTACACTAACTAATTATATTAATGACTAATTTCACATAAGGCCTCAGATTCAAAAGTTCACTATGTTCCCAATCATCGTCCAAGAATCCTCGCTTGAAATTACCATTAACATAATCATTTATGTAAAATCAAGTTCTCTGAAGTTATTAAAACTTTCTAGAACTCCCCACTCGAATAAAGATCATAAATCGAACAATGATCTCCACATTTTGTAATTATTAACATGGCATAACATGATTTAGACTATACATACACATCAAATCATATTCATATTACAAGATACATGCCATCAATAAATTCTTTAAACAAAATAGCTATCTACATGTAAGCCATTTTTTTTAACTTGAAAAACACCCCAAAATACATATATCATGAGCTTCAAACGTATTTTCAGAAATTTTTTAAAACATCAAACATGTCCAAATAATATATCAAATCGAAGACAATTTCGATACGAACGCAACGTACCTCGCACGCCCCAATCGGAGCTCATATGCATCCACACGAGCCGGTCAAAGTTTCAACTTTGACTAGTCAACGCTCGGTCAACGGGGTCAAAATGCAATTTCCCAAAATTATGAGGACCGAATCGCAATTTCCAAAAATTTAGGGACTAAATTGCAATTTCCAAAAAATTCGGGGACTAAATTGTAATTTTTAAAAAGTTTGAGGACCAAATTGTAATTTTTCAAAAGTTTAGGGACCAAATTGCAATTTTTCAAAAGTTCGAGGACTAAATTGGTCAGCAGTCAATGGTCAACGTTCACCGGGTCGGGCAAAATCGGGTCGGGTCAAATCCGGGTTAGTTCTAAACCGAACCGGGTTTGGAGTATGTGAACTGGATCTGGGATAGCTTAATTCGGTTTAGGAATAGCATTAAACCGGGTTTGGACGCGTTTGGGCACTAAGCACGCGCTCCGCACGTGCGCGAGTGGATCCCACGCGCACCGGACCTCTCCGGCGCGTGTGGCGCGTGCGGCTCCGTCTGGCGGCCGTTGTCGGCGGTCGACCCCTCAAAATGCTCGTCTCTTCGATACGATTCTGATGGTATCTTCACATCTCATTTTCGTTGAACTAAATTTCACGAAGACGCCTCGAAACGCCGCTGCGTCGAGAACCCATTTCGTGGCGGCGCACGACGGGCGTATGGCCACTCCCGGCGTCGCCTCGTGACGAGCAACCACTCAAAATTCTCGTCTCGCCGATCCCATTCTGACCATGTATTCAAAACATATTTTTGTCGCATAATAAATCATGAATCGAGCCGTGAACAGTAACGATTGAAAAATGATTTTTTTTTTCACGTTCTCATTGATGATAAAATAAATCACGATCAGGAAACAAGAACACTCAGCTCTGATACCACTGTTGGGTATTTCATACAATTGCTAATCAAGATCTATAACCGAAGCGGAATTAAATAGATCTACATACCCATAAACACGAAACACGGATTGCAGCCATACGTCAATCGAACCGTCGTATACATCAGTTGTATTGGATCTTCAACACTACAAAAAAACACAGATTTAGCTACGAAATTTTGTGACGAATTGTTTTCGTCGCTAATTTGCGACGAAAATCACGACGAAAACTTGAATTTGTCGCTATTTGCGACGAAATTAGCGACGAATTATTTTTGTCGCTAATTAGCAACGCAAAAAGCGACCAAATAGTTTCATCGCTAATTAGCCACGAAATTAGCGACGAATTTTTTTTTGCAGCTAATTGGCTACGAAATTAGCGACGAAAATTTTTTTTGTAGCTAATTAGCTACGAAATTAGCGACGAACTAAGGTTCGTAGCTAATTAGCTACAAAATTAGCGACGAAACAAAATTTCGTAGCTAATTAGCTACGAAATTAGCGACGAAATTGTATATTCGTCGCAAATTTATATATTAATAAAAAATAAATTAAAAAACATTTGCGACGAACATCATATTTCGTCGCAAATTTGCGATGAATATTACATTTCGTCGCAAACACTACAAAAAAATACGGATTTAGCGACGAAACTGTATATTCGTCGCAAATTGATATATTAATAAAAAAATAAAATAAAAACATTTGTGACGAAATTGTTAATTCGTCGCAAATTTGCGACGAAATTGTATACACGTCGCAAATTGATATATTAATAAAAAAAATAAAAAAAAAAACATTTGCGACGAATTTGTTAATTCGTCGCAAATTTGCGACGAAATTGTATACTTGTCGCAAATTGATATATTAATAAAAAATAAAATAAAAAACATTTGCGACGAAATTCTTAATTCGTCGCAAATTTGCTACGAAATTCTTAATTAGTCGCACATTTGCGACGAAATTGTATATTCGTAGCAAATTGATATATTAATAAAAAATAAAATAAAAAACATTTGCGACGAAATTCTTAATTCGTCGCAAATTTGCTACGAAATTCTTAATTAGTAGCAAATTTGCGACGAAATTGTATATTCGTAGCAAATTGATATATTAATAAAAATAAAATTAAAAACATTTGCGACGAAATTGTATATTCGTCGCAAATTGATATATTAATAAAAAATAAAATTAAAAACATTTGCGACAAAATTCTTAATTCGTCGCAAATTTGCGACGAAATTGTATATTCGTCGCAAATTATATATTAATGAAAAATAAAATTAAAAAAATTTGCGACGAAATGATATGTTCGTCGCAAATTATTTAATATTTTTCTGTAAATTTGCGATGAAGTAGTAGTGTCGTCGCAAATTATTTTTTTATTTTTTTGTTTTTATTTAAATTTTATTAACAATTTGCGACGAAAGGTCCATTTCGTCGCAAATTTTGTGACGAATTTTCCTTTTCGTTGCAAATTTATTTAATTATTCTAAAAATTAGTGACGAAATCATATTTTTGTAGCAATTTTTTTATTTAATTATATTTATATATGTAATAGGGGGAAAGATAAAATTTCTTGGTGTTCATCTCTTGACATATTCGACAAAAAATCTCTTGACATACTTATATTTAGATATGTAATTTCTTGACATATTCGACAAGATGAAATTTCTTGATGTTCAATCGGTGAGTGACTTAAATTTCGTCGCCAATTTGCGAAGTATTTTTCCTTTGCCGCAAATTTATTTAATTTTTTTGGAATTAGCTACAAAATAATTGATTCGTCGCTATTTTTTTTTACGGGCAAAATTAGCTACGAAATAATTAATTTCGTTGATAATTATTTTTTTCTTTTTATTTAATATATATCAGCATTTTTGCGACGAAAGGTGAATTCGTCACAAATTTGTCACGAATTTTGCCTTCCGTCGCAACTTTATTTATTTTTTTTGAAATTAGTGACGAATTAACTTATTCGTCACTAAATATTTTTATTTTTTGTTTTTATTTCATTTTTATCATCGAAATTAGCGACGAAATAAAGATTTGGTCGCTAATTTTTTTATTTTTATTTAATATATATATATCAATAATTTTGCGACGAAACGTAAAATTCGTCGCAAATTTTCTGCGAATATTCCCTTTCGTCGCAAATTTATTTATTTTTTTGGAAATTAGCGACGAAATAATTGATTCTTCGCTAATTATTTTTTATTTAATTTATATTAGCAAAATTAGCAAAACTTTGAAAGGACATATCTCATCGCTCGGGCGTCCGTTTTGGACGAATTTTTTTTTTTTATTTCACGTAATTTTTCGAGACGAATCCATTGGCATGGTTTTCGTAAGCGGTTTGGCTAAGTTTTTTCCCCAAAAAATGTCGTTTTCATTATTTATGTGTAATCATTATTAAGGCGACGTATGATATTGTTGTTGGTTTTGTTGTTAATGTTGCAAAATTAAGAACGAAATTTGTCATATTTTTATAATAGGACGTTGCTCATTTTGTCACTAATTGTCAATAAAATCATGATTTCGTCACTAATTTGATTGAAATAAAAAAGGAAAAAGGAAAAAATTTAGCGACGGATTAGCATTCCGTCGCTAATTTGATAGAAATAAAAATAAAAAGAAACATAAAAGTAACAATTCATTAACCACAAGTCATTTCCATAAGCTCTCTTTTATATCAAATTAATTTGATAGACTAATCATAAAAAATTGATAATTCTTCATGTATACATAAAAAGTACCTATTTACTATACAACTTGTTTGAATTATCTATTTTTCGAGAAATGAGGTATTAGCATATCGTATCGCGTGTCGATGTCAGAGTTACTTAGTCATTAGCACGTACGGTTGTTGCAAGAGGCTCATTAGGATGACAAGCATTCATGATGGCACAAGTCGAGGATATCTTGCAAGAACAAATGACATCCTACGTAATTTAGATGATGTGTTTTGGTCATAAATTCATTATACTTTACTCATTTAAAATGCTCGGAAATTGCATGCCTGAAAATTTAATTGGAAATGTTGTATACTTTCTTAGCTTGGTTAATTTACAAAGATCGAATTTTCCTTTCTAGGCTCTTGTTCGAAGACGTTGAATTGTTACCAATTTAGTCCGGCCATTTTTTATTGGAAATCGCTGACAAAGACACCGATCGTTATCAATTTTCCTACACGACACATCGATGATGATGTAGACAAATTATATATTTTAAAAAATTTATATTTATATTTTTTAAATTTTTAATTGTCGTCCCTAATTGCAAGCAAAGGGTCGCGACCCTCGCCATCTGCCATAAAAGAAAAAAATAAAATAAAATAATTGACATAAAAAATCATAAAATATGTCAACTTCAGATCTGACCGTTAATTTGGTCGCTAAAAAGTTGTCGCTAAAGTTTCGGAAGTAAAAATAGAAATAAAATATTTAATAATAAAAAGAATAAATAAAAATTTAATAAATTAAGAAATTGAAAATATAAAGAAAATAGAATACGAATAAAAAAGCAGCGCCAAAACCACCAAAAAAGCAGCGCCAAAACCCACCAAAATTTTTCATTTTCCAGAGTTCCCTCCTTCATTGACTGTCTCGGCCCCCATTTTCTTCAAACCCTTCCCCCCATTTCACGGTCACTCCGTCGAAGATGGCCATGATGGATGCTCTCGACGGCTTGGAGTTCTGCTGCCTCCCTCCCCAGTTCCTCGCCGACGGCGATGACGACTCCACGGCGGCGACGAAGAAGGGCCTCGACCAGGGCTCCAACTTGGGCTCCCGCTTCGGGTCATGCGGAGGGTATTCGGCTCCACGGAGACCGAGAGCGACGAGGAGGACTTCGTCGTCGCCAACCTCACCCAGAGAATGAACGGATCGGCTCTTGGCGAGGAGGGTCTCATGAAGCCCAACTTCTCTGATCTTGCCTCACCTCTACACTCTCCCAGGCTCTTCTCACTCAAATCGCACTAGGAGGGATTGAGAGCATCGCCGCCTCTGGTGACGGCGACCAAGAAATTCGGGTTTACGGAGCCGATGTCGGAGTTGGGGCCCAACGAGGCTGATATTCAGAGAAGCATGGAGTTGGAGAAGGTTGGATTTTGGTTTTCCTGGCATCTTGTTTTTTGTTCAGTGTTTGCAAATTTCTTTTGTTTCACTAGAATTTCTCTTGGGCACGCAGTTTTTGGTTGATGGTGGACTCTATGAGAGCCAACAGGAAGCTTTGAAGATAGAAATGGTTCTCCATCGGATTGGGCAGGTAAATTGTGGGATATATGTGGTTTAGATAATGAGGATGCTGTTGCTTGGTTCTCCAACTCTTCATATATGGTAGCGGCTTGCTAATGTGCAAAGTTTTCCATGGATGACAACCTCATTTTCAGAAAAATAAGCTTAGCTGCCTTGCATATACGTATCATCGCCATTTTTCTTCTTAAGTTTGCCAACCACCTTTAGATTAAGAGCCTTGTTATCTTTTCTTGTAGTGTCATCCAGCTAGTTGTGCCTCAATTGAGGGACAAGCCATTTTTCCTGCGAGCATGAGAATACTGCATTTGTGCCGAATGTGAAATGTTTGCTGGAGGATGCTTGCTCTTGTTCCGTACCCTGAATCTGTCCATCATTGTTTCAAGATCGACAATGATTGATGCGATCATTGCTTAATTTTCTGATAATTTGCCCATCAATTGATGGTTATATTTCATAGACGAGTCTGCTGACACTTGCCATGTATAATCAACAAGCTAGTTTGCTATCGAAGTTGAACCATTCTGGTTTTTGTTAGACATCTGTCGGTTAGATTTTAACTTTCTGTAGAGTAAGGGTGCTCCAAAGCATATTTTCTTTGCTGTCAACTAATATCATTGACATTTGTCTCTTTTGTCCCATCCACAATGTTTTAGCAAAATCCATTAGGTACAAGAACGAGAGAATGTTTGGTTTTCCAGTTCAAGCATTTTGGCTGAGAAAGTTGTCCAACTTAGCAGGAATGCTCTCTGTTTTCGATGACCACTTTATGATTGGGGAAACTCTACTCACGACGAAATTTTCCAGTAGTCATATGCTTTTTTTTTTTTTTGCTTGGGTAAAATAGCAAGTGCCGAATGGATCAAGATCATTATTGTGAGTATTGGTAGTTAGGTGTATAAAACAGTATGAGTGCAAACTTTGGAGTATTTTATTTGCACCGCCACATCTATCCATCAACCAGTACATGTATGGGTAAAATAGCAAGTGCCGAATGGATCAAGATCTATCTATCTATCTGAGTTTTTCCCCTTCTTAGTTCTCATTTTCAAGTATTACTGCATTACTTAACTGACTTTATCATGTTATTTGTGTAACTCTGACAATGAGGAGCATAAGCAACTTCATATCCTTATGATGGCAAAGTGTATGTCCGACAGGATGCCATGTCAAATGGAAAAGGGCTTGTCTTGCCAAGTTAGATACCGAGTTGCTTTCTGAATGACAATTAGTGATACACTTTGGTCAACGTCCTCAACCTTTTTCGTTCTGTTTGATAACATCGTTGTATTTTCTTTCCAGAGATATGTCAAGTACTTTGAATGTGTTTTGACATACTTCAATGGAGAAAACCAGCTTGAGCGAAGGTATGTTGTAAATGTGCGAGAAATTGAAGATTTTTTTATCAACCAATGCATTCCTTGTCATTGAGATATGAGATCATTTTTAGTCTATTTCTTGAGCTGACCCAAATTGAGCTCATATTCAATACAGTTACAATAAGAGAATAGTTATCATTTTCATTGCAGTCCTTGGAGTTTTGCTGACAATGTTTGTGTGTGGTTGCAGAGCCGATAAATGTTGGGCGGAAGCAAGAGGCTATGCAAGAACTTCGCGAATTTATTACCTCGAAAAGATCCGGAGCATGGCAAAATACCCTTGAGAGGATTGTGTTTAGTACATTAAGCTGTGTATTGATATGAGGATGGTCTGATTCAGTATGGCATTGTATGTCAACAAGTGAATGTCACTTTTATGGAGGAGCTACTGTAATACAAGGAACTAATTATGTAATATGAGCTATTGTATGTCAATAAATATTATAATATTTAGTTCTTATTACTTGCTTAATCAAATGTAACTATAAATTTTAGAAATTAATTTTGCTTTTAATTAGATTTAAAATAAAAAAATAAAATAAATTATTTTATCGCACAATTACAAAATTTATCGCTCGAGAAGAATAAAAAATTAAAAAAAATCGTCGCTAGCAAATAAAGAAAAATTCGTATATCGGTCGCTAATTAGTGACGAAAAGAAAAATTCGTTGCAAATGAGGGTCTTGCGACGAATTTTGCGATGAAAAATAATTTCGTCGCTAATACGGCGTCGTAGATTTTGCGACGGAAAATTTGATTTTTCGTTGCAAATTTGCGACGAATTTTGCGACGAATAAAAATTAGTAGCAAATTTGCGACGAAGTAAATTCGTAGCAAATTTGCGACGTATTTTGTGACGAAGGAAATTCGTAGCAAATTTGCGATGAATATTGCGACGAACTAAATTCGTAGCAAATTTGCGACGAATGAAAAATTCGTTGCAAACTTTGCGACCCGGTATTAGCGACGAACATGGTTGTTCGTCACAAATTTGCGACGAACGTTCATTCATCGCAAATTTCGTCGCAAATTTGCGACGGAAGCGTAAAAGTTTCGTCGCAAACTTGGCGACGCGGTATTAGCGATGAATTTTTTGTTCGTCACAAATTTCGTCGCAAAATGATTTAGCTACGAATTTTGCCCAAATTTTCGTCGCAAAATTCGTAGCTAAAACCTTGTTTTTTTGTAGTGCAAGCCCTGAGATCAAACTTGAATCACTGATCGGTGAGGTATATCACGTAAAGCGAACATACCTCAATAGCCACAGATTAAGAGCGCCTTCGCATGTGAGACACGATCCGGATCCGGCGATCGATCGTCGTCGAGAGGTAGCATTTCAATGGAGTTTTTGGGGAGAGTTTTTCTTCAATGGTGGTTCCTTAGAACGAACGTACGTTCTTAGAAAGAGGAAGACGTCTTCTTCCTTTTTCTCTTCTTGGAAGAATAGGAAACAAATTCCTTTGATTTACAATCTAAATATTACAATTTAGGTAATTAGCCAAATTAGCCAATTTACCCTATTTGGCCCTTAATGGGCGCTATTTCCAATACATGTAGTTCGAACGGTAGGAAGCATACATAGATAGGATCAGGGCATTCTGAGATGTCATCATGTGTACTAACGTTAGGCTTGCTTGCAAAGTTCATTGCATCATGCTTTCAAGTATTCATCTGGGTCATTCACCTAGCAATGTCTTCTTTTTATGAAAAACCACCTGGTAATGAAAGGGGAAAAAAGTGTGAAGTTTACCACGTTAGGTTAAAAAATCTAGTGGTCATATCGTCGAGGTTTTATCTTATGATTTCAAAAGCTTAGCTCACTGTCATGATGCTTACGTCCAAATGAACTACCACTGTTGTCGTGCATTCAGATTTCACTTGCGTGTGCAAGCATATGATCAACCAAGCCACTAACAATTGGCGATCGTGGATGCGAAACCACTGAGAAACCAGGATGGAGTTCCAGTGTTGCTCTTCCAGGAATGATCAAGCGATCCCCATGACAATGATGCGTCTTGTAAGCTGATTTTCAGGTTTTATGCTCTATTCAAGGTTTTGCATCATACTTTTCCCCGTTTAGAGAAGCTCTATCTGTCAAAAGCTGAGGAAACATGGAGGCTTAAACGTCCATCATTTTCAGCACATGTGCCCAGAAAGAGTTTTGGTTTAACTGCAACCTCAGATAGGTAGGTTACTTTCATCAAATCAGTCATAGACTTGCTTATTAACTATCTTTCAATGCCCTCTGAATTTATTATCTTCAATTAGCAGAGCTTATTCAACATTGCTGCTGATGGATAGTAAAAACTGCCAGTGATGGTGATTTTATAAGTTGTTAATCGTATAGATAAACGTGGAGGTCCTTGATGCTAGACTACTCATACTTGAAGAGCCAAATCTAGAGATGAAGGACCAAACTTTTGCTATCATTTGTTGCATCAGTTCACCCAAAGCCATAGTGAGAAATTGACAGTACAAAGGTGTAAAGGGCCAGAACTGAGATTAAAGCACCAACCTTCGAAAGGGTTCCTTCTCTTTCTGGACTCTCTCCTTTCATCTTCTCCCAAGTCTCCGACCTGACTGGAGCCGGCTGCGACATGACAATCTTCTCCACTTTCTTTTTACGTAAGTTTGAACTGCTCAAAGACGGCTTTATCAACGTTGTTCTTCTTTTCTACCGATGCTTTCTTTTTGCAGTCCAGCGTATAGCCCAACTTGCTCACATCTCTAGAGCCCAGAAGTGTCGAATACGGCTTCGCCTTGCCCTGCCAAAGAAAGAGCTTCCCTCTCTTAATCAATTCATTATCAGGCCACTGAGAAAGATTAAGTGGAAAGGAGCAAGACTTTGAATCAAATTAAGTGGAAAGGAGCAAGACTTTGAATCAAATGGGTCAAGCCGAAAATAAATAATACTGACCTGATTAACATGAGTAGAAGAGCAATTCATATCAAGACACATCTCTACAAAACTAAATGTGACATTCTTTTCTTGTTTGGTTTCTCATATAGATTGCCCCAGACTAGACACCCACTCATTTTGCCTGCAGCACGGATTGAAAGGAAAAAGAAGAAGAAGAGCAAATGAATCCTCCTACACCTAGAAAGAAAGACCACAGTATTCGCAAGGTTGGGCTGTGATTGATTTCTACAAGCAACATAGTCGAAACGACTTTCATTTTCTTATTCACCAAATCTGTCAAAAAAACAATGGGAATATCCACACAGAGCTGGTAACATTCCTAGACAATCGATTCATGACTCCCAAGATAACTTCGCCAAGTCCCCACAGCCAAGTAGGACACAGACGGCATTTCAGATTTTCCTCACTTTCTCGGCAGTCAAACACAAGGTTGCAGACAAAACAGTACCTGAACCGTGTCAGGCGAAGCCGAGGTCCTTCGCAGTTTCCGATCAAGAAACTCCGAGAGAGAGACTCGAGTCCAGCCAGCTTTCTGGTCTCCTTTCGCATCCTCCTTAGCGTCCTGGCCTCTGATCTCGCGACCCAACAAGAGAGAACCCACAAAAAGGAACACCCAGAGGCATACATTAACATCAAAAGCGCAGCAATTTAGAAGGATCAAGAAAGGTAGGTGCTTGAATGGACTCGTCTTACGGGTTCGAAGATCGAAATAGGGCCGACGACATGATCGAACGCTGCCCGAACACTTGTAATGCAGAATCTTTCGAGCTCATTTGCGCTCGAGACTAGAAACTCTTCGGCTTATTTCAATTTTGCAATGTTCTGCTTTTGAGCTCCATTCTTGGCTTCCATTCGCGCTCAAAGTTTTATGGCGCCGTCAGTTCAAAATAAGGAATCGACGATAATGGGCCTTCAAGCATAATGGGCTCGACGATAATCAATTTGAGGCTATGAATAAAATTTGGATTAAAAAAAAACACTTGAGAATATTTCATGAGATGAGGCTATTTCAATCGGAAATGGATCGCCTAACCTTTCTTTAGAAGGTTAGGCCATAACCTTGCAATCCGGGCCGTTCGTGTTATGTATGGACAGCCCAAGTTATCACTAACAAAAATATATATATATAATTTAAAAAATTATCCTCTAAAAATAGAAAATCTGGGCCGTTCGTACAAAAACGGACAGCCCGGATTCCAAGGTTAGGTGTCTAACTTTCTGAGGAAAGGTTATCGGCCTTAGCGGTTTTCATGTTAGCATAGTTGTCTCCAACCTCGTGATTTACCTTCCATGATTTTAAATCAAAATTTAATTTATTGCTATAGAGAAAATAAAAGACTAGCCTCTTCTTTATCATTGCTCTTATCATAAGTCTTATCATAAGTGATTTACGCGTCATCTCTTCTATCTCGAAAGCTCACCTTTTTGAGCATATGTGTTTTATTCTTCAATTTCATTGGTATAAAAAATTATGAAATCTCTTTATTTATACATTGTAGGAGCATTCAGGAGTGCATTAAAAAATTAAGTGTGAAAAGATCACACACATTAAGGTATCTTGATATTTTTTTCGTAAACACTCCATGAATGATATGAATTTGTATTAATTTGAAACGAACAAACTTTCATTTGTACTTAAAAAAAACTTACTTTGTCAAAACTTTGATTTTAATTTATTTCAAAAAGTTTCACGTTGGCGAATGTAATTGTAATTTTATTTTGAAAAATCTTTCAAGAGGTTAAATCATCTCATTATATATATTAAAATATATATGATAATAAATAATTAACGATGGTGATATGCAACCACAGATTAAAAGTTTACAAATGTGCAATTATATTATAAAACTATTTATGATAATTAAAATCTTTCTTGGGTTTCTACCTTACAATTAATATGTAATTTTGCTCGATAACATCGAAGAGAACTAAATTTTTTGGAAACTTTTCTGTTATACAATACTGATTTTAACAGAAGTAAAATCTAAAACTAAGAAATAAAAGACATTGCTTTAAATAGATGATATCCACGATCAAGGAAAAAAGGCCGTTGTGTTACGAATTACGCTAATTAAATTAGGGTTAATATCACCAAAAACCCAAACTAGTACGTTTGTAATAATTTTACCTCAAATTATTTTTTTGACCATGAAAAATCCAAAACTAATACATTCGTGACAAATTTACCTTTCATTAGTTTTCGTTAAATTTTATAGTCGAAATGCTGAGTTAGATGACACGCGATAATTTTTAGGTGTACGCGTTACATTATGTTTGCTACATGTGTATCAATTTGTAATTTTTTTGTGGTATTAACTTAATTTAATGGAAACTAAGAGATGGTAACTTTGTCATATGTGCACAAGTTTGGGAGTTTTTATGGTAAAAAAATAATTTTTGATAAATTTGTCACAATTGTACAAGTTTAAGTTTTTTGATGGTAAAAAAAAATAGTAGGGTAAATTTGTCACAAGTGTACTAATTTGAGATTTTTTGTGGTAAAAAAAATAGTTTGGGGTAAATTTGTCATAAACGTACCAGTTTGAGATTGTTGGCATGTTAACCCATTAAATTATACATAAATATAAAAAAAAAACTAAAAAAAAGAGGAAAGTAAATAAATTTGGACAATCACTTTAAATTAATCAGTGAAGATGAATTTAATTATGCAGAGGGGAAATAGCCCTCCGATCTTACGATAAAACCTTCTTTTTGGAAAAACCCTACTTCGCCTTCCTGTCTCCTTCTCCTTCTCTTTCCGCGTACCTCTCGTGGTGTAATCTGCAGCTTCCCACTCTTCCTCAGTCAATAGATCTCTCAGCTGATACCAGAAGCTCTCCTTAGTCTCGCGAGCCATCACCAAGATGAGGCCGCCTCAGAGAGGTAAGTCTTCTCCTCGTCCTTCTTGCTGCGACTGTGTGGTAGATGGAGGGAAATGGAGTTTAGCTTTGGGTGGTCGATGTATGCTTTTTTTTCCTCCTTTCCCCAGTTTGGTCCTGGTTTCATTTGACAATCGTGTCAGTTTCTGAGCTGTCTTTGCAACCGAGGATGAGCAAGAAAAGTGTGGTTGTTGTTTTCTGCTCTGGGGATGAGCTGAGGTTGTCTTTCTTGAGATAATTCTGTTGATTTACACTCGTGTGAGTCAGTTTCATTAGACAGTCTCTCAGCTGATGGTGACTGGTTTTATGCTGCCGTCTCTGATAATTTTGGCTTTCAAAGGTGCTATTTTTCGCTCTACTTGGAGACCTTAACATGGTATTGGAGCGCTTTTTATTTTTTATTTTTTTGTTTGACTAATGGTCGCATTTGGTCATTTTCAGGTCGTGGCGGTGGATTTAGGGGGGGAAGGGGTGATGGAGGGAGAGGAAGAGGGAGGGGCGGTGGTGACAGAGGCAGTGCCATGAGAGGGCGTGGCGGCGGCCGTGGTGGTGGCCGTGGTGGAAGAGGACGCAGTGGTGGTAGAGGCGGAATGAAAGGTGGAAGCAAAGTTGTGGTTGAGCCTCATAGACATGAGGGGGTGTTCATTGCTAAGGGCAAAGAAGATGCTCTTGTTACAAAGAATATGGTCCCTGGAGAGGCTGTCCACAATGAGAAGAGAGTCTCTGTGCAGGGGAATATGTTTTTTAATTTTTCTTGCTAGGTGATTGCCAGGCATTTTGCACTGATTTAATTGTTTTTCAAATATTATAACTGATAAGCTCCCAATTCATCTCAAAATAGAAATGGAAAACAATGGTGAACAACTTGCTTATCAAGGATCAACTGGTTTTTAGACTTTTAATAATGGTTCTAGGAATGCCAACTTATATTTTGCTATACTGATACCACCTGAATTTGATTAGTAAAGGGGGATCTGCCTTGGAGTTGATTCTTTGATTTATGTGAGGTTCCTTTTGCTAGTGCTATTAGGTAAAGAGTTGTCTTTTTGAAAACTTTGTTGCTACAAATGCAATTTTCTACTGTTTAGATCTTCCTGTTCCAGGAGCTTAATATTGTCGACCTCCCTTACATTCTTTAACTATCAATCTCGTGTTAAATTTGAAAGCTTCTGTTTTTCATTGACCGAGAAATGTAACTAATCTCTCTGCGTGCGTGTGTGTGTGTTTTTTTTTTTCCCTCTTGTTAGAATGAAGATGGAAGTAAAGTGGAATACAGAGTGTGGAACCCCTTCAGATCAAAGTTGGCAGCTGCCATTCTTGGTGGGGTTGATGAGATATGGATTGTGAGCATCTCTCTTCCTTTTTCTCTGGAGTACTATAGATGTTTAGCTTCTTCCATATCACTGATCATGTTTCATTATTTTCAAATTCAGAAACCTGGTGCTCGGGTTCTCTATCTGGGAGCTGCTTCTGGGACCACAGTATCTCATGTTTCTGACATTGTTGGCCCTGTAGGTCTTTTTTTTTTTTTGGAAGAATAATTCTTTTGCCAATGACTTCATTAGATGACTGACTTTGTTCCTTTTGGCAGACAGGAGTGGTGTATGCTGTCGAGTTTTCGCATCGCAGTGGAAGGGACTTAGTCAACATGGCTAAGAAGAGAACAAATGTTATTCCTATTATCGAAGATGCTAGACATCCAGCCAAGTACCGTATGTTGGTTGGAATGGTGGATGTTATATTTTCAGATGTTGCTCAGCCAGATCAGGTATAGACTCGTCTTTGCCTATGAAAGAAATTGAATATTTTCTTATGAAGATCTTCCTTGCCAAAGTGTAGGTCCAGGACTTCAACTTGCCTCTGGATCACCGAAAAGAAAATCCTATATCATGCATCCTATCTCCATTTCTGTTGGACTTACTGCATGGTTTTGTTTTATGCTCCTAGCAACTTATTTCTCTATTTGGATTTTTCTTCTTTTGTGAAAATGCAGATTTATTACGATTTGATCCTTGGAAGCAGATTCCATGAATTGCCAACTTTTTATGTCTGATAACGCAAACCAATGCATTTCTTTGCAGCCTTCATTTTCATTGGCGATGTTTTCATGATTGGTTTCATCTTTGTGGCTTTGTATTCATGCCATGGAATTTTTTTTCCCTTTCCTCATGTATTGTTGAGGCTTCATTTTGTATGGATGGGATGACTTTTTTTTTTTTGGGATTAACTTCTTGGTTTTGTGATTTACCCCCCCTCTCTCTCTCTCTCTCTCCTGTAACTACAGTTTTCTTCATTGTATGTTGAGCGTAAACGTTTTGCCCCAGAACTGCATTATGTTTTTTTTTTCACCAAGAGGGAAACTTATGCACATGAAGAATTAACTCGGATTCCCCTTCAAGACAGCATGGGTGATGCAAGCTCGAGTTTTCTGATGCATTTCTGCTTGGCTCACTCCATAATTTAATTATTATTATTATTTTTGTTTCTCTAGTTCTAATTTGATTTATTCTGTGAGATTTGAGAATATAGTTGAATCTTTTTTTCCTTTTCTTTTCTTCAAGGATAAGTTTATCACATGCCTTCAGGCCATTAAACTCCATGCCTATTCCCTGTACTCGATTGTTACAAAGCATTTGATGAAATATTCGGATTCCCCTTCAAGACAGTTTGGGTGATGCATTCTCGAGTACTAATGCAGGGTTTATAACCTTTTAAATTGTTTATGTTGTATGAAGCTTAAGGATTTGTGAAAATCAGGTTTGTTGTTTAACTAGTGTACATGACTATTTAGTTTACTGTCAGCAAATGCAATGTGCGGCTTCCCAAATATTCAATTCTGGTTAGGGGTCTTTATGCATGTTATTTTCCTTCTGACCAATTGCTTATTTAAGTTACCAGTTCAAACTTTGTTGAAAAGGATAACATGCCCTCCTGATTGTAGCAAGGTTGTGTACATTATGTTGCCTTTACGGTTTTGGGCTAGGGAATCTTAATTTATTTAAACTTAGGATGCACGTGATCGGTCTCTGATCACCTGAAAGGTCTTTTTGTATGTATTTATGATAAAAGTTGCTGTGGCAATACTCATGGAAGTCTTGCGGCATTTGACTGTTTGTCAGTTGAATACTGGCTATGATAGCACTTGCATGACTTGTTGAAGCACTCGTTACACTAGACTTAAAACTCTGGGTAATGAAGTGTGTTCCTTATACGTCAGAAGAAAGAAATGCAAGGTCTTTGTTCTTTGGATAACCATCTGCCTGAAGATGTCCCGTTAATATGTGATGTTCAAATGATATGTGGTTACATCTCAGGCAAGAATTTTGGCTCTAAATGCATCATATTTTCTCAAGGCTGGAGGTCACTTTGTCATCTCAATTAAGGTATCTCTCTCTCTTTGGACAGATGCGCACTCGGTTTTCTTTATTATTATTTTTTAGATGTAGCTTGTTGGATTAGAGAACTGTTGGTCACCCTTATTTTTCTTTCACATTTTCCTTAGAAATTAAGATAAGTAGCTGGTGCAAGTTCTTGCAAGCCTAGGAGATAAGCTGTGACGTCAGAAATGATCTCATCATATATGAGGGAGGGTGAAAAACGATCAATTGGAAAAAGAAACACTGAGTGTTACTTCAATGAGAAGAAACGGGTAATCACTTACTTTTCGTTTTGCTTGTTTTTGCAGGCAAACTGTATTGATTCTACTGTTCCAGCCGAGGTAGTATTTTCCCAGGAAGTGAAGAAGCTGCAGGCAGAGCAGTTCAAGCCTTCTGAGCAAGTTACTCTCGAGCCATTTGAGCGAGACCATGCTTGCGTCGTCGGTGGCTATCGCATGCCGAAGAAACAGAAAGCTGCTCCCACATCATAAAAAGTCCCAGGCCACCTTGCTTGTTCAAATCTCCTGTCTTTTAGCGTGTCGGGATGCACTTAGAATGTCAATCTTGATGTATGTCTTTAATATTGGAACTTGGAACTCCAGTGGATTCAAGGTTTTTGGTAGGCTCTTGTAATGGACCGATATTCTGCAATGAGTTGAGCCGCTAATTCAGTTGATAGTTTTCATGTTTAATTATCTGAAACGACAATTTAATGCGTTGTTTGAATTATAAACATCTATTTTTCAGTAGAGATTCTAATATTTGATTTTCACAACGAGTTTAGATAAAGCAAAAAATGTCTATACTTGTCCTGTGCAAACCTTGTGTCATAATAGGGTCGACGATAATTAATTTGAGGTTGTATGGAATGGAACACAAGTGCACGACCCGCTAATTTTCTTAGATTTTTATCTTTTCCATCGAAATAAATTGTTTTCGGATGGCGAAAGGAATATCTCATTGGAAAATCTCTCACGAAAAGACGATGCATATACTCGAAAATTTTCAACTTTTGTCACGGGACCTGGATCGTCTGTCATACCATATCCCTAACACATGAGAGGGGAGTTCCCTCCAAATTCAAATTTTGAACCCCCCTCACGTGGCAGGGTAATAGTATGGCAGGGGATCCATATTATTTGCGAAGCACCACGAAGGTTCTTCACGAACTCTTGTAAGTGAAATACTCATATTTTTATGACTGTTTGCTATTAAAAATTACGCAAAATCGCATGAGGCGGGTAGGAAATCTCACTAGATATTTACTAAAAATTTGTAATGAGCGCCTGGTATAAGTAAAGTAGTTGTTCTACATGGACAAATTGTTCACAGTGACCGCAGTGGCGAAATCCCGCCCACGCACGAGAAGTGCGATTTCGAGAGCTGGATAGGATTATACAATTTGCATCCTGCTCGGCGCCACGGGTGAATTGCTCATGAAAAGTTCGCAAAAGAAGGAATGCATCAGGATGTCGCCAAATTTAGAAAGTTACTTGCAGTTCTTGCAGCAATTAGGTGGAAACCCGAGTTTTTTTTAATAACAGACGAGATCGAGTTCCCATTTTTAGTTGTAGCCAAAATCGGAGAACCGTTGTCTTCCCTGGATCTACTATACTAACATAGCATTCATCTCCTTGTTCTAGTGCTAAGCTTGGAAGAAGAAGTACAATCCTACTAAAATTGCAGAATCCGACTCCAAGCACTCCTTGTGACACCCCAAAATTTAGGGCTAGGTTAAATTTAGGATTCAGACTAATTACAGAGCCACAGGGTCAAGAGGAGCCATCAGAAAAGAAAGATCACATTTGGTAAGAATCACGGGTTAGTACATAAATCGGTTATGCTTCCGATTAAGGATCGATTGAGTGACGACCTTAATCAAGCATGGATTGATTATAATTGACATCGTCTCGCTTCAGAACGACCACAGGATCTACCTGAAGTCGACCATGGACTGAACCGTGGAACGATTTGCAAACGGACAAAGGTCGACAGTTGAACTAGCCGTGAATTCTATGAAGGTCGATTAGAACCCCATACCAGTCACACTCTAGTCAAGGACTGATCACCCGAGACTATGTGATGTGCTACTGGAATACTGCGGATCGAGATGAACCAATCCTGCATCAATTTGAATTAGTCATGAGAGGTGAACTCGATAGCGTTCGTTATGCCTCGGTTTAGGTTTAGGAACGGTGATTCCAACCCTGAACTCAATTGGCTCCTGACTCAATTGGCAACGAGACACGATCTTGAGGGCGCCAAATATGGCTACGCCTCTTGATGTGCTCGGCTATAGGTCGAATTAATTCGGCAAGAGGAAGATGGTCCGATCCTTAGTTTAATTAAGCACCAAGAATAGAGGAAATGTGTAGATGTTCCAAAAGCTTGATAGACAATATTTTTAAAGTCATAGAACAATGAATAAGAGGTCGATCACCAGACGACCATGCCATGTAAAAGGAATGCCCAAATTGCCATTGGCGCTACTCATGATTGGCATCTATAGAATAGAATAAGACCCTAGAGACCCCATAGATAGGTGACACCAAGAACACACGAATTTATTTGCTAGTAGATTTCCCTCCTAAAATACATGATATCAAGGATTTTCTATACTTTTAGAAAAAGACGAAATTGACTGCATCATCTTTGACCAAGTCAACCTTTGACCAAGTCAAAGTCAACATTTGATCGAGTCAACCTTTGACCAAGTGAAAGCTTTGAAGAGTCAAAGCACGAATCCCTAGATGAAAAGAACAATCACGTATGTCAAGAAAAGAGTGTCTAGAATATTCTCCATTATTAAATGTAAAAGATTTGCTTGGAGAACAAGTTGTCACATAAGGACAAAATAAGATTAGAAAAATGGTTGGCTTGAAAGTAAGCTAGCATATGAAGACGAAACCGACTTAAGGGGCAAGTCGGGATAGGAAAGTGACACGTGGAAAGAACAAAAGATAAAATCGACTTGAGGAACAAGTCAATTTTATCTTAAGAAATGAAAGTAACTTTTGGGCTTGGGGAATAAGCCAAGCACAAAAAGACAAAATAGCATTAGAAAAAGTAACTCAAGATATTTTAATACTCTAGATTAGCCATGTGACAATATTAAATAGTATCTCTAGAATATTCTACATTAATAAAAAGACAAAGGAAATTAATATTAATAGATTTAAATAAGAAAAATGAAAATGAAATACCTTAAAGTAGGCGTGAGCTAGAAGGAAGATTCTAGAACCTAGAAAGTTTTAAGTGGCATAAAGAAAAGACGACACATGGCAAAACATGGAAAACAAGCCAAAGTTTAGAAACATATGACAAAATTGATAGAACTTGGGGAGAAAGACATGAAGTAGAAAGGTGACAAGTGTCTTAATAGAAAACTCTAGAACGTCAAGGTGGCAAGATGCCATTGGCTCTTGAAATTATGTGAGAGATCAATGATTGAGAGGAAAATGACAAACAAGTGACACCTAAGCTTGACTTGGGGAATAAGTAGGAAGAAAATAAAATAAAAATGTCTTAGAGAATAAGTCAAGGGAAGGTTCCAATGAGGTGATGCCATATGGAAGGTATGTGAGGACAAATCCGACTTGCGGAGCAAGGCAAGAAAGGCTATAAATAGTATGATCGCCCTTAGCATTTTTGGCCACCATTCCCTCTCTTCCTCTCTCAATTTCGTCTCTCTCTCTCTCTCTTCCTCTCCCTCTCACTTTATTCGGCCACCAAGTACTCAAGAGCTGCCGCCATCGAACCTCCATAGAGAATGATGTACTCGCACAAGGCAATCGACTAACTTTTATCTTACGTTCGTCAATAAGAGGTAAGTGTTATCTAACCCTTATCTAGGGCGTAAAGCTTTAGCAACTCTAATGCTTGCTCGAAAAGTATATGATATGTTGGTCAAGGACTAAGTACTGCACGACGACGCGAGTCTCGTGGGGTCACTTCTAGAACCTTGGACCGTTATAATGCATACTCTCTTTGGTCTTGCTACCATTGGTGGTGGGATTATATGATATGACATGATATGTTATATGCCTCGTTCGCAAGAATGAGAGGGCCTCGCACAAATATGAAAAAGGTGGATCCACAAAATATGATATGAAAAGATGTGTACACGTCTCATCCGCAAGGGTGAGAGGGTCGTAAATGTGCGTGATATGATATGAATGTCGCGACCCTCTCGCGGAATAGGGGGCTAATGGGCCGCCCGATGTTGTCTAATCGGACACGGGCCTCTCCCAAGGTCCATTACCCAAATCGCAATGGTTGGATATACGTGGTCGACCTTCAATGCGGTCTGGTGACATGTGATATGTGTACATGCCAAGGAGTCGCCACCAATCGTTTCATGGAAGGTACGACCGGAAACCCTATCGAATAGTTGGGAGCGATTTATTCGATTCTGCGAAAATCAGAGAAGTGGGATCGGAGACTTTGTTTCGCCAACTGTCAGAGTTGATGCTCTTTCGGCACCTAAGTTGAATGATTTATCTAATACTAAGATTTCATACAGATGAGTGGGGTAACGAACCTAAATCTAGGAGTTCATACAGATAGGAGTGACTATCTTATTACTCACAATTAGTAAAAATAAATGCACAAATCGAGGATCCAAACATGCGGATAAATAACATGAAAGCAGCATGGTATCCCTAATGAGGCTCTATTAGCCTAGAGAAGTATCAATCAAGGTTTAGGAGTGATTTTGACATGATTCGCCCTTAAGGGGTGAAATCGTAATTTTGAGAAATTTGGGGACAATTTGCCCCGGAAGGGCAAAATCGTCATTTCAGATGAAGTGTCTAGTCAAAAGATGGTGGAAATAGGATTGGCGGTTGTTGACACCTAAATTTTGAATTTTAGAAATTTATTTATTTAAGCACAAAATGAGAGTTAGTCATAATTCTCGTAAAAAATAATTTCCTCATGCATGACATATTTAATTTTCTGTCAGTCATCTTCATGGAAAATCAGAGCTAATTTTTTAGTTCTAACAAAAAATCAAGCAATTTTTCATATTTAATTTTTGGTATCCATTGCATTGCACCTTCAATTTTGTCGGACTAGTGGCGAATGATCTCAAGGTGATGGTTTTAAACTCAATTTAATTAACTGGACTAAGCCCGCGGTGAATGGAAATTCGGCCAAAATTTATATGAATATCAGTAGGGTCGAAAATTGCATACCAAGATAGAATACCAATTTATCTTGAAACTTGGTGAGCAATTAAGCTAGATATTATCACAGAATATAAGAGATATCAAAAGATTTTATATTGATAATAAAGAATATATCTCTTTAGGAAGTAGCGACTCTATAAATATATTTCATGCTCACAAGTCTAGAGGAGGCCACTAAAAGATTCTTATACGGCATTCACAGTTTCGATGAAAAGAGAGAGAGAGAGCAAAAGCTTTCATGTTGGAGGGCACTTCATTATAATATACGGCTATATTGGAGGAGCATCGGAAAAAGTCCTTCAAACGCAAGAAGGAAAAGCTCACAGCAACAATGGTCTTTCTTGGATGAATTTGTCCTTTGATCTCGACGAACGGACGAATTCTCTATTTGTTCATGTTGTACCAACGAGAGATTACCATTTGATCAAGTCTAAGTGGCGCCCATCATTCCCCAAAGTCCACAATGAGAATTTCGATTAATTAAGTTTAAATTGTGGGTTCGTTTTCTGATGGTTTTTGTCCTGATCTAATAATGCAATTGCGAGCTCTTGTTCCCTGTCTTGTAGGTCTTTGGCAAATTTCCAGCGGTTACAGTCTGCCTTCATGAAGATTCCGGTGTTTCCCTTTGGATGCGCCCGCATTCTAGCACATGATGAGGGAAAGTGAGACATCCGGGTAAGAGGACAAACTGCAGACAACTCAGCGAAGCCTGACCGCAGCACCTCAAGAGGACATTCTCCTTTGACCACCAATCTGTCATGTTCTTGCAAGCTGGCGTCAGGGAGTTCAGCGTGCACCCAAGCACAATCATACTTCGTATGAGCTCCAAAGAGAGAAGATCCTCAAAGAAAAATTTACTTTGCTTCTTTCCCTTTGCAGAATTTCTGCCTTGAGACAAGTATCCTCGAGCTCACATCCAAACTAGTTGAGACGCCTTTGCGCGTGCGTCTACCATCACAACTCCACTATCCAGCGGCCTCGACGCTCCAGTTCAGCCACTATCCGCCGTGCGCAGCTCAGCCTCTACTTCGTTCAATCGTTGAAGCCATCAAGGTTCAAACTTCGGGCGAAAGCAAATCGGCAATTTAGGTGACAATCCTTATCCAAAATATTCTGAATTTAAAAGGGTTGTATATCTTTAATTGATTGATTGCCGTTTTGATTGATTAAATTTTCAATGGAAAAATTGGGACTTTTTTCGGAAATTCAAGATACCACCAATTTGATTTAAACATCAAAGCTTAATTTTCATCACTAAATTCTGGATTTAGTCAATTCGACCTATCGCCGCTTAGGTCCGATTGGCTATCTTCAGAAAATCAATCTCAAATTTGCAAGACTGAATTTTTAAAAATAAAAAATAAAAGGGGATATGGTTTCATTGTCTTTCCTTTTTTATGTGGATGTATTATTTTCTTGATTTCGTCATATTCTGAAAATTCCTAAAAAACTTTAGTAAGATATGGTTTCCTAGAAATCCTGTCTAATTAATTTTTTAGGAAGATGAGGTTTCCTATAAGCCTTATCTCATAAAACTTTAGGCAGTCAAATCAAGATAACAAAACCACTAAGAAAATTCTCACCATGGCCGAAAATTCCAAAAGGAAAGGGAGAAAATCATATCCACGTATATCTTGTCATAGCCCATCTTTTGCATATCTTGCATCTCATATTTTCGAATATCACCTCATATATTCCATATTCTCGAAACCCTCTAGCATATTTTTTTAACCATATTTCATGCATTGCCGAAAATAAACAAAAAAACACAAAAAATGTCATTCGCATTACGTCGCATAATTTAGCTTGCATTATTATGTTTTCCCATATCATGCATCTTTGCCACGTCATTATGCCATGTCATGCATTTTTACCATGTCATTATACCATGTCATGCATCCTTGCCACGTCATTATACCATTTCATTTTGCTATGTCATTTTTTTTCATGTCATTAGTCTCATGTTTAGGGTATTCATGCTAGGTGAGTCTAATTGCTTGGTTGATTTTCTTGAATTAGAAGTTGCATGTCACTTAGTCTAATTATAATTTTTTGCATGTTATATGTGGTCCTTGCATGATTAGTTTAGTTAATTGCATTTTGTCTCATCGAATTGCCTTGTGTTGTCATTCTTTCCGCATGCTTTAATCAATTAATTAAATTTTGCATATAGGGAAACACGACGTTAACTTTGTGTGTCTTGCACTGCATCCCTTTATTTGGTCATCTATTCATGTCATTGCATTCGTGTTTGTTCGTTCATTACATCCATGTCATTCATGCTAACATCGCATTCATCCCCGTCATTTAGATAGTTTCACGTCATTGTATCCATGTCATTCATGCATTGCATTATAAAAAGAGAAAATCCCAAAAAGAGAAACACCTCATTTGAGCTTCAAATTGATTCAATTCGAGTCGTCAATTTAGGACATCTCATATGGAATTAAGGTACCAAAAGGACATTAGTTTTAATTAACTAGTGTAACCAAGTCCCCGAATCCACAATCTCTGGTTCGTAGAAGTAAAATGGTTCTCCCGCTATTTTACTTAGGTTTCTAATCAACCTACCAAAAATGATTAGTGGCGACTCCAAATTCTAAATCATTTCTAATTAATTTAAGTTGCGATTTGGTAGGGCTTGGGAGAGTCCGTATTAGGTTAGTCATTAAAATTAACCAAATAATCCATTAGCCTAGAATTTGCTTAAATTTTTAGGTCGCGACAGCGGTCAAACCAATCAATTTCCTATTTTTCGAGAATTTCTAGAATTTTTCTGGAATTTAAAAGTGATTTTACCTTTGGAGGGGTAAAATCGTCATTTTAGACGAAGATGAGAACTGAAAATCTCAAATATTAGGGTTAGTCACCCACCTAACCTAAACCCTAATTTTAAGCAATTTTCATGACTCGATCAGAATAGGAAAGACGATTTACCCATTGAGGGGTAAAATCGTCATTTGGAGAAAAGGGACGAGATTCGAAAACCCAAGCCCAAGAATTGGTCGCCTAACCGACCCTAATTCTTACCTTGGCATTATCGACTTTATCTCGCATACACAACATATGCGACTTACCCCTAAAGGGTAATATCGTCAATTCTCGAAAGAACGGATAAGAAACCCCAAAAATAAGATCGACCAGTTGTCTGTGGTCAATCCTCAATTTTTAGAAATTTTTGGAGTATCTAGGATTTTCCCACAATTTTCCTACATTTTTTTAGGATTTTCTAGGATTTTCTAACATTTTTTAGGATTTTCTAGAAATTTTCTGATTTTTTTTATTTTTAAAATCATTTTCTGAATTTTTTTATTTAAAAAATGTTATTCGGACCGGGTCGACCCGACCCACTTGGGTCGGAACCCGGCCCAGGCCCGAACCCGCGCGAATCCTTCGCCCAAAACGACGCCGTTTCATGCCTTTTATTTTTTTGGTTATTTAGACTTGATCAGACGGTTCCTATTGAACCACGTGGCTATTCCACGGCCATCGGATCAACTTACTAAATCCTACGGTCCAGATTGGAAGGAGACTCGACCAAGGCCGTCCGATTGACCTATGAAATTCTACGGTCAGTATTAGAACGTAAGACTCGATCTGGACCATTCACCCTCACTAACCTAAACGACGCCGCACCATCACTAACCTAAATGGCACCGTTTCAACTCATTTTGATTCTCTGATTTTAAAACATTTTCGGATATTCGTAATTACTAATCGGACGGCCACTAATTATTGGACATGATTAATCCTAGCCGTTGGATCTAATCCGACTCGGCCTAACAGACTAACGGTCGTGCTGACTCGACACCTCCGCGGACCAACCACAGGACGACACCTTGGCCTTTGACTTGTTGACTCCACCACGTCAGCTTCGTCTTCAACTTCTCGACCTCGGCGAAATGAACGGCTGAGTACCTCCGACGATGATCCAACGGTGGAACCTTAACTAAATCGCGCGAGACCAGCACCAATCGACTCGCAATCGTCTCTAGTCTAACATACCTAAGAATCAGAGCATCCAATTCACAGAATCGTGAGCATCATGCAGAATGCCGAGTACGGCCATGGAAGTTCGATCGCTCGATTCACATCAAATCATGGCAATTCAGTCACAGGATAGCATTGATGGAGGTTCAGAAGACTTACCTCGAGCTCCGATCGAGCTCGCATGGCCTAGATTTGGCTAGGCAGGAACGAACAGGGACCAGCTATGGAGGCTAATTTCGAAGACTCGATTCAAGGTGTTCGAGCGAAGTCGATGCAAAATGAAGATGCAATGATGGTCAGTGATGTCGAGGGAACAAAACGCACATGCTAAATGTAAGAATAAATGTGAAACATGTAAGTCGCCATTGATGCACGGTGAGAAGCTCGAAACTGCGTCTCAACTTTTCCTGTGATTTCAGGCTGCGCGGTTGACGGCGATCGCTTCCTTGAAGCTGAGGCGACCTCTCAGTAACACTCAATGGCTTCGATTTAGCCTGAAAGTGGCCCAACCTGCGCCTCACAGTCTGAGCTCGAGCCCTCGACAATGGCGGTTGGAAGGCGAGCTCTCTCTCTCTTTTTTTCTCTCTTTCTCGATTCAGTTTCTCCTCCCCGAACTAAATCAACCTCATTCTTCCTCTTTCTTGCTTTCTTTTTATATTTTTCTTCTTTGAAAAACAGTTTGCGCGGGGCGGAAGAGGGCCGGTGACCTACGCACGTGCAGACACGTGCGAAATGGTCACCAACGACCGGTGATCAACGGGAATCAGATGGCCAGTTCTGTTAAGACCTCCGGTGGTCACATTTGGCATGAATTTGGACGAATTTCATCTGAGTTCTGTCGCCGTTGACTTTTGCAGGTACCGCAGCCTGGACCGGCCGATTACTCTCCGTTCTGGCGACCATTGCTCGCGTTTTTGGTTTCGATCGATGGGGAATGACTTGAGGAATAAAACCCCTCTTCAGACTCTTCCAATCGTGGCCGTTTTCATCCTCAATTTTGCCATTGCAATCGAACTTGACACTGTTCATTCGCACGGGTTCTTGAGGAGAAAGACGACACTGTAGCGAACTGGTTTGACCGGTCCGAACAGGTTCCAAATTGTAATTTTTCAAATTAAACCCAAATTAATGGGAAAATTTTGCAATTGGACCTCAGAATCGAATTTAGGGTATGAATTTTATTAAAAAAATGTGGTTTTACCCAAAAGTTCATATGAATTTCAACAAAAACCCCAAATTTTTATTTAATTGGAATTAGGCAAATCATGAAATTGAAGGCTCAAATGATCAAATTGGACCAAATTACCTATGCCAATTGATTCAAAATGGTGAAAAGCATTGGGTAGTGATTTCAATTTGTATTGGTAGTCCTTGAATTGAAAGTAATTTCAATTATGCCCAATTTCATGGACTAAAATGCAATTTAGTATACAATTTTGCCCATTTTTTTTGGGTCTAAAGCTGCACGATATTTACTTATCATGGAGGGCGAAAATTACATGATAGATGGGCCTCTAATTCAAGAAGGGCCCGAAGCACAATAGGGGGATAGGAAGACCAGTTACAAGGTAATTTTTTCCTTTTATATGCTTGACAAACCCAATGGGCCACTCTGTTAGCCTCTCCATAGCAGTGCCTAATATTCACGCCAAGTCCAGCACTTCTTAGGGTTTGAAGACATTCGTTGAGGACAGGAGTCGTCTGCCCTGAGGTGAGAAAGGATCGCTGTTCCAACTGAGAAGATCGTCGATCTGCCGGAAGGGAAAGCAAGAAGGTGAGGTCGTCCACTACATTAGCACAATCCGATTCCATAATTAGTGATTGCAAGCTAGATTGCTGTTCGGCTCGAGAGAGTTGATGATTAACCCAGAATTTAATGCCTTCCTTGCAGGCTAGTGCTTCAGCTTGCTCTGAATCAGCGACGAAAACATTCTTAACGAAGCCATCAACACATCTACCTTGGTCATCGCGTAGAATACCAGCGACCACACCCAAGGCCTCACCTGGAATGCATGATGCATCGACATTCAATTTTTGTATCCCAGTTGGAGGAAGCCGCCATTGCTTCGGTAGGTTTTCCCCTTCTACCTTTCTATTTGGTTGCCGCCTGTAGAAACTAGCATTATTGGCATGCGCAATATAAACAGTATGTTCTGGGTCCAGAGATTGTTGGCGAAAGACAAACGCATTTCTTGCTTTCCATATTTGCCACATGTTGACACCTGATTTTTTACCATTTATTATTGTGATTTTTATTCTTTAAAATTAATTAAAAATATCAAAAAAATGTCATAAAATCACAAAATCAACTTTGGAAGCCTTGGTTTAGCCTTAGGAACCAATTTTGAACAAAAAATATTTTTCGGTATTTTTAATATTTTTCGAGTTTATAAAAATACCCAAAAAATCAGAAAAATACCATTCGTGGTCAGAAAAATACCCAAAAATATTCGATAATTTTGTTTTAATTTCCTCTTCAAGTGTGTCACTTTAAATCTCAAAAATTCGGCTCGGGTCACTATGTTCCTTCACAAACATAAACCCGAACCGAGCCTAAAAAAAAAAAAAAAATTCCTTTTCGAGTCTTTTAGTTTTCAATTCTCACTTTTTATAAGCTATGACATTGGATTCTAAAGTCTTAAAGTGCAATTAGGTCAATTTGCCCTCCAATTTAATCAATTTTTACCAAAAGGGCTTAATTACACATTTTTCTTTCAATTAGTCCCCGGTTTCACGGATGTATACATATGCTCTACGTATTTATACGTCATACGTATTTATACGTTATGCGTATTTGTACTATTTGGTAACCTCTTTAACTCTTGTAATAATAATAATGGTTATTATTTTTAACACCTTTGTTAGTGCCTTTTTTTAGCATTTTTGTATTGTGAGTGCTATTGCTAGTGCTATTTTTAAATAGCATTTTTGTATTATAAATTGTGAGTGCTATTGTTAGTGCTATTTTTAAATGACATTTATTTATCATAAATTGTGAGTGCTATTGTTAGTGCTATTTTTAAATGGCATTTATTTATCATAAATTGTGAGTGCTATTATTAGATAGAATTTATAATTGTTAGTGCTATTTTCAAATAGCATTTTTGTATTATAAATTGTAAGTGCTATTGTTAGTGCTATTTTTAAATAGCATTTTTGTATTATAAATTGTGAGTGCTATTGTTAGTGCTATTTTTAAATGTCATTTATTTGTGAGTGCTATTTTTAGATAGAATTTATAATTGTTAGTACTATTTTTAAATACAATTTATTGGAAGGTATTTTTGGCTATAAAAGGATGGCAAGAGTTTTGAGGTTGAGGGGGAGACATTTTGTAGAGTATGCAAATTTTTGAGAGCTTAGAGAGAAGAACACAAACACTCTCTATATTCTCATAATTTTGAGTGAGCAAAATATACTAAGTTCGGAATATTGATTCCGCATATTGCTAGCACAATTGTTGTGGAGTTATTAGTCGTCTCCCCGTTCGTCAATTGGTGGTGCGTCCGAACTAGATGCCTAACACTTGTGGAGGCTGAGATCGAAGAACATCGAACCGACACCTCCGTTCAAGCACGCTACGAGAGGTAATCCATTTACTCCCTTTGAGGCTTTGTGATTTTTTTTCGATTGAAATGCACGAAGTACGCCTCTGGAGATACATGTATGGGTTGTTATTTATTTCCGCTACGTGTTACGTGGATCCCAACAGTGGTATCAGAGCCGATCCTTAGGTGTTTTCGTGCATTTAATTGATTTTTTGCAATTTTTGCAATACTATGGCCAATATGTATTAACGAATTGTTCGTCTTACATGGCTAATGGAGGTTGATTATTTTATATGATAAATTAATCAACGTAGCAAAAATTGAGACTAAATCAATTTTGAATCGAAAATTTATGGCTATCTTATTTTACGTAAAAATTCTGAATATGATTCAACGTAGAATTTTTATTGTGCCTTCCTAAGTTTTAAATTGTGAATTTATTACTTACGTGGAAGGGTGGTGATCATGGAAAAATCCCTAATCAATGTGATTGATGTATGTATGAATGTATGGTGATTATTTATATATTTGGGGTTGTAATTATTAAATGGAGGCTGCGTACTCCTTTTATTTTTCATGTAATCTTTATTTTAGCATAGTCAATTGTTGATGTAAATGCTACGAGGATTACGTGGAGGAGCCTTTTAAGTCGGCGAGCTCTTTGGGGCCCGATTCTTGAAGAGTTCAAGAAACCAAGAAGAAGAGAAGAGCGGCTCTCCGTTATTAAAATATTAAAATGATTAAATGTGGTCTCATTGGCTCGAGACCCATTAAATCATAATTCCATGATCACCACGTAGGATAGATGTTTATGTGATTGACATCTTTTTTTTTTTTTTATGATTACGTGAGCATGTTAAACTGGTTAATGTGCAAAGTCAGACTTACCTCACCCAAAATTGCGCCTGCATGAAATCCTAGTTAGGGAAAATCACTCGCGTTAGGTACCGAAAGGGCGTTGGTAATGACATCAACGTAACCAAGTCCCCGAACTCAAAATCTCTGGTTCCGCAGAATTGATCGATCTCTCCCAATCGGTCAATAAGGTTTCCGGTCTACCTTCCAAGAAAGACCGGGTGGCGACTCCAAATGCATGCACAAGTTGCACATGCCACCACGACCACACTAAGGTCGAAAGCGATCGACTGTTATCGTCGAATCCCTTTGAAAAATACTCCCGCCGCGATTTGGTATGGGCCTGGGAGGGCCCGCGCCGATCCAAGACCCGCGATCGGTAATCCATTAGCCGCGTCCGCTTTCGGACGGGTCGCGACACCACAGAAGATGGGCAATGAAGGGCACAGACGGTTGGTTTGATACAGATTTTTGCAGCAAGTATACCAACCATGCTTCAATCCTCGTTATGGTTTACGGATCAATCGGCATGTTAACTAATGGATGCGACCATACTTGTGTTGTCCAGGGGCACAATAATAACAGGTGTTCAACAGTCTCGGGGGCTTGATGGCATAAACTACAGCTCGAATCAGGTATGATATCTCGATGAAAAAGATTAGCTGCAGTTGATATAGCATTATGACACACCCGCCATAAGAAATGGCGGATCTTAGGAGGCACCTGTAACTCCATATTTGACTCCATAGCCGAGGGGGGGGCTGATAAGAAGTAGATGGACGCACCTGCATAGGTTTTATAGGGCTGGAACTGTGAAGCACACGATATACAATTTTGACTGTGTATTGACCTGAAGTAGTGTGAGCCCACAACAATCGATCTTGGGAGTCTTGGTCTGTGAGAGGAATTGTCATTATCTCTTGAACTCTTTCTGATGAGAAATAAAGACAGAGAAGATGTTGATCCCATTGAAAAGATGGGGTAATGAATCCAGCTAGCATCTTAGGTTCGGAAGGAGCTGATTCACCACCGATAGGTCCAGTTGGGAGCCAATTATCATAACGAACTCTGATTCTGTTTCCATTACCAACTTGCCAACGTACAAAGGGAGCAATAGAGTCGCGGCTGGTTAATAGGCTTTGCCATCCCCATGATGGCCTTGTCCCCTTAGTGGCTTCCCAAAATGAACTACGTGGGAAATAAAGACCCTTCAATAAGGTAGCCCAAAGGCTAGTTGGGTCTGAATGGAGTTTCCATGCAGTTTTGCCAAGCATTGCATGGTTAAAGCAAATAAAGTCACGAAACCCAAGTCCCCCATCTTGTTTACTACTTTTAAGGAGGTCCCAGGTACGCCAATGCAACTCGGAACGCGCCTCTTTATTAGACCACCAAAAAGCTGCAATCCTTCTTTCGATGGCCCGGCAAATTGAGAGAGGTACCTTGAAAACTGACATGGCATGCTGAGGTATAGCCTGAACAACTGCCTTAATTAAGACTTCTTTCCCTGCGAATGAAAAAAGTTTTTCCTTCCAGCCTGCCAATTTATTCTGAGCTCGTGCCAAAATCCAGGAAAACATTCCCTTTTTTGTCCTACCCCAGTAAGAGGGAAGGCCTAAATACTTTCCTGTATGAGCTATCTCCGAAACCCGCATCTCATAAGCTAGAAAGTTCCGTAGCCATTCTTGACATCCCAGGCTAAAAAACATCCCAGACTTATTCAGGTTTATGGCCTGTCCCGAAGCATAGCAATACTGGTTCAAAATCTCACTTAAACTTTGGCATTCAGCTATCTTGGCATCAAGAAAGAAAATAGAGTCATCCGCAAACAGAAGATGTGATAGAGTAGGGCAGTACCGATTTAGCTTTATGCCTTTTAGACGCTATTCTTGGACAGCCTTGGCTATCATACATGATAAAACATTCGATACTATAATGAATAGATAGGGCGAGAGCGGGTCACCTTGCCTCAAAACCTCGCGAGGGGTGGAACTCTGGTAAGGGGGCACCATTCAAAAGGATACTAAAAGAAACAGATTGAACACAAGCCTTTATCCAAGAGACCCATCGAGTCACAAAACCCATTCGAAGTAAACAAGCTTCTAAGAAATCCCATTCAATTCGATTGTAGGCCTTCTTCATATCAAGTTTCAAAATAGCCTGTTTTTTCCGGCGAATTCGAAGTTGGTGAAGGATTTCCTGGACAATAAGTATGTTGTCCTGTTTTTGTCTTCCTGAAACAAAAGCACTTTGTTCCGGGCGTATAAGAACTGGTAATAGGGGTCGGAGACGATTAGCCAGGACTTTAGAGCAAATCTTGTAAGAGAAATTACAAAAACTGATCGGCCTATATTGTTCTAAACTCTCCGGATGAGGCACATTGGGTATAAGAGTGATATGTATTCGATTTATAGATGGAGGAACATACCAGTGTTGAGAAAACCATTAACCATTTTGAGAATATCTTGATGTATGGTATCCCAATGGTGTTGATAGAACAAATCGCTAAGCCCATCCGGTCCCGGTGCTTTAGCTCGTCCTAGTTGAAAAACTGCCAACCGAACCTCTTCTAAAGTAGCATTTTGAGTTAGACTATCATTCATAGCTTCGGTGACGATATGAGGACAATGAGCAAGGATTGGATCAAACTGACGATTACCCTGGGTGTAATACAAAGCATCAAAATAGGATAGGATGTGATTTTGCAGCTGTAAGTGATCTCGAATCCAAACCCCTTGTGTTGTCTTAAGCATTGAAATCCGGTTTTGAAGTCGTCTTTGGACAGCAGTAGCATGGAAGAACCTTGTGTTTTTGTCCCCATAAGATAGCCATTTTATTCTAGATCAGTCCCCAATATTGTTCCTCTTGTTTCCATAACTTGTCAATTTCATTCTTGATATGCGAAATACTTATCGTGTCAGCAAGTGTTGCTCTTGGCTGATTTGTCATCGTCTCCAGCTGCCTTTTGAGCAAGGAAATGGCAATAGCAGCATTAGGAAATTGCGAACGACTCCATTTAGCTAAGCAACGCGAGACTCGACATAACTTTACGGGACAAGAGTCATTGACATGAGCCGGAGACATCCATACATCTCTAACGACCCGAAGACAATCCTCAGAGTCATTCCAATATGCCTCATACTTGAACCGACGCTTTCGAGATGATGATTGATAATTCAAGGGGAGCAGAAGGGGACTATTGTGACATTCTGATTTCCAGTCATTTTGAGACTATTCAATGAGAATATATCTAGTGATGTATTTCAGTCATATTTCGCTCGGATCTGATCAATCTCGAGTTAACTGACCAAAAGGGAAAGGCTAACGCAAGATAAGTAAGTGGACCTAGGAACTCGGATAGGAAATGACGCTTTGACCATAAGGATTGTCGAGGGAACATTTAGAGCCATAAAAGGCCGATCTAAGAACGATTAAGGAACCCATTGCTAGCGTTATGCGATTGGAGCGTGGGTGATGCCGCTTAACCAATTCATAATTTGCAAAATTTTCCTAAATCGAACGATGACGATCGAGACCGTCGGAACTAGTGATAGACCCTCGCAATTACATGACAACCAAAGTCGCCACGAACTGACGAGCCCTGAGTGTGATATAAGTCACAGAGTCGATACGCAAAACGTCTGCAAAAGCCGCCCGTCGGTTCGAGATAGGCTGAAGTCACATTCAATAGAGAAATGAATCAGAGATGAGTCTCGAAATTCGAAAATGGAAAATCAAGAATTCCAACGTTTCATTTGGATTGGACGCCGCCTCGTCGAAGAAAATTTGAATTGGAAAAATCGAGGTTTTGAGCGTCGGGGGTAAAATGACCATTTTGCCCTCAAGCTTTGGTCTTCTTTCTAGCTTTGGACGGGGGCATTTTGGTCTTTCACACACCCCTAGCTGCCGAAAATGGGAGTGAATGGCAGCCATTGGATTGCTTCTTGATGGACTACAAGACAAGTGTCAAGAGATCAACCACTTAGCATTAAATACTTACCTTTTAACCTACCATTCTTTGGGGTTTGACTCTCAATTGGGTAAAAGACCTCTCTCTCTCTTCTTTGCCTTCTGCCGAGTCCTCCTTCGCGACACCCTCTTCTTCTTCTTCCTTTTTCTTTTTCACTCCTTCTGTTGCGAGCTCCCTTGACCCGATCAGTTCTGTTCGCTGACTTCGGCCGAATCGACCACCACCGCCGGCTACTTCCAGCCATAGCGCCTGCCACCCCGACCAAGCTCAGCCTCTTGCCAAACTCCTCGAAGTGGAAGCTCGGCGTTTGGACCACCGAGCAGCTCCGGCCAAGCTTTTCCCCGCCGGTCGACGGAAAACACTACAATCTGAGGTAGGTCACGATTTTGACCTCTTAGGACCCCTAATCCTTGGAATTTCTTGTTCAAATTTTGCAGAGGTCTAGTAGACTTGTATGTGAAGCTGTGGTAAAAAGGGGAAACGAAAATATTGACGTTCCATTGTTCTTTGGTTGCTGTGAATTGAGGCCAGTTTCTGCCGGTTTTAGGACTTGAGGAAGATGGCGCCATTCAAGGACTTCACGTTGTCGTCTTAATCCAAAATTTTCAGTGAGACTTCCTTACTCATGTATTGAGCTGTTGGTGATGAGTTTGTGGTTAGATTGTGGGTTAAAGTAAAATTCGTGGGCTGATTTAGGAAGGGCAGAACAGAACCGAAGCTTGCCATGTTCGGTTCTGTTCTTGCCGAGCCATTAAGGGCTGTTGGATTAGGATTTGAGCTAGGATTTCTTTTTAGCGACGTATTAGGTTGTCCTTGGTTATGTCCCTAAGGTTCTTGCTTAGTAAATTGGCATTTCGACGAGGAAAACTTGATGATTTGAATGGATTTTGGTGCTAGGTGCTACTGCCCTGTCTTGATTCATTGGAGCCGAACCCTTGTGGACCTTGGGAAGTAATTTGTGTTTATTCTAGAGCAAGGTAAGGGGTTCCTAAACTTTAGTTAGGAAGAGTGGACTCAATTGGACGAGTTAGTCGGGAAATGAGATTGATATTGGAGAATTGTCTCGTGACTTTACATTGTGTGTTCTTGATTGATATCAGAGATTTATATGCATGCTTCTTGATTGGAATGCCACTATGATTTGTCTAAGTCGATGAACTCGCATGCTTTAAATCATTGGTTCAATGTATGAACTATATTCGATCATGAAGTCTATCTTGGGATTGGTTCTGGCATGTTTGAGGATGGTAGCACCCTGATGCGTCATATACGCGGGGTTGAGATAGCCAAGGTCCTGATGCGCTGAGTGACGCATGACGGATATTGAGTTGAGTCGACATTGGCCTAAGCCGAGACTGAAAACCTGAGGCGTTTACGCGGGTTCTCAGTGAGAGGGGTCTGAGGCGTAAGTACGCGGACCGAGCCTGATGCGTTGAATTGGAAATAGCTGTGGAGTGGTTTGACTTGAATTGCATATTTGACTCATATAACTATTTGCGTTGGCTTAGTTATGTGCTTGAGGCTTGTTTGCTCTTATGTGCTATTTGAGACTGTTTGATACTTTATGTGGTTGTCGTTGCTCTTTTGTCGTGATTGACTGCTTGTTTGAGTGTACGGTCGGCCTAACTTGGGGTTAGGGCCTCTTTACTGAGATTTCGATCTCACCCCGTCGTGGGACCATTTCTTTTCCAGATCCTAGATCGTAAGGATGCTACCTACCAGACTTGGAGATCCGAAATAGATGACTGCTTTTTGGGAGGAGTTCCCTGACGATCGAGGAACTGTTTTTGTGCGAAAGACCACGGTGGTCTGGGTAGATGAGGCTGACGCGAAAGATGTTCCTCATAGGTTTGAGGCCTAGTTTCGTCGCGTGGGTGGAGTGACTATTGGGCCACTTAGGGCCGTTGATGCACCTCGTAGGGCAGTTCCCAACTTTTTTCATCCCACTCGGGATTCTATAGAAGTGGATGGTTCGGTGGCGGGTTCGGTTAATGCACCAGAGAGGACCCCGACTCACGAGGATACCATCGAGGTGATCGAGATAGAGGTCTGTGAGGGCGACTTGGTGGAGCGACCTGAAGATGTCACCATGGAGGATACCTTGGAAGATTCTATTGAGGTTCAGTCCGAGACCTGGTCTGAGTATGTGCCCACGGAGGATACTGAAGCGTCCGACGATTCCAGTGCTTCGACTTAGGAGCTGCAGTTAGGTTGGATGGTACTTTTTGAGTGGCTTCAGAGTTGTCTTTTTGGGAGGTGTAACTATGTAGTCGTTGTACTGGCTTTCTACCCGACCTTCTCGCCGGTCTAAGTGACCTGCGCTTTTGTATGAACGCCTTTTAGAAGTAAAGTGGTCATATTTAGTTATTGCCTTGCTTTACAGGTTTCCCCATTTTATTGTTTTCGAAGGGGTTGTATTCTCGCTTCCTCTTGCTAGCTCTCGCGTTTTATTTAGTAGCAGTGGTATCCTGGGACTTCGAGAGTCTTTCTTACGGGGGTTGCCGCGTCCTCGTGTCGAGGGAAGGCGCGGGGCGTGACAACTATGATCCGAACCCACTGGCGGTAAAGCAAACACTTCAGCCTGCAAACGCAGAAGACGCCAATCTAAAGAGCAAAACGCTCGGTCCAACCTTTCCTCGACACATTCGGGACCCACTCTAATGTTAGACCACGTGTAGGTACACCCTTTAGATTCAATCTCCATAAGTGAACATACCGTTAGGAAGTCTCTAAAGGCTGTCACTCGATAGTTGTCAATTCCCCGACCTCATGATTTCTCCCATACATAAAGCATTTCATTAAAATCACCTAAGCACAACCATGGGTGTCGAGCATGCTAATGGATACCCCGTAAAACCCGCCATAGGTATTGTCTCTCCTGAAAAGAGTTATGAGCATGAACAAAAGTAACCTCCATAGTAGTAAGACTATCACAATCAGTAAACAGAACGTGAATGTACATAGCTGAGGTAGAGAAAATATGCACAGAAGCTGTCTCAGTCCAAAATAAGGCTAAACCTCCTGCCTTGCCAACTGGGGGGACAGTAAAGCCATGCAAAAAATGGAGTTTCCTTTGATGACGAAGGACAACCACATCTGGCTGCTTTGTCTCCATAAGAAACACCAGGTTGGGCCTATCTCGAGCTACTAGAGCTCGAAGCTCACGAACCGTTAAAGGATTGCCCAGCCCCAGATAGTTCCATGCCAAAAGTGTCATGGAGTATGTGGTAGCTTATTAGGGCTAGCTACCGGAGTCCGTTGAGGTAATTCCTCCTGCGAAACTGGTGTGTCAGTGAGCTTAGACTCATCAACCAAACTTGGCAGGACTGATATGTCATACGGAGAATATCGCTTGGCCTTTTTAGTAGAGAAACCAACGATCTGCTTCCCTTTCTGTTTTCGAGATGCCTTGACCGCAGCTTGAATTGGCTGATTGAAACTTAAATTCTCTTCAGAGCTCTGCTGTTGATTGGAGGGTAATGTAGTAGGACTAGCAATTTTGCCCAATTTATGCAATTAAACATTCTATGCGGACAATTGGTTAAATTGCAATAAGAGACAATTAGATTGAATGTCAAGATCCTAAAAAATGCCTAAATTAAAAATTAAAAGACTCAATTGACATTTTTTTTTACCAAATTCAATCGTATGTGTAACAAAGGAACACGCAAAATTGAATTTGATTTTGGACTTTTGTGAGGTCAAAAGACAGGGGATTTAAAAGAAAAATATTGACTATTTTTCCATATTTTTGTGACCTCAAATGCTATTTTTCTTGAATTTTCAAGTATTTTCCTAATTTCCAAAAAATATTAAAAAATGCGAAAAATATGAAAAATTATTTTTTTTTGTCAAAAATGGTTCCTTAGGCTTGGCCAAGGCCACCAAAGTTGATTTTACAATTTTTTTTGACTTTTTATGAATTTTTTTATGAATTTTCTAAAGATAAGCTAAAAAAAAGCTGATTCAAAATTAGGTGTCAACAATGAAAAGTGGAGAGATATGCTTACGTGAAAAGGAATCGGAAACGATTTGTATATGATATGGTTGCTTGCATTATGGTTTGTACCTTTAGCTTGCTTCCTATGTTTGGTTTAGAGATACGCGTACTGAGATAGTTGTATCTCACCTCTTAACTTTCCAAACTTGTAGGTAATGGCAAGTATGCCTTCCTCTTGTTTGGTAAAGTCATGTCCATAGAAATTTCCTGTGTTGATATCGTGGAGGAGGATCCTTTTGATAAGAAAGTAGTAGCATGAAGATGGATGGTGCATAAACCCTAGGTGATTGACTGGTCTGGAAGAATTCTTGGAAGCCCAAGTACTATTTTTTAGGGCAGCTCAAGTACTAAAGTAGCCTCCCAAGCCCATGAAGCATACGAGATAGAGAGGCTTCTAAATTCTATGTAAATATTATGCAAGGAAATGAAATATAGTATGATGCTGAAATGTCTTCCCTGGTTTCCTCGCTTAACGAATAATTTACAGAATTAATTGCTTCCGCGTGCGATTGTTAACAATCATATAAAGAAAAAGAGATGGAAAAATATTAAGGTCGATTATGAGGACGGTGCGCTTGGGACACCATACGTCCTCCCCCGCAACGTCGCGGTTTTGTGATCCTCGTAATGTCTCGGATTATAAACGGTGTAAGCCGTAGAGCTCTTGGAGGGATTCAAGAGACCGAGAACCCTAAAGGAGCTTACGCCTCCTATCGTGGATACAAGGGTCGGGTCGGGGACGTCACACTTCTGAGTTCATATAACCTGGAAGAGAAATGTAGATGTATTTATTCAGCAAAGTCGATAGCTTTCCTACTAAAAGCAGACTTTCAATAAAGCTACTTAAATGTCCTAAATCCATCGCAATTTGATGCAACTGCTATATGCCGAACATATTTAAAGGATGGAGGGTTGTGATTAGCCTGTCAACCGCTTTGATCGCTAGAATCTCTTCATGCTGCCCTTAGAGTTCTGACAATCATTCTATAGGATGAATTCTCTATTTCTGTGATGTGCATTCATGTGATTTTGTCGGCAATCCATGCCTTTTTGATTCACCCAAAACCAGAAAATTGAGGAACCATGCGGACACGTGAATGCATGCCTATCGGTGCATATATGGCGATGATCCTATCGTCCAAAGGGCAATAAAAAGCAGAAAAGCGATTGATCTTATATGTTACCTGTCCTTGTAAACCCACTGCATAAAGTTTATCCCTGATAAAATGCAGCTGAGCTGCAACTTCTGTAATGTTCATCCACTCTTTGCGTGTTTCGACTGAGCAGGAAACTCCGATTGCATAGACCATCTCCAGACATTCACGAGCTGCATCACCTCTGCCAGTGTCCAAATGGCTCTCCATTTCTTGAAGTAGAAGAGGATCGGTAATCTCTAGGAGTTGTTCAGGCAAGGCTTCTTTGACGAAGTTATGAAGGTTTAAATTTTCTCCGAACATTTCATTTGTTGGACTCACGCCCGTGAACATCTCAAGCATAATGCCATAACTATAAACATCGCATTCTCTTGAAACCACACTTTCCGTTCCATATTCTGTGTTTCATTCGGATTTCCAAATAAAAGGTAAGTAATAGCAGCACAAGCAATTGAGGCAGAAGGAAATAGTGCGCACACACTTGCTGCATTTTTATTGCGTATAATGTGTTCATTTGCCTTTGGGGGACAGAGGAGAGGACTCACCTGGAGCAGCATAGCCGATGGTTCCTCTTACACCAGCTGAGCTCATCTTCGCTTTAGCATCATCGGTGGATTCAAACACGACCTTCGCCAAACCAAAGTCTCCAACATGTCCAACCATTTCGGCATCTAGCAGGACATTGCTTGGCTTCAAATCACAATGTAGAATAGGGCTTTGCAAGTGGTTATGGAGATAATCTAATGCTGAAGCAACATCGACGGAAATATTTATCCTCTGGATGAGACTCAACTTTTCCGCATTCCCACCTAGATGAGCTGATGATGGTCTTGGATGAAGCCAATCTTCTAGGCTTCCATTGACCATGAACTCATAAACCAAGGCCTTAAACTCATTGCCCCTATAATCAATGCCTGAGCATACTGTGAGGACTTTCAAAAGATTACGGTGTCGGACGTTCTTTAAAGCCTCACACTCGGATAAGAAGCTCTTCACAGCTCCATGAAGCATCAAATTAAGTACCTTCACAGCAATAACGGTTCCATTCTCATCGACAGCTCCCTTGTAAACAGATCCAAAACCGCCGACCCCAATCAAGTTATTTGAAGAAAATGCATTAGTTGCTTTAAGGAGAATTCTGTAAGATAGATTCAGTGACGAATCATCTCTAGAACTTGAAATTGGTTCTATTCTTTTCTTTTTCAACCAACGAAAGTACAAAAGAGCAAGAAGAAGAGCTATTCCCGAAACTCCGAAGAAAATTGAGATGGCAAGTTTCCATTTAGGGATTAGTCTCCGGCCAGAGTTCCTAGAACCACATTTTCGGAGATGAAATTCGGGCATTCCTGCACAAAGCTTGTCATTTCCAGATACAAAAGTAGCACTCACATTACTAAAGACTCCTTTAGTGGGTAATGCGCCTTCAAAATTATTGTAGGATAGATTCAGGATCTCCAATAAGTGAAGTGCCTCGAAGAACTTTGGAATTTGGCCAGTTAAATTGTTGTGTGAAAGATCTAGCTCCTTGACATTCCTCAACATGTTAAGAGATGAAGGAATTGAGCCTCGAAAATAGTTTTCCTGCATTTTGAGCACTTCCAATCCAACACAACTGCCAAGACTAGTCGGAATGTCGCCTTCCAACATGTTTCTAGAGACATCCAGTTGAGCCAAAAGATTCAATTTCCCGACTTCATTAGGTAGGACACCGGCGAGATGGTTCTGAGACAAGTTCAGAAATATAGACAGTGATGATAGACCTATGAACTCTGGAGGTATAGTACCATTCAAGTTGTTACTAGAAAGATCAAGCTCCACCAAACTTCGGCAATCTGATAGACGTGAAGGAATGTAACCATAAAAATTATTGTGATTGAGATGGAGTCGTGCCAACTTTGCTAGGTTTCCTAAGGAAGAAGGTATTGCTCCAGAAAACTCGTTATACGATAAATCCAGTTCCACTAAGTTATGAAGATTTCCAAAAACTACGGGCACCATACCTGAAAACCCGTTGTGTTGCAAAAACAACCTTTCTAAGTTGCCGAGATTTCCGACTCCTCGAGGAATCGTGCCAACCAGTAGATTCTGGTTCAGCCACAATTGCGAGAGAGTAGTGGACAAATTACCGATGCACTTGGGCAACGTCCCGCCAAACCTGTTGTCTTCCATGAACAAGCCCCGTAGGTTGGTGGCGTTAGTCAACGAGCAAAGGAAGCTCAAATCACCGTATCCTCCGCTTCCCAGATAATTGAATTCCATCGTCAACATTTGGAGTTTGTTTAAGCGGCCCAAAGGAGGCATGTTCCCCGAGAGCTTGTTCGAATCGGCTAGGAGCAACTCTAAAGCGGTTGCATTAGATATTGACAAAGGAATCGCTCCAGTGAATCGGTTATCGGAAACTCAGAAAAACTCAACGTTTGGAAGAGCTATATTGGCAGGAAGAGTCCCTTGTATGTTGTTTCCACAGATGGAGAACAGCGTCATAGCAGAAAGATTGAAGATTGATGGAGGAACCGTGCCCGACAACCAGTTTCCTCCTACAGCAAGCAATTTGAGTTTGGTCAGTTTTCCTAGAGCTGAGGGTATCTTCCCACTTAATTCATTCCCACTGAGACTGAGAATCTCCAACGACGACATGTTTCCAAAGGAAGAAGGAACGGTTCCCCCTACATAGTTACCACGTAAAGCAAAAAATTGAAGCTCCAGCAAAGAGCCAATTTCGACCGGAATTTTTCCAACCAGCCGGTTGCCTCCTAGGCGGAGCCATGTAAGGCGAGTGCAACCCGACAGGTTTTTTGGGATTTCGCCTTCCAATGAGTTGTTGAATAATTGCAAGACACGTAACCTGTGCAAAAGGCCGACTTGTTGCGGGATTTTGTCGTGGAAACTATTGTTGTTTAGCATCAAGACTCTCAAGAAGCTCAAGTTTCCAATGTGAGGGGAAATGGATCCCGACAGCTTCAGGTCTTGTAGGTCTAGTTCCATTACTCTGTGGTGCAGGCGACCGCACCTGACGCCATACCACCGACAGTGGTCGGTTGTATGGTTCCATGAACTCAGCGTCCCGTAAGGATCCTCGGTTATCATGCTCTTGAAGGCAATCAATGCGACCTTGTCTGTGATGTTATTAACTGAAGAGACCAGGCTAATGAACGGCAAGAGCACTACTACACATGTGAAAAATAGACGACATGGCAACGAGAACTCGAGGAAAGACAAGTTGAGAGGCTCCATAGCACTTGCCGGGAAATCTTAAGTGAAACCCGAAGAATGTAACGAAGTTGAACAAAAGGAATTTTCGGGATCATGAAGCCGGATTGAAATTTGTATGGACAAGCTTCGATGGAGAAGATTCAAATCTCAGCTGTGCACGCCAAGTTGATTAGTCATCCCGCCCCATATATCACCGCAAATTTCTAGTAAAATATCTCGTTTTGTTCACTAGCGAATGAATCGCCTTCATGCAATCAATTGACGATGGTTACGGAATGGACTAACGTGATAAAAACGCAAAAAAAGAAAATAAAAGTCATAGTGGATGCGTCCCATTTAACTTTGAAGAATCATATAATGCATTAAGTATTCGACTATTCACCGAAGCAGCATTTGGACAAAGGCGGGGTTAGTGCATGAGTATAGCCACCAGTAAATTATGAAGTCATCCTTCAAAATCAACTAGTATTCTACTATTAACCGGAATAGCATTCAATAGCCGCGGTGTACACATTGAGTATTCGCAAAAGGAACTCAAAGTATGTTAACTTGATTCAGGCGGATTCGTTAACTCCAAAATAATCGGATTTTAGAGCAGTGAAAGCTTGATTATAAAGCTCATGGAAATTGAATAATTTTGATTAGACAATTGAAAGTTTAGATACTCGATTAGGAATTTGGGTTAGTTCAGGGATTAAAAATAGAATTTTATCTAAACACTACAAAAAAACACGGTTTTTGCCACAAATAATTATCCACGAAACAATTTCGTTGCAAGTTTGCAACTAAATTTGCAACGAAAAACAAATTCGTTGCAGAATTGCAACGAAATTAGGCACGAAAATATTTCATCACTAATTTGCAACGAAAATATAACTTCGTTGCAAATATTGCAACGACATTAAAAATTTGTTGCAAATTTTGCAACGATATATAATTCGTTGCAAAATTTGCAACGACTTTTTAATGTCGTTGCGATATTTGCAACGAAATTAGGCACGAAAACATTTCATCACTAATTTGCAACGAAAATATAATTTCGTTGCAAATATTGCAACGAAATTATATTTGCGTTGCAAAATTTCCAAACGAAATTAGGCACGAAAACATTTCATCGCTAATTTGCAACGAAAATATAACTTCATTGCAAATATTGCAACGAAAATATAACTTCGTTGCAAATATTGCAACGAAATTAAAAAGTCATTGCAAATGTGCAACGAAATCATATTTTCGTTGCAAAAATTTGCAAATGAAATTACGCGCGAAAACATTTCATCACTAATTTACAACGAAAATATAACTTCGTTGCAAATATTGCAACGCAATTTGCAACGAAAAAAACAATTCGTCGCACTTTGCAACGGAACTACACATTCGTCCCAAATTTAGCAATGAATAGATATCTCGTCGCAAATATTTGCAATGAAAAAAACACTTTCGTTGCACCTTTTGCCACGGACTAGTATTCGTGGCAACATTAGCAACAAAAAAACCAATTTCGTGGCAAATGTTAGGGTGGAAGAATTCAAATAAATACATGTTTCCAACGAAAACGTATTATTTCGTTGCAAAATTTGCAACGATGTATTATTCCTGGCAAATTTTGCAACGAAAAAATATGTTTGTTGCAATTTTTACAACGAAAAAAATATGTTCGTTGCAATTTTTACAACGAAAAATGATTTCGTCGCAACGTACACAGTAAACTCAGTGCCCGGACATTAAAATAAATAAATATTTGCAATGACAATAATATTTCGTGGCAAAAGTTGCCACGAATTAAATTCGTTGCTAAAAAGCACTGACACTTTTTCGTTGCTAAGGTTAGTTTTTCGTCGCAATTATCGTCACAAATTTGCAACGGTACTCTTTTGTCGCTAATTGCGTGGCTGATTAAGTTTCCCCCTTTAAAAACCCTGACCTTTTTCTATGTGTCTGCACTCTTGTATCTCTCTCTCCGCAGTCCGGAACCCTTGTCTTTCGGCCACTCTCTTCATTTTGCCTCTTGTCTTCTCCCTTCTCCATTTTCATTCGTGTCTTATGGTAATGGTAGAATAAATTATTATTTATTTCATCATTTTCTTCCATCAAATGCCGTAAGTTTCATGAATCTTAAGTAATTTTTGTTTTTCTTATTTTAGGTACATGTCAATTTGGAGATTTCGTAATTCAAGTGGATCTTGCGATTTTCATCAAACGGATCACTTTATCGTACAAAATATTCAGTCTAATACTTCGGTAAGCCTTATTGACATTGTAACTTTTTTTTTATATTGAAGTAAAGTAGATCTTATAAGTCAAGACGTTTGTATTGTAATGTAAAATTAGCAATAATATTTACAACTTTTTTCCGCAAAAACGTTAATATGGGGTGGCGGACTCCCGGTAAATGTAGGGGAGAATTTTTTAGCATTCTTTTTTGCAACGAAAATAATATTTCGTCCCAAAGTTAGCAACGAAAACACAGGTTCATTGCAAAATTTGCAATGCAAAATAGCTTCGTGGCAAAATTTGCCATGAAAATAAATTTCATCGCAATGCAATCGGTTCCCTAATAACTAAAATAAATGAATTTTCCAACGAAACGGAGAATTTCGTGACATATTTGCAACGAATTTGTTTTCGTTGGCAAATTTTCCAACGAACATAATATATGCCGTTGCAATTGCAACGAAATAGTGTTCGTGGCAAATTTTGCAACGAAAAAGAAATGTCGTGGCAAATATGCTGCAAATAAATAAATTTTTCCAACGAAAATAATAAATGTCGTTGTAAAATTTGCAACGAAATAGTGTTTGTGGCAAATTTTGCAACAAAAAATAAATTTCGTGGCAAATATGCTGCAAATAAATAAAGTTTTCCAACGAAAATAATAAATGTCGTTGTAAATTTTGCAACGAAATAGTGTTCGTGGCAAATTTGGCAACGAAAAAGAAATGTCGTGGCAAATATAATGCAAATAAATAAAGTTTTTCAACGAAAATAATAAATGTAGTTGCAAAATTTGCAACGAAATATTGTTGGTGGCAAATTTTGCAACGAAAAATAAATCTCGTGGCAAATATGCTGCAAATAAATAAAGTTTTCCAACGAAAATAATAAATGTTGTTGCAAATTTGCCACGGAAAACATCTTCGTCGCAACCAATTCAATTCCCTAATAATTTAAATTAAAATAATATTTGCAACACAAAATCAAGATTGCATTGCAAAATTTGCCGCGAATTATAGTTCGTTGCAAATTTCGTGGCAATTTTTGAGCCGTGTTTGGCGCAAGTTGTCGCAAATTTCGTCTCAAATTTTGCTAGTTGTATTTTGTCGCAAATTTGGTGGCTGATTGTATTTTAATTTTTACAATTTTTCGATTTTAATTAATTATGAATATTAAATAGTGGATACGGTATTTTGATATTTTAAGATTTTTTAAATTTTGATACAGACATAATGCAAAGAGAGAGGGCTTGGATGTATAACAAGAACTTAACTGGACGTCGAGGATTGACCGATGAGTTTCGTATTGGGTTGGAACAGTTTTTGGACTTTGCTAGTGGTAAAACTGAGTTGATGGATGGAAATAAATTAAGATGTCCGTGTAAAAATTGCAGTAATAATACATTTCTTGAGTGTGACAAAGTTAGAGAACATCTTTGTAAATTTGGGTTCACTCCGAACTATTATAATTGGACTTGCCATGGTGAACAATTTATATATGATGAAGGATATGGGACAAGTGCTCAAATTTTAGTTGGGCAGGAATGTAGTCATTATAATCAGTTGAACCCATATCAAAGGATGGTGATCGATGCAGCCGGTCAAAATTTTGCTTCAGAATTGAACTATGCGAGTACTAGTTTTGGTCCCATATTTGAACAAGTGGGTACTAGTTATGCATCACAAATGGAAGAGGCAGGACGCGCAGGTTTTGATGAGAATGTGCACAACGAAACTTTTACATCTAATCAGTTCTGTGAAGTGTTGAAAGCAGCAGATGAACCTTTATGGGCAGGTTGTGACAACCACACTAAGTTTTCAGTGACGGCAAGACTGTTAAACATCAAGGCAGAGAATAATGTGTCCGAGAATTGCTTTAACTCTTTTGTTGACGTAATGCGGGAAGCAATGCCTCGCGATAATATCATGCCAGGTAATTTTTATGACATGAAGAAGCTAATGGATACCTTAGGTCTTCCAGTCGTAAGGATTGATGTATGTACTACCGGTTGTACGTTATATTGGGGGGATGATGAAAACACTGAATCTTGTAAATTCTGTGGCCAACCGAGATACAAAATTAGCAAGAGGCAGGGTCGTTATCAGAAGCATAGACCGCGTAAGCAATTATTTTATCTGCCTTTAATCCCCAGATTACAACGGCTTTATGCGTCTAAAGCCACTGCTGAACACATGACTTGGCATGCAAACCATACAACCGAGGAGGGTTTGATGTGTCATCCTTCAGATGCAGAGGCATGGAAATATTTTGATAGAACATACCCTGAATTTGCGATGGAGCCTCGAAACATCAGGTTAGGTCTCTGTGCTGATGGATTTGCTCCATTTGGGAAATCAGGAAAAATTATTCATGTTGGCCTGTTATCCTTACTCCGTACAATCTGCCACCTGGTATGTGCATGAAGACACCTTATATGTTTTTGACATTGATCGTGCCTGGCCCGCAAAATCCAAAAAAATTGATAGATGTTTATATGCAACCATTGATTGCGGAGTTACGACAATTATGGGATGAAGGTGTTCCTACGTATGATGTTTCTACTGATCAAACATTTGTAATGAAGGCTGCACTTTTTTGGACGATAAATGACTTTCCAGCTTATGGGCTATTATCTGGATGGAGTACAGCTGGGATCTTAGGATGTCCGATATGTATGGAGAGATCGAAGTCATTCAGATTAAAACACGGTAAGAAGGCCAGCTATTTTGATTGTCACAGATAATTTTTACCGATAAATCATACATTCCGAAGGAATAAAAAATAATTCATCAAGAATATGATTGAAAGAAGACCCCTACCATTGAGGTTGACTGGTGATCAAATTTGGGAGCGAGTGCATGACTTTCCAACTGTTGTTGAAAATCCCCATGGCACGACTATTGCGTACGGAAGCGCACATAAGTGGACTAAACGCAATATATTTTGGGATTTACCATATTGGAAGACTCATCTTATTCGTCATAATCTTGACGTCATGTACATAGAAAAAAATGTTTTCGATAATGTCATCAATACTCTGATGGATGTCACTGGAAAAATGAAAGATAATTTGAATGCAAGAAAAGATATGAGAGATATTTTTGATCGGCCGGGACTAGACGTGGATGCAAGCGGCAGTGGACCAAAACCAAAAGCAGTTTACACATTGAACAGGGAGCAAAGACGGGTTGTTTGTCAGTGGTTGAAATCTGTGCGATTTCCTGATGGATACGCTTCGAACATCGGGAGATGTGTTGATTTAAATGAATGCAGATTGACGGGTCTGAAGAGCCATGATTGCCACATATTTATGGAAAGACTGGTGCCAATAGCTTTCAAGGAGCTTCTACCGAACTTTGTATGGGGCGCCATCACAGAGTTGAGTAATTTTCTTCATGATATTTGCTCTACAGTGCTAAAAGCATCACACATGGAGAAACTAGAGGGAGATATTGCAATCATTCTTTGCAACTTAGAAAGAATATTCCCACCATCATTTTTTGATTCAATGGAGCATCTCTTAGTTCACTTGCCTTATGAGGCCAAAGTTGCAGGTCCTGTCCAATTTCGTTAGATGTATCCATTTGAGAGGTAAAATATTTTTTTGCCGAATTTGAAATTACTTACTACTTATTATGTTCTGATGAAATTTTTCTATTACAACTAGGTTCTTATATCATTTGAAAAAAAAAAGCGAAGAACAAAGCATGTGTTGAAGCTTCAATTTGTAATGCATATATTGTGGAAGAAGTGACAACATTTGCATCATACTATTTTGAGCCGCACGTGCAGTGCAAGAGGCGCAAACCAGGAAGAAATGATGAGGGGCCTATTGATCCCAATTGCAAATCATTCTCTATTTTCAATTACCTTGGTCGATCAAGCGGCGCATATAAGTTTCGTTACTTAACAGATGAAGAATGGCGGGCAGCCCATACATATATTTTGCTGAACTGTCCAGAAGTAGAACCATACTTCGAGTAAGTGTACTTTTGCGCGTGCGCAGACACACATATAGTGTGAAACATTTGCTAATTTATAAATGATATTTGTTAATAGGATTTTTCGAACTTCAATGTACGGACTACCACCGAATGAGTTTGCTCGTTTATGCGATGAACAATTTGCAACATGGTTCAAAACATATGTAAGTTGCCTATGGACGAAAAACAAGTTATTAATATTTTATATATTATTAATTTAAAAAATATTATTGACTTTGCGTTTGCGACTTCAGGTTCACAATACTCATGATCAAATCGAAGAGCAAGGATTGTTATATCATCTGTCATGGGGTCAAAAAAGAACGGTACGAACTTGGCCAGCATATTTCATAAACGGGTACAATTTTCACACTAGAGAGTATGGAATGGGAAAAGGTACAATGAACAGTGGTGTGTGTGTTCGGTCATCAAATGATGGTAGTACGAAAGATGATTTTTATGGCTTGTTGGATGAAGTCATAGAGATAGAGTACCCTGGACCATCAATGCGGGTTGTGTTATTTAAGTGGATGTGGTTCGACCCCGTCAGAGGAATGAAGGTGCATACGAAGTTTAATTTGGTTGAAGTAAATCACAAAAAAAGGTATATGAATTATGAACCATTTGTCTTGGCACAACAAGCAATTCAAGTATATTATGCATCGTACCCTTGTTTGAAACACGATAAAGCTGACTGGTGGGTTGTATGTAAAACTAAAGCACGAAGAAAAATCGAGGAACACCGGAAGGATACAACGTATCAACAAGAGGAAGTTTGTAATACGATTGAAGTTGAGGAATATAACATTCCGACTTTACGAGATCCATGCGGAGCTGTGATAGCAGTGGATCCAAATGAAATTCGCGAATCAAATGTAGAAGACGTTGAAGAATCTGATTTCGAGACAGATGATGAATACGATACTCTTGATGAAGATGAAGATGAAGATCAACACGAAGATGAAGACGAAGACGAAGGTGAAGATGAAGATGATGATGAAGATTAGGATTTTTGACACTTTTCAATAATTTTTGTAATTATCATGAAAAATTTGCGAAAATTTTCCGAGGAAAATGTTGTGTTCGTTGCAATTATATTTTCGGTGCAAATTGCAACGAAAATAATATTTTCGTTGCAACAATTTGTCAACGAAAATATTATTTTCGTTCCAATTTTATTTTCGTTGCCAAATTTTTGCAACGAATATATTATTTTCGTTGCAATTGTTCAGACATATAAAAGACTTGCCCTTGCCCAGACCCATCGTGTGAAATCTAAAAGCCTTTGTCCCTTGCTCGTACTGCTGCGTTACGATTCTCAGGTCTCGGCTCTCCTGCTTCCGCCGCTCCTCAGCTCGGCCGTCGTCGTCCGCCTCTTCAAGCACGTTTCCGGTGAGTTTCGCACGACCATATTTCTTCTTTATCTCCTTGCCAAGCCCGATTAGGGCGGCCCTCGGCCCGATCAGCAAGGGCGAGGCTCGGCCGATCCCGATTATGGCCGCCATAGCCCTCGCCGAGTGTCGCCCTTGTCGATTTGGACGTGGGGCTCCCTAATCGGGCTCGGCCGAGCCTTGCGCTTGCCCTCGCCGATCTGGGCGTGGGAAGCCCTAATCGAGCTCGGCCGAGCCCGGTTATGGCCGCCATAACCCTCGCCGAGTGTCGCGCTTGCCGATTTGGGCATGGGGCTCCCTAATCGTGCTCGGCCGAGCCTCGCGCTTGCCCTCGCCGATCTGGGCGAGGGAAGCCCTAATCGAGCTCGGCCGAGCGTCGCCCTTGCCCTTACTTGTGAATTTTTGTCAACACATAGGAAACTCATTTGCTTGCATACATTACCTCATCACCCTGTTAGCTCTCAGTTTAAAGGTTCTTTTGTATTTCAGTGCTTGCGAATCTGTGTCTTTTGTATTTCAGTGCTTGTGAATCTGTGTAGATATCACTTTGTTGTTCCCTGTGATGTCAAGTGGTTGAAGGATGATCTGTTTCCAATTTTTTTTTCTGCATTGCTGCGGTGTCTATCTTGTCTTCCCTAGTATAAGTTCCTCGTATATACCAATGCTTGGAAATTTTTGCTGTTGTGTTCAATTAAATTTTGCAGTTAACTGTGCGAGTCCAAACTGTGCTATTTATCAGACACGATAGCAAGCCACTTTCAATTTCTCAAGCTTCTCTCTTCCTCTCCGAAACAAAATGGTAAGTTTCATGATGTACTTCATTCTGTGTCCTTAATACATGTTGTCATCTTTGCTGATACTTGTCTAGCCTTTTTATTCGACATCATAAGCGTGGAGGTCAGGGAAGACCAGGCCTTTCCCATTCCCCTTCGCCTTCCCCTGGCTCATCCCCGGTCCTTTCATCTCACCCTCGACCACTACTTGTCGTGCGTGGAGGTCACATCTGCGGTACATATTCATAGGGAAGACCGAGCCCTTTCCATTCCCCTTCGCCTTCCCCTGGCTCGTCCTCGGCCCTTTCTACTGGCTCGACCCCGGCCCTTGTTGTCACGCCCCGTGCCTTGTCCTCGACACACGGACGCGACGATCCCTGCAAAGTACGGCTCCCGAAGTCCCTGGGCACAATTTCAAAGAAAAATAGAACACAAGAACTAGCAGACGAAAACGGGACAGCAACTCCTCCAAACATAAGTAGCGGGGCAACCTGAATAGCAAGACGAAAATTGAACACGGCCACTTTACTTCCACAAGCTGTTTATACAAAAGTGCAGTCACCAAGACCAGCGGGAAGGTCGGGTAGACGACCAAAACAACGACAAAAAAAAAAACAAAAAAAAACATTCTCCAAAAGACCACCACTACGACCACACCAAAAAGTATCGACCAGCCTAAGTACAACCCCTAAGTCGAAGCACTAGAGTCGCTAGACGCCTCGGCATCCTCCGTAGGCTCGTACTCGGACCAAGTCTCGGACTGAACCTCAGTCGAATCCTCCTCAATAACCTCCATGGCGACATCTTCGGGTCGCTCCACCAAGTCGCCCTCAGTGGCTTCAAGCTCAATCACCTCAATGGTGTCCTCTTGAGTCGAAGTCCTCTCTGGTATATTGACCGAACCCGTTACCGAACCATCTACCTCCAAAGAATCCCGAGAGGGATGAAAAAAGTTGGGGACTACACCCCGAGGCACTTCAGAGGGCTTAAGTGGCCCAGTAGTAACCTCACCTATGCGTCGGAACCATGCCTCGAAACTATGGGGCACCTCTTTCCTATCTGCCTCGTCCACCCAGACCACCGTGGTCTTTCTCACAAAAACTGTTCCCTGACCATCAGGAAACTCTTCCCAATAGGGAGTCATCCACTGCGGGTCCCCATGCCGAATAGGCGGCATTCTTACGGCCTAGGATCTGGAAAAGAAACGGTCCCGCGACGGGGTGAGATTGAAATCTCAGTAAAAGAGGCCCTAACCCCAGGTTAGGCCGACTGTACACTCAGACAAACAGTCATTCACAACGGAAAAGTAACAACAACCACATAAGTATCAAATAGTCACATTTATCACTAAAAGTAAACCAGCCACAAGTACAAGTCAAGCCAACGCATATCATTGTAAGAGCTAACTATGCAATTCAAAACGAACTACTCCACAGCCCTTGCCAACCTCACATTTCTTTCTTGCCCGTGCATTCTACGCATCCGATCCGGTCCATGTACTTACGCCTCAGACCGACCTCACTGACAAACCCGCGTAAACGCCTCAGGTTTCAGTCTCAACTTAGACCAATGCCAACACCACCCAATATCTGTCCCGCGTCGTTCTACGCATCAGGACCTCGGCCGTCACCAACCCCGCGTAAACGCATCAGGGTGTTACAATTCACAGGCATGCTAACGATGACCCACAACAGGCTTCATGATCGGATATAGTTCATACCTCGAACTAATGATCTATAACATGTGAGCTCATCGATTTAGACAAATCATAGTGGCATTTCAATCACGGAGCACACATACAAATTGCCAATATCAACCAAGAACACACACACAATGCAATATCATGAGACAACGCTCCAAAAGCGACACCATTTCACGACTAATTTGACCGATGGAGTCCAATCTTCCTAACTAGAGTTTAGGAGCCCCTTACCTTGCTCTAGATTCAACACAAATCACCTCCCGAAGTCCACAACTATTCAGCTCCAAGGAACACAAATCAGGGCAGCAGCACCTAGCATCAAAACCCAGCCAATTCATCACATTTTCTTCGTCAAAACGCCACACTAGTTAGCGAGAACCTTAGGGACATAACTACGGATAATTTAACACATCACTATAAAGAATCTCCAGCCAAAAATCAACTCCCACAGCCCCCAAAGTACACGACCAGAACAGAACCAAATAGAACAGGGGCCAGTTCTGTTCTCTCTCTCCAAAATAGTCCACAAATCGCCCAATGGCCACCAATTAAATCACACATCCATCACCAATAGCTCAGTACACGAGTAAGGAAGCCTCACCAAAGATTTTGGACCAAAGCGACGCCATTAACTCCTTGTTAGGCGCCCTACTCCCTCAGTCCCTAAACCGGCAGATTCTGCCTCACACACACAGCAATCAAAAGGCAATGATTCCTCATCAAATTCAGTCCAACTTTTTACCACACGTTCATCTACATGTCTACTAACAATCTGCAAATTTTTGGCGAAAAAAAATCCAACAATCGGGGGTCCTAAGGAGGCAAAACCGAACCTACCTCAGGCTGGGGAAAATTCCGTCGACCGGCGCGCCAAAGCTTGGACGGGGCTGCAGAGGGGTCCAAATGCCGTGCTTCCACCTCGAGGAGTTCGGCAAGACGTAGGGCTAAGTCGTAGAGGCGGACGGCGCGGCTGGAAGTCGACTGAAACGGCGCTGGTGGTCGATGAAGCATGCGGACAGAAACCTGACGAGCTGGGTGTTCTTCGGTTGGAAAAAAAAGAACGAAGAAGAAGGGAAGAAGATGGCTTCGTGCGAGAGAGGGAGAGAGAGTCTGTTGGTGAAAAAGAAAGAAAGGGCTTTCTCCAACTTGTCAAAGGTTTGATTGGTAGGTGGGGAAAAAGCAAGTAATAAATGCAACTAGCCTCATCCAATGACATGTGTCCTCCATGTCCACCAACCCAATCCAAGGGCTCCCATTTTATCTCCATTTTCGGCAGCAAGAGAGGGTGGGGAAAGACTAAAACGCCCTCGACCATTGCTAAAGAAAGGGCCAGAGCTTGGGGGCAAAAATGTCATTTTTTTCCTCCGGCGTCCAAAACTTCAGTTTTCCAATTCAAATTCTCTTCGACGAGGCGACACCCATTCCAAAGAAAAATGTTGGAATTCTTAATTCTCCATTTTCAATTTCGAGACTCATCTCCGATTTGATTTTCTATTAATTGTAATTCCAGTCTATCTCAAACCGACGGGCGGCTTTTGCAGAAGCTACGCGTATCGACTCTGTGACTTAGATCACACTCAGGGCTCGTCAGTTCGTGGCGACTTTGGTTGTCATGTAATTGCGATGGTCTATTACTAGTTCCGAGGGTCTCGATCGTCATCGTTCGATTTAAGGAAAATTTTGCAAATTATTGTCGCGACCCGTCCGAAATTTTCCCCCGATCCGACGGTGCGAGAGGATTGAATTTCGTTTGTGTGACGGGCGAATGGATTACCGATCGCGGCCCCCCACTCTGAAATGTGGATCGCGGGCCTTAGATCGGCGCGGGCCCTCCCAGGCCCATACCAAATCGCGGCGGGAGTGTCTTTTGAGGGATTCGATGATAAGAGTCGATCGCTTTCGACCTTAGTGTGGTCGTGGTGGCATGTGCAACTTGTGCATGCATTTGGAGTCGCCACCGGTCTTTCTTGGAGGGTAGACCGGAAACCTTACTGACCGATTGGGAGAGATCGATCAGTTCTGCGGAACCAGAGATTTTGGGTTCGGGGACTTGGTTACGTCGGTGTCATTACCAACGCCCTTTCGGTACCTAACGCGAGTGATTTTCCTGACTAAGAGTTCATGCAGACGCAATTTTGGGTGAGATAGGTATGAGTCAGGGTTTCATGCAGATTGGAAGACTGGTCCTATCAAATCACAGTCAATATAATGAAAGCGCAAGTCAAGTGTATAAATAAATCATGTCAATGCACATCGATTTCAACCATTGGCCTCCTAGTATAGCCATAAGGGCTTAGGGAAGATGTGATTTAGGGCTAGGGGTAAAATGGGAAGATTCGGGGACAATTAGCCCGAAGGGCAAAATTGTCATTTTTGGAGGTTTGGATACCGAACTACCCAAAATATTCCATGGTCAGTTGTTCGTGGCCATTTCCCATTTTCGAGAATTTTTTGGAATTTCTTGATTTTTCTTCAATTTTTGGAAGACGATTCGCCCAAAGGGAGAAATCATCATTTTAAGAAGGGTCGGGGTTTAAAACACCCGGGATTAGACTTGGCCAGTTGTTTGTGGCCATCTCCTATTTTTTGGGATTTTCTTGGATTTGTTTAGAATTGTTTTGGAAGATGGTTTGTCGGAAGGGCAAAACCGTCATTTCTGAAAAGATCAGGGGTCGAAAGACCCGAAACAGGTCATGTTCAGTTGAATGTGGCCATTTCCTATTTTCTGAAATTTTTTAGAATTTTTCTGAATTTTCCGAATTTTTTGAATTTTTTATGATTTTCTATTTTTTTTTATTGATTTTTTGAATTTTCTATTTTTTTATTATTTTCTGAATTTTTTAATATTTAAAAATATTTTCTGGGCCGGGTCAGACCCGGCCCGCGCCTCGCGGGCGCTCGGCCAGACCCTAGGGGTCGACACCGGCTTAAAACGACACCGTTTTATATTTTTAAATATTTTTTCCTATTTTTTTGCAATATTTTTTTTTATTTTTTATCTATTTTATTTAATTATCCGAAAATTCCCTGGATCGGGCGGTTCTCATTGCGCCACGTGGCCTCATCCTGTGCGTCCGATCTTCCACTAGATCGAACGTTCCAGAGAGAGCCACGTGGCTCGATCATAACCGTCGGATCAAAAATCAATTTATTTTCTTTTTTAGAAAAACCTACAAATCGGACGATCAGAAGTGTACCACGTGTCCAATCGTGGTGCGTCCGATCTTGTCCAAGATCGGACGATCCACAGAAAGCCACTTGGCACATTCTTGGCCATCGGATTGAATTTATTTAATTATCCGAAAATCATTTATTTTATTTTCTAAAATTCTAGGATCGCGACACGTGTCACGATCGAGGCCGTCCGTTTTTATTGAAAATAAATGGACCGGTCCCCATCCGGCTGACGTGGCGCCTACGTGGCCTGCCACGTCAGCCGTTGACCGGTTGACTGAGCCACCGTCGCCTGAGAAGACGCCGGAACAGTATAAATTCCGGCGAACTTGCCGGAATTCTCGCCGGAATGCACAAACCGAGCAAAAAACTTGGTATTTTCTCACCATTTAAACACCATTCGACTCCTTAGCACCTCAAAGTCAACATACAACAAGAATGAAGGCCATGAACGCGTCGAAAATAGGCAAACTGGACCTCCATCATCCCGGCGCCGGCGAGAGAAAATTTGCAGAAATTTTTTTGCTCAAAGCTCGGTTTCCTTCTATCACGCAGCACCCAATGGGGTCAGGGAAGCTTACCTGAGGTCGCTTGGACCTCGACGACAGCCGCTTCGCCAGACCGAGCTCACGGTTCGGTTTGGGCATGACGGAGCTCCGGTCGCCGTTCCTGGCACGGTTTTGATGCAAAATAAAGACACACACAGGATGAGAGTCGGTACCACAGAAGTTTTGAGGCTCGATTCGCACAAAACACGACCCAGGGAGGCTTGACCGAGACTCAAAAATGTGAAACTCATGCAGGCATTTTGTCGAACAGGTCGTATACTCAGAGAAAAATGGAGGTCGAGGGAGATACCGACCTGTCCGGAGCTTGCCGACGACCTCCGAGCCCTTGATGATGTTCGCTGTGGTATGTTGAAGGTCCGAGGAAGCTCTTTCGCGCTTCCCCTCCGCTCGAAAAATCCCCCTCTCTCCCATGGCCGAGCTCGGTTTTAACCGAGAATCTTGCCGGTTTTCGTGGTCGACCGCCCGCCTCGACGCCCGCTCCCTCTGCCAAAATGTGAATATTCCCCTGCCAACCTGCTTCCCACGCTCGTTGTCCCTTTTTCCTTTGAAAAATCGCCGCCCCCACGTTCCCATGTTTCTGCTCATGCTCGGCCATGTGGTCTGCAACTAAGTTGCAGACCCGGTCGGACCGGGTCGGGTCGGGTCTGACCCGACCGACCTGGTTCGACCAATTATCCCTAATTGGGTCCCAAATTGACCTATTTTCATGAAATTTATGGCAAATTCGGATTCCTTGACATGTTTTCTATCATATACAGGTATTTTCGTAAATCAATTGATTGAAATTTTATGAAAACCCCAAATTGTCCCTAGGATCCGAAAATGATTTTCTCCAAATCGAGGGCCTAAACGATCGAATTAGTCAGAATTGAGGCCACCAATGGATTCCTCATGATGAAAAATATAGGGTAGAGGTGTTCAATTTTGATGGGTGTGCCCGTGTGAAATTTAATTTCAAAAATTGCAAAATCGAGGACTAAATTGAAAGATTTTTATGCAATTAAGCCATTTTGGCTAAAATTGATCAAATTGGAGGGTAAATTGACCCAATTGCATTTCAAAACTTTAGAATCCGATGTCATAGCTTATAAAAACCGAGAATTGAAAATTAAAAGACTCGAAAAGGATTTTTTAGGCTCGTTTCGGTTTTAGGTTTGTGAAGGAACCCCATGAATCGAGCCAAATTTCCCTGATAAAAAGTGAAAATATTAAATAGGGAATTAAAATAAAATTTCTAAATATTTTTGTGTAATGTTCTGACCACGGATGGTATTTTTCTGATTTTTTGGGTATTTTTATAATTAAATAAATTCCAAAAATATTTAAAAAATTCAAAAAAATATTTTTGTTCAAAATTGGTTCCTAAGGCTAGGCTAAGGCTTCCAAAGTTGATTTTGCAATTTTTTGACCTTTTTTTTTGCTATTTTTAATTAATTTTAGAAATATAAACTATACTAACGGATGGTCAAAAAATCAGGTGTCAACAGCTGCCCCTCTTTGAGAGTGAGCTCGTCAGAGGTTGCTTTCAAAGATAAAATGACACCTGAATCTTAACCGACTCGACTGGGGAAAAGAAATGCTATGACATCGGACCTTTAAGTTTTTTGATGAATGCTCAAATTAATCACCGGTTTACTCTTGCAATTCGAACGTGGGCCTGAGGGAGAGCGGCTTACCTGAAGTCTGCCCATTGGATCCTGCGCATGCGGAGTCTGAGGTTATATCACTGCGCTCTCAGGGTGCCGATTTTTTTTTTTTTCGTATAGGCCCTCATAGCTTTTCACACACTATCCCAGGCTTTATTCCTCGAAAACCTTTCCCGGCTACACACAGGAAACGCTCACGGAAAGATTTATCGAGCACCCCATGTTTTGGGGATCCCATAACGCTGACTAGCGGTGACAGATGGGATATTTTTGGTTTGAAAGGGGATCCCATGGCGCTGACTAGCGGGGCCAGAGGGGATATTTTTGGTTTGAAAGGGGATCCCATGGCGCTGACTAGCGGGGCCAGAGGGGATTTCTCAGGTTTTAAAGAGGGTTCCCAAGATGGAGGTTTTCCACGTCCGATGGGATTACTTGTTTTTCTGAGAAGGAGTCCCGAGTCGGAGGTTTTCTACGTCCGGCGGGACAGTTTGATCTTTTGAAAAGATTCCCAAGACAAGGGTTCTCCAAGTTCAATGGGATTTTCTGATTTTTGAAAAGGGGTCTCATGACGAGGGTTCTCCACGTCCGATGAGACTGCCTAATTTTGAAAATGGGTCTCATGACGAGGGTTCTCCACGTCCGATGAGACTGCCTAATTTTTTAAAAAGGGTCTCATGACGAGGTTTCTCCACGTCCGATGAGAATGCCTGATTTTGAAAAAGGGTCTCATGACGAGGTTTCTCCACGTCCGATGAGACTGCCTGATTTTTTTGAAAAGGTTCCCCAAAACGGAGGTTTTCCACGTCCGATGGGAATGTTTAATTTTAAAAAGGGGTCCTAGGATGAGGGTTCTCCACGTCATGCTAAGACTGCCTGATTTTTTGAAAATGGGTCTCATGACGAGGTTTCTCCACGTCCGATGAGACTGCCTGATTTTTGAAAAGGGGTCTCATGACGAGGGTTCTCCACGTCCGATGAGACTGCCTGATTTTGAAAAGGGGTCTCATGACGAGGGTTCTCCACGTCCGATGAGACTGCCTAATTTTTGAAAATGGGTCTCATGACGAGGTTTCTCCACGTCCGATGAGACTGCCTGATTTTTGAAAAGGGGTCTCATGACGAGGGTTCTCCACGTCCGATGAGACTGCCTGATTTTTGCAAAGGGGTCTCATGACGAGGGTTCTCCAAGTCCGATGAGACTGCTTGATTTTTGAAAATGGGTCCTAGGACGAGGGTTCTCCACGTCTGTTAGGACTGCTTGATATTTTGAAAATCGGTCCTGGGACGAGGGTTCTCCACGTCTGTTAGGACTGCTTGATATTTTTGAAAGGAGGTCCTAGGACGAGGGTTCTCCACGTCATGTCAGGACTGCTTGATTTTTTTGAAAAGACTCCCCAAAACGGAGGTTTTCCACGTCCGATGGGAATGTTTAGTCTTCTGAAAGAGGAGTTCTTCTTTCCCCCTTTTTTGAAAAAGATTCCCATGGCGTGGGTTCTCCACGTCAGAGGGGATGTTTTTGATGATGATTTTTTTTGTAAAAGGGTTCTTCTTTCCCCCTTTTTTTGAAAAGATTCCCATGGCGTGGGTTCTCCACGTCAAAGGGGACGTTTTTGATTTTAAATGATTTTTAGAGAGGGGGTCTTCCGTCCCCCATTTTTGAAAGATCCCGAAATTCACCGGGGACTCAATTTTGACACAGTGAAATATTTTTATTCTGAAAAAATTTCACCTGGGTATGCTGATGATGAGGAAGATAACAGTCTGGGAGCATGGGTTCTCCAGGCATCCCGCAGAAAGTTCAAACCTGTAAATTCTCTTCAAGATGTTTCAGCTTGGGACCTGGGTTTTCCAGGCATTTTGTGCACTCCAGCTTGTAGAGCAAAATATTCCTCTAGGATTTGGGGTTGCCAGACATCCTTCAGAAAACAAATGTGTGGGCTCTATTCCTAAGAGCGGGGCGTTCTTCTGGGGACTTGGGGGTCACCAAGGATCCTGTAGAAGTTTGAGCCTAAAAGATAAGATGGCACCAGATTCCTAACCAACTCAACCGAAGCTCACCTGTCGGATGCTGCCGGTTGCGACGACTTTCAAGAAGATGCCTAGGACTCGTCATTCAGAAAATCCTAGGGAGATTAAGCTCTGACCTGTATGGTAGGTCATACCATTATGTGATTCCTAATTGGTAGGAACCTAAGGAAGGCACATCCCACGCTTGAGGATTCGCCAGAGATTTTAATCCGTATGGTGGATCGGACCTTTGTGTTGATTCTTAAGGCGGTATCTACCTCGTGTTGACCCTTATGGCGGTCTCTACCATGAGTTGATCCTTCAGGCGGTTTCTATCTTGAGTTGACCCTTCAGGCGGTTTCTACCTTTGACTGACCCTTCAGGCGGTTTCTACCCTTGAGTTGACCCTTCAGGCGGTTTCTACCTTTGATTTGACCCTTCAGGAGGTTTCTACCTTTGATTTGACCCTTCAGGCGGTTTCTACCTTTGACTGACCCTTTAGGCGGTTTCTACCTTCGAGTTGACCCTTCAGGCGGTATCTACCATTGATTTGACCCTTCATGCGGTTTCTACCTTTGACTGACCCTTCAGGCGGTTTCTACCCTTGAGTTGACCCTTCAGGCGGTTTCTACCCTTGAGTTGACCCTTCAGGCGGTTTCTACCTTTGACTGACCCTTCAGGCGGTTTCTATCTTCGAGTTGACCCTTCAGGCGGTATCTACCATTGATTTGACCCTTCAGGCGGTTTCTACCTTTGCTTTGACCCTTCAGGCGGTTTCTACCTTTGATTTGACCCTTCAGGCGGTTTCTACCTTTGATTTGACCCTTCAGGAGGTTTCTACCTTTGAGTTGACCCTTCAGGCGGTTTCTACCTTTGACTGACCCTTCAGGCGGTTTCTACCTTCAAGTTGACCCTTCAGGCGGTATCTACCATGAGTTGATCCTTCAGGCGGTTTCTACCTTTGATTTGACCCTTCAGGGGGTTTCTACCTTTGACTGACCCTTTAGGCGGTTTCTACTTCGAGTTGACCCTTCAGGCGGTATCTACCATTGATTTGACCCTTCATGCGGTTTCTACCTTTGCTTTGACCCTTTAGGCGGTTTCTACCTTTGATTTGACCCTTCAGGCGGTTTCTACCTTTGAGTTGACCCTTCAGGCGGTTTCTACCTTTGATTTGACCCTTCAGGAGGTTTCTACCTTTGATTTGACCCTTCAGGCGGTTTCTACCTTTGACTGACCCTTTAGGCGGTTTCTACCTTCGAGTTGACCCTTCAGGCGGTATCTACCATTGATTTGACCCTTCAGGCGGTTTCTACCTTTGACTGACCCTTCAGGCGGTTTCTACCCTTGAGTTGACCCTTCAGGCGGTTTCTACCTTTGATTTGACCCTTCAGACGGTTTCTACCTTTGACTGACCCTTCAGGCGGTTCCTATCTTCGAGTTGACCCTTCAGGCGGTATCTACCATTGATTTGACCCTTCAGGCGGTTTCTACCTTTGCTTTGACCCTTCAGGCGGTTTCTACCTTTGATTTGACCCTTCAGGCGGTTTCTACCTTTGAGTTGACCCTTCAGGCGGTTTCTACCTTTGACTGACCCTTCAGGCGGTTTCTACCTTCAAGTTGACCCTTCAGGCGGTATCTACCATGAGTTGATCCTTCAGGCGGTTTCTACCTTTGATTTGACCCTTCAGGCGGTTTCTACCTTTGACTGACTCTTTAGGCGGTTTCTACCTTCGAGTTGACCCTTCAGGCGGTATCTACCATTGATTTGACCCTTCATGCGGTTTCTACCTTTGCTTTGACCCTTTAGGCGGTTTCTACCTTTGATTTGACCCTTCAGGCGGTTTCTACCTTTGAGTTGACCCTTCAGGCGGTTTCTACCTTTGACTGACCCTTCAGGTGGTTTCTACCTTCAAGTTGACCCTTCAGGCGGTATCTACCATGAGTTGATCCTTCAGGCGGTTTCTACCTTTGATTTGACCCTTCAGGCGGTTTCTACCTTTGACTGACCCTTCAGGCGGTTTCTACCTTCGAGTTGACCCTTCAGGCGGTATCTACCATTGATTTGACCCTTCAGGCGGTTTCTACCTTTGCTTTGACCCTTCAGGCGGTTTCTACCTTTGATTTGACCCTTCAGGCGGTATCTACCTTTGAGTTGACCCTTCAGGCGGTTTCTACCTTTGACTGACCCTTTAGGCGGTTTCTACCTTCAAGTTGACCCTTCAGGCGGTATCTACCATGAGTTGATCCTTCAGGCGGTTTCTACCTTTGATTTGACCCTTCAGGCGGTTTCTACCTTTGATTGACCCTTCAGGCGGTATCTACCATTGAGTTGACCCTTCAGGCGGTTTCTACCTTTGATTTGACCCTTCATGCGGTATCTACCATGAGTTGACCCTTCAGGCGGTATCTACCATTGATTTGACCCTTCAGGCGGTTTCTACCTTTGATTTGACCCTTCAGGCGGTTTCTACCTTTGACTGACCCTTCAGGCGGTTTCTACCTTCGAGTTGACCCTTCAGGCGGTATCTACCATTGATTATGCTTTGAAAAGGGGTCTCATGACTAGGGTTCTCCACGTCCAATGAGACTGCCTGGTTTTTGAAAAGGGGTCCTAGGACGAGGGTTCTCCACGTCATGCTAGGACTGTTTGATATTTTGAAAATGGGTCCTAGGACGAGGGTTCTCCACGTCATGCTAGGACTGCTTAATTTTTGAAAAAGGGTCCCGGGACGAGGGTTCTCCACGTCTGTTAGGACCGCTTCTTTTAAAAGGGTTTTTTTTTCTTCCCCCCCTTTTTAGAGATCTCGAAATTCGTCGAGAATTCAGTTTTGACGCAGTGAAAGATTTTATTTTGACAAAGCTTCACTTGGGTCTGTTGAGGCGACATTCTGGGAACTGGGTTCTCTAGGTATCCTGCAGAAGTTTGAGCCTGAAAGATTTTTCTTCACCAAGAAAACATTAGTAATCTTTGGGAAGGCCACGGCTGTCCATTTGACAAAAACCGTATGACTTAAGTTTTAATCGTGAAATGTGAATTTTGATGCTGGAGGTTATCCAAAGCATTCTTGCAGCATGCAAATGTGATCACAAATCCCTTGCACGGAAAATCTGGATCAACAGTTTGAAAATTCCAAAAAGAGTTTGTTCAAAACATCAATTGGAGCATTTCTCGACAAGGAGGTCTTCTCACCTGTTTTGAGGTAATGATTTTTATAGGGGATGCACTCAATTCCCTACTGACCTGTGCCTAGGTTTTAGGCTCATTCGCAGCGCATACATTTTGATCAGTCGGGAGGTCTTCCACGGGACCGTGATGTTGGGCTTGGGTATCGGTTTTCAAGGGGGACCCGCTTTGGAGTCGAGGCCATCGAATGAAAGTCTCCACCATCTGCTCCGGGTTTACAAGTCAAGAACCCTGCAAAATGAGAAAGAAATAGTCTTGCTCGTACTTCTTCGAGCTAAGCTATATGTTAACCCAAGTGTCTTAGTCAGAGAAGACTGTTTCAGGGTTATGATGTTGGTAGGATTGGGGACCGAAAAAGGCTTGTTTTTGGCCCAGAATTCATGAGGGGATTGACGTTGGTGATCATTGCAAACTTGTCACCTGTCTTTTCCATTCTGCATCTTCGATTTTTTGAGGTGTGCAACCGCTTTTGAGGTGTGCACAAATTTTTTAGAGAGAATCTCTGGCTGCATTAAGAGATTGACAATTCTGTCTGCGTCTTTCCTCCTCGCTTGACATCATTTGGAGGAGCGACCTTTTGATCTGACTCCTTTAGGGGTCTTTCTCTCTTCCTTTCCCTACCAGGTTTCATTAGGGATCGATCAAATTGTTCACCCGAGCATCGGCCTCGCTTTTACCAGGCACTTTACTTTTTCTTGATGCTGGGGGTTTCTTTAATCCCTTGTCGCAAGTGAAATGCTTTGGCAATTGTGCTAGATATATGATTTGGCTCTTAGCACGCTTGAGTATCGACCTAGTAGCTTTTTCGTAAACCCTAGGTCTTGAACTCCCTCGTTTCTGAAGTGATCTGCCTTTGTCTTGGAATTTGCAATGATCACCAACGGGTTTATGAAATGAATTTGCAGGCTCAACTTGGCTGTGCAAATGATAAACGTGTGTGGGATAGAGAAATGAACGCTTCTCATCATCCTATGGCACTTGGATTACCATATAAACAACACACAAAGATTAATGTTAGTCCGAGCAAGAAAATTTCTAACCATTTTCTCCTGATGCTGCTGGACTTACTTCCTTTTTGCCCCGGTGTGGGGTGGTTCTTGACAGGGTTGAGAATGAAAACCGCCGTTCGAAGGGGTTGTCAATGGTCACCTGTAGTGTTTGGGGGATATGAAACGAATGCCTCCGTCATCCCAATCCATGTAATTGCTACGAATGGTCCCTACTTCCGTAGGTCCAGATTTTGATATCTGATCCGCTCCACTCCTCTCTCAAGTGTGTATAGGACGTGTTTGGATTTAGGGTTTGCCTCTCGTCTTTCGAGGAAACGTCCTTTTGAAAGTTTTGAACAACTTTCGATTGGAAAAATCTCTTTCTTTTTCTCCAAAAATTTTACCCATCAAGGGGATTTTATGATGCACCATGCACGTTCTTATTCATGTTCAGACAACCTCCTGTTTCAAAACATGAATGCCAATGAAATTTGAATTCTATGTCTTTTCTAGACATTAGATTCTGAAAGCTTTTCTTTTCTTCTCTATTTTTTTTATTCAACATCTTCAATGGATTGGGGAGAGGGATACTTACCTGTCCCCCGCGGCTGGAGATCCCTGAAAATGCGGAAGAAACATGTTATTGTACGTTCATGAATTTTTCAAAAAATTAGAACGATACATCTTACCCTTGGTCATGTGTTCCAATGGGCAATACATGGGATGTGAAAACCTGTTTCGCCTTGATGGCGAGCCCCTGTCAAAGACGGGAATTAGGTGTCAGTTTGCGTTCCAAAATTCAAGGCAAATTGGAACGATACAGCCTTGTTCTTGCTTTGTGTTTCCATTTGAACACAAACGCGTGGCTTGCAGAATTTGGCCCTCTATCTTGTGTCCTTGATCCCTCCGTTTGGTTGGCGATAAATCCTTCTCAAGGATTTGCCCTAGAGGAGATCCATTTGTGATTTTGGACGCATTCCAGCGCCACTCTTCAGAGTTCCTTTTATTCAAGGAAAAATGAAATTGTTATCGGAATGCATGTCAAAGCATGAAGTGTGGAAGCGATACTTTTTACCCTCCACTCGATCTTATAATCAAAGACCATTTCTTGGGGTGCTGACTCCCAAGGTCAATAATTTTATTCGCCTCCTCGTTGGCGAGTTCTTTTCTTTTTGAGGCTTTCGGTGCCAACGACTTCCTGTTAAATGAGTAAAAACTCATGCTAGGCATGTGGTCTTCGAAGACCAAATTGGAACGATACAAGGTTACCGTTCACCCATATTCGTATCTTGGGGTTTGATTCTGATGCGGACGACTCTGTTATTGCGTCCATTGACTTTGCCAGAGGAGAAACGTCATTCTTTGTCCGGCGCACAAATGATCACTTGCCCCAGTTGGGTGTGATTTTGTCGTAGCTAGGTGACGCTTGTCCCAGCTAACTTCATTTTGCATTTTGCTGCAATCCTCATCCTCTTTGGGGATGTCTTCTCTCCTGGGATCCATGGTGGCGTCTTACTGACGTATTCATCTCTTTCGTCGATAATTGACGCGCCACATTTGATGGGGGTCCTTTCAATATCGTATACTGATGTGGACGATGAATGTTGCTTCATCTCGTCCGCATTTGTGGGTGGGTGTTGTTCGTGAGATGATCCTCGGTCAAGTCAACAACTGTTTTCCCTCAGTTGGGCGGTGTTCGTCTTGGCAACATGCCTTAGCACTTTCCGTGTTTGTTGGCAATTTTCAATTCAATTTTGACAACGTCCATGCACCTGCACATGAAGAAACAGGTGTAGGTCCTTATTTGACTTCATTTGAAATTTCAGGAAAGAGATACCCCCTTCGGGGTTTTGTCCTTCCAACATTTGAAGGGACGGTGTTCTTCAAGTATTTTGCCTTGGTAAGGGCTTGTCCTGATGTTTGTTATCTCTGGATTTAATAGCCCTGGTCCGATGCGCTTTCATGGGAGATCATGAGAGTTTGCCCCCGGCTTGGCTCCTTGAAGCAAATGGGGGGGACCCGCTCCCATGGGTTTGTGTCGACTTTGGTCATCTATCTCAATTGCCAAAGTCTTCGATTATTTTCTTCTGTCTCTAGGCAACTCAACATTATTGGGATTTGTCGTGTGGCGGTTTGGCGATTCTCTCGATCACAGTCGCCATTTGAGGTATTTGATGTTCCCCTGTTGAGAAGAAGAGACCTCATGAGTAAATGGCATGTATAATTGACTATTGGAGTCGATACAATTTACCCTTGAAAATTATCCTGCGGGAACCGACATTTCTCCCTTTGGGTTCTCTGTATGCAGGATATGTGCATGATATGCATGATGCATGTTAGGTATGCTTGCAACGAAGAATGAGTTCGTGCTTTTCACTCTATTCAGAGAAAGCATTTTTATCAGATGTGTCAATCTGCAAAACTTGAATTTTTCTTTTTAAGTGTTCTTTTCACAAAGATTTCTAAATGATGGGAAACTTCTTCAAGTTTCTTCAAAGGTTTTGTTCACAAATTGAGCCATTAGAATGCTCTTGAAAATATTTTAACTAGAGTGCATGTCTGAGATGCCATGAAAAGGATACTCCCTGTTTGTCAATTGAAAGCACCGCATCCTGAGTCCTCTACTTTTGATCATCATCTGAGAGGAAAAGGAAGGGAAGCATTACTCTCATATCAAGAAAATAATTATTTTGGAACAATACGTCCTTTTACCGAATGGATGGTTCCACATCGTTCTCTTCTTCATTTAGAAGGGTTTAATGCGTTTCGTCTTTGATGGATTTACTCTACATCATTACGCTTCATGGGTGATGACTATAGCTTCGGGAGCTTTCCGTGTGTGTCATCATGGTGAATTCGGCATATCCGACACTCGGTACCCTTTCTAGGTAGAGAGTGATTTGCCTCCAGCCACTGAGTGCTTCGCCTGGGCTGGCTTTTGAATTTCTCTGACGTCTGGTATCTACTCTGTACTCTCTTTTGTGACACCAGATGATATGATCGTACGATCTTCCGAAGATCTTAGCATTTGATGTTTCGCAACGTTTTGGCACTTCTTGATCTCATCAATACGTTTCGATTTCTTCATGCATCTTTTGCCTTGTCATCATTTCATGACGTCCCTCGAGCATCTTGCTATTTGACATCAGCAAGCATGGGTTTACTTGTGGCCGAGTACTTCAACATCCTGAAGTGTTACTTCACAGGCAACAATTTCCTTCATTGTGTCCTGTCGTATTCACCTTACACTTTAACAATCTTTTATTCCACCTACGCGATGAAATGAATGAATGAGTCGATTGCTGCATAAGGAGCTTTAATTGAAACGACTACAGATTTACTATCCCCGCTCTAGTCACTCATGGCCTCCAAGATGCTGGAAATTTTTCAGTGGGCTCGTTCATTCTCGTCATCACCTGCAAGAATGGGAAACCATATTAGCTCGCGAACCAGTCAGTCCGATTTGGAACGGATACAACTTTTTCGACTTAGGGAGAGCCAATCCTAATTAGGTTGCTCCTTCTTCATAATTTGATTCATTTTGTCATTGGAATTCCAATGGGTGACATCTGCTGAAGGCACATTTCTTTCCGTCTTATAGGGAAGACAAATTTTCCTTCGTTTGTCTTTGACCATCTTATCCTGTAGACAAAAGACATAAAGGTCCCCGTCAGGTATAACATTCGAAGGGCTTATTGGAACGATTACAGTTTCACCATCGTTCCATGATCACCTTGCATGTGATCGGATGAGGACATTTTCGACAAATGTATGCCATGTAAAACATGTCCCTCGTGTCTATCCACAAATGGATTTTCCTTCTCTACCTGTTTTTCACCTGAGAGGAAAAGATAGGAAATATTATGCCGGTATCTGATTGAAAATCAATTAGGAACGACACGTCTTTACACTTGACCCGGCTACCCCGGTTAGGTGGCGTTTGCCCTAGTTAAGTGGGATTTGCCCCGGTATGCTGTCTTGGTGAGAAGTCGACTTCTTTGTCTGACTTCAAATATCCATTCATGTGGCTTGAGTTGTTGACTAGCTTCGATATTCTTGAAGGACCACTCCTGTGTGGTGAGGATGAGTGTCTTCATCTTGTCATCATTGCGACCACCTAAGCCAACTGACTCTCCGGGGTGGTTGTCGCGACCCTCTTGAGGTTGTCGGGCTCTCGAGGGCTAATGGGCCGTCCTGTCTGGTCGGACGCGGGCCTCTCCCAAGGCCCATTACCCAAATCGCAACGGAGGTATGCGTGATCGACTTTCAGTGTGGTCTAGTGACATGTGCTAAGTGTGCATGCCATGGAGTCGCCACCAATCATTTTTTTAGGGTATGATTGGACCACCCAATCGAATAGTTGGGAGTTTCTATTCAATTCTGCGAGAACCAGAGAAATGATTTCGGGGACTTAGTTACACCAACTGTCAGAGTTGACGCCCTTTCGGTACCTAAGTTGACTGAATTTTCTAGCCTGAGATTCATGCGGATGAGTAAGGTATGAACCCTAAATCTAGAAATTCATGTAGATAGGAGTGATTATCCTAGCAATCACAATCAGTAATAAAATGCCCAACTCAAGGAATCTAGATATGCAAATAAATCACATGGCATTCCTAGTAAGGTCCTATTTATCAATCACAGCTCAAGAATAATTTAGCTGTCCTAGCCATTCTACACACGATCTAACCTAAGAAAAGCATTAGGAAGCATCGAAAGAGTTCGAGAGTACTCACATGGGGTTTGCCGTGCCCTGGTTTGGTCTTGGACGAGCTATCGAGCTCATGCCGACCCGATTATATTTGGGAATCCACCCGGCGTTTTACACCATGAAATCATGTGAAACAAAAACGAAAATATTCAGCAAGGGGCATTTATTGTAGATGGTGGTCGATCTAATTGGACGTCAAGACTAAAAAAGATGTAGAAATTTACAAATTAAAATACTCGAATGACATTTTTTTGCTAAATTCAATTCTATGCGTCGTGAAGAAACACATGCAATTGAACTTTAATTTTGACTATTTATGAGTTCAAAATGTAAAAGAAATTAAAATAAAAATATTGACTATTTTTCTATATTTTTACGACAGCAAACGCTATTTTTCTTCATTTTTCATGTATTTTTCTATTTTTGGAAAATATTAAAAAATATTAAAAAATATTAAAAATTATTTTTTATCAAAAATGGTTCCTTTAGCTTGGTCAAGGCTACCAAAGATGATTTTTTAATTTTTTTAACTTTTTATAGATTTTTTATGAATTTTTTAAAAATAAACTATGAAAGACTGATAAAAAATCAGGTGTCAACAGTGGTCAAGCGCTTTTCTATGCCATCCTGGTCCATTTTAACTTGCGATCGATTCTCCACACAAGTCCTCGAATGTTGATTCTGGAAATTACCTGTTCGAATGACAAGAATATGTCAGAAAGGGAAGTAAAGCATAAATCCTTTCAATTTTTATGCTTTCTTGTGATTAACGAGTATAAGGACTTTTACACAAGCCTTAACCTCATGTGAAAAATTCTTATCGATGTTTTTCAAGAGAAAACATAAAACTAAAAGGAGCGTAATCCATGGTTATCACTTTTGGCAAATCCCCAGAAAATCTGTGGAATTTCCAAGAAGATAAAAATGCAATTCCAATGTGTCCTAAATTCGGTGGGAAATAGGACATCCAAATTGAAATGATTTCCCGAAGGTAATTTGGATATCATGTCTCCTCTTGAATTCAGGAAACATGGACGACTTTAGTTAATTACCAAGGATTACCAATGATGCATGCTATAGACCGGTTCAATTTCATGTCTAGCGCACCATGAAATGAATGGTAGATTCTCATACTTGGGTTAAATACCAAGTGTGAGTTCTAACTAAAATTTCATCTGGGTAAGACACGCGATTGAATCGAAAAATCCGAATGGTTGAGAGAAATTCCAGTGTCGCGTTCCAATGTCAAGACACTTAGACAATAATTAGAAATCGAGGTGTAGAAGATAAATGGGAGACCCACAGACGGGTGTTCCTTACAGACTCGATGATCCTGATATAAGAAAAGGGACGATTGGAACGTGGCCCTTAAGAACCTAAAGAGATGCCCCAAGTCGGGTCTTGAGAGGACGGCACTTGGTGTCTTCGGTTCGGCTATTTCGGGTCTTCGTTTTCATCAGATGCCCTTTTGATAATGTCCGATAGGTGTCTCGAATTTGCTGTTATCGCTTGTCCTTCAACTTCCGGTATGGTTACTGGATCATTCCTTGGACAGCTCGAAGAGGGTAAACTCCGTTGAATGTCCCGACAGTCTGATGGCGGATGACGCGTCGCTCATACTTGAATACGTCCGGGATGTGGGACCGACTTGGAGAGATCATCTCTTCTATCCATACTCTAACATGGAATTGGACTCAACCATCGGACTTGATGAATGCAGCATGTTGTGCAAAATGAAAGGCTGCAAATGAATTTAAATAGAAATGGCAGGACCTTACCATAAGTGACGTTTAATGACTTTTTGGTTTTTAGGTATACCAACCATCCACAATACATGCGCATGAGACAAGTGAGGCTTGACTCTAGAAATCAAAATGGCTTAGGTGAGGAACCTAGAGGCTTCCCTCTATCCGAGTCGATAAATTCGTCCATGAGCGCAATCCACAACAAATGGATAAAAGTCTCGACTTGGATAGTGAGTGGGATCGAATATGGTCAACCCCAGCGCAAACCACGCTAGAGCGTTGCATATCGATCCCTGATCTATGGCTACCTGAAAAGGTGATTTCGCGGCCTGGGTTTGGGCGCTTTGTGCAAAGTGTCGTGATCCTCAAATATGCAGTGAATCATGCGCAACAATTTATATATCAATCAGCGCTTCAAATCATCCATATAACATACATTCCTACGCCCATCCTGCATAAGACAATGTTAATCACAGACTACACCCCTTATCACTCCGATCTGCAAAAACATATAACACCTATCGTGAGCGGACTTACCTCACCTTCAAGAGCGCCTGCAGGGTTAGAAAAATCACTCGACGTTTTAATTACGGCCTAAGTCCACTTGAGGTCCAGAACCAAGTGTTCTAGAACAACGTCCCCAGCGGAGTCGCCAGCTGTCGCGACCCGTCCGAAATTTTCCCCCGATCCGACGGTGCGAGGGGATTGAATTTCGTTTGTGTGACTGGCGAATGGATTATCGATCGCGGCCCCCCACTCTGAAATGTGGATCGCGGGCCTTAGATCGGCGCGGGCCCTCCCAGGCCCATACCAAATCGCGACGGGAGTGTCTTTTGAGGGATTCGACGATAAGAGTCGATCGCTTTCGACCTTAGTGTGGTCGTGGTGGCATGTGCAACTTGTGCATGCATTTGGAGTCGCCACCGGTCTTTCTTGGAGGGTAGACCGGAAACATTACTGACCGATTGGGAGAGATCGATCAGTTCTGCGGAACCAGAGATTTTGGGTTCGGGGACTTGGTTACGTCGGTGTCATTACCAACGCCCTTTCGGTACCTAACGCGAGTGATTTTCCTGACTAAGAGTTCATGCAGACGCAATTTTGGGTGAGATAGGTATGAGTCAGGGTTTCATGCAGATTGGAAGACTGGTCCTATCAAATCACTGTCAATATAATGAAAGCGCAAGTCAAGTGTATAAATAAATCATGTCAATGCACATCGATTTCAACCATTGGCCTCCTAGTATAGCCATAAGGGCTTAGGGAAGATGTGATTTAGGGCTAGGAGTAAAATGGGAAGATTCGGGGACAATTAGCCCGAAGGGCAAAATTGTCATTTTTGGAGGTTTGGATACCGAATTACCCAAAATACCGAATTCTCGCCGGAATGCACAAACCGAGCAAAAAACTTGGTATTTTCTCACCATTTAAACACCATTCGACTCCTTAGCACCTCAAAGTCAACATACAACAAGAATGAAGGCCATGAACGCGTCGAAAATAGGCAAACCGGACCTCCATCATCCCGGCGCCGGCGAGAGAAAATTTGCAGAAATTTTTTTGCTCAAAGCTCGGTTTCCTTCTATCACGCAGCACCCAATGGGGTCAGGGAAGCTTACCTGAGGTCGCTTGGACCTCGACGACAGCCGGCTTCGCCAGAACGAGCTCGCGGTTCGGTTTGGGCATGACGGAGCTCCGGTCGCCGTTCCCGGCACGGTTTTGATGCAAAATAAAGACACACACTGGATGAGAGTCGGTACCACAGAAGTTTTGAGGCTCGATTCGCACAAAACACGACCCGGGGAGGCTTGACCGAGACTCAAAAATGTGATACTCATGCAGGCATTTTGTCGAACAGGTCGTATACTCAGAGAAAAATGGAGGTCGAGGGAGATACCGACCTGTCCGGAGCTTGCCGACGACCTCCGAGCCCTTGATGATGTTCGCTGTGGTATGTTGAAGGTCCGAGGAAGCTCTTTCGCGCTTCCCCTCCGCTCGAAAAATCCCCCTCTCTCCCATGGCCGAGCTCGATTTTAACCGAGAATCTTGCCGGTTTTCGTGGCCGACCGCCCGCCTCGACGCCCGCTCCCTCTGCCAAAATGTGAATATTCCCCTGCCAACCTGCTTCCCACGCTCGTTGTCCCTTTTTCCTTTGAAAAATCGCCGCCCCCACGTTCCCATGTTTCTGCTCATGCTCGGCCATGTGGTCTGCAACTAAGTTGCAGACCCGGTCGGACCGGGTCGGGTCGGGTCTGACCCGACCGACCTGGTTCGACCAATTATCCCTAATTGGGTCCCAAATTGACCTATTTTCATGAAATTTATGGCAAATTCGGATTCCTTGACATGTTTTCTATCAAATACGGGTATTTTCGTAAATCAATTGATTGAAATTTTATGAAAACCCCAAATTGTCCCTAGGATCCGAAAATGATTTTCTCCAAATCGAGGGCCTAAACGATCGAATTAGTCAGAATTGAGGCCACCAATGGATTCCTCATGATGAAAAATATAGGGTAGAGGTGTTCAATTTCGATGGGTGTGCCCGTGTGAAATTTAATTTCAAAAATTGCAAAATCGGGGACTAAATTGAAAGATTTTTATGCAAGTAAGCCCTTTTGGCTAAAATTGATCAAATTGGAGGGTAAATTGACCCAATTGCATTTCAAAACTTTAGAATCCGATGTCATAGCTTATAAAAACCGAGAATTGAAAATTAAAAGACTCGAAAATGATTTTTTAGGCTCGTTTCGGTTTTAGGTTTGTGAAGGAACCCCATGAATCGAGCCAAATTTCCCTGATAAAAAGTGAAAATATTAAATAGGGAATTAAAATAAAATTTCTAAATATTTTGGTGTAATTTTCTGACCACGGATGGTATTTTTCTGATTTTTTGGGTATTTTTATAATTAAATAAATTCCAAAAATATTTAAAAAATTCAAAAAATATTTTTTGTTCGAAATTGGTTCCTAAGGCTAGGCTAAGGCTTCCAAAGTTGATTTTGCAATTTTTTGACCTTTTTTTTGCTATTTTAATTAATTTTAGAAATATAAACTGTACTAACGGATGGTAAAAAAATCAGGTGTCAACAATTATGAATTGGTTAAGCGGCATCACCCGCGTTCCAATCGCATAACGCTAGCAGCGGATTCCTTAATCGTTCTTAGATCGGCTTTTTATGGCTCTAAACGTTCCCTCGACAATCCTTATGATCAAAGCGTCATTCCCTATTCGAGTTCCTAGGTCCACGTACTTATCTCGCGTTAGCCGTTCCCTTTTGGTCAGTTAACTCGAGATTGATCAGATCCGAGTGAAATAGAACTGAAATACATCACTAGATATATTCTCATTGAATAGTCTCAAAATGACTGGAAATCAGAATGTCACACTTGTCGCTGGCTCGTCCCCGACCCTTTCATCTCACCCTCCTCCACCACTTGCCCATGGACCCATCCAACCTGAAGGTACTTCGGTTCCACGAGCTTCAGTGGAACAATCACATCACGAGGGAAGCACACCTGAAGCTGAAGAAGATAGTCAGACTGTGATAAGCCCATATGGAGATTCGTAAGTACTTTTTTTTAACGTAAATAATATTTACGGTCATCGCTTCGTTTGGTTTTAGACATGGATTTGAATTGAATTGTCATGTTTGCAGGTTCACGGACGCTACGCAAGTGGTGTGTGAACTTAATAAAATCGTGAATAACTATTGGAGGGGGTTGTGGAGTAGTTATAGTGCCGCTCCAACACATGTGAGGGATTTATAGTGGAACGAGTTCAGGGTAAGTTTTGTTCTTCTGTTTTCTCACAAACTAACTTTGGCGTAAATGAAATCAGTTGTTTTTCCATTGATTACAGCGAAAGTTCAAGTGGGAGGAATCAGAGGAGGAGGAAATTAGGAGAATTTTTAAGAAAAAGGCTGGTGATCATATACGCCAAGTGATGAATAGAGCAAGCAAGGGCAGCCAAAGTTAAGCCAGCTTTTATCATTGGTGACGATTGAGAGGAAATAAAGAGAGGCCGGGAAAGTGAAAAAATGAAGGAAAGGAGTGAACAGAATAAGAAGAATCGAGCTTCTTGTTCCACTGAAGGGTCTGCAACATATGCTGGGGGTTCCATCAATGTTGCGGAGCATAGAAAGAGGATGGTAAGTTCTGTTAAATATGTGGTAAGTTAATTTAATTTAATTGCTCATTTGTGTTTCAATTTTATAGGCACATGAATTGGGGGTGGAGCCGTCGTTCGTGGCTACATTTGAAAGAACATTTAAAAAAGAAGAAGACAAGACATGGACTAGCAACCGCGCAAAATGTATTAAGGTATGTAAGGTTATATACGTTTGACTTTATGGAAACACGGTTTGAAAATGATGAATGTTTTCATGTTTATGGTAGTTAGATATATGAAGGTATTTTATGTTCCTATCTATTTTGTTGATGTAGGAAGAATATGATGAGATATTGAGTACGGCTAGTGGCGATGATGGTGGGGGTGTTGACCAATGGGCATTGTGGCTGGAGGCAATGGGTGAGAAATCATATGGCTTGGGATGGATGTCAAGGGTGTTCAAAGGAAGGGCTGCTGGAAGTTCATCCTCCAGTGCGGCTGCGGCTGCTTCAAAGAGGACGCGAAGGGACGAGGAAATTATCCAACTAAGACATTTGCTCGAAGCGAGGGACGAAGAGATTAAACTGGTCAAAGATCAGCTCGCAGAGAAAGATGAGCAGATGAGACAAATGGATGAACGACATAAATCCTTTGAGTATCAAACGCAGTGTCTGATGCAAAGGATCATGCAACACCTCCATCTAAATGAACAGCTTCCTCCTGTACCTCGCACTAATGAAATAGGTGATGGGGAAAATGATGGGCAACACAATGAGAACGAGAATGTTGCCGATGATCCTGATGAATTATTAGACATTTTTTCAATGGTTAAACAAGGTGGAGGAGGTGGAGATGAAGACATGGTACAATCAGTTTAAATTTCTGAAGAAGGTATTTTGTTTTTTCGTAAGTTAGGATTTTAATTTTTCTCTCATTTAAGCCTTAATTTTTCATCTACTTCCATATCTTTCACACGGGAATGATATTCAGATGGTAGAGTATCCAAGATCAGATAGCTGTCTTTGTTTACACCAACTAAATCACCAGGTTTTAACTTGTGTATACAATAACGTGAGTACAGTTTCCAAGTTTTGTAGATAGAGTAGTTGTAGCCACCACATAATTGAAACAAAAAAGTCAACTGAAGCCGCTGCCACCAAAATGAACAGAGATTTTAGTCTACATAGCTAATTAGTGTGTGGTACTTCGCGAGGTTTATGACTTTGTAATCTGTACATGATTCTATTTTACACATTTTGTTCGATCGATCAGTGTTTGTTTATTTGTTTTTTTTTTTCAGTTTTGTATTTAATTCTTTTACTGGAACTATAAACAATTGGTTATCCTAATGACAAGTGTGGGAAGATGTTAATTTTGCATTTAGCTACTAATATAGGAAAAAGAACGTTTGCATTTTGCTACTGGCTTTCTTCTCTTTATAGCAGATAATATATGGAATTTGAGATGGCTGGCTTGCTTTAGTATCTGATGCGTTTTATATGTTAAATTCGAAATTGCTTTTATCATTATAGTTTTAACTAAACATATTTCTTTTAGATGCCTCACATAATGGATGTTCTTCTTGCGGAGTTCCACATGGCTTGCATATTTACAGTCCCAAAGTACATAATCTACTCAAAGGTATGGGCTTATTTACAGTCCATACAACCTTCTATGTTGAAATTTTCCCACTGTATATGTGAATTTTGAATAATTCCTACTGGTTCAGACTGCATTTGAATCAAAAGAGGCATACTACAAAGCTCTTGGATTCCGAGAAGACAATGGGAAGCTAGAAAATGTTAAAGATTACTTGAAACGGCCAGAATCTTACATGAGACTCTATGGAGCGCTTGTGCAGGTTTGCTGTTGTATTTCTTTTTTTTTTTAGTTATTCGGCCATTTGAATAATGATGCATGGAGTAGTAAACTGAAGTAATGAACATTCTTTGATGATAAAAGTGTAAACTAAAATGTAATATGAAGTGGTAACCTTGTGATTTGATGGCTTGGGTTAGAACAATTCATTTCTTTTGCTAATGTGATGGATTGGACTTCCATTTGTCGTTGCTTCGAGTGATAAAAGTATTTGTAATTGGTTACTAGGAATTATTGAAGCTTCAGTGGTAAACTCATCCAACCAGTTAGTAAACTTCTTAAGTCTTCTATTGCAAAGATTTGACGCATAGTTACGGTAAAGCACTAGTAATTGAAGGATTTTCTTTTCATCAACTTGATGTCCACTTCTTTTGCTGACTTGCAAGCTCTAATCCAGCGATCATGGTGTATGAACATTGCATTATTACAGCCTGCTGAAATTTTCTAGAGATATATTGTTATCCAATTTCGCCTTCTTGTACTAAGTTTAATTTTGCCCCTAAGAATTTCCTAAAGCTACAATATTCTTGTAGATTTCATGGTACTGTGCCTGAGCCTCGAAAGGGAATTCGGAGCGGCCATGTACGTGGAAGCAAATGTGTTCCTTTTGCACAGGTAGTGATCTACTTTGAAGGGTTAACTTTTTTTGTTAATGACCCTGAAGATTTATAAGAGTTATTTAAAAATGTAGGTTTACATCAACATTTTACTTGCTTTTTGCAGTCTATAAATGGTTTTTGCTTGAGCTTTGAGTATGCCTTTTGAGTTTGTAGTCTTCTGTCCACCTTGGAGAGTTGCGTCTCAGTGCTTTCTAAAAAGGCATGTGCAACTATTGACTTTTGCTTCACATCTTTATGAAGATTGCAATGCTAAGATCATCTTTGTAGTTCCAATAGTTATAGCTATCCTGACCTTTATTGCAGAAACAAGGATAGAACTCTCACTAGTCACATTTATCAATTGGAAAAATTATGGTTGCCCTGCTGGCGGTTGTTCTTACCTCTTCACCAGTCACATTTAACCTTCTAGTTTTAACTAAATTTTCCCTGATTCTCTGTTTCATCAGTTGCTGGTTGCATTGGTCCTGCCAGACCATGAAGCTAGAATTGTTGCATACTCTGTTCTTTCTACTGTGCTTATGCCGCCATTAGATGTATGAGACCGGAGGAAGCATGCGCAGACCTTAAAGGCATGAAGTTCCGGTGATCACGATGAAGGGAAGGACTCAGTGATGCCATCGAAAGAGGAAGGCAATCAAGTATTGGATGCAGATGCTGAAGCTTGCATTAACAGATGGAAAAGCAGTCTGAAGTTTTCATGCTTTTAGCTTTTAACTACTAGCTGCATCTGCAAATAAATGTTCTAGAGTTGCCTGTTTCTTGATCTTGAAATTGTGTTTGACAGATATATTGGTAGCTTGTTCTGATTCTGCTATTGGGGAACTCATATTGTCTGAGCCGACATACAGACATTATCTTCCTAGGTGAGCCATTCCACTTGCATCTACATTGGCAAATGAGCAGGACCACCAGTTTTTTTCCTTATAAATAAGGACCAGTGTTAAATCAATTCTAAACATCATTCTGATTGCATAAAATAGATTTGATGAACTACAATGTACACATTGTGTGTGGAAATGTCCCTCCGACATAGATTTGATGAACTACGATGTTAATTTTTTGTTTACTCCCCAAAGGTGCATGCAAAACACTTTTGATGGATGACATTGGTTTATTGTGTTGGCTGATAATGGCGGCTACTTGATAATTCATGGCTAACCGGGCTGATAATGGTTGTTTGGAGATAATTCATGGTTGACGACCGATTTGTTTAACATAATCTTTGAGTGCATCGATTTGGATACATATTTGTTAACGATCCCAGCATTCTAGTGATGGAGCTTAACTTAAGAAGTCTCTGAACGTGGAGCGAGACGAAGAGAAGGGAATAGCAGAATTTAATTAGTTTTGGTTAATATCCGCTTGTTTCGGCTTTTAGTATGTTTATGCTTGTCTTACTTGAAAAAAAAAAAGCGTAGGCTTCTCGTGGTTGTTAGATTTTCTTATTCTATTTTACCTTTCACGGGTGATAATTTTTGTGGATAACATGAGAGAACTCAGTTTTTTTCTGAATAATGGGGGTCGAAGTTTATATCAAGTCGTGTTATCTTAAAATTATTACTCATATTTATTTTTGCACAATTAATCGCTGTGTTTGAATAGGTGTGGATTTTGGCATAAATGATTGAGATCATCTTGATGGCACTGGCAGAGTGATCAAAGTGCTCCTCCTCCTTGCACAAGGTAGTTCCTTTCTTATTTAGTGCTTGCTTTTTGAGTGCATTGTACCATTTCATTTTTTCGAGATCAAAAGTAAGAGGAATGATATGCGTGTAAATGCGTAGTGTTTGGAGTTTGTTTGGTCTGAGAATCACCAATCCTGATTTATATTTGCAGGTTCTACGCTAATGGTAGGTATACACTATCAGATTTTCTGTGTCGTCCAGGTCTGTGTCAAGCATACATCACTCTTTTTTACGTGTTTCAGATACTTTAACATTATGGTTATATTCCTTTGCTTTCCATCCCAATGAATGTGTTTTTTATCCCTTGAATGAACACTGGTTATGATCTCCATTGATGGTTTAGTTTCCATTCTTTCACTTCTATGTTCATGAGTTCCTTTTATGTAGAATATAAGATTGTCGAACTTAGATTAGACTTTCAATAGCTGACAGTATGTTGTTGTTTTTTCCCATTCTTTTTCTTGTTGTTTGGTGTTTCTTTCCATTGCAAGAGCATGATCGGCAAAGTCAAGTGCTATCTCGGCATCATGTATCCAAGCAAGCAAATATTGTTCACATTGACAATCACGTCATCATATGTCTGTTTCATTTCCTTCTCTAGACTCATTTCTCTCAATATTCAGCAATTAGGAACAGCATATTCCAATATCCTTGACATGTACACTGCTTTGCTGCTCTAGTATTCTATTTATCTGTTGTACGATGTATGTGGAGGTGCAAACCAATCACTTCTTTTTTTCAGTGGTTCGCTTGCTATGGAGAGTATCCGCCTTCTTGTGAATTTTGATAAAAATTCCTAGATTGATTGGTTAATCTAACAGGCATGATGATAATGCTTATTTGGAAGGATAGTCCCAGCTCATGGAGCTAACCTCTCGTGTTTTATACATGTCTATCATTTTAAGTTAAAAGCGTCTTTCAATTGTTCTTTTCACATATATCCCATTCGTCTCTTCTGCCCAAAATATGCATTTGCAATGTATAAAGTTCAGTAGTCAAGAAAACTGAAAGACATTTCATATTTGTGTCTACAATGCAGACAATTGATATAAGTGACTTGAATGAGGCCGGGAAACAAAAATGTTCAATGACATAGACAAAGAGAAAGATATACCTTCTTCATCAAACGAAATGCTAAGGTTAGTTCTAGTTTCTTTGGTTTTGCTCAGTTCCAACTATGATCTTAAGTTTTCAGAGTGTGAAACTTTACTTTTACAATCTTTGGATTTTGAAGTAAGCATGACAAAATTAGTTAACAGGCTCGTTGTTTCTCCTTTCTAATTCTTTCTTTCATCTTTGGGTGAGTTGCTTCAAATGGGACATTAGCATTGTGTCTCAGTCTCTTCTGCTAGACATCTGTACTATTATAAGCAATTATTATCATTTCAATCATATTGGGGAGACGGATTTTATAATATGTTAGCACGCCATACAACTCTTGCGCTGTTGCTTCTCTCTTCTTAATTTTGCTTTGATGGCCGTGCAGGGCGAATTGGTAGCTGATCCGAACACCTTTCCCTCAGGAATTAAAGCCCTTGCAAACTACTTCCACAAGCTTGGTATATGTTTTGATGCTGGGTAGGATGTTTATCCTCTGAAAGTGATACCAGTAACAACATTGTTTCTATACTTTGACTGTGTTTTGACCCCAGAGAAAGGTTGAAGCCGTTGCACAAGGTTGAAGCCTGCTTCTAGATATAGAGTATAGAAATAACATTTTTGGTGATCTTTGTGAGGTATTGTTGCACAAGGTTGAAGCCTGCTTCTAGATATAGAGTATAGAAATAACATTTTTGGTGATCTTTGTGAGGTATTGTTGCACAAGTTGCAAAAACAGATGAATGTATTTCACTTTTTAGATTGTTATAATATTTACATCTTTTTACTTGCGGAGTAAATATAAATTCTAGAAATTAATTTTGTTTTTAATTAGATTCAAAATCGAGACATAAAAGAAATTATTTTATCGAATGATCATAAATTATAAAAATTCGTTGCAAAATTCATGTTCGGCCATTGCAGTGTTGGCCATTGCAAAATTCATCAAGAATATTTAAAAATTAACAAAATTTCGTCGCCAAAAAAAAAAGCTTGGGTTAATTAGCGATGAATTTTGCCACGAAAATTTTGAGAAAATTACTTGCTAGAAATTTTTTCACGAATTTTGTGACGCAGTGTCGCAAATTTCCCAAGGCAAAATCCGAATTTTCGTGTTGCGACGCATTCAAATTAGATACAACAAAAAATTATTCGTTGTAAATTAGCGATTGCAATTTTCGTTGCAGATTTGCAACGAAATATAGAATTTTTTGTTGCAAAATTTGCGAACCCAAACGTGCAACGAATTTTTTTTTCGTTGCGCATTTCATCGCAAATTCGCTACGACACTGTATTCGTTGCAGATTTGCAACGAATAATTTTTCTTTGCAAATTTGCAACGAAACTTTAATCGTTGTAAATTAGTGACGAAAATTTATTCGTTGCAAATCTGCAACGAAACATCAAATTTTTCGTTGCAAAATTTTACGAAGCCAAATTTGCAAGGAATATTTTTTCGTTGCTCATTTCGTCGCAAATTTACAACGACATTGTATTCGTTGCAAATTTGCAACGAATAGCTTGTCGTTGCAAATTTGCAACGAAAAACTTAGCCGGTACAAATAAGCGACGACATTGTTTTCGTTGCAATTTTCGTTGCAAATTTGCGACGAAGTATCAAATTTTTCGTTGCAAAATTTGCGACGCCAAATTCGCGATGAATTTTTTTTCGTTGCAAAATTTGCAACAAAAAACTTAGCCGTTGCAAATAAGCAACGATATTATTTCCGTTGCAATTTTCGTTGCAAATTTGCGATGAAGCATCAAATTTTTCGTTGCAAAATTTGCGACGCCGAATTCGCAACGAATTTTTTTTCGGTGCAAATTTCGTCGTAAAATCGATTTGCAACGAATTTTGGAAGATTTTTTGTTGCAAATTTCGTGGCTAAAAGGCTGTTTTTTTGTAGTGAAATTTTATATTTTTTTCTATGTGTCATATTTCTAACTTTTCTCTTTCTGACTTTTACTCCGCCTCTTCGCAGAGCGCGAGCATCGAACCTTGCATCTATAATACTAGTGTATTCACTCCCAAATCTTTTTATTTTGGCCTTTTTTACTTTCCGTAATTATAACATGAGTAATTTTATGAGGGCTGATATGCTTGTAGTTTTCAAACTATTGAATACGGGACGTAAAACCACTGAATGTTTGCCCCAGGTGCCACTTTTCTCACTTGAGAAGGGGGAAGTGGGGCGTTTGAATCTCCACCTTTGGGGGGAGTTGGGGTGGGGATGCGTAAAGAGAGAGCAAGCTTTCACAACCTGAGCATACACATAGCTTGTTAAATAGAATAGAATAGGAACCAGACAAAATTAAAAATGAAAAATAAAAAATATACGGGACACGAAAGAGAATTGAGACAAAACCATCTGCAAGTTGATTGTCATATCAACTAACATTGACTGACCTCGACTATGCATCTAGAAGGCTTATGGTCCCCATTTCTATGCAACAGAGGTGGCAACCATTTTCAAGGAGCTGAACTGAAACAATAAAGGATGCCATCAAACGGAATTCTATGTGTGGCTCTCACGCGTGCTCCACAAAGTCCATAGTGAATGCTTCCCTTTAACTTTGAAGAATCATATGACACCATCTTAGGTACTGACCCGACCAATTTAGACAAAGGCGGAGTTAGGATTGTTTGAATACTTAAATATTAAATCACGCATTCATTTAATAATTAAACTTTTAGGACAGTTAGCAGTAGTCCCACAAAATCTCACATGGTATTTAAGCAAGAGGTTCAAATTTTTCCGGACCCCATTTGTCTTCCCAAATGCTTATGTCCACGCTTAATACTAGGTAAAAGACCAGAGTAATTACAAATATGAATGCATTATCATTTCAACGTAGAATATCAATTTACAAGATTTAGCTAAATATGGTGCAATAAGTGTTGGAACCTACGACGGTAACTTGAAATTCGTATATGAAAATTAGATTGATAGACAAACCTGAAATCAATCGCAAATAAGTAATCTGAATGTAGATGAATGATCCGAACCCAACGAAATAACGTTGTGTCCTTAAGATAAATTTGTCCCCTCAACCGGTACCCAAGATTCTTGGACAATTGCCTTCCAGGATAGAACGGATCGCCTTTCCTCGAAATCGATACTTGTTTCAGAGGAAACCTTCGAACGCCACTTTGTGGAGTAGTCGCACGATGAGAATGAGAAAATCGTAGAATGCAATTTTTTTTTTGGAAAAGAATGAACTGCCGAAAAAACACCATTGTTGTTTCGGAAAAGTCAGGGTTATAAATAGTTGACAAAGAGTCACGAAGCCGTACGGTTACATTGGTAAAAGGTGTCGACGAAACGACCCGAATCCGTACGGTTTCAAATAATGAACATGGACGCGAAGTCATACCATTCAACAACAATGGTGTTTTTCCGGCACTACATTCTTTTGTGAAAAAACTGCATTCTATGGTTTTCTCATTCTCATTGTGCGATTACTCCACAAAGTGGCGTTCGAAGGTTTGAGGGTAAGCGAGAACAGGAAAATAATTCCTCAGAATAAGCTGTATTCGATTGATAGATGTCTTCCGATTACAAGAGCGGATGTCCTTTATATAGATAGAACTCCTAAAGGAAATAGAATTACAAAAGATAACGCTAAAACGAATCAAATCTAATTTAATCAAAAGAAAATTCAATTAGAAAATTGCATATATCTATATTGCTAAGTTTCCTAAAATAGAAAAACGAATATTGAAATATTCCAAATCAAATTTAAAGATATTCTGTGGATCGGAAGCTCGGTGAGTTGTTGCAAGTGATAAGTTGCCGATTCAGCAAGTTGGATAATCGGCAAGTTGAGTATTCGAGAAGTTAGATATTTGGTAACTTTCCCGAATTCGATAAAATTTCCCTCGGGAACATTTCCCAATCAAAACTGCCAAAATATAAAATTGCTGAAAAGTGGTCTAAACGACTCCGAAACGCTAAAATGCATTGTGCTCACGGCGTAGCGGTGACTTTGAATCAGACGGCCGTTTGGCTTCAATCAATCAATTTTGAGCGCAGTCCGAGATCGTTTGACTCAATTTAAAGAAAATTAACAAAGGGTAAATTTGTTATATATGTACCAGTTTGAGATATTTAATGGTAAAAAAAGTAGTTTAGGGGTAAATTTGTCACAGCTATACCAGTTTAGGATTTTTTTGTGGTTAAAAAAATAGTTTGGGGTATATTTGTCACAAGTGTATCGGTTTGAGATTTTGGTGGTCAAAAAAATAGTTTGAGGTTAATTTGTCACAGGTGTACCAGTTTGGGGTTTTTTGCGGTATTAACCCTTGAAAAATTAGAGGATTTTATATTTTACGTCAAAACACCTAACAATTCTTAGCTATGATTTAGCTCCAAACAATAGGATTTGGAGCAGTAGAAGCATGATTAGACAATTCATGCAAATTCAATAATTTGATTAGACAAGTTAAAAATTTACGTTAATTCGGAGATTAAAGATGAAAAATCATTTCCACCTACGTAAATTCAACCCTTTTAACTTTTCCAATTATAAAACGAGTCACTTTACCGGATCCGGCTCCTCTGCCTTTAAGGCAGAGGAGCCTTAGGATCTCCATCGTCCACTCTCCCTTTTTATAGGGGGGAAATGTTTTTGGATGATGGAGATCAGCCTGCCTTACTTTTTTTGTAAGGCAGGCAATCCATCTCCTACTTTATCGGGCCCAACAAATAGTAGTTTTCTACCAAAAGATGACTCATTGACAGCCAAGTCAATGATAATTGACTGACCTTGACTTGGCATGGGAAGGCTTCTGGTGCTCTTTTTTCTTGGCCACTTTAGCAAATGCATGTAAGCATGGGTTTTGAAAGTGAAAAAGCTCCGTGTTAAAAGGCACAATCAATGACCGCAAACCCTATCTTTCCAACCCGACTATTCTGTTTTCACTTTGAGTTTAACTTAGAGAATGCACAGTAAAAAGTGATTGACTTGGAATGGAATTGTCATTCCGCATTCGATTCCGTTACTTTAACTTTATTTCTTAGAAAAAGTGTGGAAAGCTAAGTCTAGGGGTGCATGTTCCTACTACGGCCATTCCGCTCCTCAGCGAAATATTAACAAAATAATTTTACAAAACTAATTCGAGTGTGATCTTGTTTTTTTTTTTTCCCCTTTACACATTATAATATTTTAAGAGTTCCTTTGCAATCCAAAATCTTCCCGACTCTGCAAAAGATAACATCAAATCTTCTCCTCACCGTTCCTTCACGACAAACAAACTCAAGAATCGTCGTACCCATTCCACTCCATTAATTATTTTATGTCATTCTATTTCATTTCGTTGTATCAAACGTAGTGCTATGCTACGCCAGATAGATATTTTCTTCCTCTGGCATGTGATGCAGAATTTGCCCCCATTTGGAATCAATAATTTTGTGATAGAAAGGGACTAGACTGATGTTCCCAATAGCTATTCTGCATCCAAATTGCAACTGGTACTACCGCATTTTTCGCTGGGAAGATATCAAAAACCACCATTGTGACATCCCTGTCCCACATTGCCTAAGAGGGGAGCTTGGGATTGGCCTACAAGCCTTGGGCCCTCCCTTAACTTGCAAGACGCGTTTTTCGGGAGTCGTATGGGCGGTGCTCGGAGGAACAAAATCTTGAGAATCGTGTGTCCAAAGCGAACAATATCTTGTAAGTGGCGCAGTGGAAGAGCGGTAGGCCCAAGCTGTTACAAGTGGCATCAGAGCCGATCTCCGACAGCATGTGGGGCCGTAGCGGGCGCTCGCTGGTGCCACTGAGGGCACAGCGAGGACGCTGTGTCGCTAAGGGGGGAGTATGTGACATCCCCGTCCCACATTGCTTAGGAGGGGAGCCTGGGATTGGCTTATAAGTCTTGGGAATTACAATTTTTTTATAAGCTTATCAGTCGATGAAATCGTAGGACTCTATGATTCCTCAGAAAAAGGCATGATAGCTACTTTTTTTTTTTTTGTATAACAGGATTATTAGTCATTCGTTGGATTTATTTGGGACATTTCCCATTAAGTGATTTATATGAATCATACAGTTTTTCTTTCATGGAGTTTCTCCATTATTCATATGGTTCCATATTTTAAAAAACATAAAAATTATTTAAGCACAATAACCGCGCCAAGTACTTTTTTTACCCAAGGCTTTGCTACTTCAGGTCTTTTAACTGAAATGCATCAATCCGAAATAGTAGTACCCGCTCTCCAATCCCAATGGTTAATGATGCATGTAAGTATGATGATATTGAGCTATGCAGCTCTTTTATGTGGATCATTATTATCAGTAGCTCTCTTAGTCATTACATTGCGAAAAACCATAAGGATTTTTAGTAAAAAAAAACAATTCGTAGCGGGCGCTCGCTGGTGCCACTGAGGGCACAGCGGGGACGCTGTGCCGCTAAAGGGGGGGAATATGTGACATCCCCGTCCCACATTGCTTAGGAGGGGAGCCTAAGATTGGCTTATAAGTCTTGGGCCCTCCCTTAACTTACAACACGTGTTTTTCGGATGTCGTAAGGGCAGCGCTAGAAGGAACAAAACCGTAAGGACTATGTGTCCAAAGCGGACAATATCTTGCAAGTGGCGCAATGGAAGCACGATGGGCCCAGGCTATTACAAGTGGTATCAGAGTCGACCTCCGACAGCATGTGGGGCCGCAGCGGGCGCTCGCTGGTGCCACTGAGGGCACAGCGAGGACGATGTGCCGCTAAGGGGGGGAATATGTGACATCCCCGTCCCACATTGCCTAGGAGGGGAGCTTGGGATTGGCTTATAAGTCTTGAGCTCTCCCTTAACTTGCAAGACGCGTTTTCTGGGCGTCGTATGGGCGGCGCTCGGAGGAACAAAACTGTGAGGACTGTGTGTCCAAAGCAGACAATATCTTGCAAGTGGCGCAGCGAAAGCGTGGTAGGCCCAAGTTGTTACAAGTGGTATCAGAGCCGATCTCGATCGGCTTATAAGTCTTGAGCTCTCCCTTAACTTGCAAGACGCGTTTTCCGGGCGTCGTATGGGCGGCGCTCGGAGGAACAAAACTGTGAGGACTGTGTCCAAAGTAGACAATATCTTGCAAGTGGCGCAGCGAAAGCGCGGTGGGCCCAAGTTGTTACAAGTGATATCAGAGCCGATCTCGATCTCTGACAGCATGTGGGGCAGCAGCGGGCGCTCGCTGGTGCTATTGAGGGCACAGCGGGGACGCTGTGCCGCTAAGGGGCGGAGTATGTGACATCCATGTCCTATATTGCCTAGGAGGGGAGCTTAGGATTGGCTTATAAGCCTTGGGTCATCCCTTAACTTGCAAGACGTGTTTTTCGAGCGTCGTGTGGGCGGTGCTCGGAAGAACAAAATTGTGAGGACTGTGTGTCCAAAGCGGACAATATTTTGCAAGTGACGCAGTGGAAGCGCGGTGGGCCCAGGCTGCTACAAGTGGTATCAGAGTCGACCTCCGACAGCATGTGGGGCCGCAGCGGGCGCTCGCTGGTGCTACTGAGGGCACAGCGGGGACGCTGTGCCGTTAAGGGGGGAGTATGTGACATCCCCGTCCCAAATTGCCTAGGAGGGGAGCCTGGAATTGGCTTATAAGCCTTGGACCCTCCCTTAACTTCAAGACGTGTTTTTCGGGAGTCATATGGGCGGCGCTCGGAAGGACAAAATTGTGAGGACTGTGTGTCCAAAACAGACAATATCTTGTAAGTGGTGCAGTGGAAGCGCGGTGGGCCCATGCTGTTACAACTATTACTTTTGCCACTAATACCAATTAACATCCTTTTCTTGTACTTTACCAGATTGCCTCCTAAATTTTTCATCGTGGATGCCAATTTGCATGCCCCGCTAGTCAACGAGCTCGACGTGGGAGTTGGGCCGGAAAAAAAAAAAGAGGGAGAGAAAGAAGGAAAGACATGGCACGAAAAGCGAAAACCTGTTCGGAGGGAAGGCGTGGCCAACAGTGGCGGTGTGGGGGATGACGGAGCGGATAACCATTGGCAGTGTCCACATGTTGCAGGCGGTGTGAGAGCGTTAAGCTTTGTGGGGTTGGGGGTTGGCGCTCCCGTGCTTGGTTTTTTATAATAGAGATATGGGATTTTGTCATGATATGCCAAGTGATATTTTTGAAGAGAGATATATGCTCATTAGAAATTCTAAAACTTATCACGAAAGTACATTTCAATAATAAAAAAGTGCAGCCGAGTCCTAAAATTTATCGAATTGGTGTAATTATGTCCTTTCGTTAATTTCGTCTTAATTCAACTAACGAAAAATGCTGATGTGGCTTTTTTAATTTTTTTATTTTTCCTACGTGGCGATAACGTGGCTAAAACAACATCGTTTTAGCCTAACCTACCTAATTTTTAATATACTTTTATCTAAATTAATTTAAAAATAAAGTAAAATTAAAAAAATAGAACCATAACTAGCAGCCCTCGCCGCCCCCGTCCCACTCTTGATCTTGGTTCTGTTTTTTTTTTTGTAAAAAATATAATTTGAATTATTATGTTTAAATTAATTTGAGTAACAATTATATTAAAAATCCAATTTGGGCCATAACGACATTGTTTTAGCCACGTCATCGTCACTAGGAGAGAGAAAATATAATCAATTGTCGCCATATGGACTGAATGTTCCATATATATGTAATATATCCATCAAAGAGTATTAGAGTACTTTAAAAAAAATTGGACGATTTTATCTTTTATGTCAAAACACTTGATAATTCTTACCAATGTTTTAGCTCCAAATACTAGGATTTGGAGCAGTAAAAACTTGATTAGACAACTCATGCAAATTCAATAATGTGATTAGACAAGTTAAAAATTTAAGTACTTGTAAAAAATTTACGTTATTTTAGATATTAAAGATGAAAAATATTTTCCGCTCACTTAAATCCGAGCCCTTTGCTTTCCAATTTTGAAGCGAGTCACTTTACTGGGCCCGACAAGCATTAGTTTTCGACCGAAAGAAGACTCATTGACTGCCAAGTCAATAATCAATGACTGACCTTGACTTACCATGATAACGATTCTGGTGCTCTTTTCTCTTTGCCACTTTCAGAGCAAATGCTTAGCTGGACTGATTCGCATATGAATCGATTTAATCACTGCTTGGAAATTTCATTTCTTTGTCATCCGCGGGACCTAGCGGACACACCTGCGCAACAGGTGACTAATTATGTTTTCTATTTTCAATTCCATTTGAAATAAAAAAAAAAATTAGGCAATAAAACTCTATTGATATTTTGAAAATTGTCGTAATTATTTTATCTAAGGAAAACATGATAGATTGAGCATGGGAATATAGACTTTGAAAGTGAAAAGGCTCCGTCTTAGAAGACACAATCGAAGGCCATAAATCCTATCCTGAATAGCTACCAAAAACGGGATAAAATTAAATATATCCTATTATGATCAATTGAGTCAGGTAAAATAAAGATTACTCGAGCCGAATGACTCACAATCCTATCAAATACGAGGTAAAAATTATTAAGTAAAAGATAATAATAACACTGACTCGACTAAATTAAGCTTATTTAGAAGTTAATAAGTTTATCCACTACTGCAACTCGGGCAACAAAACTTTGAAAATTCGTTCTGGCTATGCTGTAACTCCAAATCAATTTTCGTCAAATCTAATATCTCCATGACGCCCTAACCTATTAATTTCATGTAATTTCACATCTTAACAACTCCGAATCCTGTATTTCCTGCTAGCAACTAATTCCTTTCTCTTTCTTTTTCTTTCCCCTTCTTTCTTTACTTTCCCGTCTAATCGTGTTTTCCTTTTTATCCCATGCTTTTTTATTTTTGCCCTTTTGACCAAGTCAACTTTCCTCTGTTTTGCCCTTTTTGACAAAGACAAAATAATGCTTTCTGACTGCTTTCTCCAAGGTTGACCCAAAGTCTTCCATGCAAATGCAGATCTATTTTGCTGGGCAGCTACCGGTTACGGCATTGTACATAGTCAAGCTCAAGTTAGACTATTCTATTTTCACATTGGGTTCTAGAAATAACTAAGAAGATGCATAGTAAAAAGGAATTGACTTGGAATTGTCATTCCAAGTCATTTAACTTCTACTTTAAGAAATTGCGCCCAGCCCCAAGACCACGCCACCGTCGACGGCAGCCCCACGCAAACGTTGTCTTGTAGGATTTTCAAGTCAAAAGTGCCTATTTTCCAAGTCTGCAAACGTTGTCTTCTTTATCGAGACGGGTTTTGAATGTGGTTGGAGAAGACTAGTAATGCGACGAGCGCGAAGAAGGGCTTACAAAGAAAGTAGACCAAAGTGTTTCTTGCGATTAAAGCTTTCTTGATGTGTTCAGAAAGGCTGTGTAGCTTAATCACTCAAGATGAACTCTGTTTTTGGGGTTCCTGTTACCGCTGTTGTAGAGAAGCTTTAATCGTTCACATGCCTCCATATATGAAATTGACACAGTTGATCAGACAGCAATTCCTCCACTCTTTTTTTGGCCCTTTTTTCCGTCTATTTGACTAATGAAAAATGTCGAGGACAGCCTGCCAGATTTGATCAAAATTACCAATCCCCCCTCAATTTCTTTTTCTTTTAATAGTGAATTCTCGTAAATAAGCTTAGGCCATATTTATTTATTCAGACAACCACTTCTACTAATTAATTCGATCATCGAGTCGGAAAGGAATTGTATCTTGCTCTTCTCTCCTTCAATATCTTGCGTTTCACTTAGGGTATGCAGATTACTCAGTGTTCCCATGCAAAATCTTTTGTTTCTTGCTGGAAGTTGATGATCCATTTTTCAAGAAGTCTATAGTCCAAATAATTAGCATGGTCAGTTTCTCTGCTGAAGCGACATGACATGAATATATGGCTCAACAGTATTGGCAGCAATTTGTGTGACAAATTTTTATTGGCATCAACATATCAATGGAACTTCCTTTTCAGTAGAAGGATGGGTAGATCTTTATAGCCATAGCATGGTGTGGGCTAAGATAAAAACCAGTTGTACTAACAGAGTTTTTAAACTTAAGTAAGGTCCCTCAACTTTGAACAACACTTCATTTCAAGACCAGATCAGCTTGAGAGGAATCAGCACATAAAAACACAAAGCCCTAAGCTAAAGGACTCTATCAACCTAACTCATGGACTAAGACTTGCTTCAATGTGATGACTAGACTTGAAGTCCTGTTTAGCACAGACAAGAACACTTTGAGAACTCTATCACACAATAATTATATAGCATGCGAATGTATTAGGACATATAATTCACAACACTTACCTTGAAGTTGACATAATCATGAACAGTGGGATCAAAACCAAGGGAAGAGAAATCCGAGATAGCTTCCTCTTTCGGCTTGCCCACTGGATCGGAATTCGTTGTTCTTATACGTTATAGAGCAAAAGACCATTGCCACCTGAGAGAAGTCCTAAATCCGTATTGAAGACCATAGCAACAATGGCAAAAGTTAAAATAAAAATCAGGACTTGCACTGAAGTTGTTCTTCGCAAGATGGGACGGCTGTCACCTCATCTAAGTACCAAGTCATGGGAATTGTGGGGGTGTTCAACGTGCTCTGGCATAAGTAAAATGTTGCGATGGACAACTGCGCGCCAAGCGTTCTAGAGGGAAGGAGACGATGTGTTGGGAGAGGGAGGGAGGGAGAGTTGTAGACGTTCATTTTTCCTTTATATTTTTTAAACCCTTTGTAATATGTGCTCAAGTTGGAGGGCGAAAACGCCGCTTGTTGGTGTTTGATTTTGCAGGCAAGCTGTTTTGATTTTACTGTTCCAACCGAGAAGGTATTTTCCCAGGAAGTGAAGAAATTGCAGGCGGAGCAATTCTAGCCTTTTCAGCAAGTCACTCTCGAGCCCTTTGAGCAAGACCATGCTTGTGTCATCGGTGGCTACTGCATACAAAAGAAACAGAGAGCTGCTCCCGCATCGTAAAAAGTCCCAGGCCGCCTTAGTTGTTCAATCTCCTATCTTTTAGCCTCTATGGATGCAATTGAATGTCATTCTTTATGTGTCTTTCTTAGAATGGAACTCCAATCTATTCGAGGTTTTTGGTAGGCTCTTGTAATGGACCAATATTCTGAAATGAGTTCGGAAAATCTCCACCTTAAGGTAGGTAATGCAGTTGACGTTTTTCAAGGATTACGAAGAGGTAATGGATCGACCATCATCAAATTTAAAAAACTACTTGCGGTTCTCGCAACTATTGGGCTCAAACCTGAGTTACATTAGATTACAGACATGATTGAACTCTCATTATAAGTCGTACCTGAAAAGGATGAGATGATTTGTTTCTCAAATTCCTGCTCTGCCCCATGGAAGAATCACACACGCAAAGTTTTGTGAGAGGAGGAATGCATCGAGCCACCATCAAATTTTAAAAGCTAGTGCACTTCTTGCAGCAATTGGGCTTACACCTGAGTCATATTGGATTACAGACAAGATTGAACTCTCATTATATGTCGTGGTCGGGACCAGAGAAACTTTGCCTTAACTAACACAACATGCCTCATCTCTTTCTAGTGCTAAACATGGACGAAGAAAACTCCTGAAATTGCAGAAACTGACTCCAAGCACTCCTGAGTTCATATAACCTGGAAGAGACATGTAGATTCATTTATTTTTCTGTTAAAAGCATACTCTTATTAAAGCTACATAAATGTCCTAAATCCATCGCAATTTGATGCAACTACAAATGCATACACTGAACATAATTAAGGGACGGTGGATTATAGTTAGCCTGTCGACTGCTTTGATCACGAGAATTTCTTCATGCTGCCCTTAAGAGTTCTAACGATGGTTCTATATGATGAATTCTCTATTCCTGTAATGTGCATTCATGTGATTCAGTTGGCAATTCATGCCTTTTTGATTTAACAAAACTAGAAAATTGAGGAACCATGTGAACAATATTGAATTCATTCACACAAGCAGGCACATGAATGCATTGCTATCGGTGCATATATGGCGATGATCTGATGGTCCAAAGGAAAATAAAAAGCAAAATTTATATGTTACCTATCCTTATAAACCAGCTGCATGAAGTTTATCCTTGATAAAATGCAGATGAGCTGAGACTTCCGCAATGTTCCTCCGATCTTTGCGTGCTTCGACTGAGCAGGCGACTCCAATTCCATAGACCATCTCCAGGCATTCCCGAGCTGCATTATCTCTGCCGGTGCCCATTTGGCTCTCCATCTCTTGAAGTAGAAAAGGATCGGTAATCTCTAGGAGATGTCCTGGCAAGGCTTCTTTGACGAAGTTATGAATGTTTAAATTTTCTTTGAACATTTCGTTTGTTGGACTCATACCCGTGAACATCTCAAGCAAGAGAATGCCATAACTATAAACATCGCCTTCTCTTGAAACCACACTTTCCGTTCCATATTCTGCGTTTCATTCGGATTTCCAAATAAAAGGTTAGTAATAGCAGCACAAGCAATTGAGGCAGAAGGAAATAGTGCGCACACACTTACTGCATTTTTATTGAGTATAATGTGTTCGTTTGCCTTTAGGGGACAGAGGAGAGGAGACTCACCTGGAGCAGCATAGCCGATGGTTCCTCTTACACTAGCTGAGCTCATCCTCGCTTTAGCATCATCGGTGGATTCAAACACGACCTTCGCCAAACCAAAGTCTCCAACATGTCCAACCATTTCAGCATCTAGCAGGACATTGCTTGGCTTCAGATCACAATGTATAATAGGGCTTTGCAAGTGGTTGTGAAGATAATCTAATGCTGAAGCAACATCGACGGAAATATTTATCCTCTGCACGAGACTTAACTTTTCCGCAATCCCACATAGATGAGCTGGTGATGGTCTTGGATGAAGCCAATCTTCTAGGCTTCCATTGACCATGAACTCATAAACCAAGGCCTTAAACTCATTACCCCTATAATCAATGCCTGAGCATACTGTAAGGACTTTCAAAAGATTACGGTGTCGGATGTTCTTTAAAGCCTCACACTCGGATAAGAAGCTCTTCACGGCTCCATGAAGCATCAAATTAAGTACTTTCACAGCAATAACAGTTCCATTCTCATCAAGGACTCCCTTGTAAACAGATCCAAAACCACCGACCCCAATCAAGTTATTTGAAGAAAACCCATTGGTTGCTTTAAGGAGCATTTTGTAAGATAGATTCAGTGACGAATCATCTTTAGAACTTGAAGCTTGTTTTGTTCCTTTCTTCTTCCACCAACGAAAGTACATAATAGCAAGAACAAGAACAAGTGCTATTGCTGAAACCCCGAAGAAAATCGAGATGACAAGCTTCCATTTAGGGATTAGTCTCTGGCCGGAGTTTCTAGAGCTGCATTTCCGAAGATGATATTCGGGCATTCCTGCACAAAGCTTGTCATTTCCGAAAACAAAAGTAGCGGTGACATTACTAAAGATTCCTTTGGCGGGTAATGTGCCTTCAAAATTATTGTGCGATAGATTAAGGATCTCCAGTGAGTGAAGTGCCTCGAAAAACTTTGGAATCTGACCAGATAAATTGTTGTGTGAAAGATCTAGCTCCTTGACATTCCTCAACATACTAAGAGATGATGGAATGGAGCCTCGAAAAAAGTTATCCTGCATTTTGAGCACTTCCAATCCAACACAATTGCCAAGACTGGATGGAATGTTGCCTTCTAACATGTTTCCAGAGACATCCAGTTGAGCCAAAAGATTCAATTTCCCGACTTCCTCAGGTAGAACACCGATGAGATGGTTCCAAGACAAGTTCAGAAGTATAAAGAGTGATGACATACCTATGAACTCTGGAGGTATAGTACCATTCAAGTCGTTACTAGAAAGATCAAGCTTCACCAAACTTTGGCACTCTGATAGACTTGAAGGAATGTGGCCATCAAAGTTATTGTGATGGAGATAGAGTATTGCCAACTTTACTAGGCTTCCTAATGAAGAAGGAATTTCTCCAGAAAACTTATTATACGATAAATCCATTTCCACTAGGTTATGAAGATTTCCCAAACTCGAGGGGACCGTATCTGAAAATCCGTTGTTGGCCAACATCAACCTTTCCAAGCTGACAAGATTTTCGACTACTCGAGGAATCGTGCCAAAAAGTAGATTGTTGCTCAGCACCAATTCCGTGAGAGTGACGGGGAGATTACCGATGCACTGGGGCAAGGTCCCACCAAAACTGTTTTCGTATATGGACAAGGTTGCTGGAGGCGTTAGTCAACGAGCAAAGGAAGCTCAAATCACCGTATCCTCCACTTCCCAGATAATTTGATTCGATGGTGAATAGTTGGAGCTTGTTTAAGAAGGCCAAAGGAGGCACATTCCCTGAGAGTTCGTTCAAATTGGCTTGTAGATACTCTAAAGTGGTCGCATTAGATATTGACCAAGGAATCGCTCCAGTGAATCGATTAGAGGAAATGCCGAACATCTGAATGTTTGGAAGAGTGAAGCCTATATTGGCAGGAAGAGTCCCTTCTATTTGGTTGAAACCAATGTCGAATATCGTCACAGAAGAAAGATTGAAGATAGATGGAGGAATTGTGCCAGACAACCTGTTTTGTCCTACACCAAGCGATGTGAGTTTGGTTAGTTTTCTAAGAGCTGAGGGTATCTTCCCACTTAATTCATTCACAGCCAGACCGAGAAGCTCTAACGACGACATGTTTCCAAAGGATGAAGGAATAGTCCCGGTTAGATAGTTAACACTTAAACCGAAACATTGAAGCTCCAGCAAAGAACCAATTTCGACCGGAATTTCTCCGACCAGCCTGTTGCCTCCTAGGCGTAGACATGTAAGGCGAGCGCAACCCGAAAGGTTTCTTGGGATTTCACCTTCCAATGTGTTGTCGATTAATTTCAAGACACGTAATCTGTGCAAATGGCCGACTTGTTGCGGGATTTTGTCGTGGAAACTATTGTTGCTTAGTATCAGGACTCTCAAGAAGCTCAAGTTTCCAATGTGAGGGGAGATGGGTCCCGAAAGCTTCAGATCTTGTAGGTCTAGTCCCGTTACTCGGTGGTGCAGGTGCCCGCACCTGATGCCATACCACCGACAGTGGTCGATTGTATGGTTCCATGAACTTAGCGCCCCGTAAGGGTCCTCGGTTATCGTGCTCTTGAAGGCAAGCAATGCGAGCTTGTCTGTGACGTTATTAACTGAAGAGACGAGGCTAATGAACGGCAAAAGCACTACTACACATGTGAAGAATAGACGACATGGCGACGAGAACTCGAGGAAAGACAAGTTGAGAGGCTCCATAGCACTTGACGGGAAATCTCAACTGATACTTGAAGAATGTAAGGAAGTTGAAAAGAAGGAATTTTCAGGACCATGAAATACGATTGAAATTTGTATGGACAAGCTTCGATGGAGAAGATATTTATTTAGGAGCTCTTTGAAGTCAAATCTCAGCTGTGCACGCCAAAGTTGATTAGTCATCCCTTCCTATATATCTCGACAAATTTCTAGTAACAGTAGTTCTATAAGAGGGTAGTGATTCTTATATTAAGGTTGTTGTCGCATATAAACATGACTTGTAGTTTGTATATGAAAAATAGGTTGATAGACAAACCTGAAACTAATCGCAAACAAGTAATTTGAATGCAGATAAATGATCCGAGCCCAACGAAATAACGTTGTGTCCTTAAGATAAATTTGTCCCCTCAATCGGTACCCAATGTTTTTGGACAATTGCCTCCCAGAATAGAACAGATCGCCTTTCCTCGAAATCGGTACTTGTTTCAGAGGAAACCTTCGAACACAACTTTGCGGAATAGTCGCACAAAATGATAATGATGATGAATGAATGACGAACATAACAATTGTATCTAATGCTCGTTTAACATACGTTTGTAATGCGACGGACAATGTTTTACATTTATAGAGAGTGAAGCGAAGAGTCACGAAGTCACAAGGCTTCGTCGAAAGGGTTCGTCAACGAAAAAGCACGATTTCTTCGAAAGGATTTGATGAAACGCTACGAAGTCGTACAATTTCGACGAAACATTACGATGTCATGCGGTTTCATCGATGAAGGGTTACGAATCGAAACAACTCTTCATTTCTCGTTCAATTTCTTATGGGACTCTGCGAAAAAATTCCAATAGTAACATGGCTCGTTTTGTTCACTAGCGAATGAGTCGCCTTCATGCAATTAATTGACAATGGTTACGGAATGGACTAACGTGATGAAAAGGCCAAAAAGAAGAAGAAGAGAAAAGCAAAAGGAAAAGTCATAGTGAATGCGTCCCATTTAACTTTGAAGAATCATATAATACATTAAGTATTCTACTATTCATCGAAACAGCATTTGGACAAAGGCGGAGTTAGTACATGAGTATAGCCATAAGTAAATTATGAAGTCATCCTTCAAAATCAACTAGTATTCTACTCTTAGCCGAAATAGCATCCAATAGCTGCGGTGTATACATGTAGCATTCATAAAAGGAACTTAAAGTACATTAACTCGAAACTCTAGCTGATTCAGACGAATACGTTCACTCCAAATAATCGAATTTAGAGCAATGAAAACTTGATTATAAAGCTAATGGAAATTGAATAATTTTGATTAGACGGTTAAAAGCTTAAATACTCGATTAGGAATTTGCGTTAATTCAGGGATTAAAAATAGAATTTTATCTAAATTTTATATTCCTTTTCTGTGTCTATCATATTTCTAACTCTCCTCTTTCTGACTTTTATCCATTTTTTTTGTAAAGCGTAAAAATCGAACCTCGCATCTATAATACTGGTATTCCCACCCTCATATCCTTTTATTTTGACCTTTTTTACTTTCCCTAATTATAACTCGAGTCATTTTACGGGGGCTGACGTGCTTGTACTTTTTAACCTAGTCAATACGGGACGTGAAAGAAAATTGAGACAAAACCATCTGCAAGTTGATTGTCATGTCAACTATCATTGACTGACCTTGACTACGCATCTAGAAGGCTTATGGTCCCTATTTTTCTCTGTCAACTGCCGTGGAGCTGATTCACAATGAATCTGTCCCATCACAGCCCTCGATACAACATTTCTTTTCAATCCACTTGGGGGGTGGACGCAACTGTGCAACCGGTGACTTAGGACGAGAATGGCGGAAAAGTGAACCGCACCCGACAACAACGAAGGAGTGATGGAAAGGGCGCGAGCACGATAAGCACCGGAGAGGTGGCAACCACTTTCAGGGGACTGAACTGAAACAATAAAGGCTGCCGCCCACGTAGTTCTAGGTGTGGCTCTCACGCGTGCTCCAGAAAGTCCTTAGTGAATGATTCCCTTTTAACTTTTAAGAATCATATAATACCATCTTAGGCACTGACCCGACCCATTTGGACAAAGGGAGAGTTAGGATTGTTTGAATACTTAAATATTTAATCATGCATCCATCTAATTATTTAAATTTTTAGGACAGTTAGTAGTAGTTGTTATAACTAATTGATTGTGATCCTCACATTAATAATACACTAACATTTAAATTACATCAACGCTATATCATGCACATTAATTTTACGTGATAACCGTCTCGTCCAAAGAAACAAAGAGATCCTCCTGCATCGTAAAAAGTCCCAAGGCGCATTAGTTGTTTAATCTCCTATCTTTTAGCCTTTCAGGAGGCACTTGAATGTAAGTATGTATGTCTTCCTTACATTGGAACTCCAATTTATTCAAGGTTTTTGGTAGGCTCTTGTAATGGACCAATATTCTCGAGTTTGGAAGATTTCCACCTTAAGGTAGGTAATTTAGTTGATGTTTTTCAAGGATTGCGAAGAAGGAATGGATCAACCATCATCAAATTTGAAAAACTACTTACATTTCTTGTAACTATTGGGCTCAAACCTAAGTTACATTGGATTACAGACATAATTGAACTCTCATTACAAGTCGTACATGAAAAGTATGATATGATTTGCTTCTCAAATTCCTGCTTTGCCCCATGGAAGAATCATACACGCATAGGTTTGCGGAAGGAGGAATACATTGAGCCACCATCAAATTTAAAAGGTTAGCTGCTGTTCTTTCAACATTTGGGCTCAAACCCGAGTCATATTGGATTACAGACAAGATTGAACTCTCATTTTATGAGGTGGCTGGGATCGGAGAACCTTTGCCCTCTATGGGTCTCCTATACTAACACATCTTGCGTCCCCTCTTTCTAGCGCTAATCATGGACGAAGAAAACTATTGAAATTGCAGAAACTTACTCCAAGAACCCTGAGTTCATAGAACCTGGAAGAGATGTGTAGATTCATTTATTTTTCTATTAAAAGCATACTCTTGATAAAGGTACATAAATGTTCTAAACCCACTGTAATTTAATGCAACTGCGAATGCATACACTGAACATAATTAAGGGATGGAGGATTATGATTAGCCTATCGACTGCTTTGATCACGAGAATTTAGTCATGCTACCCTTAGAGTCCTAACAATGGTTCTATAGGATGAATTATATATTCCTGTAATGTGCATTCATGTGATAAATTTAAAAAAAGCCCTGATAATTCTTACCAGTATTTTAGCTCCAAATACTAAGATTTGGAGTAGTAAAAACTTGATTAGATAGTTCATGCAAATTCAATAATGTGATTAGACAAGTTAAAATTTAAGTACTTGTTAAAAATTTATGTTAATTCAGAGATTAAACATGAAAAATCATTTCGACCCTTTTGCTTTTCCAATTATAAAGCGAGTCACTTTGCCGGGCCCAACAAGCAGTGGTTTCCTACCAAAAGAAGACACATGGAAGGATTCTGGTGCTCCTTTCTCTTTGCCACTTTTAGAGCAAATGCTCAGGACCTGATTCACATACGAATCGAGTCAAACACAACTTGAAAATTTTATTTCTTTGTCATCTGCGGGACCTAGTGGACACACCCGCACAACATGTGACTAATTATGTTTTCTATTTTCAATTCCATTTGAAATAAAAAAACGTTAGGCAAAAAAACTCTACTGATATTTTGAAAATTGTCTGAAAATGATAAAAAGAGAAATCAAATAGAAAATTTGTCGTAATTATTTTCTCTAAGGAAAACTCGATAGACTGAGCATGGGAACATGGGCTTTGAAAGTGAAAAACCTCCATCTTAGAAGGCACAATCAAAGACCACAAACCATATTATGAACAACTACCAAACATGGGATAGAATTAAATAGGCAGAAGAACACTGGGAGTGTCAATATTTGTGTACGACACTCACTTTAATGGCAATATATTTTTTTGGATCACTTAAGTGCCATTTTTTTTAAAAATGTTTATTTTAGTGTCAAATCTGACGTGGCTCATCGGAAATCATGCATGGCGCATATGTGGCTCGCCGGATATCCTTGTCAGCATTAAAAAAAGCCAAAAACTAATAAAAAATTCCACCTAATAAGCTAAAAATTGAAAAAAAAACAGTTTGAAAAATTAACTAAATAAAACAAAAAGTTTAAAAAAAGGGAATCAAGATCTGCAGCGGCGAGGGTTGTACAAAACCTCACTGTCGCTGCCCCATCGTCGCCGGCAAAGATCGGCGATATATGGGGGCTGGTCAGCTGGTGTCGGTGACCCCTAGCCACCGAACAGCGGGGCGACCCCAAGCACAGGAGAGGGCCTGCAGCCCTCACTCAGATCTGAGGGAGGGTCGTGGCCCTCACCCAGGTCGGGCAAGCGCCGGCCAAATCCCAGGCCTTGTCGCGGGCCGAGCACAGTCCTTCATCTCCTCGGCAAAAGAGATGATGGGCTCCCCAGGAATTAGCCGCCAACGTCCACTACATCATGAGCATCAACTTTGGGAATTCCTGAAAGGCTCGAGTCCAAGAGGGTTTCAACGTTTTGGGTGACGGTATCTTCAACGACGAATCCAATCAGTGGAGCATGTAGAGAATGGCCACTCAGATGTTAATGAACGACCAACAGTTCCATCGGTTCTTAGTGACGACGACCAGGGACAAGGTGGGGAACAGCTTGCTCAAGGAGTTCGATGAATTGTCTCAGAGAGGTGTTGAGGTGGATTTGCTCCAGAGGTTTACCTTGATTCGGCTTGCAAATTCGTTGCTAGGTTCGACCCCAACATCTTATCCATTGAATTCCTTGAAGTTCTTTATTCCAAGCATTGGATGATGCCAAGGAGGTATAGGGTCGCGGCTAGGCTTGGGCGAGGGCCGGCGACCCTCCCTCCCCTCCCCCACCCCCCCCCCCCCCAAACGGCTAGTGGTCGGGGGTCGCTGACCCACGACCGATAGTCATCCGTTGCCGGCCACTAACGGCGATGGCGAGAGTCGGCGACGAGGGTTTAAAGCCCACGCCCTGTGCTGCAAACTCCTGCAACAGTGTTCTTCTACAATTACTGATGCTTCTTTTTTTTTGGGTTTTCTGTTTAATTTTAATTTTTTTTAAATTAATTGTTTTTAAAGTTGAACAGTCCACGTGGACGCCATGTGGGTGCCACCTGGACTATTTTTTTTAAAATTGCCACATAATATGAAAAATTAATTAAAAAAAGCCACTTGTATAGTTTGGCCAGAATTAGCACTTAAATGATTATTTTTTGGTCGGATTTAGCACTTAAGTGATTATTTTTTTCTCCGATTTGGTACTTAAGTGAGCCGACGAAAAAAATTGGCACTAAAGTGAGCGCCGTACACAAATATTGACACTTCTAATGTTCTTCTGCCAAATTAAATATATACAATTATTATCAGCTGAGTTAGGCAAAGCAAAAATTACTCGAGCTGACCAACTCACAATCCTAGCAAACACAGGATAAACATTATCAAGTAAACATAAAAATAATTATGACTCGACTATATTAAGATTATTCATCAGCAAAATGATTTCTATGGGTTGACAAATCGCTCGCCCAGAGCAGTTCATAAGTTTATCCACTACGTGCAACTTGGGCAACAAAACTTTGAAAATTCATTCTGGCTAAGCTATAATTCCAAATCAATTTTCGTCTAATCTAATGTCCCCTCGACGCCCTAACCTATTATACAAAATAAAAGCCAAACATTACACTGTTTAGGTGTGGCATGAATGTCATAATGCTTTCTTACTGCTTTCCCCACGGTTGGCCCAAAGTCTTCCATGCAAGTGCATATCTATTTTGCTGAGTTCTCATTATGTTCCCCGGCAACTACAGGTTACGGCACTGTACATAGTCAAGGTCATGCGCCTAAAGATCCGTTGGGCTATTCTATTTTCACATTGGGTTCTAGAAATAACTTAGAGGATGCATAGTAAAAAGGAAACTTGGAATTGTCATTCTGCGTTCGATTTCGTCACTAGAAAAAGGCAAAAATGCTTAGGAGGTGAATGACAACCACTTTTGTTCCAGAAATTGATTTCTGACTAGAAATAGTTTTTTCTATTTCTATTTATAAATGAGATTTTGAGAAAAAAAATGCGTTTGATAACAACATAAAATTTATGATCCTGGAATAGAAGTTCGTTCGACAACAGTTGAAAATTTCAACTTTTAGAAATTATTATTTTCTATTTAAAAATAAAAAATTATAATTTATCTTTTACTCTTTTTGACCAAGAAAAAATAAATTTCAACTTAGCTGAACTGATTCACATACGAATCGAGTCAAACCCAGCTTCAAAATTTCATTTCTCTATCATCCGCGGGACGTAGTGGACACACCCACAGAACATGTGACTAATTATATTTTCTATTTTCAATTCCATTTGAAATCAAAAACATTAGGCAAAAAAAAACTCTACTGATATTTTGAAAATTGTTTGAAAATGATAAAAAGAGAAATCAAATAGAAAATTTGTCGTAATTATTTTCTCTAAGGAAAACTCGATAGACTGAGCATGGGAACATAGGCTTTGAAAATTAAAAACCTCCATCTTAGAAGGCACAATCAAAGACCGCAATCCATATTCTGAACAACTACCAAACCTGGGATAGAATTAAATAGGTAAAAGAACACTAGGAGTGCCAATATTTGTGTACGGCACTCACTTTAGTGCCAATATATTTTTTTGGATCACTTAAGTGTCAATGTTTTTGAAAAACGTTTATTTCAGTGTCAAATCCGATGTGGCTCGCCGGAAACATGCGTGGCGCATATGTGGCTTGCTGGATATCCTTGTCAGCATTAAAAAAAAAAGCCAAAAAATAATAAAAAATTCCACCTAATAAGATAAAAATTGAAAAAAAAATAGTTTCAAAAATTAACTAAATAACAAAAAAAAAATTTTAAAAAGGAATCAAGATCTACAGTGGCGAGGGCTGTGCAAGCCCTCATCATTGCCGCCCCACCGTCGCTGGCAAAGATCGGCAATAAATGGGGGCTGGTCAGCCGGGGTCGGCGACCCCTGGCCACTGGACGGTGGGCCGACCCCGAGCACAAGAGAGGGCCAGCAGCCCTCAATCAGATCTGGGGGAGGGTCGCAGCCCTCATCCAGGTTAGGCGAGGGTCGCCGGCCCTTACCCAGGCCTTGTCGCGGGCCGACCACAGTCCTTTATCTCCTTGGCAAAAGAGATGATGGGCTCCCTTGGAATTAGTCACCAACGTCCACTGCTTCATGAGCATCAACTTTGGGAACTTCCTGAAAGGGCTCAAGTTCAAGAGGGTTTCAACATTTTGGGTGACGGTATCTTCAACGACGACTCCAATCAGTGGAGCACGTCGAGAATGGTCACTTAGGTGTTAATGAACGACCCATAGTTCCATCGGTTCTTAGCGACAACAACCAGGGACAAGGTGGGGAACGGCTTGCTCAAGGAGTTCGATGAATTGTCTCAGAGAGGTGTTGAGGTGGATTTGCAGGATTTGCTCTAGAGGTTTACCTTGATTCGGCTTGCAAATTCTTGCTAGGTTCGACCTCGACAGCTTATCCATTAAATTCCTTGAAGTTCCTTATTCCAAGCATTGGATGATGCCAAGGAGGTGTAGGGTCACTGCTAGGCCTCGCGACCCTCCCCCCCAAACGGCTAGTGGTCGGGGGTCACCGACCCACGAACGATAGTCATCCGTAGCTGGCCACTAACGACGATGGTGGGAGGCGGGGACGAGGGTTTAAAGCCCACGCCCGGTGCTGCAAACTCCTGCAACAGTGTTTTTCTACAATTGCTGATGCTTTTTTTTTTTTTAGGTTTTCTGTTTAATTTTAATTTTTTTAAAAAAATTCACCATTTTTAAAGTTGAACAGTCCATGTGGACGCCATGTGGGCGCCACTTGGACTATTTTTTTAAAATTGCCACATAATATGAAAAATTAATAAAAAAAGCCATGTGTATAGTTTGGCCAGAATTGACACTTAAATGATTATTTTCTAGCCGGATTTGGCACTTAAGTGATTATTTTTTCTCCGATTTGGCACTCAAGTGTTCTTCTACCGAATTAAATATATCCAATTATGATCAGCTGAGTTAGGTAAAACAAAAATTACTCGAGCCAACCAACTCACAATCCTATCAAATACGGGATAAACATTATCAAGTAAACACAATAATAACTATGACTCGACTAAATTAAGATTATTCATCAGCAAAATGATTTCTATGGGTTGACAAATTGCTCGCCCAGAGCAGTTCAAAGTTTATCCACTACGTGCAACTTGGGCAACAAAACTTTGAAAATTCATTCTGGCTAAGCTGTAATTCCAAATCAATTTCCGTCTAATCTAATGTCTCCTTGACGCCCTAACCTATTAGACAAAATAAAAGCCAAACATTACATTGTTTAAGTGTGGTATGAATGTCGTAATGCTTTCTTACTGCTTTCTCCACGGTTGACCCAAAGTCTTCCTTGCAAATGCATATCTATTTTGCTGAGTTCTCATTATGTTCCCTGGCAACTATAGGTTACGGCACTGTACATAGTCAAGGTCATGCACCTAAAGATCCGTTGGGCTATTCTATTTTCTCATTGGGTTCTAGAAATAACTTAAGAGGATGCATAGTAAAAAGGAATTGACTTGGAATTGTCATTCTGCGTTCGATTTTATCACTAGAAAAAGGGCAAAATGATTAGGAGGTGAATGACAACTATTCTGTTTCAGAAATTGATTTCTGACTAGAAATAGTTTTTTTTTCTATTTCTATTTGTAAATGAGATTTTCAGAAAAAATGCGTTGGATAACAACATAAAATTTATGATCTTGGAACAGAAGTTCATTTGATAACAGTTGAAAAATTTCAACTTTTTTTACCCACCCATGGATAGCTCAGTTGGTTATGGCACACTTGGGATTGTGTGGTTAGGCGCACTGGTCCCAGGTTCGATTCTCCAGCTGAGCACTTGTGATTTAAGTGGGGGGCCATGGCTGTGGGTTGCTGTGCTAGTCTCCCCCGAGGATAAGTGGGGGGCCATGGCTGTGGGTTGCTGTGCTAGTCTCCCCCGAGAAATAGTCGAAGTGCGCGCAAGCTGGCCCGGACACATTTGTTATACAAAAAAAATTCAACTTTTAGAAATTATTATTTTCTATTTAAAAATTATAATTTATCTTTTACTCTTTTTTACCAAGACAAAATAAAAGCCAAACATTATAGGCTGCGTTTGGTCGTCCGTATAAAACTCAGGATAGGATATGTTTTATCATATCCCGTGTTTGGTAGGTGTTTCAGATAATATAAAATCGGATATAGATGGGATATAGCCCGGATAAAAAAAATCCGGGAGAGGGGGGTAGGATAAGGCCGAATAGGATTTCTTCAACGCCCTCTCCCTCTTCCTCAACCACCCCACCACCACCGCCGCCACCATCCACCTCCGCCTTGATCTCACCGTCGTCCCCTACACCCTCGGCTTTGCCACCTTCTTTGCCGCCGCCGCCGCCCTCCTCGAGTGCTTCTGCGACGCACGCTCCCACCACTGCGACCGCCCATGCTGCAATGGGTGGTGGACGCTTCTTACCCTCTCTACGAGCCGTCCTTGTGTCCCTTCATCGACGCCGAGTTCGACTGCCAGAAGTATCGCCGACTCGACAAGCTGTACCTCAAGTACGCTTGGAGGCCGGACTCCTGCAACGTCCCCAGGTATTTCGTCAGTGAATATATATATATATTTCTCTCTCTCTCTCTCTCTCTTAAAAGGACAAGAAAAATCACAAATTGGAGGAGACCCTTTTGCTCTGTTTTCTTGGAATGTCGAGCAGCACAGCGACTGTAAACGTACCTGTTCTTGAAATCTGAAAATTTGGAGTTTTTTATTTGCAGGTTTGATGGAGGGGAGCTGCTGCGGAGGTGGAGGGGGAAGAATATAATGTTTATGGGGGACTCGCTGAGCCTGAACATGTGGGAATTTCTCTGAAGATATATTGTTAAACCGATTCACGGTATCGTTCGGAGCTCGGGAGTTTAGGGCTCCGGCGGTGAGGGCGACCATCGACGTGACCACGGCCATTCGGCCCGGAGGCATCGTCGAGAGCAATGAGTTGTCGTCCGACGTGAGGAAGAGAGCGATGGAGGCCGTGGATTCGTGCGGCAGCAAAGTCACAATCGGCGAAGTTATGTATCCGACTTTAAATCTGCAGTTCACCAAACAGTAGATAGGATATGGCCAAATCCTTGGATTTCTTATCCTATCCTGACCAGAAATCCTGACGACCAAACGCAACCATACATTTTAGGTGTGGATAATGCTTTCTTACTGCTTTCTCCACGGTTGACCCAAAGTCTTCCATGCAAATGCAGTTCTGTTTTGCTGAGTTCTCATTATGTTCCCCGGCAACTACAGGTTACGGCACTGTATATAGTCAAGCTCATGTACTTGAAGATCCGTTAGGCTATTCTATTTTCACATTGGGCTCTAGAAATAACTTAGAGGATGCATAGTAAAAAGAAATTTACTTGGAATTGTCATTCCGCCTTCGATTCCGTCACTATAACTTGGCTCCTAGAAAAAGGGCAGATTGCTTAGTCTAAGAGTGCTTATTCCTACGATGGCCATTCCGTTCCTCAGCAAAAGATCAACAAAATAATTTTACACAACTATTTCAAGCGTGATCTTATTTTTTTCTTTACACGTTACAATATTTTAAGACTTCCTTTTCAATCTGAAATCTTCCCGATGCTACAAAAGATATCATCAAATTTTCTCCTCATCATTCCTTCACGACAAACAAACTTGAGAAGTGTCATATCCATTCCGTTCCAGTCATTCTTTTATGTCATTCTATTTCATTTCGTTGTACCAAATTTAGGGACATGCTACGCGAGATATATACTTTCTTCCTCTCATATGTGGTGCATACTGTTGGAATGAGATGAACAACAGAATCAAACTTTGACGTGTGATAACACTCTTTTTAAAGATTTATTTGCCCTGCAACATTACTAATGGTTTTGTCAAATATTCTTCAGGATACAATAAAGTCTCAATGAAAATAGCAGACACCAATTTTAATATTTCTCCAAGATCTTTCAAGGGACATAATTGGAAATAATGGTTGTGTATCTTTTGAGAAAAAAACGAAAACAGAAGTTAAGATTCTGAAAATGAACAGAGTCACTCAATATAAATACATGGAAGAAGATCACTTTTCATATTTCAAAAGTGTCATACGATCACAACTATTTGAGTCCAAAAAAGCAGTTAATTTTGGATACATTACTTCGTGTCTGAAGAGCAGTTAATTCGGACACAACTCTTCATTGTCCGAAACTCATTAGAAATGAACAATTTATTTTAATTACAATTTCAAAAATTTTAAAAAATTGATAGTTGCTAAGTGCAACTCATAATGGCGCACCTCACGCGGGTATGGTGAGGACTAGCTCACTTGCCCATTTCACTTTATTTGAAAAATTATAGTAACCTTTTCACTAATAAAGAGGCTTCCTATCTACTTTTCATCCTTTGTGGGATGCAAAAATGGCACATGTAGGATAGAAAGGGACTAGACTTGATGTTCCCAATAGCTATTCTGCACTCAATTAGCAACTGTTATTGTTGGGAGCACGCAGCGGAAGTCCGATGCTTTTTTTTGCCGAGGAGATCGCCAAGAAGGAGCCCAAGTTCGAGCCCATCAATATATCCAGTTGGACCCACATTTATTCAAAAGCTTAAGCCAATGAGTTATGGGCCAACTTGGGTATATTAATTGCTAAACACCACATCAATTATCCTATGTGGGACTCCTCAAACACAACTCACACATGCATCCTAACAGTTAGAGGTGGCAAATGGGTGGGTCGGGTCGGGTTTGGGTCGGGTCGAATATGGTCCGACCCATATTGACCCATCTGACCCATATTGACCCATATTTAATGACCCAAACCCGACCCGACCCGCGACTGACCCATACCCGACCCAACCCGTTTTGACCCATATTACCAAAACACAACAATTTTTTTAAAAAATAATATTGCTAAAATAGTTCCTGACCTCGGTCCCGTCCCCGGTCCCGGTCACGGCCCCGGCACCGGTCACGGCCCCGTCCCCGGACACGGCCCCGGCCCAGGGACCCGGACCAGGCCCCCGCCCCAGCACCAGCCCCGGCCTCGGCCCCGATCCCAGGACTCGGCCCCAGCCCCGGGACTCGGCCCCGGCCCCGGGACCTGGCTCTCGGCCCCGGACCTGGGACCCGGCCCACGCCCCCGCTCCCTGCCCCGGCCTCGGGACCCGGACCCGGCACCGAGACCCGGCCCAGAATTCGGTCCCGAGACCCGGCCCCGGACCCGGTCCCGAGACCTGGCCCCGGACCCGGACTCGGCCACGGCCCCGGGACTCGGGACCCGGGACCCCGCCCCCGCTCCCTGCCCCGGCCTCTGGACCCGGACCCGGACCCGGGACCCAGCCTCGAGACCCAGACCCTAACCCGGACCCGGCCCGGGACCCGACCCCGGGACCCGAGACCCGACCCCGGACTCGGCCCCGGCCCCGGGACTCGGCCCCCGCCCCGGACCTAGTCCCGGGACTCGGCCCCCGGGACCCGGCACTGGGACCAGAACCCGGCCCCGGCCCCGGACCCGGGACCCGAACCCGGCCCCGGCCCCGGGACCCGGCACCGGACCCGGACCCGGGACCCGGCACCGGACCCGGACCCGGGACCCGGCCCCGACCCCGGACCCGGACCCTGACCCGGCCCCGGGACCCGACCTCGGCCCCCGACCCAGCCCCGGGACCCGGCCCTCGGCCCCGGCCCCGGACCGGGAGCCAGGACCCGGCCCCGGCCCCAGCCCCGGACCCGGAACCCGGCCCCGGCCCCGGCCTCGGACCCGGGACCCGGGACCCTGCCCCGGACCCGGCCCCGGGACCCGACCCCGGGTATCGGCCCCGGACCAGGACCCAGCCCCGGGACCCGGCCCCCGACCCGATCCCGGGACCGGGCCCCGGACCCGGCCCCGGGACCCACCCGGCCCTGGACCCGGGACCCAGCCCCGGCCCCGGACCCGGACCCGGACCCAGCCCCGGGACCTGGCCCCCGACCCGATCCCGGGACCGAGCCCCGGACCCGGCCCCGGCCCAGCGACCCGACCCCGGCCCCGGACCCGAGACCGGACCCCGGCCCCGGCCCCGGCCCCGGGACCCGACCCCGTGACCCGGCCCCGGACCCGAACCCGGCCCCGGGACCCGGCCCCCGACCCGATCCCGGGACCCGGCCCCAGGACCCGGCCCCGGCCCCGGCCCCGGACCCGGACCCGGCCCAGGGACCCGATCCCGGGACCGGGCCCCGAACCCGGCCCCGGCCTCGGGACCCGACCTTGGCCCCGGCCCCCGGCCCCGGCCCCGGACCCGGCCCCAGCCCCGGACCCGGACCCGGGACCCCCGGCCCCGTCCCTAAGACCTGGACCGGGCCCCGGGACCCGGACCCGGCCCCCAACCCCGGGACCCGACCCCGGCCTCGAACCCTGACCCCGGGACTCTGTCTCGGCCACGGCCCCAGGACCTGGTCTCGGCCCCGACCCCCAGCCCCGGGACTCTGTCTCGGCCACGGCCCCGGGACCCGGTCTCGGCCCCCGCCCCGGCACCCGGTCCCGAAACCCGACCTCTGGACCAGGCCCCGGGACCGGGTCCCGTTCCCGAGACCATTTGTAACTTGTGGAAGGATGTTATCCTTATGAGTCGAAAGTGGGTCAATATGGGTCGAAAGTGGGTCAATGTGGGTCGAAAATTGATTTAACTGTTAGTAACAGTTACGACGCATTTTTTTTGCTGGGAAAATATCAAAAACCAACATTACTTTTGCCACTATTACCACATCATTTTTTTTTTTGTACATTACCATATTGGCTCCTACTTTATAATTATCCGGAAGCAGAAGTAAGTCTTGGAAGAGCAAAGAACAACTAACTATTTGGCGTTTTACCTGCATTTGCTACTTGTTGGATTCAGATTGCTTAAATTATGCTTCGCTATTGTCGGTCGACTGTTGTGATCCGCTATTAACTTTGGCTCTGGTAGTTTAGATTTTAAAGTCCTGGTGTGCAATTTCCAGGCAACACTTTTAATATGATTTGCTGTTATATTCCCAGCTCTCTGGTGGATAAAAAATTCTTATCTCTTTTTCGCCTGAAGGTGGATCGAAGTTGTTGAATGCTCCATTTAGATTCAGCAAATGAAAAGCATTCCAGGCCGTGAGGCCCGAGCAAAAATATCGATCCCCAAATAAAAAAAGTCCAGGCAAAAACAGAGCGTTTCTTTGTTAATCCTCTGTTAGATTATTTGTGATTCATCACACTGAGGATTGGCATCCCAAACTGAGTATCTTTGCAATGTCGACTATGATATTGACGAATATTGCTTCCACATTAATCGACGCTTCCTGAGATTCTTCTTGAAATTTCGTCATCTTTGGAGTCTGAGAGATCCGGAGCGATCGTTCTTGAAAAATTTCATCATCTTCTTGATTGAATAAATAAGTTATCAACGTTAAATTTGACAGTGCAACGGTTGGAGTTTCTTCTCATTTCAGTTCCACCAGCATTTCTACTAATATTAGGTTATAGAAATGTTGATTCCACCAGTTTTGCGGGTCTGCCAACTTATTTCCCCTGCTTGGTGTGAGTCTTGTTGATAGAACTGGGCTATCACAATAGTGTTGCTTAGAAAATAGATGACACCAATAGCTCTTAAAAGTCATTCCCATCCTGCAAATCCTTTTACTTGTACAAGCGTCTCATGACCCTTTGGAGGAACAAGTCTTGGCCTCAATCTTTTCCCAAGTAGCCCATACTACTTTTTTAGCTTAACATAGCATTCCCAGACTCTTTGAATTCTATAGAGATCTCCAGTTTCAATACACAAAGCAAAGAAGGGAGCCATGCCAACAACTTCAGCTGAAACAAGAACTCATCCAAGAGTAGCATATTTTACACTCCATGTACCTATCTAGGCCTTTTTCCAAAGTCAGCATATTTATGCACTTCATAATTGATGGGATTTATCGCACACCGAATCAGAACAATCACACAAAGATCAAGAAAAAATAGATGGCGCAGAGTTTACCACCCAGGTTCACGCCGGAATAGGGTTACGTCCTGCAAAGAGATCTCACTATGATGTTTAGGTTTATATCCACAACTCGTTACAATGATCAGCAAAAAACGAGCAAAATACATATGCTCCAAACGGGCCCAAAATATAAACCTATGCGAAACCTCTATTAAGCCCACAACATATGGGTTGACTTAAATAAAAGCCCAAACCCATTGAGGTTTCGGGGGCGCTGCCCCCGAACCCCCGCCTGCTCACCGACGAGTGAGGCAGCCGTCCGCTGACCGGGCAGCGGGACACCCGTGTCGGGGACACTGCCTCCGAACCCCCGGATCCCGCGCGCATGGGTCACATGTCGTCGGATAACATTTTGGTTTCCCTAAGTTCACGTGGGCGAACCCGGTGTGAGAAACAATGGTCCCCGAAGTATTCGCCAACTCTAATATTCTCCTACTTAGTGGATACTTCGCGCAAATGAGAGCTTTTCCAATATCATTCTTCTTCAATCCAATCGCAGTAGAGTACCATTCAAACTTCGCACCTGTGATAGCTTTAGTAAGGAAGTCTAAACTATTTTCCACCATGTCGACCTTTACAAGCCGAACCTTTTTTTTCTCCACTTTTTCTCGGATGAAATGATATTGTATATCAATGAGCTTTGTGCATGAGTGAAACACTGGATTCTTAGCTAAATAAATAGTCCCTTGATTATCACATCTCACCTCTACAGCACCTTGCTCAAAACCGAGCTCCAAGCACAACCGTCGTAACCATACGGCATCTTTTCCATCATGAGTAAGAGCCATATACTCAGCCTACGTAGAAGAGAGTGCTACCACGCATTGCCTACTACTCATCCAACTCAATGCAGCCCCAAACAATGTGAAAACATACTCGCTAGTGGACCGTCTACTATCAATATCTCCATCCCAATCAGCATCTACATGGTCTTCGATATCAAGCATGTTTCCATTCCCTGTAACTTCAAAACATAAAGAAAAATTTGAAGTTCCACGAAGATACCTGAAAACTCTTTTGATCGCATTCCAATGTTCTCTACCTGGGTTAGACATGTATCGGCTCAAGACTCTCACTGTTTGGGCTATATCCGGAGCGTGCCCACCATAGCATACATCAAGCTACCCACTGCACTTGCATATGGAACTCAAGGCATCTCTTCAGCTTCTTCAACCATTTTAGGACATTGTTCCGCAGATAGCTTGGTCCCTAAAGGTATAAGGGTACCAACAGGCTAGCAGTCTATCATATTGAATTTCTTCAATATTTCTTTGATATATTTCTCCTTCCTTAGCCATAGCTTTCGTTTCTCACAGTTTCTCCTAATTCGCATGCCCAAAATAAAATTTGCATGCCCCAAGTCTTTCATTTCGAACTTCTTGGCCAACAAACTCTTCACAGATTTCACCATCTTCACGCTATTCCTGATCAACAGCATATCATCCACATATAGCGTGGGAATTACAAATTGATCGTCCGTCCTCTTCACATAAACACAAATGTCAGAATTTGAACGCACAAAATCAAGCTGGAGCTTGTACGTGTCAAACTTCTGGTACCACATCCTTGGTGACTACTTTAGCCCGTATAAGGACTTTTTTTAATTTGTACACCAGATTCTCCTTTCCTTTTACTTCAAAGCCTCATGGTTGCCTCATATATATCTTATCCTCCAAGTCCCCATGAAGGAAAGCCGTCTTTACATCCATCTGTTCCACCTCAAGATCGTATGCAGCTGCTACGGACAGAACAAACTGTATTGAGGTCAATTTCACCACGGGAGAGAAGATCTCGTCATAGTCAACTCCTTCGATCTGAGAATACTCCTTGGCTACAAGCCTAGCCTTGTACTTCTCTACAGTCCCATCTGGTTTTAGCTTTCGCTGGAACACCTATTTGCACCCAATTACCTTTATATCCTTAGACAACTTACATAAGCTCCATGTCTCATTATAATCAAGCGACTGCATCTCATATATCATTGCGAGCTACATCTGATTCGCATCATCTATGGATTTCGCTTCTTTTACAGAACTAGGATCATCTCCGGTAATGCTCAAAGCATGAAACGTACTCAATGCACTAAGTGAGTATCGAAGTGGTGCATTTCTTTCCCGCGGCGATCTCCTAAGAGCCGGCATGTTATCTGTATCCGAGTCTTCATCCGAGTATGCATCCTCGACTTCATTAACCGAGTCCCCTTGCTCCGATTCAGAATCAGATTCTACTGGCGTACCTTGTGGAGCCATCTCCACAGTTTTAACTTTATGATTTTCTTCAAGCACTACCACTTTCTTGGGCTCATCACCTTTCTGTGTGCCAACCTGGGATTGTGATTCACGAAAGAAAACATCCCTGCTATATACAATGGTCTTTACTTCTGGATTCCACAGCTTATAGCCCTTGACCCCTTCCTTGTATCCGACAAATATGTTTATCTCAGACTTATTGTCAAGCTAACCCCGTTTCTCCTTAGGTACATGAACATATGCGTCACACCCGAACACCCGAACATGTGACAGATTTGGCTTCTTCCTAAACGCTGCCTCATATTGTGACATTCCGAATTTTGACCCTCCTCGAGGCTTAAGAAATGAAATGGGTCTCGGAATTAGAAAATGGAGAATGAAGAATTCCAATGTTTCATTTGGAATGGACGCCGCCTCATCGAAGAAAAATTCGAATTGGAAAATCGATGTTCCGGACGTCGGGGGTAAAATTATCATTTTGCCCCTCAAGCTTTGGCCTTACTTTTATTAATGTACAAGGGCATTTTTGGTCTTTCCCTCACCCCTATAGCTGCCGAAAATGAGATGAAATTTCAGCCCTTGGATCGCCTCTTGAATGACTAGAGGACAAGTGTCAAAAGATTAGGTAATGAGCATTGATTACCACTTTTAACCTACCATTCAACTTACTTTGACTCACATTTGGATAAAAACACTTTCTCTCTCTCTCTCTCCTCAGCTCATTTGGACGACAACCTTCTTCTTCCTTCTTCAATTTTTGCGTTTTTCCCCTAGAGCAGAAACTATTCTGCTTCGTCCAGCCCTGCACGCTGCCGTCGTCCACCTCGAGCGGCCTCTCCGGCGACCACCGCTGCTCGAGCCAAACACCATCACCTTCCTCTTCCTCTTGCCGACGAGCTCCAACTCGAATCACGGCGTTTGGTCATCGGACGAGCTCCGTTCAGCCGTTTTCCCGCGAGTCGCCGGAATCCGCTGCAGCTGAGGGTAAGCTGCAGTTTGACCTCCTTAGGATCTCGATTTGCTTCCAATTTTCTACGGTAGCTTGTAGACATGTAGGAATATGTTTGGCTGAGCTGTGATGACAAGTTGAGTAGAATTTGATGGAGATTTGATAATGAAATGGTGCTGTGTTTGAAGAACAGAATCTGCCAGTTTTGACCAGTTCGGTCCGTCCTGTTCGGTCCGTACGAGCGACCACTCCGGTGAGCTTTTGGCCGGCCTCCAACCATCACAGGTTATTTTAAGATGTCCTTGAAAATTTCCAATTGGAATTTCGATATTTGGAGGTCCGGTTGATTTATGGTGATTTTTGGAAGAAAACCGGACGGATTCTGAGCTAGTTGAGAGAGGGCCATGATTCAACCCCATAGAGGCTTCAATTGGTTCCGAAATTTTTATGGGAGTTACATGACTTGTAGTACTGAGTTCACTGAGTTAGGGCCGTTGATTGGGTTAAGTTTCGATTAAGTTTCAATGGTTTGATTGAAGTTGATTTCCCGGACAAATTCTGACCACCGGTGAGTTGGGAGGAATCGATCTGTTTGGAGGCCTTAGGAGTGATAATTGACTTCAAAAATTTCTATGGAGTTCTATAACATGTTGATTAAGGGTTCTCCAAGTGGAATTGATGAAAAAGATTGGGATTTAAAGATGATTGTGGACTGTTAAGGCAAAAAGGAGCAGAACCGGTTCTGCTCTGTTCCAATTCTGAGCATACCGGTTCTGTTGGGGGATGTTCTTGGCATTATCATGCTCTAAATGTGGTGTTAAGGCATACTAGAATGTGATTTAGGGTGTTATTAAGGTGTATGATGGGTGGAGTTGAAGTTAGAAAAGATAATTGACTGAAACGACGAATTTTCGCTGAAGTATCTTGCTGCCCTGTTTTGGACAGCAGTGATCTTGAGTTGATTCGAGCTTGAAGATGTGTTTTTGGTGGATTTTGGCTAGCTCGGACGAAGGTGTGTGACCCCTAACCCTTTATTAGGACGTTTGGACGCGACTGGACAGATTTCCTTGGGAAATCGATGAATTGGTTGATGTTTTATGCATGATTGATTGAAAGTCAAACGGACTTGATGAGGAATGAGTCGTGGGTGCTAGTTTGCCATGAAATTGTGTTCTCATGACTAAAATTTGATGACGTGCTTGTTGATGCGCCTTACTTGCCTATGTAATGATACGATATCCGACTTCGGAATTGTTGTCTTTATGGCAAAGCACGTTTGTTTGGCAAGTAATTGATTTATGATCGTGTGACTGAAATTTCCTCATGATGAAGCGGTAGTGAAATGTTTGTGGTGATGGTTCTTGACTGGAATTGGTTGAGAAAGTGGGCTGCTGAGCCGTGGAAACACCCTGATGCGCCTAAGATGACGCGGGGATTACTTGATGAGAAACACCCTGATGCGCCTAAGACGACGCGGGGACTGCATGATGAGATACACCCTGAGGCGATCTAATCGCGGGGTTGAGAAACGAGACACACCCTGAGGCAATCTAATCGCGGGGTTGAGTTATGAAAGTCCATCCTGATGCGTCTGAACGCGGGATGAGAATTGTACATGTCGACATGAGCTTGGTGATAAGCTGTTAAACCTGATGCGTCTGAATGCAGGTTTATTGATGGGGATAGCCTGAGGCGACTGAACGCGGGCTAGTCTTTGGAAATGTGAAGCGAAGTGGAACCACCTTATAATTTTGTGATGATATGAATTTTTCTGATGCTAGTACGGAAGCTTGATCACTTGATGTCATGTTTGCCTTGATTGAAATTCTCGTGTTAGCATGATTTAATGCTTTGAGAAATTGCCATGCACTGTTTTATTTAAAGATTGAATGTTACTGTGATTTTTTTTTTTTGGTTCGGTGGGACGGATGGCCTAATCTAAGATTAGGATAGCTCGCTAAGACGTAAATCTCACCCCGTCGTGGCCAAGGATGGAAATTTCGTGGAAGTAAAGTTGGTTGGTTAAAGGATATTTTGCGATGTTAAGGGATCCGTCAAAATTTGAAGTAGAATTATAATTGGTGATTAAGTGAAAAGGCACCACTATCGTTCCAAGTCATCTTGTGTTGATTTTGTATGGAGGTGATTTCTTGCTTTCGCTTATTGTATGTAGTAGCATGAGGTGGTCCTAAGGATCCTGGAATGACATGAAAGATAAAGAGGCCTGGGGCGATGTTCGCGTGCTCGCCGGGTTCGGGGTGTGACATACCCGTTGAAGTGGTATCAGAGCAAGGTCAGCTCGATCCAATTTGATCGAGGCTTGGAGTGATAAGGAGTGATGACTTGAGGACGAATGGATTATGAGACCCTTAGGGTTAAGCATGGATTGTGGAATCTTGGGAGCTATAGGCTTGAACTTGTGTAGTATCCTAACAGTCCTAATATCTATTTAATGGATAAGGCTCACAAGGAAGTAAATGGAGATTTAAGAGTTGTAAGTCTAGATTGGAGGCTGCTTGAGAATAGCCTATGAATGAAGGGCAATTAGGTATACAATCGTGATCGTGGTTTGTCGAAGACCCAACTTGAGAAGCATGGGTTATAAAGAGATTACTAGCATTAGCGGATTTAGGCTTGAATCGCATTATATCCTGAAGGTTTAGTTACCGATTGTTATTGATAACCTTGGATGGTAGGAGATGTGGTGTATACAAGGAAGCAGATAAGGAATATTTTGATTAAAGATCTGTTGAGATCGAGTGTATGTGGATTTAACTTGAATAGCGGCTAGACGCGATGTATGCAGTTGAATATAGGCAATTGATCCGTGAGATGCAACGGTTATTGGTGGAACCAGAGATTTTCCATAATTGAGGCTTGATGTGGAAACGATTGTGGTATGATAAATGGTGAGAACGAATGTGTTGTATACATGTTTGTGGCTTTGGAACGAAAGCTGATGAGGGTACATGCATGAACTTACCGCTGTTGGACTTAATAAACCGTCGCTTGGTATTGGACAAGTTGATGGGATACCTATAACCCGTCATGAAGCATGGTATGGGACGTGTGGAGCGAGGCTTTCTCCGTAGATGTATGACTTGGGACAACCTGCAACGGCCAGGTCTGATGAGGGCGGGGAGTGATCGCTGGGACAGAGAGGTCCGGATAAAGAGCGGCTCTTGGCAGGCTTCTAAGATGGCAAGAGGCAGGAATGACCCAAGCCATAACTTGAAAGGGAAAGTCTAAGTATCAGGTTGAGTCCAATAGTGGTTAAGGGATGTATGGCATGGGGTTGATTTTCGAAATGAATGTTCAAAAGTGGCATGGTATGTGAAATGACGCCTATAAGTGGCATAGTTAAAAGCTTTGTGCTTGGCAGTGGATGCCGTTTGAAAAAGGAAAGCGGTGTTGTGATTGGTTTGGTCAAGGTCTAAATGAGAGATTAGACAGCATGTGGGGCCTCCTATGTTCATTGAACTGATGCTTGTTGATATTGAGATAGTCTGTCGTGATTATACTGGAGTGACAGATGCCCCTAGGTTTATGGCGTGAACGATTGAAATGGCATTTTGAGTGCTTGCTGGGTACTGACCTAGTTGAGTTTTAGCCTAGTTGAGGCTTGCCTAATGATGGCAATTAATTGAGAGGTTTCCTCGTGGAGGCTAGCTTGTTATGTAGCTACTGCTTAAGGATGGTCTAAGATCCTTGAATATTTGGCAATTAGCTGAGAATTGCCTGGGAACCATTGATGGTTGATGGTGAAAGGGAATGAGAGGGGCAGCCTGAGATTGCTAGACTTAGATGACCTAAGTCTTTGATTCCTGGAGGGAACCATAGTGGTTCAAGTAACATGAGAACCTGATGAAGTTGAATGACCAAAGTACGATCGTGGAAGAACATTGGGCTCGAGTTTATATGGTATGGAAGATCCAAGAACTGAGATGAATCACAAGAGTTGAGTAAAGATGAGTGAGAGGATTACGAGAGATGGTAGAATGGTTGACTAAAGTTTGTGAATCACGCGGAACCCAATAGTTGAAAAGGATGAGAGAACATTGAATGAAAGTGAGAAAGCTGTTGGGAAGGCAAACCCGATAAAGAGCCGCCATGATTGCCTCAGTCACTATGGTGACAGATGTTAGTACCGATGAGATAAGTGATAGAAGTCACGAGAAAGATGACTTAGAGATTGCTCATTTCCAAGGTGGGAACATGGAAAGGAACCATGAAAGCTTGGAATAGTTTGAAAATGGAGCTATATTTAAGGTTGATATCGATTGAGTTCGATAGAAAGTAAGTTTGAAGCTGTCTTATTATAAATTGAGTGTTATGAGGAAACCTTGGAAGTTTTGGGTGCACTGAAGAAAGAAAGTAACCCTGGCGGTTATTAGCCTTAAGAGGCTATTAATGATTGGTGAAATGTCACCAAAGGAAGAGATTTTCTTGACGGCATGGTATCAATTTGGATTCCCTTCGCTGAGTTCTTTAGTGAAAGTATCCTCCTGGGATTGTTCGAGAGCAAAGAATGTTAGGATCTTGATAGTTTTGTACGGATCAGAAGATGATTAACCGTTGTGAGATAGAGTTCTCAAGGTCGCCTAAGTACATTAAGAGTGGTCAATGACCCTTGATTAAGATAAGCGAATCCCTGAGGGATTGGGACTTGAAAACCTTTTGGTTATTTGCTATTCCTGATTTTGGGGAAAACCATATTGGACTTTAATAAGAGGAGTGAAGGATTGGAAGAAATACAGGTGAAGATAACGTTACTTGAGGAACACGGGAAGTGTTTGCAAGGGATGGTTAATCACCTGGACGTAAAACTCACGGCGGAAGTGGGTAATCCGTCTCTTTATAATGAAAGGAATTGAGGAAAATTTGCATGCTAGTTGTCTAGAAGCAATGATTTCCTGAGATTGGCTGAGTAAACTGGAACCATAAGAAATGGAATCATAAGTTGTTGTTCCCTAAAGAATAGGGCGTTGTTCTTAAGGGGTGATTGGACCATGAGATGGTCGGGGATAAAAGGAACGGATGAATGGACTTAATGATCCTAGTGACTTGCGATATTATCGAATGGTTGAGTAAAAAAAAAAAGAGCACTTAGAGTATAATTACAAAGTGACTCGGGGTAGTCGAATTGGGTATTCGATACGTGAATGGGTGGAGACCAAAGACGAACGAATCTGGTCATTTACGGTGACTGAGTCACTGGAAGAAGAATGTTACACGTGAGAATATTTAAATCCTGGAGTGGAGGTACCGTCGTTGGAGCAGACCCCAAGTTTAACACTCTAAGGAATGGGAAAGACAACTAGATTCGAAGTGAGAGAATGCCACCGAGTGTATAGTTTCCTTCATAGGGTTAGAGACCCTAAAGTAAAAGGAAGAGAAATCCGAATTGTTACAATATTGGAATGTAGCGTCTGAACTGAGAAAGAAGACGCAGAACTAGAATGATTCTTGAAAGTGAAGTCCGAAAGATTATCCTATATACAACGTTGAATTTCAGGATAAAGTCGATGTTCATTTGAATGGATGAAATCGAAGCAAAGTCACATTAGAGAGTTATGAAATCGAAAGGTCAGAGCACTAGTGTTCCCTGAAGAAAGAACGTGGTCCTAATGGAGACCCGTGAGAGCCAAGATTTGAGTTCTCAAGTGAAAAGTATGAGGAATAATCTGAAAACGCGTCACCTGGTAAAAAGGAACTGATGATAGTTTAATTGATAATTTAAGGAACGATAGGATTGGTCGTTACCGTCTTGAGAGACGACGATGAGACTTATTTAAGGAGTCGTAAGGAACATGAATAACTTTTGAGAGCGTCCTATGGACTCTAATGAGCCGATCGCTGTATGCTAAAGGTGAAGCGCGCGAGCTGCGGATTTGATAAAGTAAGACCCCTCAATCGTGAAATCTCTGGAAATTAAAATCCATGTGGAGCCCTTGAGGATTGGAAATGGTAACGAATAGATTAAGGCCGATGCGAATGGTTAAAATTTGAAGTTTCCTAGAACTAAGGGATTGCTATAGACAAGTTGTGAGGAAGAGTCCTCACCAAGGGCTATTTTAGTGATGAAAAGGGCTAAGGACGAAAGGTGGCACTTGTGGATGAATGAACGTGAAAGGAATTTTCGAGGACTTGAATCAAGTCGATGACTGCTCGGCGTAGTGAGGTGATGCAGGAATACGATTTGGGGACAAACGAGGCAAACTGAAGTGGGTTGAGCGAATGCGTCGTGACAATAATACCATATGAGTTAAAGCGCTTAGTGCATGATTTAAAGTTGGCTTGAGATTGACCTCGAAATTATGTGAGCAATAAGAGTTAAGAGTATTAATTGCTCAAAAGGAACTAAAGAAAAGGGTAGCGTTGATTTAGAATATTACCGAAAGGTCATGACTGCGATACTTTGTACCACTTAAGAAAGGCGAACTAAGCACCGGATACATATAATTGAAAATTGAGTATCGTGCGATTAGTGGATAAAAGGATGGACTTCGCTCAAGGAGACAAGAGATTCAACTTCTAAATTGGAAGTTTGCCAATTGTTTAGTTTGCAAACTACCTCGAGCTTCAAATCTAAAAAAATTGAAAAGGATTAGGACATTGTGATGAACGGACCATGATGTCCAAAGAATCAGATAAAATAAATAGAACCGGAAGAAAATTCGAACTTTCAAGAACTTGAGATGGAAACCTCGAAGTTGAGGGTGGAAATTTTGAAGTTCCATGGACGAATATAGGAGTCCAATATTAAGGAGGAGTTTAAAGAATTGACCTCACCAGAAATTCAAAAGGAAGATTATGGTGTCTAATGGATGGCATAAAGGCGTACCAAGACTTACCTTAATTCTATCGATGGAATGGACGGAAAGTGGGATTAGCCTAACATGTGGAAAAGTATTAGACATGCCGACGAGAAAGAGACATGGCCTCGGAAGTTGATGGGATTATTACGAGCATAGAAGATTTTCGAATGAAATCGAGAGCAAAGTACTACGGGAACAATCATGAATTTATTTTAGGGGTCTAGAAGGCTATGACTCGATTTGGATAATAGATGGCAAGTTTATATAGCCCGTGAAATCCTGACAGTACGTGAGGACTTTGAAGAAAATGATACGTCAAATGGTGTGAGCACCGAAGAGTACAGTGTGGTGATGGTTTAGTAATGACGGTGATGAGTAAAGATCGCGAGTTTAATACGACGTTCGGGAAAAGCCTTCCGTCAAGAAGTAGGAGAGCTGAATCGTAGTATGACAACAAATTGCCCTCACATCGTTATACAATTGGAAAATGTGATTTGAATGCTTGAGTGTATACTACCAGAGAGCAGGGAAAGGTGAGCGCAGATTGAGGACGAAAGGAAATGAGTTCTGAAGGATGAGAACAATTATTGGTAAGGGCATTACGAAGATGTCAAGAGACGACGGGAGCTACTTTGGGAAGAAAGATCGCAATTTGACGCCGATACCCCAAGAGACATGATGATGGGAAGGTTGCAAATTTCGAGGACGAAATTTCTTTAAGGGGGGAAGAGTTGTGACATTCCGAATTTTGACCCTCCTCGAGGCTTAAGAAATGAAATGGGTCTCGGAATTAGAAAATGGAGAATGAAGAATTCCAATGTTTCATTTGGAATGGACGCCGCCTCATTGAAGAAAAATTCGAATTGGAAAATCGATGTTCCGGACGTCGGGGGTAAAATTATCATTTTGCCCCTCAAGCTTTGGCCTTACTTTTATTAATGTACAAGGGCATTTTGGTCTTTCCCTCACCCCTATAGCTGCCGAAAATGAGATGAAATTTCAGCCCTTGGATCGCCTCTTGAATGACTAGAGGACAAGTGTCAAAGGATTAGGCAATGAGCATTGATTACCACTTTTAACCTACCATTCAACTTACTTTGACTCACATTTGGATAAAAACACTTTCTCTCTCTCTCTCTCCTCAGCTCATTTGGACGACAACCTTCTTCTTCCTTCTTCAATTTTTGCGTTTTTCCCCTAGAGCAGAAACTATTCTGCTTCGTCCAGCCCTGCACGCTGCCGTCGTCCTCCTCGAGCGGCCTCTCCGGCGACCACCGATGCTCGAGCCAAACACCATCACCTTCCTCTTCCTCTTGCCGACGAGCTCCAACTCGAATCACGGCGTTTGGTCATCGGACGAGCTCCGTTCAGCCGTTTTCCCGCGAGTCGCCGGAATCCGCTGCAGCTGAGGGTAAGCTGCAGTTTGACCTCCTTAGGATCTCAATTTGCTTCCAATTTTCTACGGTAGCTTGTAGACATGTAGGACTATGTTTGGCTGAGCTGTGATGACAAGTTGAGTAGAATTTGATGGAGATTTGATAATGAAATGGTGCTGTGTTTGAAGAACAGAATCTGCCAGTTTTGACCAGTTCGGTCCGTCCTGTTCGGTCCGTACGAGCGACCACTCCGGTGAGCTTTTGGCCGGTCTCCAACCATCACAGGTTATTTTAAGATGTCCTTGACAATTTCCAATTGGAATTTCGATTTTTGGAGGTCCGGTTGATTTATGGTGATTTTTGGAAGAAAACCGGACGGATTCTGAGCTAGTTGAGAGAGGGCCATGATTCAACCCCTTAGAGGCTTCAATTGGTTCCGAAATTTTTATGGGAGTTACATGACTTGTAGTACTGAGTTCACTGAGTTAGGGCCGTTGATTGGGTTAAGTTTCGATTAAGTTTCAATGGTTTGATTGAAGTTGATTTCCCGGACAAATTCTGACCACCGGTGAGTTGGGAGGAATCGATCTGTTTGGAGGCCTTAGGAGTGATAATTGACTTCAAAAATTTCTATGGAGTTCTATAACATGTTGATTAAGGGTTCTCCAAGTGGAATTGATGAAAAAGATTGGGACTTAAAGATGATTGTGGACTGTTAAGGCAAAAAGGAGCAGAACCGGTTCTCCTCTGTTCCAATTCTGAGCATACCGGTTCTGTTGGGGGCTGTTCTTGGCATTATCATGCTCTAAATGTGGTGTTAAGGCATACTAGAATGTGATTTAGGGTGTTATTAAGGTGTATGATGGGTGGAGTTGAAGTTAGAAAAGATAATTGACTGAAACGACGAATTTTCGCTGAAGTATCTTGCTGCCCTGTTTTGGACAGCTGTGATCTTGAGTTGATTCGAGCTTGAAGATGTGTTTTTGGTGGATTTTGGCTAGCTCGGACGAAGGTGAGTGACCCCTAGCCCTTTATTAGGACGTTTGGACGCGACTGGACAGATTTCCTTGGGAAATCGTTGAATTGGTTGATGTTTTATGCATGATTGATTGAAAGTCAAACGGACTTGATGAGGAATGAGTCGTGGGTGCTAGTTTGCCATGGAATTGTTCTCATGACTAAAATTTGATGACGTGCTTGTTGATGCGCCTTACTTGCCTATGTAATGATACGATATCGGACTTCGGAATTGTTGTCTTTATGGCAAAGCACGTTTATTTGACAAGTAATTGATTTATGATCGTGTGACTGAAATTTCCTCATGATGAAGCGGTAGTGAAATGTTTGTGGTGATGGTTCTTGACTGGAATTGGTTGAGAAAGTGGGCTGCTGAGCCGTGGAAACACCCTGATGCGCCTAAGATGACGCGGGGATTACTTGATGAGAAACACCCTGATGCGCCTAAGACGACGCGGGGACTGCATGATGAGATACACCCTGAGGCGATCTAATCGCGGGGTTGAGAAACGAGACACACCCTGAGGCAATCTAATCGTGGGTTTGAGTTATGAAAGTCCATCCTGATACGTCTGAACGCGGGATGAGAATTGTACATGTCGACATGAGCTTGGTGATAAGCTGTTAAACCTGATGCGTCTGAACGCAGGTTTATTGATGGGGATAGCCTGAGGCGACTGAACGCGGGCTAATCTTTGGAAATGTGAAGCGAAGTAGAACCACCTTATAATTTTGTGATGATATGGATTTTTCTGATGCTAGTACGGAAGCTTGATCACTTGATGTCATGTTTGCCTTGATTGAAATTCTCGTGTTAGCATGATTCAATGCTTTGAGAAATTGCCATGCACTGTTTTATTTAAAGATTGAATGTTACTGTGATTTTTTTTTTTGGTTCGGTGGGACGGATGGCCTAATCTAAGATTAGGATAGCTCGCTGAGACGTAAGTCTCACCCCGTCGTGGGATCCTTTTTTTTTTTTTTTTTTTTCAGGTTCCAAGCCATGAAGCATCAGCTGGCCAAGGATGGAAATTTCGTGGAAGTAAAGTTGGTTGGTCAAAGGATATTTTGCGATGTTAAGGGATCCGTCAAAATTTGAAGTAGAATTATAATTGGTGATTAAGTGAAAAGGCACCACTATCGTTGCAAGTCATCTTGTGTTGATTTTTGTATGGAGGTGATTTCTTGCTTTCGCTTATTGTATGTAGTAGCATGAGGTGGTCCTAAGGATCCTGGAATGACATGAAAGATAAAGAGGCCTGGGGCGATGTTCGCGTGCTCGCCGGGTTCGGGGTGTGACACATATGGTGTACGGTCCTTTACTGATGATGTCGGTGACCTGTTCTTCAAATAACTAGCCGTGGCTAAAGCTTCTGTCCAAAATTCATGCCTTAAACCTGCCCAACTCAACATGCATCTTGCCCTTTCCATGAGTAACCGATTTAATCTTTCAGCCACACTATTTTGTTGAGGCGTATATGGGGTTGTCTTCTGCCTTGCAATACCATTGTCAACACAGAACTGCTCGAATTTGTTCGAATAGAATTCACCTCCGTTATCTGTACGAAGTATCTTGGTTTTCCTACCCAATTGGTTTTCAGCCAAAACCTTAAATTGTCGAAATTTTTCGAATACATCTGATTTACTTTTAATAAGATAAATCCAACTATATCTCGAAAAATCATCTATGAATGATACATAGTACCTGGATCCTCCAATAGATGGAGTCAGAGTAGGCCTGAAAACATCGCTATGAATAAACTCGAGAACCTCTGTTGCTCTCATACCAGTGTGTTGGAAGCTAACTCGGTTATGTTTTTCATAGATAGAGTGTTCACAGAACCCGAAGCCCATAGAGCAATCTGGTACTCCATCTACCATTTGACTTGAAGCTAAGGTAGACAGTCCCTTTTCACCGATATGCCCTAACCTCTGATGCCACAACATGGACATATCATATGCATATTCCTTGGCCTTTTCAGAGATGAAACCACTACCAACAGTCATTGTTTCCCCGAGCAACTTACACAATGTCCCATAACGGACTCCTCGTGCAATCACAATAGAACCCTGAGTCATCTTGCACGAATTCTTATCATAGCTGAAAGTAACCCTTGAATCAGCCATAGTACCGACTGATAACAGGTTTCTGCTCATCAAGGGTATGTGCATCACGTTTGGAAGAGTCTTCACCGTGCCATTACCCATCCTCAGCTTCACCCTGCCACGCCCGACAATCTGAACTGCAGTATCATCTCCGAGCATGATATCTCCACTATTATCATATTCACAAAACCAATATCTATAAGGCGTCATGTGGTATGAAACACCGGTGTCGATCAGCCAAATATCTTTGTCTGACTATGCCATACATGTAGCAGCTAAGTACATATATCCTGCATCGACCTCCTTCTTTCCCGAGAATGATTCAGCTTCTTTTTTAAAAATTGGCTTGTTTTTACAGTCCCGCTTCACATGGCCCCACTCTTCACATCTCCAGCACTGTACCCTCCTCTCCCTACTCTTCGATCGCCCACGAGATTTGGATCTGGACCCTCTCCGATTAGAGTCTTCTCTGCTGGCCTACCCCTAGTAGTCAGTGCCTCTCTATTGGAATTTCCTGACCCCTTTCTTCGTGTCTCCTCTGATAACAAAGCCAAACACACGCTCCCATACGATAATTCCTTATCCCCACCACCGATCACCACAATCAGGTTATCCCATGAATCTGACAGTGAACAAAGTAGTGTTATCGCCTTGTCATCATCTTGGAACTTAACACCAAACGATACGAGTTGACTAATCAACGTGTTAAAGTTATATAGATGTGCAGAAAACGAGTCGCCCTCGTGCATCCGAAGATTATGCAGCTTTTTCCTTACAAATAGCTTATTTACCAACGACTTACGTTGATATAGCGACTTCAGTTTCTGCCATAAATCCTTGGCTGTAGGTTCGCTCATCATGTTCGTCAAAATCGAGTCTGCGAGACAAAGCCGGATCAAGCCCTTTGCTTTCCGATCGATCCGATCCCAGTCCTCAATCTCCTTTGGATCTGCCTTTTTGGAAGTTGAATCATCATCCTTCCCCGATTCCTTGCCCGATTCCTTTATCATGATATCAGGCTTCGCAGCAACAGGCCTTTCCGTTATGATTGCCGACCAAAGATCTCGATCACAAAGTAGATCCTCCATCTTCATCTTCCACAGATCGAATCGCGCCCCATCGAATTTTTCGATCTCAACCCCTGGCCCTCCTGACATCTTAGATAAACCCTAATTCCTCGAACACAAGGCTTCGATACCAATTGATGGGATTTATCACATACCGAATCAGAACGATCACACAAATAATCAAGAAAAAATAGATGGCGCAGAGTTTACCCAGGTTCACCCCAGAATAGGAGATCACACCATGATGTTTACGTTATCAGCCGCAACTTGTTACAATGATCAGCAAAAAATGAGCAAAATATATATGCTACAAACAGACCCCAAACATAAACCTATGCGAAACCTCTATTAAGCCCACAACATACGGGTTGACTTAAATAAAAGCCTAAACCCATTAATATTTCGAGGGCGCTGCCCCCGAACCCCGGCCCGTTCACTGGCGAGCGGGGTAGCCATCCGCTGACCGGGTAGCGGGACACTCGTGTCGGGGGCGTTGCCCCCGAACCCCTGCATCCCGTGCGCATGGGTCACATGTCGTCCACTTTGGTTTCCATAAGCTCACGTGGGCGAACCCGGTGTGAGAAACAAGGGTCTCCAAAGTATTCGCCAACTCCAACAGTAATGTAAGGGCACACATGGCAATATTTTTGAACTAGAATTTTTGCTTTGGAAGTGTTTTTAGAGCAGAAATCCATTTGGTAAAGCAACTTTTGGAGCATAAATTCGCTTGCTTACGCAACTTTAGTTTTCTACTTTGGGAGCATTTTTTTTTTTGTTCCGAAAGTAGTTTTGGAGCTATTTGAAGAAGTAAAAAAAAAATTACTTCTCTCCAAAAGTTAGAATTATAAAGAAACAACTAATCTCCTCCGAATGATAAATAAAACATAAAAAAAAATATTTTTGAAAAATAAAAATAATAAAAATAATTAAAGTAATTTTACATTAAATTTGTATTGCATGAAAATATTTTGGCAATATCATTATTGAACGAATTATAAGAAATAAATGATGCATGATTTGGTTAAATGGCATCCCACAAAGACACAATCATAGCAAAATGGACCAACCCAATTGCCTGTAAGCTTGGTGGTAGATGAGGTTAATTGGGGAAACGAACCACCTATACCTACAACAAAGTATGGTGAAATAATATTCCCTAGCGAATTCAATAAATAGACAGGTGCCGAAATTCGCATTTAAATTTTCTCGAATAACATGCATTTTAGGTTAAGATCAATAATGTTTCATAGAAGATTTTGTGCTAATTATGTTCCAGAAGTAGAAATTTTCAAGGGCTACCAAATGAATTTCTGATTTAGAAGCATAAATTTTATCCTATTATGGAACGTCTTTATCTGATCAGAAATTTACTTCTGGAGCAGAAGTAGAAAAATCAACTTCTAATCGAAAGTAGAAGTAAAAAAAAATCAATTTCTGGCTAGAAGTTCATTTCTACGGCCTCGGGCAAGGGCCGCCCTTGCCCGACATTAGTTGCTGGACACGTGGTAGGATTTTGTGGATTGATTGTTGATTTTTCTCCATTAGAGCACCATACAAAATAAACTTTTTCTATTTGGCGCGCTTGAAATAACCTACATACTCACAGTTGTATTGTTGACTCGTAAAAGAATTCAGTTATCAAATTAACTCAATCACACAAGTCACTTATCTAGCAATAACTGTGTAAGTTCTTGCGTTGTATTGGCCATGTACCTAACCACTATCATGTTTTAAAAAGGACTCGACTAACGTGACAGCACCGTTACAAGCAAATTGTAACGGTGCAAGCTGGACTGCATGATTTGTTTTGCCCACTTATCGATTGCCCCATTACACGACTGGCTCCACGCGATTCCATCTCTCAATCCTCTCCGCTCCCACTGCTCTCTCTTCTCTCACTTTAATTTCTTCTTCCTCCTCTCACTGATCTGTCTCCGGCAAGTACTACATTACAAATAAAACATTACATTTGCTTGCAACGATAGATATTACAATATATAACTATTACAAGTTGGCGGCCAATTCCACATTTTGCTTGCACCCATAGTTATGGCCACTATCACATAAAAAGCTATGACGTGACCCCCATTAATAATTGTCATTAAAGGGAATGTAAATGTGAAGATTTCACATGCTAAGTTACAACACCCACTCTGGATAAATTAATTTCCGAAAGCGAGCATTCAGTAAAATTGGAAACTTAACTCAAAATGCAAATATAGGAATAAATCTAAGTTTCCCTAGCACCCCAGCCACATTTTTGTGATTTATATTATAACTAAGATTTAATCTAAAAATTATCGGCATTCCAGATGTTAAAAATTGTATATCTCCTCCTAAGATATGCTGAACAAAAAAAAAAGGAAAGAAATTATACCACTGATCTAACATTTTTCCATATGCCATGTTGAATGTGAACTGCCGAACCTAACTAGCAAACAATTTGTATCAATTCATGAACTGCCTAAAGTGCCCTATTTTCTAAAAAAAAAGGGGGGGCTTAAAGTGGATCTTGTTTCAAATAAGGACGTGAGACGGCCAAATTGTAAAAAACAAGGGCATGAAGTCGCCAAATCATCACAAATAAGGAGTTTTGGCAGGCCGGCAAGCATTTGACTATTCCGTCTATCCAAGATGGGGCCATACAAAGACCGCTTGAATGACTTAGAAGACTTGTTTTGCTTGAATGACAAAGGAACATAAAAAGACCACTCGTCTAATATGGTTGAACAGTTTGAATTCACTTAATTTGTCTCTTTACATGTTTACCAAGTGCGCGTTGTGAATCTGGTTCCAAAGCTGCTGCTTGTAACATTGGATCATTGGAGTCTCCGGCGTTGATGTTTATGGCACTTGAAGAACTGTTTCATTTCATTAAATATACTTGGTGAATTAGGATTTTACTTCAATTTTTGGGAGGTCATAATGTCTAATATGACATTAGTCAACGGAGGAAAAGGTTCATCGTCCTATTTGCGAAATACAGACAAGTTCGAGGAGATGTAGATCATGACTGTGGACCAACTGGATTCGTGGTATATTACTCACTAGCTTTTACACATTGTCTGTCCACATTCGTTCCAGTGCTCTTTCTTTGCAATATAATTTTCTTCTGCTTATTTGTTTTGCCATGACCACATCTCTTTGCTTTTTTGCCCAATTTCCAAGACATTAATTCAGGATTCGAAGCTTGGTGCTTCACGACAATGTCATATCATGGGGGGAGGACCTCAGTAAATCCGATGAAGCAAGAATCTCTTGAGCTATCTACACATCAAAGCTGGTGATGTAGTCCGCGAGCACTTCTACCTATTTTGCAGATGCGATGGTAAGTCGGTTTTGTTGATTAATTTCCAGAAATTTTGTATTTAGTGGTTGTTTGGGCATTGATCGGCGGTTTCGGCGTTTTGGATTCTTTTGTTTGGGGTTTTTTTTTCTAGGTTCTTTCTTCTTTGCGGCATTGATTTCGTTTTGGAATTAGGGGAGGATTCGTCTGACTTGTTAGGGGAAAAAATTTTGAGTTTTGTTTCTTGATTTCCGAATATTATAAATTTTACTGATTTGTGATCGTCGTCTTGTAGGGTTTTCAAGTCAAAAGTGTCTATTTTTCCAATTCTGCAAACGTTGTCTTCTTTGTCGAGACGGGTTTTGAATGTGATTGGAGAAGACTAGTAATGCTACGAGCGCGAAGAAGGGCTTACAAAGACAGTAGACCAAAGTGTAAAACTCGCGATTAAAGCTTTCTTAATGTGTTCAGAAAGGCTATATAGCTTGATCACTCAAGATGAACTCTGTTTTTGGGTTTCTGCTACTGCTGTTGTAGAGAAGCTTTAAATCGTTCACATACCTCCATCTGTGAGATTGACACGGTTGATCAGACAACGGTTCCTCCTCTTTCGTTTTTTTTTTTTTTTTGGGGCCCTTGTCCATCTATTTGACTATTGGAAAATGTCGAAGACAGCTTGCCAAATTTGATCGAAACACTAATCCCCCCTTAATTTTTTTTTTCTAATATTGAATTCTCGTAATAAGCTTAGGCCATATTTACTTACTCGGACAATCACTTCTACTAATTAATTCGATCATCGAGTCGGGAAGGAATTGTATGTTGCTCTTCTCTCCTTCAATATCTCGTGTTTCACTTTGGGTATGCAGATTTCTCACTGTTCCCATGCAAAATCTTTCGTTTCTTGCTGGAAATTGGTGATCCATTTTTTAAGAAATCTCTAGTCTGAATAATTAGCATGGCCAGTATCTCTGCTGAAGCGACATGAAGGAATACAGACAAGAACACTTTGAGAACTCTATCAATACAATAATTACATAGCATGCGAATGTATTAGGACATATAATTCACAAGACTTACCTATTGGATTTGACATAATCATAAACAACAGTGGGATCAAAACCAAGTGAAGAGAAATCTGAGATAGCTTCCTCTTTCGGCTTACCCAGTGGACCGGACGTTATAGAGCAAGAGACCGTCGCCACCTGAGACTGAGAGAAGTCCAAAATCCGTATTGAAGACCAAAGCAACAATGGCAAAATTTAGAATAAAAATCGATACTTGCACTGAAGTTGTTCTTCTTCGCAAGGAGGGACGGCTGTCACCTCGTCTAAGCACCAAGTCATGGGAACTGCGAGGGGGTGTTCGCTGTGCTCTGGCATAAGTAAAATACGTGCCAGAGGGAGGAAGACGATGAGTTGGAAGAGGGAGGGAGAGAGAGTTGTAGACTTTCGTTATTCCTTTATATTTTTCAAACCACCTTTTGTAATATGTGCTCATGTTGGAGGGCGAAAAAGCCGCTTGTCGGTGTTTGATTTTGCAGGCAAACTGTTTCGACTTTACTGTTCCAACCGATGTGGTTATTTTCCCAGGACGTTAAGAAATTGCAAGCGGAGCAATTCAAGCCTTTTCAGCAAGTCACTCTCGAGCCCTTTGAGCGAGACCATGCTTGTCTCATCGGTGGCTACTACTAGAGGCGTCAAATGGGTGGGTCGGGTCGGGTATGGGTCGGGTCAAATGTGGTCCGACCCATATTGACCCATTTAACCCGTTTTGACCCATATTCATCCAATGCAAATTTAGTGACCCATACCCGACCCAACCCATACCCGATCCATACCCGACCCGACCCGTATTACTTAAATACTTATATATTTAGCTAAATTATGAAATATTTATTTCTTATAATTTATTAAGAAAAATTATATTGCTAAAACATGCAATTGAATTTTTTCTGAAAAAATTTAAATTTTTTCTTTATAAAATAATTTTTTATTATAACCGGCCACATGCGACCTCTGCTCGCCACTGCTGACCGTTGCCCGCTTCCTGCCATCGTCGTCCCCTCAAACTGCTGCTCGTCACCTCCGTCGCCGAAACTGTAGCTCTCGCCGCACGGGCTGCCGCTTCTGAAGGCGTAGGGGGCATAATCGGAGCTCGGGAAGGGAGGTGCTCCGGCAGGTTTCGACGCTGACTCATACTCGATTCTGGTTTATCTTGCCGAGTTAAGTTAAAAGACTTCAATACTAATTGAGCTTTTTCGTTAGTTGCATTCAAAATATCTATAACTGCCTAAATCAGACATCGAAATCTTTATAGTTTGCGTTTGTAACCTCATATCCAAGAAAATAATAAAATAATCTGAGTTCTTACGGCCCAAGCTTGTGACGGTCTTCAATTTGACTGTACGATCGAGTTGAGTTAAGCTACGGTATTAAAAAATTTCTATTCAAATACTCAATTGTGTATAGGGGGTTGTCACTGTATTTGTCCAAGTAGGCTCAACTGTACCCCACCCTAGTTCGTCATGTTCGGATGAATTGATTGGGAAAACGAAGCATGGGTCGCTTTTTTTCCACGCAACGCTATATCGATGATGTCGATCTGGAAATATACAGCACCGGCACGTACTCCTCATCCAAAACTAAAATCAGAATTTGGCGTCGTCTCTATTAATGGCGTAAAGCAATGTTTGTAGAGGCAACTGCACACGCACTGTGGCGGCGATCGACGGCCGGCAGCGGCGGAGGGTGGTGGTTGGTGATGGTGACCGGAGGTGGGCAGCGGTGACCATTGGCGGCCAAAGCAGAGCGACGGCCAAGGCAGGAGAAAAAAGAAAATAGAAAAGAAAAAAAATTATATAAAAAACAAATTATTAAAATATTAAAAAATTAGATTTTTAAAAAAATAGTCACAAAACTTATTTATGATTACCTTAAGATAGTTTTCTTAGTTAACCCATTTATGGCCCATTTGAAACCCATTTATGACCCATAAAGTTTTTAAGCAACCCATTTATGACCCATTTAAGTACTTAAGCTAACCCATTTTTGACCCACCACCATCAAATATGGGCCAAATGTGGGTTCTAGACCCATTTTGCCACCTCTAGCTACTACATACAAAAGAAACAGAGAGCTGCTCCTGCATCGTAAAAAGTCCCAGGCCGCCTTAGCTGTTCAATCTCCTATCTTTTAGCCTCTCAAGATGCAGTTGAATGTAATTCTCAGATTGGAACTCCAATCTATTCAAGGTTTTTGGTGAGCTCTTGAAATGGACCAATATTCTGAAATGAATTTGGAAAATTTCCACCTTAAGGTAGGTAATTCAGTTGATGTTTTTCAAGGATTGCGAAGACAGAATGGATCAATCATCATCAAATTAAAAAGCTACTTGCAGTTCTTGGAACTTTTGGGCTCAAACCCGAGTTACATTGGATTACAGATATGATTGAACTCTCATTATAAGTCGTACATGAAAAGGACGAGATGATTTGCTTCTCAAATTCCTGCTCTGCCCCATGGAAGAATCTTACACGCAAAGGTTTGCGGGAGGAAGAATGCATCGAGCCACCATCAAATTTAAAAAGCTAGTTGCACTTCTTGCAGCAATTGGGCTCACACCTCAGTCATATTGGATTACAGACAAGATTGAACTCTCATTATATGTCGTCGCCAGGACCGAAGAACCTTTGCAATTTTGAATTCATTCACACAAGCAGGCACCTGAATGCATCGCTATCGGTGCATATATGGCGATGATCTTGTGGTCCAAAGGGAAATAAAAAGCAAAAAATTTTATGTTACCTATCCTTGTAACCAGCTGCATGAAGTTTATCCCTGATAAAATACAGCTGAGCTGTGACTTCTGCAATGTTAATCCACTCTTAGCGTGCTTCGACTGAACATGCGACTCTGATTCCATAGACCATCTCCAGGCATTCTCGAGCTGCATCTCCTCTGTCGGTGCCCATATGGCTCTCCATCTCTTGAAGCAGAAGAGGATCAGCGATCTCTAGGAGATGTCCAGGCAAGGCTTCATTGACGAAGTAATGAAGGTTTAAATTTTCTTTGAATGTTTCGTTTATTGGACTCATGCCTGTGCATGAACATCTCAAGTAACAAAATGCCATAACTATAAATATCGCCTTCTGTTGGGAATATCAAAAGTCAAGACTCTTCGTAATCCAAGCTCATCGTGAATTGGAGTCTTGGAAGTTGTTAAGTATTGCAATTATTATCTAGTGAATAGAAAGAGTCCTAGAAGTTGTTATCTAGGAAGCTATGTTTATTTATTAGCTTTGAATGTTATGTATCTAGAAGTGTCTGTTCTTATGTCTAGAGTAGATGTAAAGTCATGTATTAAGCTTATAAATATGTGTGTTTTGTAATCATTTTGAAACACAAGTAGTGTGAGTGAATAAACTTCATTTCCAGATTTCCTTCTTCAAACCTTTCGGTATCAGAGTGCTGCGCCTCTGAGATCCAACATTTGGTATCGGAGCCAGTTAGACGAGCCAGTTTTTCCAGTTTAGCCAGTTTGGCTAAGTTTTGTGAAATCTATCCTCGAGTCAGATGGTTTTTGTGAGTGGTGCCGAGATGGCCCAACCTCAACTCCCAAGGTTCGATGGGAAGAATTTTGAGCATTGGAAGATCAGATGGAGGTGCTATTCGGGTTTCAGGAGCTGACTAAGATTGTGGAAGAAGGATTCGTGGAGCCAGAAGCGCCAGCAGATTTGACAACGGAGGAGCAGAAGATGCTAAAAGAGAATCGTAAGAAAGATCGTAAGGCTCTCTTTTACATCTTTCAAGCGATAGATTCGTCAATCTTTGAAAAAGTGACGAATTCGAAGACGTCGAAAGAAGCTTGGGGCACGCTCATCAATATATACAAAGGCGTTGAGAAGGTCCAGAAGGTTCGGCTTCAGATTCTCGACAGTTCGAGCTCCTTCAGATGGAAAAGTCGGAGTCAATTTTCGACTATTTCTCACGAACATTGGCTCTTGTCAATTAAATGAAGGCCAATGGTGAGACTATTGTTGACCAACAGATCGTTAAGAAGATTCTTCGGACGCTAACTTTGCAGTTCGAATGTACTGTGACTTCCATTGAAGAGTCACGAGATCTCTCTATCTTGTCCATCGATGTCTCTATAAATGCACGAGCAGCGACTCAAGGAGAAATCCAAGACTGTAGAGGAAGCTCTACAAAGCCATTTGGTGTTGCCCAATGAAAAGAAGAATCTTTCTAATCAAAGGAAAGATCAAAAGAGGCAAGAGAAATATGCCGAACAACGAAAAGATAAGTCCCTTATTTAGTGTTTTAATTGTAAAAAGTACGGGCATTATAAATATGAATGTCGAAACAGGAAGACTGGTGGAACGTTTCATGCCAAGGTAGCAAGATCTGTCGATAAACTTGTCGATGGTGACGGTGAGCAAGATAAAGCTCTTTTATTGACATGTAATTCTACGGTGGAGAACCAGAAAAATGTTTGGTACATAAACACCGAATGTAGATGACACCTTTCGTTCGGAGGTGAGGTTCGGAAACAATACCAAAGTTCCTATCATGGGAAATGGGACAATTAAAATCAAGGCAAAGGATGAGTCGGTTCAAAGCATTTCCGACGTCCATTATGTTCCCGGTCTTCGAGAAAATCTCCTAAGTATGGGACAATTGTCCGAGCGAGGTTATCTCATGACCACTAAGGACGAGATTTGCACAGTTCATGATGGCAAAGGAGGGTTGCTTACGAAGGTAAAGATAGCTCGAAATCGCCTTTTTCCTTTGTATATTAATTATGCTACATTGTGTTTTAGTGCTTCGGTGCAAGATTCGACATGGCTTTGGCACAAGCGGTTTGGGCATGTGAATTTCGACAGCTTGAAGCTATTGTCTCAGAAGAAAATGGTGTGTGGACTACTAAAAATTTCTTCTTCGAAGGAGATATGTGAACCATGTGTTATTAGGAAGAAGTGCAGAGAAAGTTTCGCTTCGGGAAAATCATGGAGAGCTTCAAGGTCGTTGGAGTTAGTGCACTCCGACCTTTGCGGACCGCTCGATGAGTCGTCGAATCGGGGGTATAAGTATTTTGTTACCTTCATCGATGATTTTAGTCGAAAAACATGGGTTTATTTCTTGAAGCAAAAGTCAGATGCCATCGATGCTTTCAAGGAGTTCAAAGCCTATGTAGAAAAACAAAATGGGCATCAAATTCGGATTCTCTGAACTGATTGTGGCACAGAATATTTGGTTGGAGATGGTTTCTTCAAGCAGTATGGCATCAAGCATCAATTGACAGTACAGTATACTCCTCAACAGAATGGAGTAGCGGAGAGAAAAAATCGCACTATTGTCGATATGGTACGTACCATGCTCCATTCCAAACATTTGCCTAAACATTTCTGGGCAAAAACGGTTGCTTATACTGTTTACTTGTTGAATCACTGTCCTACTAAAGGTCTTGATTTCAAGACTCCGGCGGAGGTGTGGAGTGGTCAAATCCCTTCAGTTCAGCATCTTCGTGTGTTTGGGTGTATTGTTTATGCCCATGTGCCAAATGAGCTTCGCAAGAAGATTGATGAGAAGAGAGAGAAGTGCATCTTTCTCGATTACAGTAATGAGACAAAGGGTTATCGATTGTATAATCCTGTAACGAAGAAGGTGGTTATCAGTCTTTTTCGATGAGGAAGCTGAGTGGACGTGGAACACGGAAGAGAAGAAGTAATTTCACTTTGTCCTCGATGAGGAAGAGTCGGCTCAACTCGATTCAGATAGTCAATCTGAACCAGCAATGGGTTCGACGCAACCTAATTCGATGGTAGAGACTCAGTCAGATCCTGTTGACAATCTTGTCGAAAATCTTGCCGCAAATCTTGTTGAAACATCCTCACGACCACGACGAGAACGAGTTTTACCTACTCGTTTGAGGGATTGTGCTTTGTCGAATGATGATGATCCATCTGATGAAGAAATTGCCAATTATGCTCTTTTTGCATATTGTGATCCGACAACCTTTAAGGATGCTTCCCAAGATGATGGTTGGGTTCATGCCATGGATGATGAGATATATGCGATCGAGAAGAATGATACGTGGGAACTCTTGTCTCTTCTAGAAGGCAAGAAGTCCATCGGCGTGAAATGGGTCTATAAGACCAAGTACAAGCCAAATGGTGATGTCGATCGGTTGAAGGCTCGTCTTGTAGTCAAGGATTACAAACAGAAATCCGGGATTGACTATTTTGAGGTGTTTACTCCGGTTGCAAGAATGGATACTACTCGTATGATTTTTTCTTTAGCAGCGAAAAGGCGCTAGAAAATACACCAAATGGATGTCAAGTCCGCATTTCTCAATGGCGTACTTGAGGATGAGGTGTATGTGGATCAACCGAAGGGCTATGTCAAGAAAGGACAAGAGGGTCTCGTTTGTAAATTGAAGAAAGCTCTTTACGGCCTCAAACAAGCACCACGAGCCTGGTATACCAGAATTGATTCTTATTTCTTGAATCATGGTTTTATCTGCTGCCCTTATGAGCATACTTTATATGTCAAGGTTGGCTTGAACGGTGAGATGCTCATTGTTTGCTTATATGTTGATGATATCATATTTCCTGGAGATTGTCAAGAACTGATTTCTAGCTTCAGGGAGGCCATGACCCGTGAGTTCGAGATGGCGGACATTGGTCTCATGTATTATTTTTTTGGCCTAGAAGAAACAATCGGAGGATGGTATTTTTGTTTGTCAACAAAAGTATGCTAGTGATATTCTTGAGCATTTCAAGATGGCTACTTGTAAACAATTAGTACTCCCATGGAGGAAAGATTGAAGTTGACAAAAGATGGAAGTGGTTCCGAAGTCGATCCCACATATTTCAAGAGGTTAGTTGGCAGTCTACGATATTTGACTTCTACTCAGCCAGATCTTGTTTATAGTGTTGGAATGGTAAGTAGACTAGACAATCACTTGCAAGCGGCAAAAAGGATTCTTCGGTACATTAAAGGTACTGTGGATGATGGTATAATTTACACATTTTCTAATGATTTTCAGCTAGTGGGATATACAAGTAGTGATTGGGGAGGCGATATTGAAGAAAGGAAAAGTACTTATGGTAATGCTTTTTCTTTAGGAAACGGAATTTTTTCTTGGTCTTCGAAGAAATAGCATGTGGTTGCTTTGTTCAGTGCAGAAGCAGAATACATAGCAGCGGTTTATTGTGCTACTCAAGCAATTTGGCTACGTTCGATGCTCGCTGAGCTATGTCATTAGCAGGAGCATTTGACGGTAATTAATTGTGATAATAAGTCAGCCATAGCCCTTGCAAAGAATCCAGTCTTTCATGGAAGAAGCAAGCACATCGATATAAAGTATCACTTCATTTGAGATCTAGTGAAGTCCGAAGAGATTGTGCTACGGTATTGCAAGTCGGAAGACCAAGTGGCTGACATGTTCACGAAGTCGTTGAAGACGGACTCCTTCCTTAAATTCAAGAGAATGATCGGCATGGTCAAGATGAGCTCGGTTTAAGGGAGGCTATTGGGAATATTAAAAGTCAAGACTCTTCGTAATCCAAGCTCATCGTGAATTGGAGTCTTGAAAGTTGTTAAGTCTTGCAATTATTATCTAGAGAATAGGAAGAGTCCTAGAAGTTGTTATCTAGGAAGCTATGTTTATTTATTAGCTTTGAATATTATATATCTAGGCATGTCTATTCGTATGTCTAGAGTAGATGTAAAGTCATGTCTTAAGCTTATAAATAGGTGTGTTTTGTAATCATTTTGAAACACGAGTAGTGTGAGTGAATAAACTTCATTTCCAGATTTCCTTCTTCAAACCTTTCAGTATCAGAGTGCTGCGCCTCTGAGATCCAACACCTTCTCTTGAAACCGTGCTTTCCAATCCATATTCTGCGCTTCCTTCGAATTTCCAAATAAAAAGTAATAGCAGCACAAGTAGTTGAGGTAGAAGGAAATAGTGTGCACACACTGTATTTTTATTGAATGTAATGTGTTCGTTTGCCTTTAGGAGACAGAGGAGAGTTGACACACCTGGAGCAGCATAGCCAACAGTTCCTCTTACACCAGCTGAGCTCATATTCGCTTCACCGTCGTCGGTGGATTCAATCACGACCTTCGCCAAACTAGAGTCTCCAACATGTCCAACGATTTCGGCATCTAGTAGGACATTGATTGGCTTTAGATCACAATGGATAACAGGACTTTGCAAGTGGTTGCGAAGATAATCTAATGTTGAACCAACATCGATGGAAATATTTATCCTTTGGATGAGACTCAACTTCTGCGCATTCCTACCTAGATTAGCTGATGATGGTCTTGGATGAAGCCAATCTTCTAGGTTTCCATTGACCATGAACTCATAAACCAATGCCTTAAACTCATAGCCCCTATAATCAATGCATGAGCATACTGTGAGGACTTTCAAAAGATTATGGTGTCCGACGTTCTTTAAAGCCTCACACTTGGATAATAAGCTCTTCACATCTCCATGAAGCATCAAATTAAGTACCTTCACAGCAATAATAGTTCCATTCTCATTGAGGACTCCATTGTAAACAGATCCAAAACCGCCGACCCCAATAAAGTTATTTGAAGAAAATCCATTGTTTGCTTTAAGGAGAATTCCGTAAGTTAGATTCAGTGATGAATCATCTTTGGAACTTGAAGTTGGTTCCGTTCTTTTCTTCTTCAACCAACGAAAGTACATAAGAGCAAGAACTATTCCTGAAACCTCGAAGAAAATCGAGATGGCGAGCTTCTATTTGGGGATTAGTCTCCGGCGGGAGTTTAAGCACTTCCGGACATGAAATTCGGGCAATCCTCACAAAGCTTGTCATTTCCGGAGACAAAAGTAGTGCCGACATTGCTAAAGATTCCTTAGTGGGTAATGTGCCTTCAAAACTATTGTAAGATAGATTTAGGATCCTTAATGAGTGAAGTGCCTCGAAAAACTCTGGAATCTGACCAGATAAATTGTTGTACTGACCTGATTAACATAAGTTGAAGGACAGTTCCTATTAAGACAAGTCTCTACAATACTAAATGCGACATTCTTTTTCTGGTTTGGAATTGCTCATATAAAAGGTAAGCTATTGCAAAGAAGAAATTATCCCAGACTGAACAACAATGCATTTTACCTGCGAATTTGGCACAAATTGAAAGGAAAAAGAAAACCACATTCTTCGGTCCGTTGGGCTGTGATTGATTTCTACAGGCAACACAGTCCAAACGAATTTCAGGTTCTCATGTGCCATATCTGTCAAGGAAACAATGGGAGTATCCACACCAAGCTGGAAAAATTCATCGCCCACAAAATAACTTCGCCAAGTCCCGACAGCCAAGTAGAACATGGGGGCGTTTCAGATTTTTCCTTTCACTTTCTCGGCCGCCAAACACAAGGTTGCAGACAAAACAGTACCTGAACCGTGCCCGGCGAAGCGGAGGTCCTTCGCAGTTTCCGATCGAGAAGCTCCGACAGAGGGACCCACGTCCAGCCCGCTTTCTGGTTTCCGTTCGCATCCTCCTTGGCGTCCTTGCCTCTGATCTCGCGACCCAACAAGAAAAAACCCACGAAAGGGAACACCCAGAGGCATAAATTAACATAAAAAGCGTGGCAATTTGGAAGGATCAAGAAAGGTAGGTACTGGTGGATTCATCTGACGGGGGAAGAGGGCCGATGACTTGATCGAACGCTGCCCGAACACTTGGAATGCAGAATCTTTCGAGCTCATTTGCACTCGAGACTAAAACCTTTCGGCTTATTTCAATGTTCTACTTTTGAGCTCCATTCTTTCGCGCTCAAAGTTCTATGGCGCCGTCAGTTCAAAATAAGGAATCGGGCGTCTGGAGAGGGTTGTGTGTCATTGGGCCTCCAAGTATGATGGGCTCGACGATAATCAATTTTTTTTTTTTTTATCAAAGACGATAATCAATTTTAGGCTGTACATAGAACGTAAATACACAGCCAACCAAATTTTTCAGATTTTTCTCTTTTGTGCGTCGGATTGAATTTTTTTTTTTCAGACGACAAAAGGAAAGACAATACACGTAAGTAGAAAATTGTGACTTTTACCAAGAACACAGAAGATATTGGTGACCGAGATAAAAATGTGGACATGATGAAAATCATCCTCAGTATTTGATTGCCATCTAAGACAGCATAAAGCGATTTTTTTTTTGGTAAAAAAAAAATTCCATGTGAAGGATGAAGCCAGATCGGTATAAATAAAATTCAGATTAGAAAAAATCCCATGTGAAGGATAAGATAAAGTTGGATAGAATTTTTTCACGAGATGAGACTATTTCAACCACTCCCTTTTTTTTTTATCAAATAAACATTGTAATTCGGTGCGAAAAAATCATACACATTAAGGCATCTTGATATTTTTTTCGTAAACACCGCACAAGAAATATTAATTTTGTAATAGTCTGCAAAAAATGAACTTTCATTTTTATTTAAAAAACCTTACTTTATCAAAACGTTGATTTTATTTAATTTCATACATTAAAGTTTCGCGTTGGCGAATGTAATTGTAATTTAGTTTGAAAAGTCTTTCAAGAGGTTAAATCATCTCATTATATATATAAAGATATATGAAGAAATTATTAAAAATGATGATATGCACCACAGACTAAAAGTTTATAAATATGCGATTATATTATAAAATATTTATGACAATTAAAATCATTCTTGGTTTCACTTTACAATTAATATATAAATTTGCCTAATAACGTAGAAGAGAACTAGACTTTTTGAAATTTTTTTTATTTTAAATAAAGCTTTTTACAGAAGTAAAATCTGAAACTAACAAATAGACGAGATATCCACAATAAGGAAAAGCACGTTGTATTATTAATTAAGCCAATCAAATTATCCATAAAATATATATAAAAAAACTAAAAAAAGGAAAGTAAATAAATTTGGACGATCACTTTAAATTAATTATTGAAGACAGTTGTGAGTTGTGACTGGGTGAATTTATTTATGCAGTGGAAATAGCCCTCCGTCTTGGTCCCCTGCCCCTTCTCCTTCTTCTCCATGCCTCTCGTGGTGTAATCTGCAGCTGCAGTCTCTTCCTCAGTCAGTCGAACTCTCAGCTGATACCAGAAGCTCTCCTTAGTCTCGCAAGCCATCGCCAAGATGAGGCCGCCTCAGAGAGGTAAGTCTACGCCTCGTCCTTCTTGTTGTGACTGTGTGGGAGATGCAGGGAAATGGAGTTTAGCTTTGGGTAAGTCTTAGCCTGTGCTTGCTAGGCATTTTGCACTGATTTAATTGGTGTTCAAATATTAGAATTGATATGCTCCCAATTCATCTCGAAACATAAATTCGAAATAAAATGGTGAGCAACTCGCTTATCTAGGATCAACTGGCTTTTAGACTTTTACTAATGGTTAAAGGAAATGCTAACAATTTCTTTTTTCTATCTATACTTATGCTACCCAAATTTGATTAGTAAAGGAGGATCTGCCTTAGAGGTGATTCTTTGATTTGTGTGAGGTTCCTTTTGCTAGGGCTATTAAGAAAAGAGTTCTCTACGAGTTAACTTTGTTGCTATAAATGCAATTTTCTACTGTTTAATTTTCCTGTCTTAGGAGCTTAATCTTGTCAACCTCCCATACATTCTTCGACTATCATTCTCATGTTAATTTTAAAAGGTTATTTTTTTTCATTGACCTAGAAATGTAACTAAACTATATTTCTTCTCTTGTCAGAATGAAGACGAAAGTAAAGTGGAATATAGAGTGTGGAACCCCTTCCGATCAAAGTTGGCAGCTGCCATTCTTGGTGGGGTTGATGAAATATGGATGGTGAGCATCTCTCTTTGTTTTTCTCTGTTGTATCCTAGATGTTTAGCTTCTTCCATCTCACTGATCATGTTCATTATTTTCGAATTCAGAAATCTGGTGTCGGGTGTGGGAGCTGCTTCTGGGACCACAGTATCTCATGTTTCTGACATTGTTGGCCCTATAGGTCGTTTGTTTTGGAAGACCGATTCTTTTACCAAATGACTTCATTAGACGATTGACTTATAATAGTCTTGTGTTCCTTTTGGCAGACTATGCGGTTGAGTTTTCGCATCGCAGTGGAAGGGACTTAGTCAACATGGCTAAGAAGAGAACAAATGTTATTCCTATTACAGAAGATGCTAGACATCCAGCCAAGTACCGTATGTTGGTCGGAATGGTGGATGTAATATTTTCAGATGTTGCTCAACGAGGTCAGGTATTGACTCGTCTTTGCCTAGGAAAGAAATTGACTTTTTTCTTCTGAAGGTCTTCGTTGCCTAAGTGTAGGTCCAGGACTTCATCTCGCCTCTGGACCACCGAAAAGAAAATCCTGTATCATGGATCCTACCTACATTTCTGTTTGACTTACTGCATGGTTTTGTTATATGCTCGTAACAACTTGTTTCTCTATTGGGATTTTTCTTCTTTTGTGAAAATACAGATTTATTACCTTTTGATCCTTTGGAAGCAGATTCCATGAATTGTCGATTTTTATTTCTGATGATGCAAAGCAGTGCATTTCGGTGCAGCTTGCCTTTTTTATTTGCGATATTTTCGTGATTAGTTTCATCTTTGTGGGCTTCGTATTCATGCCATGGATTTATTTCCCCTTTCCTCATGTATTTGGATGGGATGACTTGTTATTTGGAGATTGACTTCTTGGTTTTGTGATTTACTTTTTCTTGTATGTAATGTATGCATACACAACTGTAACTACAGTTTTCTTCATTGTAATTTTAAGCATAAACGTTTGCCCCAGAACTGGACTGTGTTTTTTGTTTTCACCAAGAGGGAAACTTGTGCACATGAAGAATTAACTCGGATTCCCCTTCAAGACAGCATGGGTGATGCAAGCTCGAGTTTTCTGATGCATATCTGCTTGGCTCACTCCATAACTTGTTTTGTTTTCTTTAGTTCTAATTTTATTTACTTTGCGAGATTTGAGAATATAATTGAATCTTTTTTGCCTTTTCTTTTCTTTAAAAATAAGTTTATCACATGCCTTCGGGCCAGTAAACCCCATGCCTATTCTCTTTAGTCGATTATTACAGAGCATTTGATGAAATACTCGGATTCCCCTTCAAGACAGCATGGTTGATGCATTCTCGAGTTTCTGATGCAGGGTTTGCAGCCTTTCAAATTGTTTGTGTTGCATGAAGCTTAAGGATTTATGAGAGTCAGGTTTGTGAATTAGGTTACCATTTCAAACTTTATTGATAAGGTCAACCTGCCTTCACCAGATTATAGCACATTTGTGTCCATTATGTTGCCTGTACAGCTTTGGCCTACAGAATCATAATTTAATAATTTACTCAAGCACATGCTAAATTATAAACTTGCATGTCTTGTCAGATTGCTCGTGCTCTTGTTATTATTTTTTATTTTAGTGTGTGCAATGACAAGACTTACTGTGAGTGGTGTTGGATGCACGTGATCTGTCTCTCTGATCACCTGAAAGGTCTTTTTGTGTGTATATATGATAAAAGTAGCTTTGATAATATTCATGGAAGTCTCTCGGCATTTGACTGTTTATCAAGTTAATACTGACTAGGAGAGCACTTGCATGACTTGTTGAAGCACTCATTACACTATACTTAAGCTCTGGGTAATGAAGTGTGTTCATTGTACGTCAGAGGGAGAGAAAGGCAAGGTCTTTAGTCTGTTATTTGGATAACCTTTCTGTCTGTTTAGAGTACTTTACTAGACGTCCCTTGCTAATATTTGATGTTCAATGACGTGGTTACATCTCAGGCAAGAATTTTGGCTCTAAATGCATCATATTTTCTCAAGGCTGGAGGGCACTTTGTCATATCAATTAAGGTATCTCTCTCTCTCTCTCTCTCTCTCTCTCTCTCTGTGGACAGATGCGCACTTGGTTTTTCTTTATTGTTTCTCTTCAGATGTAGCTTGTTGGATTAGAGGACTCTTGGTCACACTTCTATTTATTTATCACTTTTATAATTCCTTAGAAATTAAGACAAGTAGCTGGTGAAGTTTTCGCAAGCCTAGGAGATAAGCTGTGACATCAGAAATGATCTCATCATATTTGAGGGAGGGTGAAAACCAATCCACTTGGGAGAAAGTGTTTCTTCATTGAGAAGAGACGGTATTTTCTGGCCAGCCGAGATGGTATTTTCAATCAATTACTTTTGGTTGTGCTTGTTTTTGCAGGTGAACTGTATCAATTCTACTGTTCCAGCCGAGATGGTATTTTCTCAGGAAGTGAAGAAGCTGCAGGCGGAGCAGTTCAAGCCTTTTGAGCAAGTTACTCTTGAGCCCTTTGAGTGAGACCATGCCTGTGTTGTCGGTGGCCATCGCATGCCGAAGGAACAGAAAGCTGCTCCTGCATCATAAAAAGTCCCAGCCCCCCCTTAGCTTTTCAATCTCCTATCTTTTAGTGTCTTAGGACGCACTTGAATGACAATCTTGATGGATATCTTTGATAGATTGGAAGTTGGAACTCCAATGTATTCAAGGTTTTTGGTAGGCTCTCGTAATGGATCAATGTTCTGGAAATCAGTTCAGTTTTTATCAGCTTAAGGCCGGTAATTCAATTGGTATTTTTCATGCCCAATTATCTGAAGCGACAATTGACTACGTTCTTTGAATTATCAACATGTAATTTCGTTTTTCGGTCTGACAACATCTAATTGAATAAGCTGCACGGATGTAATTCAAATTAACGAATGCTTATCATAATTTTCCAAAATGGGCTAATAGTACTCATTATTTCCATATAAGGAAGAGAACTTATTTATCATAGTAAATCAATTTGAGATTACAGTGGCTGACCAACTACGATTAATATTTGATGTTCGCAAACAGGTCAGGGTTTCTAATGTGTATGCCGTGTGAATTGTAGATCATAAGAGGCTCAACGATAGTTAATAAGATTGTTGAAACGTTATTATTGGGCTTATTTGTTGTTAAGGGTATTTTAGTCTTTTTTGTTATGAGCGAGATATACATATTGATATAATCCATCGTCATCATAATATACAATTTTCTTCCCTCTTTCGTTTTCATGTTTTCATGGTATCAGAGCTTCTTTAAAACCTAAACCTAAAATAGCCAGTCCTCACCACCGACCGCCAACCACTTGAATCTCGTCGGAATCCTTGGATCTAACCGGCGACCCGTCGTCCGACGACGTCTGGGTGGGCGAGCTCCAACGTCGTCCAGGCCCTACCGGCGCTCAATCGTGAAGTTTCTCTATGAATCTCCTTCACGATGGTCCTCGGATCTGATCGATGGCCTCCAATGATTTTGTTATCGTTGATGGGAGAATTGTTTTCTGGGTCTGATTTTTTTAAGCATCTTGGCTTGGCTTTGCAGAAACTAGTTTCTTCTTGAGGCGGAGATCTTCGAAGGTTTCGTGTGGTCTCTTTGCAATTCTTTCCTGGTTTACATGAGAATCGTTTGGTTCACTCTCCTCCTTTTGATCGTTTATTGATTTATCCGCCATTCGGATTCGGATCTTTGCGTTTACTTGTTCTACCGGCTTACTCTGGAATTTTGTTTTTCGGTGGACTAGCGGTGGCTTGTGTTGATCATCTCTTCCTTTACTGACGTTGTCGAATAAAAAAAAAACATGATGATATTGGTCAGGTTGTTTCATTTATTGGGCATGAGTTGGCGGTACTCTTATTGTTAACGCACATGGGTGATTGTTTATAGTTGGTGTTGAACTCGAAGCTTTATCTACTTTCGGTGCTTGAGTGTTGACGGGGTTATAGTGGACTGATCCGAATTGGGGAGTGCAGCTTGTGACTACTGATTACAGAAGCCTGGTTCTGAGAAGAGGAAGATGCGTAGCATTAAAAAATCGTTGTTGATGGTTTTGGCAGTATTCTTTGGAATTCCTCCCTGTTTGATACCAAAGTCTGCTGTTGTTTGGCACCAAATTCGCTGCTGTTCGGTAGTCAAATTTACTGCTCTTCATGCTGATTTTTACGACCGTTCTTGCTGATTTTTAGTGCTAATCAGAGGCCAAAGTAGCTGCTGTTCGGGTCCCCAAAAAAAAGGATTTTTGGTTGGCATCCATTGGTTTTGCTTACCGCGCGTTTGGGTGGTGATTGATGATGTTTATGAGTCATGGAAGCTTTATTAGGTAGTGAATATTTTCGGAATATACTTTAGCAAGACGGATTATTGAATTGCTGAGGTTAAATTCGCTCCTTTTTTTTTTTTAAGTATTGACCTATTGAATCTGTTGTGAGCATGGATACCGGTTTTACGAGTTTGAAGTTGAGTTCTGTCAAGCTCGATGGGACTATGGTTCCTCAGTCATCTGGTGGCCGTGGAGGCTGAAGGCGTGGTCATCGTGGTGGTGGCGAGTCGGGTTTCTCTCCTGGTCGTGGTTGTGATGGAGCTAGGGGCGTTGGAAGTTTTCGTTATTGCGACCATTCTCAGCGAGCAGGCCATATTGAGGCTTATTGTTATACCCTACATCCCAAGCTTCATCCACAGGCTGTTTATGCCGATATTGTTCAGTCTCTAGTATAGAAGGGTCCTGATCAGTCACATAAAATACATAGCACTATTATGTTGTCTCGCGCCGAGTGTGAGTCTTTAGTACGTCCCAACCAGGTGATGGAATCCTCTACTCCTATTGTTACTTTGGCACTGACTTCTTTAGGTAATTCGTCTTGTTTACTTGCTGCTACACCCACTTCCTGGGTTGTAGACTCCGGTGCTTCCAATCATATGATCGGTAATTCTAACTTATTGTCTGGTATTACTTCTATATCTCTTTATTCTGTTGCACTTGCTGATGGTTCGAAGTCCCATATCACTGGTCAAGGAGATGTAACTTTGGGTCCCTCTCTTTGTAATAGCCTGGGCCCACCGCGCACCGCTGCGCCACTACTTGCAAGATATTGTCCGTTTTGGACACACAGTCCTCACGATTTTATTTTTCCGAGCGCCGCCCATACAACGCCCGGTAAAACGTGTCTTACAAGTTCAAAGGGGCCAATGCCTCATATGCTAGCCCAAGGACCACTCCCTAGGCAATGTGAGACTTAAGAAGGGTGGGGATGTTACAATCTCCCCCCTTCAGACACAACGTCCTCGTTATACCCATAGCTCACCCGCTTTTGCCTAGTCCCACATTACCTAGAGAGAGGGTGATGAAATGGTATATAAGCCTTGAGCCCACCCTTAACTTTCGAGACTCGTTTTGCAAGTGTGTGGCTTAGGACTTCCGCTGCGCAGGAACAAAGCCTTGAGGTCGAGGCCGTAGCTGGGTAGCGGTGCCGTCCGTGAGCCCCAGTGCCGTAGGGCAAAAGAGGACAATATCTTGCCCACACAAGACGCGTTTTTCGGCATTGTATGGGCAACACTCGAAAAAATAAAATCGTGATAACTGTATGTCCAAAGCGAATAATATCTTGCAAAGTGGCGTAGCGGTGCGCGGTGGGCGTAGGCCGTTACAACTGGTATCAGAGCCGACTCCCGACAACGTGTGGGGGCAAACCCTGAGGGTAGGTAGTCGTGGCCGGAATGGCAGGGGAAGCTGCACCGGCGGGCGACTGTGACCCAAAAGAGGGCGAGGTATGGGCACAACAGGGCCATTGTGTCCAAAGGGGGGAGAATGTAACATCCACTCCCCTATTCCCACATTACCTAGGAAGAGGGTGATGAAATGGTATATAAGCCTTGGCCCTCCCTCAACTTGTGAGACGCGTTCTGCAAGTGTGTTGCTTAGTGCTTCCGCTACGCAGGAACAAAGCCTTGAGGTCGAGGTTGTAGCTAGGTAGCGGTGCCGTACGTGAGCCCCAGTGCGGTAGAGCCAAAGAGGATAATATCTTGCCCATACAAGACGAGTTTTCCGGCGTTGTATGGGCGACGCTTGGAAAAATAAAACCGTGAGGACTGTGCGTGCAAAGCGGGCAATATCTTGCAAGTGGTGGCACAGCAGTGTGCGGTGGACCCGAACCGTTATAGTTGGTATCAGAGCGAACTCCCGACATCGTTGTCGCGACCCGTCCGGAAGCGGACGCGGCTAATGGATTACCGATCGTGGGCCTTGGATCGGCGCGAGCCCTCCCAGGCCCATACCAAATCGCGGCGGGAGTATTTTTGGGGGATTCGACGATAAGAGTCGATCGCTTTCGACCTTAGTGTGGTCGTGGTGACATGTGCAACTTGTACATGCATTTGGAGTCGCCACCGGTCTTTCTCGGAGGGTAGACCGGGAACCTTACTGACCGATTGGGAGAGATCGATCAGTTCTGCGGAACCAGAGATTTTGGGTTCGGGGACTTGGTTACGCTGGTGTCATTACCCAACGCCCTTTCGGTACCTAACGCGAGTGATTTTCCTGACTAAGAGTTCATGCAGGCGCAAGTTTGGGTGAGGTAGGTTTGATTCAGGGTTTCATGCAGATTGGACGACTATTCCTATCAATCACAATCAATTTTTGGAAGACGATTCGCCCAAAGGGCGAAATCGTCATTTTAAGAAGGTTCGGGGTTCAAAACACCCGGAATGAGTCTTGGCCAGTTGTCTGTGGCCATTTCCTATTTTTTGGGATTTTCCTGGATTTTTTAGAAATTTTTTGGAAGACGGTTTGCCGGAAGGGCAAAACCGTCATTTTTGGAAAGATCGGGGGTCAAAAGACCCGAAACAGGTCGTGGCCAGTTGAAAGTGGCCATTTCCTATTTTCTAGAATTTTTTTTGAGTTTTTTATGATTTTATATTTTATTATTTATTTTTGAATTTTTTATTATTTTTATTATTATTATTAAAATAATAATAATAATAATAATAATAATAATAATAATATATAAAAAGTTATCCGGACCGGGTCGGATGACCCGGCCCACGACCCAGACCCGGCCCGCCTCCTCCATGCGAAAAACGGCGCCGTTTCATGCGTTCTAGACGGACGTCTCCGATTGAGACACGTGGCACGTCCTGAGCCATCGGATTATTTTGACCGGTGACCGTTGACCGTTGACCGTTGACCGCCGGCGACTTCGCCGGAGAAGACGATGAATAGTACTTTTTTCGGCCAAAGCCGCCGGAGAGCCCAAACCGACGTAAAAACGACCGTTTTAGAGCCCGATTTCGACACCAAATCGACCATCAGCAAAACTACAATCACATATCATCATTTCATGGCGAAGAAAGGGTCGGGAACTACCTCAAAGACTCACCGACCGAACCGGCTCCGGCGACCAATTTGCAGAAAATTTTTTTGAGTTTAAAAATGGTTCTGGACGTCCACATGGCATCTAAGGAGGATCAAGAGGCTTACCTGAAGTCCTTCGATCCTTGGCAACGCGGGAGTATCCTCGTCGAGCTCCCGATCCGAGTTTCGGCCGGCGAAGCTTCGGGCTCGCGTCCTCGGCGGTCCTCGATGCAAAATAAACGGTAGGTCGGGATTAGAGTTGGTTCTAATGTATGTTCAAGGCTAGACCCGTGACAAATAAGACTAGGAACGGGTCGGCCGAGAGTTACAAAACAAGGGACTCATTGAGGCATTTTGTCGAACATGGCGTGTGCACAGAGGAAAAACAGAGATCGGGGAAAATACCGACCTGCTCCGGCCTCGTCGATGGCATCTATGGTTCTGGTGATGATCAGTGGGCGACGGGGAAGCTCCTGGGTGATCCCTTTTCTCTCAGTTTCACTCGATTTTTTTTTCCCCCTCCGTTCAGCTCGGTCTAAAACCCGAGAACCCCCCCCCCCCCCCCCGCTTTTCCCGTGGCCGACCGGCCTTCGTGGCCGTCCCCGCCACTCCGCCGCTTGCTCCCACGACAACCTTGCTTTTGTCCCCCATAGCCAGCATTTCTTTTCTTAAAAAAAACGCCCACCATGCCCTGCTTTCTCGTTGTTTTTGCGCCGGTGGATCTGCAACAAAGTTGCAGACCCGGTCGGACCGGGTCGGGTCGGGCTTGACCCGACCGGCCCGGTTCGACCTCATTTCACCAAATTGGGCCCCAAATCATCCCATTTTCATGAAATTGATGGCAAAATCAAACTCCTTGACATGTTTTCTATCAAATATGGGTATTTTCATGAATCAATTGATTGAAATTTAGTGAAAACCCCAAATTGCCCTTAGGATCCGAAATTGATTTTTGCTTAATTGAAGGTCCAAACAAACCAATTTGTCAAAATTGACGCCACCAATGGATTCCTCATGATGAAAAATATTGGGTAGAGGTGTTTAATTTTGGTGGGTATGCCCGTATGAAATTTAATTTCAAAAATTGTGAAACCGGGGACTAAATTGAAAGATTTTTATGCAATTAAGCCCTTTTGGTTAAAATTGATCAAATTGGAGGGCAAATTGACCCAATTGCATTTCAATACTCTAGAATCCAATGTCATAGCTTATAAAAACCGAGAATTGAAAATTAAAAGACTCGAAAGGGATTTTTTTAGGCCCGGTTCGGGATTAGGTTTGTGAATGAACCCCATGAACCAAGCCGAAGTTCCCTAATAAAAAGTGAAAATATTAAAGAGGGAATTAAAATAAAATTTTTTAATTTTTTGTGTAATTTTCTGACCACGAATGGTATTTTTTCTGACTTTTTGGGTATTTTTATAATTAAATAAATTCCAAAAAATATTAAAAAATTCAAAAAATATTTTTTGTTCAAAATTGGTTCCTAAGGCTAGGCTAAGGCTTCCAAAGTTGATTTTGTAATTTTTTGACCTTTTTTTCTATTTTAATTATTTTTAGAAATAAAAACTAAAATAAAAGATGGTTAAAAATCAGGTGTCAACAATCGTGTGGGGCCAAACCATGAGGGTGGGCAATTGTGGCCGGGATGGCAGGAGAGGCTGCGCCGGCGGGAGACTGTGACCAGGTATGGGCACAACAGGGACGTTGTGTCCGAAGGGGGGGAGATTGTAATATCCTCTCCCCTAGTCTCGCATTGCCTAGGGAGAGGGTGATGAAATGGTATATAAGCCTTGGCCCTCCCTTAACTTGCGAGACGCGTTCTACAAGTGTGTTGCTTAGTGCTTCCGCTGCACAGAAACAAAGCCTTGAGGTCGAGGCCGTAGCTGGGTAGCGGTGCCCTCCGCGAGCCCCATTGCGGTAGGGCTAAAGAGGACAATATCTTTCCCATACAAGACGCGTTTTCCGGCGTTGTATGGGCGACGCTCGGAAAAATAAAATCGTGAGGAATGTGTGTCCAAAGCGGATAATATCTTGTAAAGTGGCGCAGCGGTGAGCGGTGGGCCCGGGCCGTTACAGTGATTATAACATCCCCACCCTTCTTTAGTCCCACATTTCCTAGGGAGTGGTCCTTGGGCGAGCATATAAGTCCTTGGCCTCTTTGAACTTGCAAGACGCGTTTTACCGGGGGGTGTATGGGCGGCGCTCGGAAAAACAAAACCTTGAGGACTGTGCGTCCAAAACGGACAATACCGTGCAAGTAGTGGCGTAATGGTGCGCGGTGGTCCCAAGCTGTTACAGTTGTTATCAGAGCCGACCTCCGACAACATGTGGGGCAGTAGCGGGCGCTCGCTGGTGCCATTGAGGGCACACTGGAGACCCTTTGCCGCTGAGGGGGGGGAGTATGTGACATCCCCATCCCACATTGCCTGTGAGGGGAGCCTGGGATGGGTTTATAAGCGTTGGGCCCTCCTTAGACTTGCAACATGCGTTTTACTGGGCCGTTATAGTTAGTATTAGAGCCGACTCCTGACAGCGTGTATGGCCGAACCCTGAGGGTGGGCAGTCGTGCCGGGATGGCAGATGAGGCTGCGCTGGCGGGAGACTATGACCAGGTATCAGCACAATGGAGACGTTGTGTTCGAAGGGGGGAGATTGTAACATCTCTTCCCCTAGTCCCACATTGCCTAGGGAGAGGGTGATGAAATGGTATATAAGCCTTGGCCCTCCCTTAACTTGCGAGACGCTTTCTGCAAGTGTGTTGCTTAGTGCTTTCGCTGCGCAGGAACAAAGCTTTGAGGTAGAGGCCGTAGATGGGTAGCGGTGCCGTCCGTGAGCCCGAGTGCGGTAGGGCCAAATAGGACAATATCTTGCTCATATAAGACGCCTTTTCCGACAATGCATGGGCGACGCTCTGAGAAACAAAATCGTGAGGACAGTGTGTCCAAAGTGGACAATATCTTGCAAAGTGGCACAGTGGTGCCCGGTGGGCCCGGGCCGTTATAGTGATTGTAACATCCCCACCCTTCTTAAGTCCCACATTGCCTAGGGAGTGGTCCTTGGGCTAGCATATAAGGCCTTGGCCCCTTTGAACTTGCAAGACACGTTTTACCGGGCCTTGTATGAGCGGCGCTCCCAAAAAAATAAAACCGTGAGGACAGCGTGTCCAATGCGGACAATATCTTGCAAGTAGTGGCGCAACGGTACGCGGTGGGCCCAGGATGTTACAGTTGGTATCAGAGCCGACCTCTGACAGCGTGTAGGGCCGTCGCGGGCGCTCGCTGGTGCCATTGAGGGCACATCGAGGACGCTGTGCCGCTGAGGGGGGAGTATGTGACATCCCCGTCCCACATTGCCTAGGAGGGGAGCCTGGGACATGCTTAAAAGCCCTAGGCCCTCCATAGACTTGCAAGGCGAGTTTTACCGAGCCGTTATAGTTGGTATCAGAGTTGACTCCCGAGAGCGTGTGGGGCCAAACCCTAAGGGTGGGCAGTCGTGACCGGGAAGGCAAGAGAGGCTACGCTGGCGGGCGACTGTGACCAGGTATGGACACATTGCCTAAGGAGAGGGTGATGAAATGGTATATAAGCCTTGGCCCTCCCATAACAGGTGAGATGCGTTCTACAAGTGTATTGCTCAGTGCTTCCGCTGCACAGGAACAAAGCCTTGAGGTCGAGGCCGTAGCTGGGTAGCGGTGTCGTCCGTGAGCCCGAGTGCGGTAGGGCCAAAGAGGACAATATCTTGCCCATACAAGATGCGTTTTCCGGTGTTATATGGGCGACGCTAGAAAAAAGAAAATCGTGAGGACTGTGTCTGCAAAGCGGACAATATCTTGCAAGTGGTGGCGATGCGGTGCGCGGTGGGCCCGGGCCGTTATAGTTGGTACCAGAGCTAACTCCCAATAGCATGCGGGGCCAAACCTTGAGGGTGGGCAGTCGTGGCCGGGATGGTAGGAGAGGCTACGCTGACGGGCGACTGTGACCAGGTATGGGCACAGCGGGGATGTTGTGTCCGAAGGAGGGGAAGATTGTAACATACCCTCCCCTAGTCCCACATTGCCTAGGGAAAGGGTGATGAAATGGTCTATAAGCCTTGGCCCTCCATTAACTTGTGAGACGCGTTCTACAAGTGTGTTGCTTAGTACTTCCGCTGCAAAGGAACAAAGCCTTGAGGTCGAGGCCGTAGCTAGGTAGCGGTGCTGTCCGTGAGCCCAGTGCGGTAGGGCCAAAGAGGACAATATCTTGCCCATACAAGACGCGTTTTTCGGCATTTTATGGGCGACGCTCAGAAAAATAAAATCGTGAGGACTGTCTGTCCAAAGAGGACAATATATTGAATGGTGGCGCAATGGTGCGCGGTGGACTTGGGCCGTTACAGTGATTGTAACATCTCCACACTTCTTAAGTCCCACATTGCCTAGGGAGAGGTCCTTGGGCTAGCATATAAGGCCTTGGCCCCTTTGAACTTATAAGACGCGTTTTACCGGGCGTTGTATGGGCGGCGCTCGAAAAAACAAACCGTGAGGACTCCGTGTCCAAAGCTAACAATATCTTGTAAGTAGTGGCGCAGGGGTATGCGGTGGGCCCAGGCTGTTACAGTTGGTATCATAGCCGAGCTCCTACCGCATGTGGGCCACAACGGGTACTCGTTGGTGCCATTAAGGGCACATCGGGGACGCTGTGCCGCTGAGTGGGGAAGTATGTGACATCCCCATCCCACATTGCTTAGGAATGGAGCTTGTGATGGACTTATAAGCCTTGGGCTCTCCTTAGACTTGCAACACCCATTTTACCGGGCCATTATAGTTGGTATCAAAGCTGAATCCCGAAGCATGTGGGGCTAAACCCTGAGGGTGGGCAGTCATGGCCGAGATGACAGGAGAGGTTACGCCGGCGGTCGACTTTGACCAAGTATGGGCACAATGGAGACGTTGTGTCCAAAGGGGGGGAGACTATAACATTCCATCCCCTAGTCCCACATTGCCTAGGGAAAGGGTGATGAAATGGTATATAAGCCTTGGCCCTCCCTTAACTTGCGAGAGGCGTTCTACAAGTGTGTTGCTTCGTGCTTCCGCTGTGCAGGAACATAGCCTTGAGGTCGTAGCTGGGTAGCGGTGCTGTCCGTGAGCCCTAGTGCGGTAGGGCAAAAGAGGACAATATCTTGCCCATACAAGACGGGTTTACCGGTGTTGTGTGGGCTACGCTTTGAAATATAAAATCGTGAGGACTGTGTGTCTAAAGCGGACAATATCTTACAGAGTGGCGTAGCGGTGCGCAGTGGGCCCGGGTCGTTACAAAGATTATAACATCCCCACTCGTCTTAAGTCCCACATTGCCTAGGGAGTAGTCTTTGGGCTAGCATATAAGGCCTTGGCCCCTTTGAACTTGCAAGACACATTTTACTAGGCGTTGTATGGGCAGCGCTTTGAAAAAAAAATCGTGAGGACTGTGTGTCCAAAGCGGACAATATCTTGCAAGTAGTGGCTAACGGTGCGCGGTGGGCCGAGGCTGTTATAGTTGGTATCATAGTCAATCTCCGACAGCATGTGGGGCCGCAGTGGGCGCTCGCTGGTGCCATTGAGGGCACATCAGGGACGCTGTGCCGCTGAGTGGGGGAGTATGTTACATCCCCGTCCCACATTGCCTAGGAGAGAAGCTTGGGATATGCTTATAAGTCTTGAGCCATCCTTAGACTTGCAAGATGCGTTTTACCGGGCCGTTATAGTTGGTATCAGCGCCGACTCCCGACAGCATGTGGGGCCAAACCTTGAGGGTGGGTAGTCGTGGTCGGAATGGAAGGAGAGGCTGCGCCAACAGGCGACTGTAACCAGGTATGGGCACAACGGGGACGTTGTGTCCAAAGAAGGGGGAGATTGTAACACCCCCTCCCCTAGTCCCGCATTGCCTAGGGAGAGGGTGATGAAATGGTATATAAGTCTTGGCCCTCCCTTAACTTGCGAGATGCGTTCTGCATGTGTGTTGCTTAGTGCTTCCACTGCGCAGGAATAAAGCCTTGAGGACGAGGCTGTAGTTGGGTAGCGGTGCTGTCGTGAGCCCTAATGCGGTAGGGCCAAAGAGGACAATATCTTGCCCATACAAGACGCGTTTTTCGGCGTTGTGTGGGTGACGCTCGGAAAAACAAAACTGTGAGGACTATGTGTCCAAAGTGGATAATATCTTGCAAGTGGTGACGTAGCGATGCGCGGTGGGCCCTGGCCGTTATACTCTTTCTCTCTCATCGGTTTATCATTTACCAGTTTTCCCATGTAACTTGCTTTCTGTCAGTTCCCTTACCAGATATTTGAACTGTTCTATGACATTTACCTCTACACGTTGTGTCTTTCAGGATCTGAGAACGGGACGGGTGATTGGTATGGGGCATGAGTCTAATGGGTTGTACTACATGGACAAAGACCTTATTGCTACTGCTATTGAGAAAAGAACCGCCTCTGACTTCTTTCAAATGCATTGTCGTATGGGTCATCCACCGATTGACGTACTTCGTCATTTCTATCCCATTACAGAATCTATGACTCCTATCCAATGCGATGCTTGTCAATTTGGCAAACATCATCGGGTATCTTTTCCTTCTTGTGTCCAAGGTCGTGCGTCAAGTCCTTTTGAGTTATCCACTCTAATGTTTGGGGACCATGCCGTGTCAAAGATATATCTTGTTACAAATACTTTGTTACATTTGTGGATGACTATTCTCGCATAACTTGGTTATATCTACTAAAAGATTGAACTGGAGTATTTTCTTGTTTCTGTATGTTGTACTTTGAGATTCTTAATCAGTATCATACTTTTGTTAAATTTTTGCGTTATGATAATTCCAAAGAATACGTTTCCAATAGTTTTCAATCATTTCTTACATCTCATGGGATTTTACATCAGACATCTTGTTCTTATACTCCCCAGCAGAATGAGGTGGTAGAACGAAAAAATCGACATCTTTTAGATGTTGGTCGCTGTCTACTTTTTTATATGAGCCTCCCCAAAATTTTTTGGGGGCAAGCTATTCTTACAGCATGCTATCTCATTAACCGTCTTCCATCTTCTGTGCTTCGTGTGGGCATACCTTTTTCTACTCTCCATCTTATGAGTTCACTTTTTCCTTTACCACTTTGTGTGTTTGGATGTGTTTGTTTTGTGCATCGTCTAGGTCCTGATCATGATAAGCTCGATCCACGGGCTGAAAAGTGTGTGTTTCTTGGGTACTCTAGAACTTAGAAAGGGTACAAATATTATAGTCCAAATAGTCAACGATTTTTTATCTCGCCAGATGTTACCTTTTTTCGAGGACCAGCCAAATTACTCCTCTGTTGACCAACCAATGACTCCGTCTGAAAATATTTCGTCATCAGACATGGCCCCATTGCCACTTATTCCCTTGGCGAGAGCACCTAGGCCATCGCCTGATTTTCAATTTTTCGACCAGACCTATCGACGTTGTCGTTCTGTTGAAAGTGAGGTAGTACAGCCGCCGCCTACATTGGACGTTCATGCTTCTCCATCAATTCATGTTCCGACCTCTGATCCGCCGAATTTTTCTAAGCCTGATTCTTCTGCTGAATTCCCATTGCATTGCGTAAAGATACGTACTCTTGTGTAGGTCAACCCAATTCTCGATATGCTCCTTATATTGGTTTGTCTTATCGTACACATACTCGTCATCCTCTTTCTCAATTATTATCCTACGATTGTCTTTCTCCTACATATTCCTCGTTTGTTGCTTCTTTATCTGCTGTGTCTGTGCCAAGTACTGTTGCAGAGGCTCTTACCCATCTAGGTTAGCGGCGGGCTATGGAGGATGAAATGCAAGCGTTACAGGATAATGGGACATGGTAGGTTACACCATTACCTGATGGAAAACATGTTGTGGGGTGCCGTTGGATTTTCACAATGAAATTCCAACCAGACGGGTCTGTTGAGCTTCTAAAGGCACGTCTAGTTGCCAAAAGTTACACCCAAACATATGGAGTTGATTATGATGATACATTCTCTCATGTTGCAAAGTTGCCGTCTATTCGTGTTTTTATCTCGCTGTCCAATATGGTTGGACTCTACACTAGCTTGATGTCAAGAATGCCTTCCTTCATGGGGACTTGACAAAAGAGGTATATATGGAGCAACCCCCAAGATATGTTGCTCAGGGGGGGTCTACTAGTGTTTGTCGCCTGTGAAAGGCATTATATGGCTTGAAACAGTCTCATCGTGCCTGGTTTGGCCGTTTTAGTGATGCATTTATTTGGTTCGATTTGCGACGTTGTACCGTGGACCATTCTATGTTTAGCTCTACTTCTCCTAAGGGGTGTGTGCTTCTGGTTGTATATGTTGATGATATTATCATTACCGGTAGTTATTTCGTGGGTATACAGAAGCTGAAAGAGTTTTTACAGAAAGAGTTCTTTACAAAAGATATGGGTATTCTGCGGTATTTCTTAGGCATTGAGGTGGCCTACTCACGTGATGGTATCTCATTATCACAACGGAAATATGTTCTGGATATTCTGAGTGAAGTTGGTTTTCTTGGAGCAACGCCTGTCGATACTCCAATGGATCCTAATGTGAAGCTTGATGCAGAACATGGAGACTTACTTCATGATTCAAGTAAGTACCAAAGGCTAGTAGGTAAGCTCAACTATTTAACTGTCACCCGACCTGATATTTATTTTGCTATTTGTATGGTTAGTCAGTTTATAAGTGCTCCTCACACTACACATTGGGAAGCAATTTTACATATTATTAAGTACTTGAATGGAGCACCTGGCAAATGACTTTTGTTCAAGAATAATGGACATCTTAGTATTATTGGTTACTCTGATGTTGATTGGGCCGGGTGTTCTATTTATAGGAGATCGACTTCTGGCTATTGTGTATTCTTGGGAGGCAATCTTGTGAGTTGGAAAAGTAAGAAACAACATGTTATTTCTCGATCTAGTGCAGAGGTGGAATATCGAGCCATGGCTCATGTGACTAGCGAGTTGCTTTGGTTGAGGATGTTGTTAGCTGAACTCAGCATGCCATCCTCATCTCCATCAGTTCCATGTTGTGATAATCAATCTGCTATGCATATTGCCTCAAATCCAGTCTTTCATGAGTGCACGAAGCATATTGAAGTAGATTGTCATTTTGTCCGAGAAAAGATTCAAGACAAGGAAATGATACTTCAATACACACGGACCGGGGATCAACTTGCTGATATTTTCACTAAATCATTGAGGGGGTAGTAGAGTGACTACTTTGTGTAACAAGTTGGAGCTTTTTTATATTTATGCACCAACTTGAGGGGGAGTGTTGAAACGTTATTATTGGACTTATTTGTTGTTAAGGGTGTTTTAGTCTTTTTCGTTATGAGTGAGATATACATATTAATGTAATCCATCGTTATCAAAATATACAATTTTCTTCCCTCTTTCGTTTTCACGTATTCAAAGATAATAACATAAATAGTTCATGAATTTTAGCTTAATATGTAATATGGTCTTTGAACTTTACATTTGTTCAATGTGGTTCTCGATCTTTAATTAAACGTGCAATGTCGTTCCTGAACTTTTGATTTGTTCAATGTGGCCTCTAGACTTTGGGTACTTGTTCAATTCAATCTTTGGACTATATAAGAATGTTCAATGTTGTCCCTCCATTAATTTAAGTTCAAGGATAGTATTGAACATTTTCATCCAATCCAGAGACTAAATTTAATATGTATTAAAAGCGTAGGGGACACATATCAAACAAATTAAAAGTTCAAGAATGATGTGGCACATTGATCTAAAGTTCAGGTACCGTATTGAATAAAGTCAAAATTTAGGAATTACATTGCACATATGATCAAAGTTCGGAGATAATTTTTGTCATTTACCAATAATTAAAAGGGACAAAAGTACACGAACCACTAAATTATCTCAGAATTTTGTCTTTTGCATCTACATAAATTGTTTCCAGACCGCAAAAGGAAATTTCATAATAAAGTAGAATAATTTTAAAAATTGTAATGAGCGTCGGGTAGCCGGGAGACAGCTCCTTCCTATCCCTCCTTGTATAGGCAGAGTAGTTGGTCTGCACGGACAAATTGTTCACAGCGACCGCAGTCGTGAAATCCTGTCCACGCACGAGAAGTGCGAGGATTATACGATTTGCTTCTCAAGTTCCTGCTCGCCCCACGGGTGAATTGTCCATGAAAACGTTTGTGGAAGAAGGAATGCATAGAGCCATCATGAAATTTAAAAAGCTACTTGCAGTTCTCGCAGCAATTGGGATACTTGAGAAATATAATGCGGAAGAGAGAAATAAGAAATTAATGTATTTCGATATTTTAAATGAGTACATGAAGAGCCTATTTATAGGCATTATCATAGGACTGTCTAAGGAAATAGCAGATACATAATATCAAATATAATCAATCAAGGATATGCAATATCAAAGGAGATATTGCATAATCTTGACAGATATACAAAATTAACTAAATATGTAATATCTCTAATATTCCCCCTCAAACTCAAGGTTACTAAGTCACTTTGAGTTTGAATCAATCTCTGGCAGTGCTCCACAATCAATCTCTAACAGTGCTCCAACACATTGCATGACATCAGGCTTGATGGATCCATAATGTCCGATGTGTGAGGCATCTGGCTGGTCTGAGGACAGCGAGCCTGATGATAATGTCGGCTTCTCGAAATGAGAAGTGAAAAGTCGAGAATCGGAGGCAATTGAGCCGAACAACATGCATCATTTGCGGTCGACTTTGTTGCCGGGACAGTAACTGAACAAACGCGGCTGATACGGCTGGCGTGGCTACAGCAAGCGGATTAGCCAGGCACTACTGAGCAAAAGTTACTGTGCGAAGACACGTCTTCACTGCGTCGAAAAATACCTCCATGAAAAAGAAAAGCTCGACTTGGCGACGCGTCGCCGACGTCATGACACAATCATTGTAGGGGCGCCTACTCAGACGGAATGAAGCACTCCAATGCACACTGCCGATTGGGATGGATGGATTTATTTGACGAAGTTGAGAATGAAAAAGCGAAAAAATAGAATTGCAAATTTCTGGAGTGCACCGGGTGCGATGTGCACCCGATGCACTAGGGTTGCCTCAGGAACGAAGGCTCTGATACAACCTTGAGAAATATAAGGCGGAAGAGAGGAATAAGAAATTAATGTATTTCGATATATGAGTGAGTACATGAAGAGCCTATTTATAGGCATTATCATAGGACTGTCTAAAGAAATAGCAGATACATAATATCAAATATAATCAATCAAGGATATGCAATATCAAATGAGATATTGCATAATCTTGACAGATATACAGAATAAACTAAATATGTAATACCTTTAACAGGGATGAAACCCGAGTTTTGTTGAACAGCAGACAAGACCGAGAGCTCATTTCGAGCCGTGGCCGAGATCGGTGAATCGTCGCCTAACATAGCATGCATCCCCTTTTTCTAAGTGCTAAGCCTGGAAGAAGAAAAAAATCATAATGAAATTGCGGAAACCGATGCGAAGCGCTCCCTGCCTGAGTCCTAAGATCATATAACCTGTAAGAGACAAGTAGATTCTTTTATTCAGCAAAGTTGATAATTTTTTTTTGTTAAAAGCATACTCTCAATAAAGCTACGTAAATGTCCTAAATGCATCGAAATTTGGTGCATCTGCGAATGCATATGCCGAACTTATTTAAGGGATGGAGGTTTAGGATTAGCTTGTCACCTGCTTTGATCACGAGAATTTCATTATGCTGCCCTTAGAGTTCTAACAATGATTTTATAGGATAATTTTTCTATTTCTGCAGTGTGCATTCATGAGATTCCGTTGGCAATTCATGCCTTTTTGTGTAACACAAAACCAGAAAATTGAAGAACCATGTGTGCAATTTTGAATTCATTCACACAAGCAGGCACATGGATGCATGCTATCGGTGTGTATATGGAGATGATCTGGTCATCCAAAGGAAAATTAGAAGTATAAGAGCCATGATCTTATATGTTACCTATCATTGAAAACCAGTTGCATGAAGTTTATCCCTGATAAAATGCAGCTGAACTGCGACTTCCGCAATGTTCATCCGCTCTCTGCGTGCTTCGACTGACATAGCATGCATCCCCTTTTTCTAAGCCTGGAAGAAGAAAAAAATCATACTGAAATTGCGGAAACCAACGTGAAGCACTCCTTGAGTCCTGAGTTCATATAAACTGTAAGAGACATGTAGATTTTTTTATTCAGCAAAGTCGATAATTTTTTCTGTTAAAAGCATACTCTCAATAAAGCTACATAAATGTCCTAAATGCATCGCAATTTGGTGAGGAAATGTGTCAAAAAAGTCCTAAACCTATTGTCCTAGTGCCAATTTAGTCCTAAATCTTTTTTTGGTGCCAATTCAGTCCTAAACCTTTTGCATTAGTGCCAATTTAGTCCTAAATATTTTGTATTTGTGCAAATTGAGTCAATTCGATCAATTTTGGCCGAAAATCATTAGCACAAATATCAATTGTCCTACGTGGCACGGTTTGCACTAACGTGGATATTTTTTTAATATTTTTTGATATTTTAAATAATTTTAAAAAAAACAAAAGAAAATGCTTAAAAATTATTTAAAATTATAGAATAATATTAAAAAAATATCCAAATCAGCGTTTGTCATATCACGTAGGATAATTGATGTCCACATCAGTCATTTTCGATCAAAATTAGTTGGATTAACTCAATTAGTATAAATTATCAAAGATTTAGGACTAAATTGGCACTAATACAAAAGGTTTAGGACTGAATTGGCACCAAAAAAAGGTTTAGGATGTCGCGACCCTCTTGAGGTTGTCGGGCTCTCGAGGGCTAATGGGCCGTCCTGTCTGGTCGGATGTGGGCCTCTCCCAAGGCCCATTACCCAAATCGCAACGGAGTTATGCGTGATCGACTTTCAATGTGGTCTAGTGACATGTGCTAAGTGTGCATGCCATGGAGTCGCCACCAATCATTTTTTTAGGGTATGATTGGACCACCCAATCGAATAGTTGGGAGTTTCTATTCAATTCTGCGAGAACCAGAGAAATGGTTTCGGGGACTTAGTTACGCCAACTGTCAGAGTTGACGCCCTTTCGGTACCTAAGTTGACTGAATTTTCTAGCCTGAGATTCATGTGGATGAGTAAGGTATGAACCCTAAATCTAGAAATTCATGCAGATAGGAGTGATTATTCTAGCAATCACAATCAGTAATAAAATGCGCAACTTAAGGAATCTAGATATGCAAATAAATCACATGGTATTCCTAGTAAAGCCCTATTTATCAATCACAGCTCAAGAATGATTTAGCTGTCTTAGCCGTTCTACACACGATCTAACCTAAGAAAAGCATTAGGAAGCATCGCAGGAGTTTGAGAGTACTCACGTGGGGTTCGCCGTGCCCCGGTTTGGTCTTGGACGAGCTATCGAGCTCATGCCAACCCGATTATATTTGGGGATCCACTCGGCGTTTTACACCATAAATCATGTGAAACAAAAACGAAAATATTCAGCAAGGGGCATTTATTGTAGATGGTGGTCGATCTAATTGGACGTCAAGACTAAAAAAGATGTAGAAATTTACAAATTAAAAGACTCGAATGATTTTTTTTGCCAAATTCAACTCTATGCGTCGTGAAGAAACACATACAATTGAACTTGAATTTTGACTATTTATGAGTTCAAAATGAAAAGAAAATAAAAATAAAAATATTTACTATTTTCTATATTTTTACGACATCGAACGCTATTTTTCTTCATTTTTCATGTATTTTTCTATTTTTGGAAAATATAAAAAAAATATAAAAAAAATATGAAAAATTATTTTTTGTCAAAAATGGTTCCTTTAGCTTGGTCAAGGCTACCAAAGATGATTTTTTAATTTTTTAACTTTTTATATATTTTTTTATGATTTTTTAAAAAATAAACTATGAAAGACTGATAAAAAATCAGGTATCAACATAGGACTAAATTGGTACCAATGCAAAAGGTTTAGGACTGAATTGGCATCAAAAAAAGGTTTAGGACTAAATTGGCACTAGTGCAATATGTTTAGGACTTTTTTGACACTTCTCCCCAATTTGGTGCAACTGCGAATGCATATGCCGAACTTATTTAAGGGATGGAGGCTTAGGATTAGCCTGTCACTTGCTTTGATCACGAGAATTTCATTATGCTGCCCTTAGAGTTCTAACAATGATTTTATAGGATAATATTTCTATTTTTGCAATGTGTAATCATGTGATTCAGTTGGCAATTCATACCTTTTTGTGTAACACAAAACCAAAAAATTGATGAACCATGTGTGCAATTTTGAATTCATTCGGACAAGCAGGCACATGAATGCATGCTATCGGTTTGTATATGGAGATGATCCGGTCATCCAAAGGGAAATTAAAAGTATAAGAGCTATTGATCTTATATGTTACCTATCCTTGAAAACCAACTGCATGAAGTTTATCCCTGATAAATGCAACTAAACTGCGACTTCCGCAACGTTCATCCGCTCTCTGCGTGCTTCCATTGAGCAGACAACCCCGATTCCATAGACCATCTCCAGACATTCGCGAGCTGCATCACCTCTGCCAGTGCCCATATGGCTCTCCATCTCTTGAAGTAGAAGAGGATTGATAATCTCTAAGAGATGTCCAGGCAAGGCTTCTTTGACAAAGTTATGAAGGTTTAAATTTTCTCCCAACATTTCATTTGTCGGACTCACGCCCATGAACATCTCAAGCAAAAGAATGACATAACTATAAACATCACCTTCTCTTGAGACCACGCTTTCCGTTCCATATTCTACGTTTCATTCGAATAGCAGCACAAGTAGTTGAGGCAGATAGAAATAGTACGCACACACTTACTGCATTTTTATTGAATGTAATGTGTTCGTTTGCCTTAAGGGACAGAAGAGATGTGACTCACTTGGAGCAGCATAGCCGACGGTTCCTCTTACACCCGATGAGCTCATCTTTGCTTTAGCATCATCGGTGGATTCAAACACCACATTCGCCAAACCAAAGTCTCCAACATGTCCAACCATTTCGACATCTAGCAGGACGTTGCTTGGCTTTAGACTACAATGGATAACAGGGCTTTGCAAGTGGTTGTGGAGATAATCTAATGCTGAAGCGACATGGGCGGAAATATTTATCCTCTGGATGAAACTCAATTTCTGCGCATTCCCACCTACATTAGCTGATGATGGTCTTGGATGCAGCCAATCTTCTAGGCTTCTATTGACCATGAGCTCATAAACCAAGGCCTTAAAATCATTGCCCCTATAATCAATGCCTGAGCATACTGTGAGGACTTTCAAAAGATTACGGTGTCGGACGTTCTTTAAAGCCTCGCACTCGGATAAGAAGCTCTTCACAGCTCCATGAAGCATCAAATTAAGTGCCTTCACAGCAATAACAATTGCATTCTCATCGAGGACTCCCTTGTAAACAGATCCAAAACTGCCGACCCCAATCAAGTTATTTGAAGAAAATCCATTCGTTGCTTTAAAGAGAATTCTATAAGATAGATTCAGTGTCGAATCATCTCTGGAACTTGAAGTTGGTTCTGTTCTTTTCTTTTTCAACCAACGAAAGTACATAAGAGCAAGAAGAAGAGCTATTCCCAAAACCCCGAAGAAAATCGAGATGGCAAGCTTCCATTTAGGGATTAGTCTCCGGCCGGAGTTCTTAGAACTGCATTTTCGGAGATGAAATTCGAGCATTCCTACACAAAGCTTGCCATTTCCAAAGACAAAAGTAGCACTGACATTACTAAAAATTCCTTTAGTGGGTAATTCGCTTTCAAAATTATTGTATGATAGATTCGGGATCTCCAATAAGTGAAGTGCCTCGAAGAACTCTGGAATCTGACCAGATAAATTGTTGTGTGAAAGATCTAACTCATTGGCATTCCTCAACAAGTTAAGAGATGAAGGAATTTTGCCTTGAAAAGAGTTTTCCTGCATTATGAGCACTTCCAATCCAACACGATAGCCAAGACTGGCCGGAATGTCACCTTCCACCATGTTTACAGAGACATCCAGTTGAACCAAAAGATTCAATTTCTCGACTTCCTTAGGTAGGACACCGGTGAGATGGTTCTGAGACAAGTTCAGAAGTATAGATAGTGATGAGAGACCTATGAACTCTAGAGGCATGGTACCATTCAAGCTGTTACTAGAAAGATCAAGCTCCACCAAACTTCGGCACTCCGACAGACCTGAAGGATTGTAACCATAAAAATTATTGTGACTAAGATCGAGTCGTGCCAGCTTTGCTAGGCTTCCTAATGAAGAAGGAATTGCTCCGGAAGGCTTGTTTTCTGATAAATCCAGGACCACTAGGTTATGAAGATTTCCCAAGCTCGAGGGGACCGTACCTGAAAACCCGTTTTGGTCCAATGCCAACATTTGCAAGTTGACAAGATTTCCAACTACTCGAGGAATCGTGCCAAAAAGTAGATTGTTGCTCAGCCACAGTCGCCGGAGGGCGATGGGGAGATTACCGATGCACTTGGGCAACATCCCGCCAAACCTGTTGTCTTGTTACGACAATGTGGAAACTGATGTTGTGGAAATTCTCCTTGTATTTTTATTGTGCCAAAACTATCATCAAGATATGTGTAGAGTTTTGTTTTGCAGAAAGAATGTGTAAGCAGCAGCTTGTTTGGATCTAAATCTGTCACTAAATCTCGAGGAGAGAGTTGACATATAGTTGCTTCTGATGTTGGTCAGATGTAGTGCGTCTGGACGTTGGTTAGATGGAGTGCTTCTGGACGTTGGTCAGATGGAAGTGCATCTGGACGTTGGTCAGATGGAGTGCTTCTGGCGCTGGTCAATGGAAGTGCTTTTGACGATGTCAGATGGAAGTGCTTCTAACAAGGGTCAGATGGAAGTGCTTCTGACGATGGTCAGATGGAGTGCATCTGAAGACTTTCAGATGGAGTTGCTTCTGAGGGTCATATTCAGCGTGTTATCTTATTTGGGCATTTCGTGCGAGGAACTATATGCAGTGTCAGATGAACCTTATCAAAGCTCAGAATTACCATTCTATTATAGCTGATCATAGTTGGGAAGTTCGTTTGAAGGCAACATTTGAGAATGGTCGGTATCTGCATTTCTAAAACTGAAGACCCACGAATGACAATTTTCCGATCAAGGAAAGGTTCCTTATGGAAGTTTGTGAGATTCGATTGACATGATATCTCTTTTAGTCAATTAAGAGATTTTCTATAATTGGATTTTACCTTCCAAGAATATCTTTTTGGGAACCAATTCGGATTTACTCCACTTATGGAAACTGGAGATTCGATTGTATGGGCGACTGAATCAGAAGGGTTCAAGATCTACTTCAACGGTTATCATATCTTCTCAGATACAGCCTCGTTCAATCACGATTGATGACGTCCAATCAAGGATTGAAGAGCGATCCTTTGATCGTGTGTCCAACGGCTAGTTTGGAGGCAAGTGAGTATAAAATAAGAACCATGGTGATCCACGAAGAAGACGGCGAACGACAATCCAAAGTGAGAGTTATTCAAATTTCACCCAAAATATTCTGAGTGCTCAAAATCTCATTCACTGTGAGATCTTGTAAGAGAGAAAAACTAAGTGGTTGATCGATTGTAATTCTCTTCGATTCATAGTGAAATCCAGCCGATCGGCTGTCATCGTGGGAGAGTGGACGTAGGCTTGACAAGCTGAACCACTATAAACTCAGCGTGCACATTTCTCTTCCCTATACTCTTTCGCTGTGTTTAGTTTTTCATTGCACGTTGTTCTTGTTCTTAGATCGCATATTGAAATTGTTTTTAATTCCGCAAGAAATTTCAATTTAGATTTCTATTCACCTATTCACCGATTAAGTGTTCGGGGATTTGGTTACATTAATTTTTCAATTAATGCCCTTTCGGTACCAATTTTCATGAAAAATTCTTGATTTTATGATTTTAGATTTTCTCTTGTTTGGTGTAATGCTAATGCAAAATGACATGAAAATATGCATGAATGACGTGGATGACATGACAAGTATGATTCTAAATTATATGCTATGCATGATATTTTTGGTATTTTTTTTTTATGGATTTTCGGATTTATGAAAAATGATGGCAAAACAATGCTAAAATGAAGACAACATCAATTATAACATAAGAAATCGACCTCTCAAAATCTCAATTTATATTAAATGTTATTTCCATGTAAAAGACGATAAAAAAATGCAATTTACCATAAGAAAAAGGCGTCACATTTTTGGTATTTTTTAGGAATTTTATTAAAAAAGGAAAAACACAAGAATTTGAACAAAAATAAACAATCTTGCCATAATTCACCTTAAATTCCGATTAATACTCAACATGCCATTGGATCAGGGCCAGAGAACGGATTATATAAAGAATTACCATCACCCCTATATACATAGGGCAAACCATAAAATTCTTTGGAGTTATCAATCCGCCCCTAAAAAATAGAAGGTTTGATGTATAATCCTCATGTATATTTGAGCACGATCATACTTCAAAAGTGAAGTCAAATTGCATGCATTGATATGCATATTCCGACGGGACAAGGCACAAGGGAGCATGAATTATGGGCATAATTGTTTATTTAAGTGCAAATTTTAAAAAACAACCATCACATGAATCACAAGTATGCAATGGTAATGAACAAATCAAAATAGGCAACATATATTAAGAATATTCTCGGATAAAGATCGTTCGAAATTCAGATTAGCTTTGGATTTGGTTCGCGATCTTGGACTCACGACTAAGGCTCCTTCGATCAGTGGTGTTGCGGTGGGAAGCTCCTCTTACGATACCTATACAACCTACTGGAAAAATTGGGAGCATTGTGATTGAATTTGACCCTTGACCTTACCATATTGACTTTTGGACGTCCAAGAGAATGGGTGTTCTTCATGCAGTATGTGGAAGCATTCATCGATGACCAATATGCACATGTGTGGGTGCTCTGGGAGTTCTCAAACTGTGGCTCCTAAGAAAGGAAACATCATGAAGGCATGTAAGAATAAAAAGAATTTGAAGAACTGTAGACCCCCTTTGGATGTTGTTCGGAATTGTGGCTGCCATATATTCAATTGTGAGTGGACTCTGACCTGCAAGGAAAAGGGAAGACTCTCTCTCTCTCTCCCTCTCTCGTAAATCGCTCTCCACGGTATAACCGTGTATGAATAATGAGTTGGCCCCCCGAATCTTTGCCGTGTGTTCTATCGTCTAATGGCTTCGTGGCTGCTCAACAGCTTGTAAAAGGCATCAATATGTTCCTGAGTTTACATATGGGAGGGCTCCGAAGGATTCTGATCGTGCCTATGACATTGAAACATGGCAAAACCAGAAACATGAAGCATGATGATTTAATATGATAAGAAACAACCTTGTTCTATCGCTATGCGATGCCGAATTACAATCAGGTGCTTGGGAATGCTGGCGACATGATGCGTTGCTGCGGCCATTGCGATCGACGAATTCGGACTCCTCGGAGCAGGGGTCATGACGAGGACAGCCGTTCGTCCATTACTGTGAATACGGACTTTTTCCGTGGCTTCACATATCTTGCTTGGCGGATGGTGGCTAGATTGCGTTGGGGAGCTCTTCATGGTAATTCACGAGCGCAAGGCTTGCAGGTATGGCTTCGACATTCAGGAAACCCTCGGTTTTGGCTAACGAAAAGAACTATTTGGAGAACCCAAGCAACAATGCATGAATGCGCTTTTTGTTCTTTTCGTCAAGCTTCGTAGGGTGTCCTGCAAAAGAAAAGATAAAATCTTGAGAGCAGCTCCCTTTCCAGACTTTATTATGTACGATCTCCGTGACCAATCTCTCTTTTGATAGCTATGTATCTCCCTGCTGAGTGGCTCCCAATGTCGTCTTCTCCATTGCCGCTTGCGCCTTGTGACGAATCGAAGCTTTTTCATGGATACGGTGGACCCTTCCTTTCTCAATGTACCGTATGTGTATAATATTGTGTGGCCTCTTCCCTAATTTCCTGCAAGAGGTCTCCTTTTATAGCCCGATAGCTAGGTTTTTTCAAGGAAGAACGTGACCTGCTTTCCTAATGTAGATGCATATCTTTTGCTCCTTTTACTCCACGCATATTCGTTCTTCATGAGAAAAGATTTATTTCTTTTGCCTTTTATGAGCCCATGGCCTCACAAACTTCCCTTTCTTTCCTTCATAGAGAATATGGCCGAAAATATATTCTTCTTTTCACACAATCTAATTCGAATTATGGTCATATTCACTTTTCAAGTCAGATGAATTTCTCCCATGAGTGAGAAACAATTGATTCGACCATATTTTCAATTTGTATGGGTTCATTCTATTTAATTTAATTAAGCTCAAAGCATCGACGGTCCGATAAAATATGCAAATGCAATGCATGAGAATTTTTTTGTGAGAATTATGACTAACTCTCGTTTTATAAAGTAAATTGCATGATTTTCTAAAATCAAAATTTAGGTGTTAACACCAAGTCAGGCCGCGACGGTCGTCGGCCAGGGCTATTGCGGCCTCGCAGGCCCAGGACAAGCCGACCCTAGGCCGGTGAAGCCGCGACGGTCCCAAGCGATGGTAGTCGCGGCCTCAGCTCAAGCAGACGAGGAGTCGGAACCCCCGTGCGATCTAAGCGTGGGCCTCGCGTCCTCTCCGGTAGCTGTCGAGCCCGCGACGGCCCTTGGCCAGAGTCGTCGCGGCCTCGCCGGCCCAAGGCGAGCCAACCTTGGCCCCTGGGTCAGCCGTTGTTGGCCGCCGGCCACCATCAAGAAACCTAAGGTTTCTCTATATTTTCTTAAATTTTCGTTAATTCAATAATTAATGACGTGGAATTTCCATGTGTACATTAAATATTCAGGAAAATGGCTTGGCCGGCGCCACGTCAGCATTTTCGGCGGTTACATCACCTTTTCTGATGGCCACGTCATCTTTGGCACTCACGTGAACACTTTTTAAAAAAATCGGCATTCAAGTTAATGTTTTGAAAGTTATGGCACTTAAGTGAATGCCATACGAAAGTTATGGCACTTGTCATGTACTTTTCCCGTTAGAATAAAAATCGGTTCTTGCACTGAAGTTGCTCTTCTTCGCAAGTAGGGATGGTTGTCACCTCGTCTAAGCCATGGGAAGTGCGAGGGGGTGTTCACTGTGCTCTGGCATAAGTAAAATGTTGCGATGGACAACTGAGCACCAAATGTGCCAGAGGGAGGGAGACGGATATTTTTTAAACCCTTTGTAATATGTGCTCAAGTTGGAGGGCAAAAATGCCGCTTATCGGTGTTTGGTTTTGCAGGCAAATTGTTTCGACTTTACTGTTCCAACCGATGTGGTATTTTCCCAGGAAGTTAAGAAATTGCAGGCGAAGCAATTCAAGCCTTTTCAGCAAGTCACTCTCGAGCCCTTGGAGCGACACCATGCTTGTGTCGTCGGTGGCTACTACATACAAAAGAAACAGAGAGCTGCTCCTGCATCGTAAAAAGTCCCAGGCCGCCTTAGCTGTTCAATCTCCTATCTTTTAGCCTCCAGGATGCAGTAGAATGTAATTTTTAGATTGGAACTCCAAGCTATTCAAGGTTTTTGGTGAGCTCTTGTAATGGACCAATATTTTGAAATGAGTTCGGAAAATTTCCGCCTTAAGGTAGGTAATTCAGTTGACATTTTTCAAGGATTACGAAGAGAGAATGGATCAACCATCATCAAATTTAAAAAGCTACTTGCAGTTCTTGTAACTATTGGGCTCAAACCTGTGTTACATTGGATTACAGACATGATTGAACTCTCATTATAAGTCGTACACGAAAAGGGATGAGATGATTTGCTTCTCAAATTCCTGCTCTACCCCATGGAAGAATCATACACGCAAAGGTTTGTGGGAGGAGGAATGCATCGAGCCACCATCAAATTTAAAAAGCTAGCTGCGGTTCTTGTAGCAATTAGGCCCACACCTTAGTCATAGTGTATTAGAGACAAGATTGAAATCTCATTATATGTCGTTGCTGGGACCAGAGAACCTTTGCCTTCTCTGGGTCTCCTACACTAACACAGCATGCGTCCTCTCTTTCTAGCGCTAAGCATGGACAAAGAAAACTACTGAAATTGCATAAACTGACTCCAAGCACTCCTGAGTTCATATAACCTGGAAGAGACATGCAGACTCATTTATTTTTCTGTTAAAAGCATACTCTTATTAAAGAAACATAAATGTCCTAAATCCATCGCAATTTGATGCAACTGCGAATGCATACGCTGGACATAATTAAGAGACAGATGATTATAATTAGCCCATCGACTGCTTTGATCACTAGAATTTCCTCATGCTGCCCTTAGAGTTCTAACGATGGTTCTATAGGATGAATTCTCTATTCCTGTAATGTGCATTCATGTGATTCAATTGGCAATTCATGCCTTTTCTATTCACACAAAACAAAAAATTGAGGAACCATGTGTGCAATATTGAATTCATTGACACAAGCAGGCACATGAATGCATCGCTATCGGTGCATATATGGCGATGATCTGATGGTCCAAAGGAAAATAAAAAGAAAAAGTTATATGTTACCTATCCTTGTGAATCGGCTGCATGAAGTTTATCCTTGATAAAATGTAGCTGAGCTGTGACTTCCGCAATGTTCATCCGATCTCTGCTTGCTTCGATTGAGCAGGTGACTCCAATTCCATAGACCATCTCCAAGCATTCCCGAGCTGCATCATCTCTGCCAATGCCCATTTGGCTCTCCATCTCTTGAAGTAGAAGAGGATCGGTAATCTCTAGGAGATGTCCAGGTAAGGCTTCTTTGACGAAGTTATGAAGGTTTAAATTTTCTTTGAACATTTCGTTTGTTGGACTCATACCCGTGAACATCTCAAGCAAGAGAATGCCATAACTATAAATATCGCCTTCTCTTTAAACCACGCTTTCCGTTCCATATTCTGCACTTCATTCGAATTTCCAAATAAAAAATAAGTAGTAGTAGCACAAGTAGTTGAGGCAGAAGGAAATAGTGCGCACACACTGCATTTTTATTGAATGTAATGTGTTTGTTCGTCTTTAGGGGACATAGGAGAGGAGACTCACCTGGAGCAACATAGCCAATAGTTCCTCTTACACTAGTTGAGCTCATCTTCGCTTTAGCGTCATCGGTGGATTCAATCACGACCTTCGCCAAACCAAAGTCTCCAACATGTCCAACCATTTCGGCATCTAGCAAGACATTGATTGGCTTCAGATCACAATGTATAATAGGGCTTTGCAAGTGGTTGTGGAGATAATCTAATGCTGAAGCAACATCGATGGAAATATTTATCCTCTGGATGAGACTCAACTTTTCTGCATTTCCAGCTAGATGAGCTAATGATGGTCTTGGATGAAGCCAATCTTCTAGGCTTCCATTGACCATGAACTCATAAACCAAGGCCTTAAACTCATTGCCCCTGTAATCAATTCCTGAGCACACTGTGAGGACTTTCAAAAGATTACGGTGTCGGACGTTCTTTAATGCCTCGCACTCAGATAAGAAGCTCTTCACAGCCCCATGAAGCATCAAATTAAGTACTTTCACAGCAATAACAATTTCATTCTCATCGAGGACTCCCTTGTAAACAGATCCAAAACCGCCGATCCCAATTAAGTTATTTGAAGAAAACCCATTGGTTGCTTTAAGGAGCATTCTGTAAGATAGATTCAGTGACGAATCATCTTTAGAACTTGAAGCTTGTTCTGTTCTTTTCTTCTTCCACCGACGAAAGTACATAAGAGCAAGAACAAGAGCTATTCCTGAAACCCCGAAGAAAATCGAGATGACGAGCTTCCATTTAGGGATTAGCCTCCGGCAGGAGTTTCTGCATTTCTGGAGGTGAAATTCGGGCATTTCTGCACAAAGCTTGTCATTTCCGAAGACAAAAGTAGCGCTGACATTACTAAAGATTCCTTTAGTGGGTAATTCACCTTCAAAATTATTGTACGATAGATTCAGGATCCCTAATGAGTGAAGTGCTTCAAAAAACTCTGGAATCTGACCAGATAAATTGTTGTGTGAAAGATCTAGCTCCTTGACATTCCTAAACAAACTAAGAGATGAAGGAATGGAGCCTCGAAAAGAGTTTTCCTGCATTTTGAGCACTTCCAATCCAACACAACTGCCAAGACTGGCCGGAATATTGCCTTCCAACATGTTTCTAGAGACATCCAGTTGAGTTAAAAGATTCAATTTCCCGACTTCCTTAGGTAGGACACCGGTGAGATGGTTCTGAGACAAGTTGAGAAGTATGGACAGTGATGACATACCTATGACCTCTAGAGGTATGGTGCCATTCAAGTTGTTACTAGAAAGATCAAGTTCCACCAAACTTCGGCACTTCGATAGATGTGAAGGAATGTGGCCGTCAAAGTTATTGTGATCGAGATAAAGTCGTGCCAGGCTGGCTAGGTTTCCTAATGAAGAAGGAATTGCTCCGGAAAAATCGTTATATGATAAATTCAGTTCTACTAGGTTATGAAAATTTCCCAAAACTGAGGGCACCATACCTGATAACCCATTGTGGTCCAACAGCAACCTTTCTAAGTTGACGAGATTTCCTACTTCTTGAGGAATCGTGCCAAACAGTAGATTCCAGCCCAGCCTCAATTGAAAGAGAGTAACAGACAAATTACCGATGCACTCGGGCAACGTCCCGCCAAACCTGTTGTCTTCTGAGATCAACTGCTGTAGGTTGGTAGTGTTAGTCAACGAGCAAAGGAATCTCAAATCATCATACCCTCCACTTCCCAGATAGTTAGAACCAACTCCCAATCTTTGGAGCTTGTTTAAGCGGCCCAAAGGAGGCACATTCCCCGAGAGTTTGTTCTCATTGGCTTGTAGATACACTAAGGCGGTTGCATTAGATATTGACCAAGGAATCGCGCCAGTGAATCGGTTAGTGGTAATGCTGAAAAACTCAATGTTCGGAAGAGTAAAGCCTATATTGGCAGGAAGAGTCCCTTCTATTTGGTTTAAACCAATATCGAGCAGTGTCACAGAAGAAAGATTGAAGAGTGATAGAGGAGCCGTGCCTGACAACCTGTTTAGTGCTACAGCAAGCACTTTGAGTTTGGTCAGTTTGCCAAGAGCTGAGGGTATCTTCCCACTTAATCCATTCATAGCGAGACCGAGAATCTCTATCACCGACATGTTTCCAATGGATGAAGGAACAGTTCCCGTTAGATAGTTTTCAGATAAAGTGAGATACTGAAGCTCCAGCAGAGAACCAATTTCAACCGGAATTTCTCCGACCAGCCTGTTGCCTCCTAGGCGTAGATGTGTAAGGCGAGCGCAACCCAAAAGGTTTCTCGGGATTTCACCTTCCAATGTGTTGTAAATTAATTTCAAGACACGTAATCTGTGCAAATGGCCGACTTGTTCCGGGATTTTGTCGTGGAAACTATTGTTGCTTAGCATCAAGACTCTCAAGAAGCTCAAATTTCCAATGTGAGAGGAGATGGATCCCGAAAGCTTCAGGTCTTGTAGGTCTAGTCCCGTTACTCTGTGATGCATGTGACCGCAACTGACGCCATACCACTGACAATGGTCGGTTGTATGGTTCCATGAACTCAGAGCCCCGTAAGGGTCCTCGGTTATCGTGCTCTTGAAGGCAAGCAATGCGAACTTGTCAGTCACGTTACTAACTGAAGACACCAGGCTAATGAACGGCAAGAGCACTACTACACATGTGAAAAATAGACGACATGGCGACGACAACTCAAGAAAAGTCAGGTTGAGAGGTTCCATAGCACTTGACGGGAAATCTTAAGTGATACCTGAAGAATGTATGGAAGTTGAACGAAAGGAATTTTCAGGACCATGAAACAGGATTGAAATTTGTATGGACAAGCTTCGATGGAGAAGACACTTATTTAGGAGCTGTTTGAAGTCAAATCTCAGCTGTGCACGCCAAGTTGATTAGTCATCCCGCCCTATATATCACGGCAAATTTCAAGTAACATGGCACGTTTTGTTCACTAGCGAATGAGTCGCCTTCATGCAATTAATTCACAATGGTTACGTAATGGACTAACGTGATAAAAACGCCAAAAAAAAGAAGAAGAAAAAAGACAAAAAAAAAAAAAAGTCATGGTGAATGCGTCCCATTTAACTTTGAAGAATCATATAATGCATTAAGTATTTTACTATTCACCGAAACAGCATTTGGACAAAGGCAGTACATGAGTATAGCCATAAGTAAATTATGAAGTCATCCTTCAAAATCAACTAGTATTATACTATTAGCCGAAATAGCATCCAATAGCCGTGGTGTATACATTTAGCATTCATAAAAGGAACTTAAAGTACGTTAACTTGAACTCTAGCCGATTCAGATGAATACGTTAACTCCAAATAATCGAATTTAGAGCAGTAAAAACTCGATTATAAAGCTCATGAAAATTGAATAATTTTGATTAGACGATTAAAAAATTAAATACGCGATTAGGAATTTGCGTTAGTTCAGGGATTAAAAACAGAATTTTATCTAAATTTTATATTCCTTTGTTTTGTCCGTCGTATCTCTAACTCTCCTCTTTTTGACTTTTGCTCCGCCTCTTTTCTTTTCAACGCACTTGAAAGGGTTCGACGCACCTGTGCAACTAGTGACTTAGGACGAGAATGGCGGAAAAGTGAACCGCACCCGACAACAATGGAGGAGTAATGGAAAGGTAGCAAGCACGATAAGCACCGGACTGAAACAATAATGCTTTCTTACTGCTTTCTCCACGGTCGACCCAGTCTTCCATGCAAATGCAGATCTATTTTGCTCGTGAGTGGTAACTTAGGACGAGAATGGCGGAAAAAGGAACCGTACCCGACAACAATGGAGGAGTAACGGAAAGGTAACAAGCACGATAAGCACCGGAGAGGTGGCAACCACTTTCAAGGGACTGAACTGAAACAATAAAGGCTGCCACCCACTTAGTTCTAGGTGTGGCTCTTACGCGTGCTCCACAAAGTCCTTAGTGAATGATTCCCTTTTAACTTTGAAGAATCATATAATACCATCTTAGGCACTGACCCAACCCATTTGGACAAAAGGGGAGTTAGGATTATTTGAATACTTAAATATTAATTCAGGCATTCATCTAATTATTTAAATTTTTAGGATAGTTAGCAGTAGTTGTTATAACTAATTGATTGTGATCCCACATTCATGATATATTGACATTTAAATTACATCAACACAATATTATGCACATTAATTTTACGTGATAACCGTCTCGTCCGAAGAAACAGAGACCTGCTCTTGCATCGTAAAAAGTCCCATGGTGCATTAGTTGTTTAATCTCCTATCTTTTAGACTTTCAGGATGCACTTGAATGTCAGTATGTAAGTCTTTCTTAGATTGGAACTTCAATTTATTCAAGGTTTTTGGTAAGCTCTTGAAGTGGACATCAAACCATATCGAGGAGGAGGTGCTAGGGATCCGTTGTCCTATCCGCTTCGGCCAATTACTCGAGTGAGGGCGAGGGAATTCAAGAAGCTATTGGCATCATGGTTCAAGATTTTTGGAGTGGAGGTGATCTTGGCACAATACGATCACATTTGGCCTCACGAATTCCGAACGGGTTTAGGGCTAACGAGCTCCGAATGGGCTCAAATTTGGTCAACTGAAGCAAATCGGCGTACTAATCAATACTCACTGCCTTTAACTGTGAACTGCAATGGATTTCGGCTATTCGGAGTCGTTTGGATGGACTTTTAGACCTTTTTCTATTTTTAGGTGAATTTTATTAATTAAGGATATTTTCATCTTTTTTCCCTTTTAGGGTTAGCACCATATTTAAGGGTGCTTATAGATTTCTGATAACACAACATTGATTTCAGAATTAATCGGTTTTCTTTCTCTTCTTCGATTTCTCTTGAAGACTAGACCAAATCAAGTTTCCTTGTGGCGGTCGATCGACTTATCAAGCAAGATCGTAATTTCTCTTGTTCGTGGCGTATATAGCGTGGATTAGTTGACACAAATTCGTCAATAGGACACGCTCATATCGAGGTTACCAATCACAGGTTTGATTGGGGGTCGAGGTTCGCAATTCGCAACTCTTGGATCTTCGTAGAACGATCGGTTTCCGTAGCGATTCACATCATCTGGTATCAGAGCTATTTCTATGAGGTCTAGTTATCTTACTTTTACTACTTTTCATTCAGCAATATAGGGTTTATAGAATTGAGGATTCGTTATTAATCAAATTAGGGTTCTGATTTGTTCTTGGTGTGATTTCAATTTTTATTTAGGGTTTTCGGTCCTAGTTATTTTGATTGTATTGAGTTCGTAAAAAAAAGTTATGGCAAAAAAAGGTAAAAAAAACCAAAAAAAAAAGAAAGAAAACCGAACAAAAAAAAGATTCAAAAAAAAGCAGAACAAAAAAATTCAAGAGGACGTCTCCTTTCTTTTTTTTGTTAGTAGGATCGAATAAAAAAAATTCAGTAGCAGAAATTGAATCTAAATTCGAATCTAGCGAAAGTTACTGAATTGCTGAATTGAATAATATATTGCTGAACTGATCTTATTTGATGGTTTAGTCGATTGTTATGAGGAGCTTGAGAGATTGGATTCTAGTCTGATAAAGAACTTGTGAGAAGAAAATGAGAGGTAAAAGGCAAGAATGTGCGAGCTCAATTGAGGAAAGAAAAAACCGAAATTGAGTTAAATACGAGGTGAGTGATAAACGCCTTGAGCGAAACACGTGTAAGAGCGTTTGGTGAGGTTTCTTCTCTTTTTAACATTTTCTTGCAGGTTTAGAGGAAAAAAAAATCATGTCCAGCCAGGAAAGCGTAAATCAAAGGGATGATGGCACCAATCCAAGGGATGATGCGATTCTAGCAGGCATCCAGCAGTTGAGCTTACAACTTGAAGCACTTAGCAACCGAGTTATGAGATGTGGGACGAGGCTTGATGGTGATTGAGAGCCACCACGAGAGAGGCCACAAAATCAGCGAGATATGCCTAGGGTACAACCTAGATGGCAGCGGCAATTTGATAAGGATTATGTGTCTGATACAGAAGATGACCAAGATGACAGGATTGAGCGGAGGAACGGACGCTAAGAAGATGATGAACTTGGCAACATCAAGAAGAAGATTCCATCTTCCTAAGGAAAGAATGATCCTGATGCGTATCTAGAAAGGGATAAACGAATGGAGATGGTATTTGACTGCTAGTGATATTCGGCGCTCAAGAAGGTAAAAATTGTAGCGGTTGAATTCATTGATTTTGCTATAAATTGATGGGATTAACTTGTGAGTAGCGGGAGACGCAATGGTGAGAAGTAGATAGAAATGTGGGTTGAGATGAAAGCAGTGATGAGGTTGCACTTTATACCAAGTCATTACCATCGAGATTTGTTCCATAAACTGCAAAATCTCACACAATGTAACAAGAGCGTGGAAGAGTACCATAAGGAGATGGAGATTGCCATGATCTGCGCTAATGTGGTGGAGGATCGTGAAGCCACAATGTCGTGATTTCTGTGTGGTTTGAGTCGAGACATAGCAAGGGTGATAGAGCTGCAACCCTGCAACATTATGTTGAGTTGGAGGAATTGGTGGATAAAGCCATCAAGGTTGAGAGGCAACTGAAATTGCAGAAACTGATTCCAAGCACCCCTTAGTTCATATAACCTAGAAGAGACATGTAGATTCTTTTCTTTTTCTTTTTTTGTTAAAAGCATACTCTTGATAAAGCTACATAAATGTTCTAAATCCATCGCAATTTGATGCAACTGCGAATGCATACGCTGGACATAATTAAGGAATGGAGGATTATGATTAGCCTATCGACTGCTTTGATCATGAGAATTTCGTCATGCTGCCCTTAGAGTCCTAACAATGGTTCTATAGGATGAATTATCCATTCCTGTAATGTGCATTCATGTGGTAAATTAAAAAAAAAAAAGCCCTGATAATTCTTACTAGTATTTTAGCTCCAAATACTAGGATTTGGAGAGTAAAACTTGATTAGACAGCTCATGCAAATTCAATAATGTGATTAGACAAGTTAAAAATTCAAGTACTTGTTAAAAAATTATGTTAATTCAGAGATCAAACATGAATCATTTCCATCCTCGTAAATTCGACTTTTTGCTTTTCCAATTATGAAGCGAGTCACTTTTCCGGGCCCAACATGCACTTGGTTCCTACCAAAAGAAGACTCATGGAAGGATTCTGGTGCTCCTTTCTCTTTGCCACTTTTAGAGAAAATGCTTAGCTGGGCCTGATTCACATATGAATCGAGTCAAACACAGCTTGGAAATTTCATTTCTTTGTCATCCGCGGGAACTAGCGGACACACCCGCACAACAGGTGACTAATTATGTTTTATATTTTCAATTTCATTTGAAATAAAAAAAATTATGCAAAAAAACACTACTGATATTTTGAAAATTGTCTGAAAATGATAAAAAGAGAAATCAAATAGAAAATTTGTTGTAATTATTTTCTCTAAGGAAAACTCGATAGACTGAGCATGGGAACAAGGGCTTTGAAAGTGAAAAACCTCCATCTTAGAAGGCACAATCAAAGACCACAAGCCATATTCTGAACAACTATGGGATAGAATTAAATATATCCAATTATGATCAATTGAGTTAGGTAAAACAAAAATTACTCAAGCCGACCAACTCACAATCCTATCAAATACGAGATAACCATTATCAAGTAAAACACAATAATAACTAGGGATAATACCACGAAAAACCCTAAACTGGTACACTTGTGTAAATTTACCCCCAATTTTTTTTTTACCATGAAAAATCCTAAACTGGTACACTTACGACAAATTTACCTCAAATTGGTACATCTGTGACAAATTTACCTCAAATTGGTACATCTGTGACAAATTTACCCTCCGTTAGTTTTCGTTAAATCTAACAGTTAAATTGCTGAATAGGATGACATGTGTAATTTATCGATGTATCAATTTGGGGTTTTAACTATATATTTGTCACATGTGTTTTAATTTGAGATTTTTCGTGACATTAATCCAATTTATCTGAGGGTAAATTTGTTATAGGTGTACTAGTTTAGGGTTTTCAAGGTAAAAATAATTAATTTATGATAAATTTGTCACATATGTACCAATTTGAGATTTTTGATGATTAAATAAATAGTTCGGGGGAACTTTGCCATGGATGTACCAGTTTGAGGTTTTTCGTGGTCAAAAAAATAGTTTGGGGTAAATTTGTCACATGTGTACTAATTTGGGGTTTTTCGTGGTATTAACCTAATAACTATGACTCAACTAAATTAAGATTATTCATTGTCGCGACCCATCCGGAAGCGGACGCGGCTAATGGATTGCCGATCGCGGGCCTTCCCCCGCACAAGGGTGCAGATCGCGGGCTTTGGATCGGCGCGGGCCCTCCCAGACCCATACCAAATCGCGACGGGAGTATTTTTCAAAGGGATTCGACGATAACAGCCGATCGCTTTCGACCTTAGTGTGGTCGTGGTGGCATGTGCAACTTGTGCATGCATTTGGAGTCGCCACCGGTCTTTTTTGGAGGGTAGACCGGAAACCTTATTGACCGATTGGGAGAGATCGATCAATTCTGCGGAACCAGAGATTTTGAGTTCGGGGACTTGGTTACGTTGATGTCATTACCAACGCCCTTTCGGTACCTAATGCGAGTAATTTTCCTAACTAGGATTTCATGCAGGCACAATTTTGGGTGAGGTAAGTCTGACTTTGCACATTAACCAGTTTAACATGCTCACGTAATCATAATAAATAAATAGATGTCAATCACATAAATATCTATCCTACGTGGTGATCATGGAATTATGATTTAATGGGTCTCGAGCCAATGAGACCACATATAATCATTTTAATATTTTAATAACGGAGAGCCGCTCTTCGCTTCTTCTTGGTTTCTTGAACTCTTCAAGAATTGGGCCCCAAAGAGCTCGCCGACTTAAAAGGCTCCTCCACGTAATCCTCGTAGCATTTACATCAACAATTGACTATGCTAAAAATAAAGATTACATGAAAAATAAAAGGAGTACGCAGCCTCCATTTAATAATTACAACCCCAAATATATAAATAATCATCATACATTCATATATACATCAATCACATTGATTAGGGATTTTTCCATGATCACCACCCTTTCACGTAAGTAATAAATTCACAATTTAAAACTTAGGAAGGCACAATAAAAATTCTACGTTGAATCATATTCAGAATTTTTACGTAAAATAAGATAGCCATAAATTTTCGATTCAAAATTGATTTAGTCTCAATTTTTGCTACGTTGATTAATTTATCATATAAAATAATCAATCTCCATTAGCCATGTAAGACGAACAATTCGTTAATACATATTGGCCATAGTATTGCAAAAATTGCAAAAAATCAATTAAATGCACGAAAACACCTAAGGATTGGCTCTGATACCACTGTTGGGATCCACGTAACACGTAGCGGAAATAAATAACAACCCACACATGTATCTCCAGAGGCGTACTTCGTGCATTTCAATCGAAAAAAATCACAAAGTCTCAAAGGGAGTAAATAGATTACCTCTCGTAGCGTGCTTGAACGGAGGTGTCGGTTCGATATTCTTCGATCTCAGCCTCCACAAGTGTTAGGCATCTAGTTCGGACGCACCACCAATTGACGAACGGGGAGACGACTAATAACTCCACAACAATTGTGCTAGCAATATGCGGAATCAATATTCCGAACTTAGTATATTTTGCTCGCTCAAGATTATGAGAATATAGAGAGTGTTTGTGTTCTTCTATCTAAGCTCTCAAAAATTTACACACTCTACAAAATGTCTCTCCCCTCCAACCTCAAAACTCTTGCCATCCTTTTATAGCCAAAAATACCTTCCAATAAATTGTATTTAAAAATAGCACTAAAAATTATAAATTCTATCTAAAAATAGCACTCACAAATAAATGACATTTAAAAATAGCACTAACAATAGCACTCACAATTTATAATACAAAAATTCTATTTAAAAATAGCACTAACAATAGCACTCACAATTTATAATATAAAAATTCTATTTAAAAATAGCACTAACAATTATAAATTCTATCTAATAATAGCACTCACAAATAAATGACATTTAAAAATAGCACTAACAATAGCACTCACAATTTATAATACAAAAATGCTATTTAAAAATAGCACTAACAATAGCACTCACAATTTATAATACAAAAATTCTATTTAAAAATAGCACTAACAATTATAAATTCTATCTAATAATAGCACTCACAATTTATGATAAATAAATGCCATTAAAAAATAGCACTAACAATAGCACTCACAATTTATGATAAATAAATGTCATTTAAAAATAGCACTAACAATAGCACTCACAATTTATAATACAAAAAATGCTATTTAAAAATAGCACTCACAATACAAAAATGCTAAAAAAGGCACTAACAAAGGTGTTAAAAATAATAACCATTATTATTATTACAAGAGTTAAAGAGGTTACCAAACAATACAAATATGCATAACGTATAAATACGTATGATGTATAAATACGTAGAGCATACGTATACATCCGTGAAACCGGGGACTAATTGAAAGAAAAATGTGCAATTAAGCCCTTTTGGTAAAAATTGATTAAATTGGAGGGCAAATTGACCTAATTGCACTTCAAGACTTTAGAATCCAATGTCATAGCTTATAAAAAATGAGAATTGAAAACTAAAAGACTCGAAAATGATTTTTTTTTAGGTTCGGTTCGGGTTTATGTTTGTGAAGGAACATAGTGACCCGAGCCGAATTTTTGAGATTTAAAGTGACACACTTGAAGAGGAAATTAAAACAAAATTATCGAATATTTTTGGGTATTTTTCTGACCACGAATGGTATTTTTCTGATTTTTTGGGTATTTTTATAATTAAATAAACTCGAAAAATATTAAAAATACCGAAAAATATTTTTTGTTCAAAATTGGTTCCTAAGGTTAAACCAAGGCTTCCAAAGTTGATTTTGTGATTTTATGACCTTTTTTGATATTTTTAATTAATTTTAAAGAATAAAAATCACAATAATAAATGGTAAAAAAAATCAGGTGTCAACAGCTGCCCCTCTTTGAAAGGAATCTCGTTAGAGGTTTCTCTCAAAGATAAGGTGGCACCTGATTCCTAACCGACTCAACTGGGAAAATAAGAGAAGAAATGTTATGACATCGGATCCTTAAGCCTATTGATAAAAGCTCAAATCAATCTCCGGTTTGCTCTAACAATTTGAACATGGGCCGGAGTGAGAGAGGCTTACCTGAAGCTCACCTGTCGGATGCTGCCGGTTGCGACGACTTTCAAGAAGATGCCTAGGACTCGTCATTCAGAATATCCCAGGGAGATTAAGCTCTGACCTGTATGGTAGGTCATACCATGATGGGATTCCTAACTTGTAGGAACCTAAGGAAGGCGCATCCCACGCTTTGGGATTTGCCAAGAATTTTGATCCGTATGGTGGATCAGACCTTTGTGTTGATCCTTACTGCGATATTTATCAATGAGTGGACCCTTATGCGGTTTCTACCATATGTGACCCTTTAGGCGGTTTCTACCATTAATGTGATCCCTCAGGCGGTTTCTACCTTGGTTTGACCATTCAGGCGGTTTCTACCTTGAATTGACCCTTCAGGCGGTTTCTACCTTTGATTTGACCCTTCAGGCGGTTTCTACCTTGTGTTGACCCTTCAGGCGGTATCTACCATGTGTTGACCCTTCAGGCGGTATCTACCTTGTGTTGACCCTTCAAGCGGTATCTACCTTTGATTTTGACCATTCAGGCGGTATCTACCTTTGATTTGACCCTTCAGGCGGTATCTACCATTGATTTGACCCTTCAGGCGGTATCTACCATGAGTTGACCCTTCAGGCGGTTTCTACCTTGTGTTGACCCTTCAGGCGGTATCTACCATGTTTGAAAAGGGGTCTCATGACGAGGGTTCTCCACGTCCGATGAGACTGTTTGATATTTTGAAAATGGGTCCTGGGACGAGGGTTCTCCACGTCTGATAGGACTTTTTCTTTTAAAAGGATTTTTCTTCCCCTTTTTTTGAGACCCCGAAGTTTGTCGGGAATTCAGTTTTTTGAAGCAGTGAAAGATTTTATTTTGACAAAACTTCACTTGAGTCTGTTGAGGCGACATTCTGGGAGTTGGGTTCTCCAAGTATCCTGCATAAGTTTGAGCCTGAAAGATTTTTCTTCACCAAGAAAACGTTAGTAATCTTTGGGAAGACCACGGCTGTCCATTTTGACAAAACCGTATGATTTAAGTTTTAATCATGAAATGTGCATTTTGATGCTGGGGGTTATCCAAAGCATTCTTGCAACATGCAAATGTGATCACAAATCCCTTGCACGGAAAATCTGGATCAACAGTTTGAAAATTCCAAAAAGAGTTTGTTCAAAACATCAATTGGAATATTTCTCGACAATGAGGTCTTCTCACCTGTTTTGCGATCGTGTTTTTTTATAGGGGATACACTCGATTCCCTACTAACCCGTGCCTAGGTTTTAGGCTCATTCGCAGCGCATACATTTTGATCGGTCGGGAGGTCTTCCACGGGACCGTAATGTTGGGCTTGGATATTGGTCTTCAAGGGGGACTCACTTTTGAGTCAAGGTCATTGAATGAAAGTTTTCACCATCTGCTCCGGGTTTACAAGTCAAGAACCCTGCAAAATGAGAAAGAAATAGTCTTGCTCGTACTTCTTCGAGCTGAGCTGTATGTTAACCTAAGTGTCTTAGTCAGAGAAGACTGTTTCAGGGTTATGATGTTGGTAGGATTGGGGACCGAAAAAGGCTTGTTTTTGGCCCAGAATTCATGACGAGTTTGACATTGGTGATCATTGCTGATTTACCTCCTGTCTTTTCCTTTCTGCATCTTTAGTTTTTGAGGTGTACAACCGATTTTGAGGTGTGCACCAGCTCTTTAGAGAGCGTCCCTTGTTGCATTCAGAGACCGACTCTCTCCATGTCTTTGTTCTGTGCTTGGCAGCATTTGGGGAGCAGCTTTTTTTATTTGACTCCTTTAAGAATTTTCTTTTTTTTTTTTTTTTCATCCAAGTTTCACTGGGGATCAAGCAAACAGCTTTCATGAGCATCGGCCTTGCTTTTACCAGGCACTTTGCTTTTTCTCGATGCCGTGGATTTTTCTCATTCATTTTTGAAATCCCACTTTTTCTCATCTTCATAGGATCGCGTTAGACCTATGATCAAAGGTCTAACAAGGTTAAACATTAACTTAGGAATTCTTTTGCAAACCCTAAGTCTTGAACTTCTTCGTTTCTGAAGTGATGCTGCATCCGTCTTGGAATGTGCAATGATCACCAACGGGTTTATGAAATGATTCTGCAGGCTCAACTTGGCTATGCAAAGGATTCGGTGTGTGGGATAGAGAAATGAATGCTTTTCATCATCCTATGGCACTTGGATTACCATATAAACAACACACAAAGATTAATGTTAGTCCGAGCAAGAAAATTTCTAACCATTTTCTCCTGATGCTGCTGGACTCACCTCCATTTTGCCCCGATGTGGGGTGGTTCTTGACAGGGTTAAGAATGAAAACCGCCGTTCAAAGGGGTTATCAACGGTCACCTGTAGTGTTTGGGGGATATGAAACGAATGCCTCCGTCGTCCCAACCCATGTAATCGCTGCGAATGGTCCCTACTTCCGTAGGTCCAGATTCTGCTGTCTTATCCGCTCCATTTCTCTCTTAAGTGTATATAGGACGTGTTTGGACTAGGCTTTGCCTCTCGTCTTTTGAGAAAACGTCCTTTTGAAAGTTTTGAACAACTTTTGATTGGAAAAATCTCTTTCGTTTTCTCCAAAAATTTTACCCGTCAATGGGATTTTATGATGCCCAATGCATGTTCAGATAACCTCATGTTTCAAAACATGAATGCCAATGAAGTTAGAATCCTATGTCTTTTCTAGACATCAGATTCTAAAAGCTTTTCTTTTCTTCTCTATTTTTTATTCAACATTTTCAATGGATTGGGGAAAGGGATACTTACCTGTCCCCCGCGGCTGGAGATCCCTGAAAATGCGGAAGAAACATGTTATTGTTCGTTCATGAATTTTTCAAAAAATTAGAACGATACATCTTACCCTCGGTCGTGTGCCCCTGCGAGTGCACACAGGTTGTCAAAATTTGTCCTCCTTGATGGTGAGTCCCTATCAAGGATAAATAGCAAGTGTTAACTCATATTCCCAAATTGAAGACAAATTGGGACAATACAACTTTACTCTTGGTTCTCATCCCGTTCTGACGTCGCGTATTGATATGAACCACGTCTATCAAATCCGCTTATCCATGCTTGGAATATTTGCAATATCAATGGTTCAGCTGCCCCCGGTTGGGCAACGTCTGTTTTGTTATTTGAACAGATGGCTCCTTGGGTGATTTATCCACGTTTAACACCTGAGAATGGAAAGAAATGAGACATTACTTTGGTATTCGGTTGAAGATCGTTTAGGAACGATACATCGTTTTACCAAATGGGAGGCTTCGTGACCAAACGTATTTCGTGCTGAATGGGGGTAGATCCCATTATGCTCCGCGGGTGATAGTCATCGTTCATGGAATTTGCTCCACGGATTAAGTGATTAATCCATGGCCCTTGGATCGAAGACGTTCAAAGGGTAATGTTGACACTCAGAGCGGTTAGTTTTCAGCGTTAATTACAATGTTCCCGCGGGAACTTTACAACGAAATCCGTAACACATTCATTCGATGTATTCACCTCTCACTCTCCTGAGCCTTCTAATGATTTAGCACACGAGCTTCGAACCAGATGTCCGGTCGCCGGTACCGGTCACGACTGCGAAGATGCACTTGTTCCAAAATGCTTGACCCATAGGCTGAGTTGCTCATTCAGGAGATCGTCCGACCGCTCGAGTCGTCCAAGTTGAGCATCCTTAATTGCTGGTGACGGACTTCTCCCATTTTCGGCATGAACAACCTGGTTTCTCGGTTTATGCGTGATCCACACGCCGAGTTGCTCACTGAGGGACTCGCTTGAAATTTCAAGCCATTGACGCCCAAGTCGGGCATCCTCAACCGTTGGCGATGGGTTCCTCACACTACTTTCGACATGAACAACCTCACTTCTCGAGTTGGTATTTTCATCGTTGTCCAGTAGGTTTGTACCCGATGCTGGATTCGCCGTAGGAATAACACTAACGATCGGTTGGTGCTCAAATTGGGGAGTCCATACCTGCTGAAATTGTTGTACATACTCTTGGGGAGTACCAGGGTAACTCAGGGGGGAATTCAGCCGATCGAACCAAGAATAGATGTTTTCAAGGAGATCGTCTGAACCATCGAGCGACTGACACTCAGGTTGAGTATTGTCGACTACTGGAGAAGGAATCTTTTTGCCATTTTCGTCATGGACCACCTGATTCTTCGAGTCGGAATCTCCGTAATCGTCTCGCAAGATTGTATGTGCATCTCCTGCCAGTGTTAGATCCGCTGTAGGACTAGTATTAACGGCCAGTCGGTGCTCAGACTGGGGAGTCCCGATTTGCTGAAATTGCGGTACATACTCCTGAGGAGTACTGGGATAACCCATGGGAGTACTCTGATTGATGCCTGAACAATCGACCGTGTAATTGTCAGTCCCATCGGTGTTAAGAGGTGATTGGATGCTTCCTGCTTCATGAGGATTGCGATCACAGCCATGCTCATCGTTTAAACTTGAACTGCCTCTCTCTTGGTCTAGCGCCACTCGTCCATCTCTCAGTAGTCTTTTGTAGCACCAAAGGTGGTTCCTGACTTTATTTCTATCCAATTCCGGCATGTTCATGATCTTGAGTATGCGCGATGGGCGAGCCAAACTGATCCCTAACTGTTGAACTGCATCAACAAATTTGCTATGAAGCTCCGAGGTCCAATAAAACCTTGTTTTCTTGCTAGCCGAAGTAGGGTTGGCAACTCGGCGGCTACTCTTCGTGGAATCTGGTCGTGTTGAACCGCCTCTATCTTGGTCTAGCGACGCTCGTCCATCTCTCAGTAGTTTCTTGTAGCGCCAAAGGTGATTCTTGACCATATTTTTAGTCAGTCCCGGCACGTTCATGATTTCGAGTATGCGCAATGGGCAAGCAAAACTGATCCCCAACTGTTGAACTGCATCAACAAATTTGCTATGAAACTCCGGGGTCCAACGAAATCTTATTTTCTTGCTAGCCGAAGTGGTGTCAGCAACTTGGCGGTTACTCTTCTCGGAATCTGGTCGTGTTGGAGGTTGCTCTGGAGGGGATTTAGTGGTCTCAGATCGGCTGGTCATGATGGTGAGTTCATCATCGAGCGGACCCGACTTGTCATGACGCATGTTCCCTTCCACAATGGGCATCGACTTTGACCTTATAGCACTAGTTTCCTCTTGTAGATCCTCGGCGGTACCCGCCTGTTCCGAAAGATGTTGCGAAGGGCATTGCAACAAATGAGCATTATAAACCCCCAGATCTGGCTCTTCAGTGAATACTCCGTCCGTGGGAACAGGGTTACCGCACTCCAGGCAAATAGCGATGCTTAGAGCTTTTTTGTACTGAGTGTTTTTTATTCGAAGCTTTTCATTTTCCTCCCTTACAACCGCTAACTCGTGCCGATCGCGTTGCTGCTTCAGCCGGGTTCGTTTGTTTTCAAACCAGCACTTGACCTTCCGAGGCTCCCACCCTATCTCCTGGCCCATTTTGATTTTCTGTTCCATGTCCGGATAGGGGTATTCCCTGAAAAACAATTCGAGTTTATGGACTTGACCTGAAGTGTTGCGTTTGAGATATTCCCCTTTCTGACGCTGATAACCGTCGCGGGTACTGTTCTCGTTAACCAAGCCGCGGGTTTCATCATTAGAAGGATCGGTCTCCATGGCCCTCGTGTCAGGTTCGGTCCTGAGATCTTCAAACTCTTCCAGCAGCTCAAGCTCGGAGACCTCCAAGTCTGGCGCTTCCAGTAAATGACAGAATCCCTTGAACATTTTGACCGGGATATCACTGTTTGATTTTCCGTTAACTCAGCTTTCTTTGTTCCTCCTTGGATCTTCACTTTCTCTGCAAATTCTGAGAGGTTAAAGGAGCCGGATCACCGTTCTTCGATCAAAGGTGATGGCTACCCGACGAGCGCTCTTCTCAATGTTTCGAGATTCCCACTTCGTCCTTTTGTGATGGCTACTTGACGAGCGTTTTTCTCAAGGCTTCGTAATTCCCACTTTGTCCTTTTTTGCTCTTTTCTACGTGAACGGAGCCTGAAGATCTCTTGCGTTGATTTCGCTTTGTCGAGCACTACGCTTGTCCCCCTGGCCCAGTCTCTAGAGTAACAAGCCTGCCCACCTTTCGGCGCCATTATGTTTCGTAAAACCCGAGATCACAGGACGGTGGTGGATTCGTGACTCATCGGGGATGCATTAACGAAACCCGCTTGGCTCTACTGCACATAAAATATTATTACCACTTCTCCCTGTACTCGAGCATTTATAAGGTGATAGATTGATGTCAAGAAGATTAACACTTTAGCCTTATCAGACTCAGCCTCTCAAACACTCTTCACATTCTCACTCTCTTCTCCGTCATTCCATCGCATATGGATTCCTCCTCTATGCCTGTTGCCTTACCTGAAGCTTCGACCCAATGGGAGAGATTTTACCACCTCTTGGGTAGGGGTTATGGCTACATAAACAATCATCCTGAAGCTGAGGTTGAAGTTCGTACTCTGATTCCGGCCCTGGATACTGCGTGTATTGAAGGTACGAAACTGCAAAGGGAGTTTGTGATCTTTCCAACTCTCTTTAACAATTTCATGCAGGCTTACGAAGTTGCTAGCCGGGAGGTCACTTTGGCTGGTATCGTGCGAGCCCGTTATCAGGACCGAACTGAGTCCCTGATGTTGGCCATGCTGACGGCCGATAACCATAAAAGGGCTGTTGAATACGCCCACGCCCAGGTTTCGATGCTGGTCCGTGAGAGGGACAACTTGGTGGAGCGTCTGGCTCTTTTTGACACCGCCTTTGAGCAAGACCAGCACAACTTCGTGCTGAGGTTCCAGTGTGCCTGGTTGGAGGAAAGGCTTGAAGACCTGAGCATGGATATAGCTCGCGGGAGGGTGCTGGCTCATGACTTAGAGCTTGAGTTCGAGTACTATGACACCAAGGTGAACGAACTTAAGGAGAAATGTCGTCTCCTTTTCTTCAAGCTTGTAGACCTCGATTCCCGGAGTGTGGGTTGTAAGCAAGGCATGGATAGCATGGAGAGTCAGTTAAGCTTTTTTGTGATGCTTGTCAGAACTCATTTTGGGTTTACTGCTCCCCCTCAGTGATCCACTTGTAAACTTTCCTGCTGAATGAAATAAATGCGAGTTTGTTTATATATGCTCTTTCATTCTGCATTGTTGACTAGCCAAGAAAGGTTTTTGCTTTCGGATCTACGCGACTCCTTTTTCGCCTGTGTCAACAGATTGACTACGCATCATTCTCACAGCCCGACGCTTTATATTTGATTGACCTGAATGCCTCGTGAGAAATAGATTTGTAGTTGCTCGAAACTTAAAGATTGCCCCTGATTTTGCAGTCATTGCGTTTGGGGCCGCTAGTAATCTTTCACTTTCGAGCTCGATCACATTCTGCTAGTAACTCATGCTATCAATTCTGCCTTCACGCGTCGGGGCTGATTTTACCTTGAACTTAATAACAAGGAATTACCGTATACACACGAGATGACGTTTGCGAAAAACATTATGCAGAATCAACTCTAGCTATTGAAGAAACAAACGCATGCACCGATGAGAACTTTACAATAGGAGATACATCCTTCTCGCGTACATCCCCTTCTTTCTTGGGGCATGTCCAATGACTAACCAGTCTGGCCTCAGCTTAGGTGTGCCATTACCAAGTGCAGATCATGGTTGCCAACCTTTAATAGCTTCCAACTGATCGAACCAGGTATCAAGTCCTTCATCGAAGAAATCACCCGACCCCTCGAACGATTGATGTGTAGGTTGAGCTGCATCGCCCGACGGGTTCTTCGAACTGGAACCTCCATCTTTGTCTGGGATTATAAGAGGAGATTTGATCGATTGACTACCACAAGCATCTCCTACTTGGGGATTAGGGAAATAAGAGTGCTCCAAGCTTTCTCCCATTAGATCATCTGAAGCCATATGCTCTGATTGGGCAAACCCTTGAGTACTGGGCGTGGTGGGCTGATCTGCGACAGGATGAACACTGACTAGCTGCTGCTCGGACGGAGGAGTGCTTACTCGTTGCACTTGTGATGCGTGTTCTTGAGGAATATTGAAATGACTCGCGAGGATATCCTGATCAAATCCCCAATAGTCGTCCAGATTCGACCGGGCCTCATTTGTCATAAGGGTGCTGGGTTCGCAGCCGAGTCTATTGCTCGGATTCAGTTCTGCATAACGCTGTCCTAACGCCCTTCTGTAGCAACCAAGGTGATTCGCGACTAATTGCTTGGTAAGTCCCGGTACGTTCATGACCCTAAGTATGCTTGTCGGACCTATGAAGTCGAGTCCTATCTGTCGAACTGCGTCCAAGAACTTGAGATGAAGCTCCGGGGGCCAAGTGAATTTCTTCTTCTCGTCGTCCAGAGTGGCGTAGATAGCCTGCCGACTAACCTCTAACTCCTCTTGAACCGTATCTGATCTTACCGGAAGCTGTTGTGGAGGAGATTCATGGGCTTCGATGAGGTGACTCCGATCATAACGACACGTATCTTCTTCCTCCGAAGACACTGGTATAATTTCTGTAGGATCGATCTGCTCATGCGCGCCATTAGCAGGATCTGATTGTACCGGAGATGGCTCAAGGGAGCAGGGGGATAAATGAGCACCTTCCATCTTCGTAGAAGGCTTACTGGGGAACAATTTACTGAGGGTGGTAGGGCCACCGCAGTCAGGGCAGGTAATAGTACTGAGAATTTTCTCATACCACATGTTTTCCATTTGAAGGTTTTGGTTCTGCTCTTTTAGGGCCGTGATCTCCTTACGCCTGTGTTGGACACCTAGTCTGAAACGTCTATTCTGAAACCAAAAATGGATTCTCATAGGATTCATTCCCAGCTTCTGGCCCAATTCAATCTTTTGTTCCTCGTTTGGGCAAGGGCATTCATCGAAGAAAGCTTCAAGCTCCTGGATTTCTTTCCGAGCGTAGCGCTGGCGACTTTTTCTTTTCCGGGGTTGAGCGTCGTGGCCACTGCCGTCGTCACCACTGCGATCTTGATGTTCGTCACCGGCGATGTTGAGTTCCATGGCTTCGATGTCGAATCTGATTCTAGAGAATTTGAGGTCTTTCAACGAACTCGTCACTCGGGGTTCTCTGTTCTCTTTTGTATACTCGCTCTTTCGATTTGTTGCCTCCTTTTTCTCGAAAGCTAGGTCTGTTCAGCGTTCTGTTTTTGAAACGACGGAACTGTTTACCTCCTGCTCAGCTTTCCGACACGAAGGGGTAACCAAATCCTTCCGCGGCTTCTTCGATAGTAGCGCTCGCCTTTCACTTTTCCTCGATAGTCATGCCTGTTCAGCACTGTCTTCTCTTTTTAAGTGGCAGAGCTGTTCACTCGCCGCCCAGCTTTATGCGTGATGGAACAACACAATCCTTTCGCGGCTTCTTCGATAGTTGCGCTCGCCTTTCACTTTTCCTCAATAGTCATGCCTGTTCAGCACTGTCTTCTCTTTTTAAGTGGCAGAGCTGTTCACTCGCCGCCCAGCTTCATGCGTGATGGAACAACACAATCCTTTCGCGGCTTCTTCGATAGTTGCGCTCGCCTTTCACTTTTCCTCAATAGTCATGCCTGTTCAGCACTGTCTTCTCTTTTTAAGTGGCAGAGCTGTTCACTCGCCGCCCAGCTTCATGCGTGATGGAACAACACAATCCTTTCGCGGCTTCTTCGATAGTTGCGCTCGCCTCCCTCCCAGCTTTAATAATGGCGAGACCGAATTTGTCAGGCCTGAAATTGCGGATCAGGACATGTCTGATGATTCACGAGAGGAGCAGCCCTCGCTTTACATTAATTAACCCGGCTCCACAAGCATTATTGCTGCAACTTTTCTCCACTCTCGAGACGCTATAAAATGCGGAGTTGGTGTTTGGGAGATTAACGCTCTCATATAATTTGCTTCCATCCTCTAATCGCTCCACTACACACATCTCCGCCGAAAATGGCTTCTTCCCAAGTTCACACTTTCTCAGCCGAAGCTTTGACTCGATGGAAAGAGTTCTATAACCTCTTGGGTCGAGGCTACGCTCACATAGCCGATCATCCCGAAACCGAGGATGAGATCAAAGTCATGTTCGGGGACCTGGACATCACCTCCCTCGAGGGTACCGCGTTGGGGAGGGAATACAATATTTTTCCAACGCTCTTTACGAACTCCTTGGAGGTCTACCGCGCTGCTCATCGGGGAGTTACCGTGGCTCGTGTCTTGCGAGCCCGTTATGAGGATCAGTCCGACCGCCTAGCGTTGGCTGACTACCTGGCCGATAGTCACAAAAAGGCTGTTGAGTTCGCCAAAGAGCGGGTTTCGACATTGCTACGCGAGAGGAGGAATCTGGTGGAGGACTTAGCTCTATCTCTGGCTACCTATGAGCGCGATCGACGTAATGCCCTGCTAAGGAATCGGAGCGAGTGGCTGGAAGAAAGGCTCAACGGCATAAACGAGGATATAACTCGTGAGAATGGACTTGTTCGGGACTTGGAAGCAGTCGCCGAAGATCACGAGACTCAGGTTGTTGCAGTCAATGATGAACGCAAACGCCTCCACCTCAGGCTTGCAGACCATGATACGCGGAGTGGTGCGTATAAACAAAGCATCCATAACCTGGAGGGCCAGCTGGGCTCCTTTGTGTCGTTGATTAGGGCTCACTTCTGCTTTACTTTTCCACCCCAATGAATTGTATGATCTGGTTTGGGCAAGAATGAATGAAAGCCCCTGTGTTTGTTTTAGCTTTTATATGATCCATTTCTTCGAGCATCCGGACATCTTAGACTTGGATGAGCCGATCCATAATAAGTCGAGTAGATGTGTTCTGATTTTCTAACTCACTCATGGTCAGATGAAAGAATAGCCTCAGACTTATCCAAGAAAAGATTTCTTTATGCTACTTGTTTTTCACCTGCAAATGAAAAGACCGAGTCAAAAGGAATAATCTGAAAAAGAAAGCATAGACCCCTTTCAATCTTATGCTTGCTCGTAATTAATAATGACAAGAAATTTTACAAGGGTTTTAATCTTGTGCGAAAAGTTTTTATCAATATTCCTCGAAAGAAAGCATACTATTGAAAGGAATGTAATTCACGATAATTGCTTTTGACCAATATTCAGAAGAGCGAATTAGTCAAAAATGCAAGGCATAACGACGTGTTTTTAAATTTAATTGAAGATACGGCATCCAAATCAAGGCCGTTTTGTTAAGAACGAGAGCAATTTGGACATCTATCTCGTCATTAAATTCGAAATAACGTCAATACTCTTGATCAATTATCGTGGATTACTTAGTGACGTATGACATGCATGGACCAATTCAAGTGTATAATTCCTTCTAGCGAAATTGGGGTTGGATTACCCTGTACGACCAAAAAGGTCGTGTAAGATTTTCAACTTTAGTTTCCTCTAAATGAATTATAAACTTGACTTGGGAGTATTCGGATGATTAGAGAAAATGCCACTATCACAATCCAATGACCCGTCAAAAGAAATACAACCGAGTTCCATCTGAATGTATACACCAATAGATCCCTAATACAATCACTCTAAGGGGTGAGATAGAGAAAGCCTCGATAAAAATAAACCCTATACAAGAGGACTAGTAATGGAAAATGAAACCAAGGAATGTGATCCTAACGTTTAAGGATGCCCCAAGTTCGATCTGTGACTTCCGGATCACTTGCCCCAACTCGTCATCTTCATTGGACGATATCTCAATAATGTCCATAGTAGGCTCCTTTGTTGCTCACTCGGTGTTCGCCATGGGATATCATCCTCCTCGTCTTCTATCAAGGACGTTTGGGAAAAACACATGCATCTATCCTTGAAATGGCATTTAATCTAATCACCAGAATGCAATGAATGAAATGCCTATATTTATATGAACTGTAATAGTTTTGAGGGATAGAGAGTCTTACCAACCCAACTCGTCGACTTATGTGCGATTTTAGGTGTACCAACCGCCCAAAGACATGCGCATGAGACAAGTGATGGTGAACTTCTAAAAATCAGAGGGTTTGGCACCTAAGGTTAAGGTTCCCACCTCGAGTTCTAGAAAGAGCCGATTCCATTGCACAACTATCATTGCATTGGGACTCAATCCATAGTTCGAAGCGAGCGGAATTGAGAAGTGGATTACCCCGTGTTTTTCCTCACGGAGATTCCATTTTCAATTCCTTCTATTGTGTTCCTAAAGGCGGCGCCTGGGGTTTTAGGCGCGGTTGTGTGTGTCCATGTGTCGTGATCATCACAATGCAAGTCATGCACAACAATTTATCAATCAGCACTTCAAATCATCCACACAACATACATTCCTACGCCACACCTGCGTAAAATAAAGTTAATCACAGACTACACCCCTTATTACTCCAATCTGCAAAAACATATAACACCTATCGTGAGCGGACTTACCTCACCTTCAAGAGCGCCTGTAGGGTTAGAAAAATCACTCAATTTTTATTACGGCCTAAGTCCACTTGAGGTCTAGAACCATAGTTTCTAGAACAAGTCCCCAGCGGAGTCGCCAGCTGTCGCGACCCATCCGGAAGCGGACGCGGCTAATGGATTGCCGATCGCGGGCCTTCCCCCGCACAAGGGTGCAGATCGCGGGCTTTGGATCGGCGCGGGCCCTCCCAGACCCATACCAAATCGCGACGGGAGTATTTTTCAAAGGGATTCGACGATAACAGCCGATCGCTTTCGACCTTAGTGTGGTCGTGGTGGCATGTGCAACTTGTGCATGCATTTGGAGTCGCCACCGGTCTTTCTTGGAGGGTAGACCGGAAACCTTATTGACCGATTGGGAGAGATCGATCAATTCTGCGGAACCAGAGATTTTGAGTTCGGGGACTTGGTTACGTTGATGTCATTACCAACGCCCTTTCGGTACCTAATGCGAGTGATTTTCCTAACTAGGATTTCATGCAGGCACAATTTTGGGTGAGGTAAGTCTGACTTTGCACATTAACCAGTTTAACATGCTCACGTAATCATAATAAATAAATAGATGTCAATCACATAAATATCTATCCTACGTGGTGATCATGGAATTATGATTTAATGGGTCTCGAGCCAATGAGACCACATATAATCATTTTAATATTTTAATAACGGAGAGCCGCTCTTCGCTTCTTCTTGGTTTCTTGAACTCTTCAAGAATTGGGCCCCAAAGAGCTCGCCGACTTAAAAGGCTCCTCCACGTAATCCTCGTAGCATTTACATCAACAATTGACTATGCTAAAAATAAAGATTACATGAAAAATAAAAGGAGTACGCAGCCTCCATTTAATAATTACAACCCCAAATATATAAATAATCATCATACATTCATATATACATCAATCACATTGATTAGGGATTTTTCCATGATCACCACCCTTTCACGTAAGTAATAAATTCACAATTTAAAACTTAGGAAGGCACAATAAAAATTCTACGTTGAATCATATTCAGAATTTTTACGTAAAATAAGATAGCCATAAATTTTCGATTCAAAATTGATTTAGTCTCAATTTTTGCTACGTTGATTAATTTATCATATAAAATAATCAATCTCCATTAGCCATGTAAGACGAACAATTCGTTAATACATATTGGCCATAGTATTGCAAAAATTGCAAAAAATCAATTAAATGCACGAAAACACCTAAGGATTGGCTCTGATACCACTGTTGGGATCCACGTAACACGTAGCGGAAATAAATAACAACCCACACATGTATCTCCAGAGGCGTACTTCGTGCATTTCAATCGAAAAAAATCACAAAGTCTCAAAGGGAGTAAATAGATTACCTCTCGTAGCGTGCTTGAACGGAGGTGTCGGTTCGATGTTCTTCGATCTCAGCCTCCACAAGTGTTAGGCATCTAGTTCGGACGCACCACCAATTGACGAACGGGGAGACGACTAATAACTCCACAACAATTGTGCTAGCAATATGCGGAATCAATATTCCGAACTTAGTATATTTTGCTCGCTCAAGATTATGAGAATATAGAGAGTGTTTGTGTTCTTCTCTCTAAGCTCTCAAAAATTTGCACACTCTACAAAATGTCTCTCCCCTCCAACCTCAAAACTCTTGCCATCCTTTTATAGCCAAAAATACCTTCCAATAAATTGTATTTAAAAATAGCACTAAAAATTATAAATTCTATCTAAAAATAGCACTCACAAATAAATGACATTTAAAAATAGCACTAACAATAGCACTCACAATTTATAATACAAAAATTCTATTTAAAAATAGCACTAACAATAGCACTCACAATTTATAATACAAAAATTCTATTTAAAAATAGCACTAACAATTATAAATTCTATCTAATAATAGCACTCACAAATAAATGACATTTAAAAATAGCACTAACAATAGCACTCACAATTTATAATACAAAAATGCTATTTAAAAATAGCACTAACAATAGCACTCACAATTTATAATACAAAAATTCTATTTAAAAATAGCACTAACAATTATAAATTCTATCTAATAATAGCACTCACAATTTATGATAAATAAATGCCATTTAAAAATAGCACTAATAATAGCACTCACAATTTATGATAAATAAATGTCATTTAAAAATAGCACTAACAATAGCACTCACAATTTATAATACAAAAAATGCTATTTAAAAATAGCACTCACAATACAAAAATGCTAAAAAAGGCACTAACAAAGGTGTTAAAAATAATAACCATTATTATTATTACAAGAGTTAAAGAGGTTACCAAACAATACAAATATGCATAACGTATAAATACGTATGATGTATAAATACGTAGAGCATACGTATACATCCGTGAAACCGGGGACTAATTGAAAGAAAAATGTGCAATTAAGCCCTTTTGGTAAAAATTGATTAAATTGGAGGGCAAATTGACCTAATTGCACTTCAAGACTTTAGAATCCAATGTCATAGCTTATAAAAAGTGAGAATTGAAAACTAAAAGACTCGAAAATGATTTTTTTTTAGGTTCGGTTCGGGTTTATGTTTGTGAAGGAACATAGTGACCCGAGCCGAATTTTTGAGATTTAAAGTGACACACTTGAAGAGGAAATTAAAACAAAATTATCGAATATTTTTGGGTATTTTTCTGACCACGAATGGTATTTTTCTGATTTTTTGGGTATTTTTATAATTAAATAAACTCGAAAAATATTAAAAATACCGAAAAATATTTTTTGTTCAAAATTGGTTCCTAAGGTTAAACCAAGGCTTCCAAAGTTGATTTTGTGATTTTATGACCTTTTTTGATATTTTTAATTAATTTTAAAGAATAAAAATCACAATAATAAATGGTAAAAAAAATCAGGTGTCAACATTCATTAGCAAAATAACTTCTATGTTGACAAATCGCTCGCCCAGAGTAGTTCATAAGTTTATCCACTACGTGCAACTTGGGCAACAAAACTTGTAAAATTCATTCTGGCTATGCTGTAATTTCAAATCGATTTCTGTCTAATCTAACGTCTCATCGACGCCCTAACCTATTAGACAAAATAGAAGCCAAACATTACACTGTTAGGTGTGGTATGAATGTCATAATTAATGCTTTCTCCACGGTTGATCCCAAGGGCCAAAGTCTTCCATGCAAATGCAGATCTATTTTGCTGAGTTCTCATTATGTTCCCCGGCAACTACAGGTTACGGCACTGTACATAGTCAAGCTCGTGCACCTGAAGATCCGTTAGGCTATTCTATTTTCAAGTTGGGCTCTAGAAATAACTTAGAGGATGCATAGTAAAAAGGAATTGACTTGGAATTGTCATTCCGCCTTCGATTCCGTCACTATAACTTGTCTCCTAGAAAAAGGGCAGAATGCTTAGTCTAAGAGTGCCTATTCCTACGATGGCCATTCCGTTCCTCAGCAAAATATCAACAAAATAATTTTACACAACTATTTCAAGCGTGATCTTATTTTTTTTTCTTTACACGTTATAATATTTTAAGACTTCCTTTTCAATCCGAAACTCAATAACTATCGTATCTGTTCCATTCCATTCATTCCTTTATGTCATTCTATTTCATTTCGTCGTACCAAATGTAGGGACATGCTACGCGAGATATATACTTAATTTCTCTCATATGTGGTGCATGTTGTTCGAATGGGATGAACAACAGCATCGGACTTTGACGTGTGATAACACTCTTTTTAAGGATTTATTTGCCCTGCAACGTTGCTAATGGTTTTCGCAAATATTCTCCAGGATACAATAAAGTCTCAATGAAAATAGCAGACAACAATTTTAATATTTCACCAAGATCTCTCAAGGAAAATAATTGGAAATATTGGTTGTGTATCTTTTGAGAAAAAAACAAAAACAGAAGCCAAGGTTCTGAAAATGAACAGAGTCACTCAATATAAATACCTGAAAGAAGATAACTTTTCATATTTCAAAAATGTCATTCGATCACAACTATTTGAGTCCAAAAAAGCAATTAATTTTCGTTATATCACTTCGTGTCTGAAGAGCAGTAAATTCGGATACAAGTCTTCGTTGCTCGAAAGATAGTTTATTCGAACACGGCTCTTCATTGTCCGAAACACTGCCATTTCTGAAAGATTGCAACTCTTGGATATAAACAGTCAATAAATTTCAAAAAATAAATTTTAATAAAATAATTGCAACTCCTACATGTACAGTCGCACTGTTTTGTAAGGAGTGAACAATTTATTTTAATTACAATTTTGAAAATTTAAAAAAAAAATTGATCGTTGCTAAGTGCAATTCATAATGGCGCACCTCACGCGGGAATAGTGGGGACTAGCTCACTTGCTCATTTCACTTTATTTGAAAACTTATAGTAGCCTTCTAATTAATAAAGAGGCTTTCTATCTACTTTTCATCCTATGTGGGACGAAAAATGGCACACATAGGATAGAAAGGGACTAGACTTGATGTTCCCAATAGCTATTCAGCACCCAATTAGCAACTGTTACGACGCATTTTTTGCTGGGAAAATATCAAAAACCAACATTACTTTTGCCACTATTACCAATTAACATCCTTTTTTTGTACGTCACCATATTGGCTCCTACTTTATAATTATCCGGAAGCAGAAGTAAGTCTTGGAAGAGCAAAGAACAACTAACCATTTGGTGTTTCACTAGGTTAATACTGCATTTGCTATTTGATGTCTTCAGATTGCTTAAATTATGCTTCGCCATTGTCGGTCGACTGTTGTGATCCGCTATTAACTCTGGCTCTAGTAGTTTAGATTTTAAAGTGCTGGTGTGCAATTTCCAGGAAACACTTTTAACATGATTTGATGTTATATCCCAAACAGAGTATCTTTGCAATGTCAACTATGGTATTGATGAATATTGCTTCCACATGGGTCGACGCTTCCTGAGATTCTTCTTGAAAAATTTCGTCATCTTTGGAGTCTGAGAGATTCGGAGCGATTGTTCTTGAAAAGTTTCGTCATCTTCTTGATTCAATAAATAAGTTATCAACGTTAAATTTGACAGTGCAACGGTTGGAGTTTCTTCTCATTTAGTTCCACCAGCATTTCTACTAATATTAGGGGATAAAAATGTTGATTCACCAGTTTTGCGGGTCTGCCAACTTATTTCCCTTGCTTGGTATGAGTCTTGTTGATAGAATTGGGCTATCACAATAGTGTTGCTTAGAAACTAGATGATACCAATAGCTCTTAAAAGTCATTCCCATCCTGCAAATCCTTTTACATGTACAAGCCTCTCATGACCCTTTGGAGTAACAAGTCTTGGCGTCAATCTTTTCCCAAGTAGCCCTGTTGACACCAGAAATTGCCCTAAGGGTCATGTGATGCCCACGGGGAGAGGAAATGATTAGCTACGGAAAGGTGTGCACTGATCCAGTGAAGATCAAGCACGCAAGGGGTAATTTTGGCGGAATTTATCCCGAAAAGCTAGATGAAAAGGGTACGCAAAAGAAGACACGATTAGGGACAGTTACATGATTTGGCGGCAATCCCATCAAGTGGAACGGAAAAGGCGCGGAAACGATTAGAGGCTTCATCCACAAGAGTTATCGAAGGAAAACGTGCGTAAAAGCCGAAAGGTGATAGCTGTTCAGCGGTTATCAAAACAGGCCTAGTCATAAAAGGAGGAAGTGCTTGGAGCGCAAGGCAAAGACTATTTGATGGTTACCAAAGCACACCTATAAATACCTAAGGATATCCAACACCAAACCCCCCCACACACAACATAACAACAAGTCTTTATCTTTCAACTTAGCTTTAGTCTAGCTGTAGCTTTCAAATTCTCATTGTCAATTTAATTCCGACGTATCTCATATCTAGAGCCAAGTGTCGTTGATTAGATTCCGACTTCTGCTCGCCCAGTCCAGTATCGTCGATTAAATTCCGTTGCTGTATTGGTTCACTATCCACCCGTCCAGTGCCGTTGATTAAATTCAAGTGCAGTGTCCTACATTTCCACCTGTCCGATGTCATAGATTAAATTCCGGCATCATGTCCTACAGTAAGGTTCAACATTGTCGATTCAATTTCGATGTTGTATCTTGGTTACTATTTCATCGAATCAGTTCGACAAGTTTCACCGAAACCATCTCCAGGAGGTTTGTCGAAGTCTTGTACAGAGCTGTCGAAAGACACGCTCCTATCAATAAGATATCTTGCATTTGACGCTCTCTGTCTAAAACTTACCCGGAACCCTTCTTTCTTAATGAACTGCTAACATTCGATAAAGGAATTTTCCGCGTTACAACCTTTTTTAGCTCCAACCTCTTGGGCCGTACCCTGAGAAAATCAATTGGGTCTTATTGATGGGAGATTTTCGCGCAACAATCCTTTTTTGGCACGCCTGGTGGGACCAATGTGTCAAGTTCGAGAGAGTGATATGCCGCGAACAAGAGGTCGAAGCAATCCAGACGGAGACAAGTTCATGGAAGAAGTACCACGAGCATAATCTTCAACGATTCGACGAGTCCAAGATCTGCCTCATATTGAAGAAGGCGAGGTTCAGCAACGGCCCGTCGAAGAATCAAGGCGAAACCCTAAAGTAACGCAAGTTATGCTATCCTCAATAAGGCGTATGATTGAGGAAGCCCAGAACGAGTTTGCTGACCACGTGGTCCAGCGTATGACTGAGGTCGTCAAGCCATTAATCATCAACACTTATCACGAATGTGCGTCAGGTCAACACGGAGCATCACCAAGTGGTCAATAGGCTCAGATGGGAATCCTATCCGTACCCACAACGAATGCGCTGTTGCCAACAACAAACACAGGACTTACTAGCCAGAGCACACCACCAGTTGTACTTGTCAGAATTTTGCCACGAGGAGAAGCACCACCGACAAACGAGCCCAATCCTCAAGCAAATGATCCAGATATATTCCCAGGCCATTATCTTCGACAAGATATACCTGTTACCCAATATAAGGCTATTACATAGCCAAATCCTATACCTATGAACGCGCAGCCCGCACTTATGGTTGTTGAAAACCATGGAGCAGTGCTAGTTCTCCCTAGGGGCAGGCCAAGGGCCAAGATCAATTCCCTTAGATCCGGGGGCAAGAACAAATTATGCAGCCCATGGTACATTAGCAGTTTGTGCAGCCAGGATATCAGCAGGCAAATCAGGTGTTATAGCCATAGGGAAATCAGCCTATACCATAGGCTTTCCAACATGCCATGCAGCCAAGATATCAAGGGTAGCAATCATCGTATCAAGTTCTGCACCATCTCAAGTATCAGATGCCATATCAACTGGTATACCAGAATCTGTCGGTCATTGAGCAAATAGTTGGATACAACAATCCCGCGATAAGGTATAAGGTTAACGTTTACCAAAAACCATACCCTGATTGGATGGATACAATCCCGTATCCAAGAGAGTTCAAAATACCAAAATTTACGATGTTCACTGGAGAAGATGATCAATCCACCTATGAACATGTCAACCGCTTCATAGCGCTATGTATACCAGAATGCTGACCATTGGAAGTTGAGATTATTTCCACTCTCTTTATCCATAATAACTTTCACTTGGTATACTGCCCAACCTCCAAATTCGGTGCTTTCGTGGGAACAAGTGGAACGCCTTTTTCATGGGCAGTTCCAACGAGTTGTGCCAAACTTATCCGTAGCCGACTTGTCAACAATGAAGCAAATGCACAACAAGACAGTTGACTAGTTCATTACAAGATTCAAGCGAGCCAGGAACAAGTGTTTGGTTCCCTTGCCTGAGAAGACGTTTGCAGAATTCGCCTTCAATAGATTGAAGGTCGAGATACAAGATAAGATGGTAGGACATCCATGTGCAGATCTGTTCGAACTATCTACCATGTCGGTCAAATATGAGAGCTTACTCAATGAGAAAGATAAGAGGTACATCCGAAGATGAGAAGTGAATATTGCCGAATCTCATCATTTCGACGAAGAACAGACAGATCCGGTCGAGGTCGCTATAGCTCAGCTGACTATAGACAAGCCATATACCTGTCAAGTGCTAAGGCTAGCAAAGATGAAGGAAAAATCAACCATTATAGCCAAGGCCAATGAGGCAGTATATTACTCGCTCGATGCGAATCGGACCAAAGAAATCTTCGACATGTTGTTGGCCGATGGACGAATCAGGCTAACAGAAGGACAACATATACCATCCAAAAAGGAGTTGACTGATAAAAAATGCTGCAAAGGCGCCACTCATGGAGCCATTATACGTCAGATTGCCTAGTTCTCAAAAAGAACATCCGAGAGGCAATTCGACAAGGTAAGATCAAGTTCGCCGATGACAAGGGTAAGTCTTCCATAGATATTGATATTGACCCATTTCCAGTGATGACTGGAATGGTATCCCTGAAGCAGTCAGGCAAAGGGTATAATTTGCCGAATCTATGCTCGCACTGCAAGAAGAATCTGGAGAGGACGAGTCGAAGCCAAAAGAAGCATCAATGGAATGACCGCACCAACCAGAGAAGCCAGAACGTACCATAACTCAAGGAAGTAGTCCCCAAGAAAATAGTTTATAAATCATTCAAGTAGAGGTACCAGGAAGGGGACCCCATAATTGACACATTAGGAGAACCCAGTGGGAAATTCGATTATTACGTCAACTACGGTCCTCCGTCAACTCGTACTCGGGAGATAGTTTCCCACACAAGAAAGGAGGAATTTGTCAGAAAGTTACATCGAAACCGCTACACTCCAGCCTGGCCACGCCACCAACAAACTTTAAAGTAATAGCCAATCCGGTAAAGGATTCACGGTACGAGGTTACAAAAGCCCAAAACAAAGAAGAAATCATGACCTGCACCAAGAAAAGAAGGGCACAAAGGAAAAGGAGGGCCCGCATATTGCAACAACAAGTCGCCTTACCTGAACCCAAGTCGGTGAGAGAATATCCAAGGTTCTGGAGGACCAGAAACTTGGTTTGGAGGTGCAAGACGGAGGAAGTACAACCAACTAAGGAGCAGACTCATGGGTAGCCTGAACCCTCGAAATTGTCAAAGCTAGAATCTCGATTCAAAACTCGTATAAGCAGGTCAGTCTCACTATTGAGCTCTTGCACGGTCCAAATTAAACTTCCGAACGAGTTCCGACTTGAGTCGACGCCAGACGACCATGATGACGAAGTAACGACGCAAGAAAAAGAGAGTGCTTAATTCTACTTCGACAACAAAGAAACCATGGAGTTTAAGAAGCCCATCGATGAAATCTCCAATCATTTGAGATCGCTCAACATTAATGCCAAGATAAATAGACGACCGGTGATGAAGGTCTTGGTAGATGGTGGTTCAACACTGAATCTCATCATATACAGATTCTTTAAAAAGATCGGGAGAACCGATGATGAGATCATCCCATCGAATATCCAGTTATCAGATTTCACTAGAGAAATCACTAAAGTCAAGGGGATATACATTGCTAACCTGACTGTGGGATCCAAGACATCAAGAACATCTTTCTGTGTTGTAGATGCTAATGGCCTGTATAATCTACTACTATGAAGGGATTGGATACATGAAAATCAGTGTGTCCCTTCGACACTACATCAGATGCTAGCATTCTAGGATGGGGACAACGTGGAGTATGTGAGAGCGAATCCTCAGACTTGTGTCACGTGGACTCGAATATCATGGCGAGACCAAGTCATTCCAGACGACTGCCTACGCATCTCGAAGGCCCCTGAGACCGACTTGAGGGATATTATTTTCTGCCGTTTTGACAAGGGAAATACTGAGTGGATCCCTAGGAAGGAACCGACAGTACAGCCTGAAGAATTTGCTAATGGAGGACCAGCAATTATCACAAAACCTCATTGAGAGGTACGAGGCCTATAAGGCCGAGGAAGCCGAGCAAGCAGACGAAATGGTTGATGGCATCTTGGACTTCCAGGAGTCTCCAATCAAAGAAGACAATAAGGAGATTCAAGCTCAAGATCCATTAGAAGAAGTAAATCTTGGAGATGAAGCTTGCCCACAACCAACCTATGTGAGTAAGTTGATCGATCAATCATATAAGTCACAATTGATTGACTCACTCAGAACGTATAAGGATTGCTTTTCTTGGAATTATCATGAGATACCCGATTTAGTAAGAAACATAGTCGAGCATCGACTACCAATTAAAAAAGGATTTCGATCGCATCAACAGTCACCGAGGAGGTTCGTACATGAGGTAATCCTCAAGGTAAAAGAAGAGATCGAGCGACTCCTCTATGCCGGGTTCATCAGGACGGCTAGATACGTCGAATGGCTTTCAAACATTGTCATAGTCAAGAAAAAAAAATGGCAAGCTAAGGGTATGCATTGACTTCCGCGACCTGAATGCCGCTACACCTAAAGATAAGTATCAGATGCCCATGGTAGATATGCCGATTGACTCAGCCGCTAGAAACGAAGTCATGTCTTTTATGGATGGACATTCCGGGTACAATCAGATCTTCATAGTTGCGGAAGATGTCCACAAGACGGCTTTCAGGTGTCTCGGAGCTATTGGAACATTCGAATGGGTCGTCATGCCGTTCGGATTAATGAATGCCGGAGCCATCTATCAAAGAGCGATGAACTTAATCTTCCATGACATGATTGGAGAGTTCGTGGAGGTCTCTATTGGTGACGTGATAGTCAAGACCGACCAAGTAAGTCATCTGGACCATCTTGAGCAAGCTTTTGTTAGAATGCGCAAATTTAAGTTAAAAATGAATCCATTAAAATGCGTTTTTGGGATAAAGGCTGGTAATATCGTCGGCTTTTTAGTCCATCAAAGAGGAATTGAGGTGGATATTCACAAAGCCAAGGCTGTTCTAGAATTGCCGCCCCCCAGTAATAAAAAACAACTCCATATGTTGATTGGAAAATTGAATTTCTTGCGACGTTTCATAGCTAACTTTTCAGGTAACATTGAAGTGTTTTCTCCCTTACTCAAGTTGAAAGGCGAGCAAGAATTCATCTGGGAAGAAAAACACCAGTTGGCTTTTGAACATTTAAAAAATTATTTGACTAAGCCATCGGTTTTGATGCCATCGAAAACAGGTAGGCCATTGAAGTTGTACTTGTCTGCGACCGATACCACGGTCTGGAGTATGCTGACCCAAGAGAATGATGAAGGAAAAGAATAGGCTGTGTACTACCTAAGCAGGATGCTCAACGATGTAGAGACAAGATACACCCCCAGAGAAGCTACGCCTCTCTTTGTATCATGCCTCTACAAAATTACGGCATTTTATGCTACCGTACATATAATTTTAAAAACAGATGTAATAAAGTACATATTATCCATGCCAATTACAAGAGGCCGGATCGCAAAATGGGCATTCACGTTGATGGAGGTCAATTTGATATATGTGTCGCTCAAAATAGTAAAAGGGTAGGCAGTGTCTGACTTCATCACGGAATATTCGATGGGTTTAAAAATAGAAGATGATGAAAATTATCTTCGCATTGCGCCCTGGATACTTTATTTTGATGGGTCAGTAACATCAGAATCGTCAAGCGCTGAAATTATGATCGTATCTCCCTACCAACAAAAAACGAAGCTCATGTTTAGGCTTGATTTCAATTGTTCAAATAATCAAGCCGAATATGAAACCTTGATTGTAGGGTTGAATGTCTTGATTGATATGAAAGTACGATCAATCACAATCAAATGTGATTCTCAATTGATAATAAAACAACTCAGAGGTGAGTACCAATGCCTAAGTGAGAACATCATATCACGCTATGAACTTGCAAAGAGACTACTATCGAACTTCGCTGAGTATGACTTGGTTCAAGTCAAAAGAAGCGAAAATTCGGAAGCTAACGAGTTATCTCAGATGGCATCCGAGTATAGAATATCAAAAGAATTAGTAAACCACATTATCACTCAAACGAAGGTTTTGCCTTCATTAGAAGCCCAGATAATGATGGTTCGACAAGAACTAGCCAAAGGTTCAGATCAAGTTCCAGATCGTCAGGATTGGAGAAGCCCTTTAGTAAGTTACCTAAAAAGCTCTGGCCCTTGCAGCAAAGACTTCAAAAGGCAAGCCTTAAAGTACCTCTTGATCGATGACGAGTTGTATCGAAGAACAGTCGACGGATTACTTTTGAAGTGCTTAGGGCAGGAAGAAGCTATGGTTGCGATGAAAGAGGTTAATGAAGGGATTTGTGGAGCGCATCGAGCTGGTCTGAAGACAAAATGGCTGTTAAGACATCATGGATACTTCTGGCCAACAATCACCAAAGACTGCATTGACTATGCCAAAGGATGCCAACCATTCCAAAGACATGGGCCAATTCAACACGTCCCCGCGGCATTAATGAACCCTATCGTGAAGCCATGGCCTTTCCGAGGATGGGCAATAGATGTTATAGGGAAGATTTATCCACCCTCGTTGAAGAAGCACAGTTTCATTTTGGTGGTCACAGATTATTTCACCAAATGGGTTGAAGCAGTATCTTACAAGAATGTGACACATAAGGTTGTCAAGGAGTTCTTCGAAGAACGAATCATTTACAGATTCGGGATCCTAGAGACTATAACTACCGATCAGGGAACAGTCTTCATAGTGTGAGAAACATTGGATTTTACTAACTCAAGAGAAATCAAGATGATCCATTTGACACCCTACTATGCTCAGGTCAACGGTCAAGCCGAAGCTTCAAATAAAATTGTCATTGGCTTGATTAAAAAGCATTTGGAAGACAACCCAAGGGAATGAGATTCGTTGTTATCAATAGTCTTGTGGGCCTCCCGAATGTAAAAAAGATCAAGTACCGGCATCAGTCCGTACATGTTAACATATGGATAAGAAGCCATTCTTCCCCTCGAAATCACTGTATAGTAATTAAGAGTGAAGCTCCAAGGGAACATGTCGAAGGAGCAATATGATGAAACGATGTATGCAAACATCGACGAGTTGGGAGAAAATCGAGTCTTAGCGCTCGAGAAGTTGATGTCTCGGAAAAGAAGGGTTGTCAAAGCTTACAACAAACACGTGAAAATCAAGCGTTTTGACGTAGGCGACCTGGATTGGAAGACTGTTCTTCCCACAAGTCTCGACAACGAAAAATTTGGCAAATGGTCCTCGAAATGGGGAGGACCGTACTTGATAACTGATGTATTCCCAGGGAAGGTTCGAACCCAAGGTAGAATATGCCTTTAAGGCATAACCGAATGGGGAGATCCTTAGAGGGGAGAACAGAAATCAGGAAATCATGGAAGCTAAAAGGCTCGTGCGTTTTCAGGTTAAGGAGGAAGCTAAGCTCGGCTGAATGATATGGAAACAAGCCAACCTTGTCAGGGTCACATGACAGGATCTGCTGAAGGTAAAAAACCAAGGATAAAACATTAAATGGAACTTCCAGCGGAACGGCTTTGAGCAATCTGATGCCAATGCTTGAGGGACCACTACCCTTTTGAAGATTTGGAACACCCACAGATAGAAATGGGAGGTACAATGCTGTCCAGGCTTGAAGGATTCAAAGTGGGCCAGACAACACGCTATCCTTAGTATATGTCACCATCGATTGAGAGGCATGAGTAATGCTTCTATAAAGAACAGCCAAAGCCAAGGGACCCAAAGCAACATCTCTTCATATCACCAGATTGGATGCAAGAATGAGGTAATCCTGAGATACCTTTATAGTATGGCTAAAGAGCCGGTATTTCGATAGCCAAAAGAGGAGGAAGACTATTTGTTCAGCAAGTGAGACAGAACCAAAGGTTTTACAATGAAGGTTCAAGAACTTTCCGTAAGCAAGGGAAGCGTGAGGAGTAGAACAGTCCTCTAAGATTTCCAGATTTGTGACCGACGAACCGTGAGTAGTCAAGTCAGCAATGGTAAAAACATCTAGAAGGGTTACCGACATGAGCCCACATGGAAAAAAGAAGCAGTTGGTTGATGAAGACCAAAAGCTTATGGTGGAGCCTAATAGACCTCTATTCAGATCGTGAGACAACAAACTAACCTCAAGAGCTATCCTGATATGTGCTGTCGCCCAAGCAGCGGTAGTCAGTGGAATGGATTTGAGCCGGTGAAACTAGGCCAGGAATGTCTCATCACGCAATGGAAAGCTTTGAAATCGCTGCGATGGGAGCGATCATATGTCTCGCATAGGAGAAGCTTGAATAGGGAGTTTCTCGTCCTGATGCAATGGAAAACAGGCCTGGAGAGATGCAGGAATAGACAAATGGGTTCGAAGACTGGGTCCCAGAATAAACCCAAAATCTTCCCAGGAGGTGTTCAACAGTTCAAAAAAGCCATCACCTTTGTTATCACCCATTATTTTGTCGAAGTGACCAATTTTCCGTTTCGGGTTAGGAGGAGAAAATGAAGACACCATGGAAAGAGATGAGTTGAAGAACCAGAAAGGTTTATAGTTTAAAACAACAAAGAAGACGACAATTGAACATTTTCTATCCGAATAGGCACTACAAACCAAAAATCGATGCGTCAAGGGAAAGTTGGAATGATTATGCTCTCAGAAAAAGAAATCAAAAAATCCCATGTTGAAACGCAGCCGTCAAATCAAAAGATGTCATTTAAAAGACATAAACCTTTGATTTATATCTTTTAAACGGGGCATTTGTTGACACCAGAAATTGCCCTCAGGGTCACGTGATGTGCACGGGGAGAGGAAATGATTAGCTATGGAAAGGTGTGTACTGATCCAACGAAGATCAGCCATGGAGATGCCACGCAATGGGTGATGCCACGCAATGGGTAATTTTGGCGGAATTTATCCCGAAAAGCTAAATGAAAAGTGCACAAAAGAAGACACGATCAGGAATAGTTACAGTATTTGGCAGCAATCCCATCAAGTGGAACGGAATGGTACGGAAATTGTTAGATGCTTCATCCACAAGAGTCATCGAACGAAAACGTGTGTAGAAGCCCAAAGGTGACAACTATTCAGCGGTTATCAAAACAGGCCTAGTCATCGAAGAAGGAAGTTCTTGGAGCCCAAGGCAAAGACTATTCTACGGTTACTAGAGCACGCCTATAAATACTTCAGGATATCCAACACCAAAACCACCTTCCCCACACACAACATAACAACAAGTCTTTATCTTTCAACTTAGCTTTAGTCTAGCTGTAGCTTTCAGATTCTCGTCGTCGATTCAATTCTGACGTGTCTCATATCTAGAGTCAGGTGTTGTCGATTAGATTTCAACCTCTGTTCGCCCAGTCTAGTACCGTCGATTAAGTTCCGGTGCTGTATTAGTTCACTATCCACCTGTCTAGTGCTGTTGATTAAATTCAAGTACTGTGTCCTACATTTCCACTCGTCCGCTATCGTAGATTAAATTATGGCATCATGTCCTATAGTAAGGTTCAGCATCGTCGATTCAATTCCGGTGTTGTATCTTGGTTACTATTTCGTCGAATCAGTTAGACAAGTTTCACCGAAACCGTCTCCAGGAGGTTTGTCGAAGTCTTGTACAGAGCTGTCGAAAGATACGCTCCTATCAATAAGATATCTTGCATTAGACACTCTCTGTTTAAAACTTTCCTGGAACCCTTCTTTCTTAACGAACTACTAACGATCGATAAAATGAATTTTTCGCGTTACAACCTTTTGGACTCCAACCTCTTGGGCGGTACCCTGAGAAAAGCAATTGGGCCTTGCCGAGGGGAGATTTTCGCGCAACAAGCCCATACTACTTTTTTAGCTTAACATGGCATTCCCAGACTCTTTGAATTCTATAGAGATCTTCAGTTTCAGAATACCAAACATAGAAGGGAGCCATGCCAACAACTTTAGCTGAAACAAGAACTCATCCAAGTGCATATTTTACACTACATGGACCTTATAGGCTTTTTTTTTTTTTTTCCAAAGTCAGCATAGTTTTGCACTTCATAATGTAAGGGCTCGCATGGCAATATTTTTGAACTAGAATTTTTGCTCTGGAAGTGCTTTTGGAGGAGAAATCCATTTAGCAAAGCAACTTTTGGAACATAAATTCGTTTGGCTACGCAACTTTAGTTTTCTACTTTGAGAGCATTTTTTTTTGTTCTGGAAGTAGTTTTGGAGCTATTTGAAGAAGTAAAAAAAAATTACCTCTCTCCAAAAGTTAAAATTATAAAAGAAACAATCCGCGACAGCTAGTCTCCTCCGAATGATAAATAAAACATAAAAAAGTATTTTTTTAAAAAAAAATAAAAAAATAAAAATAATCAAAGTAATTTTACATTAAATTTGTATTGCATGAATATATTTTGGCAACATCATTATTGAACGAATTATAAGAAATAAATTATGCATGATTTAGTTAAATGGCATCCCACAAAGATACAATCATAGCAAAATGAACCAAACAATTGGCCCAATTGCTTGTAAGCTTGATGGTAGGCGAGGTTAAATGGGGAAAACCACCTATACCTACAACAAAGTATAATGAAATAACATTCCTAGAGAATTCAATAAATAGACAGGTGCCGAATTTCACATCTAACTTTTCTCGAATAACATGCATTTTAGGTTAAGATCAATAATTTTTCATAGAAGATTTTGTGCTAATTATGTTCCAGAAGTAGAAATTTTCAAGCGCTACCAAACAAATTTTTGTTCTTGATGCAGAAATTTTGTCCTATTATCAAATGTTTTTCTCTGATCATAAATTTACTTCTGGAGTAGAAGTAGAAAAATCAACTTCTAATCAATAGATAACTATTACAAGTTGGCGGCCAATGCCAGAATTTGTTTGCACCAATAGTTGTGGTCACTATCACATAAAAAGCTATTACGTGACCCCCATTAATAATTGTTAGGGAAAATGACATAAATAGTCCCCGAACTTTGGCTCAATGTGCGATGTGGTCCATGAACTTTCAATTTGTTCAATGTAGTCTATGAACTTTAGCCCAATGTGCAATTTGATCCCTAAACTTTTGACTTGTTTAATGTAGTCCCTAGACTTTTCGTATATGTTCAATTTAGTCCCTAGACCATATGAAAATTTTCATTATTGTCCCTGACTTAAATTAATGGAAGGACTATATTGAACAAGTTCACATAGTTCAAGGACTATATTGAACATATACAAAAAGTCCAAGGACTACATTGAACAGGTCAAAAGTTTAGGGATCAAATTGCACATTGGACTAAAGTTCAGGGACTACATTGAACAAATTAAAGTTCAGGGACCACATTGCACATTGAGCTAAAGTTTAGGAGCTATTTGTTTCATTATCCCTAATTGTTATTAAAGGGAATGTAAATGTGAAGATTTCACATGCTAAGCAATAACACCCACTCTGGATAAATTAATTTCCAAAAGCGAGCATTTAGTAAATTGGAAACTTAACTCAAAATGCAAATATAGGAATAAATCTAAGTTTCCCTAGCACCCCAGCCATATTTTTGTGATTTATGTTGTAACTAAGATGCAATCTAAAAATTACCGCATTCAACATGTTAAAATCGTAAACGTAGGATGCCTCCTAAGATATGCTAAACATAAAAAGGGGGAAATAAATTATACCATTGATCTAACATTTTCCCGGATGCAATGTTGAATGTGAACTACGGAACCTAACTAGCAAACAATTTGTATCAATTCATGAAGTGTCTAAAGTGCCCCTTTTTCTCAAAAAGGGCTTAAAGTGGATCTTCTCTCGAATAAGGATGTGAGATGGCCAAATGTCAAAAACAAGGGCATGAAGTCAATAAATCATCTCAAATAAGGAGTTTTGGTAGGCCGACTGGGCATGTTACTATTCCGTCCATCAAAGATGAGGCCACACAAAGGCCGCTCGAATGACTCCGAAGACTTGTTCTGCTTGCATGACAAAGGAACATAAAAAGACCGATTGTCTAATATGGTTGAACAATCTGAATTCACTCTAATTTGTCTCTTTACATTTATACCAAGTGCCAGCTGTGAATCTGGCTCCAAAGCTGCTGCTTATAGCGTTGGATCATTGGAGCCTCCGGCCTTGATGTTTATGGCACTTGAAGAACCGTTTCATTTCTTTATATGTACTTGATGTTTATGGTTAGGATTTTACTTCAATTTTTGGGAGGTGATAATTCTACGCACTAGCTTTTACACATTGTCGGTCCACATTTGTCCCAGTGCTTTTTTTTCTGCTGATTTGTTTTGCCATGACCACATCTCTTTTCTTTTTTGCCCCATTTGTAAGATATTTATTCGGGCTTTTTCTAAACTAGGTGAAAAAAAAAGTATTTACCAAAACGAGTGTCTTTTTTTTTTATTTACCAAACTGGGGCCCGATCGGCAGTCTGACTGCCGATCGGGACGCCCGTTCGGCAATTATACTGCCGAACGGGCAAAAAAAAATAATTTTTTTTAAATTTTTTAAATTTTTTAATTTTTTTTTTAATTTTTAATTTTTTTTAATTTTTTTTTTTTGGCTTATGAAAATTCCTTCTTCTTTTTGAACCGTTTGATGTCTATATCAATTTACATTTTTTTCCAAAGAAAGTTGAGAATTTTCCGAGAGAGCTGGGCTGTAATGAGAAAAGCAAAACCCTAGAAGAGTCTAGTTTGCGTGCCGTAGTGATCAACTTCAGCTTTCTCATGGCAGACGAAAAACCATTTAATGTTGCCATTGACGAACCGTGCTTTCAATGAAAAGACGATGAAGAACTTTGTTGTGAACCTTCCCTTACACGCCAAGTCTCAATCGCCATTAATGCCCCTGGAAGCACCATCTCCTCCATGCGTCCATCTGCCATTAACAATCCGTGCTTTCAATGTAAAAGGAAGAACAACCTGACACACATGTCTGCCTTTAACGAAAGAAAAGACGATGCTCGTTGAGTTTTCATCGCTTCATAAGTATTATTTTCCTTCTTAATAACCTGCTAAGTCTCGTCCCGTTATGATTTCTAACTCATTTGAATTTTCTCCAGCAAAAAGTTGGAAATAGCCTCGACCTTAGCTACATCCTGAGTTAGAAGCAGAGAATAGTGCGACTAGCTTCTTCATCTTCCAAAGGAAAAGCAAGAACACAACACAAATCGAGATTGTCAAAATAGAACCGTCGAAAAAAAAAATAGAACTGTGGGGTCATCGGAACACAAAGTACAACTAGAGTAGCTACCCAAATTACCATGTATGGACAAGTATCGATTTGATGTAGCCCCACATCTTTCTTTAGCGCGAGGACCTCAGGACTGGTCATTTATGAGTGGATGTGGCCTCACATAAATGACCAGCCGTGCGGTCCTCGGGCCAAAGAAAGATGTGAGGCCACATCAAATCGGCTGGTCATTTATGTGAGGCCACATTAAATCATGCAAATATACGAGATTGATCCCTTTCTGCGTAAATAGCCTACTGTAAAGATGTGAGGCTAAGGCCACATCAAATCGATACTTGTCCATACATAGTGATTTGAGGATCACTGTTTCCGATAACCTTCTATTTCTTTGGGCAATTTTCCAAATTAGCATTTACTTTTTTTTTACTAAATTAATATTTTAAAAAATATATATACCAAATTGGGTGCCGCTCGACAATTGAATTGCCGAGCAGCACCCAATTTGTGAGTTGGGCCCCGCTCAGTGGCTATTGACATCTAAATTTTGATTTTTTTTAATTGTGCATTTTTTACAAAAACGAGAGTTACTCATAATTCTCACAAAAAATAAAAAATTATAATAATAAAATAATTCATTTTCATGCATTGCATATTTAATTTAGTTTTTCATGCATTACGTTTGTATCATATTGTAGCGACGGCAAAGATTTGAGCTTAAATTGATTAACGATTGGGATTGGCATAGCATAGAGAAATTCAGATTTGAGCTTAAATTGATTAACGATTGGGATTGGCATAGCATAGAGAAATTCAGCTAATGAACGAGGAGTGTGCCGAAAATTCTAAGAAGACTTGGACCTATTTTTCAAAATCAATTAAGCCATTTAAGGACTCAATTGGAAAAGGTTTTAGAACTAAGACTATTTCGTAATTAAATGAAAAGCGTGAACCCTAGCTCACCATTATAAATACATACGTAGGGTTCACATTTAGGGGGGATCAACTTTTGCTCATAAAAATCAGAGAGATACACGTGAGTTTTGAGAGCAATAGAGGAGAGAGCTTTTTTTTTTTTTGAAAAGGAAAAGAGAGGACTTCTTTGACTGAAGCTTGATTGGGCGGTTTCCTTGGGTTGCTTCTTTGTCCTTCTACACTAATGCTTCATCAATTCCTCTGCTCTACTTGGTGACCTTTTGCGGCTACTACACCAAAAAAGGACAACAAACAGGCTTGTTTTTGTCATTTGATTCGGCAATCTCACATTATTTTGGAAGACCTCCACTCAAAACCGCTGTTGTTCAATCCTTTTTGTTATTGCTTGAGGACTATTAGCTAGTATTTCAATCGGAGACCGACTCCACACCGACACTCCATCCGAAAAGCTCATGATTGGTCCAGTTTTGAGCTAATTTTTGCTTGTGTCGGATTTGGTTCCAAACTCGTGCACAACTCTCTGCTGAACCCGTCCAAAATCGAGAAGCTCCTAGCTTGGTTGTCAAGTCTTACGAAAATCAAACTAGGGAAGCAATCTTTCGGCAATCAAAGAGCTGAACAGAGGATTTCTTGAGACAAACTCCTCAGCCGAAGCCTCCCGAAGATCAATCAGTATTCCTCGCAAGGCTCAGTCGTTGCACCACACAATCCTGGGCGTTTCTTTTTGCTATCCAACCACGAGCAATCGAAGCAACCTTCGGTAACTTGTGCTTCGAAAAAGCACAGATTTGAGGTGGAATCCATCACACGCGCCGCTGGAAATTTGATTCGGAAGAAAGGTAAAAATCCTTGGTTCTTTACTGCTAGTCCATGGTTCTTGATTGGTAATCCTGTTCGTTAACTTGGTAACTTGCATGCGTACTCGCGAACATGCTTTGATAGGTCATATTAAATCATATTTTTCAAGAACCGAAGATTTGATTTTGTGAAACTAAAATTATGGTGCAAGCTCGATAAATTCACGAGATTGGTGGGCACTGTTCGGAATTGATAAATAAAGGCGGAACCATTGTCTTTCCTTATAAAACCAAGCCGTCTAGTAGATTCTTGGATCAATTTGAAATTGAAAACTAATGAATTTTTGTGAATCAATCGTAAGTCTTTGGCATATCCCTTCACAAACGAAAATTGCACGTCAGTGAATGGCCTCGTCTTTCGTAATCATTGTCTGATCTGAATTCATTTTCTTGCGAGTGAAATTTGATGTTCATGGTTCTATTACTTTTCTCGGCTAAGAGTATGTATCGCAGATGACCTCATATCATGCTATAAATGAATATTTGATCTGCCATGGATAGACTTTTTAATCCCAACGATATCTTTAAATTTGTCGAATGGAATCTTCATGGATAGTATCTGATTAAGGATAAGAATTTGAATATATCCAAAATCTCGAGAATTATCTAAGTTAATCTTTCCAAACCTTAAAAGATAACTTTCTCAAATTATGAAGATATGAGATAAGATTTCAGCCGAATTAAGATATCTTTTAAAATTCTGAAGATTATCTAAAATTTTCTAAAAAATTCTTAATAGATAATCTTTCTTATTTTAGAAGATATGATCCTTGGTGGATAGGAGACTAGCTCCTTCGAAATTTCGACCACTCTAGGGTGTCCTCGAATTTTTGAAACTATTTGCACATCCTTAAACAAGCATGCTCATAATATATGCTCCCCACGTGCCTAGTCCATTCTGAAAATTAAATCATTTGCCTTACCGATGATCTTATGGGGTGGGATGATGATTTAGTATGAGACTTCGTATTCTTTCTCTCTGGCAAGAGGGACGTTGTCGTCTTATACACGTACTCGCATACTAACTCGAATCTTCGAGGGTGTAGCCTTAAAAATTCTACTCTAATCCGAATCTTCGGAGATGAGTGAATTATCAGAAATTCGGATATCAAGGTATATTATGGGCATTCTTGTTTAATTTTGTTCAAATCCCTTTTCTAAGAAATTCAAAAAAACTCCCAAAAAAATAATAAAACCGAAAACACAAAAAAAGTAATTCGTCCCAAACGGACACCCGAGCAATAGGATATTCGAAATATTTGAAATGGCATATCTTATCGCTCGAGTGTCCGTTTGGGACGAATTTTTTTTATTTCGTGTAATTTTTCGATACGAATCCATTGAAAAAAAATAAAATGAAAAAAATTAAATTTCGACCCTTTCTCGACAATTGGGCCGACAAGCGGGGCCCAAATCCTGCGTCACTCATGGTATCAAAGCTAGTGGGAGAAGAGTTAGTTGTTCTTTTCTGAGACATTCTGTATAAACTAGTTTTTTATTGTTCTAAGGTCGATCTCATTTGGAGCCACAAAGTGCTGGCAGAGGTAGCATAAGTCCATAAACTAGAATTTGCTGGAGAAAATTCAAATGAGTTAGAAATCATAACGGAACGAGACAGAGCAGGTTATTGAGAATGAAAATGATGCTTATGAAGCGATGAAAACTCAATGAGTATCGTCTTTTCTTTCATTAAAGGCAGACATGTATGTCAGGTTGTTCTTCCTTTTACATTGAAAGCACGGATTGTTAATGGCAGACGGACGCACAGAGGAGATGGTGCTTCCAGGGGCATTAATGGCGATTGAGACTTGGCGTGTAAGGGAAGGTTCACAGCAAAGTTCTTCATCGTCTTTTCATTGAAAGCACGGTCTGTCAATGGCAACATTAAATGGTTTTTCGTCTGCCATGGGAAAGCTGAAGTTGATCACTGCGGCACGCAAACTAGACTCTTCTGGGGTTTTGCTTTTCTCATTACAGCCCAGCTCTCTCGGAAAATTCTCAACTTTCTCTGGGAAAAAAAATGAAAATTGATATAGACATCAAACGGTTCAAAAAGAAGAAGGAATTTTCATAATTTTTTTTTCTGCCCGTTCGGCAGTCTGACTGCCGATCCGGAACTGTTCACGCCCCGATCGGCAGTTTGACTGCCGATCGGGCCCGGCCGGCATTTTGACTGCCGACCGGGGGCTGCTCAGCATTAAGACTACCAAGCAGCCCCCGGTTTGGTAAATAAAAAAAAACACCCGTTTTGGTAAATACTTTGTTTTTACACTTAGTTTGGAAAAAAAGCCCTATTTATTTAGGATTCAAGGCCTCACGACAATGTCATATCATGGGGGGAGGAGCTCAGTAAATCCGATGAAGCAGGAATCTCTTGAGCAATCAACACATCAAAGCTGGTAATGTGGCTTGGATGATAATCGAAGCGGTTGACCAGCCATTTCAAAACATCATGTAAAAAACGGTCGAGATTCAATTTGGTGGGATGAATGGAAAATCTAGCCGATTTTTGCAGACCAATACAAAGGTAATGGATACAACAACATCAAATTGATCACAACATAGCCTTCGGATTTGCATGTGCTCTGCAAATCCCAAGGTTTTTCTTGGAGGGCTCGCTATTTTTCTTCGGATTTGCTGCGTACAATGGACCCTACGTGGGTCCCGACCCTTCCCCAGACCCCGCTTCGTGCGGGATGCTTGTAGCACGGGCTGCCCTTTTTTTTTTTAGAGAATGGAAATCCCAAATGATGCCCCAATTCCGTTACGGTATTACCTTCCATCCATTCTCATGTACTCTGAGAGAGAAAAAAGAGATTTCAGCTGTGTTCAACTGATTTCCAAGAGTAATGTCCACTTCATCAGGGCCATCATCCCCTCTGGTTTTGCTCATACTAATAACGCGACGAGCGCGCAGAAGGGCTTACAAAGACAGTGGACCAAATTGTTACCTTCCAACCGTTCTCATCCAATTTAAAAAGCTTCTTGCAGTTCTTGATACTATTGGGCTCAAACCTGAGTTACATTGGATTATAGACATGATTGAACTCTCATTATAAGTCATACACGAAAAGGATGAGATGATTTGCTTCTCAAATTCCTGCATCGAGCCACCATCAAACTTAAAAAGCTAGCTGCAGTTCTTGCAGCAATTGGGCTCAAACCCGAGTCACATTGGATTACAGACAAGATTGAACTCTCATTATATGTTGTCGCCGGGACTGGAGAACCTTTACCTTCTCTGGGTCCCTTATATCAACACAGCATGCGTCCCCTCTTTCTAGTGCTAAGCACGGATGAAGAAAACTACTGAAATTGCAGAAACTGACTCCAAGAACTCCTGAGTTCATATAACCTGGAAGAGATGTAGATTCATATATTTCTCTGTTAAAAGTATACTCTTAATAAAGCTACATAAATGTCCTAAATCCATCGCAATTTGATGCAACCGTGAATGCATACGCTCAACATAATTAAGGGATGGAGGATTATGATTAGCCTGTTGACTGCTTTGATCACGAGAATTTCCTCACGCTGCCCTTAGAGTTCTAACGATGGTTCTATAGGATGAATTCTCTATTCCTGTAATGTGCATTCATGTGATTCAATTGGAAATTCATGCCTTTTTTATTCCCACAACTAAAAAATTGAGGAACCACCTGTGCAATTTTGAATTCATTCACACAAGCAGACACATGAATACATCCCTACCGGTGCATATATGGCGATGATCTTGTGGTCCAAAGGAAAATAAAAAGCAAAAGTTACATGTCACCTATCCTTGTAAACCAGCTGCATGAAGTTTATCCCAGATAAAATGCAGCTGAGCTGTTACTTCTGCAATGTTCACCTGCTCTCTGTGTGCTTCGACTGAATAGGCAACTCCGATTCCATACACCATCTCCAGGCATTCTCGAGCCGCATCACTTCTGCCAGTGCCCATATGGCTCTCCATCTCTTGAAGTAGAAGAGGATCGGTAATCTCTAGGAGATGTCCATGCAAGGCTTCTTTGACGAAGTAATGAAGGTTTAAATTTTCTTTGAACATTTCGTTTGTTGGACTCACGCCCGTGAACATCTCAAGCAAGAGAATGCCATAACTATAAATATAGCCTTCTCTTGAAACCGCGTTTTCCGCTCCATATTATGCGCTTCATTTGAATTTCCAAATAAAAGATAAGTAATAGCAGCACAAGCAGTTGAGGCAAAAGGAAATAGTGTGCACACGCTGTATTTTTTTATTGAAGGTCATGTGTTCGTTTTCCTTTAGGTGACAGAGGAGAGGAGACTCACCTGGAGCAGCATAGCCGAGAGCTCCTCTCACACCAGCTGAGCTCATCTTCGCTTTACAGTCATTGGTGGATTCAATCACGACCTTCGCCAAACCAAACTCTTCAACATGTCCAACCATTTCGGCATCTAGCAGGACATTGCTTGGCTTGGCTTTAGATCACAATGTATAATAGGGCTTTGCAAGTGGTTGTGAAGATAATCTAATGTTGAAGCAACATCGATGGAAATATTTATCCTCTAGATGAGACTCAACTTCTCCACATTCCCACCTAGATTAGCTGATGATGGTCTTGGATGAAGCCAATCTTCTAGGTTTCCATTGACCATGAACTCATAAACCAAGGCCTTAAACTCATAGCCCCTGTAATCAATGCCTGAGCATACTGTGAGGACTTTCTAAAGATTACGGTATGTCCAACGTTCTTTAAAGCCTCGCACTCGGATAAGAAGCTCTTCACAGCTCCATGAAGCATCAAATTAAGTGCATTCACAGCAATAACAGTTCCATTTTCATTGAGGACTCCCTTGTAAACAGATCAAAAACCGGCGATCCCAATCAAGTTATTTGAAGAAAATCTCTATTGGTTGCTTTAAGGAGAATTCTGTAAGATAGATTCAGTGATGAATCATCTTTGGAACTTGAAGTTGGTTCTGTTCTTTTCTTCTTCAACCAACGAAAGTACATAAGAGCAAGAGCAAGAGCTATTCCTGAAACCTCGAAGAAAATCGAGATGGCGAAGTTCCGTTTGGGGATTAGTCTCCGGGGGGAGTTTCTGCACTTCCGGAGATGAAATTCGGGCATTCCTACACAAAGTTTGTCATTTCTGGAGACAGATTCCTTTTGGTGGGTAATGTGCCTTCAAAACTATTGAACGATAGATTCAGGATGCCCCGAAAAAACTCTGGAATCTGACCAGATAAATTGTGGTACTGACATGATTAACATAAGTTGAAGAACAGTTCCTATCAAGACAAGTCTCTACAATACTGAATGCGACATTCTTTTTCTGGTTTGAAATTGCTCAAATAAAAGGTAAGCAATTGCAAAGAAGAAATTATCCCAGACTAAACAAGAATGCATTTTACGTGCGAATTTGGCACAAATTGAAAGGAAAAAGAAAGGAGCAAATAAATCCTCCTAAGCACCTAGAAAGAGAGACCACATTCTTCGTACCGTTGGGCTGTGATTGATTTCTACAGGCAACACAGTCCAAACGAATTTCAGGTTCTCATGTACCATATCTGTCAAGGAAACAATGGGTGTATCCACACAGAGCTGGCAAAATTCATCACCCCCAAAATAACTTGGCCAAGTCCCGACAGCCAAGTAGAACATGGGGGCATTTCAGATTTTTCCTTTCACTTTCTCGGCCGCCAAACACAAGGTTGCAGACAAAACAGTACCTGAACCGTGCCCGGCGAAGCGGAGGTCCTTTGCAGTTTCCGATCGAGAAACTCCGGCAGAGAGACCCGCGTCCAGCCCGCTTTCTAGTTTCCGTTCGCATCCTTCTCGGCGTCCTTGCCTCTGATCTCGCGACCCAACAAGAAAAAACCCACGATAAGGAACACCCAGAGGCATACATTAACATAAAAAGCGTCGCAATTTCGAAGGATCAAGAAAGGTAGGTACATGGTGGATTCATCTGACGGGTTCGAAGATCGAAAGAGGGCCGATGACTTGATCGGACGCTGCCCGAACACTTGGAATGCAGAATCTTTCGAGCTCATTTGCACTCGAGAGTAGAACCCTTCGGCTTATTTCAATGTTCTGCTTTTGGGCTCCATTCTTTCGCGCTCAAAGTTTTATGGCGCCGTCAGTTCAAAATAAGGAATCGGGCGTCTGGAGAGGGTTGTGCCTCCAAGTATAACGGGCTCGCCGATAATCAATTTTAGGTTGTACATAGAACGTAAATATACAACCAACCAAATTTTTCAGATTTTTCTCTTTTGTGCCTCGGAATGAGTTTTTTTTTTTTTTCAGACGACAAAAGGAAATTCTTATAGGAAACTTTCTAATTAAAAGACAATACACGTAAGTAGAAAATTGTGACTTTTACCAAGAACACAGAAGATATTGGGGACCGAGATAAAAATGTGGACATGATGAAAATCATCCTCAGTATTTGATTGCCATCTAAGACAGCATAAAGCGATTTTTTTTTTTGGTAAAAAAAAAATTCCATGCAAAGGATGAAGCCAGATCGGTATAAATAAAATTCAGATTAGAAAAAATCCCATGTGAAGGATAAGATAAAGTTGGATAGAGTTTTTTCACGAGATGAGACTATTTCAACCACTCCCTTTTTTTTATCAAATAAACATTGTAATTCGGTGCGAAAAGATCATACACATTAAGGCATCTTGATATTTTTTTCGTAAACACTCCACAAGAAATATTAATTTTGTAATAGTCTGCAAAAAATGAACTTTCATTTTTATTTAAAAAACCTTACTTTATCAAAACGTTGATTTTATTTAATTTCATACATTAAAGTTTCACGTTGGCGAATGTAATTGTAATTTTAGTTTGAAAAGTCTTTCTAGAGGTTAAATCATCTCATTATATATATAAAGATATATGAAGAAATTATTAAAAATGATGATATGCACCACAGACTAAAAGTTTATAAATATGCGATTATATTATAAAATATTTATGACAATTAAAATCATTCTTGGTTTCACTTTACAATTAATATATAAATTTGCCTAATAACGTAGAAGAGAACTAGACTTTTTGAAATTTTTTTTATTTTAAATAAAGCTTTTTACAGAAGTAAAATCTGAAACTAACAAATAGACGAGATATCCACAATAAGGAAAAGCACGTTGTATTATTAATTACGCCAATCAAATTATCCATAAAATATATAAAAAAAAAAACTAAAAAAAGGAAAGTAAATAAATTTGGACGATCACTTTAAATTAATTATTGAAGACAGTTGTGAGTTGTGACTGGGTGAATTTATTTATGCAGTGGAAATAGCCCTCCGTCTTGGTCCCCTGCCCCTTCTCCTTCTTCTCCATGCCTCTCGTGGTGTAATCTGCAGCTGCAGTCTCTTCCTCAGTCAGTCGAACTCTCAGCTGATACCAGAAGCTCTCCTTAGTCTCGCAAGCCATCGCCAAGATGAGGCCGCCTCAGAGAGGTAAGTCTTCGCCTCGTCCTTCTTATTGCGTCGTGTGGGAGATGCAGGGAAAAGGAGTTTGGCTTTGGGTGGTCGATGTATGCCTTTTTTTCCCCCAGCTTGGTCCTGGTTTCATTTGACAATCGCAGGTCAGTTTTTGAGCCGTCTTTGCAACGGAGGATGATACTAAGTTTTGGTTGCTGCCGTAGAAATTCGTGGAATACTGATCCTGCTTGAGTTCTGTGATTCTTGGTAGTGCATGAAAAGTGCGTGATTGTTGTTTTCTGCTCTGGGGATGAGCTGAGGTTGTCTTTCTTGAGATAATTCTGTTGATTTACACTCGTGTGAGTCAGTTTCATTAGACAGTCTCTCCGCTGATGGTGACTGATTTTATGCTGCCGTCTCTGATAATTTTGGCTTTCAATGTGCCATTTGTCGCTCTACTTGGAGACCTTAACATGGTATTGGAGCGCTTTTTTTTCTTGTTTGACTGATGGTCGCATTTGGTCATTTTCAGGTCGCGGCGGCGGCGGCGGCGGCGGCGGCGGCGGATTTAGGGGGGGAAGGGGTGATGGAGGGAGAGGAAGAGGGAGGGGCGGTGGTGACAGAGGCAGTGCCATGAGAGGGCGTGGTGGCGGCTGTGGTGGAAGAGGACGCGGTGGTGGTAGAGGCGGAATGAAAGGTGGAAGCAAAGTTGTGGTCATAGACATGACGGGGTTTTCATTGCCAAGGGCAAAGAAGGTGCTATTGTTACAAAGAATATGGTCCCTGGAGAGGCTGTCTACAACGAGAAGAGATTCTCTGTGCAGGTGAATATGTTTTTTCAATTTTTCTTGTTAGGTGATTGCTAGGCATTTTGCACTGATTTAATTGGTTTTCAAATATTAGTACTGATAAGCTCCCAATTCATCTCAAAATAGAAATGGAAAACAATGGTGAACAACTTGCTTATCAAGGATCAACTGGTTTTTAGACTTTTAATAATGGTTCTAGGAATGCCAACTTATATTTTGCTATACTGATACCACCTGAATTTGATTAGTAAAGGAGGATCTGCCTTGGAGTTGATTCTTTGATTTATGTGAGGTTCCTTTTGCTAGTGCTATTAGGTAAAGAGTTTTCTTTTTGAAAACTTTGTTGCTACAAATGCAATTTTCTACTGTTTAGATCTTCCTGTTCCAGGAGCTTAATATTGTCCACCTCCCTATATTCTTTAACTATCGTTCTCGTGTTAAATTTGAAAGCTTCTGTTTTTCATTGACTGAGAAATGTAACTAATCTGTGTGTGTGTGTGTGTGTGTGTTTTTTTTTTTTTTTCTTCCCTCTTGTTAGAATGAAGATGGAAGTAAAGTGGAATACAGAGTGTGGAACCCCTTCAGATCAAAGTTGGCAGCTGCCATTCTTGGTGGGGTTGATGAGATATGGATTGTGAGCATCTCTCTTCCTTTTTCTCTGGAGTACTATAGATGTTTAGCTTCTTCCATATCACTGATCATGTTTCATTATTTTCAAATTCAGAAACCTGGTGCTCGCGTTCTCCATCTGGGAGCTGCTTCTGGGACCACAGTATCTCATGTTTCTGACATTGTTGGTCCTGTAGGTCTTTTTTTTTTTTTTTGGAAGAATAATTCGTTTGCCAATGACTTCATTAGATGACTGACTTTGTTCCTTTTGGCAGACAGGAGTGGTGTATGCTGTCTAGTTTTCGCATCGCAGTGGAAGGGACTTAGTCAACATGGCTAAGAAGAGAACAAATGTTATTCCTATTATCGAAGATGCTAGACATCCAGCCAAGTACCGTATGTTGGTTGGAATGGTGGATGTTATATTTTCAGATGTTGCTCAGCCAGATCAGGTATAGACTCGTCTTTGCCTATGAAAGAAATTGAATATTTTCTTATGAAGATCTTCCTTGCCAAAGTGTAGGTCCAGGACTTCCAACTTGCCTCTGGATCACCAAAAAGAAAATCCTATATCATGCATCCTATCTCCATTTCTGTTGGACTTACTGCTTGTTTTGTTATATGCTCCTAGCAACTTATTTCTCTATTTGGATTTTTCTTCTTTTGTGAAAATGCAGTTTTATTACGATTTGATCCTTGGAAGCAGATTCCATGAATTGCCAACTTTTTATGTCTGGTAACGCAAACCAATGCATTTCTTTGCAGCCTTCATTTTCATTGGCGATGTTTTCATGATTGGTTTCATCTTTGTGGCTTTGTATTCATGCCGTGGAATTTTTTTTTCCTTTCCTCATGTATTGTTGAGGCTTCATTTCGTATGGATGGGATGACTTTTTTTTTTGGGATTAACTTCTTGGTTTTGTGATTTACCCTCTCTCTCTCTCTCTCTCTCTCTCTCTCTCTCTCTCTCTCTCTCTCTCTCTCTCTCTCTCTCCTGTAACTACAGTTTTCTTCATTGTATGTTGAGCGTAAACGTTTTGCCCCAGAACTGCATAATGTTTTTTTTTTTCACCAAGAGGGAAACTTATGCACATGAAGAATTAACTCGGATTCCCCTTCAAGACAGCATGGGTGATGCAAGCTCGAGTTTTCTGATGCATTTCTGCTTGGCTCACTCCATAATTTAATTATTATTATTATTTTTTGTTTTTCTAGTTCTAATTTGATTTATTCTGTGAGATTTGAGAATATAGTTGAATCTTTTTTTCCTTTTCTTTTCCTTAAGGATAAGTTTATCACATGGCTTCAGGCCATTAAGCTCCATGCCTATTCCCTGTGCTCGATTGTTACAAAGCATTTGATGAAATACTCGGATTCCCCTTCAAGACAGTTTGGGTGATGCATTCTCGAGTTCTAATGCAGGGTTTATAACCTTTTAAATTGTTTATGAAGTGTGAAGCTTAAGGATTTATGAAAATCAGGTTTGCGGTTTAACTAGTGTACATGACTATTTAGTTTACTATCAGCAAATATAATGTGCGGCTTCCCAAATATTCAATTCTGGTTAGGGGTCTTTATGCATGTTATTTTCCTTCTGACCAATTGCTGATTTAAGTTACCATTTCAAATTTTGTTGATAAGGATAACATGCCCTCCTGATTATAGCAAGGTTGTGTACACTATGCTGCCTTTACGGCTTTGGGCTAGGGAATCTTAATTTGATTAAACTTTGGATGCACGTGATCTGTCTCTGATCACCTGAAAGGTCTTTTTGTATGTATTTATGATAAAAGTTGCTGTGGCAATACTCATGAAAGTCTCGCGGCATTTGACTGTTTGTCAGTTGCATACTGACTATGATAACCCTTGCATGACTTGTTGAAGCACTCGTTACACTAGACTTAAAACTCTGGGTAATGAAGTGTGTTCCTTATACGTCAGAAGAAAGAAATGCAAGGTCTTTGTTATTTGGATATGTGACGCCCTAGAAATCCGACTTCGGTGAAGTCCCTGAATCCGATAAAATGATTTAAGATCGAAATTTCAGTCGTTAAATTATATTGGATCGAAAGGACTGAAGAGACGATGTTTGGACGAATTCGGAAATTCAGTCGGTTTAGATTTGGTTCGAAATTCCTAGTCGCCGTAAATTAGGATTTCAATCCTCGCGACCCGAGCCTAATTCCGACCTAGCCTAGCCTATGAAATTACCAAATTACTCTTCGTCCGTCGTACCGAAAATTCATTTCGGTCTCGAATCGCCAAAAGACCGTTTTGCCCTCGGATAATTGTAAATAGGAAAAAATTGCCCCAAAAGTCTTCCTAGGGCCCCACCCCAACTCCATCAGCTCTCTCTCTCTCTCTCTCTCTCTCTCTCTCTCTCTCTCTCTCTCTCTCTCTCTCTCTCTCTCTCTCTCCTTGTTCGCGCGAGCACGCCCCCCCCCCCCCCCCGACCGAACTCCTCTCGGCACCTCCTCCCATCTCCGGCAGCCACCACCTACAACAGCTCCCCACCGTCGCTCCCGACCCCACTGTCCCCGCCGTTGGCCGCCAGACGGCCGCGAACCACCGCGGAAGCCAGCCCCCTGTTTTCGGACCCCCTGACCCGTGAGCTCCGTCCCTTCCCCCGGCCGTTCGCGGCGCCACCGCCGCCACCCACCACCTCGGCCAAGTCCCTCAGCTTCCCCTCGACCAAGCCGAAGCCACCCCGCTGTCGATTAGCCACCGGAGCCGCCCGAAGCCACGGTGCCCTGTTTTAGGGCTCGGTTCGATTTCTCTTCGATCCGGCCGTTCCGCCGCCTACCGCCGTGCACCGCCACCACCATCGAACGCCCCGAACCCCCTCCCACCTTTCCTCAGCTCGGCGAAGCTCGCCGCCGCGCTGGTGGCCGGAAAACCGCCCGAACCGCTCCCCTGTCCCGGCCGCGCGAAGACCCTGTTTCACGACCGGTTCTGTTCGGTCGTCGTTCCGTCGCTCCCGGCCGCCGTCCGCCGCCTTTGGCCAGTCCCGAAGACTTCCCTCGACCCCTAGGTAAGATCCCCGGCCTTGGCCGGCCTCACCTCGGCCCGTGGGGCCGTGATTCGCCGGAAAATAGCCCGGTTCCCCTGTTTAACCCTGCTGACCGGTTCTGTTTTAGGCCGCCGCCGCTCGCCGGAGCTTCGCCGTTGCCGGCCGCCTGTCCCGTTGACCTCGCGAGACTTCCTTGAGGCATTCCCGAGATTTTGGGCTTTTGGCCGCCACCGCCGCCTCCGCCGCCGTCGCTGTTCGCCGTCGTCGGCCGTTGAGACCGCCCGAGCTTACATTGATAGTGAGTTGACCCTAATCCTTGGTTAGGACGCTAATTGCGCCTAGGATTAGTCGTTTGGTCAATTGTGGATTTTAGGTACACGATCGGGGCCGGTCTAAATAGAAATTGGGATTAGGATAAATGGCCGATCGATTTGGTTAGCCGGACTGATTAAATTGTCTGTGGCTAGTTGTTGTTAGAGAATTATTGATTGATTGATTGGGCAATGGATTGCCGCTGTTTGATTGAGAGCGAGCGATAGGCTAGAGACGAGCGAGCGATCGACGACGTTAAGTCGGATTGACTAATAAATAATTATTGCATGAATTCAAGCCTTTATGTGGCCTAATCGGACTGATTGTTCGTATTTGTGTTGATTGCCTCGTTGGATGGTGTGCTTGATTGGCTGGAATGACTATTTGGAGTCGATCGTTGATTGGGGGTTAATCGCCATGTGTGTGGTGACTAGTGGATAGTCTACATTTGCATAGACTGTGTGCGAAGTCAAAATACATATTTTAGCATGAAAATGGCGTTTGGCCAAGATTTTACATGCCTGAGTGAGCATCCGGCCTTAACCAAAGATAATGAAAAGGGTTGATTGCTGGATGTATTATGTATGGTCATACGAAGGAAAACAATGAGGTTCCTGGCAAGTTCGTGTTCTATGAATTGTACTGAACTATACGACTTGCCAAAAGCACGATAATTCATGCCCCATGCCAGACGTACGGTTTTAAGGGATTATCGGATGCCGGTCGCAATGGATGTTGGACCGACGCCCCGTTTAGGGATGCCTACTTGCTGGTGCCGTGATGGGTACACTGGATACACCGCTTGTAGTAGCCGTTGCCGAGAGTAAAGGAATGTAAACCAGTGCTGCCGGTGAGACGCTGGATCGCACTAAGGTGTTGGATCGTGTTATTGGGAGAGCCGAATCACGCCTTCTTTCGCGTAGATTCTCTCTGGTGCCGTGGGCACGATCATTGTTAATAAAAGAATTGAATGCAATGTAACTTCGTACATGGGAAAGTATGAGCGCATCCCGACTACGAAGTTTGGAATGGGACAAATGGAGTAGGAAGACGGACGTTCATTCTCGCTTGTGTTCGAGTTATGATTGTATCGTGTGCATTGCCCTGGTGAATGTCCTATGCATACTGGTGGATGTAATGCTGTGATTGAGTGATTGATTGGTTTGACTGTTGAGTCGAGTCAAGCATTGCATTATGTGTGGCTGAGGTTGGTAAGTGTGTATGTGGATGGTAGTTATATTGTTAACTGTGGACAATTGCTTTATGTGCCTATGTGATTTGTGAGCTTCGGTTAGGATGCCCTGGGCGAATCAGTTTCCTAACCGAGCTTAGGCTTGATTCACTGAGATTTATTCTCACCCCGTCGTGGGATAACATTTTCAAGTCCCATGTGATGGAGCCTTGTGGATGCCAAGGATTGGCTGTTGAAGTAGTCTGTTGAAGTAAGTAAGAAGTTGACCTCACCTGACCAAGTGACCTTTGAGGTCTTGGCTAGTCGCCCCGAAGTATGGGGTTGTGTATGTACGTTAGTAGTAATGAGATCTAGACTCACATGCTTTTAATGAATGTTCTGTGATTGTCATTTTGTGAATAACGGTTGTGGTTACCTACTGCTTTATCCCATGTGAATTTTTGTCAGGGAGTCAAAACGTTTCTCCATGCGTAAGTTAATGGTAGGTCGATAGTGTGCCTGGGACGCTATCCCTATGACCTCGTGGCGATTTGGCAAGGGATGTCGCGGGCTCGAGAGTCGGGGCGTGACAGGATAACCCTCTGCCTGAAGATGTCCCGTTAATATGTGATGTTCAAATGATATGTGGTTACATCTCAGGCAAGAATTTTGGCTCTAAATGCATCATATTTTCTCAAGGCTGGAGGTCACTTTGTCATCTCAATTAAGGTATATCTCTCTCTCTCTTTGGACAGATGCGCACTTGGTTTTCTTTATTATTATTTTTTAGATGTAGCTTGTTGGATTGGAGGACTGGTCACCCTTATTTTTCTTTCTCACTTTCCTTAGAAATTAAGATAAGTAGCAGGTGCAAGTTCTTGCAAGCGTTGGTGATAAGCTGTGACATCAGAAGTGATCTCATCATATACGAGGGAGGGTGAAAAACGATCAATGGGAAAAAGAAACCCTGAGTGTTACTTCAATGAGAAGAAATGGGTAATCACTTACTTTTCGTTTTGCTTGTTTTTGCAGGCAAACTGTATCGATTCTACTGTTCCAGCCGAGGTAGTATTTTCCCAGGAAGTGAAGAAGCTGCAGGCAGAGCAGTTCAAGCCTTCTGAGCAAGTTACTCTCGAGCCATTTGAGCGAGACCATGCTTGTGTCGTCGGTGGCTATCGCATGCCGAAGAAACAGAAAGCTGCTCCCACATCATAAAAAGTCCCAGGCCACCTTGCTTGTTCAAATCTCCTGTCTTTTAGCGTGTCGGGATGCACTTAGAATGTCAATCTTGATGTATGTCTTTAATATTGGAACTTGGAACTCCAGTGGATTCAAGGTTTTTGGTAGGCTCTTGTAATGGACGGATATTCTGCAATGAGTTGAGCCGCTAATTCAGTTGATAGTTTTCATGTTTAATTATTTGAAACGACAATTTACTGCGTTGTTGGAATTATAAACATATATTTTTCAGTAGAGATTCTAATATTTGATTTTCACAACGAGTTTAGATAAAGCTAAAAATGTCTGGACTTGTCCTGTGCAAACCTGACGCAGCGTTCAGCGATAGAACAAACAAGCAAATCTTGCTTGAGAGAGAAATCTCAAATTTTTAATATCAAAAGTATATTCTGTCCGCTCAAACTTCACAAAACACCTTATAGAGGGTGTTAACCCTAATGACACCAAAACCAACAAATTACAAAATTGCCACTAAAATAAAATTAAATCAGAAAAATGCTAAAATTAAATCCTAAATTCTAGACGCATCTTCTCGACCTCCGTTGGGACTTCTGCCTATCCAATCGATCCAGAAACACATTACTAATATGCTCCGCATCATTCTCATCCACTTGGGAAAAACTCGTCCTCGAGTTAGAATCAGAATCTGGATACAACGGCTCGGTGGACTCATGAAATAGAGATAAATCAGCAACATTGAAGGTATTGGATATGCCCATGCTTTGTGGAAGGTCGATAACATAGGCATTATCGTTGATTTTCCTACTGACAGTGTAAGGCCCATATTTCTTCTGCTGCAATTTCCTGTAAGTTCCAACCGGTAACCGCTCTTTACGAAGGAAGACCATGACTTGATCGCCGACTGCAAACACCTGCTTGCGCCTGTGTTTATCTGCCGCAGCCTTGTACTTCTGATTAGCCGCTTCCAACTTCTGCTTCACTTCCTGATGTACCTCGACAATCTGCTTAGCCATATGATTCGCTGCAACACTCTTGTCTGCTTGTTTAGGCAAGTGAATCAAATCCAGAGTATGTTGAGGTGCCTTTGTATAGACAACAGAAAAAGGTGACCTGCCGATAGAACTATGAACCGCATTATTATAAGCAAACTCCGCCTGCGATAAAGCAACATCCCACTGCTTCGGTTTATCCCCACAAAGACTTCGACAAGTTGCCCAAAGTTCTATTGACCACCTCCGTCTGCCCATCAGTCAGAGGGTGAGCTGTGCTACTAAAATTCAGTGATGAGTCAAACAATTTCCATAAGGTTCGCCAAAAATGCCCCAGAAATTTGCTATCTCTATCTGAAGTAATAGACTTAGGCACTCCATGCAGACGAACTACTTCTTTGAAAAATAACCTAGCCACACTTACAGCATCAGAAGTCTTCCTACAAGGAATGAAGTGTGCCATCTTGGAAAATCTGTCAACTACAACAAAAATAGAATCCACGCCTCTTTGAGTTCTTGGTAAACCCAACACAAAATCCATTGACAGATCCTCCCATATATTGTCAGGGACAGGTAATGGCATATACAAACCTGTATTCTTAGATTGTCCCTTAGCAGTTTGGCAAACATAACATTTCTGCACATACCTGCTGATATCTTTACGCAATTGGGGCCAGTAAAATCGCTCCCTAACTGCAGCAATAGTTTTGTCTCGACCCAGATGTGCAGCCAATCCACCATCATGCAAATCACGAATTACCTTCTCTCGTAATGATGTCCGAGGAAGACAAAGTTGATTGCCATGCATTAGATAACCATCCAGAATATAGAACTCCTGTACAGGTTGATCAGCAGCACACGTATCCCAAATTTGCCCAAAATCTTCATCGCCTGCATAACACTCTTTCAGCTGCTCGAACCCCAGAATGTCCTGGCGCAATGTAATCAGCAAGCCAGCTCTCCTACTCAACGCATCTGCTACAACATTATGCACACCAGATTTGTGCTGCAACCTGAAAGGGAATTTTTGTAAAAACTGACACCAACGTGCATGCACATCTTTATTGATCCTTTTCTGACTATTTAACTACTTCAAAGCTTCATGGTCAGAATAAAGCACAAATTCTTTCCCAATCAGATAGTGCTCTCATGTCTTCAAAGCTCTTACGACAGAATAGAATTTTTTGTCATAAGTGCTCCATTTCTGTCGCGCATCGCTGAGCTTCTCACTGAAAAAGCAAATTGGCCTGCGCTCTTGAGACAAAACAGCTCCTATACCCACTCCACTAGCATCGTAATCTACCTCAAACAGCTTATCAAAGTTAGGTAGAGCTAGAACAGGTGCAGTACACAACTTCTCTTTCAGAATAGCAAAACTATTTTCGGCTTCCTCTCCCCACAGAAATCTACCTTTCTTCATACACTCTGTAATCGGGGCTGCGATAGTGCTAAAATTCTTAATAAATCGCCTATAAAAAGTAGCCAACCCATGAAAACTCCTTACTTCAGAAACTGTTTTTGGAGTAGGCCACTCTCTGATGGCTTTCACCTTCGTCTCATCCACCTCTATTCCCTCAGCAGTGATAATAAATCCCAAGAATAGCAGCTTATGGGTAAGAAAGCTACATTTCTTAAGATTCACATACAGCTTACTAGTCTGCAAAGCGGTCAACACTTCCCTCAAGTGCATCAAATGATCCTCATCAGTCTTACTATAAATCAGGATATCATCAAAATAAACTACGACGAATTTGCCAATAAAAGATTTCAGAACCTGATTCATAAGCCTCATGAAAGTGCTCGGAGCATTAGAAAGCCCAAACGGCATCACCAACCACTCGTACAGCCCCTCCTTTGTCTTGAATGCTGTCTTCCACTCATCTCCAGGCCGAATACGAATCTGATGGTAGCCATTCTTCAAATCCAGCTTCGTAAACCACTTCGCTCCATGCAGTCTATCCAGCATGTCATCCAACCTAGGTATTGGAAACTTGTAGCCCACAGTTATCTTATTAACGGCTCTACTGTCTACACACATTCTCCAGCTCCCATATTTCTTAGGAGTTAGTAAGGCAGGAACAGCACATGGGCTCATGCTATCCTGAATGTGCCCCTTTCGCAGCAACTCTTCCACCTTCTCCTTTAGAATCTCACTCTCTTTAGGACTCATCCTGTAGTGCGGTAAATTAGGCAAACTAGCACCGGGAATTAAGTCTATATGATGCTGAATATCACGCATAGGAGGTAACTCTTCTGGAATCTCTTCAGGCATCAACTCACTGAATTCTTGCAATAAAGGTCTAACTGCTTCAGGCTGCTCCTCCACTTGTAATTCAGCCTCTGTCTCACTTGCTTGTTTCACCACCAGCACATGAACTTCCCTGGTCTCTTTAATTTCATATTCAAATTTCCTTGTAAGAGTAAGGAAATTATTACCTGTAGTCTGTTTTCCTTTTTTCTTCAAGGGCAGCAACGTATACTTCACCCCATCTTTCACCAGATTATATTGGTTGCTCCTTCCAGAATGCTGAGCATCAACATCAAATTGCCACGGCCTCCCGAACAACACGTGACATACATCCATATCTACTACATCACAATACAACTCATCTTGATATTTACCAATAGAAAATGGAATTTTGCATCGTTCAGTTACCTGTATACTTTCTGCTCCAGACTTAATCCATCCTAACGTATAGGGGTTAGGATGTTTCTCTACAGGTATCCCCAGCTTCTTTACTGCATCCTTCCCAATGATATTTTCCATGCTCCCACTGTCGATGACTACAGCAAATATCTTCCCCAGAATAGTGCATCTGGTTCGGAATAGCTGATGGCGTTGTGCATCATCCTCCTGTTTTGGGGCTAGCATCATCCTGCGCACCACACAACTTATCTCCTCATCTTCCTCATCTTCAAAATCGTCTTCCTCACCATCTGGTTCGCAGCAATACCTGTCTTCTTCCTCCTCCTCTCTAGCTGCCACGTTTACTGTTTTTCTATGAGGGCATTCATTAGAGCGGTGCCCAGGCTGATTACACCTGTAACACTTAATTGCTGCTGGTCTAGCATAAGGATTCGGGTTCACATTTTTCTGTGATTGCGACCCCTTGTCCCTTGCCTCGTTCAGAGGGCGCTTTTCTATCGCCTTATCCCCTTGATTTCGCTCTGCGCTAAAGCGATTGTTAAAGCCGCCTTTCTCCATGGAACTTCCTGAGCTACTACCTCTATAACTTTCAAAGCCTCTTTTACTCCGTTCTTGCTGCATCAATTCTGCCTTTCTAGCCATATTCTTAGCTTCAGTCAAATTTCGCAAAAATTGTACTCCAATTTTATCCCGAATAAAAGGTTTCAACCCATCGAGATATCTGGCCACCTGCTGTCCCTCTGTTTCTGACAGGTTATTTCGCTCAGCCAATCTCATGAATTCTGTCGTATACTCATGTACAGTTCGATTGCCCTGCTAGCAACGCTGATACTGCTGGAACATGATCTGCTCATAATCAGGCGGAAGGAACTCCTGCTTCAACAGTCTCCTCATTCTACTCCATGTTCGCACCCTCTCTTTTCCTTCTCGCTCTCTTCTATTTTGCAATCTCTCCCACCATGCAGACGCACCCCCTTTCAATCTACAGGCTACTAGTCGCACCTTTTTCTCGCTAGGGGTTCCCATATAATCGAAGAATCTATCGACATCAGCAATCCAATCTAGAAATTCTTCTATTCCTAAACTCCCATTAAAATAAGAGATATCGACTTTTAGTTTAAAGTCGTTACATTCACGATCATCGTAACGTCGTCTGCCATCTCTTCTATCGCGATCGTCATAACGACCTCTTCGAATTCCTCCATAACGATCCATGCCTCCATAATCAGCACGCCCTCCATCAGAAAACTCGTGCTCTTCTTCTTCTGAACTCTCTGAGAACAAAGGGTTATTCTGTCTGCAGACTGGAACAGGCCTGACAGGGTCACCACGAGCAAGATCAGCACCCGGCCTTCTGTCGTTTCGCCGATTTCGGTTCACATCAACGCCGAAATCTTCAAATCGATCTACCAATGCATCAAGTCGTGCTTCGATGCGTTGAAATCGTTGATCGAATCATTGATCCAGGCGTTCCATTAAGCACTGCTCCAAACGTTGCAGCGCGTCGTCCCCAAGGATTGGGGCTCCAGTCTCCTGAACATCGTCACGAAGACCACCGCCAGTCGCCATAGGCTCTGATACCACCTGACGCAGCGTTCAACGATAGAACAAACAAGCAAATCTTGCTTGAGAGAGAAATCTCAAATTTTCAATATCAAAAGTATATTATGTCCGCTCAAACTTCACAAAACACTTTATATAGGGTGTTAACCCTAATGACACCAAAACCAACAAATTACAAAATTGTCACTAAAATAAAATTAAATCAGAAAAATGCTAAAATTAAATCCTAAATTCTAGACGCATCTTCTCGACCTCCATTGGGACTTCTGCCTATCCAATCGATCCAGAAACACATTACTAATATGCTCCGCATCAAAACCTTGTGTCATAATAGGGTCAACGATAATTAATTTGAGGTTGTATGGAATGGAACACAAGTACACGACCCACTAATTTTCTTAGATTTTTATCTTTTGCATCGAAATAAATTGTTTTCGGATGGCGAAAGGAATATCTCATTGGGAAATCTCTTGTGAAAAGACGATGCATGTACTCGAAAACTTTCAACTTTTGTCATGGAACTTGGATCATTTGCCATACCATATCTCCTGGCATATGAGAGAGGGGGTTCCCTCAAAATTCAAATTTTGAACCCCCTCACGTGGCAGGGTAATAGTATGGCAGGGGATCCATATCATTTGCAAAGCACCACGAAGGTTCTTCACGAACTCTTGTAAGTGAAATACTCATATTTTTATGACGGTTCGCTATTAAAAATTACGCAAAATCGCATGAGGCGGGCAGGATATCTCACTAGATATTTACTAAAAATTTGTCATGAGCGCCCGGTATAAGTAAAGTAGTTGTTCTACATGGACAAATTGTTCACAGTGACCGCAGTGGTGAAATCCCGCCCACGCACGAGAAGTGCGATTTTGAGAGCCAGATAGGATTATACAATTTGCATCCTGCTCGGCGCCACAGGTGAATTGCTCATGAAAAGTTCGCAAAAGAAGGAATGCATCAGACTGTCGCCAAATTTAGAAAGTTACTTGCAGTTCTTGCAGCAATTAGGTGGAAACCCGAGTTTTTTTTAATAACAGACGAGATCGAGTTCCCATTTTTAGCTATAGCCAAGATCGGAGAACCGTTGTCTTCCCTGGATCTACTATACTAACACAGCATTCATCTCCTTGCTCTAGTGCTAAGCTTGGAAGAAGAAGTACAATCCTACTAAAATTGCAGAAACTGACTCCAAGCACTCCTTGTGACACCCCAAAATTTAGGGCTAGGTTAAATTAGGATTCAAACTAATTACAAAGCCACAGGGTCAAGAGGGGCCATTAGAAAAGAAAGATCACCTTTGGTAAGAATCACGGGTTAGTACATAAATCGGTTATGCTTCCGATTAAGGATTGACTAAGTGACGACCTTAATCAAGCATGGATTGATTATAATTGATATCGTCTCGCTTCAGAATGACCACAGGATCCGCCTGAAGTCGACCAGGGACTGAACTGTGGAACGATTTGCAAACGGACAAAGGTCGACAGTTGAACTAGCCGTGAATTCTATGAAGGCCGATTAGAGCCCCATACCAGTCACACTCTAGTCAAGGACTGATCACCCGAGACTATGTGACGTGCTACTGGAATACTGCGGATCGAGATGAACCAATCCTGCATCAATTTGAATTGGTCATGAGAGGTGAACTCGATAGCATTCGTTATGCCTCGATTTATGTTTAGGAACGGGTGATTCCAACCCTGAACTGAGATGAAAGAAGTGGCTCCTGACTCAATTGGCAACGAGACACGATCTTGAGGGCACCAAATATGGCTACGCCTCTTGATGTGCTCGGCTATAGGTCGAATTAATTCGGCAAGAGGAAGATGGTCTGATCCTTAGTTTAATTAAGCACCAAGCATAGAGGAAATGTGTAGATGTTCCAAAAGCTTGATAGAGAATATTTTTAAAGTCATAGAACAATGAATAACAGGTTGATCACCAAACGACCATGCCATGTAAAAGGAATGCCCAAATTGCCATTAGCGCTGCTTATGATTGGCATCTATAGAATAGAATAAGACCCTAGAGACCCCATAGATAGATGACACCAAGAACACACGAATTTATATGCTAGTAGATTTCCCTCCTAAAATACATGATATCAAGGATTTTCTATACTTTTAGAAAAATACGAAATTGACTGCATCATCTTTGACCAAGTCAACCTTTGACCAAGCCAAAGTCAACATTTGACCAAGTCAACCTTTGAAGAGTCAAAGCACGAATCCCTAGATGAAAAGAACAATCACGTATGTCAAGAAAAGAGTGTCTAGAATATTCTCCATTATTAAATGTAAAAGATTTGCTTGGAGAACAAGTTGTTACATAAGAACAAAATAAGATTAGAAAAATGGTTGGCTTTAAAGTAAGCTAGCATATGAAGACGAAACCGACTTAAGGGGCAAGTCGGGAAAGGAAAGTGACACGTGGAAAGAACAAAAGATAAAATCGACTTGAGGAACAAGTCAAGAATAAAATAAGAAATGAAAGTAACTTTTGGGCTTGGGGAATAAGCCAAGCACAAAAAGACAAAATAGCATTAGAAAAAGTAACTCAAGATATTATAATACTCTAGATTAGCCATGTGACAATATTAAATAGTATCTCTAGAATATTCTATATTAATAAAAAGACAAAGGAAATTAATATTAATAGATTTAAATAAGAAAAATGAAAATGAAATACCTTAAAGTAGGCGTGCGCTAGAAGGAAGACTCTAGAGCTTAGAAAGTCTTAAGTGGCATAAAGAAAAGACGACACATGGCAAAACTTGGAAAACAAGCCAAAGTTTAGAAACATATGACAAAATTGATAGGATTTGGGGAGAAAGACATGAAGTAGAAAGGTGGCAAGTGTCTTAATAGAAAACTCTAGAACGTCAAGGTGGCAAGACGTCATTGGCTCTTGAAATTATGTGAGAGATCAATGATTGAGAGGAAAATGACAAACAAGTGACACCTAAGCTTGACTTTGGGAATAAGTAGTAAGAAAATAAAATAAAAATGTCTTAGAGAATAAGTCAAGGGAAGGTTCCAATGAGGTGATGCCATGTGGAAAGTATGTGAGGACAAATCTGACTTGCGGAGCAAGTCAATAAAGGCTATAAATAGCATGATCGCCCTTAGCATTTTTGGCCACCATTCCATCTCTTCCTCTCTCAATTTCGTCTCTCTCTCTCTCTCTCTCTTCCTCTCCCTCTCACTTTATTCGGCCACCAAGTACTCAAGAGCCGTCACCATCGAACCTCCATAGAGAACGATGCACTCGTACAAGGCAATCGACTAGCTTTTATCTTATATTCGTCAATAAGAGGTAAGTGATATCTAACCCTTATCTAAGGCGTAAAGCTTTAGCTACTCTAATGCTTGCTCGAAAAGTATATGATATGTTGGTCAAGGACTAAGTACTGCACGACGACACGAGTCTCGTGGGGTCACTTCTAGAACCTTGGACCGTTATAATGCATACTCTCCTTGGTCTTGCTACCATTGGTGGTGGGATTATATGATACGACATGATATGTTATATGCCTTGTTCGCAAGAATGAGAGGGCCTCGCACAGATATGAAAATGGTGGATCCACAAAATATTATATGAAAAGATGTGTACACGCCTCATCCGCAAGGGTGAGAGGGTCGTAAATGTGCGTGATATGATATGAAAAGTAGAGAGATATGCTTACATGAAAAGGAATCGAAAACGATTTTTATATGATATGGTTGCTTGCATTATGGCTTGTACCTTTAGCTTGCTTCCTATGTTTGGTTTAGATATACGCTTACTAAGATAGTTGTATCTCACCCCTTAACTTTCCAGACTTGTAGGTAATGGCAAGTATGCCATCCTCTTGTTTGGTAAAGTCATGTCCATAGAAATTTCCTGTGTTGATATCGTGGAGGAGGATCCTTTTGATTAGAAAGTAATAGCATGAAGATGGATGGTGCATAAACCCTAGGTGATTGACTAGTTTGGAAGAGTTCTTGGAAGCCCAAGTACTATTTTTGAGGGCAGCTCAAGTACTGAAGTAGCCTCCCAAGCCTATGAAGCATACGAGATAGAGAGGCTTCTAAATTCTATGTAAATATTATGCAAAGAAATGAAATAAAGTATGATGCTGAAATGTCTTCCTTGGTTTCCTCGCTTAACGAATAATTTAAAGAATTTTAAAGAATTAATCGCTTCCGCATGCGATTGTTAACAAGCATATAAAGAAAAAGAGATGGAAAAATATTAAGGTCAATTATGAGGACGGTGCGCTTGGGACACCATACATCCTCCCCCGCAACGTCGCGATTTTGTGATCCTCGTAATGTCTCGGATTATAAACGATGTAAGCCGTAGAGCTCTTGGAGGGATTCAAGAGATCGAGAACCCTAAAGGAGCTTACGCCTCCTATCGTGGATACGAGGGTCGGGTCGGGGACGTCACACTTCTGAGTTCATATAACCTGGAAGAGAAATGTAGATGTATTATTCAGTAAAGTCGATAGTTTTCCTATTAAAAGCAGACTTTCAATAAAGCTACTTAAATGTCCTAAATCCATCGCAATTTGATGCAACTGCTATATGCCGAACATATTTAAGGGATGGAGGTTTGTGATTAGCCTGTCAACTGCTTTGATCGCTAGAATCTCCTCATGCTGCCCTTAGAGTTCTGACAATCATTCTACAGGATGAATTCTCTATTTCTGTGATGTGCATTCATGTGATTTAGTCAGCAATCCATGCCTTTTTTATTCACCCAAAACCAGAAAATTGAGGAACCATGCAGGCACGTGAATGCATGCCTATCGGTGCATATATGGCGATGATCCTATCGTCCAAAGGGCAATAAAAAGCAGAAAAGCGATTGATCTTATATGTTACATGTCCTTGTAAACCCACTGCATGAAGTTTATACCTAATAAAATGCAGCTGATCTGCAACTTCCGTAATGTTCATCCGCTCTTTGCGTGTTTCGACTGAGCAGGAAACTCCGATTGCATAAACCATCTCCAGACATTCACGAGCTGCATCACCTCTGCCAGTGTCCATATGGCTCTCTATTTCTTGAAGTAGAAGAGGATCGGTAATCTCTAGGAGTTGTTCAGGTAAGGCTTCTTTGACGAAGTTATGAAGGTTTAAATTTTCTCCGAACATTTCATTTGTTGGACTCACGCCCGTGAACATCTCAAGCAAGATAATGCCATAACTATAAACATCACCTTCTCTTGAAACCACACTTTCCGTTCCATATTCTGCGTTTCATTCGAATTTCCAAATAAAAGTTAAGTAATAGCAGCACAAGCAATTGAGGCAGAAGGAAATGGTGCGCACACACTTGCTGCATTTTTATTGAGTATAATGTGTTCATTTGCCTTTGGGGGACAGAGGAGAGGACTCACCTGGAGCAGCATAGCCGATGGTTCCTCTTACACCAGCTCATCTTCGCTTTAGCATCATCGGTGGATTCAAACACAACCTTCGCCAAACCAAAGTCTCCAACATGTCCAACCATTTCAGCATCTAGCAGGACATTGCTTGGCTTCAAATCACAATGTATAATAGGGCTTTGCAAGTGGTTATGGAGATAATCTAATGCTGAAGCAACATCGACGGAAATATTTATCCTCTGGATGAGACTCAACTTTTTCGCATTCCCACCTAGATGAGCTGATGATGGTCTTGGATGAAGCCAATCTTCTAGGCTTCCATTGACCATGAACTCATAAACCAAGGCCTTAAACTCATTGCCCCTATAATCAATGCCTGAGCATACTGTGAGGACTTTCAAAAGATTATGGTGTCGGACGTTCTTTAAAGTCTCACACTCGGATAAGAAGCTCTTCACAGCTCCATGAAGCATCAAATTAAGTACCTTCACAGCAATAACGGTTCCATTCTCATTGACGACTCCCTTGTAAACAGATCCAAAACCGCCGACCCCAATCAAGTTATTTGAAGAAAATGCATTAGTTGCTTTAAGGAGAATTCTGTAAGATAGATTCAGTGACGAATCATCTCTAGAACTTGAAATTGGTTCTATTCTTTTCTTTTTCAACCAACGAAAGTACAAAAGAGCAAGAAGAAGAGCTATTCCCGAAACTCCGAAGAAAATTGAGATGGCAAGTTTCCATTTAGGGATTAGTCTCCGGCCAGAGTTCCTAGAACCGCATTTTCGAAGATGAAATTCAGGCATTCCTGCACAAAGCTTGTCATTTCCAGATACAAAAGTAGCACTGACATTACTAAAGACTCCTTTAGTGGGTAATGCACCTTCAAAATTATTGTAGGATAGATTCAGGATCTCCAATAAGTGAAGTGCCTCGAAGAACTCTGGAATCTAGCCAGTTAAATTGTTGTGTGAAAGATCTAGCTCCTTGACATTCCTCAACATGTTAAGAGATGAAGGAATTGAGCCTCGAAAAGAGTTTTCTTGCATTTTGAGCACATCCAATCCAACACAACTGCCAAGACTAGCCGGAATGTCGCCTTCCAACATGTTTCCAGAGACATCCAATTGAGCCAAAAGATTCAATTTCCCGACTTCATTAGGTAGGACACCGACGAGATGGTTCTGAGACAAGTTCAGAAATGTAGATGATGATAGACCTATGAACTCTGGAGGTATAGTACCATTCAAGTTGTTACAAGAAAGATCAAGCTCCACCAAACTTCGGCAATTTGATAGATGTGAAGGAATGTAAACATAAAAATTATTGTGATTGAGATGGAGTCGTGCCAACTTTGTTAGGTTTCCTAAGGAAGAAGGTATTGCTCCAGAAAACTCGTAATACGATAAATCCAGTTCCACTAAGTTATGAAGATTTCCAAAAACTACGGGCACCGTACCTGAAAACCCGTTGTGTTGCAAAAACAACCTTTCTAAGTTGCCGAGATTTCCGACTCCTTGAGGAATCGTGCCAACCAGTAGATTCTGGTTCAGCCACACTTGCGAGAGAGTAGCGGACAAATTACCGATGCACTTGGGCAACGTCCCGCCAAACTTGTTGTCTTCCATGAACAAGCTCCGTAGGTTGGTGGCGTTAGTCAACGAGCAAAGGAAGCTCAAATCACTGTATCCTCCGCTTCCCAGATAATTGAATTCCATCGTCAACATTTAGAGTTTGTTTAAGCGGCCCAAAGGAGGCATGTTCCCCGAGAGCTTGTTCGAATCGGCTATGAGCAACTCTAAAGCGGTGGCATTAGATATTGACCAAGGAATCGCTCCAGTGAATCGATTATTGGAAACGCAGAAAAACTCAACGTTTGGAAGAGCTATATTGGCAGGAAGAGTCCCTTGTATGTTGTTTCCATAGATGGAAAACAGCGTCACAGAAGAAAGATTGAAGATTGATGGAGGAACCGTGCCCGACAACTTATTTCCTCCTACAGCAAGCAATTTGAGTTTGGTCAGTTTTCCTAGAGCTGAGGGTATCTTCCCACTTAATTCATTCCCACCGAGACTGAGAATCTCTAACGACGACATGTTTCCAAAGGAAGAAGGAACGGTTCCCCCTACATAGTTATCAAGTAAAGCAAAAAATTGAAGCTCCAGCAAAGAACCAATTTCGACCGGAATTTTTCCAACCAGCCGGTTGCCTCCTAGGCGGAGCCGTGTAAGGCGAGCGCAACCCGACAGGTTTTTTGGGATTTCGCCTTCCAATGAGTTGTTGAATAATTGCAAGACACGTAACCTGTGCAAATGGCTGACTTGTTGCGGGATTTTGTCGTGGAAACTATTGTTGTTTAGCATCAAGACTCTCAAGAAGCTCAAGTTTCCAATGTGAGGGGAGATGGATCCCAACAGCTTCAGGTCTTGTAGGTCTAGTTCCGTTACTCTGCGGTGCAGGCTACCGCACCTGACGCCATACCACCGACAGTGGTCGGTTGTATGGTTCCATGAACTCAGCGTCCCGTAAGGATCCTCGGTTATCATGCTCTTGAAGGCAAGCAATGTGACCTTGTCTGTGATGTTATTAACTGAAGAGACCAGGCTAATGAACGGCAAGAGCACTACTACACATGTGAAAAATAGACGACATGGCAACGAGAACTCGAGGAAAGACAAGTTGAGAGGCTCCATAGCACTTGCCGGGAAATCTTAAGTGAAACCCGAAGAATGTAAGGAAGTTGAACAAAAGGAATTTTCGGGATCATGAAGCAGGATTGAAATTTGTATGGACAAGCTTCGATGGAGAAGATTCAAACCTCAGCTGTGCACGCCAAGTTGATTAGTCATCCCGCCCCATATATCACCGCAAATTTCTAGTAAAATATCTCGTTTTGTTCACTAACGAATGAATCACCTTCATGCAATCAATTGACGATGGTTACGGAATGGACTAACGTGATAAAAACGCAAAAAAAGAAAATAAAAGTCATAGTGAATGCGTCCCATTTAACTTTGAAGAATCATATAATGCATTAAGTATTCGACTATTCACCGAAACAGCATTTGGACAAAGGCGGGGTTAGTACATGAGTATAGCCACCAGTAAATTATGAAGTCATCCTTCAAAATCAACTAGTATTCTACTATTAACCGGAATAGCATTCAATAGCTGCGGTGTATACATTGAGTATTCGCAAAAGGAACTCAAAGTATGTTAACTTGATTCAGGCGGATTCGTTAACTCCAAAATAATCAGATTTTAGAGCAGTGAAAACTTGATTATACAGCTCATGGAAACTGATCCAATCCATTTGGACAATGACGGAGTTAAGATACAACTATAGTGCAGTTAATTGATTAGATCCTAGGAATTTGTAAACAAGATTAAAGTTTTAGTAATCCACTAAAATTGATAACTATTCCAATACGTCTGTGGACAAAAATTATCTCCCTAGGGGGCGACACACTACAGAACCCAAGAATAGGGCCATACGACAGAATCCTAAGTGTATGTCGTTCCCCTATGCAAGGTGTGTAGATTTTCTCTTCCTAAAGTGGTAGCCCTCGCTGTGCACAAATCCGAAATCCCATTCTCCGAAGGTGGGACTTTTATTTTTTTTTGTAAAATTTAATTACTGATTATAAGATAAAGTACGGAAACTTAGGGCATCTCTTAGCATAACAAATAAAACTAACAATGCGGGAAGATGGAGATAGGAACTCTCCTCATAATAGCCAACACATTATTAGCCGGGGATGGTACAATATTTTTTATAGAGCGAGACACTTTTTCTAGCAATTTTATGGACCTTAGCCAACATAATGTGGATATCATTTGATTGGTTTTGAAAACGTCTGCGTTTGCACTCCATCCAAATGCAATATAATATTACTAAAAATGATACCTTGAGGAGCCTTGATGCCAAGTCCTTGCTCCTACTAGAGCTGACCATTCATTGGAGTTCATCATTCCATCCTCCTACAGATTGCCGAATCCCATGTCATGCAAATGTACAACGCCATATGCTTCCAGTATAGTTGCACTGGAAAAATAAATGCACATGTCTTCTAAACGAGTCGTGCAGAAATTGCACTGGAAATTGACTAAAGGCATGCATCATAATGCAATCTCGATCTACTATCAAAAGCATGTCTCTGCAATGAAGTTAGCCAATAAAATTATGTATAATGATATCGCTGGTCCAATTTAGGCTATGCCAATCCACAATCGGTCCCATTTTTCTGAGTCCATCGTAAATCCTAAGATATGACCTTGCCTACTCCGAGCCCTAGTGCCCTTGATGTTGAGCCGCAAAATTGAAGTGCCTCTGTTGTAGTTTATAACGCTCTAGTGCCCTTGATGGAGATAATCTAATGCTGCATTTAGTACTATAAACCCCAATTAATCCATAGAGTATAGGATGAATGGATTTTTATTAAATGTCAGAGTTTTCCTCCCTCTGTTGTAGTTTATAACGCAACACGATGCTAGGATTACTCAACAATCGCGTAGGGTGTTTTCTATCAATAGAAGACTCATTGACTGCCGAGTCAATAATCAATGACTGGCCTTGACTTACCATGGGAAGGATTCTGGTGCTCTTTTCTCTTTGCCATTTTCAGAGCAAATGCTTAGCTGGACCTGATTCACATATGAATCGTGTCAATCACAGCCTGGAAATTTCATTTCTTGGTCATCCATGGGACCTAGCGTACACACCTGCAAAACAGGTGACTAAATGTTGGCTGGACGCCTCTTTTGTGGGGCCCAACCGGTTTTATATTTTATTTATTTTTTAAAAGGAAAAACAAAAGACAAAAGAAGAAAGAAAAAGAAAGAAAAAGAAATCAAAATGAGGAAAAGAAAGAAACAAAATGATGGCCTTTGCTTTTGTGTTTTTTTGGTGTTTTGTGTGTTGCTTCGTGTGTGGAGAGAGAGAGAAGAGAGACCGAGAGTGTTTCGTGCAGGGGAAGCTCTCGGTGAACGCAGCGAAGAGAGAAAGGGCAACGACTTCCGGTGTGATTTCGACGGCCAAACATTACCGGAATCGTCTCAAATTTCAATATGTTGTTCGTGAGACTGAGATCTACAAATTGATAGGTTTCGTTTGTTGAGATTTGTCTCCGGTTCTCCTATTGCGGTTAGGGTTTTCTAGCCCCCTTTTGAGGAATTGCTCTTGAAATATTGTTGTTGAGCTCTAGTGTGTGACTAGAGAGAAATGCTTGGTGTATTCTGCTATTCTTGGTAATTAGTGGAAATTTTTGGGTCGTCCGTGGTTTTTCCCGATTCGGGTTTTCCACGTAAATTTTGGTGTTATATTTCTTTATTGTTCCGTTGTTATATTAGTTGCCGCGAGGTTGATATTTTGCTGGATATAATTGTTGGTTGTTGCTGGATTATATTGGAGTAGTGTCGGGGGTTATTATTTGATCATGGATTGGCTATATTTGCGCCGAGGTGCTGCCCATTTTTTTCCCCAACAAAGTGGTATCAGAGCTAGAGTTGAGATTCTAGTATTAGATGGAGAATACGAGTGGCACTATGTTTAAGTTAAATGCATCGAATTACTCTATATGGAAGCCTCGGATGGAAGACATATTATATTGCAAAGATTTGTATGATACGGTCGAAGGCGATGAAGCTAAAGGAGATACGGAAGATAAAGAGTGGGAGCGAATGAATCGGAAGACGGTTGGGTTTATCCGACAATGGATTGATGATAGTGTGTTTCATCATGTTGCTCAAGAAACGAAGGCGGATACTTTGTGGAAGAAATTGCAAGATCTCTATGAGAGGAGAACTCCACAAAATAAAGCTCTTCTAGTTAAAAGACTTGTGAACTTGAGATACAAGGAAGGAAGTAGCATGACGGAGCACTTGAGTGAATTTCAAGATGTTGTAAATCAATTGACAAATCTTGAGATTGACCTTGGTGATGAATTGCAATCTTGTTTATTGCTTGGTACACTTCCTAATAGCTGGGACACCTTGGTTGTGGCGTTAAATAATTCTGCTCCTTATGGTGTGCTTTCTATGAGCATGGTTAAAGAAAGCTTGTTCAATGAAGAAACAAGGAGAAAAAGTTTGAATTATGCTTCCAAATCGGAAGCACTTGTCGTAGAACATAGAGGCAGAAGTCAGTCAAGAAAGTTTCAAAGTAATGACAGGGGCAAGTCAAGAGGAAGATCGAAGTCAAGGCCGAGGAGAAGTGTGAAGTGCTACAACTGTGGCAAAATGGGACATTATGCCAAAGAGTGTTGGCAACCGAAGAGAGATAAATCCCATGATAGAAATGGAGATAAAAAAGAAAGAAGAAAATCAGCCTACAACAGTAGTTGCAGCTGACGGTGATATTGTGTTCATTTGTGATGACGGTTATGTAAATCTCACATGCCAAGATTCTAGCTGGGTTGTTGATTCTGCAGCTTCTTATCATGTCACTTCACGTCGTGACTTCTTTACATCCTATTGCAGCGGTGATTTCGGTTGTGTTAGGATGGGAAACAGTGGTGTTTCCAAGGTTATTGGCATGGGAGATGTTTATCTGAAGACTGATATGTGATGTACTTTACTTTTGAAAAATGTGAGACATGTTCCAGATATTCGACTTCACTTGATCTTCACAGGTGCCTTAGATGACGACGGTTATTGCAACTCCTTCTACGATGGCAAATGAAAATTGACTAAAGGCTCTATGGTGATGGCAAAAGGCAAGAAGACATGCAGTTTTTATATCATGCAAGCAAATTTGATGCGACAAGAGGTAAATGCAGTGGAGGATTCCTCAGTTGATCTATGGCATATGAGACTTGGTCATCTTAGCGAGAAGGGACTTGAAACTCTTGCTAGGAAGAATCTTCTATCATTAAAGGAGAAAAATTTGACGGAGTGTACTCATTGCCTCACGGGTAAGCAACATCGATTCTCATTTCATAGTTTGTCTCCACACACAAAATCTGATGTACTTGATTTAGTTCACACTGATGTTTGCTGCATGGATACTAGAACACTTGGTGGTGCATTGTATTTTGTCACATTTATTGATGACTGCTCTAGAAAAGTGTGGGCTTTTGCTTTGAAATCAAAAGATCAGGTGCTTGCAGCCTTCAGACAATTTCATATCAGTGTTGAAAGGGAAACAGGGAAAAAGCTGAAATGTGTTCGGGCTGACAATGGTGGTGAATATAGAGGACCGTTTGAACATTACTGCAGGGACTATGGTATCAAGCTTGAGAAGACTGTTCCGAAAACACCACAGCATAATGGAGTAGCAGAGAGAATGAACCGGACGATTAATGATCGGATTCGGTGTATGCTGTCTCATGCGAAATTACCTAAGCCATTCTGGGGCGAAGCGATGAGAACGGCAGTTGACTTGATAAATCTATCTCCATCAGTTCCTCTTAAGGGAGATGTTCCACAAAGAGTATGGAGTGGGAAAGATGTCTCCTACAGTTATCTGAGGGTGTTTGGATGCCGGGCATTTGTGCATGTTCCAAGAGATGAAAGGTCCAAGCTTGACAACAGGTCTAAACAGTGTATCTTCTTGGGTTATGGACATGAAGAGTTTGGCTACAGATTATGGGATCCAGCTACAAAGAAAGTCATTAGAAGCCGAGATGTGGTATTCTTTGAGCATCAGACCATTGAAGACATAGACAAGTCAGAGAAGCCAAAGAATGCAGCTCAACACAGTGTCAGTTTCAGCCCAAATCCTCCTACCGTATTGGGTGAAAATCACGGGGGAGAAGTGCAGGGAAATCATGAAGTAGATGAATCCTCACAGAATGTTAGTTCTTCAGCTGAGACAGGTGAAACAGTTGAGACAGAACAATCAGTTGAGCAAGAGCAAACAGTTGAACAAGAAGAAGCAGTCCAACCTCAAGTTAGAAGATCAGATAGAGAGCGTAGACCTTCACAAAGATATCAGCCACATGAGTATGTGCTACTTACTGATACATGAGAGCCTGAAACTTATGAAGAAGCTATGTTATGCGATCAAAAGAATAAGTGGCACGAAGCTATGCAAGATGAGTTCAAATCTTTGCATGACAACCATACATTTGAGTTGGTGAAGTTGCCTAAGGGCAAGAGGACACTCACAAATAAGTGGGTGTATAAGTTAAAGACAGACGAAAGCAGTTTGAAGCCACGATACAAGGCTAGGCTTGTTGTGAAGGGTTTTCGTCAGAAGAAGGGAATCGACTTTGAAGAGATTTTTTCACCGGTAGTAAAAATGTCTTCTATTAGAGTTGTTCTTGGTTTGGCCGCCAGTTTGAATTTAGAAATCGAACAACTTGATGTAAAGACAGCTTTTCTTCATGGAGACCTAGAAAAAGAGATATACAGGAGCAACCAGAGGGTTTTAAGGTTAAAGGCAAGGAGCATCTTGTATGTAGATTGAGAAAAAGTCTATATGGTCTCAAGCAAGCACCAAGACAGTGGTACTTGAAGTTTGATTCATTCATGGAAGCTCATGGATATGGTAAGACCATTTCAGACTCTTGTGTCTTTATGAAAAGATTCTCAGATGATGATTTTATTATCCTATTGCTTTATGTGGATGATATGTTGATAGTTGGGCATGATGCTAACAAAATCAAGAGCTTGAAAAATGAGTTGAGTAAGGCTTTTGCGATGAAGAATCTAGGGTCAGCTAAACAAATACTTGGCATGAGAATCACTCGTGATAGGAAGAATAGAAAACTATGGCTATCTCAGGAGAAGTATATTGAAAAGGTGCTTGAAAGATTCAACATGAGCACATGTAAACCGGTAAGTACTCCACTTGCTGGTCACTTTAAATTGAGTAGCAATGAATGTCCTACGAGTGAGAAAGAGAAGGAAGAGATGATGAAAGTTCCTTATGCATCTGCCGTGGGTAGTTTGATGTATGCCATGGTTTACACAAGACCAGATATTGCTCATGCAGTTGGTGTTGTGAGTAGATTTCTCTCAAATCCAGGTAAAGAGCATTGGAATGGTGTGAAATGGATTTTGAGGTATCTTAGAGGCACTTCCAGATTTTGCCTATGTTATGGAAATGGAAAGCCTGAATTGAGCGGCTACTCAGATTCTGATTATGCCGGAGATGGTGATTCCCGAAAGTCTACTTCGGGTTATATGATGACTTGTGCAGGGGGAGCAGTTTCATGGCAGTCGAGATTACAAAAATGCATTGTTTTGTCTACGACTGAAGCGGAGTATATAGCTATCACCGAAGGAAGCAAGGAACTCTTGTGGATGCAGAAATTCTTACAAGAGTTGGGTTTGAAGCAAGAAAAGTTCGTTCTATTTTGCGATAGCATGAGTGCTATTTATCTCAGCAAGAATCCAGTTTTGCATTCAAGATCGAAACATATCGATGTGAAGTATCATTGGGTTCGAGAGAAGTTAGAAGAAAAGTCTTTTCTTCTTGAGAAGGTCCATACTGACGACAACGGATCCGACATGATGACCAAAGCCTTGCCCATGGTGAAACTTGACTCTTGTAGAAGCAAAGCAGGTATGATAGAACTCCCCACATGAGGCGTAGGGGGAGATTTGTTGGCTGGACGCCTCTTTTGTGGGGCCCAACCGGTTTTATATTTTATTTGTTTTTTAAAAGGAAAAACAAAAGACAAAAGAAGAAAGAAAAAGAAATCAAAAAGAGGAAAAGAAAGAAACAAAATGATGGCCTTTGCTTTTGTGTTTTTTGGTGTCTTGTGTGTTGCTTCGTGTGTGGAGAGAGAGAGAAGAGAGACCGAGAGTGTTTCGTGCAGGGGAAGCTCTCGGTGAACGCAGCGAAGGAGAGAAAGGGCAACGACTTCCGGTGTGATTTCGACGGCCAAACATTACCGGAATCGTCTCAAATTTCAGTATGTTGTTCGTGAGACTGAGATCTACAAATTGATAGGTTTCGTTTGTTGAGATTTGTCTCCGGTTCTCCTATTGCGGTTAGGGTTTTCTAGCCCCCTTTTGAGGAATTGCTCTTGAAATATTGTTGTTGAGCTCTAGTGTGTGACTAGAGAGAAATGCTTGGTGTATTATGCTATTCTTGGTGATTAGTGGAAATTTTTGGGTCGTCCGTGGTTTTTCCCGATTCGAGTTTTCCACGTAAATTTTGGTGTTATATTTCTTTATTGTTCCGCTGTTATATTCGTTGCCGCGAGGTTGATATTTTGCTGGATATAATTGTTGGTTGTTGCTGGATTATATTGGAGTAGTGTCGGGGGTTATTATTTGATCCTGGATTGGCTATATTTGTGCCGAGGTGCTGCCCGTTTTTTTTCCCCAACACTAAATATATATCCCATTTTCAGTTTCATTTGAAACCAATGGCATTAGGCGAAAAAAAATCTATTGATATTTTGAAAATTGTCTTCAAATGATAAAAAGAGGAATCAAATAGAAAATTTTTGTATCTATTTTCTCTCACGAAAACACGATAGACTGAGCATGGGAACATGGGCTTTGAAAGTGAAAAATCTCCACCTTGAAAGACACAATTGAAGACCACAAACCCCATCTTTCCAATCCGAATGTCCTATTTTCATACTGTATTCAAGAAATGACTTGGAAGATGCATAGTAAAAAGGAATTGAATTGGGATGGAATTGTCATTCCCCATTCGATTCCATTACTTTGACTTGTTTCTTAGAAAAATGGCAGAATGCTTAGTCTAAAAGTGCTTATTCCTACAACGGCCATCCCATTCGTCGGCGAAGTAATAACAAAATAGTTTCACACAACTATTTTGAGTGTGATCTTAGTTTTTCTTTGCACATTATATTATTTTAAGACTTCCTTTTCAATCCAAAAATCTTCCTCAAGCTGCAAAAGATATTATCAAATTTTCTCCTCATCGTTCCTTCACAACAAACAAACTTAAGAACTGTCGTGCCCATTCCATTCCATTCATTCTTTTATGTCATTCTATTTCATTTCGTCATATCAAATGTAGGGATATGCTACGCGGGATATGTCTCTTTTTAGTGTAAGATTCAGCACTTAGAACTCTAATGATTTTTCAATGTACGAGGGTAGAATTGGAATTTTCATATAGATATCTTTAGGTAAAATTTAGACATTTAAAATTTAAATATCTGAAAGTAGGTTAATTCTTCGTACTCTTATCGTGGTAAGGATACAGAATAATGGAAAATGATGAAAAGAAGCCTGAACTGATCCAAAGCATCCACGAAGGAGTGAGGAGGGGCCTTTTGAGCCTAAAAGATGCAAAAAGATTGGCCTAAACGATCCATTATTGTCATTATCAGGATGCACGTGTGAGTTTCCACTACGTGCACCCAACAGTCATTGATGTCGGCCCTGATCGTGAGGGAATTCGCTATTTTCTCGTGATTTTAGACTTAAGCCCTTTTTTAGCATTTCAAAAGTAAAATCTCGAATACACCCAATTGATATTGGAGAGCGTGCCTCTTAATGCACTAACCTTTTTGGGAGCATTCCAAAAGTAAAATCCCGAATGCACCGGGACGATGTGGAGGAACGCACATTTAAGATCGCTCGGAAAGAGAACCGACTTAGGTGTTCAAAATCTGACCCGGGCGTCTCCTTACCTACTTAGTTGGAGAGCACGTCCACTTAAGTCTTATTCAATTATCGTGGAATTAGTGGAATCGCCCGCAAGATTCCGAACGTGTTCTTTGTAAGAACGTTGAGGTAATTTGCATATACATGCTTCGATGGAGAATATATTTGTTCCGGAGATCCTTGTAAGTCAAATCTCAGCCAGGCACACCAAGTTGATGAGACAACCGGCTCCATATAACACGGCAAATGTTCTAGTATCGGGATAAAAAAGTAAAAAAAAAAAAAAATTATTTTAACTTTTTAAAAGAACCCTTTTTGAAAAGGTCTTTAATAAAGGGGCTCTTTTTAATTTTGAAGAATTACATAGGACCCTCCTCTTATATAACGAGCTCACTTGATCCGATCCATTTAAAAAATGACGGAGTTGAGATAAAAATATAGTTTAGTTAATTGATTAGAGCATAGGAAATTATAAACATGATTAAGTTTTCGTTTTAAGGTAGATTATCAATATTTGCCAATTTAAATAAAAATGGTGCAATATATCGGTCTTTATAATCCACTAAAATTGATAACTTCCAGTACGTTTGTGGACAAAAATTATCTCCCTAGGGGCCGATACATTACAAAGCAGATGATCCACCAATATTTTAACCGACGTTTATGTCTCGAAGAACTCAAGACAGAATCCTAAGTGTATATCATTCCCCTACACACATGCTGTGTAAATTTTCTCTTCCTAAAGTGGTAGCCCTCGCTGTGCACAAATCCTATTCTCCGAAGGTGGGATTTTTATTTTCGCTTTAAAAAAAAAATTAGCCACTGATTATCAGATAAAGTACAGAAACTTAAGGCATCTCCCATCATAATTCATAACCAATAAAACTAAAAATGCTGGAAGATGGAGATAGGAACTCTCCACATAATAGCCAATACATTATTAGCCGGGGAAGGTCTAATATTTTTATGGAGTGACGCAGCTTTTCTAACAATTTTATGCACCTTAGCTAGAATAAGATGGATATCATTTGATTAGTTTTGGAAACGTATGTATCTGCACTCCATCCAAATGCAATATATTGTTGCTAAGAATGATATCTCGAGGATCCTTGCTGCTAAGTCCTTGCTCTTGGCAGAGCTGATCATTCGTTGGGTTCATCATACCATCCTCTTACGGAATGCCGAATTTCATGTTGTGCCAATATACTATACCACACACTTCCAGTCCAGTTGCTCCAGAAAAGTAAATGTGTATGTCTTCTAGATGGACCATGCAACAATTGTCACTAAATATTGACTGAAGGCATCCATTGTAATATGATCTGTGCTGTCAGAAGCTTGTCTCTGCAAAGAAGGGGTCAGAATCCTTTGCCTTAAAGGCAGGGTACCTTAATCCCTAATGGCCATTGGATCTTCCCCCCTATAAAAAGGGGGAAGATCCAACGGCCCAAAATTTAAGGTCCCCCGCTTTTAAGGCAGGGGATCCGAATCCGCAAAGAAGCGAGCCGATGAAATCATATTTGCTGATATCGCTAGTCCAAATTAGGCTATGTTACTCCACAATCGGTCTCATTTGTCCGAGTTCATCATAAATCTCTTCACTGTAGTATCTAGAGCAAGATAAGACCTAATTTAGAGCAGATCTCAACATCAGAAGATCTCGCCTACTCCAAGCCCTACTGCCTTTGGTGTTGACCTGCAAAATTGAAGTGCCTCTGCATTTAGTACTATTAACTCAATTACTCGATAGAGTAGAGGATGAATGGATTTTTATTACATATCAGAGTTTCCCTCCCTCTGGTATAGTTTACGACGCAACACGATGTTAGGATTGGTCAACAATCGCGTGCGGTGTTTTCTGGGAAAAGTACACCTGGAGTGCCTTAACTTTCGTACGGTGTGCACTTAAATGCCTTAACTTTCAAAGTGTGCACTTAAGTGCTTAATCGGAGTAAAAGTGTGCAGTTGAGTGCTAACTCCGGCGAACAGTGTACACGTGGATTTTCTTTGTATTTTTTTAATAGTTTTTGAAATTTTAATAAAATCCACGTGTATTAAATATTAATAAAAATACTGTTCATCGGCGCCACGTTAGCATTTCCGGCGGCCACCTCACCTTTTCCGGCGGCCACGTCAGCATAGGCACTTAAGTGAACACTTTTTAAAAATTAAGGCACTTAAGTGCACACTTTGAAAGTTAAGGCACTTAAGTGCACACCGTACGAAAGTTAAGGTACTCCAGGTGTACTTTTCCCGTGTTTTCTTATTAGGTCATGTGGTTAAAAAATGCCAAAAAAATCATCAAAATTTAAGTTAAATACCATAGTTACTTATAACAAAACTATCCAAGAAATGTAGAAAAATCACGACATGAATAAACCCATTAATCAATTACGAAGTCATCCTTTTAAATCAACTCGTATTCTACTATTCACACAAATAAAATACAATTGTCGTCATATGGACTAAATTTTCCATATATACTTAATATACCCATCAAAGAATATTAAAGTACTTTGAAAAATTAGAGGATTTTATATCTTACATCGAAGCACTTGACAATTCTTAGCTATTTTTAGCTCAAAACAATAGGATTTGGAGCAGTAGGAACATGATTAGACAATTCATGCAAACTCAATAATTTGATTAGACAAGGTAAAAATTTAAGTACTTGTAAAAAATTATGCTAAGTTTGTGAGATCCTAGCCCTCCTCCCCCCTTTTTTATATGCCTAATTCCAAAAAAAACCTCAAACTTTGACGTTTGTCCCAAAAATATCCATAACTTTTTTTTGTCTCCTAAAAAACCTTCAACTTTTGATTTTGTCCCAAAAAAACCTCAAACTTTGGTCTTTGTCCCAAAAATATCCATAAATTTTTTTGTCTCATAAAAAGCCTCCAACTTTTGATTTTGTCCCAAATTTACCACAGTTATTAAAAAAAAAAGTGTTTCGCGCCCAGTTGAACAGAACCCATGATTGTTCGACAAAAATCAAAATGTACTTCCAATTGTTTCAAGGAAAAATGTTTGACACATTGCAGCCGCATTAATTCATTTCGAGACATAATTGAGTTACCCGAGATTCACATAAAAATTTAAGTGAGTACAAGATATTAACAAATCTTTTTCTTATTCTTCAAATCTTTACCGAAACGATGATCACAAGAAAGCATTGGGGGCAGCAGTTTTTCGTCATAGAGGCAGGGTCAACAACAGCTTGTTGTCACAGATGCAAGGTCGGCACGATGGTCCTCGGTGGAAGGCTCGATTGGCATCGAGGACTATCAATGGGTAAGGAGCCGATGATAAGGGTTGCTATTGTCTCGGGATAAGGCTACACCATCGGGCGACGGTTGAGAATCACTTGGAGTTTCGACAGAAGCTAAACAGCCAATGTCGGGTCGTCGGGAATTCTACGAGATGGGTTTTGAGGGTTTTTTTGTGATCGGACTAGTAGATTTGGGACAAATTCAAAAGTTGAAGGATTTTAGGAGACAAAAAAAAGTTGTGGATATTTTTGGGACAAAGGCTAAAGTTTGAGGTATTTTTGGGATTGGATTGGTAGATTTGGGACAAAATCAAAAGTTGAAGGGTTTTTATGAGACAAAAAAAAGTTGTGGATATTTTTGGGACAAAGGCTAAAGTTTGAGGTTTTTTTTTAGATTGGGCCCTTTTTTATATGGGAGAAATGTTTGGAAAATATTTATGGAGGGCTAGGATCTCCCTAACCTTTCTAACCGAAGGTTAGGCGATTCGCACCCTGAAAACATTGGCTTTGAAAGTGAAAAAGCTCCATGTTGAAAGGCACAATCGAAGACCGCAAACCCTATCTTTCCAACCCGACTATTCCGTTTCACTTAGTGGATGCACAGTAAAAAAGGAATTGACTTGGAATGGAATTTTCATTCCGCGTTCGATTCCGTTGAACTTTGTTTCTTAGTAAAAGGGTGGAATGCTTAGTCAACGGCCAATCCGTTCCTCAGTGAAATATTAACAAAATAATTTTACATGACTATTTCGAGTGTGATCTTGTTTTTTTTTTCCTTCCCTTTACACATTATAATATTTTAAGACTTCCTTTTCAATCCAAAATCTTCCTGACTTTGCAAAAGATATCATCAAATCTTGATCTCCTCACCATTCCTTCACGACAAACAAACTCAAGAATCACCGTACCCATTCCATTCCACTCCATTCATTCTTTTATGTCATTCTATTTCATTTGGTCATACCAAACATAGTGCTATGCTACGGGAGACAGATACTTTCTTCCTCTCGCATGCGATGCAGAATCTGCCCCCATTTGGAATCAATAATTTTGTGATAGAAAGGGAGTAGACTTTGATGTTCCCAATAGCTATTCTGCATCCAAATTGCAACTGGTACTACCGCATTTTTTCGCTGGGAAGATATCAAAAACCACCATCACTTTTGCCACTATTACCAATTAACATCCTTTTTTTGTACTCTACCAGATTGCCACCTAAATTTTTCATTGTGGATGGCAATTTGCATGCCACGCTACTCAACGAGTTCGACGTGGGCGTTGGGCTGCAAAAAAAAAGGGAGAGAAAGAAAGACATGGAGCAAAAAATAGGTCGGAGGGAAGGCGTGGTCAAGGGGGCGATTCAAATCCTCTACCATAATTATAGAGGATCATTGAGATCCCCACTCTCCATGTGAGTGGAGGGAGAGGATTTCCATGGTAGGAAATCCTCTCCCTCAAGGGGGACCTGGATCCCTGGCATAAAGTCATGGTATCATTATTATTTGGGCTATTGGATCTTCTCCCCTATAAAAAGGGGAAGATCCAAAGGTCATGAGGATTATGATCCCCTGACTTTATGTCAGGGAATCCGTAGGTGGTCAAGGGAGGCGGTGGGAGGGATGATGGAGCCCATAACCATGCTTCTGGATCACCTTCCATAATGGCAGGGGATCATAATATCCTCCACCATTGGATCTTCCTCCTTATAAAAGAGGGGAAGATCCAATGGCCCAAAAAATAATGATTCCCTGCTTTTGGCAGGGGATTCGAATCCACCATAACCACTAGCACTGTCCACATGTTGCAGGGCGGCATCCGACGGCAGCGGTGGTGGAAAGTGTTAATCTTTGTGGTTGGGGGCTGGCACTTCCGTGCATGATTTTTTTTTCTGAAAGAGATGGGATTTTGTCATGATATGCCTAGTGATATTTTTGAAAAGGTATATATGCTCACTAGAAGTTGTAAAACTTATCACGAAAGTGCACTTCAATCACAAAAAAGTGCACTTCACTTGATAATTCTTACCAATGTTTTAGCTCCAAATACTAGGATTTGGAGCAGTAAAAACTTGATTAGACAACTCACGCAAATTCAATAATGTGATTAGACAAGTTAAAAATTTAAGTACTTGTAAAAAATTTACATTAATTCAGATATTAAAGATGAAAAATATTTTCCACTCACGTAAATTCGACCCTTTGCTCTTCCAATTATGAAGCGAGTCACTTTACTGGGCCCGACAAGCAGGAGTTTTCTACCAGAAGAAGACTCATTGACTGACCTTGACTTACCTTATCATGGGAAGGATTATGGTGCAATTTTCTCTTGGCCACTTTCAGAGCAAATGCTTAGCTGGACCAGATTCACATATGAATCGATAAAATCACAGCTTGGGAATTTAAGCGGACACACCTGTGCAGCAGGCGACTAATTATTTTTTCTATTTTCAATTCCTTTTGAAATTTAAAAAAAAAACATTAGGCAAAAATACTCTATTGATATTTTGAAAATTGTCTGAAAATCATAAAAAAGAGAAATCAAATAGAAAATTTGTCATAATTATTTTCTCTAAGGAAAACACGATAGACTGATAGACTGAGCATGGGAATATGGACTTTGAAAATGAAAAAGCTCCATCTTAGAAGGCACAATCGAAGGCCACAAACCCTTATCTTGAACAACTACCAAAAAGGGGATAAAATTAAATATATCCTATCATGATCAACTAAGTCAGGTAAAATAAAGATTACTCGAGTCGACCGACTCACAATCCTATTAAATATGAAATAAACATTATCAAGTAAAACACAATAATAACACTGACTTGACTAAATTAACCTTAGTTAGCAGTTAACAAGTTTATCCACTACGTGCAATTCGGGCAACAAAATTTTGAAAATTAGTTCTGGCTATGCTGTAACTCCAAATCAATTTCCATCAAATCTAATATCTCCACGACGCCCTAACCTATTAATTTCATCGCGTGTTCCTTTTTATCCCATGCTCTTTTCTTTTTTCCCTTTTGACCAAGTCAACTTTCCTCTGTTTTTCCCTTTTTGACCAAGACAAAATAATCTTTCTTACTGTTTTCTCCAAGGTTGACCCAAAGTCTTCCATGCAAATGCAAATCTATTTTGCTGAGTTCTCATTATGTTCCCCGGCAACTACAGGTTACGGCAGTGTACATTGTCAAGCTCGTGCACCTGAAGATACGTTAGACTATTCTATTGTCACATTGGGTTCTAGAAATAACTTAGAAGATGCATAGTAAAAATGAATTGACTTGGAATTGTCATTCCAAGTCATTTAACTTCTACTTTAAGAAATTGCGCCCAGCCCCAAGACCACGCCGCCGTCGACGGCAGCCCCATGCAAACGTTGTCTTGTAGGATTTTCTAGTCAAAAGTGTCTATTTTTCAAGTCTACAAACGTTGTCTTCTTTATCGAGATGGGTTTTGAATGTAGATGGAGAAGACTAGTAATGCGACGAGCGCGAAGAAGGGCTTACAAAGACAGTAGACCAAAGTGTTTCTTGCGATTAAAGCTTTCTTAATGTGTTCGGAAAGGCTGTGTAGCTTAATCACTCAAGATGAACTCTGTTTTTGGGTTCCTGTTACCGCTGTTGTAGAGAAGCTTTAATCATGCCTCCATCTGTGAAATTGACACAGTTGATCAAACGGCAATTCCTCCACTCTTTTTTTGGCCCTTTTTTCCGTCTATTTGACTAATGGAAAATGTCGAGGACAGCCTGCCAGATTTGATCGAAATTACCAATCCCCCCTTAATTTCTTTTTCTTTTAATATTGAATTCTCGTAAATAAGCTTAGGCCATATTTATTTACTCAGACAATCACTTCTACTAATTAATTCGATCATCGAGTCGGAAAGGAATTGTATCTTGCTCTTCTCTCCTTCAATATCTTGCGTTTCACTTAGGGTATGCAGATTACTCAGTGTTCCCATGCAAAATCTTTTGTTTCTTGCTGGAAGTTGATGATCCATTTTTCAAGAAATCTCTAGTCTAAATAATTAGCATGGCCAGTTTCTCTGCTGAAGCGACATGACAGGAATATATGGTTCAATAGTTTTGGCAGCAATTTGTGTGTCAAATTTTTATTGGCATCAACATATCAATGGAACTTCCAACCCAAGTATTTACAGGATGAATCTGCTTCAGTGGAGTGTATACAAAAGCGTAAAGAATGAGATTGGAAGCAGCAGATCCCGCAGCCAATGCATTAGTCTGAAACAACCTTGTCAACAGGACAGTCAAATTAGTCCTCCAAGCATATTGAAATGACAAAGTGAAAGAGAAGCATGATATTCTGAGTCCAAACTAACAATTCCAGGCTCCTATGTAATTAATTCGGTCACCTTATATGCCAATAATGTAGTCCCAACCACACCAACGGTAGATGCCCAAGCAACTGCACGAGGTACAGATATTCTCCCAGAAGGTAGACGTCTTTGCCTTGTTCTCTTCATTTTAGCATCATTGTCTATCTCAAACACCTGATTAACAAGGCATATAGATTTAGAAACTTTCTTTCGACGGATTATAGTATTCTACACGTCGTATCAAAAGAAAGGACTGGCTGTCAACAGTTCCAAACTATTTATCTCAATTTTACACCTCGACTTCACCCTCTTTTTAAGCTCATAACAATTCAAAACTTAATATTACCTATAGTAAAAAGTAGCCAATAACCTGAAATTAATCAGAGACAGACAAGTGAACATCATGTGATCTTCTCCTTAAAGATAACTACTTGCCTTCTTGGTTGGCAATAAAGGTCAGTAGATACTTCAAGTCAGGTTGTCGGAATCATACAACCCACAATTCGAACTGTGAATCAAATAGCAAATCAATTAAGTTCGACATGAAACAATTCTAATTGAGGATGTGAATAGAAATCAGAAAAGAAATGCTGAATTTGGTTACCAATCAATTCGATCAAGATTAACCAATTCAGTTGCTAAATGATTGGAATTGAGTGTGATAATTACTATGTACCTAGAATCTAATATCCTAAGACATAAGCAGATTTGGATTTCGAGCCTAACTTGGATTTGACAATTAAATATGTTGGACCACCATATCAATGCTAAAGAACTCATTGTAGATGCATCCACTCGTTTAAAAATGACAGGCCAAGCATAACCATTCAAACATGTTGCCTATCTCCCTTTAAAGGCATTTGTCCCAACCAATCAAGAGCAGAGTGACAAGGAAGTAAATAATATATGACCAGATTGGTGTTGTACATAAAACTAATTCATTAGTCTACGCTTTTAAAGCCTATTGGTTACAATTTGCATATCTTTGTGACATGGGCCGGGAGTTTCGTGACCCTTAAACAAAATAGGGGATCGGATGATAGGTGTCGTTGGGTCCTTCTACACTTGAAATCCTTACAGCGATACTTGTTGATTTAAAAACATAACTCATGAGCGATGTAAAGAGAGAGCGAGCGACTGGGTTGGGGGAGTAGCATTAGATTGGTTTGTACTAGGAGTTCTAGGATTAGATAGAATACATTACTTAGGAGCTCTGAAGGCGAGTTTGGCCTCCCGTGTACAAATTAGTCGGGAGCTGATGCCGCTCTCCTGATGAGGCAATGGCAGACCAAAACCAGTCGTAGTGTTAAAGATAGTGTGTCATCGCTTGATACAAAGGACGTCCTAGTTAAGCTGGGCGTGGTATGACTCGATTCGTTAAAGATATTTGCTTGAGTGTTCCATGAATAACTAAAAGAAAAGGGCTGGCCTGGTCTTGCATGGCAAGCTGGGCGCCCCACGGGCTATTCCGCGGCTAAGGAATCTGTCGGCCCGTGACAAATGGTATCAGAGCAGGAATCCCTTCAGTAAGTGTGTTGTTGGATGAAACCTATGGTCTTCCCGGTCCTACGAGTGTGGAGAGTGAATCGCCGGAGTCAAAAACAAAAAACAAAAGGCTCGGACAATGCGCGGCTCTCGACTTGCTTTTGGGATGCCAATGGGGGCATAGGTGAAAACTGACTTCACACTAAAATGGGAAAAACATTCTTGGACGATACTCGGCGAATCTCAAGATGAGTCCTCTACCATGTTTAAAACAAGGAAAATCCTCCGTTGGTTTAGCTAAAAACATACTGGAAGAAAAAGTCTAGGGTGACGACCCGAAAGACCTTCCAGAGAAAAAGGGGAGAAAAAGTCCAGGGTGACAACCCGAAAGACCTCCCAAATAAAAGGAAGAAAATAGCCCAGGGTTAGAAATGGTGCTGCTGAACAAAAAGGAAGTTGGCCCTTGGCCACACTTGAAAACGTGCAGGTGATTGACCCGAAAGGCCTTCCAAACAAATAGAGCAAAAACGGAAAAGCTAACCAATGTTGAGGAGAAAAAGTTATGTTCGGTGAGCAGACCTCTGATGGAGGGATGTGCAAGGAAGCGACAGAACCCGCTGTTGACACTTGATTTTTGACCAAGTCTTTTTCAGCTTTATTTTGAAAAATCACAAAAAATCCATAAAAAGTCAAAAAAATTACAAAATCAACTTTGGTAGCCTTGGCCAAGCTCAAGGAACCATTCTTGACCAAATTTGTTTTCACATTTTTTGTATTTTTTAGTATTTTTAGAAAATAGGAAAATACTCAAAAAAATCAAGAAAAATAGCATTTGAGGTCTCAAAAATATAAAAAAAAAATAGCCAATATTTTTATTTTTAATCTCTTGCATTTTTGACCTCACAAAGAATCCAAAATCAGATTCAATTATGGGTGTTCCTTTGTAACCCATACTATTGAATTTGAGAAATAAATGTCAATCGAGTCTTTTAATTTGCAATTTTGGCATTTTCTAGGATCTTGACATCCATTCTAACTGTCCCTTATTGCAATTTAGCCCAATTGATTGTACAAATTGCTCAATTTCACGAATTTGGCAAAATTGCATATTAAAATTGCATTTTTGGTCCTTGAATTTGAGCATAATTGAAATTACTTTCAATTCAAGGGCTATCATTACAAATTGAACATGCTGCCCAATGATTTTTACCATTCTGAATTGATTGGGATAGGTAATTTGGCCCAATTTGGTCATTTGAACCTTCAATTGCACAATCCCTAATTTTGCAATTAAATAGAAATTTGGGGTTTTTATAGAAATTGAGGTGAAATTTTGGGCAAAACCACATTTTTAGATAAAATCCATGCCCTAAATTCGATTCTAAAATTTAATTGTAAAAATTCTCAACAGATTTGGATTAATTTTGAAAATCCCAAATTGGAACCGGTTTGGACCGGTCAGACCGTCGGTTCGACCGGTCGAACCGGTCTGCTACAGTGTCTTCTTCTTCCCCGGGGGTCTGCGCAAATGAACAGTAAAATGCCGAGCTTTGATAGCCAAATTGACGGACCAATCGGTGATGATTGAAGACACACGTGTGGGCGTTTGATTCCTTAGGACATTCCCCGTCGATTGACACCAAGATCACGACCAATGGCCGCCAGAACGGAGGGTAATCGGCCGGTCAAGGCCGCGGCGCCCGTGAAAGTCAACGACGACAGAATTTGGATGAAATTTACCCAAATTCAAGCCAAATGCAATCGCCAAAGACTCCGAACGGAATTGCCACTTGATACCCGTTAGAAGCCGGTCGCCGGTGACCATTTCGCACGTGTTCTCACGTGCGAAGGTCGCCTGTTTCAACTACCAGATTCGGCGCCCAAAAACCAAAAATGACATATAAAGCAGGGGGCCTTCACGAAGCAAAGGGAGGTTGATTCAGTTGAGGAAAGAGAAACTGAACCGCGTAAGAGAGAGAGAAGGCGAGAGAGAGCTCGTTCTCCGACCCCCGTCGTCGAGAAATTGAGCTCAAATTGCATAGCATCGGTTGGGTCGTCCCAGGCTAAACCAAAGCTCCACGAGGCCGTTAGGAGGTCGTCCGAAGTCTCCGGAGTCGATCGCCGCCGACAGCGCACGTGGAACCCGCGAAAACAGGTGAGGCAGAGCTTCGACTCTTATACTGAGCTTCAATGGCGATTCTTGCATCTCCCGCCCATTCCTTCAATTACTATGTGCATTTCACTCCCTGAACATCACTGACCATCGCTGCATCTTGGTTTTGCATTGATTTTGTTCGAACAACCCGAATTGAGTCTTCGAACTCAGCCTCCATAGCCGACCACTGTTCATCCTTGCCCAGCCAAATATGGGCCGAGCGAGCTCAATCGGAGCTCGAGGTAAGTTTTCTGTACCTCCTACCATGTCAATCTGTGAATGAATTGATCTAATCTCGCGTGGTCTGTGTGATTGAACTTCCATGGCCGTACTCGGCGACTCGCATGACGTTCTTGATTCTGTGGATTATACGCTCCGATCCTTAGATATGTTAGGATAGAGTCGATTGCGAGTCGATTAGCGTTGGTTTCGCGCGATTTCATCAAGGTTTCACCGTTAGATCGACGCCGGAGCTCCTCAGCCGTTCATTTCGCCGGGGTCGAGAGGTTGAAGACGAAGCTGACATGGCGCGGTCAATAAGTCAAAATTCCATGTGTCATGTTGCGATTGGTCCAGGTGGGAGTCGAGTCAGCTCGACCGTTAGTCCGTTAGGGTGAGTCAGCACAAGTCGAACGGCCTAGATTAAACGATTTTAACAAATGGTGACCGTCCGATCAATAATGAAAATAGTTTTTTTTAAATGGAAAATCAAATCGAATCAAAACGGTGTCGCATAGGCTAATGGGTGGACGACGTCGTTTAGACTAGGAGGATCGAATGGCTCAGATTAAGTCTCAGTTTCTAATCGTGGCCGTAGGTTTTAGTAAGTTGATCAAACGGCCCAGATCGAGTCTTCACTTAATCTGAACCGTAGGCTCTAGTAATCAGATCCAACGGGCGTAGAATAGCCATGCGGCTCAATGAGGGCCGTCAGATCAAGCCCGATAATTCGAAAATAAAAAAGACTTGGAACGGCGTCGTTCGGTAGCCGAGTCCGTCCGGGTCCGGGTCCGGGCCGGTTCCGACCCGAGTGGGTCGGGTTGACCCGACCCGAATAACATTTTTTTTAATAAAAAAAATCAGAAAAATCTTAAAAAATAAAAAAAAAATGCTAGAAAATTCCAAAAAATTCCAAAAAAATGTGGAAAAAATGTGGAAAAATCCTAGACACTCTAGAAATCCCCAAAAATCGAGGGTTGACCACAGACAACTAGTCAACCCTATTTTTGGGGTTTCTTATCTGTTCTTCCAAGACTTGACGATATTACCCTTTAGGGGTAAGTCGCCTCTACTGTATATGCGAGATAAGGCCGATAATGCCAAGGTAAGGATTAGGGTCGGGTAGGCGACCAATTCTTAGGTTTGGGTTTTCGAGTTCCGCTTCTTTTCTCAAAATGACAATTTTGCCCTTCAATGGGAAAATCGTCTTTCTTGTCTCAATCAAGTTCTGAAAATTGCTTAAAGTTAGGGTTTGGGTCAGGTGAACGACCAACCCTAATATTTGAGACCTTCAGTTCTCATCTTTGTCCAAATGACGACTTTACCCCTCCAAGGGTAAAATCACTTGAAAATTCCAAAAAAATCCTGGAAATTCCCGAAAAATAGGAAATGGATTGGATTGATGGCCAACCCTATTTCCTCCATCTTTTGACTTCTCAATTTGACAGATTTACCCTTTCGCGGCGAGTTGTCCCCAAATTGTTCAAAATTACGATTTTGCCCCTCATGGGCAAATCATGCCAAAATCATTCCTAAGCCTTGATTGATATTTCTCTAGGCTAATAGGGCCTCATTAGGGATGCCATGCTGATTTCATGTGTTTTATCCGTATGTACTAGATCCTTGATTTGCGCATTTATTTTCATTGATTGTGAGTGATAGGGTAGCCATTCCCTTCTGCATGAACTCCTAGATTTAGGATCTGTACCCCACTCGTCTGTATGAAATCCTAGGATCAGATAAACCATTCAGATTAGGTACCGAAAGGACGTCAACTCTGACAGTTGGCGTAACTAAGTCCCCGAACCCAATTCTCTGGTTTCCGCGGAATCGAATAGACCACTCCCAACTATTCGATAGGGTTTCCGATCATACCCTCCACAAAACGATTGGTGGCGACTCCTTGGCATGTACACTTATCACATATCACTAGACCACACTGAAGGTCGACCACGTATATCCAGCCGTTGCGATTTGGGTAATGGACCTTGGGAGAGGCCCGCGTCCGATCAAGCCAACGATCGGGCGGCCCATTAGCCCCCCTCCGCTCGAGAGGGTCGCGACACCCGCAACGAGGGCATTGCGGAAATGAGTGGGGGAGAATGACACGGGCCGAGAGTTACGTGACCCTTAAACAAAATAGGGGATCGGACGATTGGTGTCGTGGGGTCCTTCTACACTTGAAATCCTTACAGCGATACTTGTTGATGCTAAATACATATCTCATGAGCGATGTAAAGAGAGAGTGAGCGACGTGACTGGGTTGGGGGAGTAGCATTAGATTGGTTTGTACTAGGAGTTCTAGGATTAGATAGAATACATTACTTAGGAGCTCTGAAGGCGGGATTGGCCTCCCGTGTACAAACTGGTCGGGAGCTGATGCCGCTCTCCTGATGAGACCATGGCAGGCCGAAACCAGTCATAGCGTTAAAGATGGTGTGTCATCGCTTGATACAAAGGACGTCCGAGTTAAGCTGGGCGTGGTATGACTCGATTCGTTAAAGATATTTGCTTGAGTGTTCCATGAATAACTAAAAGAAAAGGGCTGGCCTGGTCTTGCATGGCAAGCTGGGCGCCCCACGGGCTATTCCGCGGCCAAGGAATCTGTCGGCCCGTGACAAATGGTATCAGCGCAGGAATCCCTTCAGTAAGTGTGTTGTTGGATGAAACATGTGGTCTTCCCGGTCCTACGAGTGTAGAGAGTGAATCGCCGGAGTCAAAAACAAAAAACAAAAGGCTCGGACAATGCGCGGCTCTCGACTTGCTTCTGGGATGCCAATGGGGGCATAGGTGAAAACTGACTTCACACTGAAATGGGAAAAACATTCTTGGACGATACTCGGCGAATCTCAAGATGAGTCATCTACCATGTTTAAAACAAGGAAAATCCTCAGTTGATTTAGCTAAAAACATACTAGAAGAAAAAGTCTAGGGTGACGACCCGAAAGACCTTCCAGAGAAAAAAGGGAGAAAAAGTCCAGGGTGATAACCTGAAAGACCTCCCAAACAAAAGGAAGAAAATAGCCCAGGGTTAGAAATGGTGCTGCTGAACAAAAAAGCAGTTGGCCCTTGGCCACACTTGAAAACGTGCAGGTGACTGACTCGAAAGGCCTTCCAAACAAATAGAGCAAAAACGGAAAAGCTAACCAATGTTGAGGAGAAAAAGTTATGTTCGGTGAGCAGACCTCTGATGGAGGGATGTGCAAGGAAGCGACAGAACCCGCAACGAGGGTGTTGCGGAAATGAGTGGGGCAGAATGACACGGGCCGGGAGTTTCGTGACCCTTAAACAAAATAGGGGATCGGACGATAGGTGTCGTGGGGTCCTTCTACACTTGAAATCCTTACAGCGATACTTGTTGTTGCTAAAAACATAACTCATGAGCGATGTAAAGAGAGAGTGAGCGACGCGACTGGGTTGGGGGAGTAGCATTAGATTGGTTTGTACTAGAAGTTCTAGGATTAGATAGAATACATTACTTAGGAGCTCTGAAGGCGGGTTTGGCCTTCCGTGTACAAACTTGTCGGGAGCTGATGCCGCTCTCCTGATGAGGCCATAGCAAGCCGAAACTAGTCGTAGTGTTAGAGATAGTGTGTCATCGCTTGATACAAAGGACGTCCGAGTTAAGCTGGGCGTGGTATGACTCGATTCGTTAAAGATATTCGCTTGAGTGTTCCATGAATAACTAAAATAAAAGGGCTGGCCTGGTCTTGCATGGCAAGCTGGGCACCCCACGGGCTATTCTGCGGTCAAGGAATCTGTCGGCCCGTGACAAATGGTATCAGAGCAAGAATCCCTTCAGTAAGTGTGTTGTTGGATGAAACCTGTGGTCTTCCCGGTCCTACGAGTGTGGAGAGTGAATCGCTGGAGTCAAAAACAAAAAACAAAAGGCTCGGACAATGCGCGGCTCTCGACTTGCTTCTGGGATGCCAATGGGGGCATAGGTGAAAACTGATTTCACACTGAAATGGGAAAAACATTCTTGGACGATACTCGGCGAATCTCAAGATGAGTCATCTACCATGTTTAAAACAAGGAAAATCCTTCGTTGGTTTAGCTAAAAACATACTAGAAGAAAAAGTCCAGGGTGACGACCCGAAAGACCTTCCAGAGAAAAAAAGGGAGAAAAAGTCCAGAGTGACAACCCGAAAGACCTCCCAAACAAAAGGAAGAAAATAGCCCAGGGTTAGAAATGGTGCTGCTGAACAAAAAGGCAGTTGGCCTTTGGCCACACTTGACAACGTGCAGGTGACTGACCCGAAAGGCCTTCCAAACAAATAGAGAAAAAACGGAAAAGCTAACCAATGTTGAGGAGAAAAAGTTCGGTGAGCAGACCTCTGATGGAGGGATGTGCAAGGAAGCGACAGAACCCGCAACGAGGGCGTTGCGGAAATGAGTGGGGGAGAATGACACGGGCCGGGAGTTTCGTGACCCTTAAACAAAATAGGGGATCGGACGATAGGTGTCGTGGGGTCCTTCTACACTTGAAATCCTTACAACGATACTTGTTGATGCTAAAAACATAACTCATGAGCGATGTAAAGAGAGAGTGAGTGACGCGACTAGGTTGGGGGAGTAGCATTAGATTGGTTTGTACTAGGAGTTCTAGGATTAGAGAGAATACATTACTTAGGAGCTCTGAAGGCGGGTTTGGCCTCCCGTGTACAAACTGGTCGGGAGCTGATGCCGCTCTCCTGATGAGGCCATGGCAGGCCGAAACCTGTCGTAGTGTTAAAGATAGTGTGTCATCACTTGATACAAAGGACGTCCGATTTAAGCTGGGCGTCGTATGACTCGATTCGTTAAAGATATTCGCTTGAGTGTTCCATGAATAACTAAAAGAAAAGGGCTGGCCTGGTCTTGCATGGCAAGCTGGGCGCCCCACGGGCTATTCCGCGGCCAAGGAATCTGTCGGCCCGTGACATTTGCATGCAATAGTCCAGGTCCCCGAGATTTTCCTCTGAAAGACTCTTCCATGTGACTCAAAAGGATGCAAATAGTCCTCAAGTTGAGGTTTTCTTTCTTCTTTTTCCTTTTCTTTTCTGAACTGACCCTGCATCCTTTGTGAACTTTAGACTTTCAATAAAGCTGCAGGCATCTCTCATGAGGCAATCTTTCAAGTTCTTCATATCAGTTCATTCAGCTCAAAAGAGGCACAAAGAAAGCCCATGCTTGCTAACTCGTGAGTTCCCCTATAATCCTCAAGCTAACTCCCAACGCTAGTACAGACCCACTGCTCTCTGTTCCTATTCAAGGGCCTGTTTGCCAAAGCATAAACAATTACTTTTCACTACTACTTACTTTCATCCCAAAATTTGACCCCCCACCCCCAAAAAAAAAAATCTTACAAACTTTGAAAAACTAATTGACGATCCATCATGTCAATTTGAATGTTTTGAAAGATTTTAGGTGTTAAGAGTGAAACGAAATTAAAATTGTGAAAACCATACAATTTAAACCAATAGAAAGTTACAAGTGAAAAATCACCCCAAGTAGACCCTAAGTAAAAAAACTTAAAGTTTCATTCAAAGATGCTGTTTTTGCTACAGGTGTGGAAGAACAACAAGGTTCCAGGGCCCTTGGTGAATTCATTGCTAGGAGTTATTTGCTAATCAGTCTTAAGAATGCCAACAAAAGATTGAGTGACTACCCTTCTCCAAACTAATGACGTGTTTTACGTATTGCTCCATTGATATTGAGAAATCAAAAGGTTTTATAAACTCTTTACTAACTTCACTTTTACCTTGCACTTAACATTTCCAAGGTTGTTCGATTTCCAATATATTCTCTAATTTTTTTTATTCAATTTAGTCCTTAAAGTTTTTCAAAATTGGTTCAATATCATCCTTTGTTAAATAAAAAACAGAAATTGCTGATGTCCAGCTTAATACCAATTGTCTGCTGTTTGGTGTTCAAGTTGGCATCTTGCATGTCCAATCAAAGAGTCACAATGCTTCCCATGTCCACATTCGTTCCTCATTTTTCAACGCAGAATAACTTAATTCTTAGGGAAAATTTCAAAAAAAGTTTTTCAAACAAGGGCCTGAAGTGAGCGTTGTTTCAAATAAGGGCCTAAAGTGACCATGAAATTTCAAAAATGGGCTTGATTTCAAGGGCATTTCAGTCTTTTCATATTTGAATTTTTTTATATAGTTTATATTTTCTTTTTTCTGTTTCTTTAAAATTTTACAAAAAAGATTAAAAAAAACCCTAATAGAGGCGAGAGGCTGCCCTCCCGCCTCTGGCTGTAGCCCCACCGCCCCGAGGGGGTGGGGGAGGTGGCGGCAAAGGACGGCAAAGTCGCCGGCGCCTCGGCGAGGGCCGGTTGGCCCTCTCTCGGATTTGGGCTGGGGGTCGCCGGCCCCCGCCCTGGCCAGGCAAGGGGCGGTGACCCCTCCCCTCGTCCCCTGCCTTTGGTCGACGGGGTTGTCGGCGACCCCGCCGGCCTTCGGTCGCGCCCGCTGACTCACCATCGGCGGTGGGCCGGTTGCTGCAGGCAGGAGAGGCAGCCCTCCCGCCTGTGGCATCTTCTTCTTCTTTTTTTAATTATTTTTAAAAATCAGAAAAAGGAAAAAAATATAGAAAAATAACAAAAAATGAAAATGAGAAATGACAAAAATACCCTTCAAGTCAGGCCCTTTTTTGAAACTTTATAATCACTTCAGGCCCTTATTTGAAACAAAATTCACTTGAAGCCCTTATTTGAAAAAAATGAGAGGACTTGAGGCCCTTTTTTGAATTTTTTCCTAATTTTTATGGACAAAAAAAGCTCAGCGAGCATTAAGAATCCTCTGCCTCTCTAGCACCGCCGCCCTTTGTCGCATCCACTCGGCTCGGCGCTCAAACCCATCATCGCCACCAAGCTCGGCCGCCTAAAGGCATTGCAAGCACAAGCTCCCCCAACACTGCACTTGGGACACGAATGTCATCAGTTTCTTTTCCAGCTCTATTTTTAGTTAGGAATAGAATTTTCTATTTCTATTCTCTAGATGAGTTTTTGAGTAAAGACACGCGTTTGATAACGACACAAAGTTTGTATTCTCAGAACAAAAATTCGTTTACTAACAACATAAGATTTATACGATTGGGCAATCGGCAGACAACGATTGGCGGCGTGCTAACGATGAAGCGTAGCACCGGCGGACAGTGACCAACTAACAACGACAGGCGGATGGCAAACGACGGTGGAGGGACGGTGGTCGGGGGCCAGCAAACTGCAAATGGCGTCTGTTGAATGGAAAACGGCAATCGGGGATCCAAGATTGGCGACCTGCAGATGGCAATCGACAACAAGCGATGGGCGTCCAGCGGTAGCGACGCAAGAGCAAGGGAGATCGCTCGCTCGTGAGAGACGGAGTAAGCATCGAGAAAAATTATTATCTTTGTTTCTGTTCTAGAAATAGAAAAGTAAGAGATTTCTACTTCTTTTTTCTATTTAGAATTTATTTTTGGAAAAAAAAATTATCTCATTGTTTTACTGAACAGATTTCTGTTCCAATTTTTTTTTATTTGAACAAAAAAATTAAAAAATAGGAAATAAAACTGTTACCATGGACGCTCTTAGCTGACTGCCAACAACAGAGAGGGATTGATGGATTATTCGGTGGTGGTGGTGATGGTGAACAGCGGGGCGGGATGATGGTGGGGAAGGTGGGGGGAGACTGCGGCCTACGATGGTGAGAGGGTGGTGGAGGACATTGATGCCCAAGAAAAGAAGTCGGAAAAATCAGAAAAATAAAAGGGAAAAAAATGCCTTGATGCTACTCTAAAGTCATCCCTTAGCCCACCAAAAAAAAAAAAAAAAACACGGGATTTGTTGCTACACGTGACTAGGGAATGACATTATATTCGACTCAAAAGTTCAGAAATTAGAATCAAATAAAAAGGAAAATTTCCAAATAGGTGCTTAAAGTGCCATGATAATAAAGGCTTAAAGTGTTTATTTAAGTACAAAATTATTTCGGAACATGATTTTATTACATTATAATTTATAATAATTTATAAAATTACATTATAATAATAATTCAAAGCCCATTCCTCTCCTCTTTTTTTCTTTAGATTTTATTACAATGTACAATTTGATTATAATTTATAATTTATAAATTTTATTTCATTATTTATTATTTTAAAAAATAAAATTAAAAGTTCGGAACCGAGAACTGGCCCGGAACCGCCTGTTCGGAACCAGAACCGGAACTGGAATCAGCCCCTTAGGCTGCATTTGGTGGTCCGGATTTGGGCCCGGATAGGATATGATAGGGTTGAATTAGAAATCCTCCGGATTGTCTTTTGGATTTTGTAAAATCTCATCATATATTTGGTAGATGTCCAGATAGGATATGATATTCACACTGTTTAATGTTTCGTCGTCGATGCCGCCGTCGTACCCGTCACGAAGACAGTCCTCCACCGCCAGGTGTTGACTGAAGGGTCGAAGTCGTAGTAGGGCAGGTTGTGGGCGGTCGAATCTTGGGAGGAGAAGGGGTAGAAATCTAGAACCGCCGTCTCCTACGAGGAGAGGGATCTAGTCGTCCATTGAACGCGAGAGCGAAAGAGAAAAGAGAGCAAAGAGCAAGAGAGACCTAATTCTTCTTCGCGAGAGAGACACAATTTCCCGAGAGAAAATCCGAGCGGACCGAGACCGGAGATTGCCGGCCCTTCGATCGGAGCTGTCCATCGCTCCGACTTCCCACGAGTTGGCCTTGCACGGTGATGGTGTGCTGGGGAGAGTTCGTCGGTGATAGAGAACGAGTCCGTGCTTCCATGGCGATGGGCTCCGAGAGATCGAAGCTGCTCCACAATTTTATGCTCCCACGTCTCCGTTGGGGCAGCCAGTGCTACATGCGGTGTATGAAGGTGGCCGCCGACTCCTCCTCTGTGGGTATCGCCAGATCTCACTCCTCCTTCCAGCAGAGGGAGCCGAATTTCAAGCGTCTAAGGACTTAAATTTCTTCAGCATGACAAGTTGTATTATCCAGTTGATTTATTTGACAGGATTTTTATTAGTAAATAACCACTGGTCAAAATCTAACTTCATGATCCATAACGCCCCATGATGCAAAAGATGGAATTTATAAAACACGAATAAATCACAAGTAGCAAAACAGTAAACAGAGGCATTCAAATAGAAAATGCATCCAAAGGCAATTAGCTTTTGTCGGAGAATAATGGTAAAATTTTTATATTGAGGAAACGATCGTTCTCGGGATATCTCTGTAAAACGTCTACGAACCTTGTAAACCATTGCTGAATAAGAAAATTCATGCTGGAAGGGCAAGCAAAGTCGACTGCACCGCTGATCAGCAGCACAAGCTACAACAAATTGTAAATTTATTCTCCATTGGAATTTGGTTTGATATGCATCCTTTTTTGGTTCACGCGCATTCGGACTAAGGGATGAGCATTGGGATCGTCAGTGCCGCCGCCGTGGACGACGACGAGAAGGACGGCGGCGGCAGAGCGGCGGCATGCAAGGCTCCGATCGGCGGTGGCGGCAGCGACGGCATTGGAGGTCAGGGTGGCATCCCACATGTCGGTGGAGATGAACGAGGGAGGAAAGGGCGAGGCGTGGTCATTGAGGGTTTGTTACTTTTTATCCAATCCGGGTATATCTTACCTCTCCCTCCGGATTTCTTATACGGTGCTTTATATGGATATATCCGGATTTATCCGGTCCGGATGATATCGTCAAACATCGGATAGGATAATTTGTTATCTTATCCGGGCCCAAATCTGGACTACCAAAAGCAGCCTTGAGGGGCCGGATCCAGTTTCGCCTTTTTGTGGAACCAGAACCGGCGGTTCCACGGAACCGGAGATTCCACGAAACCGGCCAGGTCTAGGAGAGACAAGAAAATGCTTGAAGAATTAAACCAAACAAGGACTTAAAAAGCATGCTCGATATGCCAATGAAGTATGCATGACAATACAAAATTAGAGAATTGAAGGCATTGCAGATTAAGAATATCGAAACATAATCAACAGTTTTCAGTTCAGTGCCAATCTATGCCACCTATTGTGGTAGATCCCACCCCTTCCCACACGTCGCTCGTCCCCACCTCCTCGCTCTCAAAACCCTCCATGCCACTGTCCCAAAAGCCTCCACCATTTGCATCTGGCAGCAGAGTTAATGAAGCAAAAATTTGCCTGAACAAGTTAGTCATTACCAAACTTCCCGGTTTCGACAGGAAAAACATTTCAGATTCCGTGAAAGAAAACTTCATCAAACTAGAACCATCTCGAGATGACATGGTTTTGATGCTTTGATTGGTAGGACAGTTCAAAGACTTACAGTGGTTATAGAGAGGCCTTCTTTTCTCGTTCCGGTTAGTACTCTCTGCGTTCCTTCCCTGCTCCGGACTTGGAGCTTGTCCCAGAACTACGACACGCTTCAGAGGAGTGACAATTCGACCTTGCAAATAATACATGGAGCAAGTTATGCATGCAGTTCGAAGGTTAGGAAGCATACATAGATAGGATCAGGGCATTCTAAGATGTCATCATGTGTACTAACGTTAGGCTTTCTTGCAAAGTTCATTGCATCATGCTTTCAAGTAGTCATCTGGGTCATTCACCAAGCAATGTCTTCTTTTTAAGAAAAACCACCTGGTAATGAAAGGGGAAAAAAGTGTGAAGTTTACCACGTTAGGTTCAAAAATCTAGTGGTCATATCGTCGAGGTTTTATCTTATGATTTCAAAAGCTTAGTTCATTGTCATGATGCTTACGTCTAGCCAAATGAGCTACCACTGTTGTCGTGCATTCAGATTTCACTTGCGTGTGCAAGCATATGATAAACCAAGCCACTAACAATTGGCGACCGTGGATGCGAAGCCACTGAGAAACAAGGATGGAGTTCCAGTGTTGCTCTTCCAGGAATGATCAAGCGATCCCCATGACAATGATGCGTCGTGTAAGCTGATTTTCAGGTTTTATGCTCTATTCAAGGTTTTGCATCATACTTTTCCCCGTTTAGAGAAGCTCTATCTGTCAACAGCTGAGGAAACATGGAGGCTTAAACGTCCATCATTGTCAGCACACGTGCCCAGAAAGAGTTTTGGTTTAACTGCAACCTCAGATAGGTAGGTTACTTTCATCAAATCAGTCATGGACTTGCTTATTAACTATCTTTCAATGCCCTCTGAATTTATTATCTTCAATTAGCAGAGCTCATTCAACATTGCTGCTGATGGATAGTAAAAACAGCAAGTGATGGTGATTTTATAAGTTGTTAATCCTATAGGTAAACGTGGAAGTCCTTGATGCTAGACTACTCATACTTGAAGAGCCAAATCTAGAGATGAAAGACCAAACTTTTGCTATCATTTGTTGCATCAGATCACCCAAAGCCATAGTGAGAAATTGACAGTACAAAGGTTTAAAGGGCCAGAGCTGAGATTAAAGCACCAACCTTCGAAAGGGTTCCTTCTCTTTCTGGACTCTCTCCTTTCATCTTCTCCCAAGTCTCCGACCTGACTGGAGCCAGTTACGACATGACAATCTTCTCCACTTTCTTTATAAGTAAGTTTGAACTGCTCAAAGACGGCTTTATCAACATTGTTCTTCTTTTCTACCGATGCTTTCTTTTTGCAGTCCAGCGTATCGCCCAACTTGCTCACGTCTCTGGAGCCTAGAAGTGTCGAATACGGCTTCGCCTTGCCCTGCCAAAGAAAGAGCTTCCCTCTCTTAATCAATTCATTATTCAGGCCACTGAGAAAGATTAAGTGGAAAGGAGCAAGAGTTTGAATCAAATGGGTCAAGCCGAAAATAAATAATACTGACCTGATTAACATGAGTAGAAGAGCAATTCATATCAAGACACGTCTCTACAAAACTAAATGTGGCATTCTTTTCTTGTTTGGTTTCTCATATAGATTGCCCCAGACTAGACACCCACTCATTTTACCTGCAGCACGGATTGAAAGGAAAAAGAAGAAGAAGAAGAGGAGCAAATGAATCCTCCTACACCTAGAAAGAAAGACCACAGTATTCGCAAGGTTGGGCTGTGATTGATTTCTACAAGCAACGCAGTCGAAACGACTTTCATTTTCTAATTCACCAAATCTGTCAAAAAAACAATGGGAATATCCACACAGAGCTGGTAACATTCCTAGACAATCGATTCATGACTCCCAAGATAACTTCGCCAAGTCCCCACAGCCAAGTAGGACACAGACGGCATCTCAGATTTTCCTTTCACTTTCTCGGCAGTCAAACACAAGGTTGCAGACAAAACAGTACCTGAACCGTGCCAGGCGAAGCCGAGGTCCTTCGCAGTTTCCGATCAAGAAACTCCGAGAGAGAGACTCGAGTCCAGCCAGCTTTCTGGTCTCCTTTCGCATCCTCCTTAGCGTCCTGGCCTCTGATCTCGCGACCCAACAAGAAAGAACCCACAAAAAGGAACACCAAGAGGCATACATTAAAATCAAAAGCGCAGCAATTTTGAAGGATCAAGAAAGGTAGGTGCATGAATGGACTCGTCTTACGGGTTCGAAGATCGAAAGAGGGCCGACGACTTGATCGAACGCTGCCCGAACACTTGGAATGCAGAATCTTTCGAGCTCATTTGCGCTCGAGACTAGAAACTCTTCGGCTTATTTCAATTTTGCAATGTTCTGCTTTTGAGCTCCATTCTTGGCTTCCATTCGCGCTCGAAGTTTTATGGCGCCGTCAGTTCAAAATAAGGAATAGGAAGAGGGTTATGTCTCGTTGGGCCTTCAAGGCTTCAAGCATAATGGGCTCGACGATAATCAATTTGAGGCTATGGATAAGGATTAAAAAAAAAAAAAACTTGAGAATATTTCAGGAGATGAGGCAATTTCAACCAGAAAGGGATCGCCTAACCTTTCCTTAGAAGGTTAGGCCATAACCTTGCAATCTGGGCCGTTCGTGTTATGAATGGACAACACAGATTATCACTAATAAAAATATATATAAAAAATTCAAAAAATTACCCCATAAAAACAGGAGATCTGGGTCGTCCGTCTAAAAGCGGACGGCTCGGATTCCAAGGTTAGTGTCTAACATTCTGAGGAAAAGTTATCGGCCTTAGCGGTTTTCATGTTTGCATAGTTGTCTTTAACCTCGATAATTTTCCTTCCATGATTTTAAATCAAATTTTAATTTAGTGCTGTAGAGAAAATAAAAGACTAGCCTCTTCTTATCATTGTTCTTATCATAAGTCATTTACGCGTCATCTCGATTCTCTTCTATCTCGAAAGCTCACCTTTTTGAGCATATGTGTTTTATTCTTCAATTTCATTGGTATAAAAAAATTATGAAATCTCTTTATCTATACATTGTAGGAGTATTCAGAAGTGCATTCAAAAATTAAGTGTGAAAAGATCACACACATTATGGTATCTTGATATTTTTTTCGTAAACACACCATGAATGATATGAATTTGTATTAATTTGAAACAAACAAACTTTCATTTGTACTTAAAAAAAAAAACTTACTTTGTCAAAACTTTGATTTTATTTAATTTCAAAAAGTTTCACGCTGGCGAATGTAATTGTAATTTTATTTTGAAAAATCTTTCAAGAGGTTAAATCATCTCATTATATATATTAAAATATATGTGATAATAAATAATTAACGATAGTGATATGCAACCACAGATTAAAAGTTTACAAATGTGCAATTATATTATAAAACTATTTATGATAATTAAAATCTTTCTTGGGTTTCTACCTTACAATTAATATGTAATTTTGCTCGATAACATCGAAGAGAACTAAATTTTTTGGAAACTTTTCTGTTATACAATACTGATTTTAACAGAAGTAAAATCTAAAACTAAGAAATAAAAGACATTGCTTTAAATAGATGATATCCACGATCAAGGAAAAAAGCACGTTGTGTTACGAATTACGCTAATTAAATTAGGGTTAATATCACCAAAAATCCAAACTAGTACGTTTGTGATAATTTTACCTCAAATTATTTTTTTGACCATGAAAAATCCAAAACTGATACATCCGTGACAAATTTACCTTTCATTAGTTTTCGTTAAATTTTACCGTCGAAATGCTGAGTTAGATGACACGTGACAATTTTTGAGTGTACACGTTACATTATGTTTGCTACATGCGTATCAATTTGTAATTTTTTTTGTGGTATTAACTTAATTTAATGGAAACTAAGAGAGGGTAAATTTGTCATATGTGCATAAGTTTGGGATTTTTTATGATAAAAAAATAATTTTTGATAAATTTGTCACAGTTGTACAAGTTTAAAGTTTTTTATGGTAAAAAAAAATAGTAGGATAAATTTGTCACAAGTATATCAATTTGGGGTTTTTAGTGGTAAAAAAAAATAATTTGGGGTAAATTTGTCACAAACGTATCAGTTTGAGATTGTTGGCGTGTTAACCCATTAAATTATACATAAATATAAAAAAAACTAAAAAAAAGAGGAAAGTAAATAAATTTGGACAATCACTTTAAATTAATCAGTGAAGATGAATTTAATTATGCAGAGGGGAAATAGCCCTCCGATCTTACGATAAAACCTTCTTTTTGGAAAAACACATCTTCGCCTTCCTTTCTCCTTCTCTTTCTCCGTAACTCTCGTGGTGTAATCTGCAGCTTCCCACTCTTCCTCAGTCAATAGATCTCTCATCTGATACCAGAAGTTCTCCTTAGTCTCGCGAGCCATCACCAAGATGAGGCCGCCTCAGAGAGGTAAGTCTTCTCCTCGTCCTTCTTGCTGCGACTGTGTGGTAGATGGAGGGAAATGGAGTTTAGCTTTGGGTGGTCGATGTTTTCTTTTTTTTCCTCCTTTCCCCAGTTTGGTCCTGGTTTCATTTGACAATCGTGTCAGTTTCTGAGCTGTCTTTGCAACCGAGGATGAGCAAGAAAAGTGTGGTTGTTGTTTTCTGCTCTGGGGATGAGCTGAGGTTGTCTTTCTTGAGATAATTCTGTTGATTTACACTCGTGTGAGTCAGTTTCATTAGACAGTCTCTCAGCTGATGGTGACTGGTTTTATGCTGCCGTCTCTGATAATTTTGGCTTTCAATGTGCTATTTTTCGCTCTACTTGGAGAACTTAACATGGTATTGGAGCGCTTTTTGTTTTTTATTTTTTTGTTTGACTAATGGTCGCATTTGGTCATTTTCAGGTCGTGGCGGTGGCGGCGGATTTAGGGGGGGAAGGGGTGATGGAGGGAGAGGAAGAGGGAGGGGCGGTGGTGACAGAGGCAGTGCCATGAGAGGGCGTGGCGGCGGCCGTGGTGGTGGCCGTGGTGGAAGAGGACGCGGTGGTGGTAGAGGCGGAATGAAAGGTGGAAGCAAAGTTGTGGTTGAGCCTCATAGACATGAGGGGGTGTTCATTGCTAAGGGCAAAGAAGATGCTCTCGTTACAAAGAATATGGTCCCTGGAGAGGCTGTCTACAACGAGAAGAGAGTCTCTGTGCAGGTGAATATGTTTTTTTAATTTTTCTTGCTAGGTGATTGCTAGGCATTTTGCACTGATTTAATTGGTTTTCAAATATTATAATTGATAAGCTCCCAATTCATCTCAAAATAGAAATGGAAAACAATGGTGAACAACTTGCTTATCAAGGATCAACTGGTTTTTAGACTTTTAATAATGGTTCTAGGAATGCCAACTTATATTTTGCTATACTGATACCACCTGAATTTGATTAGTAAAGGGGGATCTGCCTTGGAGTTGATTCTTTGATTTATGTGAGGTTCCTTTTGCTAGTGCTATTAGGTAAAGAGTTTTCTTTTTGAAAACTTTGTTGCTACAAATGCAATTTTCTACTGTTTAGATCTTCCTGTTCCAGGAGCTTAATATTGTCGACCTCCCTTACATTCTTTAACTATCAATCTCGTGTTAAATTTGAAAGCTTATGTTTTTCATTGACCGAGAAATGTAACTAATCTCTCTGCGTGCGTGTGTGTTTTTTTTTCCCTCTTGTTAGACTGAAGATGGAAGTAAAGTGGAATACAGAGTGTGGAACCCCTTCAGATCAAAGTTGGCAGCTGCCATTCTTGGTGGGGTTGATGAGATATGGATTGTGAGCATCTCTCTTCCTTTTTCTCTGGAGTACTATAGATGTTTAGCTTCTTCCATATCACTGATCATGTTTCATTATTTTCAAATTCAGAAACCTGGTGCTCGGGTTCTCTATCTGGGAGCTGCTTCTGGGACCACAGTATCTCATGTTTCTGACATTGTTGGCCCTGTAGGTCTTTTTTTTTTTGGAAGAATAATTCTTTTTCCAATGACTTCATTAGATGACTGACTTTGTTCCTTTTGGCAGACAGGAGTGGTGTATGCTGTCGAGTTTTCGCATCGCAGTGGAAGGGACTTAGTCAACATGGCTAAGAAGAGAACAAATGTTATTCCTATTATCGAAGATGCTAGACATCCAGCCAAGTACCATATGTTGGTTGGAATGGTGGATGTTATATTTTCAGATGTTGCTCAGCCAGATCAGGTATAGACTCGTCTTTGCCTATGAAAGAAATTGAATATTTTCTTATGAAGATCTTCCTTGCCAAAGTGTAGGTCCAGGACTTCAACTTGCCTCTGGATCACCGAAAAGAAAATCCTATATCATGCATCCTATCTTCATTTCTGTTGGACTTACTGCATGGTTTTGTTTTATGCTCCTAGCAACTTATTTCTCTATTTGGATTTTTCTTCTTTTGTGAAAATGCAGATTTATTACGATTTGATCCTTGGAAGCAGATTCCATGAATTGCCAACTTTTTATGTCTGATAACGCAAACCAATGCATTTCTTTGCAGCCTTCAGTTTCATTGGCGATGTTTTCATGATTGGTTTCATCTTTGTGGCTTTGTATTCATGCCATGGAATTTTTTTTCCCTTTCCTCATGTATTGTTGAGGCTTCATTTTGTATGGATGGGATGTCTTTTTTTTTTTGGGATTAACTTCTTGGTTTTGTGATTTACCCCCCTCTCTCTCTCTCTCTCTCTCTCTCTCTCTCTCTCTCTCTCTCTCTCTCTCTCTCTCTCTCCTGTAACTACAGTTTTCTTCATTGTATGTTGAGCGTAAACGTTTTGCCCCAGAACTGCATTATGCTTTTTTTTTTTCACCAAGAGGGAAACTTATGCACATGAAGAATTAACTCGGATTCCCCTTCAAGACAGCATGGGTGATGCAAGCTCGAGTTTTCTGATGCATTTCTGCTTGGCTCACTCCATAATTTAATTATTATTATTATTTTTGTTTCTCTAGTTCTAATTTGATTTATTCTGTGAGATTTGAGAATATAGTTGAATCTTTTTTTCCTTTTCTTTTCCTCAAGGATAAGTTTATCACATGCCTTCAGGCCATTAAACTCCATGCCTATTCCCTGTACTCGATTGTTACAAAGCATTTGATGAAATACTCGGATTCCCCTTCAAGACAGTTTGGGTGATGCATTCTCGAGTACTAATGCAGGGTTTATAACCTTTTAAATTGTTTATGTTGTATGAAGCTTAAGGATTTGTGAAAATCAGGTTTGTTGTTTAACTAGTGTACATGACTGTTTAGTTTACTGTCAGCAAATGCAATGTGCAGCTTCCCAAATATTCAATTCTGGTTAGGGGTCTTTATGCATGTTATTTTCCTTCTGACCAATTGCTGATTTAAGTTACCAGTTCAAACTTTGTTGATAAGGATAACATGCCCTCCTGATTATAGCAAGGTTGTGTACATTATGTTGCCTTTACGGTTTTGGGCCAGGGAATCTTAATTTATTTAAACTTAGGATGCACGTGATCGGTCTCTGAACCTGAAAGGTCTTTTTGTATGTATTTATGATAAAAGTTGCTGTGGCAATACTCATGGAAGTCTCGCGGCATTTGACTGTTTGTCTGTTGAATACTGACTATGATAGCACTTGCATGACTTGTTGAAGCACTCGTTACACTAGACTTAAAACTCTGGGTAATGAAGTGTGTTCCTTGTACGTCAGAAGAAAGAAATGCAAGGTCTTTGTTCTTTGGATAACCATCTGCCTGAAGATGTCCCGTTAATATGTGATGTTCAAATGATATGTGGTTACATCTCAGGCAAGAATTTTGGCTCTAAATGCATCATATTTTCTCAAGGCTGGAGGTCACTTTGTCATTTCAATTAATGTATCTCTCTCTCTCTCTTTGGACAGATGCGCACTCGGTTTTCTTTATTATTATTTTTTAGATGTAGCTTGTTGGATTAGAGAACTGTTGGTCACCCTTATTTTCTTTCACACTTTCCTTAGAAATTAAGATAAGTAGCTGGTGCAAGTTCTTGCAAGCCTAGGAGATAAGCTGTGACGTCAGAAATGATCTCATCATATGTGAGGGAGGGTGAAAAACGATCAATAGGAAAAAGAAACACTGAGTGTTACTTCAATGAGAAGAAATGGGTAATCCCTTTCGTTTTGCTTGTTTTTGCAGGGAAACTGTATCGATTCTACTGTTCCAGCCGAGGTAGTATTTTCCCAGGAAGTGAAGAAGCTGCAGGCGGAGCAGTTCAAGCCTTTTGAGCAAGTTACTCTCGAGCCATTTGAGCGAGACCATGCTTGCATCGTCGGTGGCTATCCATGCCGAAGAAACAGAAAGCTGCTCCTGCATCATAAAAGTCCCAGGCCACCTTGCCTGTTCAAAACTCCTGTCTTTTAGTGTCTCGGGATGCACTTAAGAATGTCAATTTTGATGTATGTCTTTATTATTGGAACTTGGAACTCCAGTGGATTCAAGGTTTTTTGGTAGGCTCTTGTAATGGACCGATATTCTGCAATGAGTTGAGCCGCTAATTCAGTTGATAGTTTTCATGTTTAATTATCTGAAACGACAATTTACTGCAGTGTTTGAATTATAAACATCTATTTTTCAGTAGAGATTCTAATATTTGATTTTCACAACGAGTTTAGATAAAGCTAAAAATGTCTGGACTTGTCCTGTGCAAACCTTGTGTCATAATAGGGTCAACGATAATTAATTTGAGGTTGTATGGAATGGAACACAAGTACACGACCCACTAATTTTCTTAGATTTTTATCTTTTGCATCGAAATAATTTGTTTTTGGATGGCGAAAGGAATATCTCATTGGAAAATCTCTTGTGAAAAGACGATGCATGTACTCGAAAATTTTCAACTTTTGTCACGGGACCTGGATCGTCTGCCATACCATATCCCCTGACATATGGGAGAGGGGGTTCTCTCCAAATTCAAATTTTGAACCCCTCACGTGGCAGGGTAATAGTATGGCAGGGGATCCATATCATTTGCGAAGCACCACGAAGGTTCTTCACGAACTCTTGTAAGTGAAATACTCATATTTTTATGACTGTTCGCTATTAAAAATTACGCAAAATCGCATGAGGTGGGCAGGATATCTCACTAGGTATTTACTAAAAATTTGTAATGAGCGCCCGGTATAAGTAAAGTAGTTGTTCTACATGGACAAATTGTTCACAGTGACCGCAGTGGCGAAATCCCGCCCACGCACGAGAAGTGCGATTTTGAGAGCCGGATAGGATTATACAATTTGCATCCTGCTCGGCGCCACAGGTGAATTGCTCATGAAAAGTTCACAAAAGAAGGAATGCATCGGGCTGTCGCCAAATTTAGAAAGTTACTTGCAGTTCTTGCAGCGATTAGGCGGAAACTCGAGTTTTTTTTTTAATAACAAACGAGATCGAGTTCCTATTTTTAGCTATAGCCAAGATCGGAGAACTGTTGTCTTCCCTGGATCTACTATACTAACATAGCATTCATCTTCTTGTTCTAGTGCTAAGCTTGGAAGAAGAAGTACAATCCTACTAAAATTGCAGAAACCGACTCCAAGCACTCCTTGCGACACCCCAAAATTTAGGGCTAGGTTAAATTTAGGATTCAAACTAATTACAGAGCCACAGGGTCAAGAAGAGCCATCAGAAAAGAAAGATCACCTTTGGTAAAAATCACGGGTTAGTACATAAATCGGTTATGCTTCCGATTAAGGATCGACTAAGTGACGACCTTAATCAAACATGGATTGATTATAATTGACATCGTCTCGCTTCAGAACGACCACAGGATCTGCCTGAAGTCGACCAGGGACTGAACTGTGGAACGATTTGCAAACGGACAAAGGTCGACAGTTGAACTAGCCGTGAATTCTATGAAGGTCGATTAGAGCCCCATACCAGTCACACTCTAGTTAAGGACTGATCACCCGAGACTATGTGACGTGCTACTGGAATACTGCGGATCGAGATGAACCAATCCTGCATCAATTTGAATTGGTCATGAGAGGTGAACTCGATAGCGTTCGTTATGCCTCGATTTAGGTTTAGGAACGGGTGATTCCAACCCTGAACTGAGATGAAAGAAGTGGCTCCTGACTCAATTGGCAACGGGACACGATCTTGAGGGCGCCAAATATGGCTACGCCTCTTGATGTGCTCGGCTATAGGTCGAATTAATTCGGCAAGAGGAAGATGGTCCGATCTTTAGTTTAATTAAGCACCAAGAATAGAGGAAATGTGTAGATGTTCCAAAAGCTTGATAGACAATATTTTTAAAGTCATAGAACAATGAATAAGAGGTCGATCACCAAACGACCATGCCATGTAAAAGGAATGCCCAAATTGCCATTAGCGCTGCTTATGATTGGCATCTATAGAATAGAATAAGACCCTATAGACCCCATAGATAGGTGACACCAAGAACACACGAATTTATATGCTAGTAGATTTTCCTCCTAAAATACATGATATCAAGGATTTTCTATACTTTTAGAAAAAGACGAAATTGACTGCATCATCTTTGACCAAGTCAAAGTCAACATTTGATCGAGTCAACCTTTGAAGAGTCAAAGCACGAATCCCTAGATGAAAAGAACAATCACGTATGTCAAGAAAAGAGTGTCTAGAATATTCTCCATTATTAAATGTAAAAGATTTGCTTGGAGAACAAGTTGTTACATAAGGACAAAATAAGATTAGAAAAATGGTTGGCTTGAAAGTAAGCTAGCATATGAAGACGAAACCGACTCAAGGGGCAAGTCGGGATAGGAAAGTAACGCGTGGAAAGAGCAAAAGATAAAATCGACTTGAGGAGCAAGTCAAGAATAAAATAAGAAATGAAAGTAACTTTTGGGCTTGGGGAATAAGCCAAGCACAAAAAGACAGCATTAGAAAAAGTAACTCAAGATATTATAATGCTCTAGATTAGCCATGTGACAATATTAAATAGTATCTCTAGAATATTCTACATTAATAAAAAGACAAAGGAAATTAATATTAATAGATTTAAATAAGAAAAATGAAAATGAAATATCTTAAAGTAGGCGTGAGCTAGAAGGAAGACTCTAGAGCCTAGAAAGTCTTAAGTGGCATAAAGAAAAGACGACACATGGCAAAACTTGGAAAACAAGCCAAAGTTTAGAAACATATGACAAAATTGATAGGATTTGGGGAGAAAGACATGAAGTAGAAAGGTGGCAAGTGTCTTAATAGAAAACTCTAGAACGTCAAGGTGTCAAGGTGGCAAGACGTCATTGGCTCTTGAAATTATGTGAGAGATCAATGATTGAGAGGAAAATGACAAACAAGTGACACCTAAGCTTGACTTGGGGAATAAGTAGCAAGAAAATAAAATAAAAATGTCTTAGAGAATAAGTCAAGGGAAGGTTCCAATGAGGTGATGCCATGTGGAAAGTATGTGAGGACAAATCCGACTTGCGGAGCAAGTCAAGAAAGGCTATAAATAGCATGATCGCCCTTAGCATTTTTGGCCACCATTCCCTTTCTTCCTCTCTCAATTTCGTCACACACACACACACACTCTCTCTCTCTCTCTCTCTCTCTCTCTCTCTCTCTCTCTCTCTCTCTCTCTTCCTCTCCCTCTCACTTTATTCGGCCACCAAGTACTTAAGAGCTGCCGCCATCGAACCTCCATAGAGAATGATGCACTCGTACGAGGCAATCGACTAGCTTTTTCTCGTACGAGGCAATCGACTAGCTTTTATCTTATGTTCGTCAATAAGAGGTAAGTGATATCTAACCCTTATCTAGGGCGTAAAGCTTTAGCTACTCTAATGCTTGCTCAAAAAGTATATGATATGTTGGTCAAGGACTAAGTACTGCACGACGACGCGAGTCTCGTGGGGTCACTTCTAGAACCTTGGACCGTCATAATGCATACTTTCCTTGGTCTTGCTACCATTGGTGGTGGGATTATATGATACGACATGATATGTTATATGCCTCGTTCGCAAGAATGAGAGGGCCTCGCACAGATATGAAAAGGGTGGATCCACAAAATATGATATGAAAAGATATGTACACATCTCATCCGCAAAGGTGAGAGGGTCGTAAATGTGCGTGATATGATATGAAAAGTGGAGAGATATGCTTACATGAAAAGGAATCAGAAACGATTTATATATGATATGGTTGCTTGCATTATGTCTTGTACCTTTAGCTTGCTTCCTATGTTTGGTTTAGATATACGCTTACTGAGATAGTTGTATCTCACCCCTTAACTTTCCAGACTTGTAGGTAATGGCAAGTATGCCATCCTCTTGTTTGGTAAAGTGATGTCGCATAGAAATTTCCTATGTTGATATTGTGAAGGAGGATCCTTTTGATAAGAAAGTAATAGCATGAAGACGGATGGTGTATAAACCCTAGGTGATTGACTGGTTTGGAAGAGTTCTTGGAAGCCCAAGTACTATTTTTGAGGGCAGCTCAAGTACTGAAGTAGCCTCCCAAGCCTATGAAGCATACGAGATAGAGAGGCTTCTGAATTCTATGTAAATATTATGCAAGTAAATGAAATATAGTATGATGCTGAAATGTCTTCCCTGGTTTCCTCGCTTAAAGAATAATTTAAAGAATTAATCGCTTCCGCGTGCGATTGTTAACAAGCATATAAAGAAAAAGAGATGGAAAAATATTAAGGTCAATTATGAGGACGGTGCGCTCGGGACACCATACATCCTCCCCCGCAACGTCGCGATTTTGTGATCCTCGTAATGTCTCGGATTATAAACGGTGTAAGCCGTAGAGCTCTTGGAGGGATTCAAGAGACCGAGAACCCTAAAGGAGCTTACGCCTCCTATCGTGGATACGAGGGTCAGGTCGGGGACGTCACACTTCTGAGTTCATATAACCTGGAAGAGAAATGTAGATGTATTTATTCAGCAAAGTCGATAGTTTTCCTATTAAAAGCAGACTTTCAATAAAGCTACTTAAATATCCTAAACCCATCACAATTTGATGCAACTGCTATATGCCGAACATATTTAAGGGACGGAGGTTTTGTGATTAGCCTGTCAACTGCTTTGATCGTTAGAATCTCCTCATGCTGCCCTCAGAGTTCTGACAATCATTCTATAGGATAAATTCTCTATTTCTGTGATGTGCATTCATGTGATTTAGTCAGCAATCCATGCCTTTTTTATTCACCCAAAACCAGAAAATTGAGGAACCATGCGGGCACGTGAATGCATGCCTATCGGTGCATATATGGCAATGATCCTATCGTCCAAAGGGCAATAAAAAGCAGAAAAGCGATTGATCTTATATGTTACCTATCCTTGTAAACCCACTGCATGAAGTTTATCCCTGATAAAATGCAGCTGATTTGCAACTTCCGTAATGTTCATCCGCTCTTTACGTGTTTCGACTGAGCAGGAAACTCCGATTGCATAAACCATCTCCAGACATTCACGAGCTTCATCACCTCTGCCAGTGTCCATATGGCTCTCCATTTCTTGAAGTAGAAGAGGATCGGTAATCTCTAGGAGTTGTTCAGGTAGGGCTTCTTTGACGAAGTTATGAAGGTTTAAATTTTCTCCGAACATTTCATTTGTTGGACTCACGCCCGTGAACATCTCAAGCAAGATAATGCCATAACTATAAACATCGCCTTCTCTTGAAACCACACTTTCCGTTCCATATTCTGCGTTTCATTCGAATTTCCAAATAAAAGGTAAGTAATAGCAGCACAAGCAATTGAGGCAGAAGGAAATGGTGCGCACACACTTGCTGCATTTTTATTGAATATAATGTGTTCATTTGCCTTTGGGGGACAGAGGAGAGGACTCACCTGGAGCAGCATAGCCGATGGTTCCTCTTACACCAACTGAGCTCATCTTCGCTTTAGCATCATCGGTGGATTCAAACACGACCTTCGCCAAACCAAAGTCTCCAACATGTCCAACCATTTCAGCATCTAGCAGGACATTGCTTGGCTTCAAATCACAATGTATAATAGGGCTTTGCAAGTGGTTATGGAGATAATCTAACGCTGAAGCAACATCGACGGAAATATTTATCCTCTGGATGAGACTCAACTTTTCCGCATTCCCACCTAGATGAGCTGATGATGGTCTTGGATGAAGCCAATCTTCTAGGCTTCCATTGACCATGAACTCATAAACCAAGGCCTTAAACTCATTGCCCCTATAATCAATGCCTGAGCATACTGTGAGGACTTTCAAAAGATTACGGTGTCGGACGTTCTTTAAAGCCTCACACTCGGATAAGAAGCTCTTCACAGCTCCATGAAGCATCAAATTAAGTACCTTCACAGCAATAACGGTTCCATTCTCATTGACGACTCCCTTGTAAACAGATCCAAAACCGCCGACCCCAATCAAGTTATTTGAAGAAAATGCATTAGTTGCTTTAAGGAGAATTCTGTAAGATAGATTTAGTGACGAATCATCTCTAGAACTTGAGATTGGTTCTATTCTTTTCTTTTTCAACCAACGAAAGTACAAAAGAGTAAGAAGAAGAGCTATTCCCGAAACTCCGAAGAAAATTGAGATGGCAAGTTTCCATTTAGGGATTAGTCTCCGGCCAGAGTTCCTAGAACCGCATTTTCGAAGATGAAATTTGGGCATTCCTGCACAAAGCTTGTCATTTCCAGATACAAAAGTAGCACTGACATTACTAAAGACTCCTTTAGTGGGTAATGCGCCTTCAAAATTATTGTAGGATAGATTCAGGATCTCCAATAAGTGGAGTGCCTCGAAGAACTCTAGAATCTGGCCAGTTAAATTGTTGTGTGAAAGATCTAGCTCCTTGACATTCCTCAACATGTTAAGAGATGAAGGAATTGAGCCTCGAAAAGAGTTTTCCTGCATTTTGAGCACTTCCAATCCAACACAACTGCCAAGACTAGCCGGAATGTCGCCTTCCAACATGTTTCCAGAGACATCCAGTTGAGCCAAAAGATTCAATTTCCCGACTTCATTAGGTAGGACACCGGCGAGATGGTTCTGAGACAAGTTCAGAAATATAGATAGTGATGATAGACCTATGAACTCGGGAGGTATAGTACCATTCAAGTTGTTACTAGAAAGATCAAGCTCCACCAAACTTCGGCAATCTGATAGACATGAAGGAATGTAACCATAAAAATTATTGTGATTGAGATGGAGTCGTGCCAGCTTTGCTAGGTTTCCTAAGGAAGAAGGTATTGTTCCAGAAAACTCGTTATACGATAAATCCAGTTCCACTAAGTTATGAAGATTTCCAAAAACTACGGGCACCGTGCCTGAAAACCCATTGTGTTGCAAAAACAATCTTTCTAAGTTGCCGAGATTTCCGACTCCTCGAGGAATCGCGCCAGCCAGTAGATTCTGGTTCAGCCACAATTGCGAGAGAGTAGCGGACAAATTACCGATGCACTTGGGTAACGTCCCGCCAAACCTGTTGTCTTCCATGAACAAGCCCCGTAGGTTGGTGGCGTTAGTCAACGAGCAAAGGAAGCTCAAATCACCGTATCCTCCGCTTCCCAGATAATTGAATTCCATCGTCAACATTTGGAGTTTGTTTAAGCGGCCCAAAGGAGGCATGTTCCCCGAGAGCTTGTTCGAATCGGCTAGGAGCAACTCTAAAGCGGTTGCATTAGATATTGACCAAGGAATCGCTCCAGTGAATCGGTTATCGGAAACGCAGAAAAACTCAACGTTTGGAAGAGCTATATTGGCAGGAAGAGTCCCTTGTATGTTGTTTCCACAGATGGAGAACAGCGTCACAGAAGAAAGATTGAAGATTGAAGGAGGAACCGTGCTCGACAACCAGTTTCCTCCTACAGCAAGCACTTTGAGTTTGGTCAGTTTTCCTAGAGCTGAGGGTATCTTCCCACTTAATTCATTCCCACCGAGACTGAGAATCTCCAACGACGACATGTTTCCAAAGGAAGAAGGAACGGTTCCCCCTACATAGTTATTACGTAAAGCAAAAAATTGAAGCTCCAGCAAAGAACCAATTTCGACCGGAATTTCTCCGACCAGTCGGTTGTAACCTAGGCGGAGCCGTGTAAGGCGAGCGCAACCCGACAAGTTTTTTGGGATTTCGCCTTCCAATGAGTTGTTGAATAATTGCAAGACACGTAACCTGTGCAAATAGCCGACTTGTTGCGGGATTTTGTCGTGGAAACTATTGTTGTTTAGCATCAAGACTCTCAAGAAGCTCAAGTTTCCAATGTGAGGGGAGATGGATCCCGACAGCTTCAGGTCTTGTAGGTCTAGTTCCGTTATTCTGTGGTGCAGGCGACCGCACCTGACGCCATACCACCGACAGTGGTCGGTTGTATGGTTCCATGAACTCAGCGTCCCATAAGGGTCCTCGGTTATCACGCTCTTGAAGGCAAGCAATGCGACCTTGTCTGTGATGTTATTAACTGAAGAGACCAGGCTAATGAACGGCAAGAGCACTCCTACACATGTGAAAAATAGACGACATGGCAACGAGAACTCGAGGAAAGACAAGTTGAGGGGCTCCATAGCACTTGCCGGGAAATCTTAAGTGAAACCCGAAGAATGTAAGGAAGTTGAACAAAAGGATCGAGTTTTCGGGATCATGAAGCAGGATTGAAATTTGTATGGACAAGCTTCGATGGAGAAGATTCAAATCTCAGCTGTGCACGCCAAGTTGATTAGTCATCCCGCCCCATATATCACCGCAAATTTCTAGTAAAATATCTCGTTTTGTTCACTAGCGAATGAATCGCCTTCATGCAATCAATTGACGATGGTTACGGAATGGACTAACGCGATAAAAACGCAAAAAAAGAAAATAAAAGTCATAGTGAATGCGTCCCATTTAACTTTGAAGAATCATATAATGCATTAAGTATTCGACTATTCACCGAAGCAGCATTTGGACAAAGGCGGGGTTAGTACATGAGTATAGCCACCAGTAAATTATGAAGTCATCCTTCAAAATCAACTAGTATTCTACTATTAACCGGAATAGCATTCAATAGCTGCGGTGTATACATTGAGTATTCGCAAAAGGAACTCAAAGTATGTTAACTTGATTCAGGCGGATTCGTTAACTCCAAAATAATCAGATTTTAGAGCAGTGAAAACTTGATTATACAGCTCATGGAAACTGATCCGATCCATTTGGACAATGACGGAGTTAAGATAAAACTATAGTGCAGTTAATTGATTAGATCCTAGGAATTTGTAAACAAGATTAAAGTTTTAGTAATCCACTAAAATTGATAACTATTCCAGTACGTCTGTGGACAAAAATTATCTCCCTAGGGGGCGACACACTACAGAACCCAAGAATAGGGCCATACGACAGAATCCTAAGTGTATGTCGTTCCCCTATGTAAGATGTGTAGAATTTCTCTTCCTAAAGTGGTAGCCCTCGCTGTGCACAAATCCGAAATCCCATTCTCTGAAGGTGGGACTTTTATTTTCACTTTTTTTTTGTAAAATTTAATTATTGATTATAAGATAAAGTACGGAAACTTAGGGCATCTCATAGCATAACAAATAAAACTAACAATGCGGGAAGATGGAGATAGGAACTCTCCACATAATAGCCAACACATTATTAGCCGGGGATGGTACAATATTTTTTTATAGAGCGAGACACTTTTTCTAGCAATTTTATGCACCTTAGCCAACATAATGTGGATATCATTTGATTGGTTTTGAAAACGTCTGTGTATGCTCTCCATCCAAATGCAATATAATATTGCTAAAAATGATACCTTGAGGAGCCTTGATGCCAAGTCCTTGCTCCTAGTAGAGCTGACCATTCATTGGAGTTCATCATTCCATCCTCCTACATATTGCCGAATCTCATGTTATGCAAATATACAACGCCATATATATAATTCCAGTCTAGTTGCCCTGGAAAAATAAATGCACATGTCTTCTAAACGAGTCATGCAGAAATTGCACTGGAAATCGACTAAATGCATCCATCATAATGCAATCTCTACTATCAAAAGCATGTCTCTGCAACGAAGGTAGCCGATAAAATTATGTATGATGATATCGATGGTCCAATTTAGGCTATGCCAATCCACAATCGGTCTCCCATTTTTCTGAGTTCTTCGTAAATCCTAAGATATGACCTAATTTAGAGCAGGTCTCAACCTTAGAAGACCTTGCCTACTCCGAGCCCTAGTGCCCATGATGTTGAGCTGCAAAATTGAAGTGCCTCTGCATTTAGTACTATAAACCCCAATTACTCCATAGAGTATAGGATGAATGGATTTTTATTGCATGTCAGAGTTTTCCTCTCTCTGTTGTAGTTTATAACGCAACACAATGCTAGGATTAGTCAACAATCGCGTAGGGTGTTTTCTATCAATAGAAGACTCATTGTCTGCCGAGTCAATAATCAATGACTGGCCTTGACTTACCATGGGAAGGATTTTGGTGCTCTTTTCTCTTTGCCATTTTCAGAGCAAATGCTTAGCTGGACCTGATTCACATATGAATCGAGTCAATCACAGCCTGGAAATTTCATTTCTTGGTCATCAATGGGACCTAGCGGACACACCTGCACAACAGGTGACTAAATATATATCCCATTTTCAGTTTCATTTGAAACCAAAGGCATTAGGCGAAAAAAAATCTATTGATATTTTGAAAATTGTCTTCAAATGATAAAAAACGGAATCAAATAGAAAATTTTTTGTATCTATTTTCTCTCACGAAAACACGATAAACTGAGCATGGGAACATGGGCTTTGAAAGTGAAAAATCTATACCTTAAAAGACACAATTGAAGACCACAAACCCCATCTTTCCAATCCGAATGCCCTATTTTCATATTGGATTCAAGAAATGACTTGGAAGATGCATAGTAAAAAGGAATTGACTTGGAATGGAATTGTCATTCCCCATTTGATCCCGTTACTTTAACTTGTTTCTTAGAAAAATGGCAGAACGCTTAGTCTAAAAGTGCTTATTCCTACAACGGCCATCCCATTCGTCGGCGAAATAATAACAAAATAGTTTCACACAACTATTTTGAGTGCGATCTTGGTTTTTCTTTGCACATTATATTATTTTAAGACTTCCTTTTCAATCCAAAAATCTTCCTCAAGCTGCAAAAGATATTATCAAATTTTCTCCTCATCGTTCCTTCACGACAAACAAACTTAAAAACTGTCGTGCCCATTCCATTCCATTCATTCTTTTTTGTCATTCTATTTCATTTCGTCGTATCAAATGTAGGGATATGCTACGCGGGATATGTCTCTTTTTAGTGTAAGATTCAGCACTTAGAACTCCAATGATTTTTCAATGTACGAGGGTAGAATTGGAATTTTCGTATAGATATCTTTAGGTAAAATTTAGACATTTGAAATTTAAATATCTGAAAGTAGGTTAATTCTTCGTACTCTTATCGTGGTAAGGATACATAATAATGAAAAATGATGAAAAGAAGCCTGAACTGATCCGAAGCATCCACGAAGGAGTGAGGAGGGGCCTTTTGAGCCTAAAAGATGCAAAAAGATTGGCCTAAACGATCAATTATTGTCATTATCAGGATGCACGTGTGAGTTTCCACTGCGTGCACCCAACAGTCATTGATGTCGGCCCTGATCGTGAGAGAATTCGCTATTTTCTTGTGATTTTAGACTTAAGCCCTTTTTTAGCATTTCAAAAGTAAAATCTCGAATACACCCAATTGATATTGGAGAGCGTGCCTCTTAATGCACTAACCTTTTCGGGAGCATTCCAAAAGCAAAATCCCGAATGCACCGGGATGATGTGGAGGAACGCACACTTAAGATCACTCGGAAAGAGAACCGACTTAGGTGTTCAAAATCTGACCCGGGCGTCTCCTTACCTACTTAGTTGGAGAGCACGTCCACTTAAGTCTTATTCAATTATCGTGGAATTAGTGGAATCGCCCGCCAGATTCCGAACGTGTTCTTTGTAAGAACGTTGAGGTAATTTGCGAATATATTTGTTCCGGAGGTCTTTGTAAGTCAAATCTCAGCCAGGCACACCAAGTTGATGAGACAACCGGCTCCATATAACACGGCAAATGTTCTAGTATCGGGATAAAAAAGTTAAAAAAAAAAAAAACTCATTTAACTTTTTAAAAGAACCCTTTTTGAAAAGGTCTTTAATAAAGGCGCTCTTTTTAATTTTGAAGAATTACATAGGACCCTCCTCTTATGTAACGAGCTCCCTTGATCCGATCCATTTAAAAGATGACGGAGTTGAGATAAAAATATAATTTAGTTAATTGATTAGAGCATAGGAAATTATAAACATGATTAAGTTTTTGTTTTAAGGTAGATTATCAATATTTTCCAATTTAAATAAAAATGGCGCAATATATCGGTCTTTATAATCCACCAAAATTGATAACTTCCAGTACGTTTGTGGACAAAAATTATCTCCCTAGGGGCCGATACATTACAAAGCAAATGATCCACCAATATTTTAACCGACGTTTATGTCTCGAAGAACTCAAGACAGAATCCCAAGTGTATATCATTCCCCTACACACATGATGTGTAAATTTTCTCTTCCTAAAGTGGTAGCCCTCGCTGTGCACAAATCCTATTCTCCGAAGGTGGGATTTTTATTTTCACTTTTTTTTTCTGTAAAATTTACTTACTGATTATCAGATAAAGTACAGAAACTTAAGGCATCTCCCATCATAACCAATAAAACTAATAATGCTGGAAGATGGAGATAGGAACTCTCCACATAATAATAGCCAATACAATATTAGCTAGGGAAGGTCTAATATTTTTGTAGAGTGACACAACTTTTCTAACAATTTTACGCACCTTAGCTAGAATAAGGTGGATATCATTTGACTAGTTTTGAAAACGTTTGTAGTTGAACTACATCCAAATGCAATATATTGTTGCTAAGAATGATATCTCGAGGAGCCTTGCTGCAAAGTCCTTGCTCTTAGAAGAGCTGATCATTCATTGGGTTCATCATACCATCCTCCTACGGAATCCCGAATTTCATGTTGTGCCAATATACTATACCATATACTTCCAGTCCAGTTGCTCCAGAAAAGTAAATGTGCATGTCTTCTAGATGGACCATGCAACAATTGTCACTAAATATTGACTGAAGGCATCCATTGTAATATGATCTCTGCTGTCAGAAGCTTGTCTCTGCAAAGAAGCGAGCCGATGAAATCATATTTGCTGTTATCGCTAGTCCAAATTAGGCTGTGCTACTCCACAATCGGTCTCATTTGTCCGAGTTCATCATAAATCTCTTTACTGTAGTATCTAGAGCAAGATATGACCTAATTTAGAGCAGGTCTCAACATCAGAAGATCTCGCCTACTCCAAGCCCTACTGCCTTTGGTGTTGACCTGCAAAATTGAAGTGCCTCTGCATTTAGTACTATAAACTCAATTACTCAATAGAGTCGAGGACGAATGGATTTTTATTACATATCAGAGTTTCCCTCCCTCTGGTATAGTTTACGACGCAACACGATGTTAGGATTGGTCAACAAACGCGTGAGGTGTTTTCTTATTAGGTCATGTGGTTAAAAAATGCCAAAAAAATCATCAAAATTTAAGTTAAATAACATAGTTACTTATAACAAAACTATCCAAGAAAGGAAGAAAAATCACGACATGAATAAACCCATTAATCAATTACGAAGTCATCCTTTTAAATCAACTCGTATTCTACTATTCACAAAAATAAAATACAATTGTCGTCATATGGACTAAATTTTCCATATATACTTAGTATACCCATCAAAGAATATTAAAGTACTTTGAAAAATTAGAGGATTTTATATCTTACGTCGAGGCACTTGACAATTCTTAGCTATTTTTAGCTCCAAACAATAGGATTTGGAGCAGTAGGAACATGATTAGACAATTCATGCAAACTCCATAATTTGATTAGACAAGGTAAAAATTTAAGTACTTGTAAAAAATTATGCTAAGTTTGCGAGATCCCTAGAACTTAAATAGTTAAACTGATGAGATCCAAATTGCAACTGCTACTACCGCATTTTTTTGCTGGGAAGATATCCAAAACCACCATCACTTTTGCCACTATTACCAATTAACATCCTTTTTTTGGTACTCTACCAGATTGCCATCTAAATTTTTCATCGTGGATGCCAATTTGCATGCCACGCTAGTCAACGAGTTCGACGTGGGCGTTGGGTTGCAAAAAAAAAAAAAAGAAAGGGAGAGAAAGAAAGATAGACAGAGAACAAAAAACAGGTCGGAGGGAAGGCGTGGTCAAGGGAGACGCGGATCCCCTGGCATAAAGTTAGGATATCATTATCATTTGGGCTATTCGATCTTCCCCCATAAAAGGGGAAGACCCAATGGCCATGTGGATTATAATCCCTTGACTTTATGCCAGGGGATCCGTAGGTGGTCAAGGGAGGCGTTGGGAGGGATGACGGAGCCCATAACCATGCTTCTGGATCGCCTGCCATAATGGCAGGGGATCATAATATCCTCCACCATTGGATCTTTCCCTCTTATAAAAGAGGGGAAGATCCAATGGCCTCAAAAATAATGATTCCCTGCTTTTGGCAGGGGATCCGAATCCACCATAACCATTAGCACTGTCCACATGTTGCAGGGCGGCATCCGACGGCAGCGGTGGTGGAAAGTGTTAATCTTTGTGGTTGGGGGCTGGCACTTTCGTGCTTGGTTTTTTTTTTTTTTTCTAAAAGAGATATGGGATTTTGTCATGATATGCCTAGTGATATTTTTGAAAAGGTATATGCTCACTAGAAGTTGTAAAACTTATCACTAAAGTGCACTTCAATCACAAAAAAGTGCACTTCACTTGATAATTCTTACCAATGTTTTAGCTCCAAATACTAGAATTTTGGAGCAGTAAAAAACTTGATTAGACAACTCACGCAAGTTCAATAATGTGATTAGACAAGTGAAAAATTTAAGTACTTGTAAAAAATTTACGTTAATTCAGATATTAAAGATGAAAAATATTTTCCACTCACGTAAATTCGACCCTTTGCTCTTCCAATTATGAAGCGAGTCACTTTACTGGGCCCGACAAGCAGGAGTTTTCTACCAGAAGAAGACTCATTGACTGACCTTGACTTACCTTATCATGGGAAGGATTATGGGGCACTTTCAGAGCAAATGCTTAGCTGGACCAGATTCACATATGAATCGATCAAATCACAGCTTGGGAATTTAAGCGGACACACCTGTGCAGCAGGCGACTAATTATTTTTTCTATTTTCAATTCCTTTTGAAATTAAAAAAAAAAACATTAGGCAAAAATACTCTATTGATATTTTGAAAATTGTCTGAAAATCACAAAAAAGAGAAATCAAATAGAAAATTTGTCGTAATTATTTTCTCTAAGGAAAACACGATAGACTTGAGCATGGGATTATGGACTTTGAAAATGAAAAAGCTCCATCCATCTTAGAAGGCACAATCAAAAGCCACAATCCCTTATCTTGAACAACTACCAAAAAGGGGATAAAATTAAATATATCCTATCATGATCAACTAAGTCAGGTAAAATAAAGATTACTCGAGTCGACCGACTCACAATCCTATTAAATATGAAATAAACATTATCAAGTAAAACACAATAATAACACTGACTTGACTAAATTAAGCTTAGTTAGCATTTAACAAGTTTATCCACTACGTGCAATTCGGGCAACAAAATTTTGAAAATTCGTTCTGGCTATGCTGTAACTCCAAATCAATTTCCATCAAATCTAATATCTCCACGACGCCCTAACCTATTAATTTCATCGCGTGTTCCTTTTTATCCCATGCTCTTTTCTTTTTTCCATTTTGACCAAGTCAACTTTCCTCTGTTTTACCCTTTTTGACCAAGACAAAATAATGCTTTCTTACTGTTTTCTCCAAGGTTGACCCAAAGTCTTCCATGCAAATGCAAATCTATTTTGCCGAGTTCTCATTATGTTCCCCGGCAACTACAGGTTACGGCAGTGTACATAGTCAAGCTCGTGCACCTGAAGATACGTTAGACTATTCTATTTTCACATTGGGTTCTAGAAATAACTTAGAAGATGCATAGTAAAAAGGAATTGACTTGGAATTGTCATTCCAAGTCATTTAACTTCTACTTTAAGAAATTGCGCCCAGCCCCAAGACCACGCCGCCGTCGACGGCAGCCCCACGCAAACGTTGTCTTGTAGGATTTTCTAACTGTGAATCAAATAGCAAATCAATTAAGTTCAACATGAAACAATTCTAATTGAGGATGTGAATAGAAATCAGAAAAGAAATGCTGAATTTGGTTACCAATCAATTCGATCAAGATTAACCAATTCAGTTGCTAAATGATTGGAATTGAGTGTGATAATTACTATGTACCTAGAATCTAATATCCTAAGACATAAGCTGATTTGGATTTCGAGCCTAACTTGGATTTGACAATTAAATATGTTGGACCACCATATCAATGCTAAAGAACTCATTGTAGATGCATCCACTCGTTTAAAGATGACAGGCTAAGCATAACCATTCAAACATGTTGCCTATCTCCCTTTAAAAGCATTTGTCCCAACCAATCAAGGGCAGAGTGACAAGGAAGTAAATAATATATGACCAGATTGGTGTTGTACAAAAAACTAATTCATTAGTCTACGCTTTTAAAGCCTATTGGTTACAATTTGCATATCTTTGTGACACGGGCCGGGAGTTTCGTGACCCTTAAACAAAATAGGGGATTGGACGATAGGTGTCGTGGGGTCCTTCTACACTTGAAATCCTTACAGCGATACTTGTTGATGCTAAAAACATAACTCATGAGCGATGTAAAGAGAGAGCGAGCGACTGGGTTGGGGGAGTAGCATTAGATTGGTTTGTACTAGGAGTTCTAGGATTAGATAGAATACATTACTTAGGAGCTCTGAAGGCGGGTTTGGCCTCCCGTGTACAAACTGGTCGGGAGCTGATGCCGCTCTGTTGATGAGGCCATGGCAGACCGAAATCAGTCGTAGTGTTAAAGATAGTGTGTCATCGCTTGATACAAAGGACGTCCTAGTTAAGCTGGGCGTGGTATGACTCGATTCGTTAAAGATATTCGCTTGAGTGTTCCATGAATAACTAAAAGAGAAGGGCTAGCCTGGTCTTGCATGGCAAGCTGGGCGCCCCACGGGCTATTCCGCGGCCAAGGAATCTGTCGGCCCGTGACATTTGCATGCAATAGTCCAGGTCCCCGAGATTTTCCTCTGAAAGACTCTTCCATGTGACTCAAAAGGATGCAAATAGTCCTCAAGTTGAGGTTTTCTTTCTTCTTTTTCCTTTTATTTTTTGAACTGACCTTGCGGCCTTCGTGAACTTTAGACTTTCAATAAAGCTGCAGGCATCTCTCATGAGGCAATCTTTCAAGTTCTTCATATCAGTTCATTCAGCTCAAAAGAGGCACAAAGAAAGCCAATGCTTGCTAACTCGTGAGTTCCCCTATAATCCTCAAGCTAACTCCCAACGCTAGTACAGACCCACTGCTCTCTGTTCCTATTCAAGGGCCTGTTTGCCAAAGCATAAACAATTACTTTTCACTACTACTTACTTTCATCCGAAAATTTCTCCCAACGCTAGTACAGACCCACTGCTCTCTGTTCCTATTCAAGGGCCTGTTTGCCAAAGCATAAACAATTACTTTTCACTACTACTTACTTTCATCCGAAAATTTGACCCCCCCCCCCCCCCCCCCCCCCCCAAAAAAAATTCTTACAAACTATGAAAAACTAATTGATGATCCATCATGTCAATTTGAATGTTTTGAAAGATTTTAGGTGTTAAGAGTGAAGCGAAATTAAAATTGTGAAAACCATACAATTTAAACCAATAGAAAGTTACAAGTGAAAAATCACCCCAAGTAGACCCTAAGTAAAAAAACTTGAAGTTTCATTCAAAGATGCTGTTTTTGCTACAGGTGCGGAAGAACAACAAGGTTCCAGGGCCCTTGGTGAATTCATTGCTAGGAGTTATTTGCTATTCAGTTCAGGATTTTATTCAAGGTTTAGTGGGATCTTATCAGCAACGGAACTTTGGTTTAAATATATTACCTCAGGAAAGGTTTTATTTCTACGGAGTTTGTTTTTCTGGAAAAATGAGAGAGAGGGCACTTTGTTTGCTAATGATCAAACCAAATAAATTGGGTAATCTTTATTTTTGTGAATCACTCGGTTACAAGAAACGGTTATGTGTGAAGAGACTAGCAATGAAGGGAAAGTCTTGTAGTGAGTAATTATGGGTCATATCAAGACATGTCTCTACAAAACTAAATGTGGCATTCTTTTCTTGTTTGGTTTCTCATATAGATTGCCCCAGACTAGACACCCACTCATTTTACCTGCAGCACGGATTGAAAGGAAAAAGAATAAGAAGAGCAAATGAATCCTCCTACATCTAGAAAGAAAGGCCACAGTATTCGCAAGGTTGGGTTGTGATTGATTTCTACAAGCAGCACAGTCGAAACGACTTTCATTTTCTTTTTTACCAAATCTGTCAAAAAAAAAAACAAAGAAACTTGAGGTCTCCCCCTGAGGATGGTAAAAGTTGCCGAGCAGGACATTCCAAGATGTCGAAGGAGTGTCACTCCCCATTGAGAATCAATATGGTCCATGCAAAGCTTCCACCTGAGCATGGAGCGTGTTCAATAGTGGAAGAAGATTCGGAGCACGTCTCAGAGAAAGAGGTGGCGATGGATTTCAATTCCTTGATGAAAAAACTATCAAGTTTGAGAAGATATCATCGGACAAAGCTAGGCACTTGCGATCCTTGGTTATTTTAGATAGGGTCAATAACCGTCTTGTAGGCAAGATCTTTGTAGATGCAGGAGCAACCATAAACCTGATGTCTTACAAATGCTTCAAGAAGCTGAGGAGAGATGATGAAGACATAATCCCGTCAAACGTTCAGTTAGCTAACTTTCTTGGAGAAGTTACCACGGTTAAGGGAGTAGTCATGCTTGATCTAACTATAGGATCCGAAACATCGAAGATAACGTTTTTTTTTTTTGTGATAGAGTCAGATGGATTGTACAATTTGCTGCTTGGGAGAGATTGGATACATTCCAATCAATGTGTACCTCCAACGCTTCATCAGACATTAGCGTTTTGGAATGGCGAAAAGGTGGAATATGTTGAAGCAAATTCGGGTCTTGCTTCAATAAGTTGGACTGAGATGCATCAAGAACGACGAGATTGTCAATGTGGAAATCACATAGTCGAACCACCAAGGACAGACGCACAATTCGTTTAGTTGCTCTCCACAAACTTCTGGCAATAAAGTCGAAACGCACCGTATCAGATCATCAATGTGGTCTCTAGGCTCATTTTCATCCGATCGAGAAGTGGTTGTTCATTTTTATTTGTGCTAGTTCTTTCATCGTGCATGCATAGAAGGAAATGCCATCGATGCGACACAGCGACTACAACTGCTTTCAATGAGCTTAGGGAGGGACGTTTGATCCTCGCCAGCGGTCGGACTACATTGCCGTTGCCGCCACAGGGTGTCCTTACCCTTTGACTCGTTCAAGTCTTTGAAATTGATCTTAAAGCACACGGTTTCTATTATAGAGAGAAGGCATCAAGGGGGTCAAAGCCGAGTAGTGGTGATGGGTCAGTTTGGTGGTGGTCTCCCCACTACTTGTGCTATCTGTTGAAGCGGGCAAAAATGGTCGGGTTCTTGATTCTAATGGGGTGATGGTGGCAGCCGAGATTGTAGAGAGAGTTTATGTTGTTGGCGAGACGACAGTCATGCAGCGTTCTAGGAGATTATTATGACGTGGATGGCAACTACTAAAGAATCGAGAACGAAGAGTTCTCTTCCTTTTCTGCCCGACTCTTTAGTCTTAAGAATGCCAACTAAAGATTGAGTGACTACCCTTCTCCAACTCACACTGCTCATGCTCAACACTAATGACGTGTTTTACGTATTGCTCCATTGATATTGAGAAATCAAAAGGTTTTATAAACCCTTTACTAACTTCACTTTTACCTTGCACTTAACATTTCCAAGGTTGTTGGATTTCCAATATATTCTCTAATTTTTTTTATTCAATTTAGTCCATAAAGTTTTTCAAATTTGGTTCAATATCATCCTTTGTTAAATAAAAAACAAAAATTGCTGATGTCCAGCTTAATACCAATTGTCTGCTGTTTGGTGTCCAAGTTGGCATCTTGCATGTCCAATCAAACAGTCAGAATGCTTCCCCATGTCCACATTCGTTCCTCATTTTTCAACGCAGAATAACTTAATTCTTAGGGAAATTTTCAAAAAAAGGGTCTCAAGTCCTCTCATTTTTCAAATAAGGGCCACAAGTGAACTTTGTTTCAAATAAGAGCCTGAAGTGTTCTCAATTTTTCAAACAAGGGCCTGCAGTGAGCATTGTTTCAAATAAAGGCCTGAAGTGACCATGAAATTTTGAAAATGGGCTTGATTTCAAGGGCATTTCAGTCTTTTCATATTTGATTTATTTTATATAGTTTATATTTACTTTTTCTGTTTCTTTAAAATTTAACAAAAAAGATTTTAAAAAAACCCTAATAGAGGCGAGAGGCTGCCCTCCCGCCTCTGGCTGCCGCCCCACCGCCTCGGGGGGTGTGGGGGAGGTGGCGGTAAAGGACGGCGATGTCGCCGGCGCCTCGACAAGGGCCGGTTGGCCCTCTCTCGGATCTGGGCTGGGGGTCGCCGGCCCCCGCCCTGGCCAGGCGAGGGGCGGTGACCCCTCCCCTCGTCCCCTGCCTTTGGTCAACGGGGTCGCCGGCGACCCCGCCGATCTTCGGTCGCACCCGCTGACCCACCATCGGCGGTGGGCCGGCTGCTGCAGGCAGGAGGGGCAGCCCTCCCGCTTGTGGCATCTTCTTCTTCTTTTTTAATTATTTTTAAAAATCAGAAAAAAAATAGAGAAAAATAACAAAAAATGAAAATAAGAAATGACGAAAAATACCCTTCAAGTCAGGCCCTTTTTTGAAACTTTATAATCACTTTAGAACATTATTTGAAACAAAGTTCACTTAAAGCCCTTATTTGAAAAAATGAGAGGACTTGGGGCTCTTTTTTGAAATTTTCCCTAATTCTTATGGACAAAAAAAGCTCAGCGACCATTAAGAATCCTCTGACTCTCTAGCACCGCTGCCCTTTGTCGCATCCACCCGGCTCGGCGCTCAAACCCATCACCGCCACCAAGCCCGGCCGCCTAAAGGCATCGCAAGCACAAGCTCCCCCAACACTGCACTTGGGACACGAATGTCATCAGTTTCTTTTCCAGCTTTATTTTTAGTTAGAAATATAATTTTCTATTTCTATTCTCTAGATGAATTTTTGAGTAAAGACACGCGTTTGATAACGACACAAAGTTTGTATTCTCAGAACAAAAATTCGTTTAATAACAACATCAGATTTATACGGTTGGGCAATCGGCAGACAACGATTGGCGGCGTGCTAACGGTGAAGCGTAGCACCGGCGGCCAGTGACCAACTAACGACTACAGGCGAATGGCAAACGACGGTGGAGGGACGGTGGTCGGGGGCCAGTAAACTGCAAATGGCGTCTGTTGAATGGAAAACGGCAATCGAGGATCCAAGATTGGCGACCTGCAGATGGCAATCGACAACAAGCGATGGGCGTCTAGCAGTAGCGACGCAAGAGCAAAGGAGATCGCTCGCTCGTGAGAGACGGAGTATGCATCGAGAAAAATTATTATCTTTGTTTCTGTTCTAGAAATAGAAAAGTAAGAGATTTCTACTTCTCTTTTCTATTTCGAATTTATTTTTGGAAAAAAATTTATCTCATTGTTTTACTGAACAGATTTCTGTGCCAATTTTTTTTTAATCTGAACAAAAAATTTAAAAAATAGGAAATGATGGATTATTCGGTGGCGGTGGTGATGGTGAACAGCAGGGCGGGATGATGGTGGGGAAGGTGGGGGGAGACTGCGGCCTACGATGGTGAGAGGGTGGTGGAGGACATTGATGCCCAAGAAAAGAAGTCGGAAAAATCAGAAAAAAAAAAACGGGGGGAAAATGCCGTGATGCTACTCTAAACTAAAGTCATCCCTTAGCCCCCCCCCCCCCCCCCCCCCCCCCCCAAAAAAAAAGGGGATTTATTGCTACACGTGACTAGGGAATGACAATATATTCGACTCAAAAGTTCAGAAATTAGAATCAAACAAAAAGGAAAATTTCCAAATAGGTGCTTAAAGTGCCCTGATGATAAAGGCTTAAAGTGCTTTTTTAAGTAAAAAATTAATTTGAGGTAAATTTATCACATGTATATCAATTTGAAATTTATTGTGATGTTAATTCATAAATAAATAAACATTGTCTTGGTGATGGTGATGGTGATGGTGATGGTGATGGTGATGGTGATTGGTGAGTGGGGAGACTAGTCGTGGCCAATCGAAACCGTGGACCCGGAACCCACCGATTGACCGGGCCCACGATTTCATATTTTTTGGAATCGAATTTTATTATATTATATTTTATAATAACTTATAAAATTAAAAGTTCGGAACATGATTTTATTACATTATAATTTATAATAATTTATAAAATTACATTATAATAATAATTCAAAGCCCATTTCTCTCCTCTTTTTTTTTTTAGATTTTATTACAATGTACAATTTGATTATAATTTATAATTTATTAATTTTATTTCATTATTTATTATTTTAAAAAATAAAATTAAAAGTTCGGAACAGAGAACTGGCTTGGAACCGCCTGTTCGGAATCGAAACCAGAATCAGCCCCTTAGGCTGCATTTGGTGGTCCGGATTTGAGCTGGATAGGATAGGATATGGCTGGATTAGAAATCCTATGGATTGTCTTTTGGATTTTGTAAAATCTCATCATATATTTGGTAGATGTCCATATAGGAAATGATATTCGCACTGTTTAATGTTTCGTCGTTGGTACCCGCCGCCGTCGTACCCGTCACGAAGACAGTCCTCCACTGCCAGGGGTTGACTGAAGGGTCGGAGTCGTAGTAGGGCAGGTTGTGGGCGGTCGAATCTTGGGAGGAGAAGGGGTAGAAATCTAGAACCGCCGTCTCCTACGAGGAGAGGGATCTAGTCGTCCATTGAACGCGAGAGCGAAAGAGAAAAGAGAGCAAAGAGCGAGAGAGACCTAATTCTTCTTCGCAAGAGAGACACAATTTCTCGAGAGAAAATCCGAGCGGACCGAGACCGGAGATTGCCGGCCCTTCGATTGGAGCTGTCCATCGCTCCGACTTCCCACGAGTTGGCCTTGCATGGTGATGGTGTGCTGGGGAGAGTTCGTCGGTGATAGAGAACGAGTCTGTGCTTCCATGGCGATGGGCTCCGAGAGATCGAAGCCGCTCCATAATTTTACGCTCCCACGTCTCCGCTAGGGCAGCCAGTGCTACATGCGGTGTATGAAGGTGGCCATCGACTCCTCCTCCGTGGGTATCGCCAGATCTCACTCCTCCTTCCAACAGAGGGAGCCGAATTTCGAGCGTCTAAGGACTTAAATTTCTTCAGCATGACAAGTTGTATTATCCAGTTGATTTATTTGACAGGATTTTTATTAGTAAATAACCACTGGTCGAAATCTAACTTCATGATCCATAACGCCCCATGATGCAAAAGATGGAATTTATAAAACACGAATAAATCACAAGTAGCAAAACAGTAGACAGAGGCATTCAAATAGAAAATGTATCCAAAGGCAATTAGCTTTTGTCGAAGAATAATGGTAAAATTTTTATATTGAGGAAACGATCGTTCTCAGGATATCTCTGTAAAACGTCTACGAACCTTGTAAACCATTGCTGAATATGAAAATTCATGCTGGAAGGGCAAGCAAAGTCGACTGCACCACTGATCAGCAGCACAAGCTACAACAAATTGTAATTTTATTCTCCATTGGAATTTGATTTGATATGCATCCTTTTTTGGTTCGCGCACATTCGGACTAAGGGATGAGGAGTAGTGGGATCGTCGGTGCCGCCGCCGTGGCCGATGTTGAGAAGGACGTCGGCAGCAGAGCGGCAGCATGAAAGGTTCCGATCGGCGGCGGCGGCAGCAACGACATTGGAGGTCAGGGTGGCATCCCACGTGTCGGCGGAGATGGACGAGGGAGGAAAGGGCGAGGCATGGTCGTTGAGGGTTTGTTACTTTTTATCCAATCGGGGTATATCTTACCCCTCCCTACGGATTTCTTATACGGTGCTTTATATGGATATATCCAATCCGGACGATATAGCCAAACATCGGATAGGATAATTTGTTATCCTATCCGGGCCCAAATCCGGACTACCAAAAGCAACCTTGAGGGGCCGGATCCGGTTTCGCCTTTTTGCGGTTCCACGGAACCGGCGATTCCACGAAACTGGCCATGTCTAGGAGAGACACAAGAAAATGCTTGAAGAATTAAACCAAACAAGGAGTTAAAAAGCATGCTCGATATGCCAATGAAGTATACATGACAATACAAAATTAGAGAATTGAAGGCATTGCAGATTAAGATTATCGAAACATAATCAACAGTTTTCAGTTCAGTGCCAATCTATGCCACCTATTGTGGTAGATCCCACCCCTTCCCACACGTCGCTAGTCCCCACCTCCTCGCTCTCAAAACCCTCCATGCCACTGTCCCAAAAGCCTCCACCATTTGCATCTGGCAGCAGAGTTAAATGAAACAAGCAAAAATTTGCCTGAACAAGGTAGTCATTGCCAAACTTCCCGGGTTTCGATAGGAAAAACATTTCAGATTCCGTGAAAGAAAACTTCATCAAACCAGAACCATCTCGAGATGACATGGTTTTGATGCTTTGATTGGTAGGACAGTTCAAAGACTTACAATGGTTATAGAGAGGCCTTCTTTTCTCGTTCCGGCTAATACTCTCTGCGTTCCTTCCCTGCTCTGGACTTGAAGCTTGTCCCAGAACTACGACACGCTTCAGAGGAGTGACAATTCGACCTTGCAAATAATACATGGAGCAAGTTATGCATGTTGTTGGGTATTTCATACAATTGCTAATCAAGATCTATAAACGAAGCGGAATTAAATAGATCTACATACCCATAAACACGAAACACGGATTGCAGCCATACGTCAATCGAACCGTCGTATACATCAGTTGTATTGGATCTTCAAGCCCTGAGATCAAATTTGAATCACTGATTGGTGAGGTATATCACGTAAAACGAGCATACCTCGATAGCCACAGATTAAGAGCCCCTTCGCATGTGACACCTGTTGACACCTGATTTTTGACCAATCTATTATTGTGATTTTCATTTTTAATTAAAAATAGCAAACAAAATCATAAAATTGCAAAATCAACTTTGGAAGCCTTGGCCTAGCCTCAAGAACCAATTTTGAACAAAAAATATTTTTCGTAATTTTTAATAGTTTTTCGAATTTATTTAATTATTAAAAATACCAAAAAAATCAGAAAAATACCATCCGTGGTCAGAAAAATACACAAAAATATTCAATAATTTTGTTTTAATTTCCTCTTCAAGTGTGTCACTTTAAATCTCAAAAATTCGGCTCGGATCACTATGTTCCTTCACAAACATAAACCCGAACCGTGCCTAAAAAATTCCTTTTCGAGTTTTTTAAATTTTCAATTCTCACTTTTCTAAGCTATGACATTGGATTCTAAAGTCTCGAAGTGCAATTGGGTCAATTTGCCCTCTAATTTAATCAATTTTTACCAAAAGGGCTTAATTGCACATTTTTGTTTCAATTAGTCACCGGTTTCACGGATGTATACGTATGCTCTACGTATTTATACGTCATACGTATTTATACGTTATGCGTATTTGTACTGTTTGGTAACCTCTTTAACTCTTGTAATAATAATAATGGTTATTATTTTTAACACCTTTGTTAATGCTTTTTTAATAGCATTTTTGTATTGTGAGTGTTATTGTTAGTGCTATTTTTAAATAATATTTTTGTATTATAAATTGTGAGTGCTATTGTTAGTGCTATTTTTAAATAGCATTTTTGTATTATAAATTGTGAGTGCTATTGTTAGTGCTATTTTTAAATGTCATTTATTTATCATAAATTGTGAGTGCTATTATTAGATAGAATTTATAATTGTTAGTGCTATTTTTAAATAACATTTTTGTATTATAAATTGTGAGTGCTATTGTTAGTGCTATTTTTAAATAGCATTTTTGTATTATAAATTGTGAGTGCTATTGTTAGTGCTATTTTTAAATGTCATTTATTTGTGAGTGCTATTTTTAGATAGAATTTATAATTGTTAGTGCTATTTTTAAATACAATTTATTGGAAGGTATTTTTGGCTATAAAAGGATGGCAAGAGTTTTGAGGTTGATGGGAGAGACATTTTGTAGAGTGTGCAAATTTTTGAGAGCTTAGAGAGAAGAACACAAACACTCTCTATATTCTTATAATCTTGAGTGAGCAAAATATACTAAGTTCGGAATATTGATTCTGCATATTGCTAGCACAATTGTTGTGGAGTTATTAGTCGTCTCCCCGTTCGTCAATTGGTGGTGCGTCTGAACTAGATGCCTAACACTTGTGGAGGCTGAGATCGAAGAACATCGAACCGACACATCCGTTCAAGCACGCTACGAGAGGTAATCTATTTACTCCCTTTGAGGCTTTGTGATTTTTTTTCGATTGAAATGCACGAAGTACGCCTCTGGAGATACATGTATGGGTTGTTATTTATTTCCGCTACGTGTTACGTGGATCCCAACAGTGGTATCAGAGCCAATCCTTAGGTGTTTTCGTGCATTTAATTGATTTTTGCAATTTTTGCAATACTATGGCCAATATGTATTAACGAATTGTTCGTCTTACATGGCTAATGGAGGTTGATTGTTTTATATGATAAATTAATCAACGTAGCAAAAATTGAGACTAAATCAATTTTGAATCGAAAATTTATGGCTATCTTATTTTACGTAAAAATTCTGAATATGATTCAACGTAGAATTTTTATTGTGCCTTCCTAAGTTTTAAATTGTGAATTTATTACTTATGTGGGAGGGTGGTGATCATGGAAAAATCCCTAATCGATGTGATTGATGTATATATGAATGTATGATGATTATTTATATATTTGGGGTTGTAATTATTAAATGGAGGCTGCGTACTCCTTTTATTTTTCATGTAATCTTTATTTTTAGCATAGTCAATTGTTGATGTAAATGGTACGAGGATTACGTGGGGGAGCCTTTTAAGTCGGCGAGCTCTTTAGGGCCCAATTCTTGAAGAGTTCAAGAAACCAAGAAGAAGCGAAGAGCGGCTCTCCGTTATTAAAATATTAAAATGATTAAATGTGGTCTCATTGGCTCGAGACCCATTAAATCATAATTCCATGATCACCACGTAGGATAGATGTTTATGTGATTGACATCTATTTATTTATTATGATTACGTGAGCATGTTAAACTGGTTAATGTGCAAAGTCAGACTTACCTCACCCAAAATTGCGCATGCATGAAATCCTAGTTAGAAAAATCACTCGCGTTAGGTACCGAAAGGGCGTTGGTAACGACACCAGCGTAACCAAGTCCCCGAACCCAAAATCTCTGGTTCCGTAGAACTGATCGATCTCTCCCAATCGGTTGGTAAGGTTTCTGGTCTACCCTCCGAGAAAGACCGGTGGCGACTCCAAATGCATGCACAAGTTGCACATGCCACCACGACCACACTAAGGTCGAAAGCGATCGACTGTTATCGTCGAATCCCTTTGAAAAAATACTCCCGCCGCGATTTGGTATGGGCCTGGGAGGGCCCGCGCCGATCCAAGACCCGCGATCGGTAATCCATTAGCCACGTCCGCTTTCGGACGGGTCGCGACAGCTGGCGACTCCGCTGGGGACTCTTGCTCTAGAACATATGATTCTAGACCTCAAGTGGACTTAGGCCGTAATTAAAACGCTGAGTGATTTTTCTAACCTTGCAGGCGCTCTCGAAGGTGAGGTAAGTCCGCTTACGGTAGGTGTTATATGTTTTTGGCAGATTGGAGAAATAAGGGGTGTAGTCCGTGATTAACATTGTCTTATGCAGGTTGGGCGTAGGAATGTATGTTGTGTGGATGATTTGAAGTGCTGATTGATAAACTGCTGTGCATGAATTGCATTATGATGATCACAACACGTGGACACACACAACCGCGCCTAAAACCCCGGGCGCCGCCTTTAGGAACACAATAGAAGGAATTGAGAATGGAATCTCCGTGAGGAAAAACGCGGGGTAATCCACTTTTCAATTCCGCTCGCTTCGAACTATGGATCGAGTCCCAATGCAACGATAGCTGTGCAATGGAATCGGCTCTTTCTAGAACTCGAGGTGGGAACCTTAACCTTAGGTGCCAAACCCTCTGATTTTTAGAAGTTTACCATCACTTGTCTCATGCGCATGTCTTTGGGCGGTTGGTACACCTAAAACCGCACATAAGTCGACGAGTTTGGTTGGTAAGGCTCTCTATCCCTCAAATCTATTACAGTTCATATAAATATAGGCATTTCATTCATCGCATTCTGGTGATTAGATTAAATGCCATTTCAAGGATAGATATGTGTGTTTTTCCCAAACGTCCTTGTAGAAGACGAGGAGGATGATATCCCATGGCGAACACCGAGTGAGCAACAAAGGAGCCTACTATGGACATTATTGAGATATCGTCCAATGAAGATGACGAGTTGGGGCAAGTGATCCTGAAGACACAGATCGAGCTTGGGGCATCCTTGAACGTTAGGATCACATTCCTTTGTTTTATTTTCCATTACTAATCCTCTTGTATAGGGTTTATTTTTATCGAAGTTTTCTCTATCTCACCCCTTAGAGTGATTGTATTAGGGATCTATTGGTGTATACATTCAGATGGAGCTTGGTTGTATTTCTTTTGACGGGTCATGGGAATGTGATAGTGGCATTTTCTCTAATCATCCGGATACTCCCAAGTCAAGTTTATAATTCCTTTAGAGGAAATTAAAATTGGAAGTCTTGCACGACCTTTTGGTCGTATAGGGTAATCCAACCCCAATTTCGCTAGAAGGAATTATACACCTGAATCGGTTCATGCATGTGTTACGCCGCTGGTAATCCACGATAATTGATCAAGAGTACCGGCATTGTTTCGAATTTAATGACGAGATAGATGTCCAAATTGCCCTCGTTCTTAACAAAACGGCTTTGATTTGGATGACGTATCTTCAATTAAATTTAAAACGCGTCGTTGGTCAAAAGCGATTATCGTGAATTACATTCCTTTCAATAGTATGCTTTCCTTCGAGGAATATTGATAAAAACTTTTCGCACAAGATTATCCTTGTAAAAGTTTTTGTCTTTATTAATCACGAGCAAGCATAAGATTGAAAGGGGTTTATGCTTTCTTTTTTAAATTATTTCTTCTGATTCAGTCGTTTCATTTGCAGGTGAAAAATAGGTAATAGAGAGAAATCTTCTCCTGGATGAATCTGAGGCTATTCTTTCATCTGATCATGAGCAAGTTAGAAAATCAGGACATATTTGCTCAACTTATTGATATTATAGTTCAGCTCACCCAAGTTGAAGATGTTCGGATGCTCGAAGAAATGGACCATATAAAAAGCTAAAACACACACACATGAGCTTTCATTCACTTTCGCTCAATCGAAAGACTTTCAAAGCAGATTAATACAGATTAGCGAGGCGGAAAAGTAAAGCCGAACTAAGCCCTAATCAGCAGCACGAAGGAGCTCAATTGGCCCTCCATATGGTTGATTCCCTGCCTACACTCACCGCTCCGTATATCATGATCCGCGAGCTGGAGAAGAAGGCGCTTGCACTCATTCTTAAGGTCAGCAACCTTGGCCCTGTGATCTTCAGCAGCAAGTTCCAAGTCCCGGACCAATTCCCTCCCACGGGATACATCCGCCGTAACAGTATCGAGTCGCTCTTCCAGCCAATCGCTCTGAAACTTCAACATGATGTTACGACGATCGTGCTCATAAGTGATCAGGCACAAGGCCAAACGCTCCACCAAATGTCCACGTTCACGAAGCATCGTCGAGACCCGCTCGTTGGCAGTTTCCATAACCTTGTTGTGGCTGTCAGCCACGAAGTTAGTCAACGTCAGGCAGTCACAGCGGTCTTCGTAGCGGGCTCGCAAGACACGAGCCACGAGAACTTCACGGTGAGCAACGCGGTAAGCCTCTAGAAAGTTTGCAAAGAGGGCTGGGAATGTTTTATACTCCTTCTCCAACTCAGTACCCTCGATGGAAGTAGTGTCTGTGGCCGCAAATAGAACGCGGACCTCAGCCTTGATCTCCGGATGATTGGCTATGTAAGCATAGCCCCGACCCAAGAGATTATAGAGTTTTTCCCATCGGGCCGGGACTGCGATTGAAAAGACGCAAGCATGGGAAGAGTCAGAGGAAGAAGCAGAAGACGAAGCCATTTCTTGTTGGAAGGATGGAGAGGAAGACGAGTGCGATGGAATGAATGAAAGTGAAAGCTGGGCAAATGAGAGCACTAACCTTCTCCTCGTTTCATAGTAGCTCAAAAATGGAGAAAAGTTACAGCAATAATGCTTGTGGAGCCGGGGTAGTTAATGTAAAGCAGGGGCTGCTCCTCCCGTGAAGCATCAGACATGTCTCGATCCGCGATTTCAGGCCTGACGAGTTTGAAAAGTTGTAAAAGAGTTGTCTATTTCACCATTATTGAGATGGAGCGGGAGTCGAGCGCAGATATCGAAGGAGCCGCGATAGGGTTGATAGCTTTGTCATGATGAAAAGCTGAGCGGGTGGTGGACGTAATTTAGTCTTTTGAGAGATAGTGGGGGACAGGTTCGGCTATCGAGGAAAGAAAAGCGATCCGTGATCTCTCCACCATGAAAAGGAAGGAAGACGACAAGACGAGAAACTCAAAATCTCTAGAAGAGCGCTCGCCTGGTGATCGTCTTCCATGCTCGAAGAGCGGCTCCTGAATACGCAAAGTCACTCAAAAGAAAGTTTAGAGAGAGTAAACATAGGAAGAGGATTACAAGACCTCGAGTGAATAAAAGAGGACGAACAAACCTTTTCTTGATCCAGTATGTTTAACAGTCATAGTCATTTGTTGGAGATGACTGACCCAAATGTCCTAGGTAATGTGCAGTTGGGAGAACTCGAAGTCTTTGGGAACGAGCCAGATGTCGAAACCATACTACCCAACCCTGCTGGCAACGAGGTTCAGGATCAGGGCAGCGACGATGACAGTGGTGGCGACGACGACAGTAGCAGCAACAACGACGGCAGCGGCGATGTCCCATCTCGTGGAAGAAGACGTCGCCGGCTCTACACTGAGAAGGAAATCCAGATACTCGAAGCCGCCTTCAATAAGTGCCGTTACCCGGATACGAGACGAAGAAGAAAATTAGCCCGGGAATTAGAGATGGAACCCTTAAGGGTCAAGCACTGGTTCCAAAACAGACGGGCCAGATCAGTGGTTCGGGGAAAGTGTCAAGAGCTCGAAACTCTAAAAGAAGAATACGCCAAGCTTCGAGCAGAAAACATGTGGTGTAAGGAAGTCCTCATCAACGCCGCTTGCCTTAACTGCGGTGGTTCTATCGACACTCGCGAAATGTTCCGTGATAAGTTTTCTATGAGAATCGCAGGTGGTCGTCCGCCACCCCACTCCCTCAAACCATCTTTGGAAAGAGGGGAGGCGCGTTACTACAATTTCCCTGACAATGGGCTTACTATCACCACAGACCAGTTCGAAGTCAACCAGCTTCCCCTGCAACAACCTCTGGCACAACCAGACCCCGCCGAGAGTGAATCGAGGAATGATCGCCGAGTCACGGATGCTATCCTGAGTCGCCAAAAGAAGTTCATATGGTCTCCAGAGCTTCACAGAAATTTCCTTGATGCGGTTCACCAAATAGGGAATGATTCATTATGTCCAACACGCGTACATGAGGTCATGAATGAACCGGGACTCGCTAGAAGGTTAGTCGCAAACCACCTTAATGGTTACCGCAGGAAACTACGACGGCGTCATGCCGCACGGCGCCTAGAAGAGCCCGACTCGAACTTGAACATTAGGTACGGCTACGAATGCAACTGCCATGCCTCAAGAAGAGCCCTGCCGAGTCTCGATACCAACCAAGCCGGTAGCTCTACCACCAACTGTTGGAGAATTGGTCAATATAGCCCTATCAGTCATCTTAATGTTCCTCAAGAATACGTGCCACCGGTGCAACAATTATACACTTCCCCGCTCGAGCAGCGGCCGTCCACCGACGCTCTTCCTGCTGCTGATCCACCCACGACGTCTAATGTTCAGGAGTTCGCCCAACTAGGGCATATGATCTCAGATGATCTAGTGGGGGAACACTTCGAACAATTTTGCTTCCCTGATCTTTGAGTGAGACACGCTTTTGATAGGAAAGAGGTCGACCCTCCTCTTTTCTTCTCAAACAAAGATGGTGGTCACAGTTCGAAGAATCCATCAGGAGGAGGCTAGCAAACCTTTACGGCCATGATCTGGAGCCGATGACCGCGCACCTGAACCCAGACATGATGGGGTGGTGATCGAACATACCCAGAGAAAAGGGGGGGCTTGTACACAAGTAGAACTTATTTCTTATTTGCGCATTGTAAAGTTTCAATCGGAGCAGTTCCTTTCTTCTTTAAGGCCTAGGGTTGATTTCACACAATGATGCTTGCTAACATCATCATGTTTAGCTACAACAATCTTTTGTCACGATGGGTTCGAGGTAAATCGACCAAGCGCACGAAGGCAAACGTGACAGCATAGGTTACAAACATAACGTGAGCGGGCTCGAAAGCGGAAAGATCGTCAGTTGCCTCAAACACTATGATTGCGAAACCAAGGGCAATATTGAATCTTGCGAAGGATAAGCGGAAATGTGCATACACTCTTATTTATAGCACTTAACAGGAGACTTTACAAACAGACTACTGAGGAGGAACCGTAAATCCAAAGTGAGTTCTAATGAGCATCACAAATGAGCTCAATTGATTCTCCATGCTATCCATGCCTTGCTTACAACCCACACTCTGGGAATCGAGGTCTATAAGCTTGAAGAAAAGGAGGCGACATTTCTCCTTAAGGTCGTTCACCTTGGTCTCATAGTACTCGAACTCAAGCTCTAAGTCCTGAGCCAGCACCCTCCCGCGAGCTATATCCATGCTCAGGTCTTCAAGCCTTTCCTCCAACCAGGCACACTAGAACCTCAGCACGAGGTTGTGCTGATCTTGCTCAAAGGCGGTGTCAAAAAGAGCCAGACGCTCCACCAAGTTGTCCCTCTCACGGACCAACATCGAAACCTGGGCGTGGGCGTATTCAACAGCCCTTTTATGGTTATCGGCCGTCAACATGGCCAACATCAGGGACTCAGTTCGGTCCTGATAGCGGGCTCGCACGATACCAGCCAGAGTGACCTCCCGGCTAGCAACTTCATAAGCCTGCAGGAAATTGTTGAAGAGAGTTGGGAAGATCACAAACTCCCTTTGAAGTTTCGTACCTTCAATACACACAGTATCCAGGGCTGGAATCAGAGTACGAACTTCAACCTCAGCTTCAGGATGACTGTTTATGTAGCCATAACCTCTACCCAAGAGGTGATAAAACCTCTCCCATTGGGTTGAAGCTTCGGCTGAGGCAGCGGGTACAGGAGAGGAAGCCATCTGCGATTCAACGACAGAGAAAAGAAGGAATGATGGAGGAGTGTTTGAGAGGTTAGATCGAAACGTTAATCTCCTCGATGTCAACCTCTCGCCCTTTAACGCTCGAACGAGAAAGGGAAAGCTGCAATAATTTTTCTATACGCAGCAGGGCTAATCAAGCCTCATTAATACATCCCTGGTGAGTCACAGATCCACCTCTGTCCCGTGATTTCGGGCTTAGAAAAAGTAACAACACCTAAAGGCCGGCGGACCTATTACTTTGGAGACCGAGCTAGGGGGACAGGCGTAATGCTCGATAAAGCAAAAGTCGGCACGGGAGATCTGCACGCTCCACTCAGGCAAGAGAGAGTAAGAACGGACGGGGGGAGTCACGAAGTCTCGAAAGGAACGCCCGTCAGACGCTCGTTACTCGATTTCAAAGCGACGCTTCTTGGAACACGCCTAATCCCTGATAATTACAGAGAGGGCGGACATCTGAGAAAGGGTGGAGAAGATCAAGCGAACGAAGATCAGGAAAAGACATTTCGACCCAAAATGTTCAAGGGGTACCATCATCTGTTGGAAACGCCTGACCTGAATGTTTCCGAACTTGAACGGCTAGAGGAATTTGAAGACCTCGGAAATGAATTCGTCACGAAGGATATGGAAATCGACTCGACCATCCAGGAGACTCAAGCCCTCAGCGACCAAGACGCCAGCGACGATGATCCGCGCCAGAAAAGAAAGCGTCGCCAGCTCTACACTCCGGATGAGGTCCAGATACTTGAAGCTATCTTCAAGGGATGCCCTTTCCCGGACACAGAACAGAGGAAGAAGTTGGGTCAAAAACTAGGGACGAGCCCTTTGAGGATCTTGAATTGGTTTCAAAATAAACGAACCAAGCTGAGTAAGCAGTACAAACGACGGGAGACCGCATTTCTAAAGGAACAGAACGAGAAGCTTCGAACAAAGAACGTGAGGTATGAAGAAGTTCTTAGCACTATTGTCTGCCCTAACTGCGGTGGCCCTACCACTCTCAGTAGATTGTTTCCCGTTAAGCCTTCTGCTAGGATCGAAAATACTGGTGATGTGCATGAACAAATCAATCCTACAAAGATAGTGCCAGTGCCTTCTGGAGGAGGGAATATATGCCACTATGATGAGAGTCACCACGAGTCTTCTCCACAACGACTTATGGCAGGATCAGATCCTGCTCGAGAAGGGTTAAAGATCAGCCGTCAAGCTGTCGACGCTATTCTGAACCAAGAGAAGAAGATTTTCGCGTGGCCCCTTGAGCTTCACCGCCGGTTCTTAGACGTGGTTCGGCGAATAGGGCTCGACTATGCACGCCCGAAGAAAGTAATGGAGGCCCTGAATGCACCAGAACTTACCAAGGCTATGGTCTCAAATCACCTCGGTTGTTACAGAAGAGCGCTAAGACAGCGTCATGCTAACCTTGGTTACAAATTCAACACTTATTGGGAAATTGATCAGAGTATTCATCTGAGTCATCCCAATTTTCTTCAAGAGTGTGTGCCACAGATGCAGCAGGTGCAGTACCCATCCGTCGCTGTTTTTCCGCTTACTGATGAGCTTTCTACGCTTAGTGCTCAAGGACTTGCCGAACTAGGGCATGTGGTTTCAAAGGATCTAACAAAGGAATGCGTTGAGCATTTTTGTTTCCCTAATTCCCAAGTAGAGGATGCTTATGGGGACCAATCAGTCAACTCCCCTCTCATGTTCTCGAGAAGGGATGGAGGTTCCAGTTCGAAGAACCAGTCGGGCGATACTACCCAACCCATACATCAATATTTCGAAGGATCAGATTACTTCTGCGATGATCAGTCAGTGATACTTCGATCCAAAATGTTCCAAGGATACCGTCATTTGTTGGAAACGCCCGACTTAGAAGTCTCCGAGCTTAAACTGCTGGAAGAATTTGAAGATCACGGGACCGAATCCGGCACGATGGTCATGGAGATTGACACCTCCAACGATGAAACTCAAGGTTGTGGTAACGAAAACAATGCCCATAGCAGTGATCAGCGTCAGAAAGGAAAACATCCCCTTCACCGTACTTCAAGTCAAGACCGGGAGCTTGATTTTTTCTTCGAGGAATGCCCCCATCCAGATGAGAAGCAGAGGGCTGAGCTAGGTCGAGAGTTAGGGTGGGAGCCTAGGAAGGTCAATAATTGGTTTCGTAACAAACGAGCCCGGCTGGGGAATCTACATAGACAGCAAGAGCTAGCGATTCTGAAGGAAGAAAATGAAAAGCTTCGAACAGAAAGCGCTAGGTATGAGGAAGCGCTGAGCAGTGCCACTTGACTTGATTGCAATAACCATATTCTCATCAGTGAAATATTCTCCGAAGAGCCACTTCTAGAGATTGGTAGTGCTCATATGTTACAATGCCTTTCGCAATGTCTTCCGGTGCAGTCAGATACCGTCGAAGGCTTACAAGAGCAGTTTCCAACACAATCAGATCTCATAGAGATTAGTCGGCAAGCTGTTCTTGTTGACAAGAAAGCGCGATTTTCTTGGACTGCTGAACTCCATCAGAAATTTGTTGATACAGTTCGACAGTTGGGGATCGACACGGCACGATCAACGCGCATACACGAAATCCTGAACGTGCCGGGACTCTCTAAAGTTAACGTCGCGAGCCACCTTGGATATTTCAGGAGGTTGCTAAAAGAGGGACGGGTGACACTGAGCTCGGATGGAGCTGGTTCGAACTTAAATATTGGTCATAACTGCAACCACGATGATTGTAGAGCCGGGAACACCCAACCATGCTTCGGTGTTGACGAGACCAGCAACCATGTCACTGACTCCTCTAACCCAAATCAGAACGCTCCACCAAGCAGTCTCAATACCTCTCAAGTGTATATACCGCAGTTCCCGCAAATAGGAACTCCCCAATTTGAGTACCAACCTGTTGCTAGTGCTCTTCCCATGGCAAATCCAACATTTACATGGGACATGTCTACATATTTGCCGGTCAACAAGGGAGGTTCCAGCTCGAGGAATCAAATCATCCAAGGCGAGAGTGATCTATCGCCAGCGGTCGGTAACACTCGACTTGAGCATCAATGGCTCGGAGATTCGAGCGATTTCCTTGGAGAGGAACTCAATTTCTGGCTCGATCAGCCTGAAGCTGGCGGACTCTTGCAATAGTGATACAGAGCCGACGATCAGGTGTTTGATTCAAGGCGCGATTTAAAAAAAATGTTCGGAGAAAAGAGGTTGAATAGCCTGAATGAATGTATTGGCAATCCCATTGTAAGGCTCCCATGGGGGCATTTCTCATTTACGTTTAAAACTAGTCGTATGAAGATCCGCCTTACCTTCTGAGCATCTTTAAGCTCAGGGGCGAGCTCCCCAAGCAATGATCATCGTTCGCAGAGCATAATGGAATACATCCCTTCAATGCAAAATGCATCTGGCCGCGAAGCCACCCATTTGGTAAAACGATGTATCGTTCCTAAACGATCTCCAATCGGATACCGAAATAATGTCTTCTTTCTTTTCCTTCTCAGATGATAAACATGGATAAATCACTTAAGGAGTCATGCGTTCAAATAGCAGAACAGACGCTGCCCAGCTGGGGGCAGATGAACCATTGATGTTACAAACACTCCAAGCATGGATAGGCGGATTTGATAGATGTTGTTCATATCAACACGCCACATCAGAATGGGATGAAAATCAAGAGTAAAGTTGTATCGTCCCAATTTGTCTTGAATTTGGGAATATGAATTGACACTTATTGTTTATCCTTGACAGGGGAGCCGCCTTGCAGACAAACAGGTTTTTACATCCCATGTACTACTCGTTAGAGTACATGACTAAGGGTAGAATGTATCGTTTCTATTTTTGGAAAATTCGTGAACATACAATGATATGCTTCTTTTACAATTTGCAGGGATCCGCAGCTGCGACGGGCAGGTAAGTACCCCTTTTCCCAGTTAGCTGGAGATAAAAAATGTCAGAATACTCTCAACCGGCATAAAGATTTTCCAATGCATCGATATTCATAATTTAAATCGGGAGGTTACCTGAAGCATGAATAGAACATGCACGGTACATCACAAAATCCCCTCGACGGATGAATTTTGGAGAAAAGAAAATGAATTTTTCCAAATATGATTATTTTTCAAACCATTCAAAAGGATGTTTCCTCAAAAGAGAGGCAAGCTCAAATCCAAACACATCCTACATACACTTGAGAGATGGGTGGAGCGAATCAAATAGTAAAATCTGGACCTACGGAGGTAGGGACCATTCGCAGCGATTACATGGATTGGGACGACAGAGGCGTTCGTTTCATATCATAAACACTACAGGTGACCGTTGACAACCCATTTGAACGGCGGTTTTCATTCCTAACCCTGTCAAGAGCCACCCCACACCGGGGCAAAAAGGGAAGTAAGTCCAGCAGCGTCAGGAGAAAATGGTTAGAAATTTTCTTGCTCGGACTAACATTAATCTTTGTGTGTTGTTTATATGGTAATCCAAGTGCCATAGGATGACGAGAAGCATTCATTCTCTATCCCACACACTGAATCCTTTGCATAGCCAGCTTGAGCCTGCAAATTCATTTCATTTCATGAACCCGTTGGTGATCATTGCACATTCCAAGATGAAGGCATCATCACCTCATAAACGGAGGAGTTCAAGACTCAGGGATTACGAAGAGAATTCCCGGACTGATATTTAAAGCATGTTTAGACTATATGTCTAACATGATCCCATGAAGATGAGAAAAAGTGGGATTTCAAAAATGAATGAGAAAAATCCACGGCATCGAGAAAAAGCAAAGTGCATGGTAAAAGCAAGGCCGATGCTCGTGTAAGTTGCTTGATTGATCCGCAATGAAGCCGGATGGGAAAATAGGAAATCCCTAAAGGAGTCAGATCAAAAGGTTGCTCCTCCAAATGATGTCAAGCGTGGAGGAAAGACGCAGACAGAATTGTCAATGCAGCCGGAGATTCTCCCTAAAGAATTTGTGCACACCTCAAGTGGTTGCACACCTAAAAAAAAAAATTGAAGATGCAGAATGGAAAAGACAGGTGACAAGTTTGCAATGATCACCAACGTCAATCCCCTCATGAATTCTGGGCCAAAAACAAGCCTGTTTCGGTCCCCAATCCTACCAACATCATAACCCTGAAACAGTCTTCTCTGACTAAGACACTTGGGTTAACATATAGCTTAGCTCGAAGAAGTACGAGCAAGACTATTTCTTTCTCATTTTGCAGGGTTCTTGACTTGTAAACCCGAAGTAGATGATGAAAATTTTTATTCAAATGGCCTCGACTCCAAGGCGGGTCCCCCTTGAAAACCAATACCCAAGCCCAACATTACGGTCTCGTGGAAGACCTCCCGACCGATCAAAATGTATGCGCTGCGAATGATCCTAAAACCTAGGCACAGGTTAGTAGGAAGTTGAGCACATTCATTACAAAAGACCATTATCACAGAGCGGTGAGGAGCCCTCTTGGATGAGAAATTCTCCAATAGATGTTTTGAACAAACTCTTTTTGGAAATTTCAAATTGTTTGATCCAGATTTTCCGTGCAAGGGATTTGTGATCACATTTGCATGTTGCAGGAATGTTTTGGATGGCCTTCGGCATCAAAATGCACATTTCATGATTAAAACTTAAGTCATACGGTTTTGTCAAATGGACAGCCGTGGTCTTTCCAAAGATTACTAATGTTTTCTTGGTGAAGAAAAATCTTTCAGGCTCAAACTTCTGCAGGATACCTGGAAAACCCAGCTCCCAGAATGTCGCCTCAACAGACTCAAGCAGTCTCATCGGACGTGGAGAACCCTCGTCATGAGACCCCTTTTCAAAATTTAGGTAGTCTCATCGAACGTGGAGAACCCTCGTCATGAGACTCCTTTTCAAAGCAAAACAAAGGTAGATACCGCTTGAAGGGTCAAATCATGGTAGAAACCGCCTGAAGGGTCAACTCAAGGTAGATACCGCCTGAAGGGTCAACTCATGGTAGAAACCGCCTGAAGGGTCAACTCATGGTAGAAACCGCCTGAAGGGTCAACTCAAGGTAGATACCGCCTGAAGGGTCAACTCATGGTAGAAACCGCCTGAAGGGTCAACTCAAGGTAGATACCGCCTGAAGGGTCAAAATGATGGTAGATACCGCCTGAAGGGTCAACACAAGGTAGATACCGCCTGAAGGGTCAACACAAGGTAGATACCGCCTGAAGGGTCAAACCAAGGTAGAAACCGCCTGAAGGGTCAATTCATGGTAGAAACCGCCTGAAGGGTCAACTCAAGGTAGATACCGCCTGAAGGGTCAATCCAAGGTAGAAACCGCCTGAAGGGTCAAAACTTATGGTAGAAACCGCCTGAAGGGTCAACTCATGGTAGAAACCGCCTGAAGGGTCAACTCAAGGTAGATACCGCCTGAAGGGTCAACTCATGGTAGAAACCGCCTGAAGGGTCAACTCAAGGTAGATACCGCCTGAAGGGTCAAAATGATGGTAGATACCGCTTGAAGGGTCAACACAAGGTAGATACCGCCTGAAGGGTCAACACAAGGTAGATACCGCCTGAAGGGTCAAACCAAGGTAGAAACCGCCTGAAGGGTCAATTCATGGTAGAAACCGCCTGAAGGGTCAACTCAAGGTAGATACCGCCTGAAGGGTCAATCCAAGGTAGAAACCGCCTGAAGGGTCAAAACTATGGTAGATACTGCCTGAAGGGTCAACTCAAGGTAGAAACCGCCTGAAGGGTCAACCAATGGTAGAAACCGCCTGAAGGGTCAACTCAAGGTAGAAACCGCTTGAAGGGTCAACCAATGGTAGAAACCACCTGAAGGGTCAACTCAAGGTAGAAACCGCCTGAAGGGTCAACCAAAGGTAGAAACCGCCTGAAGGGTCAACTCAAGGTAGAAACCGCCTGAAGGGTCAGCCAAAAGTAGAAGCCGCCATAAGGGTCAAACTAAACTTGACGGTAGATACCGCCATAAGGGTCAAATAAGGTAGAAACCGCCATAAGGGTCAACTCATTGGTAAATACCGCCGTAAGGATCAACACAAATGTCCGATCCACCATACAGATCAAACATCTTGGCAAATCCCAAAGAGTGGGATACGCCTTCCTTAGGTTCCTACCAGTTAGGAATCCCATCATGGTATGACCTACCATACATGTCAGAGCTTAATCTCCCTAGGATATTCTGAATGACGAGTCCTAGGCATCTTCTTGAAAGTCTTCGCAACCGGCAGCATCCGACAGGTGAGCTTCAGGTAAGCCTCTCTCACTCCGGCCCATGTTCAAATTGTTAGAGCAAACCGAGGATTAATTCAGGCTTTATCAAGAGTCTTAAGGATCCGATGTCATAGCATTTCTTCTTTCATTTTCCCGGTTGAGTCGGTTAGGAATCAGGTGCCATCTTATCTTTGAGAGAAACCTCTAACGAGATTCCTCTCAAAGAGGGGCAGCTGTTGACACCTGATTTTTGACCAATCTATTATTGTGATTTTCATTTTTAATTAAAAATAGCAAACAAAATCATAAAATTGCAAAATCAACTTTGGAAGCCTTGGCCTAGCCTCAAGAACCAATTTTGAACAAAAAATATTTTTCGTAATTTTTAATAGTTTTTCGAATTTATTTAATTATTAAAAATACCAAAAAAATCAGAAAAATACCATCCGTGGTCAGAAAAATACACAAAAATATTCAATAATTTTGTTTTAATTTCCTCTTCAAGTGTGTCACTTTAAATCTCAAAAATTCGGCTCGGATCACTATGTTCCTTCACAAACATAAACCCGAACCGTGCCTAAAAAATTCCTTTTCGAGTTTTTTAAATTTTCAATTCTCACTTTTCTAAGCTATGACATTGGATTCTAAAGTCTCGAAGTGCAATTGGGTCAATTTGCCCTCTAATTTAATCAATTTTTACCAAAAGGGCTTAATTGCACATTTTTGTTTCAATTAGTCACCGGTTTCACGGATGTATACGTATGCTCTACGTATTTATACGTCATACGTATTTATACGTTATGCGTATTTGTACTGTTTGGTAACCTCTTTAACTCTTGTAATAATAATAATGGTTATTATTTTTAACACCTTTGTTAATGCTTTTTTAATAGCATTTTTGTATTGTGAGTGCTATTGTTAGTGCTATTTTTAAATAATATTTTTGTATTATAAATTGTGAGTGCTATTGTTAGTGCTATTTTTAAATAGCATTTTTGTATTATAAATTGTGAGTGCTATTGTTAGTGCTATTTTTAAATGTCATTTATTTATCATAAATTGTGAGTGCTATTATTAGATAGAATTTATAATTGTTAGTGCTATTTTTAAATAGCATTTTTGTATTATAAATTGTGAGTGCTATTGTTAGTGCTATTTTTAAATGTCATTTATTTGTGAGTGCTATTTTTAGATAGAATTTATAATTGTTAGTGCTATTTTTAAATACAATTTATTGGAAGGTATTTTTGGCTATAAAAGGATGGCAAGAGTTTTGAGGTTGAGGGGAGAGACATTTTGTAGAGTGTGCAAATTTTTGAGAGCTTAGAGAGAAGAACACAAACACTCTCTATATTCTTATAATCTTGAGTGAGCAAAATATACTAAGTTCGGAATATTGATTCCGCATATTGCTAGCACAATTGTTGTGGAGTTATTAGTCGTCTCCCCGTTCGTCAATTGGTGGTGCGTCTGAACTAGATGCCTAACACTTGTGGAGGCTGAGATCGAAGAACATCGAACCGACACATCCGTTCAAGCACGCTACGAGAGGTAATCTATTTACTCCCTTTGAGGCTTTGTGATTTTTTTTCGATTGAAATGCACGAAGTACGCCTCTGGAGATACATGTATGGGTTGTTATTTATTTCCGCTACGTGTTACGTGGATCCCAACAGTGGTATCAGAGCCAATCCTTAGGTGTTTTCGTGCATTTAATTGATTTTTGCAATTTTTGCAATACTATGGCCAATATGTATTAACGAATTGTTCGTCTTACATGGCTAATGGAGGTTGATTGTTTTATATGATAAATTAATCAACGTAGCAAAAATTGAGACTAAATCAATTTTGAATCGAAAATTTATGGCTATCTTATTTTACGTAAAAATTCTGAATATGATTCAACGTAGAATTTTTATTGTGCCTTCCTAAGTTTTAAATTGTGAATTTATTACTTACGTGGGAGGGTGGTGATCATGGAAAAATCCCTAATCGATGTGATTGATGTATATATGAATGTATGATGATTATTTATATATTTGGGGTTGTAATTATTAAATGGAGGCTGCGTACTCCTTTTATTTTTCATGTAATCTTTATTTTTAGCATAGTCAATTGTTGATGTAAATGGTACGAGGATTACGTGGGGGAGCCTTTTAAGTCGGCGAGCTCTTTAGGGCCCAATTCTTGAAGAGTTCAAGAAACCAAGAAGAAGCGAAGAGCGGCTCTCCGTTATTAAAATATTAAAATGATTAAATGTGGTCTCATTGGCTCGAGACCCATTAAATCATAATTCCATGATCACCACGTAGGATAGATGTTTATGTGATTGACATCTATTTATTTATTATGATTACGTGAGCATGTTAAACTGGTTAATGTGCAAAGTCAGACTTACCTCACCCAAAATTGCGCATGCATGAAATCCTAGTTAGAAAAATCACTCGCGTTAGGTACCGAAAGGGCGTTGGTAACGACACCAGCGTAACCAAGTCCCCGAACCCAAAATCTCTGGTTCCGTAGAACTGATCGATCTCTCCCAATCGGTTGGTAAGGTTTCCGGTCTACCCTCCGAGAAAGACCGGTGGCGACTCCAAATGCATGCACAAGTTGCACATGCCACCACGACCACACTAAGGTCGAAAGCGATCGACTGTTATCGTCGAATCCCTTTGAAAAAATACTCCCGCCGCGATTTGGTATGGGCCTGGGAGGGCCCGCGCCGATCCAAGACCCGCGATCGGTAATCCATTAGCCACGTCCGCTTTCGGACGGGTCGCGACAACACCATCCGGATCCGGCGATCGATCGTCGTCGAGAGATAGCATTTCAATGGAGTTTTCGGGGAGAGTTTTTCTTCAATGGTGATTCCTTAGAACGAACGTACGTTCTCAGAAAGAGGAAGACGTCTTCTTCCTTTTTCTCTTCTTGGAAGAATAGGAAACAAATTCCTTTGATTTGCAATTTAAATATTGCAATTTAGGTAATTAGCCAAATTAGCCAATTTACCTTATTTGGCCCTTAATGGGCGCTATTTCCAATATCTCTCACTCGCTCACAAAGGGCTAAATATCTCTCTTTCTCTTCTCACTGCTAAGTTCATATAGGCAAATAATCCGTGCGACCAGCATACGATGAGAGCTCGTTGCTATACATCTGTTAGGAGTATATAGCAGCTCAAAAAAAAAAAATAGGCACATAACCTCAGAGTAGATTCAGTATGCAGTACCCTAGATCAATCAGTCACATTTACATCACATCTCTCTTGATCTCTTTGAGCGCTCAAATATAATACATTGTATTCACAATCATGATTAAACTCATATAATCATAATGGTCGATCTATGAATACAAAGATTGAATGTGACATCAAAATAAAATTGATCTTCCTCTTCCCTTAAAACTCTCAATCTCAGTCCAACTCGCTTTTCTAGAGATGTTCCATTAGATCGAATCAATCCCATGACCATTGGCAACATTCTAAGATAGCAAACACTAAATAGAAATCTCAAGAATATGTCAGAGTCATGAGGGCACTTAATTTGAGGAACTCATATCCTCAAGTGTCTCACACGACCATAGAGTTGAGATCCAAACTCTTGCTAACTCATTTTGGTCGTCTCATGCATACGTAATATGAAGTACGTATTACAATATTCTCTCCTTTCCCATGGAGCGTATGTCTTTTCATTCAATACCGTACAGATGAAGCTTAGACATACTCAACGTCTAGCTTGAGTTCACAAATCTACTCTTTTTAAAGAATCCAACAGAACTCACATCTGGCATCAAAGACAGATAAAGTGAAAATGTGTGGGTTATTCACTTTCGGGCATAACTTATTACGACCTCATCTTAACGCTTTTGTTAAGGCGACATCAAAATTTCAAGCTTGAGCTCTCAATTATCACATAGATAATAAGCTTGAAAACGTCTCATCTCTATTCATCACCCAGCAAATAGAGGCGATTACCCTGTGAGTGGGCTAATCTCTAATCTGTCCGACATACTTTCTCTGTATAATGCACTAAGCATTATTATGCATAAATGTCATACAAACTCATAAGCATCAATAATGATAACAAATATCATTAACTGCGAACTTTGGAAAAATTCAGTACTCCCACTTTTACGCACTTCTAGAGATTTCAATATAAGGAGCTAATCCTTTTGTCAACACATGACTAAGGAAAACATCTCTAGAGATTCACTTCGTCAGAAGATCTACTATCATTCTCTGCGTATATAGGTACTGTATGTTCACATCTATTCGTACAATCATGTCTTTCACAAAATTATATTTTGTGACTTTAGTTTGGTCTTCTAATGGAACTTCAGTGTAAGCTATTGCTGCTTGGTTATCACAATTAACTAATAATTGATCCCGCAGCATCCTTAGCAACACTTCACTGACCCAAACATCTCTTCAAATCAAACACCTTTTTGTACTGCTGCTGATAACACCACGAGATCAATTTCTATCGTGGATAAGGCTATACACTTTTGCTTCTTACTACTCCAAGATATTGTGTCATTGCACAGTAAGAATGCAAGCCCAGAGGTAGATTTTCTCTCATCTAAACCTTTTCCTCAGTCAATATCAGTATAGCCTTCAAGGCGCAGATCTCAACCTTGAACTCAGCATAAATTGACAGTACTTTCTTGATACATCAGGATTCTCTTGATGGCAATCCAATGTGCTTGACCTAGATTAGAGTGGTACACATACCATTCCAATAATATAACAAATATTAGGTCTTGTACACATCATAGTGTACTTCAAGCATTCAAGCACTAATACATGGAACATTTTCCATTTCTGCATTTGCTTGTAGAGTCTCAAGACATATTTCGCGGCTCAGACCTTCACCTCATGCAATAAGAGTATCTTTGGGTTTATAGTCTTACATACAAAATCATTCTATGACTTTATCTATATAAGTCTCTTATGAAAGAGATCACAATCTCTATGAACAATGTCTTGAAATCTTAATTTCAAGAATGTATGCAGATTTACCCATATCTTCTTATTCTAGAATTGGAACACAATTTATTCTTGATTGTATTCACAAACTCCATATTGCTTCAAGCAATCAGTATGTCATCAACATATAATGACAAGATCACATATTGATCTTAGGATCGTTTGATATATACGTAATGATTTTCATCAATCATTACAAAATCATATACCACTAAGGTATTACAAGAAATTATATACCATTATCTCAAAGACTGCTTAAGGCCATATATCGATCTCAAAAGTCGACATACTTTTTGTTCTTGGCCAATTGAAACAAACCCAACGGGCTGTTTCATACTTTTTTTTTATTCTCCATTGAGAAAAGCAGTCTTTACATCCATCTGATGTAATTCAAGATCCATACTAATCACTATTGCCGGAATAAGGTGAATTGAGGTAAATCTCACCACAAGAGAGCAAACCTCTTTCCAATCAATTACTTCTAATTGATTATACCACTTCACCACAAGGTGAGCCTTGTATCTCTCAATCAAGCCATTAGCTTTACGCTTTAATTTTGAGAACACATTTGCTCCAATGGCTTTATGTCCATTCAGAAGATCAAGCAGTTCCCAAACTTGGTTTGATCTCATTGACTCCATCTCTCTTTCCATTGCTTATATCCACTTTTCCTTATCAGGGCAAGTCAGAGCCTCATTCACATTCCTTGGCTCATCATCTTCTTATGGAGCAATCATGAATGCTTTGCCTTCAATGTCTAAAACGTCGACAAAACGATGGAGAACGCTTTTGCGACTTATTCGCTAAATTGATGATTGTACACTTAGTACATCAAGCTCCATTGTGCTCCCACTTGGCAACTTATTCGCCGTATTGAAGATTATACACTTAGTATATCATTCTCAATTATGCTCCCACTCGGATTAAATAATGACGGCATCTTCTTCACATCAAGTGATTGCAATTGAGACCCGTTTGAAACATATTCCCCACTTCTCACATTGCTTCCACTTGGATGGATGCCCCAATAATATCATTATCACTATCCAAGATCTTAAATGGAGAATAGTCTTCACTTGTCTCACCCTTTTTCAGAAATTCATTCACTAAGAATGTGACATCTCGTGATTCATATTCAGTTATACTTCCCACTTTATTGCTCACCTATAATACATACCCTTTAGAGTGCTCTCAATATCTCATGAAGATACTCTTTTATGCCTCTAAGGCCTAATTCCCATACCAATGGGAGAAACCGTATGTGTAGGAAGCATATCAAAATCTGAGAAACCTAAAATATCATTTTCAACCTGTCCATAACTCATATGGAGTGGTAGTAACTGATTTAGAAGGCACATGGTTAAATATCTAGACAGCAATCAATAAAAAATTTCACCCCAAAAGGTGATAGGCAAATTAGCCTGTGCTATCATAGACCTAACCATTCTCATTGGGGTCTGTTTCTTCTCTCTGCGACTTCATTCTGTTGAGAAATCGCTGGAATAGTCAACTGTCTTTCTATTCCCTTTTCATCACATAAATATCTGAACTAATCAGATAGATATTCTTGACCTCGATCGGATCTTTTTTTTTTAAATTATATATATTTTTTAAAGCTCAAAAATAGATTTTCTCAAAGCAACTTATGCCTTAAATTTATGAGAAATCAAAAAATATTCGAATCGAGTATAATAATCTATGATGTGATGAATTAAACAGCCCATGCCTTATTCTCACATTCATTGAACCACATATGTCTGAACGGATCAACTGCAAAGGAATCTCAGCTCTTGTTCCTTTTTCAAATGGTTTTCGATTTGTCTTTTTTCACTAGGCAATTCTCACAATTAGGCAAATCAACCTTTTCAATATTGCCCAATAAGCCCTCATTAGCTTATCTAAATATTTGACATTGGGCCAATGTGACCCTACCTAGCATGCCACTTATTTACATCATCACAAAAGATGTAAATAGTGAAAAACTAATATTCACATTATTGTACCCAACAATCAGTACAATGAAACCATCTAAAATCATAATAACTTGTTCTCAACGACAAGTCATGACCACCGTTATGAAAGTTCAAACTGAAATCAGGTTTAATCAAAACTAACATGGAAACTATATTCCATTGAGTTTTTGGAGCATATAACACAATATGTAGAAATAGAGTGCGACCATCGAGCATTTTCAATTGGCATGTGCCAATCTCTTTAACTTCCACGCAGGAAATATTTTCCACATTTATCCACTTTGCTCCATGTCGCAGTCGTTGAAATTCCACCAAGGCATTTCTATATTTCATTACATGATATGTGGCTCGTACGTCTATAATCCACAAAGGATAAGATTCAGTTACAAAAACTGAAACTAGAGACTTAAATAACACTCTCAAGTGCAGTTTTTTTAACTTCTTCGGTTCACCACAGTCATGAGCAAAGTGACCATTATTGCCACATTAGAAAATATTTCACTCTTGAGATGTTTTTCTTGAAAGGACATTTTCCTTTCTTATAACGGTTAAACTTCGATTTCCATCATGAATGATCTACCCCTTTATCATGTCCACTTCTTGATCCCACATTGATGCTTATGCCGGGAGCACCAAGTTTCATTTGATCTAGAAACAGTATTATAGTTCAAGACGTCACATAGCGTCTCTAAAAGTCCTTAATTTTATTGTGGATCAAGTGAAATTTCATAAGCACACAGCTATGAAGTAATGAACAAATTACTGCTTGCACTTGCTACTCATCAGTCAAAAGGTGGCCCACATCATACAGTTCACTTATCATATGTGACCTATGCCACAAAGGTCGTCTCATATTCTGCCCACGTAACATTATATAAGTGTCAAAACTTATAGTGATCTGTCTCAACTTGATGACCGATGTCTAACCAAACTTAGTGTTTAATGCCTCCCACTTGACTTTGGCATTTTCATAAATGCTTGAACTCATGCATAAAACCATTTTTCATGCTACTCAGCAATATATGTGAGCAATTGAGTTCATCCTTTTTTCGTGCAGCAAATGTCGGCTGTGCAGTATTCTCATCCTCAGGTGTTTCTATAACTAGGTCAAGAGCTTCAAATGCTTCTTGCTTTTCATAGTACAAACTGGATTTCCATATTCCAGTTTTCATAATTTTCGCCATCCAATTTCTCCTTGGTTTCACAAAGCTGTGATATTCTAAAATACCGTAGCCATCATATAAGAACACGAAGTTCTATCGACATGTATTCACGGATAATTGATGCCTAACATTTACACATCTATTTTACACTAACTAATTATATTAATGACTAATTTCACATAAGGCCTCAGATTCAAAAGTTCACTATGTTCCCAATCATCGTCCAATAATCCTCGCTTGAAATTACCATTAACATAATCATTTATGTAAAATCAAGTTCTCTGAAGTTATTAAAACTTTCTAGAACTCCCCACTCGAATAAAGATCATAAATCGAACAATGATCTCCACATTTTGTAATTATTAACATGGCATAACATGATTTAGACTATACATACACATCAAATCATATTCATATTACAAGATACATGCCATCAATAAATTCTTTAAACAAAATAGCTATCTACATGTAAGCCATTTTTTTTAACTTGAAAAACACCCCAAAATACATATATCATGGGCTTCAAACGTATTTTCAGAAATTTTTTAAAACATCAAACATGTCCAAATAATATATCAAATCGAAGACAATTTCGATACGAACGCAACGTACCTCGTACGCCCCAATCGGAGCTCATATGCATCCACACGAGCCGGTCAAAGTTTCAGCTTTGACTAGTCAACGCTCGGTCAACGGGGTCAAAATGCAATTTCCCAAAATTATGAGGACCGAATCGCAATTTCCAAAAATTTAGGGACTAAATTGCAATTTCCAAAAAATTCGGGGACTAAATTGTAATTTTTAAAAAGTTTGAGGACCAAATTGTAATTTTTCAAAAGTTTAGGGACCAAATTGCAATTTTTCAAAAGTTCGAGGACTAAATTGGTCAGCAGTCAACGGTCAACGTTGACCGGGTCGGGCAAAATCGGGTCGGGTCAAATCCGGGTTAGTTCTAAACCGAACCGGGTTTGGAGTATGTGAACTGGATCTGGGATAGCTTAATTCGGTTTAGGAATAGCATTAAACCGGGTTTGGACGCGTTTGGGCACTAAGCACGCGCTCCGCACGTGCGCGCGTGGATCCCACGCGCACCGGACCTCTCCGGCGCGTGTGGCGCGTGCGGCTCCGTCTGGCGGCCGTTGTTGGCGGTCGACCCCTCAAAATGCTCGTCTCTTCGATATGATTCTGATGGTATCTTCACATCTCATTTTCGTTGAACTAAATTTCACGAAAACGCCTCGAAACGCCGCTGCGTCGAGAACCCATTTCGTGGCGGCGCACGGCGCGCGTATGGACACTCCCGGCGTCGCCTCGTGACGAGCAACCACTCAAAATTCGCGTCTCGCCGATCCCATTCTGACCATGTATTCAAAACATATTTTTGTCGCATAATAAATCATGAATCGAGCCGTGAACAGTAACGATTGAAAAATGATTTTTTTTTTCACGTTCTCATTGATGATAAAATAAATCACGATCAGGAAACAAGAACACTCAGCTCTGATACCACTGTTGGGTATTTCATACAATTGCTAATCAAGATCTATAACCGAAGCGGAATTAAATAGATCTACATACCCATAAACACGAAACACGGATTGCAGCCATACGTCAATCGAACCGTCGTATACATCAGTTGTATTGGATCTTCAAGCCCTGAGATCAAACTTGAATCACTGATCGGTGAGGTATATCACGTAAAGCGAACATACCTCAATAGCCACAGATTAAGAGCGCCTTCGCATGTGAGACACGATCCGGATCCGGCGATCGATCGTCGTCGAGAGGTAGCATTTCAATGGAGTTTTTGGGGAGAGTTTTTCTTCAATGGTGGTTCCTTAGAACGAACGTACGTTCTTAGAAAGAGGAAGACGTCTTCTTCCTTTTTCTCTTCTTGGAAGAATAGGAAACAAATTCCTTTGATTTACAATCTAAATATTACAATTTAGGTAATTAGCCAAATTAGCCAATTTACCCTATTTGGCCCTTAATGGGCGCTATTTCCAATACATGTAGTTCGAATGGTAGGAAGCATACATAGATAGGATCAGGGCATTCTGAGATGTCATCATGTGTACTAACGTTAGGCTTGCTTGCAAAGTTCATTGCATCATGCTTTCAAGTATTCATCTGGGTCATTCACCTAGCAATGTCTTCTTTTTATGAAAAACCACCTGGTAATGAAAGGGGAAAAAAGTGTGAAGTTTACCACGTTAGGTTAAAAAATCTAGTGGTCATATCGTCGAGGTTTTATCTTATGATTTCAAAAGCTTAGCTCACTGTCATGATGCTTACGTCCAAATGAGCTACCACTGTTGTCGTGCATTCAGATTTCACTTGCGTGTGCAAGCATATGATCAACCAAGCCACTAACAATTGGCGATCGTGGATGCGAAACCACTGAGAAACCAGGATGGAGTTCCAGTGTTGCTCTTCCAGGAATGATCAAGCGATCCCCATGACAATGATGCGTCTTGTAAGCTGATTTTCAGGTTTTATGCTCTATTCAAGGTTTTGCATCATACTTTTCCCCGTTTAGAGAAGCTCTATCTGTCAAAAGCTGAGGAAACATGGAGGCTTAAACGTCCATCATTTTCAGCACATGTGCCCAGAAAGAGTTTTGGTTTAACTGCAACCTCAGATAGGTAGGTTACTTTCATCAAATCAGTCATAGACTTGCTTATTAACTATCTTTCAATGCCCTCTGAATTTATTATCTTCAATTAGCAGAGCTTATTCAACATTGCTGCTGATGGATAGTAAAAACTGCCAGTGATGGTGATTTTATAAGTTGTTAATCGTATAGATAAACGTGGAGGTCCTTGATGCTAGACTACTCATACTTGAAGAGCCAAATCTAGAGATGAAGGACCAGACTTTTGCTATCATTTGTTGCATCAGTTCACCCAAAGCCATAGTGAGAAATTGACAGTACAAAGGTGTAAAGGGCCAGAACTGAGATTAAAGCACCAACCTTCGAAAGGGTTCCTTCTCTTTCTGGACTCTCTCCTTTCATCTTCTCCCAAGTCTCCGACCTGACTGGAGCCGGCTGCGACATGACAATCTTCTCCACTTTCTTTTTACGTAAGTTTGAACTGCTCAAAGACGGCTTTATCAACGTTGTTCTTCTTTTCTACCGATGCTTTCTTTTTGCAGTCCAGCGTATCGCCCAACTTGCTCACGTCTCTAGAGCCCAGAAGTGTCGAATACGGCTTCGCCTTGCCCTGCCAAAGAAAGAGCTTCCCTCTCTTAATCAATTCATTATTCAGGCCACTGAGAAAGATTAAGTGGAAAGGAGCAAGACTTTGAATCAAATTAAGTGGAAAGGAGCAAGACTTTGAATCAAATGGGTCAAGCCGAAAATAAATAATACTGACCTGATTAACATGAGTAGAAGAGCAATTCATATCAAGACACATCTCTACAAAACTAAATGTGACATTCTTTTCTTGTTTGGTTTCTCATATAGATTGCCCCAGACTAGACACCCACTCATTTTGCCTGCAGCACGGATTGAAAGGAAAAAGAAGAAGAAGAGCAAATGAATCCTCCTACACCTAGAAAGAAAGACCACAGTATTCGCAAGGTTGGGCTGTGATTGATTTCTACAAGCAACATAGTCGAAACGACTTTCATTTTCTTATTCACCAAATCTGTCAAAAAAACAATGGGAATATCCACACAGAGCTGGTAACATTCCTAGACAATCGATTCATGACTCCCAAGATAACTTCGCCAAGTCCCCACAGCCAAGTAGGACACAGACGGCATTTCAGATTTTCCTCACTTTCTCGGCAGTCAAACACAAGGTTGCAGACAAAACAGTACCTGAACCGTGTCAGGCGAAGCCGAGGTCCTTCGCAGTTTCCGATCAAGAAACTCCGAGAGAGAGACTCGAGTCCAGCCAGCTTTCTGGTCTCCTTTCGCATCCTCCTTAGCGTCCTGGCCTCTGATCTCGCGACCCAACAAGAGAGAACCCACAAAAAGGAACACCCAGAGGCATACATTAACATCAAAAGCGCAGCAATTTAGAAGGATCAAGAAAGGTAGGTGCTTGAATGGACTCGTCTTACGGGTTCGAAGATCGAAATAGGGCCGACGACATGATCGAACGCTGCCCGAACACTTGTAATGCAGAATCTTTCGAGCTCATTTGCGCTCGAGACTAGAAACTCTTCGGCTTATTTCAATTTTGCAATGTTCTGCTTTTGAGCTCCATTCTTGGCTTCCATTCGCGCTCAAAGTTTTATGGCGCCGTCAGTTCAAAATAAGGAATCGACGATAATGGGCCTTCAAGCATAATGGGCTCGACGATAATCAATTTGAGGCTATGAATAAAATTTGGATTAAAAAAAAAAAAACTTGAGAATATTTCATGAGATGAGGCTATTTCAATCGGAAATGGATCGCCTAACCTTTCTTTAGAAGGTTAGGCCATAACCTTGCAATTCGGGCCGTTCGTGTTATGTATGGACAGCCCAAGTTATCACTAACAAAAATATATATATATATAATTTAAAAAATTGCCCTCTAAAAACAGGAAATCTGGGCCGTTCGTACAAAAACGGACAGCCCGGATTCCAAGGTTAGGTGTCTAACTTTCTGAGGAAAGGTTATCGGCCTTAGCGGTTTTCATGTTAGCATAGTTGTCTCCAACCTCGTGATTTACCTTCCATGATTTTAAATCAAAATTTAATTTATTGCTATAGAGAAAATAAAAGACTAGCCTCTTCTTTATCATTGCTCTTATCATAAGTCTTATCATAAGTGATTTACGCGTCATCTCTTCTATCTCGAAAGCTCACCTTTTTGAGCATATGTGTTTTATTCTTCAATTTCATTGGTATAAAAAATTATGAAATCTCTTTATTTATACATTGTAGGAGCATTCAGGAGTGCATTAAAAAATTAAGTGTGAAAAGATCACACACATTAAGGTATCTTGATATTTTTTTCGTAAACACTCCATGAATGATATGAATTTGTATTAATTTGAAACGAACAAACTTTCATTTGTACTTAAAAAAAAACTTACTTTGTCAAAACTTTGATTTTAATTTATTTCAAAAAGTTTCACATTGGCGAATGTAATTGTAATTTTATTTTGAAAAATCTTTCAAGAGGTTAAATCATCTCATTATATATATTAAAATATATATGATAATATATAATTAACGATGGTGATATGCAACCACAGATTAAAAGTTTACAAATGTGCAATTATATTATAAAACTATTTATGATAATTAAAATCTTTCTTGGGTTTCTACCTTACAATTAATATGTAATTTTGCTCGATAACATCGAAGAGAACTAAATTTTTTGGAAACTTTTCTGTTATACAATACTGATTTTAACAGAAGTAAAATCTAAAACTAAGAAATAAAAGACATTGCTTTAAATAGATGATATCCACGATCAAGGAAAAAAGGCCGTTGTGTTACGAATTACGCTAATTAAATTAGGGTTAATATCACCAAAAACCCAAACTAGTACGTTTGTAATAATTTTATCTCAAATTATTTTTTTGACCATGAAAAATCCAAAACTGATACATCCGTGATAAATTTACCTTTCATTAGTTTTCGTTAAATTTTATAGTCGAAATGCTGAGTTAGATGACACGCGATAATTTTTAGGTGTACACGTTACATTATGTTTGCTACATGTGTATCAATTTGTAATTTTTTTGTGGTATTAACTTAATTTAATGGAAACTAAGAGATGGTAACTTTGTCATATGTGCACAAGTTTGGGATTTTTTATGGTAAAAAAATAATTTTTGATAAATTTGTCACAATTGTACAAGTTTAAGGTTTTTGATGGTAAAAAAAAAAATAGTATGGTAAATTTGTCACAAGTGTACTAATTTGGGATTTTTGGTGGTAAAAAAAAATAGTTTGGGGTAAATTTGTCATAAACGTACCAGTTTGAGATTGTTGGCATGTTAACCCATTAAATTATACATAAATATAAAAAAAAAACTAAAAAAAAAAGAGGAAAGTAAATAAATTTGGACAATCACTTTAAATTAATCAGTGAAGATGAATTTAATTATGCAGAGGGGAAATAGCCCTCCGATCTTACGATAAAACCTTCTTTTTGGAAAAACACTACTTCGCCTTCCTTTCTCCTTCTCTTTCTCCGTAACTCTCGTGGTGTAATCTGCAGCTTCCCACTCTTCCTCAGTCAATAGATCTCTCATCTGATACCAGAAGTTCTCCTTAGTCTCGCGAGCCATCACCAAGATGAGGCCGCCTCAGAGAGGTAAGTCTTCTCCTCGTCCTTCTTGCTGCGACTGTGTGGTAGATGGAGGGAAATGGAGTTTAGCTTTGGGTGGTCGATGTTTTCTTTTTTTTCCTCCTTTCCCCAGTTTGGTCCTGGTTTCATTTGACAATCGTGTCAGTTTCTGAGCTGTCTTTGCAACCGAGGATGAGCAAGAAAAGTGTGGTTGTTGTTTTCTGCTCTGGGGATGAGCTGAGGTTGTCTTTCTTGAGATAATTCTGTTGATTTACACTCGTGTGAGTCAGTTTCATTAGACAGTCTCTCAGCTGATGGTGACTGGTTTTATGCTGCCGTCTCTGATAATTTTGGCTTTCAATGTGCTATTTTTCGCTCTACTTGGAGACCTTAACATGGTATTGGAGCGCTTTTTGTTTTTTATTTTTTTGTTTGACTAATGGTCGCATTTGGTCATTTTCAGGTCGTGGCGGTGGCGGCGGATTTAGGGGGGGAAGGGGTGATGGAGGGAGAGGAAGAGGGAGGGGCGGTGGTGACAGAGGCAGTGCCATGAGAGGGCGTGGCGGTGGCCGTGGTGGTGGCCGTGGTGGAAGAGGACGCAGTGGTGGTGGAGGCGGAATGAAAGGTGGAAGCAAAGTTGTGGTTGAGCCTCATAGACATGAGGGGGTGTTCATTGCTAAGGGCAAAGAAGATGCTCTTGTTACAAAGAATATGGTCCCTGGAGAGGCTGTCTACAACGAGAAGAGAGTCTCTGTGCAGGTGAATATGTTTTTTAAATTTTTCTTGCTAGGTGATTGCTAGGCATTTTGCACTGATTTAATTGGTTTTCAAATATTAGAACTGATAAGCTCCCAATTCATCTCAAAATAGAAATGGAAAACAATGGTGAACAACTTGCTTATCAAGGATCAACTGGTTTTTAGACTTTTAATAATGGTTCTAGGAATGCCAACTTATATTTTGCTATACTGATACCACCTGAATTTGATTAGTAAAGGGGGATCTGCCTTGGAGTTGATTCTTTGATTTATGTGAGGTTCCTTTTGCTAGTGCTATTAGGTAAAGAGTTTTCTTTTAGAAAACTTTGTTGCTACAAATGCAATTTTCTACTGTTTAGATCTTCCTGTTCCAGGAGCTTAATATTGTTGACCTCCCTATTTTCTTTAACTATCGTTCTCGTGTTAAATTTGAAAGCTTCTGTTTTTCATTGACCGAGAAATGTAACTAATCTGTGTGTGTGTGTGTGTGTGTTTTTTTTTCCCTCTTGTTAGAATGAAGATGGAAGTAAAGTGGAATACAGAGTGTGGAACCCCTTCAGATCAAAGTTGGCAGCTGCCATTCTTGGTGGGGTTGATGAGATATGGATTGTGAGCACCTCTCTTCCTTTTTCTCTGGAGTACTATAGATGTTTAGCTTCTTCCATATCACTGATCATGTTTCATTATTTTCAAATTCAGAAACCTGGTGCTCGGGTTCTCTATCTGGGAGCTGCTTCTGGGACCACAGTATCTCATGTTTCTGACATTGTTGGCCCTGTAGGTCTTTTTTTTTTTTGGAAGAATAATTCTTTTGCCAATGACTTCATTAGATGACTGACTTTGTTCCTTTTGGCAGACAGGAGTGGTGTATGCTGTCGAGTTTTCGCATCGCAGTGGAAGGGACTTAGTCAACATGGCTAAGAAGAGAACAAATGTTATTCCTATTATCGAAGATGCTAGACATCCAGCCAAGTACCGGATGTTGGTTGGAATGGTGGATGTTATATTTTCAGATGTTGCTCAGCCAGATCAGGTATAGACTCGTCTTTGCCTATGAAAGAAATTGAATATTTTCTTATGAAGATCTTCCTTGCCAAAGTGTAGGTCCAGGACTTCAACTTGCCTCTGGATCACCGAAAAGAAAATCCTATATCATGCATCCTATCTCCATTTCTGTTGGACTTACTGCATGGTTTTGTTTTATGCTCCTAGCAACTTATTTCTCTATTTGGATTTTTCTTCTTTTGTGAAAATGCAGATTTATTACGATTTGATCCTTGGAAGCAGATTCCATGAATTGCCAACTTTTTATGTCTGATAACGCAAACCAATGCATTTCTTTGCAGCCTTCATTTTCATTGGCGATGTTTTCATGATTGGTTTCATCTTTGTGGCTTTGTATTCATGCCATGGAATTTTTTTTCCCTTTCCTCATGTATTGTTGAGGCTTCATTTTGTATGGATGGGATGACTTTTTTTTTTTTTTGGGATTAACTTCTTGGTTTTGTGATTTACCCCCCCTCTCTCTCTCTCTCTCTCCTGTAACTACAGTTTTCTTCATTGTATGTTGAGCGTAAACATTTTGCCCCAGAACTGCATTATGTTTTTTTTTTCACCAAGAGGGAAACTTATGCACATGAAGAATTAACTCGGATTCCCCTTCAAGACAGCATGGGTGATGCAAGCTCGAGTTTTCTGATGCATTTCTGCTTGGCTCACTCCATAATTTAATTATTATTATTATTTTTGTTTCTCTAGTTCTAATTTGATTTATTCTGTGAGATTTGAGAATATAGTTGAATCTTTTTTTCCTTTTCTTTTCCTCAAGGATAAGTTTATCACATGCCTTCAGGCCATCAAACTCCATGCCTATTCCCTGTACTCGATTGTTACAAAGCATTTGATGAAATATTCGGATTCCCCTTCAAGACAGTTTGGGTGATGCATTCTCGAGTACTAATGCAGGGTTTATAACCTTTTAAATTGTTTATGTTGTATGAAGCTTAAGGATTTGTGAAAATCAGGTTTGTTGTTTAACTAGTGTACATGACTATTTAGTTTACTGTCAGCAAATGCAATGTGCGGCTTCCCAAATATTCAATTCTGGTTAGGGGTCTTTATGCATGTTATTTTCCTTCTGACCAATTGCTTATTTAAGTTACCAGTTCAAACTTTGTTGAAAAGGATAACATGCCCTCCTGATTGTAGCAAGGTTGTGTACATTATGTTGCCTTTACGGTTTTGGGCTAGGGAATCTTAATTTATTTAAACTTAGGATGCACGTGATCGGTCTCTGATCACCTGAAAGGTCTTTTTGTATGTATTTATGATAAAAGTTGCTGTGGCAATACTAATGGAAGTCTTGCAGCATTTGACTGTTTGTCAGTTGAATACTGGCTATGATAGCACTTGCACGACTTGTTGAAGCACTCGTTACACTAGACTTAAAACTCTGGGTAATGAAGTGTGTTCCTTATACGTCAGAAGAAAGAAATGCAAGGTCTTTGTTCTTTGGATAACCATCTGCCTGAAGATGTCCCGTTAATGTGATGTTCAAATGATATGTGGTTACATCTCAGGCAAGAATTTTGGCTCTAAATGCATCATATTTTCTCAAGGCTGGAGGTCACTTTGTCATCTCAATTAAGGTATCTCTCTCTCTTTGGACAGATGCGCACTCGGTTTTCTTTATTATTATTTTTTAGATGTAGCTTGTTGGATTAGAGAACTGTTGGTCACCCTTATTTTTCTTTCACATTTTCCTTAGAAATTAAGATAAGTAGCTGGTGCAAGTTCTTGCAAGCCTAGGAGATAAGCTGTGACGTCAGAAATGATCTCATCATATATGAGGGAGGGTGAAAAACGATCAATGGGAAAAAGAAACACTGAGTGTTACTTCAATGAGAAGAAACGGGTAATCACTTACTTTTCGTTTTGCTTGTTTTTGCAGGCAAACTGTATTGATTCTACTGTTCCAGCCGAGGTAGTATTTTCCCAGGAAGTGAAGAGGCTGCAGGCGGAGCAGTTCAAGCCTTCTGAGCAAGTTACTCTCGAGCCATTTGAGCGAGACCATGCTTGTGTCGTTGGTGGCTATCGCATGCCAAAGAAACAGAAAGCTGCTCCCGCATCATAAAAAGTCCCAGGCCACCTTGCCTGTTCAAATCTCCTGTCTTTTAGCGTGTCGGGATGCACTTAGAATGTCAATCTTGATGTATGTCTTTAATATTGGAACTTGGAACTCCAGTGGATTCAAGGTTTTTGGTAGGCTCTTGTAATGGACCGATATTCTGCAATGAGTTGAGCCGCTAATTCAGTTGATAGTTTTCATGTTTAATTATCTGAAACGACAATTTAATGCGTTGTTTGAATTATAAACATCTATTTTTCAGTAGAGATTCTAATATTTGATTTTCACGAGTTTAGATAAAGCAAAAAATGTCTGTACTTGTCCTGTGCAAACCTTGTGTCATAATAGGGTCGACGATAATTAATTTGAGGTTGTATGGAATGGAACACAAGTACACGACCCGCTAATTTTCTTAGATTTTTATCTTTTCCATCGAAATAAATTGTTTTCGGATGGCGAAAGGAATATCTCATTGGAAAATCTCTCACGAAATGACGATGCATATACTCGAAAATTTTCAACTTTTGTCACGGGACCTGGATCGTCTGTCATACCATATCCCTGACATATGAGAGGGGTGTTCCCTCCAAATTCAAATTTTGAACCCCCCTCACGTGGCAGGGTAATAGTATGGCAGGGGATCCATATCATTTGCGAAGCACCACGAAGGTTCTTCACGAACTCTTGTAAGTGAAATACTCATATTTTTATGACTGTTCGCTATTAAAAATTACGCAAAATCGCATGAGGCGGGTAGGAAATCTCACTAGATATTTACTAAAAATTTGTAATGAGCGCCTGGTATAAGTAAAGTAGTTGTTCTACATGGACGAATTGTTCACAGTGACCGCAGTGGCGAAATCCCGCCCACGCACGAGAAGTGCGATTTCGAGAGCTGGATAGGATTATACAATTTGCATCCTGCTCGGCGCCACGGGTGAATTGCTCATGAAAAGTTCGCAAAAGAAGGAATGCATCAGGCTGTCGCCAAATTTAGAAAGTTACTTGCAGTTCTTGCAGCAATTAGGCGGAAACCCGAGTTTTTTTTAATAACAGACGAGATTGAGTTCCCATTTTTAGTTGTAGCCAAGATCGGAGAACCGTTGTCTTCCCTGGATCTACTATACTAACATAGCATTCATCTCCTTGTTCTAGTGCTAAGCTTGGAAGAAGAAGTACAATCCTACTAAAATTGCAGAATCCGACTCCAAGCACTCCTTGTGACACCCCAAAATTTAGGGCTAGGTTAAATTTAGGATTCAGACTAATTACAGAGCCACAGGGTCAAGAGGAGCCATCAGAAAAGAAAGATCACATTTGGTAAGAATCACGGGTTAGTACATAAATCGGTTATGCTTCCGATTAAGGATCGATTGAGTGACGACCTTAATCAAGCATGGATTGATTATAATTGACATCGTCTCGCTTCAGAACGACCACAGGATCTACCTGAAGTCGACCATGGACTGAACCGTGGAACGATTTGCAAACGGACAAAGGTCGACAGTTGAACTAGCCGTGAATTCTATGAAGGTCGATTAGAACCCCATACCAGTCACACTCTAGTCAAGGACTGATCACCCGAGACTATGTGATGTGCTACTGGAATACTGCGGATCGAGATAAACCAATCCTGCATCAATTTGAATTAGTCATGAGAGGTGAACTCGATAGCGTTCGTTATGCCTCGGTTTAGGTTTAGGAACGGTGATTCCAACCCTGAACTCAATTGGCTCCTGACTCAATTGGCAACGAGACACGATCTTGAGGGCGCCAAATATGGCTACGCCTCTTGATGTGCTCGGCTATAGGTCGAATTAATTCGGCAAGAGGAAGATGGTCCGATCCTTAGTTTAATTAAGCACCAAGAATAGAGGAAATGTGTAGATGTTCCAAAAGCTTGATAGACAATATTTTTAAAGTCATAGAACAATGAATAAGAGGTCGATCACCAGACGACCATGCCATGTAAAAGGAATGCCCAAATTGCCATTGGCGCTGCTCATGATTGGCATCTATAGAATAGAATAAGACCCTAGAGACCCCATAGATAGGTGACACCAAGAACACACGAATTTATTTGCTAGTAGATTTCCCTCCTAAAATACATGATATCAAGGATTTTCTATACTTTTAGAAAAAGACGAAATTGACTGCATCATCTTTGACCAAGTCAACCTTTTACCAAGTCAAAGTCAACATTTGATCGAGTCAACCTTTGACCAAGTCAAAGCTTTGAAGAGTCAAAGCACGAATCCCTAGATGAAAAGAACAATCACGTATGTCAAGAAAAGAGTGTCTAGAATATTCTCCATTATTAAATGTAAAAGATTTGCTTGGAGAGCAAGTTGTCACATAAGGACAAAATAAGATTAGAAAAATGGTTGGCTTGAAAGTAAGCTAGCATATGAAGACGAAACCGACTTAAGGGGCAAGTCGGGATAGGAAAGTGACACGTGGAAAGAACAAAAGATAAAATCGACTTGAGGAACAAGTCAATTTTATCTTAAGAAATGAAAGTAACTTTTGGGCTTGGGGAATAAGCCAAGCATAAAAAGACAAAATAGCATTAGAAAAAGTAACTCAAGATATTTTAATACTCTAGATTAGCCATGTGACAATATTAAATAGTATCTCTAGAATATTCTACATTAATAAAAAGACAAAGGAAATTAATATTAATAGATTTAAATAAGAAAAATGAAAATGAAATACCTTAAAGTAGGCGTGAGCTAGAAGGAAGATTCTAGAGCCTAGAAAGTTTTAAGTGGCATAAAGAAAAGACGACACATGGCAAAACATGGAAAACAAGCCAAAGTTTAGAAACATATGACAAAATTGATAGAACTTGGGGAGAAAGACATGAAGTAGAAAGGTGACAAGTGTCTTAATAGAAAACTCTAGAACGTCAAGGTGGCAAGATGTCATTGGCTCTTGAAATTATGTGAGAGATCAATGATTGAGAGGAAAATGACAAACAAGTGACACCTAAGCTTGACTTGGGGAATAAGTAGCAAGAAAATAAAATAAAAATGTCTTAGAGAATAAGTCAAGGGAAGGTTCCAATGAGGTGATGCCATATGGAAGGTATGTGAGGACAAATCCGACTTGCGGAGCAAGTCAAGAAAGGCTATAAATAGTATGATCGCCCTTAGCATTTTTGGCCACCATTCCCTCTCTTCCTCTCTCAATTTCGTCTCTCTCTCTCTCTCTCTCTCTTCCTCTCCCTCTCACTTTATTCGGCCACCAAGTACTCAAGAGCTGCCGCCATCGAACCTCCATAGAGAATGATGTACTCGCACAAGGCAATCGACTAGCTTTTATCTTACGTTCGTCAATAAGAGGTAAGTGTTATCTAACCCTTATCTAGGGCGTAAAGCTTTAGCAACTCTAATGCTTGCTCGAAAAGTATATGATATGTTGGTCAAGGACTAAGTACTGCACGACGACGCGAGTCTCGTGGGGTCACTTCTAGAACCTTGGACCGTTATAATGCATACTCTCTTTGGTCTTGCTACCATTGGTGGTGGGATTATATGATACGACATGATATGTTATATGTCTCGTTCGCAAGAATGAGAGGGCCTCGCACAAATATGAAAAGGGTGGATCCACAAAATATGATATGAAAAGATGTGTACACGTCTCATCCGCAAGGGTGAGAGGGTCGTAAATGTGCGTGATATGATATGAATGTCGCGACCCTCTCGCGGAATAGGGGGCTAATGGGCCGCCCGATGTTGCCTAATTGGACACGGGCCTCTTCCAAGGTCCATTACCCAAATCGCAATGGCTGGATATACGTGGTCGACCTTCAATGCGGTCTGGTGACATGTGATATGTGTACATGCCAAGGAGTCGCCACCAATCGTTTCATGGAAGGTACGACCGGAAACCCTATCGAATAGTTGGGAGCGATTTATTCGATTCTGCGAAAATCAGAGAAGTGGGATCGGAGACTTTGTTTCGCCAACTGTTAGAGTTGACGCTCTTTCGGCACCTAAGTTGAATGATTTATCTAATACTAAGATTTCATACAGATGAGTGGGGTAACGAACCTAAATCTAGGAGTTCATACAGATAGGAGTGACTATCCTATTACTCACAATTAGTAAAAATAAATGCACAAATCGATGATCCAAACATGCGGATAAATAACATGAAAGCAGCATGGTATCCCTAATGAGGCTCTATTAGCCTAGAGAAGTATCAATCAAGGTTTAGGAGTGATTTTGACATGATTCGCCCTTAAGGGGTGAAATCGTAATTTTGAGAAATTTGGGGACAATTTGCCCCGGAAGGGCAAAATCGTCATTTCAGATGAAGTGTCTAGTCAAAAGATGGTGGAAATAGGATTGGCGGTTGTTGACACCTAAATTTTGAATTTTAGAAATTTATTTATTTAAGCACAAAATGAGAGTTAGTCATAATTCTCGCAAAAAATAATTTCCTCATGCATGGCATATTTAATTTTCTGTCAGTCATCTTCATGGAAAATCAGAGCTAATTTTTTAGTTCTAACAAAAAATCAAGCAATTTTTCATATTTAATTTTTGGTATCCATTGCATTGCACCTTCAATTTTGTCGGACTAGTGGCGAATGATCTCAAGGTGATGGTTCTAAACTCAATTTAATTAACTGGACTAAGCCCGCGGTGAATGGAAATTCGGCCAAAATTTATATGAATATCAGTAGGGTCGAAAATTGCATACCAAGATAGAATACCAATTTATCTTGAAACTTGGTGAGCAATTAAGCTAGATATTATCCCATAATATAAGAGATATCAAAAGATTTTATATTGATAATAAAGAATATATCTCTTTAGGAAGTAGCGAACCCTAGCTTTGCTCTATAAATATATTTCATGCTCACAAGTCTAGAGGAGGCCACTAAAAGATTCTTATACGGCATTCACAGTTTCGATGAAAAGAGAGAGAGAGAGCAAAAGCTTTCATGTTGGAGGGCACTTCATTATAATATACGGCTATATTGGAGGAGCATCGGAAAAAGTCCTTCAAACGCAAGAAGGAAAAGCTCACAGCAACAATGGTCTTTCTTGGATGAATTTGTCCTTTGATCTCGACGAACGGACGAATTCTCTATTTGTTCATGTTGTACCAACGAGAGATTACCATTTGATCAAGTCTAAGTGGCGCCCATCATTCCCCAAAGTCCACAATGAGAATTTCGATTAATTAAGTTTAAATTGTGGGTTCGTTTTCTGATGGTTTTTGTCCTGATCTAATAATGCAATTGCGAGCTCTTGTTCCCTGTCTTGTAGGTCTTTGGCAAATTTCCAGCGGTTACAGTCTGCCTTCATGAAGATTCCGGTGTTTCCCTTTGGATGCGCCCGCATTCTAGCACATGATGAGGGAAAGTGAGACATCCGGGTAAGAGGACAAACTGCAGACAACTCAGCGAAGCCTGACCGCAGCACCTCAAGAGGACATTCTCCTTTGACCACCAATCTGTCATGTTCTTGCAAGCTGGCGTCAGGGAGTTCAGCGTGCACCCAAGCACAATCATACTTCGTATGAGCTCCAAAGAGAGAAGATCCTCAAAGAAAAATTTACTTTGCTTCTTTCCCTTTGCAGAATTTCTGCCTTGAGACAAGTATCCTCGAGCTCACATCCAAACTAGTTGAGACGCCTTTGCGCGTGCGTCTACCATCACAACTCCACTATCCAGCGGCCTCGACGCTCCAGTTCAGCCACTATCCGCCGTGCGCAGCTCAGCCTCTACTTCGTTCAATCGTTGAAGCCGTCAAGGTTCAAACTTCGGGCGAAAGCAAATCGGCAATTTAGGTGACAATCCTTATCCAAAATATTCTGAATTTAAAAGGGTTGTATATCTTTAATTGATTGATTGCCGTTTTGATTGATTAAATTTTCAATGGAAAAATTGGGACTTTTTTCGGAAATTCAAGATACCACCAATTTGATTTAAACATCAAAGCTTAATTTTCATCACTAAATTCTGGATTTAGTCAATTCGACCTATCGCCGCTTAGGTCCGATTGGCTATCTTCAGAAAATCAATCTCAAATTTGCAAGACTGAATTTTTAAAAATAAAAAATAAAAGGGGATATGGTTTCATTGTCTTTCCTTTTTTATGTGGATGTATTATTTTCTTGATTTCGTCATATTCTGAAAATTCCTAAAAAACTTTAGTAAGATATGGTTTCCTAGAAATCCTGTCTAATTAATTTTTTAGGAAGATGAGGTTTCCTATAAGCCTTATCTCATAAAACTTTAGGCAGTCAAATCAAGATAACAAAACCACTAAGAAAATTCTCACCATGGCCGAAAATTCCAAAAGGAAAGGGAGAAAATCATATCCACGTATATCTTGTCATAGCCCATCTTTTGCATATCTTGCATCTCATATTTTCGAATATCACCTCATATATTCCATATTCTCGAAACCCTCTAGCATATTTTTTTAACCATATTTCATGCATTGCCGAAAATAAACAAAAAAACACAAAAAATGTCATTCGCATTACGTCGCATAATTTAGCTTGCATTATTATGTTTTCCCATATCATGCATCTTTGCCACGTCATTATGCCATGTCATGCATTTTTACCATGTCATTATACCATGTCATGCATCCTTGCCACGTCATTATACCATTTCATTTTGCTATGTCATTTTTTTTCATGTCATTAGTCTCATGTTTAGGGTATTCATGCTAGGTGAGTCTAATTGCTTGGTTGATTTTCTTGAATTAGAAGTTGCATGTCACTTAGTCTAATTATAATTTTTTGCATGTTATATGTGGTCCTTGCATGATTAGTTTAGTTAATTGCATTTTGTCTCATCGAATTGCCTTGTGTTGTCATTCTTTCCGCATGCTTTAATCAATTAATTAAATTTTGCATATAGGGAAACACGACGTTAACTTTGTGTGTCTTGCACTGCATCCCTTTATTTGGTCATCTATTCATGTCATTGCATTCGTGTTTGTTCGTTCATTACATCCATGTCATTCATGCTAACATCGCATTCATCCCCGTCATTTAGATAGTTTCATGTCATTGTATCCATGTCATTCATGCATTGCATTATAAAAAGAGAAAATCCCAAAAAGAGAAACACCTCATTTGAGCTTCAAAATGATTCAATTCGAGTCGTCAATTTAGGATATCTCATATGGAATTAAGGTACCGAAAGGACATTAGTTTTAATTAACTAGTGTAACCAAGTCCCCGAATCCACAATCTCTGGTTCGTAGAAGTAAAATGGTTCTCCCGCTATTTTACTTAGGTTTCTAATCAACCTACCAAAAATGATTAGTGGCGACTCCAAATTCTAAATCATTTCTAATTAATTTAAGTTGCGATTTGGTAGGGCTTGGGAGAGTCCGTATTAGGTTAGTCATTAAAATTAACCAAATAATCCATTAGCCTAGAATTTGCTTAAATTTTTAGGTCGCGACAGCGGTCAAACCAATCAATTTCCTATTTTTCGAGAATTTCGAGAATTTTTCTGGAATTTAAAAGTGATTTTACCTTTGGAGGGGTAAAATCGTCATTTTAGACGAAGATGAGAACTGAAAATCTCAAATATTAGGGTTAGTCACCCACCTGACCTAAACCCTAATTTTAAGCAATTTTCATGACTCGATCAGAATAGGAAAGACGATTTACCCATTGAGGGGTAAAATCGTCATTTGGAGAAAAGGGACGAGATTCGGAAACCCAAGCCCAAGAATTGGTCGCCTAACCGACCCTAATTCTTACCTTGGCATTATCGACTTTATCTCGCATACACAACAGATGCGACTTACCCCTAAAGGGTAATATCGTCAATTCTCGAAAGAACAGATAAGAAACCCCAAAAATAAGATCGACCAGTTGTCTGTGGTCAATCCTCAATTTTTAGAAATTTCTGGAGTATCTAGGATTTTCCCACAATTTTCCTACATTTTTTTAGGATTTTCTGGGATTTTCTAACATTTTTTAGGATTTTCTAGAAATTTTCTGATTTTTTTTTTATTTTTAAAATCATTTTCTGAATTTTTTTATTTAAAAAATGTTATTAGGACCGGGTCGACCCTACCCACTTGGGTCGGAACCCGGCCCAGGCCCGAACCCGCGCGAATCCTTCGCCCAAAACGACGCCGTTTCATGCCTTTTATTTTTTTGGTTATTTAGACTTGATCAGACGGTTCCTATTGAACCACGTGGCTATTCCACGGCCATCGGATCAACTTACTAAATCCTACGGTCCAGATTGGAAGGAGACTCGACCAGGGCCGTCCGATTGACCTATGAAATTCTACGGTCAGTATTAGAACGTAAGACTCGATCTAGACCATTCACCCTCACTAACCTAAACGACGCCGCACCATCACTAACCTAAATGGCACCGTTTCAACTCATTTTGATTCTCTGATTTTAAAACATTTTCGGATATTCGTAATTACTAATCGGACGGCCACTAATTATTGGACACGATTAATCCTAGCCGTTGGATCTAATCCGACTCGGCCTAACAGACTAACGGTCGTGCTGACTCGACACCTCCGCGGACCAACCACAGGATGACACCTTGGCCTTTGACTTGTTGACTCCACCACGTCAGCTTCGTCTTCAACTTCTCGACCCCGGCGAAATGAACGGCTGAGTACCTTCGATGATGATCCAACGGTGGAACCTTAACTAAATCGCGCGAGACCAGCACCAATCGACTCGCAATCGTCTCTAGTCTAACATACCTAAGAATCAGAGCATCCAATTCACAGAATCGTGAGCATCATGCAGAATGCCGAGTACGGCCATGGAAGTTCGATCGCTCGATTCACATCAAATCACGGCAATTCAGTCACAGGATAGCATTGATGGAGGTTCAGAAGACTTACCTCGAGCTCCGATCGAGCTCGCATGGCCTAGATTTGGCTAGGCAGGAACGAACAGGGACCAGCTATGGAGGCTAATTTCGAAGACTCGATTCAAGGTGTTCGAGCGAAGTCGATGCAAAATGAAGATGCAATGATGGTCAGTGATGTCGAGGGAACAAAACGCACATGCTAAATGTAAGAATAAATGTGAAACATGTAAGTCGCCATTGATGCACGGTGAGAAGCTCGAAACTGCGTCTCAACTTTTCCTGTGATTTCAGGCTGCGCGGTCGACGGCGATCGCTTCCTTGAAGCTGAGGCGACCTCTCAGTAACACTCAATGGCTTCGATTTAGCCTGAAAGTGGCCCAACTTGCGCCTCACAGTCTGAGCTCGAGCCCTCGACAATGGCGGTTGGAAGGCGAGCTCTCTCTCGCTTTTTTTTCTCTCTTTCTCGATTCAGTTTCTCCTCCCCGAACTAAATCAACCTCATTCTTCCTCTTTCTTGCTTTCTTTTTATATTTTTCTTCTTTGAAAAACAGTTTGCGCGGGGCGGAAGAGGGCCGGTGACCTACGCACGTGTAGACACGTGCGAAATGGTCACCAACGACCGGTGATCAACGGGAATCAGATGGCCAGTTCTGTTAAGACCTCCGGTGGTCACATTTGGCATGAATTTGGACGAATTTCATCTGAGTTCTGTCGCCGTTGACTTTTGCAGGTACCGCAGCCTGGACCGGCCGATTACTCTCCGTTCTGGCGACCATTGCTCGCGTTTTTGGTTTCGATCGATGGGGAATGACTTGAGGAATAAAACCCCTCTTCAGACTCTTCCAATCGTGGCCGTTTTCATCCTCAATTTTGCCATTGCAATCGAACTTGACACTGTTCATTCGCACGGGTTCTTGAGGAGAAAGACGACACTGTAGCGAACTGGTTTGACCGGTCCGAACAGGTTCCAAATTGTAATTTTTCAAATTAAACCCAAATTAATGGGAAAATTTTGCAATTGGACCTCAGAATCGAATTTAGGGTATGAATCTTATTAAAAAATGTGGTTTTGCCCAAAAGTTCATATGAATTTCAACAAAAACCCCAAATTTTTATTTAATTGGAATTAGGCAAATCATGAAATTGAAGGCTCAAATGATCAAATTGGACCAAATTACCTATGCCAATTGATTCAAAATGGTGAAAAGCATTGGGTAGTGATTTCAATTTGTATTGGTAGTCCTTGAATTGAAAGTAATTTCAATTATGCCCAATTTCATGGACTAAAATGCAATTTAGTATACAATTTTGCCCTTTTTTTTTGTCTAAAGCTGCACGATATTTACTTATCATGGAGGGCGAAAATTACATGATAGATGGGCCTCTAATTCAAGAAGGGCCCGAAGCACAATAGGGGGATAGGAAGACCAGTTACAAGGTAATTTTTTCCTTCTATATGCTTGACAAACCCAATGGGCCACTCTGTTAGCCTCTCCATAGCAGTGCCTAATATTCACGCCAAGTCCAGCACTTCTTAGGGTTTGAAGACATTCGTTGAGGACAGGAGTCGTCTGCCCTGAGGTGAGAAAGGATCGCTGTTCCAACTGAGAAGATCGTCGATCTGCCGGAAGGGAAAGCAAGAAGGTGAGGTCGTCCACTACATTAGCACAATCCGATTCCATAATTAGTGATTGCAAGCTAGATTGCTGTTCGGCTCGAGAGAGTTGATGATTAACCCAGAATTTAACGCCTTCCTTGCAGGCTAGTGCTTCAGCTTGCTCTGAATCAGCGACGAAAACATTCTTAACGAAGCCATCAACACATCTACCTTGGTCATCGCGTAGAATACCAGCGACCACACCCAAGGCCTCACCTGGAATGCATGATGCATCGACATTCAATTTTTGTGTCCCAGTTGGAGGAAACCGCCATTGCTTCGATAGGTTTTCCCCTTCTACCTTTCTATTTGGTTGCCGCCTGTAGAAACTAGCATTATTGGCATGCGCAATATAAACAGTATGTTCTAGGTCCAGAGATTGTTGGCGAAAGACAAACGCATTTCTTGCTTTCCATATTTGCCACAGAAGATGGGCAATGAAGGGCACAGACGGTTGGTTTGATACAGATTTTTGCAGCAAGTATACCAACCATGCTTCAATCCTCGTTATGGTTTACGGATCAATCGGCATGTTAACTAATGGATGCGACCATACTTGTGTTGTCCAGGGGCACAATAATAACAGGTGTTCAACAGTCTCGGGGGCTTGATGGCATAAACTACAGCTCGAATCAGGTATGATATCTCGATGAAAAAGATTAGCTGCAGTTGATATAGCATTATGACACACCCGCCATAAGAAATGGCGGATCTTAGGAGGCACCTGTAACTTCCATATTTGACTCCATAGCCGAGGGGGGGGGGGGCTGATAAGAAGTAGATGGACGCACCTGCATAGGTTTTATAGGGCTGGAACTGTGAAGCACACGATATACAGTTTTGACTGTGTATTGACCTGAAGTAGTGTGAGCCCACAACAATCGATCTTGGGAGTCTTGGTCTGTGAGAGGAATTGTCATTTTCTCTTGAACTCTTTCTGATGAGAAATAAAGACAGAGAAGATGTTGATCCCATTGAAAAGATGGGGTAATGAATCCAGCTAGCATCTTAGGTTCGGAAGGAGCTGATTCACCACCGATAGGTCCAGTTGGGAGCCAATTATCATAACGAACTCTGATTCTGTTTCCATTACCAACTTGCCAACGTACAAAGGGAGCAATAGAGTCGCGGCTGGTTAATAGGCTTTGCCATCCCCATGATGGCCTTGTCCCCTTAGTGGCTTCCCAAAATGAACTACGTGGGAAATAAAGACCCTTCAATAAGGTAGCCCAAAGGCTAGTTGGGTCTGAATGGAGTTTCCATGCAGTTTTGCCAAGCATTGCATGGTTAAAGCAAATAAAGTCACGAAACCCAAGTCCCCCATCTTGTTTACTACTTTTAAGGAGGTCCCAGGTACGCCAATGCAACTCGGAACGCGCCTCTTTATTAGACCACCAAAAAGCTGCAATCCTTCTTTCGATGGCCCGGAAAATTGAGAGAGGTACCTTGAAAACTGACATGGCATGCTGAGGTATAGCCTGAACAACTGCCTTAATTAAGACTTCTTTCCCTGCAAATGAAAAAAGGTTTTCCTTCCAGCCTGCCAATTTATTCTGAGCTCGTGCCAAAATCCAGGAAAACATTCCCTTTTTTGTCCTACCCCAGTAAGAGGGAAGGCCTAAATACTTTCCTGTATGAGCTATCTCCGAAACCCGCATCTCATAAGCTAGAAAGTTCCGTAGCCATTCTTGACATCCCAGGCTAAAAAACATCCCAGACTTATTCAGGTTTATGGCCTGTCCCGAAGCATAGCAATACTGGTTCAAAATCTCACTTAAACTTTGGCATTCAGCTATCTTGGCATCAAGAAAGAAAATAGAGTCATCTGCAAACAGAAGATGTGATAGAGTAGGGCAGTACCGATTTAGCTTTATGCCTTTTAGACGCTCTTCTTGGACAGCCTTGGCTATCATACATGATAAAACATTCGATACTATAATGAATAGATAGGGCGAGAGCGGGTCACCTTGCCTCAAAACCTCGCGAGGGGTGGAACTCTGGTAAGGGGGCACCATTCAAAAGGATACTAAAAGAAACAGATTGAACACAAGCCTTTATCCAAGAGACCCATCGAGTCACAAAACCCATTCGAAGTAAACAAGCTTCTAAGAAATCCCATTCAATTCGATTGTAGGCCTTCTTCATATCAAGTTTCAAAATAGCCTGTTTTTTTCGGCGAATTCGAAGTTGGTGAAGGATTTCCTGGACAATAAGTATGTTGTCCTGTTTTTGTCTTCCTGAAACAAAAGCACTTTGTTCCGGGCGTATAAGAACTGGTAATAGGGGTCGGAGACGATTAGCCAGGACTTTAGAGCAAATCTTGTAAGAGAAATTACATAAACTGATCGGCCTATATTGTTCTAAACTCTCCGGATGAGGCACATTGGGTATAAGAGTGATATGTATTCGATTTATAGATGGAGGAACATACCAGTGTTGAGAAAACCATTAACCATTTTGAGAATATCTTGATGTATGGTATCCCAATGGTGTTGATAGAACAAACCGCTAAGCCCATCCGGTCTCGGTGCTTTAGCTCGTCCTAGTTGAAAAACTGCCAACCGAACCTCTTCTAAAGTAGCATTTTGAGTTAGACTATCATTCATAGCTTCGGTGACGATATGAGGACAATGAGCAAGGATTGGATCAAACTGACGATTACCCTGGGTGTAATACAAAGCATCAAAATAGGATAGGATGTGATTTTGCAGCTGTAAGTGATCTCGAATCCAAACCCCTTGTGTTGTCTTAAGCATTGAAATCCGGTTTTGAAGTCGTCTTTGGACAGCAGTAGCATGGAAGAACCTTGTGTTTTTGTCCCCATAAGATAGCCATTGTATTCTAGATCTAAGTCCCCAATATTGTGTTAGAGATATGCCCTAAAGCAATTATGTAATAGTTACATATTGGGTATATCCGTTGCACTTCTGATTTCTTATCAGTGGCAAAGACGTATTTATTCATTTGTCCAACTATAAATGAATAAAATCCATAAGATCAGTTGCAACCGAACATATTCTTAAGACGTTGAGAATATGTGTGACAGGTTTACGGTTAGACTGAATCTTTAAAACAGTTCCCGATCAATGGATTATTGAATGGATATCAATGATCCTGTTGAGGTCGGTATGTTCTTAACTTCATAATTAAGTATCAGATACTTAAGGGAATGACGAGTCACAAGTCATTAGGTATTGCGATATCCGAGTTAGAACATAGGTGCTTGTATCGGACAAGTTCACTGAACGTGACACGTATTGAATGATTAGCGACATGGAAGCTTTTTGCGTGGTCAATGTCTAATCGTTCATGCTTTGGTCTTGTGTAAATAATCCTTAGACCTGAGGTACAGTGTTGACTTGTGTGATAAATGGCTATGGTTCACAAGTGCGCATATTGGCGGGTCGTTGATTCGTCTCTGTACTTGATGGTCGTAGTTCAGGCACATACGAAGTCACATGTGTACGCAATATGGAATCTGTCTCCTTATTAATAAAGGTATGATGTCCTATGTGATCTAATTGTAATAATGCATTGAAATCCTCGGCCGGGGTTATGATTGAGAATGAAATGTTCATGTCTCATATAAATGCATGTCAAGTTAGATTTGTACATATGATCGAATTGGTGGCTTGACAAATATTCCATGGCCTTTGTTCGATCGGGACATAGTTAGACAGAAGGATTGAATTACACTGTAGCCAAAGCTGACAGGTTCATAATGTTCTTAAAAAGAATTCACACTGTCTGGGTAGCCATGACATATTGCTAGATGTCACTCGTGGCTTGTAGGACCTAGAGGATGATCGGGACAATCAATTCTCTTGGAAGTACTAATGTGTTAGTACATGTCTTACTGCCAGCTCGGTGATGAACCTAGGAATGTCACACACCTTAACCAATACATGACAACGCATTGTGGAAAGACGACATTGCAAATTTGTTTGCAATTATACCAATTAGTTGGGTTGAAATTAAATTAAATGAGATTTAATTTTATTTCTCTTTTTGGTCACTTGCACGTGTATATACGATGTACACGTATGCTCTACGTATTTGTATGTTATACGTATTTGTACGTTATACATATTTTACTGTTTGGTAACCTCTTTTAACTCTTGTAATAATAATAATGGTTATTATTATTTTAACACCTTTGTTAGTGCTATTTTTTAAATAGCATTTTTGTATTGTAAAATGTTAGTGCTAATTATAAATTGTGAGTGCTATTGTTAGATAGCATTTATAATTGTTAGTGCTAAATTTAAATGGCATTTATTTATGATAAATTGTGAGTGCTATTGTTAGATAGCATTTATATTTGTTAGTGCTAATTTTAAATGACATTTATTTATGATAAATTGTGAGTGCTATTTTTTGATAGCATTTATAATTGTTAGTGCTATTTTTAAATAGCATTTTTGTATCATAAGATGTGAGTGCTATTTATAAATTGTGAGTGCTATTGTTAGTGCTATTTTTATATGGCATTTATTTATCATAAATTGTGAGTGCTATTTTTAGAAAGCATTTATTATATGTTAGTGCTATTTTATAATACAATTTATTGGAAGGTGTTTTTGGCTATAAAAGGATGGCAAGAGTTTTGAGGTTGGGGTTAGCACATTTGTAGAGTGAGCAGATTTTTGAGAGCTTTGAGAGAAGAACACAAACACTCTCTATATTCTCATAATTTTGAGTGACCAAAATATACCAAGTTCGGAATATTGATTCCGTAAATTGGTTTGGAATATTGATTCCGCATATTGCTAGCACAATTGTTGTGGAATTATTAGTCGTCTCCCGTTCGTCAATTGGTGGTGTGTCTGAACTAGAGGCCCGACACTTGTGGGGCTGAGATCGAAGAACATCGAACCGACACCTCCGTTTCAAGCACGCTACAAGAGGTAGTGAATTTACTCCCTTTGGTGCTTTGTGATTTTTCGATTGAAATGCACGAAGTACGCCTCTGGAGATACATGTATGGGTTGTTATTTATTTCCGCTGCGTTTACTATTTTTTTATTTTCCCGTACGTGTTACGTGAATCCCAACATATTGTTCCTCTTGTTTCCATAACTTGTCAATTTCATTCTTGATATGCGAAATACTTATCGTGTCAGCAAGTGTTGCTCTTGGCTGATTTGTCATCGTCTCCAGCTGCCTTTAGAGCAAGGAAATGGCAATAGCAGCATTAGGAAATTGCGAACGACTCCATTTAGCTAAGCAACGCGAGACTCGACATAACTTTACGGGACAAGAGTCATTGACATGAGCCGGAGACATCCATACATCTCTAACGACCCGAAGACAATCCTCAGAGTCATTCCAATATGCCTCATACTTGAACCGACGCTTTCGAGATGATGATTGATAATTCAAGGGGAGCAGAAGGGGACTATTGTGACATTCTGATTTCCAGTCATTTTGAGACTATTCAATGAGAATATATCTAGTGATGTATTTCAGTCATATTTCGCTCGGATCTGATCAATCTCGAGTTAACTGACCAAAAGGGAAAGGCTAACGCAAGATAAGTAAGTGGACCTAGGAACTCGGATAGGAAATGACGCTTTGACCATAAGGATTGTCGAGGGAACATTTAGAGCCATAAAAGGCCGATCTAAGAACGATTAAGGAACCCATTGCTAGCGTTATGCGATTGGAGCGCGGGTGATGCCGCTTAACCAATTCATAATTTGCAAAATTTTCTTAAATCGAACGATGACGATCAAGACCGTCGGAACTAGTGATAGACCCTCGCAATTACATGACAACCAAAGTCGCCACGAACTGACGAGCCCTGAGTGTGATATAAGTCACAGAGTCGATACGCGAAACGTCTGCAAAAGCCGCCCGTTGGTTCGAGATAGGCTGAAGTCACATTCAATAGAGAAATGAATCAGAGATGAGTCTCGAAATTCGAAAATGGAAAATCAAGAATTCCAACGTTTCATTTGGATTGGACGCCGTCTCGTCGAAGAAAATTTGAATTGGAAAAATCGAGGTTTTGAGCGTCGGGGGTAAAATGACCATTTTGCCCTCAAGCTTTGGTCTTCTTTCTAGCTTTGGACGGGGGCATTTTGGTCTTTCACACACCCCTAGCTGCCGAAAATGGGAGTGAATGGCAGCCATTGGATTGCTTCTTGATGGACTACAAGACAAGTGTCAAGAGATCAACCACTTAGCATTAAATACTTACCTTTTAACCTACCATTCTTTGGGGTTTGACCTCAATTGGGTAAAAGACCTCTCTCTCTCTTCTTTGCCTTCTGCCGAGTCCTCCTTCGCGACACCCTCTTCTTCTTCTTCCTTTTTCTTTTTCACTCCTTCTGTTGCGAGCTCCCTTGACCCGATCAGTTCTGTTCGCTGACTTCGGCCGACTCGACCACCACCACCGGCGACTTCCAGCCACAGCGCCTGCCACCCCGACCAAGCTCAGCCTCTTGTCAAACTCCTCGAAGTGGAAGCTCGGCGTTTGGACCACCGAGCAGCTCCGGCCAAGCTTTTCCCCGCCGGTCGACGGAAAACACTACAATCTGAGGTAGGTCACGATTTTGACCTCTTAGGACCACTAATCCTTGGAATTTCTTGTTCAAATTTTGCAGAGGTCTAGTAGACTTGTATGTGAAGCTGTGGTAAAAAGGGGAAACGAAAATATTGACGTTCCATTGTTCTTTGGTTGCTGTGAATTGAGGCCAGTTTCTGCCGGTTTTAGGACTTGAGGAAGATGGCGCCATTCAAGGACTTCACGATGTCGTCTTAATCCAAAATTTTCGGTGAGACTTCCTTACTCATGTATTGAGCTGTTGGTGATGAGTTTGTGGGTTAAAGTAAAATTCGTGGGCTGATTTAGGAAGGGCAGAACAGAACCGAAGCTTGCCATGTTCGGTTCTGTTCTTGCCGAGCCATTAAGGGCTGTTGGATTAGGATTTGAGCTGGGATTTCTTTTTAGCGACGTATTAGGTTGTCCTTGGTTATGTCCCTAAGGTTCTTGCTTAGTAAATTGGCATTTCGACGAGGAAAACTTGATGATTTGAATGGATTTTGGTGCTAGGTGCTACTGCCCTGTCTTGATTCATTGGAGCCGAACCCTTGTGGACCTTGGGAAGTAATTTGTGTTTATTCTAGAGCAAGGTAAGGGGTTCCTAAACTTTAGTTAGGAAGAGTGGACTCAATTGGACGAGTTAGTCGGGAAATGAGATTGATATTGGAGAATTGTCTCGTGACTTTACATTGTGTGTTCTTGATTGATATCAGAGATTTATATGCATGCTTCTTGATTGGAATGCCACTATGATTTGTCTAAGTCGATGAACTCGCATGCTTTAAATCATTGGTTCAATGTATGAACTATATTCGATCATGAAGTCTATCTTGGGATTGGTTCTGGCATGTTTGAGGATGGTAGCACCCTGATGCGTCATATACGCGGGGTTGAGATAGCCAAGGTCCTGATGCGCTGAGTGACGCATGACGGATATTGAGTTGAGTCGACATTGGCCTAAGCCGAGACTGAAAACCTGAGCCGTTTACGCGGGTTCTCAGTGAGAGGGGTATGAGGCGTAAGTACGCGGACCGAGCCTGATGCGTTGAATTGGAAAGAGCTGTGGAGTGGTTTGACTTGAATTGCATATTTGACTCATATAACTATTTGCGTTGGCTTAGTTATGTGCTTGAGGCTTGTTTGCTCTTATGTGCTATTTGAGACTATTTGATACTTTATGTGGTTGTCGTTGCTCTTTTGTCGTGATTGACTGCTTGTTTGAGTGTACGGTCGGCCTAACTTGGGGTTAGGGCCTCTTTACTGAGATTTCGATCTCACCCCGTCGTGGGACCATTTCTTTTCCAGATCCTAGATCGTAAGGATGCTACCTACCAGACTTGGAGATCCGAAACAGATGACTGCTTTTTGGGAGGAGTTCCTTGACGATCGAGGAACTATTTTTGTGCGAAAGACCACGGTGGTCTGGGTAGATGAGGCTGACGCGAAAGATGTTCCTCATAGGTTTGAGGCCTGGTTTCGTCGCGTGGGTGGAGTGACTATTGGGCCACTTAGGGCCGTTGATGTACCTCGTAGGGCAGTTCCCAACTTTTGTCATCCCACTCGGGATTCTATAGAAGTGGATGGTTCGGTGGCGGGTTCGGTTAATGCACCAGAGAGGACCCCGACTCACGAGGATACCATCGAGGTGATCGAGATAGAGGTCTGTGAGGGCGACTTGGTGGAGCGACCTGAAGATGTCACCATGGAGGATACCTTGGAAGATTCTATTGAGGTTCAGTCCGAGACCTGGTCTGAGTATGTGCCCACGGAGGATACTGAAGCGTCCGACGATTCCAGTGCTTCGACTTAGGAGCTGCAGTTAGGTTGGATGGTACTTTTTGAGTGGCCTCAGAGTTGTCTTTTTGGGAGGTGTAACTATGTAGTCGTTGTACTGGCTTTCTACCCGACCTTCTCGCCGGTCTAGGTGACCTGCGCTTTTGTATGAACGCCTTTTAGAAGTAAAGTGGTCATATTTAGTTATTGCCTTGCTTTACAGGTTTCCCCATTTTATTGTTTTCGAAGGGGTTGTATTCTCGCTTCCTCTTGCTAGCTCTCGCGTTTTATTTAGTAGCAGTGGTATCCTGGGACTTCGAGAGTCTTTGTTACGGGGGTTGTCGCGTCCTCGTGTCGAGGGAAGGCGCGGGGCGTGACAACTATGATCCGAACCCACTGGCGGTAAAGCAAACACTTCAGCCTGCAAACACAGAAGACGCCAATCTAAAGAGCAAAACGCTCGGTCCAACCTTTCCTCGACACATTCGGGACCCACTCTAATGTTAGACCACGTGTAGGTACACCCTTTAGATTCAATCTCCATAAGTGAACATACCGTTAGGAAGTCTCTAAAGGCTGTCACTCGATAGTTGTCAATTCCCCGACCTCCTGATTTCTCCCATACATAAAGCATTTCATTAAAATCACCTATGCACAACCATGGGTGTCGAGCATGCTGATGGATACCCCGTAAAACCCGCCATAGGTATTGTCTCTCCTGAAAAGAGTTATGAGCATGAACAAAAGTAACCTCCATAGTAGTAAGACTATCACAATCAGTAAACAGAACGTGAATGTACATAGCTGAGGTAGAGAAAATATGCACATAAGCTGTCTCAGTCCAAAATAAGGCTAAACCTCCTGCCTTGCCAACTGGGGGGACAGTAAAGCCATGCAAAAAATGGAGTTTCCTTTGATGACGAAGGACAACCACATCTGGCTGCTTTGTCTCCATAAGAAACACCAGGTTGGGCCTATCTCGAGCTACTAGAGCTCGAAGCTCACGAACCGTTAAAGGATTGCCCAGCCCCAGGTAGTTCCATGCCAAAAGTGTCATGGAGTATGTGGTAGCTTATTAGGGCTAGCTACCGGAGTCCGTTGAGGTAATTCCTCCTGCGAAACTGGTGGGTCAGTGAGCTTAGACTCATCAATCAAACTTGGCAGGACTGATATGTCATACGGAGAATATCGCTTGGCCTTTTTAGTAGAGAAACCAACGATCTGCTTCCCTTTCTGTTTTCGAGATGCCTTGACCGCAGCTTGAATTGGCTGATTGAAACTTAAATTCTCTTCAGAGCTCTGCTGTTGATTGGAGGGTAATGTAGTAGGACTAGCAATTTTGCCCAATTTATGCAATTAAACATTCTATGCGGACAATTGGTTAAATTGCAATAAGAGACAATTAGATTGAATGTCAAGATCCTAAAAAATGCCAAAATTAAAAATTAAAAGACTCAATTGACATTTTTTTACCAAATTCAATCGTATGTGTAACAAAGGAACACGCAAAATTGAATTTGATTTTGGACTTTTGTGAGGTCAAAAGACAGGGGATTTAAAAGAAAAATATTGACTATTTTTCCATATTTTTGTGACCTCAAATGCTATTTTTCTTGAATTTTCAAGTATTTTCCTAATTTCCAAAAAATATTAAAAAATGCGAAAAATTATTATTTTTTTGTCAAAAATGGTTCTTTAGGCTTGGCCAAGGCCACCAAAGTTGATTTTACAATTTTTTTTGACTTTTTATGAATTTTTTTATGAATTTTCTAAAGATAAGCTAAAAAAAAGCTGATTCAAAATTAGGTGTTAACAATGAAAAGTGGAGAGATATGCTTACATGAAAAGGAATCGGAAACGATTTGTATATGATATGGTTGCTTGCATTATGGTTTGTACCTTTAGCTTGCTTCCTATGTTTGGTTTAGAGATACGCGTACTGAGATAGTTGTATCTCACCCCTTAACTTTCCAAACTTGTAGGTAATGGCAAGTATGCCATCCTCTTGTTTGGTAAAGTCATGTCCATAGAAATTTCCTGTGTTGATATCGTGGAGGAGGATCCTTTTGATAAGAAAGTAGTAGCATGAAGATGGATGGTGCATAAACCCTAGGTGATTGACTGGTCTGGAAGAATTCTTGGAAGCCCAAGTACTATTTTTTAGGGCAGCTCAAGTACTAAAGTAGCCTCCCAAGCCCATGAAGCATACGAGATAGAGAGGCTTCTAAATTCTATGTAAATATTATGCAAGGAAATGAAATATAGTATGATGCTGAAATGTCTTCCCTGGTTTCCTCGCTTAACGAATAATTTACAGAATTAATTGCTTCCGCGTGCGATTGTTAACAATCATATAAAGAAAAAGAGATGGAAAAATATTAAGGTCGATTATGAGGACGGTGCGCTTGGGACACCATACGTCCTCCCCCGCAACGTCGCGGTTTTGTGATCATCGTAATGTCTCAGATTATAAACGGTGTAAGCAGTAGAGCTCTTGGAGGGATTCAAGAGACCGAGAACCCTAAAGGAGCTTACGCCTCCTATCGTGGATACAAGGGTCGGGTCGGGGACGTCACACTTCTGAGTTCATATAACCTGGAAGAGAAATGTAGATGTATTTATTCAGCAAAGTCGATAGCTTTCCTACTAAAAGCAGACTTTCAATAAAGCTACTTAAATGTCCTAAATCCATCGCAATTTGATGCAACTGCTATATGCCGAACATATTTAAAGGATGGAGGGTTGTGATTAGCCTGTCAACCGCTTTGATCGCTAGAATCTCTTCATGCTGCCCTTAGAGTTCTGACAATCATTCTATAGGATGAATTCTCTATTTCTGTGATGTGCATTCATGTGATTTTGTCGGCAATCCATGCCTTTTTGATTCACCCAAAACCAAAAAATTGAGGAACCATGCGGACACGTGAATGCATGCCTATCGGTGCATATATGGCGATGATCCTATCGTCCAAAGGGCAATAAAAAGCAGAAAATCGATTGATCTTATATGTTACCTGTCCTTGTAAACCCACTGCATAAAGTTTATCCCTGATAAAATGCAACTGAGCTGCAACTTCTGTAATGTTCATCCACTCTTTGCGTGTTTCGACTGAGCAGGAAACTCCGATTGCATAGACCATCTCCAGACATTCACGAGCTGCATCACCTCTGCCAGTGTCCAAATGGCTCTCCATTTCTTGAAGTAGAAGAGGATCGGTAATCTCTAGGAGTTGTTCAGGCAAGGCTTCTTTGACGAAGTTATGAAGGTTTAAATTTTCTCCGAACATTTCATTTGTTGGACTCACGCCCGTGAACATCTCAAGCAAGATAATGCCATAACTATAAACATCGCATTCTCTTGAAACCACACTTTCCGTTCCATATTATGTGTTTCATTCGGATTTCCAAATAAAAGGTAAGTAATAGCAGCACAAGCAATTGAGGCAGAAGGAAATAGTGCGCACACACTTGCTGCATTTTTATTGCGTATAATGTGTTCATTTGCCTTTGGGGGACAGAGGAGAGGACTCACCTGGAGCAGCATAGCCGATGGTTCCTCTTACACCAGCTGAGCTCCTCTTCGCTTTAGCATCATCGGTGGATTCAAACACGACCTTCGCCAAACCAAAGTCTCCAACATGTCCAACCATTTCGGCATCTAGCAGGACATTGCTTGGCTTCAAATCACAATGTATAATAGGGCTTTGCAAGTGGTTATGGAGATAATCTAATGCTGAAACAACATCGACGGAAATATTTATCCTCTGGATGAGACTCAACTTTTCCGCATTCCCACCTAGATGAGCTGATGATGGTCTTGGATGAAGCCAATCTTCTAGGCTTCCATTGACCATGAACTCATAAACCAAGGCCTTAAACTCATTGCCCCTATAATCAATGCCTGAGCATACTGTGAGGACTTTCAAAAGATTACGGTGTCGGACGTTCTTTAAAGCCTCACACTCGGATAAGAAGCTCTTCACAGCTCCATGAAGCATCAAATTAAGTACCTTCACAGCAATAACGGTTCCATTCTCATCGACAGCTCCCTTGTAAACAGATCCAAAACCGCCGACCCTAATCAAGTTATTTGAAGAAAATGCATTAGTTGCTTTAAGGAGAATTCTGTAAGATAGATTCAGTGACGAATCATCTCTAGAACTTGAAATTGGTTCTATTCTTTTCTTTTTCAACCAACGAAAGTACAAAAGAGCAAGAAGAAGAGCTATTCCCGAAACTCCGAAGAAAATTGAGATGGCAAGTTTCCATTTAGGGATTAGTCTCCGGCCAGAGTTCCTAGAACCACATTTTCGGAGATGAAATTCGGGCATTCCTGCACAAAGCTTGTCATTTCCAGATACAAAAGTAGCACTGACATTACTAAAGACTCATTTAGTGGGTAATGCGCCTTCAAAATTATTGTAGGATAGATTCAGGATCTCCAATAAGTGAAGTGCCTCGAAGAACTCTGGAATTTGGCCAGTTAAATTGTTGTGTGAAAGATCTAGCTCCTTGACATTCCTCAACATGTTAAGAGATGAAGGAATTGAGCCTCGAAAATAGTTTTCCTGCATTTTGAGCACTTCCAATCCAACACAACTGCCAAGACTAGTCGGAATGTCGCCTTCCAACATGTTTCTAGAGACATCCAGTTGAGCCAAAAGATTCAATTTCCCGACTTCATTAGGTAGGACACCGGCGAGATGGTTCTGAGACAAGTTCAGAAATATAGACAGTGATGATAGACCTATGAACTCTGGAGGTATAGTACCATTCAAGTTGTTACTAGAAAGATCAAGCTCCACCAAACTTCGGCAATCTGATAGACGTGAAGGAATGTAACCATAAAAATTATTGTGATTGAGATGGAGTCGTGCCAACTTTGCTAGGTTTCCTAAGGAAGAAGGTATTGCTCCAGAAAACTCGTTATACGATAAATCCAGTTCCACTAAGTTATGAAGATTTCCAAAAACTACGGGCACCATACCTGAAAACCCGTTGTGTTGCAAAAACAACCTTTCTAAGTTGCCGAGATTTCCGACTCCTCGAGGAATCGTGCCAACCAGTAGATTCTGGTTCAGCCACAATTGCGAGAGAGTAGTGGACAAATTACCGATGCACTTGGGCAACGTCCCGCCAAACCTGTTGTCTTCCATGAACAAGCCCCGTAGGTTGGTGGCGTTAGTCAACGAGCAAAGGAAGCTCAAATCACTGTATCCTCCGCTTCCCAGATAATTGAATTCCATCGTCAACATTTGGAGTTTGTTTAAGCGGCCCAAAGGAGGCATGTTCCCCGAGAGCTTGTTCGAATCGGCTAGGAGCAACTCTAAAGCGGTTGCATTAGATATTGACAAAGGAATCGCTCCAGTGAATCGGTTATCGGAAACTCAGAAAAACTCAACGTTTGGAAGAGCTATATTGGCAGGAAGAGTCCCTTGTATGTTGTTTCCACAGATGGAGAACAGCGTCACAGCAGAAAGATTGAAGATTGATGGAGGAACCGTGCCCGACAACCAGTTTCCTCCTACAGCAAGCAATTTGAGTTTGGTCAGTTTTCCTAGAGCTGAGGGTATCTTCCCACTTAATTCATTCCCACTGAGACTGAGAATCTCCAACGACGACATGTTTCCAAAGGAAGAAGGAACGGTTCCCCCTACATAGTTACCACGTAAAGAAAAAAATTGAAGCTCCAGCAAAGAGCCAATTTCGACCGGAATTTTTCCAACCAGCCGGTTGCCTCCTAGGCGGAGCCATGTAAGGCGAGTGCAACCCGACAGGTTTTTTGGGATTTCGCCTTCCAATGAGTTGTTGAATAATTGCAAGACACGTAACCTGTGCAAAAGGCCGACTTGTTGCGGGATTTTGTCGTGGAAACTATTGTTGTTTAGCATCAAGACTCTCAAGAAGCTCAAGTTTCCAATGTGAGGGGAAATGGATCCCGACAGCTTCAGGTCTTGTAGGTCTAGTTCCGTTACTCTGTGGTGCAGGCGACCGCACCTGACGCCATACCACCGACAGTGGTCGGTTGTATGGTTCCATGAACTCAGCGTCCCGTAAGGATCCTCGGTTATCATGCTCTTGAAGGCAATCAATGCGACCTTGTCTGTGATGTTATTAACTGAAGAGACCAGGCTAATGAACGGCAAGAGCACTACTACACATGTGAAAAATAGACGACATGGCAACGAGAACTCGAGGAAAGACAAGTTGAGAGGCTCCATAGCACTTGCCGGGAAATCTTAAGTGAAACCCGAAGAATGTAACGAAGTTGAACAAAAGGAATTTTCGGGATCATGAAGCCGGATTGAAATTTGTATGGACAAGCTTCGATGGAGAAGATTCAAATCTCAGCTGTGCACGCCAAGTTGATTAGTCATCCCGCCCCATATATCACCGCAAATTTCTAGTAAAATATCTCGTTTTGTTCACTAGCGAATGAATCGCCTTCATGCAATCAATTGACGATGGTTACGGAATGGACTAACGTGATAAAAACGCAAAAAAAGAAAATAAAAGTCATAGTGGATGCGTCCCATTTAACTTTGAAGAATCATATAATGCATTAAGTATTCGACTATTCACCGAAGCAGCATTTGGACAAAGGCGGGGTTAGTGCATGAGTATAGCCACCAGTAAATTATGAAGTCATCCTTCAAAATCAACTAGTATTCTACTATTAACCGGAATAGCATTCAATAGCCGCGGTGTACACATTGAGTATTCGCAAAAGGAACTCAAAGTATGTTAACTTGATTCAGGCGGATTCGTTAACTCCAAAATAATCGGATTTTAGAGCAGTGAAAGCTTGATTATAAAGCTCATGGAAATTGAATAATTTTGATTAGACAATTGAAAGTTTAGATACTCGATTAGGAATTTGGGTTAGTTCAGGGATTAAAAATAGAATTTTATCTAAACACTACAAAAAAAACACGGTTTTTGCCACGAATAATTATCCACGAAACAATTTCGTTGCAAATTTGAAACTAAATTTGCAACGAAAAACAAATTCGTTGCAGAATTGCAATGAAATTAGGCACGAAAATATTTCATCACTAATTTGCAACGAAAATATAACTTCGTTGCAAATATTGCAACGACATTAAAAATTTGTTGCAAATTTTGCAACGATATATAATTCGTTGCAAAATTTGCAACGACTTTTTAATGTCGTTGCGATATTTGCAACGAAATTAGGCACGAAAACATTTCATCACTAATTTGCAACGAAAATATAACTTCGTTGCAAATATTGCAACGAAATTATATTTGCGTTGCAAAATTTCCAAACGAAATTAGGCACGAAAACATTTCATCGCTAATTTGCAACGAAAATATAACTTCATTGCAAATATTGCAACGAAAATATAACTTCGTTGCAAATATTGCAACGAAATTAAAAAGTCATTGCAAATGTGCAACGAAATCATATTTTCGTTGCAAAAATTTGCAAATGAAATTACGCGCGAAAACATTTCATCACTAATTTACAACGAAAATATAACTTCGTTGCAAATATTGCAACGCAATTTGCAACGAAAAAAACAATTCATCGTACTTTGCAACGGAACTACACATTCGTCCCAAATTTAGCAATGAATAGATATCTCATCGCAAATATTTGCAATGAAAAAAACACTTTCGTTGCACCTTTTGCCACGGACTAGTATTCGTGGCAACATTAGCAACAAAAAACCAATTTCGTGGCAAATGTTAGGGCGGAAGAATTCAAATAAATACATGTTTCCAACGAAAACGTATTATTTCGTTGCAAAATTTGCAACGATGTATTATTCCTGGCAAATTTTGCAACGAAAAAATATGTTCGTTGCAATTTTTACAACGAAAAATGATTTCGTCGCAACGTACACAGTAAACTCAGTGCCCGGACATTAAAATAAATAAATATTTGCAATGACAATAATATTTCGTGGCAAAAGTTGCCACGAATTAAATTCGTTGCTAAAAAGCACCGACACTTTTTCGTTGCTAAGGTTAGTTTTTCGTCGCAATTATCGTCACAAATTTGCAACGGTACTCTTTTGTCGCTAATTGCGTGGCTGATTAAGTTTCCCCCTTTAAAAACCCTGACCTTTTTCTATGTGTCTGCACTCTTGTATCTCCCTCTCCGCAGTCCGGCACCCTTGTCTTTCGGCCACTCTCTTCATTTTGCCTCCTGTCTTCTCCCTTCTCCATTTTCATTCGTGTCTTATGGTAATGGTAGAATAAATTATTATTTATTTCATCATTTTCTTCCATCAAATGCCGTAAGTTTCATGAATCTTACGTAATTTTTGTTTTTCTTATTTTAGGTACATGTCAATTTGGAGATTTCGCAATTCAAGTGGATCTTGCGATTTTCATCAAACGGACCACTTTATCGTACAAAATATTCAGTCTAATACTTCGGTAAGCCTTATTGACATTGTAACTTTTTTTTTTTTATATTGAAGTAAAGTAGATCTTATAAGTCAAGACGTTTGTATTGTAATGTAAAATTAGCAATAATATTTACAACTTTTTTCCGCAAAAACGTTAATATAGGGTGGCGGACTCCCGGTAAATGTAGGGGAGAATTTTTTAGCATTCTTTTTTGCAACGAAAATAATATTTCGTCCCAAAGTTAGCAACGAAAACACAGGTTCATTGCAAAATTTGCAATGCAAAATAGCTTCGTGGCAAAATTTGCCATGAAAATAAATTTCATCGCAATGCAATCGGTTCCCTAATAACTAAAATAAATGAATTTTCCAACGAAACGGAGAATTTCGTGACATATTTGCAACGAATTTGTTTTCGTTGGCAAATTTTCCAACGAACATAATATATGCCGTTGCAAAATTTGCAACGAAAAAGAAATGTCGTGGCAAATATGCTGCAAATAAATAAATTTTTCCAACGAAAATAATAAATGTCGTTCTAAAATTTGCAACGAAATAGTGTTTGTGGCAAATTTTGCAACAAAAAATAAATTTCGTGGCAAATATGCTGCAAATAAATAAAGTTTTCCAACGAAAATAATAAATGTCGTTGCAAATTTTGCAACGAAATAGTGTTCGTGGCAAATTTGGCAACGAAAAAGAAATGTCGTGGCAAATATAATGCAAATAAATAAAGTTTTTCAACGAAAATAATAAATGTAGTTGCAAAATTTGCAACGAAATATTGTTGGTGGCAAATTTTGCAACGAAAAATAAATCTCGTGGCAAATATGCTGCAAATAAATAAAGTTTTCCAACGAAAATAATAAATATTGTTGCAAATTTGCCACGGAAAACATCTTCGTCGCAACCAATTCAATTCCCTAATAATTTAAATTAAAATAATATTTGCAACACAAAATCAAGATTGCATTGCAAAATTTGCCGCGAATTATAGTTCGTTGCAAATTTCGTGGCAATTTTTGTGCCGTGTTTGGCGCAAGTTGTCGCAAATTTCGTCTCAAATTTTGCTAGTTGTATTTTGTCGCAAATTTGGTGGCTGATTGTATTTTAATTTTTACAATTTTTTGATTTTAATTAATTATGAATATTAAATAGTGGATACGGTATTTTGATATTTTAAGATTTTTTAAATTTTGATACAGACATAATGCAAAGAGAGAGGGCTTGGATGTATAACAAGAACTTAACTGGACGTCGAGGATTGACCGATGAGTTTCGTATTGGGGTGGAACAGTTTTTGGACTTTGCTAGTGGTAAAACTGAGTTGATGGATGGAAATAAATTAAGATGTCCGTGTAAAAATTGCAGTAATAATACATTTCTTGAGTGTGACAAAGTTAGAGAACATCTTTGTAAATTTGGGTTCACTCCGAACTATTATAATTGGACTTGCCATGGTGAACAATTTATATATGATGAAGGATATGGGACAAGTGCTCAAATTTTAGTTGGGGAGGAATGTAGTCATTATAATCAGTTGAACCCATATCAAAGGATGGTGATCGATGCAGCCGGTCAAAATTTTGCTTCAGAATTGAACTATGCGAGTACTAGTTTTGGTTCCATATTTGAACAAGTGGGTACTAGTTATGCATCACAAATGGAAGAGGCAGGAGGCGCAGGTTTTGATGAGAATGTGCACAACGAAACTTTTACATCTAATCAGTTCTGTGAAGTGTTGAAAGCAGCAAATGAACCTTTATGGGCAGGTTGTGACAACCACACTAAGTTTTCAGTGACGGCAAGACTGTTAAACATCAAGGCAGAGAATAATGTGTCCGAGAATTGCTTTAACTCTTTTGTTGACGTAATGCGGGAAGCAATGCCTCGCGATAATATCATGCCAGGTAATTTTTATGACATGAAGAAGCTAATGGATACCTTAGGTCTTCCAGTCGTAAGGATTGATGTATGTACTACCGGTTGTACGTTATATTGGGGGGATGATGAAAACACTGAATCTTGTAAATTCTGTGGCCAACCGAGATACAAAATTAGCAAGAGGCAGGGTCGTTATCAGAAGCATAGACCGCGTAAGCAATTATTTTATCTACCTTTAATCCCCAGATTACAACGGCTTTATGCGTCTAAAGCCACTGCTGAACACATGACTTGGCATGCAAACCATACAACCGAGGAGGGTTTGATGTGTCATCCTTCAGATGCAGAGGCATGGAAATATTTTGATAGAACATACCCTGAATTTGCGATGGAGCCTCGAAACATCAGGTTAGGTCTCTGTGCTGATGGATTTGCTCCATTTGGGAAATCAGGAAAAAATTATTCATGTTGGCCAGTTATCCTTACTCCGTACAATCTACCACCTGGTATGTGCATGAAGACACCTTATATGTTTTTGACATTGATCGTGCCTGGCCCGCAAAATCCAAAAAAATTGATAGATGTTTATATGCAACCATTGATTGCGGAGTTACGACAATTATGGGATGAAGGTGTTCCTACGTATGATGTTTCTACTGATCAAACATTTGTAATGAAGGCTGCACTTTTTTGGACGATAAATGACTTTCCAGCTTATGGGGTATTATCTGGATGGAGTACAGCTGGGATCTTAGGATGTCCGATATTTATGGAGAGATCGAAGTCATTCAGATTAAAACACGGTAAGAAGGCCAGCTATTTTGATTGTCACAGATAATTTTTACCGATAAATCATACATTCCGAAGGAATAAAAAATAATTCATCAAGAATATGATTGAAAGAAGACCCCTACCATTGAGGTTGACTGGTGATCAAATTTGGGAGCGAGTGCATGACTTTCCAACTGTTGTTGAAAATCCCCATGGCACGACTATTGCGTACGGAAGCGCACATAAGTGGACTAAACGCAATATATTTTGGGATTTACCATATTGGAAGACTCATCTTATTCGTCATAATCTTGACGTCATGTACATAGAAAAAAATGTTTTCGATAATGTCATCAATACTCTGATGGATGTCACTGGAAAAACGAAAGATAATTTGAATGCAAGAAAAGATATGAGAGATATTTGTGATCGGCCGGGACTAGACGTGGATGCAAGCGGCAGTGGACCAAAACCAAAAGCAGTTTACACATTGAACAGGGAGCAAAGACGGGTTGTTTGTCAGTGGTTGAAATCTGTGCGATTTCCTGATGGATACGCTTCGAACATCGGGAGATGTGTTGATTTAAATGAATGCAGATTGACGGGTCTGAAGAGCCATGATTGCCACATATTTATGGAAAGACTGATGCCAATAGCTTTCAAGGAGCTTCTATCGAACTTTGTATGGGGCGCCATCACAGAGTTGAGTAATTTTCTTCATGATATTTGCTCTACAGTGCTAAAAGCATCACACATGGAGAAACTAGAGGGAGATATTGCAATCATTATTTGCAACTTAGAAAGAATATTCCCACCATCATTTTTTGATTCAATGGAGCATCTCTTAGTTCACTTGCCTTATGAGGCCAAAGTTGCAGGTCCTGTCCAATTTCGCTAGATGTATCCATTTGAGAGGTAAAATATTTTTTTGCCGAATTTGAAATTACTTACTACTTATTATGTTCTGATGAAATTTTTCTATTACAACTAGGTTCTTATATCATTTGAAAAAAAAAAGCGAAGAACAAAGCATGTGTTGAAGCTTCAATTTGTAATGCATATATTGTGGAAGAAGTGACAACATTTGCATCATACTATTTTGAGCCGCACGTGCAGTGCAAGAGGCGCAAACCAGGAAGAAATGATGAGGGGCCTATTGATCCCAATTGCAAATCATTCTCTATTTTCAATTACCTTGGTCGATCAAGCGGCGCATGTAAGTTTCGTTACTTAACAGATGAAGAATGGCGGGCAGCCCATACATATATTTTGCTGAACTGTCCAGAAGTAGAACCATACTTCGAGTAAGTGTACTTTTGCGCGTGCGCAGACACACATATAGTGTGAAACATTTGCTAATTTATAAATGATATTTGTTAATAGGATTTTTCGAACTTCAATGTACGGACTACCACCGAATGAGTTTGCTCGTTTATGCGATGAACAATTTGCAACATGGTTCAAAACATATGTAAGTTGCCTATGGACGAAAAACAAGTTATTAATATTTTATATATTATTAATTTAAAAAATATTATTGACTTTGCGTTTGCGACTTCAGGTTCACAATACTCATGATCAAATCGAAGAGCAAGGATTGTTATATCATCTGTCATGGGGTCCAAAAAGAACGGTACGAACTTGGCCAGCATATTTCATAAACGGGTACAATTTTCACACTAGAGAGTATGGAATGGGAAAAGGTACAATGAACAGTGGTGTGTGTGTTCGGTCATCAAATGATGGTAGTACGAAAGATGATTTTTATGGCTTGTTGGATGAAGTCATAGAGATAGAGTACCCTGGACCATCAATGCGGGTTGTGTTATTTAAGTGGATGTGGTTCGACCCCGTCAGAGGAATGAAGGTGCATACGAAGTTTAATTTGGTTGAAGTAAATCACAAAAAAAGGTATATGAATTATGAACCATTTGTCTTGGCACAACAAGCAATTCAAGTATATTATGCATCGTACCCTTGTTTGAAACACGATAAAGCTGACAGGTGGGTTGTATGTAAAACTAAAGCACGAAGAAAAATCGAGGAACACCGGAAGGATACAACGTATCAACAAGAGGAAGTTTGTAATACGATTGAAGTTGAGGAATATAACATTCCGACTTTACGAGATCCATGCGGAGCTGTGATAGCAGTGGATCCAAATGAAATTCGCGAATCAAATGTAGAAGACGTTGAAGAATCTGATTTCGAGACAGATGATGAATACGATACTCTTGATGAAGATGAAGATGAAGATCAACACGAAGATGAAGACGAAGACGAAGGTGAAGATGAAGATGATGATGAAGATTAGGATTTTTGACACTTTTCAATAATTTTTGTAATTATCATGAAAAATTTGCGAAAATTTTCCGAGGAAAATGTTGTGTTCGTTGCAATTATATTTTCGGTGCAAATTGCAACGAAAATAATATTTTCGTTGCAACAATTTGTCAATGAAAATATTATTTTCGTTCCAATTTTATTTTCGTTGCAACATTTTCGTTGCCAAATTTTTGCAACGAATATATTATTTTTGTTGCAAAATTGCAACGAACATATTATGTTCGTTGCAAAATTGCAACGAAAATGTTATTTTCGTTGCAATTGTTCAGACATATAAAAGACTTGCCCTTGCCCAGACCCATCGTGTGAAATCTAAAAGCCTTTGTCCCTTGCTCGTACTGCTGCGTCGCGATTCTCAGGTCTCGGCTCTCCTGCTTCCGCCGCTCCTCAGCTCGGCCGTCGTCGTCCGCCTCTTCAAGCACGTTTCCGGTGAGTTTCGCACGACCATATTTCTTCTTTATCTCCTTGCCAAGCCCGATTAGGGCGGCCCTCGGCCCGATCGGCAAGGGCGAGGCTCGGCCGATCCCGATTATGGCCGCCATAGCCCTCGCCGAGTGTCGCCCTTGTCGATTTGGACGTGGGGCTCCCTAATAGGGCTCGGCCGAGCCTCGCGCTTGCCCTCGCCGATCTGGGCGTGGGAAGCCCTAATCGAGCTCGGCCGAGCCCGGTTATGGCCGCCATAACCCTCGCCGAGTGTCGCGCTTGCCGATTTGGGCGTGGGGCTCCCTAATCGTGCTCAGCCGAGCCTCGCGCTTGCCCTCGCCGATCTGGGCGAGGGAAGCCCTAATCGAGCTCGGCCGAGCGTCGCCCTTGCCCTTACTTGTGAATTTTTGTCAACACATAGGAAACTCATTTGCTTGCATACATTACCTCATCACCCTGTTAGCTCTCAGTTTAAAGGTTCTTTTGTATTTCAGTGCTTGCGAATCTGTGTCTTTTGTATTTCAGTGCTTGTGAATCTGTGTAGATATCACTTTGTTGTTCCCTGTGATGTCAAGTGGTTGAAGGATGATTTGTTTCCATTTTTGTTTTCTGCATTGCTGCGGTGTCTATCTTGTCTGCCCTAGTATAAGTTCCTCGTATATACTAATGCTTGGAAATTTTTGCTGTTGTGTTCAATTAAATTTTGCAGTTAACTGTGCGAGTCCAAACTGTGCTATTTATCAGACGCGATAGCAAGCCACTTTCAATTTCTCAAGCTTCTCTCTTCCTCTCCGAAACAAAATGGTAAGTTTCATGATGTACTTCATTCTGTGTCCTTAATACATGTTGTCATCTTTGCTGATACTTGTCTAGCCTTTTTATTCGACATCATAAGTGTGGAGGTCAGGGAAGACCAGGCCTTTCCCATTCCCCTTCGCCTTCCCCTGGCTCATCCCCGGTCCTTTCATCTCACCCTCGACCACTACTTGTCGTGCGTGGAGGTCACATCTGCGGTGCATATTCACAGGGAAGACCGAGCCCTTTCCATTCCCCTTCGCCTTCCCCTGGCTCGTCCTCGGCCCTTGTTGTCATGCCCCGTGCCTTGTCCTCGACACACGGACGCGACGATCCCTGCAAAGTACGGCTCCCGAAGTCCCTGGGCACAATTTCAAAGAAAAATAGAACACAAGAACTAGTAGACGGAAACGGGACAGCAACTCCTCCAAACATAAGTAGCGGGGCAACCTGAATAGCAAGACGACAATTGAACACGGCCACTTTACTTCCACAAGCTGTTTATACAAAAGTGCGGTCACCAAGACCAGCGGGAAGGTCGGGTAGACGACCAAAACAACGACAAAAAAAAAACAAAAAAAAACATTCTCCAAAAGACCACTACTACGACCACACCAAAAAGTATCGACCAGCCTAAGTACAACCCCTAAGTCGAAGCACTAGAGTCGCTAGACGCCTTGGCATCCTCCGTAGGCTCGTACTCGGACCAAGTCTCGGACTGAACCTCAGTCGAATCCTCCTCAATAACCTCCATGGCGACATCTTCGGGTCGCTCCACCAAGTCGCCCTCAGTGGCTTCAAGCTCAATCACCTCAATGGTGTCCTCTTGAGTCGAAGTCCTCTCTGGTATATTGACCGAACCCGTTACCGAACCATCTACCTCCAAAGAATCCCGAGAGGGATGAAAAAAGTTGGGGACTACACCCCGAGGCACTTCAGAGGGCTTAAGTGGCCCAGTAGTAACCTCACCTATGCGTCGGAACCATGCCTCGAAACTATGGGGCACCTCTTTCCTATCTGCCTCGTCCACCCAGACCACCGTGGTCTTTCTCACAAAAACTGTTCCCTGACCATCAGGAAACTCTTCCCAATAGGGAGTCATCCACTGCGGGTCCCCATGCCGAATAGGCGGCATTCTTACGGCCTATGATCTGGAAAAGAAACGGTCCCGTGACGGGGTGAGATTGAAATCTCAGTAAAAGAGGCCCTAACCCCAGGTTAGGCCGACTGTACACTCAGACAAACAGTCATTCACAACGAAAAAGTAACAACAACCACATAAGTATCAAATAGTCACATTTATCACTAAAAGTAAACCAGCCACAAGTACAAGTCAAGCCAACGCATATCATTGTAAGAGCTAACTATGCAATTCAAAACGAACTACTCCACAGCCCTTGCCAACCTCACATTTCTTTCTTGCCCGTGCATTCTACGCATCCGATCCGGTCCACGTACTTACGCCTCAGACCGACCTCACTGACAAACCCGCGTAAACGCCTCAGGTTTCAGTCTCAACTTAGACCAATGCCAACACCACCCAATATCTGTCCCGCGTCGTTCTACGCATCAGGACCTCGGCCGTCACCAACCCCGCGTAAACGCATCAGGGTGTTACAATTCACAGGCATGCTAACGATGACCCACAACAGGCTTCATGATCGGATATAGTTCATACCTCGAACTAATGATCTATAACATGTGAGCTCATCGATTTAGACAAATCATAGTGGCATTTCAATCACGGAGCACACATACAAATTGCCAATATCAACCAAGAACACACACACAATGCAATATCATGAGACAACGCTCCAAAAGCGACACCATTTCACGACTAATTTGACCGATGGAGTCCAATCTTCCTAACTAGAGTTTAGGAGCCCCTTACCTTGCTCTAGATTCAACACAAATCACCTCCCGAAGTCCACAACTATTCAGCTCCAAGGAACACAAATCAGGGCAGCAGCACCTAGCATCAAAACCCAGCCAATTCATCACATTTTCTTCGTCAAAACGCCACACTAGTTAGCGAGAACCTTAGGGACATAACTACGGACAATTTAACACATCACTATAAAGAATCTCCAGCCAAAAATCAACTCCCACAGCCCCCAAAGTACACGACCAGAACAGAACCAAATAGAACAGGGGCCAGTTCTATTCTCTCTCTCCAAAACAGTCCACAAATCGCCCAATGGCCACCAATTAAATCACACATCCATCACCAACAGCTCAGTACACGAGTAAGGAAGCCTCACCAAAGATTTTGGGCCAAAGCGACGCCATTAACTCCTTGTTAGGCGCCCTACTCCCTCAGTCCCCAAACCGGCAGATTCTGCCTCACACACACAGCAATCAAAAGGCAATGATTCCTCATCAAATTCAGTCCAACTTTTTACCACACGTTCATCTACATGTCTACTAACAATCTGCAAATTTTTGGAGAAAACAAATCCAACAATCGGGGGTCCTAAGGAGGCAAAACCGAACCTACCTCAGGCTGGGGAAAATTACGTCGACCGGCGCGCCAAAGCTTGGACGGGGCTGCAGAGGGGTCCAAATGCCGTGCTTCCACCTCGAGGAGTTCGGCAAGACGTAGGGCTAAGTCGTAGAGGCGGGCGGCGCGGCTGGAAGTCGACTGAAACGGCGCTGGTGGTCGATGAAGCAGGCGGACAGAAACCTGACGAGCTGGGTGTTCTTCGGTTGGCAAAAAAAGAACGAAGAAGAAGGGAAGAAGATGGCTTCGTGCGAGAGAGGGAGAGAGAGTCTGTTGGTGAAAAAGAAAGAAAGGGGTTTCTCCAACTTGGTCAAAGGTTTGATTGGTAGGTGGGGAAAAAGCAAGTAATAAATGCAACTAGCCTCATCCAATGACATGTGTCCTCCATGTCCACCAACCCAATCCAAGGGCTGCCATTTTATCTCCATTTTCGGCAGCAAGAGAGGGTGGGGAAAGACTAAAACGCCCTCGACCATTGCTAAAGAAAGGGCCAGAGCTTGGGGGCAAAAATGTCATTTTTTTTCCTCCGGCGTCCAAAACTTCAATTTTCCAATTCAAATTCTCTTCGACGAGGCGACACCCATTCCAAAGAAAAATGTTGGAATTCTTAATTCTCCATTTTCAATTTCGAGACTCATCTCCGATTTGATTTTCTATTAAATGTAATTCTAGTCTATCTCAAACCGACGGGCGGTTTTTGCAGACGCTACGCGTATCGACTCTGTGACTTAGATCACATTCAGGGCTCGTCAGTTCGTGGCGACTTTGGTTGTCATGTAATTGCGATGGTCTATTACTAGTTCCGAGGGTCTCGATCGTCATCGTTCGATTTAAGGAAAATTTTGCAAATTATTGTCGCGACCCGTCCGAAATTTTCCCCCGATCCGACGGTGCGAGGGGATTGAATTTCGTTTGTGTGATGGGCGAATGGATTACCGATCGCGGCCCCCCACTCTGAAATGTGGATCGCGAGCCTTAGATCGGCGCGGGCCCTCCCAGGCCCATACCAAATCGCTGCGGGAGTGTCTTTTGAGGGATTCGACGATAAGAGTCGATCGCTTTCGACCTTAGTGTGGTCGTGGTGGCATGTTCAACTTGTGCATGCATTTGGAGTCGCCACCGGTCTTTCTTGGAGGGTAGACCGGAAACCTTACTGACTGATTGGGAGAGATCGATCAGTTCTGCTTAACCAGAGATTTTGGGTTCGGGACTTGGTTACGTCGGTATCATTACCAACGCCCTTTCGGTACCTAACGCGAGTGATTTTCCTGACTAAGAGTTCATGCAGACGCAATTTTGGGTGAGATAGGTATGAGTCAGGGTTTCATGCAGATTGGAAGACTGGTCCTATCAAATCACAGTCAATATAATGAAAGCGCAAGTCAAGTGTATAAATAAATCATGTCAATGCACATCGATTTCAACCATTGGCCTCCTAGTATAGCCATAAGGGCTTAGGGAAGATGTGATTTAGGGCTAGGGGTAAATTGGGAAGATTCGGGGACAATTAGCCCGAAGGGCAAAATTGTCATTTTTGGAGGTTTTGATACCGAATTACCCAAAATATTCCATGGTCAGTTGTTCGTGGCCATTTCCCATTTTCGAGAATTTTTTGGAATTTCTTGATTTTTCTTCAATTTTTGGAAGACGATTCGCCCAAAGGGCGAAATCGTCATTTTAAGAAGGGTCGGGGTTTAAAACACCCGGGATTAGACTTGGCCAGTTGTTTGTGGCCATTTCCTATTTTTTGGGATTTTCCTGGATTTGTTTAGAATTTTTTTGGAAGATGGTTTGTCGGAAGGGCAAAACCATCATTTCTGAAAAGATCAGGGGTCGAAAGACCCGAAACAGGTCATGGTCAGTTGAATGTCGTCATTTCCTATTTTCTGGAATTTTTTAGAATTTTTCTGAATTTTCCGAATTTTTTGAATTTTTTATTATTTTCTATTTTTTTATTGATTTTTTGATTTTTTATTATTTTTTTATTATTTTCTGAATTTTTTAATATTTAAAAATATTTTCTGGGCCGGGTCAGACCCGGCCCGCGCCTCGCGGGCGCTCGGCCCGACCCTAGGGGTCGACACTGGCCTAAAACGACACCGTTTTATATTTTTAAATATTTTTTCCTATTTTTTTGCAATATTTTTTTTTAAATTTTTTATCTATTTTATTTAATTATCCGAAAATTCCCCAGATCGGGCGGTTCTCATTGCGCCACGTGGCCTCATCCTGTGCGTCCGATCTTCCACTAGATCGAACGTTCCAGAGAGAGCCACGTGGCTCGATCATAACCGTCGGATCAAAAATCAATTTATTTTCTTTTTTAGAAAAATCTACAAATCGGACGATCAGAAGTGTACCACGTGTCCAATCGTGGTGCGTCCGATCTTGTCCAAGATCGGACGATCCACAGAAAGCCACTTGGCACATTCTTGGCCATCGGATTGAATTTATTTAATTATCCGAAAATCATTTATTTTATTTTCTAAAATTCTAGGATCGCGACACGTGTCGCGATCGTGGCCGTCCGTTTTTATTGAAAATAAATGGACCGGTCCCCACCCGGCTGACGTGGCGCCTACGTGGCCTGCCACGTCAGCCGTTGACCGGTTGACTGAGCCACCGTCGCCTGAGAAGACGCCGGAACAGTATAAATTCCGGCGAACTTGCCGGAATTCTCGTCGGAATGCACAAACCGAGCAAAAAACTTGGTATTTTCTCACCATTTAAACACCATTCGACTCCTTAGCACCTCAAAGTCAACATACAACAAGAATGAAGGCCATGAACGCGTCGAAAATAGGCAAACCGGACCTCCATCATCCCGGCGCGGGCGAGAGAAAATTTGCAGAAATTTTTTTGCTCAAAGCTCGGTTTCCTTCTATCACGCAGCACCCAATGGGGTCAGGGAAGCTTACCTGAGGTCGCTTGGACCTCGACGACAGCCGGCTTCGCCAGACCGAGCTCACGGTTCGGTTTGGGCATGACGGAGCTCCGGTCGCCGTTCCCGGCACGGTTTTGATGCAAAATAAAGACACACACAGGATGAGAGTCGGTACCACAGAAGTTTTGAGGCTCGATTCGCACAAAACACGACCCGGGGAGGCTTGACCGAGACTCAAAAATGTGAAACTCATGCAGGCATTTTGTCGAACAGGTGGTATACTCAGAGAAAAATGGAGGTCGAGGGAGATACCGACCTGTCCGGAGCTTGCCGACGACCTCCGAGCCCTTGATGATGTTCGCTGTGGTATGTTGAAGGTCCGAGGAAGCTCTTTCGCGCTTCCCCTCCGCTCGAAAAATCCCCCTCTCTCCCATGGCCGAGCTCGGTTTTAACCGAGAATCTTGCCGGTTTTCGAGGCCGACCGCCCGCCTCGACACCCGCTCCCTCTGCCAAAATGTGAATATTCCCCTGCCAACCTGCTTCCCACGCTCGTTGTCCCTTTTTCCTTTGAAAAATCGCCGCCCCCACGTTCCCATGTTTCTGCTCATGCTCGGCCATGTGGTCTGCAACTAAGTTGCAGACCCGGTCGGACCGGGTCGGGTCGGGTCTGACCCGACCGACCTGGTTCGACCAATTATCCCTAATTGGGTCCCAAATTGACCTATTTTCATGAAATTTATGGCAAATTCGGATTCCTTGACATGTTTTCTATCAAATACGGGTATTTTCGTGAATCAATTGATTGAAATTTTATGAAAACCCCAAATTGTCCCTAGGATCCGAAAATGATTTTCTCCAAATCGAGAGCCTAAACGATCGAATTAGTCAGAATTGAGGCCACCAATGGATTCCTCATGATGAAAAATATAGGGTAGAGGTGTTCAATTTTGATGGGTGTGCCCGTGTGAAATTCAATTTCAAAAATTGCAAAATCGGGGACTAAATTGAAAGATTTTTATGCAATTAAGCCCTTTTGGCTAAAATTGATCAAATTGGAGGGTAAATTGACCCAATTGCATTTCAAAACTTTAGAATCCGATGTCATAGCTTATAAAAACCGAGAATTGAAAATTAAAAGACTCGAAAAGGATTTTTTAGGCTCGTTTCGGTTTTAGGTTTGTGAAGGAACCCCATGAATCGAGCCAAATTTCCCTGATAAAAAGTGAAAATATTAAATAGGGAATTAAAATAAAATTTCTAAATATTTTTGTGTAATTTTCTGACCACGGATGGTATTTTTCTGATTTTTTGGGTATTTTTATAATTAAATAAATTCCAAAAATATTTAAAAAATTCCAAAAATATTTTTTGTTCAAAATTGGTTCCTAAGGCTAGGCTAAGGCTTCCAAAGTTGATTTTGCAATTTTTTGACCTTTTTTTGCTATTTTTAATTAATTTTAGAAATATAAGCTATACTAACGGATGGTCAAAAAATCAGGTGTCAACAGCTGCCCCTCTTTGTGAGTGAGCTCGTCAGAGGTTGCTTTCAAAGACAAAATGACACCTGAATCTTAACCGACTCGACTGGGGAAAAGAAATGCTATGACATCGGACCTTTAAGTTTTTTGATGAATGCTCAAATTAATCACCGGTTTACTCTTGCAATTCGAACGTGGGCCTGAGGGAGAGCGGCTTACCTGAAGTCTGCCCATTGGATCCTGCGCATGCGGAGTCTGAGGTTTTATCACTGCGCTCTCAGGATGCCGAATTTTTTTTTTTTCGTATAGGCCCTCGTAGCTTCTCACACACTATCCCAGGCTTTATTCCTCGAAAACCTTTCCCGGCTACAGACAGGAAACGCTCACGGAAAGATTTATCGAGCACCCCATGTTTTGGGGATCCCATAACGCTGACTAGCGGTGACAGATGGGATATTTTTGGTTTGAAAGGGGATCCCATGGCGCTGACTAGCGGGGCCAGAGGGGATATTTTTGGTTTGAAAGGGGATCCCATGGCGCTGACTAGCGGGGCCAGAGGGGATTTCTCAGGTTTTAAAGAGGGTTCCCAAGATGGAGGTTTTCCACGTCCGATGGGATTACCTGTTTTTCTGAGAAGGAGTCCCGAGTTGGAGGTTTTCTACGTCCGGCGGGACAGTTTGATCTTTTGAAAAGGTTCCCAGGACAAGGGTTCTCCAAGTTCAATGGAATTTTCTGATTTTTGAAAAGGGGTCTCATGACGAGGGTTCTCCACGTCCGATGAGACTGCCTAATTTTGAAAAGGGGTCTCATGACGAGGGTTCTCCACGTCCGATGAGATAGCCTAATTTTTGAAAAAAGGGTCTCATGACGAGGTTTCTCCACGTCCGATGAGACTGCCTGATTTTGAAAAGGGGTCTCATGACGAGGTTTCTCCACGTCCGATGAGACTGCCTGATTTTTTTGAAAAGGTTCCCCAAAACGGAGGTTTTCCACGTCTGATGGGAATGTTTAATTTTAAAAAGGGGTCCTAGGACAAGGGTTCTCCACGTCATGCTAAGACTGCCTGATTTTTTGAAAAGGGGTCTCATGACGAGGTTTCTCCACGTCCGATGAGACTGCCTGATTTTTGAAAAGGGGTCTCATGACGAGGGTTCTCCACGTCCGATAAGACTGCCTGATTTTGAAAAGGGGTCTCATGATGAGGGTTCTCCACGTCCGATGAGACTGCCTAATTTTTGAAAAGGGGTCTCATGACGAGGTTTCTCCACGTCCGATGAGACTGCCTGATTTTTGCAAAGGGGTCTCATGACGAGGGTTCTCCACGTCCGATGAGACTGCCTGATTTTTGCAAAGGGGTCTCATGACGAGGGTTCTCCACGTCCGATGAGACTGCTTGATTTTTGAAAATGGGTCCTAGGACGAGGGTTCTCCACGTCTGTTAGGACTGCTTGATATTTTGAAAATGGGTCCTGGGACGAGGGTTCTCCACGTCTGTTAGGACTGCTTGATATTTTTGAAAGGAGGTCCTAGGACGAGGGTTCTCCACGTCATGCCAGGACTGCTTGATTTTTTTGAAAAGACTCCCCAAAACGGAGGTTTTCCACGTCCGATGGGAATGTTTAGTCTTTTGAAAGAGGAGTTCTTCTTTCCCCCTTTTTTTGAAAAAGATTCCCATGGCGTGGGTTCTCCACGTCAGAGGGGATGTTTTTGATGATGAGTTTTTTTGTAAAAGGGTTCTTCTTTCCCCTTTTTTGAAAAGATTCCCATGGCGTGGGTTCTCCACGTCAGAGGGGACGTTTTTGATTTTAAATGATTTTTAGAGAGGGGGTCTTCCGTCCCCCATTTTTGAAAGATCCCGAAATTCACCGGGGACTCAATTTTGACACAGTGAAATATTTTTATTCTGAAAAAATTTCACCTGGGTATGCTGATGATGAGGAAGATAACAGTCTGGGAGCATGGGTTCTCCAGGCATCCCGCAGAAAGTTCAAACCTGTAAATTCTCTTCAAGATGTTTCAGCTTGGGACCTGGGTTTTCCAGGCATTTTGTGTACTCCGGCTTGTGGAGCGAAATATTGCTCTAGGATCTGGGGTTGCCAGACATCCTACAGAAAACAAATGTGTGGGCTCTTTTCCTAAGAGCGGGGCGTTCTTCTGGGGACTTGGGGGTCACCAAGGATCCTGTAGAAGTTTGAGCCTAAAAGATAAGATGGCACCTGATTCCTAACCGACTCAACTGAAGCTCACCTGTCGAATGCTGCCGGTTGCGACGACTTTCAAGAAGATGCCTAGGACTCGTCATTCAGAAAATCCTAGGGAGATTAAGCTCTGACCTGTATGGTAGGTCATACCATTATGTGATTCCTAATTGGTAGGAACCTAAGGAAGGCACATCCCACGCTTGAGGATTCGCCAGAGATTTTAATCCGTATGGTGGATCGGACCTTTGTGTTGATCCTTAAGGCGGTATCTACCTCGTGTTGACCCTTATGGCGGTCTCTACCATGAGTTGATCCTTCAGGCGGTTTCTACCTTGAGTTGACCCTTCAGGCGGTTTCTACCTTTGACTGACCCTTCAGGCGGTTTCTACCTTTGACTGACCCTTCAGGCGGTTTCTACCCTTGAGTTGACCCTTCAGGCGGTTTCTACCTTTGATTTGACCCTTCAGGAGGTTTCTACCTTTGATTTGACCCTTCAGGCGGTTTCTACCTTTGATTGACCCTTTAGGCAGTTTCTACCTTCGAGTTGACCCTTCAGGCGGTTTCTACCCTTGAGTTGACCCTTCAGGCGGTTTCTACCTTTGATTTGACCCTTCAGGCGGTTTCTACCTTTGATTTGACCCTTCAGGCGGTTTCTACCTTTGACTGACCCTTCAGGCGGTTTCTACCTTCGAGTTGACCCTTCAGGCGGTATCTACCTTTGCTTTGACCCTTCAGGCGGTTTCTACCTTTGATTTGACCCTTCAGGCGGTTTCTACCTTTGAGTTGACCCTTCAGGCGGTTTCTACCTTTGACTGACCCTTCAGGCGGTTTCTACCTTCAAGTTGACCCTTCAGGCGGTATCTACCATGAGTTGATCCTTCAGGCGATTTCTACCTTTGATTTGACCCTTCAGGCGGTTTCTACCTTGGACTGACCCTTCAGGCGGTTTCTACCTTCGAGTTGACCCTTCAGGCGGTATCTACCATTGATTTGACCCTTCATGCGGTTTCTACCTTTGCTTTGACCCTTTAGGCGGTTTCTACCTTTGATTTGACCCTTCATGCGGTTTCTACCTTTGAGTTGACCCTTCAGGCGGTTTCTACCTTTAACTGACCCTTCAGGTGGTTTCTACCTTCAAGTTGACCCTTCAGGCGGTATCTACCATGAGTTGATCCTTCAGGCGGTTTCTACCTTTGATTTGACCCTTCAGGCGGTTTCTACCTTTGACTCACCCTTCAGGCGGTTTCTACCTTCGAGTTGACCCTTCAGGCGGTATCTACCATTGATTTGACCCTTCAGGCGGTTTCTACCTTTGCTTTGACCCTTCAGGCGGTTTCTACCTTTGATTTGACCCTTCAGGCGGTTTCTACCTTCAAGTTGACCCTTCAGGCGGTATCTACCATGAGTTGATCCTTCAGGCGGTTTCTACCTTTGATTTGACCCTTCAGGCGGTTTCTACCTTTGACTGACCCTTCAGGCGGTATCTACCATTGAGTTGACCCTTCAGGCGGTTTCTACCTTTGATTTGACCCTTCAGGCGGTATCTACCATGAGTTGACCCTTCAGGCGGTATCTACCATTGATTTGACCCTTCAGGCGGTTTCTACCTTTGATTTGACCCTTCAGGCGGTTTCTACCTTTGACTGACCCTTTAGGCGGTTTCTACCTTCGAGTTGACCCTTCAGGCGGTATCTACCATTGATTATGCTTTGAAAAGGGGTCTCATGACTAGGGTTCTCCACGTCCAATGAGACTGCTGGTTTTTGAAAAGGGGTCCTAGGACGAGGGTTCTCCACGTCATGCTAGGACTGTTTGATATTTTGAAAATGGGTCCTAGGACGAGGGTTCTCCACGTCATGCTAGGACTGCTTGATTTTTGAAAAAGGGTCCCGGGACGAGGGTTCTCCACGTATGTTAGGACCGCTTCTTTTAAAAGGGTTTTTTTTTCTTCCCCTCCTTTTTAGAGATCCCGAAATTCGTCGGGAATTCAGTTTTGACGCAGTGAAAGATTTTATTTTGACAAAACTTCACTTGGGTCTGTTGAGGCGACATTCTGGGAACTGGGTTCTCCAGGTATCCTGCAGAAGTTTGAGCCTGAAAGATTTTTCTTCACCAAGAAAACGTTAGTAATCTTTGGGAAGGCCACGGCTGTCCATTTGACAAAAACCGTATGACTTAAGTTTTAATCGTGAAATGTGAATTTTGATGCTGGAGGTTATCCAAAGCATTCTTGCAGCATGCAAATGTGATCACAAATCCCTTGCACGGAAAATCTGGATCAACAGTTTGAAAATTCCAAAAAGAGTTTGTTCAAAACATCAATTGGAGTATTTCTCGACAAGGAGGTCTTCTCACCTGTTTTGAGGTAATGATTTTTATAGGGGATGCACTCAATTCCCTACTGACCTGTGCCTAGGTTTTAGGCTCATTCGCAGCGCATACATTTTGATCAGTCGGGAGGTCTTCCACGGGACCGTAATGTTGGGCTTGGGTATCCGTTTTCAAGGGGGACCCGCTTTGGAGTCGAGGCCATCGAATGAAAGTCTCCACCATCTGCTCCGGGTTTACAAGTCAAGAACCCTGCAAAATGAGAAAGAAATAGTCTTGCTCGTACTTCTTCGAGCTAAGCTATATGTTAACCCAAGTGTCTTAGTCAGAGAAGACTGTTTCAGGGTTATGATGTTGGTAGGATTGGGGACCGAAAAAGGCTTGTTTTTGGCCCAGAATTCATGAGGGAATTGACGTTGGTGATCATTGCAAACTTGTCACCTGTCTTTTCCATTCTGCATCTTCGATTTTTTGAGGTGTGCAACCGCTTTTGAGGTGTGCACAAATTCTTTAGAGAGAATCTCTGGCTGCATTAAGAGATTGACAATTCTGCGATAACGAAGAAAATTCCTCGGCTAATGTTTAAAGCATGTTTAGACTTTCAGTCATAGGTCTAACATGGTCTCCTGAATATGAGAAAGACGGGATTTCAAAAAATGATGATGATAAAAAAAAATTATTAGAAAATCCTCAGCATCAAGAAAAAGCAAAGTGCCTGGTAACAGCAAGGCTGATGCTCATGAAAACTGTTTGATTGATCCTCAATGAAGCCTAGGGGGAAGAGACAAAAACCCCTAAAGGAGTCAGATAAAAAGGCTGCTCCTCCAAATGGTGTCAGACAGGGAGCAAAGACACATGCAGAGTTGTCAATCTCTTAATACCACAAGAGACACTATCTAAAGGACTTGTGCACCCCTCAAAAGCGGGCGCACACCTCAAAGACTGAAGATGCATAATGGAAAAGACACGTGACAAGTTTGCAATGATCACCAATGTCAATCCCCTCATAAATTCTGGGCCAAGAACAAGCCTTTTTCGGTCCCCAATCCTACCAACATTACAACCCTGAAACAGTCTTCTATGACTAAGACACTTGGGTTAACATATAGCTTAGCTCGAAGAGGTACGAGCAAGATTATTTCTTTCTCATTTTGCAGGGTTCTTGACTTGTAAACCCGGAGCAGATGGTGAAAACTTTCATTCAATGGCCTCGACTCCAAAGCGGGTCCCCCTTGAAAACCAATATCCAAGCCCAACATTACGGTCCCGTGGAAGACCTCCCGACCGATCAAAATGTATGCGCTGCGAATGAGCCTAAAACCTAGGCACAGGTTAGTAGGGAATTGAGTGCATCCCCTATAAAAACCACTATCTCAAAACAGGTGAGAAGACCTTCTTGTCGAGAAATATTCCGATTGATGTTTTGAGCAAACTCTCTTTGGAATCTTCAAATTGTTGGATCCAGATTTTCCGTGCAAGGGATTTGTGATCACATTTGCATGTTGCAAGAATGCTTTGGATAACCTCCAGCATCAAAACGCACATTTCATGATTACGACTTAAATCATACGGTTTTGTTAGATGGACAACCGTCGTTTTCCCTAAGATTGCTAATGTTTTCTTGATGAAGAAAAATTTTTCAGGCTCGAACTTCTGCAGGATCCGTTGGAAACACCAATCTCCCAGAATGTCGCCTCAACAGACTCAAGTGAAGCTTTGTCAAGATAAAATCTTTCGCCGCTTCAAAACTGAATTCCCGACAAATTTCGGGGTCTTTTAAAAGAAGGGATGAGGATAGAACCCTTTTTCAAAATCAGGCAGTCTCATCGGACATGGAGAACCCTCGTCATGATACCCCTTTTTAAAATTCAAGCAGTCTCACCGGACGTGGAGAACCCTCGTCATGAGACCCCTTTTCAAAGCAAAAACCAAAGGTAGAAACCGCCTGAAGGGTCAAATAAAGGTAGAAACCGCCTGAAGGGTCAAACAAAGGTAGAAACCGCCTGAAGGGTCAAACAAAGGTAGAAACCGCCTGAAGGGTCAACTCATGGTAGATACCGCCTGAAGGGTCAACTCAAGGTAGAAACCGCCTAAAGGGTCAAATAAAGGTAGAAACCGCCTGAAGGGTCAAACAAAGGTAGAAACTGCCTGAAGGGTCAACTCATGGTAGATACCGCCTAAAGGGTCAACTCAAGGTAGAAACCGCCTGAAGGGTCAAACAAAGGTAGAAACCGCCTGAAGGGTCAACTCAAGGTAGAAACCGCCTGAAGGGTCAAACCAAAGGTAGATACCGCCTGAAGGGTCAACACATGGTAGAAACCGCCTGAAGGGTCAAAACAATGGTAGATACCGCCTGAAGGGTCAAAACAATGGTAGATACCGCCTGAAGGGTCAACTCAAGGTAGAAACCGCCTGAAGGGTCAACACAAGGTAGAAACCGCCTGAAGGGTCAATCAAAGGTAGATACCGTCTGAAGGGTCAAATCAAGGTAGAAACCGCCTGAAGGGTCAACTCAAGGTAGATACCGCCTGAAGGGTCAACTCAAGGTAGATACCGCCTGAAGGGTCAAACTAAGGTAGATACCGCCTGAAGGGTCAACCCAAAGTAGAAACCGCCTGAAGGGTCAAATCAATGGTAGAAACCGCCTGAAGGGTCAATGAATAGTAGAAAACCGCATAAAGGGTCAAAGGATTGGTAGAGACCGCCTGAAGGATCAACCCAATGGTCCGATCCACCATACGGATCAAAACCTTGATGAATCCTGAACGCGGGAAGAGTCGTTTTCCCTAATAAGCCTTACATTAGGCAAGCCATTTCTAGTTTAGTCCACCACACGGATCAAAACCCTTGGCAAATTCCCAAATGTGGGATGCGTCTTCCTTAGGTTCCTATCAGTTAGGAATCCCATTATGGTTTGACCTACCATACGGGTCAGAGCTTAACATCTCTAGGATACTCTAGTACGAGTTCCTAGAAATTCTCTTGAATCCATCAGACACCGCGAAAATCGCACAAACATCGAACAGGTAAGTGGCAGGTATGTCTCGCTACTATCTCACTCTCTCATGCCAAATAAATATTTCCCCTTTCAAGAAAGAGCATACATGGACAAGCATGAAGATTGGATGTCATAACTCTTTTTCCTTTAGTTTCACGAGTCGAGTCGATCAGGACTCAGGTGTCACCTTGTCTTTGAGAGAAACCTCTAACGAGATTCCTCTCAAAGAGGGGCAGCTGTTGACACCTAAATTTTGATCAACCTTTTTTGCTATATTTTTTATTTTTATTTTTATTTTAAAAAAAAATCATAGAAATTTTATAAAAAGTTGAAAAATTGAAAAATCAATTTTGGTGACCTTGGCCAAACTAAATGAACCATTTTGACCAAAAAAATAATTTTCATAATTTTCATTTTTTTAATATTTTCGAAAAATACAAAAAAAAAAAGAAAAAAAGAAAAATAAAAGAAGAAAATCAAGAAAAATAATATTTGAGGTCACAAAAATATATAAAAATAATTGGTATTTTTATTTTTATTTTATCCATTTTCTGACCTCAAAATTCAGGTTTGATTTTAGGTGTTCTCTAATCACCATAAAATTGAATTTGACAAAAATATTAGTAATGATTAAAAGGAAAAGGAGGGAAAACATCATCATTTAAAAGTAAAAGGGGACTAATCATTTTGTCTTCGCTTTTGATTATTTTATTATTATTTTTATTTTTATTATTTTATTATTATTATATTTTTCTTTTCTTTTCTCTTCTTTTTTCTTTTTTTTCTCTCTCTCTTCCCTTTCTCTCTCTCGCGCCCGCTCCCTCTCTTTCTCACACGCTCTCCCTCTCTCTTTTGCTCTTTCCTCTCTCTCTCTTTTGCTATTGCACTCAAGTGCACTTGAGTGCACTCAATTGAGGGAGAGGGAGGATGGGCCCTCGCGAATCGTCCGCTCCTTTCCTCCTTCTTCTTCCCCCTTCTTCTTCGGCAGCTCGGTCTCCCTCTCCTCTTCCTTCCTTCCTTCTCCTTCTTCTTCTTGGTTTTTCTTTTTTCTTCTTCGTGAACCTCCCCACCTCACCGACACCACACATCCGGCCGCCTTTGTCGAGCCAGCTACCACCTCACCACCACCTTGCTCCGCCACCCTCCGACGCCGTGCCGAGATCCCGTCCGTCTTGCTGTTTATCGCGACCTCGTGGAGCTCCTAGATACTGCAATCCCCCTCCATCTTCCTCCTCTGTTTCGCCCCCCCCCGCCACGTCGTCGCTCTTCGTCGTCGCCGCTTGGCCACGAATCCATCGTGTTCGGGCCGATCCCGGCCGTGGGCCGATCCCGTGGGTCGAGCGGCCGTGATCTTGGGCCACGGCCGAGCCCATAGCCGAGGCCGTGGGCCGAGGCCGTGGGCCAAGGCCATGGCCGAGCCCATGGCCGAGGCCGTGGGCCAAGGCCGTAGGCCAAGGCCAAGGCCGAGCCCACGGCCGAGCCCATGGCCGAGGCCGTGGGCCAAGGCCGTCGGCCAAGGCCATGGCCGAGCCCATGGCCGAGGCCGTAGGCCAAGGCCATGGCCGAGCCCATGGCTGAGCCCATGGCCGAGGCCGTGGGCCAAAGCCGTGGGCCGAGGCCGTGGGCCAAAGCCGTGGGCCGAGGCCGTGATCTTGGGCCGTGGCTGAGCCCATAGCCGGTCCATGGCTGAGCGAATCGGCCCGTTTCCGAGCCTGGATTTATTTTTTAAATTATTATTATTTATTGTCGGTCTTAAAACTTGTAAAATTGATTGTTGACATTTTGATGTGGTGATCGACAGGTGATGTGCATGGAGATGGTCGCAGGCTGAGGCTGGGCGATTGAAGGCCGGTGTCCAATCCGGTATGTTTTACGTACCCGATCCGTATATCAGGGTTATTTTTTCTAAAATGTCGCCATTATAGATTTGGTTTGCATGTATTTGTCTCAGTTCAGTAGTTAGCTTATTTATCTGGTTGAGTGTTGTCTATTGCCAATGATATGCTTTTTATTAAAATATTTTTCGAAAATATTAAAAAAAAAAAATCGATCAGAAAATGCTAAAAAAATAAAAAACTAAAGAAAAATTCAAAAAATTGAGAAAAATTGCAGAAAATTCCAAAAAAAATTCTAAAAATTTTCCAAGGCTGAAAACATAAAAAAAAATTGATTTGTTTTCATTTTTGGGATTTTCTCCCATTTAATCCAAAATGGCGATTTCACCCCTCAAAGGGTAAATCGTCTTTGATATTCTGATGAATTGTGGAAATTGCTTAGAATTTGGTGATGGGCCAGATGGGTGGCTAAACCTTATGTCTAAGATTTCCACATTTCATTTCCATTTTTAGAAAATGACGATTTTACCCTTCGAATGGTAAATCGGTTTCTAAAATTCCCGAAAATCACGAAAATTGCCAAAAAATAGGAAATGCGTCAATTGAGTGACCAAACCTGTTTTTGACTCCGGATTCATTCCGAAATGATGATTTTGTCCTTTTTGGGCAAATTGTCTCATTTGTCTCAAAATTACGATTTTGCCCCTGATGGACAAAATCATGTCTAAATCATTCCTAAGCCTGATTGATGCTTCTCTAGGCCAATATGGCCTTATTAGGAATGCCATGTGATTTATTTGTACATTTGAATTCATTGATTTGTGCACTTTATCATTGATTGTGATTGCTAGGATAGTCATTCCTATCTGCATGAACTCCTAGATTTAGGACTCGCACCTCACTCATCTGCATGAAATCTTAGGTCAGAAAATTCAGTCAACTTAGGTACCGAAAGGACGTCAACTCGGACAGTTGACGTAACTAAGTCCCCGAACCCATTTCTCTGGTTATCGCAGAATTGAATAGAAACTCCCGACTATTCAATAGGGTGGTTCAATCATACCCTCCAAAAAATGATTGGTGGCGACTCCATGGCATGCACACTTAGCACATGTCACCAGACCACACTGAAGGTCGACTACGCATACCTCCGTTGCGATTTGGGTAACGGGCCTTGGGAGAGGCCCGCGTCCGACCAGACTAGACGGCCCATTAGCCCTCGAGAGCCTTCCATGCAACCTCGAGAGGGTCGCGACAGACTCCTTTAGGGGTCTTTCTCTCTTCCTTTCCCTACCAGGTTTCATTAGGGATCGATCAAATTGTTCACCCGAGCATCGGCCTCGCTTTTATCAGGCACTTTACTTTTTCTTGATGCTGGGGGTTTCTTTAATCCCTTGTCGCAAGTGAAATGCTTTGGCAATTGTGCTAGATATATAATTTGGCTCTTAGCACGCTTGAGTATCGACCTAGTAGCTTTTTCGTAAACCCTAGGTCTTGAACTCCCTCGTTTCTGAAGTGATCTGCCTTTGTCTTGGAATTTGCAATGATCACCAACGGGTTTATGAAATGAATTTGCAGGCTCAACTTGGCTGTGCAAATGATAAACGTGTGTGGGATAGAGAAATAAACGCTTCTCGTCATCCTATGGCACTTGGATTACCATATAAACAACACACAAAGATTAATGTTAGTCCGAGCAAGAAAATTTCTAACCATTTTCTCCTGATGCTGCTGGACTTACTTCCTTTTTGCCCCGGTGTGGGGTGGTTCTTGACAGGGTTGAGAATGAAAACCGCCGTTCGAAGGGGTTGTCAATGGTCACCTGTAGTGTTTGGGGGATATGAAACGAATGCCTCCGTCATCCCAATCCATGTAATTGCTACGAATGGTCCCTACTTCCGTAGGTCCAGATTTTGATATCTGATCCGCTCCACTCCTCTCTCAAGTGTGTATAGGACGTGTTTGGATTTAGGCTTTGCCTCTCGTCTTTCGAGGAAACGTCCTTTTGAAAGTTTTGAACAACTTTCGATTGGAAAAATCTCTTTCTTTTTCTCCAAAAATTTTACCCATCAAGGGGATTTTATGATGCACCATGCACGTTCTTATTCATGTTCAGACAACCTCCTGTTTCAAAACATGAATGCCAATGAAATTTGAATTATATGTCTTTTCTAGACATTAGATTCTGAAAGCTTTTCTTTTCTTCTCTATTTTTTTTATTCAACATCTTCAATGGATTGGGGAGAGGGATACTTACCTGACCCCCGCGGCTGGAGATCCCTGAAAATGCGGAAGAAACATGTTATTGTACGTTCATGAATTTTTCAAAAAATTAGAACGATACATCTTACCCTTGGTCATGTGTTCCAATGAGTAATACATGGGATGTGAAAACCTGTTTCGCCTTGATGGCGAGCCCCTGTCAAAGACGGGAATTAGGTGTCAGTTTGCGTTCCAAAATTCAAGGCAAATTGGAACGATACAGCCTTGTTCTTGCTTTGTGTTTCCATTTGAACACAAACGCGTGGCTTGCAGAATTTGGCCCTCTATCTTGTGTCCTTGATCCCTCCGTTTGGTTGGCGATAAATCCTTCTCAAGGATTTGCCCTAGAGGAGATCCATTTGTGATTTTGGACGCATTCCAGCGCCACTCTTCAGAGTTCCTTTTATTCAAGGAAAAAGGAAATTGTTATCGGAATGCATGTCAAAGCATGAAGTGTGGAAGCGATACTTTTTACCCTCCACTCGATCTTATAATCAAAGACCATTTCTTGGGGTGCTGACTCCCAAGGTCAATAATTTTATTCGCCTCCTCGTTGGCGAGTTCTTTTCTTTTGAGGCTTTCGGTGCCAACGACTTCCTGTTAAATGAGTAAAAACTCATGTTAGGCATGTGGTCTTCGAAGACCAAATTGGAACGATACAAGGTTACCGTTCACCCATATTCGTATCTTGGGGTTTGATTCTGATGCGGACGACTCTGTTATTGCGTCCATTGACTTTGCCAGAGGAGAAACGTCATTCTTTATCCGGCGCACAAATGATCACTTGCCCCAGTTGGGTGTGATTTTGTCGTAGTTAGGTGACGCTTGTCCCAGCTAACTTCATTTTGCATTTTGATGCAATCCTCATCCTCTTTGGGGATGTCTTCTCTCCTGGGATCCATGGTGGCGTCTTACTGACGTATTCATCTCTTTCGTCGATAATTGACGCGCCACATTTGATGGGGGTCCTTTCAATATCGTATACTGATGTGGACGATGAATGTTGCTTCATCTCGTCCGCATTTGTGGGTGGGTGTTGTTCGTGAGATGATCCTCGATCAAGTCAACAACTGTTTTCCCTCAGTTGGGCGGTGTTCGTCTTGGCAACATGCCTTAGCACTTTCCGTGTTTGTTGGCAATTTTCAATTCAATTTTGACAACGTCCATGCACCTGCACATGAAGAAACAAGTGTAGGTCCTTATTTGACTTCATTTGAAATTTCAGGAAATAGATACCCCCTTCGGGGTTTTGTCCTTCCAACATTTGAAGGGACGGTGTTCTTTAAGTATTTTGCCCTGGTAAGGGCTTGTCCTGATGTTTGTTATCTCTGGATTTAATAGCCCTGGTCCGATGCGCTTTCATGGGAGATCATGAGAGTTTGCCCCCGGCTTGGCTCCTTGAAGCAAATGGGGGGGGACCCGCTCCCATGGGTTTGTGTCGACTTTGGTCATCTATCTCAATTGCCAAAGTCTTCGATTATTTTCTTCTGTCTCTAGGCAACTCTACATTATTGGGATTTGTCGTGTGGCGGTTTGGCGATTCTCTCGATCACAGTCGCCATTTGAGGTATTTGATGTTCCCCTGTTGAGAAGAAGAGACCTCATGAGTAAAGGGCATGTATAATTGACTATTGGAGTCGATACAATTTACCCTTGAAAATTATCCTGCGGGAACCGACATTTCTCCCTTTGGGTTCTCTGTATGCAGGATATGTGCATGATATGCATGATGCATGTTAGGTATGCTTGCAACGAAGAATGAGTTCGTGCTTTTCACTCTATTCAGAGAAAGCATTTTTATCAGATGTGTCAATCTGCAAAACTTGAATTTTTCTTTTTAAGTATTCTTTTCACAAAGATTTCTAAATGATGGGAAACTTCTTCAAGTTTCTTCAAAGGTTTTGTTCACAAATTGAGCCATTAGAATGCTCTTGAAAATATTTTAACTAGAGTGCATGTCTGAGATGCCATGAAAAGGATACTCCCTGTTTGTCAATTGAAAGCACCGCATCCTGAGTCCTCTGCTTTTGATCATCATCTGAGAGGAAAAGGAAGGGAAGCATTACTCTCATATCAAGAAAATAATTATTTTGGAACAATACGTCCTTTTACCGAATGGATGGTTCCACATCGTTCTCTTCTTCATTTAGAAGGGTTTAATGCGTTTCGTCTTTGATGGATTTACTCTACATCATTACGCTTCATGGGTGATGACTATAGCTTCGGGAGCTTTCCGTGTGTGTCATCATGGTGAATTCGGCATATCCGACACTCGGTACCCTTTCTAGGTAGAGAGTGATTTGCCTCCAGCCACTGAGTGCTTCGCCTGGGCTGGCTTTTGAATTTCTCTGACGTCTGGTATCTACTCTGTACTCTCTTTTGTGACACCAGATGATATGATCGTACGATCTTCCGAAGATCTTAGCATTTGATGTTTCGCAACGTTTTGGCACTTCTTGATCTCATCAATACGTTTCGATTTCTTCATGCATCTTTTGCCTTGTCATCATTTCATGACGTCCCTCGAGCATCTTGCTATTTGACATCAGCAAGCATGGGTTTACTTGTGGCCGAGTACTTCAACATCCTGAAGTGTTACTTCACAGGCAACAATTTCCTTCATTGTGTCCTGTCGTATTCACCTTACACTTTAACAATCTTTTATTCCACCTACGCGATGAAATGAATGAATGAGTCGATTGCTGCATAAGGAGCTTTAATTGAAACGACTACGGATTTACTATCCCCGCTCTAGTCACCTATGGCCTCCAAGATGCTGGAAATTTTTCAGTGGGCTCGTTCATTCTCGTCATCACCTGCAAGAATGGGAAACCATATTAGCTCGCGAACCAGTCAGTCCGATTTGGAACAGATACAACTTTTTCGACTTAGGGAGAGCCAATCCTAATTAGGTTGCTCCTTCTTCATAATTTGATTCATTTTGTCATTGGAATCCCAATGGGTGACATCTGCTGAAGGCACATTTCTTTCCGTCTTATAGGGAAGACAAATTTTCCTTCGTTTGTCTTTGACCATCTTATCCTGTAGACAAAAGACATAAAGGTCCCCGTCAGGTATAACATTCGAAGGGCTTATTGGAACGATTACAGTTTCACCATCGTTCCATGATCATCTTGCATGTGATCAGATGAGGACATTTTCGACAAATGTATGCCATGTAAAACATGTCCCTCGTGTCTATCCACAAATGGATTTTCCTTCTCTACCTGTTTTTCACCTGAGAGGAAAAGATAGGAAATATTATGCCGGTATCTGATTGAAAATCAATTAGGAACGACACGTCTTTACACTTGACCCGGCTACCCCGGTTAGGTGGCGTTTGCCCTAGTTAAGTGGGATTTGCCCCGGTATGCTGTCTTGGTGAGAAGTCGACTTCTTTGTCTGACTTCAAATATCCATTCATGTGGCTTGAGTTGTTGACTAGCTTCGATATTCTTGAAGGACCACTCCTGTGTGGTGAGGATGAGTGTCTTCATCTTGTCATCATTGCGACCACCTAAGCCAACTGACTCTCCGGGGTGGTCAAGCGCTTTTCTATGCCATCCTGGTCCATTTTAACTTGCGACCGATTCTCCACACAAGTCCTCGAATTTTGATTCTGGAAATTACCTGTTCGAATGACAGGAATATGTCAGAAAGGGAAGTAAAGCATAAATCCTTTCAATTTTTATTCTTTCTTGTGATTAACGAATATAAGGACTTTTACACAAGCCTTAACCTCATGTGAAAAATTCTTATCGATGTTTTTCAAGAGAAAACATAAAACTAAAAGGAGCGTAATCCATGGTTATCACTTTTGGCAAATCCCCAGAAAATCTGTGCAATTTCCAAGAAGATAAAAATGCAATTCCAATGTGTCCTAAATTCGGTGGGAAATAGGACATCCAAATTGAAATGATTTCCCGAAGGTAATTTGGATATCATGTCTCCTCTTGAATTCAGGAAACATGGACGACTTTAGTTAATTACCAAAGATTACCAATGATGCATGCTATAGACCGGTTCAATTTCATGTCTGGCGCACCATGAAATGAATGGTAGATTCTCATACTTGGGTTAAATACCAAGTGTGAGTTCTAACGAAAATTTCATCTGGGTAAGACACGCGATTGAACCGAAAAATCCGAATGGTTGAGAGAAATTCCAGTGTCGCGTTCCAATGTCAAGACACTTAGACAATAATTAGAAATCGAGGTGTAGAAGATAAATGGGAGACCCACAGACGGGTGTTCCTTACAGACTCGATGATCCTGATATAAGAAAAGGGACGATTGGAACGTGGCCCTTAAGAACCTAAAGAGATGCCCCAAGTCGGGTCTTGAGAGGACGGCACTTGGTGTCTTCGGTTCGGCTATTTCGGGTCTTCGTTTTCATCAGATGCCCTTTTGATAATGTCCGATAGGTGTCTCGAATTTGCTGTTATCGCCTGTCCTTCAACTTCCGGTATGGTTACTGGATCATTCCTTGGACAGCTCGAAGAGGGTAAACTCCGTTGAATGTCCCGACAGTCTGATGGCGGATGACGCGTCGCTCATACTTGAATACGTCCGGGATGTGGGACCGACTTGGAGAGATCATCTCTTCAATCCATACTCTAACATGGAATTGGACTCAACCATCGGACTTGATGAATGCAGCATGTTGTGCAAAATGAAAGGCTGCAAATGAATTTAAATAGAAATGGCAGGACCTTACCATAAGTGGCGTTTAATGACTTTTTGGTTTTTAGGTATACCAACCATCCACAATACATGCGCATGAGACAAGTGAGGCTTGACTCTAGAAATCAAAATGGCTTAGGTGAGGAACCTAGAGGCTTCCCTCTATCCGAGTCGATAAATTCGTCCATGAGCGCAATCCACAACAAATGGATAAAAGTCTCCACTTGGATAGTGAGTAGGATCGAATATGGTCAACCCCAGCGCAAACCACGCTAGAGCGTTGCATATCGATCCCTGATCTATGGCTACCTGAAAAGGTGATTTCGCGGCCTGGGTTTGGGCGCTTTGTGCAAAGTGTCGTGATCCTCAAATATGCAGTGAATCATGCGCAACAATTTATATATCAATCAGCGCTTCAAATCATCCATATAACATACATTCCTACGCCCATCCTGCATAAGACAATGTTAATCACAGACTACACCCCTTATCACTCCGATCTGCAAAAACATATAACACCTATCGTGAGCGGACTTACCTCACCTTCAAGAGCGCCTGCAGGGTTAGAAAAATCACTCGACATTTTAATTACGGCCTAAGTCCACTTGAGGTCCAGAACCAAGTGTTCTAGAACAACGTCCCCAGCGGAGTCGCCAGCTGTCGCGACCCGTCCGAAATTTCCCCCGATCCGACGGTGCGAGGGGATTGAATTTCGTTTGTGTGACGGGCGAATGGATTACCGATCGCGGCCCCCCACTCTGAAATGTGGATCGCGGGCCTTAGATCGGCGCGGGCCCTCCCAGGCCCATACCAAATCGCGGCAGGAGTGTCTTTTGAGGAATTCGACGATAAGAGTCGATCGCTTTCGACCTTAGTGTGGTCGTGGTGGCATGTGCAACTTGTGCATGCATTTGGAGTCGCCACCGGTCTTTCTTGGAGGGTAGACCGGAAACCTTACTGACCGATTGGGAGAGATCGATCAGTTCTACGGAACCAGAGATTTTGGGTTCGGGGACTTAGTTACGTCGGTGTCATTACCAACGCCCTTTCGGTACCTAACGCGAGTGATTTTCCTGACTAAGAGTTCATGCAGACGCAATTTTGGGTGAGATAGGTATGAGTCAGGGTTTCATGCAGATTGGAAGACCGGTCCTATCAAATCACAGTCAATATAATGAAAGCGCAAGTCAAGTGTATAAATAAATCATGTCAATGCACATCGATTTCAACCATTGGCCTCCTAGTATAGCCATAAGGGCTTAGGGAAGATGTGATTTAGGGCTAGGGGTAAAATGGGAAGATGCGGGGACAATTAGCCCGAAGGGCAAAATTGTCATTTTTGGAGGTTTGGATACCGAATTACCCAAAATATTCCATGGTCAGTTGTTCGTGGCCATTTCCCATTTTCGAGAATTTTTTGGAATTTCTTGATTTTTCTTCAATTTTTGGAAGACGATTCGCCCAAAGGGCGAAATCGTCATTTTAAGAAGGGTCGGGGTTTAAAACACCCGGGATTAGACTTGGTCAGTTGTTTGTGGCCATTTCCTATTTTTTGGGATTTTCCTGGATTTGTTTAGAATTTTTTTGGAAGATGGTTTGTCGGAAGGGCAAAACCGTCATTTCTGAAAAGATCAGGGGTCGAAAGACCCGAAACAGGTCATGGTCAGTTGAATGTGGCCATTTCCTATTTTCTAGAATTTTTTAGAATTTTTCTGAATTTTCCGAATTTTTTGATTTTTTTTATGATTTTCTATTTTTTATTGATTTTTTGAATTTTTATTATTTTTTTATTATTTTCTGAATTTTTTAATATTTAAAAATATTTTCTGGGCCGGGTCAGACCCGGCCCGCGCCTCGCGGGCGCTCGGCCCGACCCTAGGGGTCGACACCGGCCTAAAACGACACCGTTTTATATTTTTAAATATTTTTTCCTATTTTTTTGCAATATTTTTTTTTGATTTTTTATCTATTTTATTTAATTATCCGAAAATTCCCCGGATCGGGCGGTTCTCATTGCGCCATGTGGCCTCATCCTGTGCGTCCGATCTTCCACTAGATCGAACGTTCCAGAGAAAGCCACGTGGCTCGATCATAACCGTCGGATCAAAAATCAATTTATTTTCTTTTTTAGAAAAACCTACAAATCGGACGATCAGAAGTGTACCACGTGTCCAATCGTGGTGCGTCTGATCTTGTCCAAGATCGGACGATCCACAGAAAGCCACTTGGCACATTCTTGGCCATCGGATTGAATTTATTTAATTATCCGAAAATCATTTATTTTATTTTCTAAAATTCTAGGATCGCGACACGTGTCGCGATCGTGGCCATCCGTTTTTATTGAAAATAAATGGACCGGTCCCCACCCGGCTGACGTGGCGCCTACGTGGCCTGCCACGTCAGCCGTTGACCGGTTGACTGAGCCACCGTCGCCTGAGAAGACGCCGGAACAGTATAAATTCTGGCGAACTTGCCGGAATTCTCGCCGGAATGCACAAACCGAGCAAAAAACTTGGTATTTTCTCACCATTTAAACACCATTCGACTCCTTAGCACCTCAAAGTCAACATACAACAAGAATGAAGGCCATGAACGCGTCGAAAATAGGCAAACCGGACCTCCATCATCCCGGCGCCGGCGAGAGAAGCACCCAATGGGGTCAGGGAAGCTTACCTGAGGTCGCTTGGACCTCGACGACAGCCGGCTTCGCCAGACCGAGCTCACGGTTCGGTTTGGGCATGACGGAGCTCCGGTCGCCGTTCCCGGCACGGTTTTGATGCAAAATAAAGACACACACAGGATGAGAGTCGGTACCACAGAAGTTTTGAGGCTCGATTCGCACAAAACACGACCCGGGGAGGCTTGACCGAGACTCAAAAATGTGAAACTCATGCAGGCATTTTGTCGAACAGGTGGTATACTCAGAGAAAAATGGAGGTCGAGGGAGATACCGACCTGTCCGGAGCTTGCCGACGACCTCCGAGCCCTTGATGATGTTCGCTGTGGTATGTTGAAGGTCCGAGGAAGCTCTTTCGCGCTTCCCCTCCGCTCGAAAAATCCCCCTCTCTCCCATGGCCGAGCTCGGTTTTAACCGAGAATCTTGCCGGTTTTCGAGGCCGACCGCCCGCCTCGACGCCCGCTCCCTCTGCCAAAATGTGAATATTCCCCTGCCAACCTGCTTCCCACGCTCGTTGTCCCTTTTTCCTTTGAAAAACCGCCGCCCCCACGTTCCCATGTTTCTGCTCATGCTCGGCCATGTGGTCTGCAACTAAGTTGCAGACCCGGTCGGACCGGGTCGGGTCGGGTCTGACCCGACCGACCTGGTTCGACCAATTATCCCTAATTGGGTCCCAAATTGACCTATTTTCATGAAATTTATGGCAAATTCGGATTCCTTGACATGTTTTCTATCAAATACGGGTATTTTCGTGAATCAATTGATTGAAATTTTATGAAAACCCCAAATTGTCCCTATGATCCGAAACTGATTTTCTCCAAATCGAGGGCCTAAACTATCGAATTAGTCAGAATTGAGGCCACCAATGGATTCCTCATGATGAAAAATATAGGGTAGAGGTGTTCAATTTTGATGGGTGTGCCCGTGTGAAATTTAATTTCAAAAATTGCAAAATCGGGGACAAAATTGAAAGATTTTTATGCAATTAAGCCCTTTTGGCTAAAATTGATCAAATTGGAGGGTAAATTGACCCAATTGCATTTCAAAACTTTAGAATCCGATGTCATAGCTTATAAAAACCGAGAATTGAAAATTAAAAGACTCGAAAAGGATTTTTTAGGCTCGTTTCGGTTTTAGGTTTGTGAAGGAACCCCATGAATCGAGCCAAATTTCCCTGATAAAAAGTGAAAATATTAAATAGGGAATTAAAATAAAATTTCTAAATATTTTTGTGTAATTTTCTGACCACGGATGGTATTGTTCTAATTTTTTGGGTATTTTTATAATTAAATAAATTCCAAAAATATTTAAAAAATTCAAAAAATATTTTTTGTTCAAAATTGGTTCCTAAGGCTAGGCTAAGGCTTCCAAAGTTGATTTTGCAATTTTTTGACCTTTTTTTGCTATTTTTAATTAATTTTAGAAATATAAACTATACTAACGGATGGTCAAAAAATCAGGTGTCAACAATTATGAATTGGTTAAGCGGCATCACCCGCGTTCCAATCGCATAACGCTAGCAACGGATTCCTTAATCGTTCTTAGATCGGCCTTTTATGGCTCTAAACGTTCCCTCGACAATCCTTATGATCAAAGCGTCATTCCCTATTCGAATTCCTAGGTCCACGTACTTATCTCGCGTTAGCCGTTCTCTTTTGGTCAGTTAACTCGAGATTGATCAGATCCGAGTGAAATAGAACTGAAATACATCACTAGATATATTCTCATTGAATAGTCTCAAAATGACTGGAAATCAGAATGTCACACTTGTCGCTGGCTCGTCCCCGACCCTTTCATCTCACCCTCCTCCACCACTTGCCCATGGACCCATCCAACCTGAAGGTACTTCGGTTCCACGAGCTTCAGTGGAACAATCACATCACGAGGGAAGCACACCTGAAGCTGAAGAAGATAGTCAGACTGTGATAAGCCCATATGGAGATTCGTAAGTACTTTTTTTTAACGTAAATAATATTTACGGTCATCGCTTCGTTTGGTTTTAGACATGGATTTGAATTGAATTGTCATGTTTGCAGGTTCACGGACGCTACGCAAGTGGTGTGTGAACTTAATAAAATCGTGAATAACTATTGGAGGGGGTTGTGGAGTAGTTATAGTGCCGCTCCAACACATGTGAGGGATTTATAGTGGAACGAGTTCAGGGTAAGTTTTGTTCTTCTGTTTTCTCACAAACTAAGTTTGGCGTAAATGAAATCAGTTGTTTTTCCATTGATTACAGCGAAAGTTCAAGTGGGAGGAATCAGAGGAGGAGGAAATTAGGAGAATTTTTAAGAAAAAGGCTGGTGATCATATTCGCCAAGTGATGAATAGAGCAAGGGCAGCCAAAGTTAAGCCAGCTTTTATCATTGGTGACGATTGGGAGGAAATAAAGAGAGGCCGGGAAAGTGAAAAAATGAAGGAAAGGAGTGAACAGAATAAGAAGAATCGAGCTTCTTGTTCCACTGAAGGGTCTGCAACATATGCTGGGGGTTCCATCAATGTTGCGGAGCATAGAAAGAGGATGGTAAGTTCTGTTAAATATGTGGTAAGTTAATTTAATTTAATTGCTCATTTGTGTTTCAATTTTATAGGCACATGAATTGGGGGTGGAGCCGTCGTTCGTGGCTACATTTGAAAGAACATTTAAAAAAAAAAAAGACAAGACATGGACTAGCAACCGCGCAAAATGTATTAAGGTATGTAAGGTTATATACGTTTGACTTTATGGAAACACGGTTTGAAAATGATGAATGTTTTCATGTTTATGGTAGTTAGATATATGAAGGTATTTTATGTTCCTATCTATTTTGTTGATGTAGGAAGAATATGATGAGATATTGAGTACGGCTAGTGGCGATGATGGTGGGGGTGTTGACCAACGGGCATTGTGGCTGGAGGCAATGGGTGAGAAATCATATGGCTTGGGATGGATGTCAAGGGTGTTCACAAGAAGGGCTGCTGGAAGTTCATCCTCCAGTGCGGCTGCGGCTGCTTCAAAGAGGACGCGAAGGGACGAGGAAATTATCCAACTAAGACATTTGCTCGAAGCGAGGGACGAAGAGATTAAACTGGTCAAAGATCAGCTCGCAGAGAAAGATGAGCAGATGAGACAAATGGATGAACGACATAAATCCTTTGAGTATCAAACGCAGTGTCTGATGCAAAGGATCATGCAACACCTCCATCTAAATGAACAGCTTCCTCCTGTACCTCGCACTAATGAAATAGGTGATGGGGAAAATGATGGGCGACACAATGAGGACGAGAATGCTGCCGATGATCCTGATGAATTATTAGACATTTTTTCAATGGTTAAACAAGGTGGAGGAGGTGGAGATGAAGACATGGTACAATCAGTTTAAATTTCTGAAGAAGGTATTTTGTTTTTTCGTAAGTTAGGATTTTAATTTTTCTCTCATTTAAGCCTTAATTTTTCATTTTTCATCTACTTCCATATCTTTCACACGGGAATGATATTCAGATGGTAGAGTATCCAAGATCAGATAGCTGTCTTTGTTTACACCAACTAAATCACCAGGTTTTAACTTGTGTATGCAATAACGTGAGTACAGTTTCCAAGTTTTGTAGATAGAGTAGTTGTAGCCACCACATAATTGAAACAAAAAAGTCAACTGAAGCCGCTGCCACCAAAATGAACAAAGATTTTAGTCTACATAGCTAATTAGTGTGTGGTACTTCGCGATGTTTATGACTTTGTAATCTGTACATGATTCTATTTTACACATTTTGTTCGATCGATCAGTGTTTGTTTATTTGTTTTTTTTTCAGTTTTGTATTTAATTCTTTTACTGGAACTATATACAATTGGTTATCCTAATGACAAGTGTGGGAAGATGTTAATTTTGCATTTAGCTACTAATATAGGAAAAAGAACGTTTGCATTTTGCTACTGGCTTTCTTCTCTTTATAGCAGATAATATATGGAATTTGAGATGGCTGGCTTGCTTTAGTATCTGATGCGTTTTATATGTTAAATTCGAAATTGCTTTTATCATTATAGTTTTAACTAAACATATTTCTTTTAGATGCCTCACATAATGGATGTTCTTCTTGTGGAGTTCCACATGGCTTGCATATTTACAGTCCCAAAGTACATAATCTACTCAAAGGTATGGGCTTATTTACAGTCCATACAACCTTCTATGTTGAAATTTTCCCACTGTATATGTGAATTTTGAATAATTCCTACTGGTTCAGACTGCATTTGAATCAAAAGAGGCATACTACAAAGCTCTTGGATTCCGAGAAGACAATGGGAAGCTAGAAAATGTTAAAGATTACTTGAAACGGCCAGAATCTTACATGAGACTCTATGGAGCGCTTGTGCAGGTTTGCTGTTGTATTTCTTTTTTTTTTTAGTTATTCGGCCATTTGAATAATGATGCATGGAGTAGTAAACTGAAGTAATGAACATTCTTGGATGATAAAAGTGTAAACTAAAATGTAATATGAAGTGGTAACCTTGTGATTTGATGGCTTGGGTTAGAACAATTCATTTCTTTTGCTAATGTGATGGATTGGACTTCCATTTGTCGTTGCTTCGAGTGATAAAAGTATTTGTAATTGGTTACTGGGAATTATTGAAGCTTCAGTGGTAAACTCATCCAACCAGTTAGTAAACTTCTTAAGTCTTCTATTGCAAAGATTTGACGCATAGTTACGGTAAAGCACTAGTAATTGAAGGATTTTCTTTTCATCAACTTGATGTCCACTTCTTTTGCTGACTTGCAAGCTCTAATCCAGCGATCATGGTGTATGAACATTGCATTATTACAGCCTGCTGAAATTTTCTGGAGATATATTGTTATCCAATTTCGCCTTCTTGTACTAAGTTTAATTTTGCCCCTAAGAATTTCCTAAAGCTACAATATTCTTGTAGATTTCATGGTATTGTGCCTGAGCCTCGAAAGGGAATTTGGAGCGGCCATGTACGTGGAAGCAAATGTGTTCCTTTTGCACAGGTAGTGATCTACTTTGAAGGGTTAAATTTTTTTGTTAATGACCCTGAAGATTTATAAGAGTTATTTAAAAATGTAGGTTTACATCAACATTTTACTTGCTTTTTGCAGTCTATAAATGGTTTTTGCTTGAGCTTTGAGTATGCCTTTTGAGTTTGTAGTCTTCTGTCCACCTTGAAGAGTTGCGTCTCAGTGCTTTCTAAAAAGGCATGTGCAACTATTGACTTTTGCTTCACATCTTTATGAAGATTGCAATGCTAAGATCATCTTTGTAGTTCCAATAGTTATAGCTATCCTGACCTTTATTGCAGAAACAAGGATAGAACTCTCACTAGTCACATTTATCAATTGGAAAAATTATGGTTGCACTGCTGGCGGTTGTTCTTACCTCTTCACCAGTCACATTTAACCTTCTAGTTTTAACTAAATTTTCCCTGATTCTCTGTTTCATCAGTTGCTGGTTGCATTGGTCCTGCCAGACCATGAAGCTAGAATTGTTGCATACTCTGTTCTTTCTACTGTGCTTATGCCGCCATTAGATGTATGAGACCGGAGGAAGCATGCGCAGACCTTAAAGGCATGAAGTTCCGGTGATCACGATGAAGGGAAGGACTCAGTGATGCCATCGAAAGAGGAAGGCAATCAAGTATTGGATGCAGATGCTGAAGCTTGCATTAACAGATGGAAAAGCAGTATGAAGTTTTCATGCTTTTAGCTTTTAACTACTAGCTGCATCTGCAAATAAATGTTCTAGAGTTGCCTGTTTCTTGATCTTGAAATTGTGTTTGACAGATATATTGGTAGCTTGTTCTGATTCTGCTATTGGGGAACTCATATTGTCTGAGCCGACATACAGACATTATCTTCCTAGGTGAGCCATTCCACTTGCATCTACATTGGCAAATGAGCAGGACCACCAGTTTTTTTCCTTATAAATAAGGACCAGTGTTAAATCAATACTAAACATCATTCTGATTGCATAAAATAGATTTGATGAACTACAATGTACACATTGTGTGTGGAAATGTCCCTCCGACATAGATTTGATGAACTACGATGTTAATTTTTTGTTTACTCCCCAAAGGTGCATGCAAAACACTTTTGATGGATAACATTGGTTTATTGTGTTGGCTGATAATGGCGGCTACTTGATAATTCATGGCTAACCGGGCTGATAATGGTTGTTTGGAGATAATTCATGGTTGACGACCGATTTGTTTAACATAATCTTTGAGTGCATCGATTTGGATACATATTTGTTAACGATCCCAGCATTCTAGTGATGGAGCTTAACTTAAGAAGTCTCTGAATGTGGAGCGAGACGAAGAGAAGGGAATAGCAGAATTTAATTAGTTTTGGTTAATATCCGCTTGTTTCGGCTTTTAGTATGTTTATGCTTGTCTTACTTGAAAAAAAAAAAAACGTAGGCTTCTCGTGGTTGTTAGATTTTCTTATTCTATTTTACCTTTCACGGGTGATAATTTTTGTGGATAACATGAGAGAACTCAGTTTTTTTTCTGAATAATGGGGGTCGAAGTTTATATCAAGTCGTGTTATCTTAAAATTATTACTCATATTTATTTTTGCACAATTAATCGTTGTGTTTGAATAGGTGTGGATTTTGGCATAAATGATTGAGATCGTCTTGATGGCACTGGCAGAGTGATCAAAGTGCTCCTCCTCCTTGCACAAGGTAGTTCCTTTCTTATTTAGTGCTTGCTTTTTGAGTGCATTGTACCATTTCATTTTTTCGAGATCAAAAGTAAGAGGAATGATATGCGTGTAAATGCGTAGTGTTTGGAGTTTATTTGGTCTGAGAATCACCAATCCTGATTTATATTTGCTGGTTCTACGCTAATGGTAGGTATACACTATCAGATTTTCTGTGTCGTCCAGGTCTGTGTCAAGCATACATCACTCTTTTTTACGTGTTTCAGATACTTTAACATTATGGTTATATTCCTTTGCTTTCCATCCCAATGAATGTGTTTTTTATCCCTTGAATGAACACTGGTTATGATCTCCATTGATGGTTTAGTTTCCATTCTTTCACTTCTATGTTCATGAGTTCCTTTTATGTAGAATATAAGATTGTCGAACTTAGATTAGACTTTCAATAGCTGACAGTATGTTGTTGTTTTTTCCCATTCTTTTTCTTGTTGTTTGGTGTTTCTTTCCATTGCAAGAGCATGATCGGCAAAGTCAAGTGCTATCTCGGCATCATGTATCCAAGCAAGCAAATATTGTTCACATTGACAATCACGTCATCATATGTCTGTTTCATTTCCTTCTCTAGACTCATTTCTCTCAATATTCAGCAATTAGGAACAGCATATTCCAATATCCTTGACATGTACACTGCTTTGCTGCTCTAGTATTCTATTTATCTGTTGTACGATGTATGTGGAGGTGCAAACCAATCACTTCTTTTTTTCAGTGGTTCGCTTGCTATGGAGAGTATCCGCCTTCTTGTGAATTTTGATAAAAATTCCTAGATTGATTGGTTAATCTAACAGGCATGATGATAATGCTTATTTGGAAGGATAGTCCCAGCTCATGGAGCTAGCCTCTCGTGTTTTATACATGTCTATCATTTTAAGTTAAAAGCGTCTTTCAATTGTTCTTTTCACATATATCCCATTCGTCTCTTCTGCCCAAAATATGCATTTGCAATGTATAAAGTTCAGTAGTCAAGAAAACTGAAAGACATTTCATATTTGTGTCTACAATGCAGACAATTGATATAAGTGACTTGAATGAGGCCGGGAAACAAAAATGTTCAATGACATAGACAAAGAGAAAGATATACCTTCTTCATCAAACGAAATGCTAAGGTCAGTTCTAGTTTCTTTGGTTTTGCTCAGTTCCAACAATGATCTTTAAGTTTTCAGAGTGTGAAACTTTACTTTTACAATCTTTGGATTTTGAAGTAAGCATGACAAAATTAGTTAACAGGCTCGTTGTTTCTCCTTTCTAATTCTTTCTTTCATCTTTGGGTGAGTTGCTTCAAATGGGACATTAGCATTGTGTCTCAGTCTCTTCTGCTAGACATCTGTACTATTATAAGCAATTATTATCATTTCAATCATATTGGGGAGACGGATTTTATAATATGTTAGCACGCCATACAACTCTTGCGCTGTTGCTTCTCTCTTCTTAATTTTGCTTTGATGGCCGTGCAGGGCGAATTGGTAGCTGATCCGAACACCTTTCCCTCAGGAATTAAAGCCCTTGCAAACTACGTCCACAAGCTTGGTATATGTTTTGATGCTGGGTAGGATGTTTATCCTCTGAAAGTGATACCAGTAACAACATTGTTTCTATACTTTGACTGTGTTTTGACCCCAGAGAAAGGTTGAAGCCGTTGCACAAGGTTGAAGCCTGCTTCTAGATATAGAGTATAGAAATAACATTTTTGGTGATCTTTGTGAGGTATTGTTGCACAAGGTTGAAGCCTGCTTCTAGATATAGAGTATAGAAATAACATTTTTGGTGATCTTTGTGAGGTATTGTTGCACAAGTTGCAAAAACAGATGAATGTATTTCGCTTTTTAGATTGTTATAAAATTTACATCTTTTTACTTGCTGAGTAAATATAAATTCTAGAAATTAATTTTGTTTTTAATTAGATTCAAAATCGAGACATAAAAGAAATTATTTTATCAAATGATCATAAATTATAAAAATTCGTTGCAAAATTCATGTTCGGCCATTGCAGTGTTGGCCATTGCAAAATTCATCAAGAATATTTAAAAATTAACAAAATTTCGTCGCAAAAAAAAAGCTTGGGTTAATTAGCGATGAATTTTGCCACGAAAATTTTGAGAAAATTACTTGCTAGAAATTTTTTCACGAATTTTGTGACGCAGTGTCGCAAATTTCCCAAGGCAAAATCCGAATTTTCGTGTTGCGACGCATTCAAATTAGATACAACAAAAAATTATTCGTTGTAAATTAGCGATTGCAATTTTCGTTGCAGATTTGCAACGAAATATAGATTTTTTTGTTGCAAAATTTGCGAACCCAAACGTGCAACGAATTTTTTTTTTCGTTGCGCATTTCATCGCAAATTCGCTACGACACTGTATTCGTTGCAGATTTGCAACGAATAATTTTTCTTTGCAAATTTGCAACGAAACTTTAATCGTTGTAAATTAGTGACGAAAATTTATTCGTTGCAAATCTGCAACGAAACATCAAATTTTTCGTTGCAAAATTTTACGAAGCCAAATTTGCAAGGAATATTTTTTCGTTGCTCATTTCGTCGCAAATTTACAACGACATTGTATTCGTTGCAAATTTGCAACGAATAGCTTGTCGTTGCAAATTTGCAACGAAAAACTTAGCCGGTACAAATAAGCGATGACATTGTTTTCGTTGCAATTTTCGTTGCAAATTTGCGACGAAGTATCAAATTTTTCGTTGCAAAATTTGCGACGCCAAATTCGCGATGAATTTTTTTTCGTTGCAAAATTTGCAACAAAAAACTTAGCCGTTGCAAATAAGCAACGATATTATTTCCGTTGCAATTTTCATTGCAAATTTGCGACGAAGCATCAAATTTTTCGTTGCAAAATTTGCGACGCCGAATTCGCAACGAATTTTTTTTCGGTGCAAATTTCGTCGTAAAATCGATTTGCAACGAATTTTGGAAGATTTTTTGTTGCAAATTTCGTGGCTAAAAGGCTGTTTTTTTGTAGTGAAATTTTATATTTTTTTCTTTGTGTCATATTTCTAACTTTTCTCTTTCTGACTTTTACTCCGCCTCTTCGTAGAGCGCGAGCGTCGAACCTTGCATCTATAATACTAGTGTATTCACTCCCAAATCTTTTTATTTTGGCCTTTTTTACTTTCCGTAATTATAACATGAGTCATTTTATGAGGGCTGATATGCTTGTAGTTTTCAAACTATTGAATACGGGACGTAAAACCACTGAATGTTTGCCCCAGCTGCCACTTTTCTCACTTGAGAAGGGGGAAGTGGGGCGTTTGAATCTCCACCTTTGGGGGGAGTTGGGGTGGGGATGCGTAAAGAGAGAGCAAGCTTTCACAACCTGAGCATACACATAGCTTGTTAAATAGAATAGAATAGGAACCAGACAAAATTAAAAATGAAAAATAAAAAATATACGGGACACGAAAGAGAATTGAGACAAAACCATCTGCAAGTTGATTGTCATATCAACTAACATTGACTGACCTCGACTATGCATCTAGAAGGCTTATGGTCCCCATTTCTATGCAACAGAGGTGGCAACCATTTTCAAGGAGCTGAACTGAAACAATAAAGGATGCCATCAAACGGAATTCTATGTGTGGCTCTCACGCGTGCTCCACAAAGTCCATAGTGAATGCTTCCCTTTAACTTTGAAGAATCATATGACACCATCTTAGGTACTGACCCGACCAATTTAGACAAAGGCGGAGTTAGGATTGTTTGAATACTTAAATATTAAATCACGCATTCATTTAATAATTAAACTTTTAGGACAGTTAGCAGTAGTCCCACAAAATCTCACATGGTATTTAAGCAAGAGGTTCAAATTTTTCCGGACCCCATTTGTCTTCCCAAATGCTTATGTCCACGCTTAATACTAGGTAAAAGACCAGAGTAATTACAAATATGAATGCATTATCATTTCAACGTAGAATATCAATTTACAAGATTTAGCTAAATATGGTGCAATAAGTGTTGGAACCTACGACGGTAACTTGAAATTCGTATATGAAAATTAGATTGATAGACAAACCTGAAATCAATCGCAAATAAGTAATCTGAATGTAGATGAATGATCCGAACCCAACGAAATAACGTTGTGTCCTTAAGATAAATTTGTCCCCTCAACCGGTACCCAAGATTCTTGGACAATTGCCTTCCAGGATAGAACGGATCGCCTTTCCTCGAAATCGATACTTGTTTCAGAGGAAACCTTCGAACGCCACTTTGTGGAGTAGTCGCACGATGAGAATGAGAAAATCGTAGAATGCAATTTTTTTTTTGGAAAAGAATGAACTGCCGAAAAAACACCATTGTTGTTTCGGAAAAGTCAGGGTTATAAATAGTTGACAAAGAGTCACGAAGCCGTACGGTTACATTGGTAAAAGGTGTCGACGAAACGACCCGAATCCGTACGGTTTCAAATAATGAACATGGACGCGAAGTCATACCATTCGACAACAATGGTGTTTTTCCGGCACTACATTCTTTTGTGAAAAAACTGCATTCTATGGTTTTCTCATTCTCATTGTGCGATTACTCCACAAAGTGGCGTTCGAAGGTTTGAGGGTAAGCGAGAACAGGAAAATAATTCCTCAGAATAAGCTGTATTCGATTGATAGATGTCTTCCGATTACAAGAGCGGATGTCCTTTATATAGATAGAACTCCTAAAGGAAATAGAATTACAAAAGATAACGCTAAAACGAATCAAATCTAATTTAATCAAAAGAGAATTCAATTAGAAAATTGCATATATCTATATTGCTAAGTTTCCTAAAATAGAAAAATGAATATTGAAATATTCCAAATCAAATTTAAAGATATTCTGTGGATCGGAAGCTCGGTGAGTTGTCGCAAGTGATAAGTTGCCGATTCAGCAAGTTGGATAATCGGCAAGTTGAGTATTCGAGAAGTTAGATATTTGGTAACTTTCCCGAATTCGATAAAATTTCCCTCGGGAACATTTCCCAATCAAAACTGCCAAAATAGAAAATTGCCGAAAAGTGGTCTAAACGACTCCGAAACGCTAAAATGCATTGTGCTCACGGCGTAGCGGTGACTTTGAATCAGACGGCCGTTTGGCTTCAATCAATCAATTTTGAGCGCAGTCCGAGATCGTTTGACTCAATTTAACGAAAATTAACAAAGGGTAAATTTGTTATATATGTACCAGTTTGGGATATTTAATGGTAAAAAAAGTAGTTTAGGGGTAAATTTGTCATAGCTATACCAGTTTAGGATTTTTTTGTGGTTAAAAAAATAGTTTGGGGTATATTTGTCACAAGTGTATCGGTTTGAGATTTTGGTGGTCAAAAAAATAGTTTGAGGTTAATTTGTCACAGGTGTACCAGTTTGGAGTTTTTTGCGGTATTAACCCTTGAAAAATTAGAGGATTTTATATTTTACGTCAAAACACCTAACAATTCTTAGCTATGATTTAGCTCCAAACAATAGGATTTGGAGCAGTAGAAGCATGATTAGACAATTCATGCAAATTCAATAATTTGATTAGACAAGTTAAAAATTTACGTTAATTCGGAGATTAAAGATGAAAAATCATTTCCACCTACGTAAATTCAACCCTTTTAACTTTTCCAATTATAAAACGAGTCACTTTACCGGATCCGGCTCCTCTGCCTTTAAGGCAGAGGAGCCTTAGGATCTCCATCGTCCACTCTCCCTTTTTATAGGGGGGAAATGTTTTTGGATGATGGAGATCAGCCTGCCTTACTTTTTTGTAAGGCAGGCAATCCATCTCCTACTTTATCGGGCCCAACAAATAGTAGTTTTCTACCAGAAGATGACTCATTGACAGCCAAGTCAATGATAATTGACTGACCTTGACTTGGCATGGGAAGGCTTCTGGTGCTCTTTTTTCTTGGCCACTTTAGCAAATGCATGTAAGCATGGGTTTTGAAAGTGAAAAAGCTCCGTGTTAAAAGGCACAATCAATGACCGCAAACCCTATCTTTCCAACCCGACTATTCTGTTTTCACTTTGAGTTTAACTTAGAGAATGCACAGTAAAAAGTGATTGACTTGGAATGGAATTGTCATTCCGCATTCGATTCCGTTACTTTAACTTTATTTCTTAGAAAAAGTGTGGAATGCTAAGTCTAGGGGTGCATGTTCCTACTACGGCCATTCCGCTCCTCAGCGAAATATTAACAAAATAATTTTACAAAACTAATTCGAGTGTGATCTTGTTTTTTTTTCCCCTTTACACATTATAATATTTTAAGAGTTCCTTTGCAATCCAAAATCTTCCCGACTCTGCAAAAGATATCATCAAATCTTCTCCTCACCGTTCCTTCACGACAAACAAACTCAAGAATCGTCGTACCCATTCCACTCCATTAATTATTTTATGTCATTCTATTTCATTTCGTTGTATCAAACGTAGTGCTATGCTACGCCAGATAGATATTTTCTTCCTCTGGCATGTGATGCAGAATTTGCCCCCATTTGGAATCAATAATTTTGTGATACAAAGGGACTAGACTGATGTTCCCAATAGCTATTCTGCATCCAAATTGCAATTGGTACTACCGCATTTTTTCGCTGGGAAGATATCAAAAACCACCATTGTGACATCCCCGTCCCACATTGCCTAAGAGGGGAGCTTGGGATTGGCTTACAAGCCTTGGGCCCTCCCTTAACTTGCAAGACGCGTTTTTCGGGAGTCGTATGGGCGGTGCTCGGAGGAACAAAATCTTGAGAATCGTATGTCCAAAGCGAACAATATCTTGTAAGTGGCGCAGTGGAAGAGCGGTGGGCCCAGGCTGTTACAAGTGGTATCAGAGCCGATCTCCGACAGCATGTGGGGCCGTAGCGGACACTCGCTGGTGCCACTAAGGGCACAGCGGGGACGTTGTGCCGCTAAGGGGTGAGTATGTGACATCCCCGTCCCACATTGCTTAGGAGGGTAGCTTGGGATTGGCTTATAAGTCTTGGGAATTACAATTTTTTTATAACCTTATCAGTCGATGAAATCGTAGGACTCTATGATTCCTCAGAAAAAGGCATGATAGCTACTTTTTTTTTTGTATAACAGGATTATTAGTCATTCGTTGGATTTATTCGGGACATTTCCCATTAAGTGATTTATATGAATCATACAGTTTTTCTTTCATGGAGTTTCTCCATTATTCATATGGTTCCATATTTTAAAAAACATAAAAATTATTTAAGCACAATAACCGCGCCAAGTACTTTTTTTACCCAAGGCTTTGCTACTTCAGGTCTTTTAACTGAAATGCATCAATCCGAAATAGTAGTACCCGCTCTCCAATCCCAATGGTTAATGATGCATGTAAGTATGATGATATTGAGCTATGCAGCTCTTTTATGTGGATCGTTATTATCAGTAGCTCTCTTAGTCATTACATTGCGAAAAACCATAAGGATTTTTAGTAAAAAAAAAACAATTCGTAGCGGGCGCTCGCTGGTGCCACTGAGGGCACAGCGGGGACGCTGTGCCACTAAAGTGGGGGAATATGTGACATCCCCGTCCCACATTGCTTAGGAGGGGAGCCTAAGATTGGCTTATAAGTCTTGGGCCCTCCCTTAACTTACAACACGTGTTTTTCGGATGTCGTATGGGCAGCGCTAGAAGGAACAAAACCGTGAGGACTATGTGTCCAAAGCGGACAATATCTTGCAAGTGGCACAATGGAAGCACGATGGGCCCAGGCTATTACAAGTGGTATCAGAGTCGACCTCCGACAGCATGTGGGGCCGCAGCGGGCGCTTGCTGGTGCCACTGAGGGCACAGCGAGGACGATGTGCCGCTAAAGGGGGGGAATATGTGACATCCCCGTCCCACATTGCTTAGGAGGGGAGCCTAAGATTGGCTTGTAAGTCTTGGGCCCTCCCTTAACTTACAACACGCGTTTTTCGGATATCGTATGGGCAGCGCTAGAAGGAACAAAACCGTGAGGACTATGTGTCCAAAGCGGACAATATCTTGCAAGTGGCGCAATGGAAGGACGATGGGCCCAGGCTATTACAAGTGGTATCAGAGTCGACCTCCGACAGCATGTGGGGCCGCAGCGGGCGCTCGCTGGTGCCACTGAGGGCACAGCGAGGACGATGTGCCGCTAAGGGGGGGAATATGTGACATCCCCGTCCCACATTGCCTAGGAGGGGAGCCTGGGATTGGCTTATAAGTCTTGAGCTCTCCCTTACTTGCAAGACGCGTTTTCTGGGCGTCGTATGGGCGGCGCTCGGAGGAACAAAACTGTGAGGACTGTGTGTCCAAAGCAGACAATATCTTGCAAGTGGCGCAGCGAAAGCGTGGTAGGCCCAAGTTGTTACAAGTGGTATCAGAGCCGATCTCGATCGGCTTATAAGTCTTGAGCTCTCCCTTAACTTGCAAGACGCGTTTTCCGGGCGTCGTATGGGCGGCGCTCGGAGGAACAAAACTGTGAGGACTGTGTCCAAAGTAGACAATATCTTGCAAGTGGCGCAGCGAAAGCGCGGTGGGCCCAAGTTGTTACAAGTGATATCAGAGCCGATCTCGATCTCTGACAGCATGTGGGGCAGCAGCGGGCGCTCGCTGGTGCTATTGAGGGCACAGCGGGGACGCTGTGCCGCTAAGGGGCGGAGTATGTGACATCCATGTCCTATATTGCCTAGGAGGGGAGCTTAGGATTGGCTTATAAGCCTTGGGTCATCCCTTAACTTGCAAGACGTGTTTTTCGAGTGTCGTGTGGGCGGTGCTCGGAAGAACAAAATTGTGAGGACTGTGTGTCCAAAGCGGACAATATTTTGCAAGTGACGCAGTGGAAGCGCGGTGGGCCCAGGCTGCTACAAGTGGTATCAGAGTCGACCTCCGACAGCATGTGGGGCCGTAGCGGGCGCTCGCTGGTGCTACTGAGGGCACAGCGGGGACGCTGTGCCGCTAAGGGGGGAGTATGTGACATCCCCGTCCCAAATTGCCTAGGAGGGGAGCCTGGGATTGGCTTATAAGCCTTGGACCCTCCCTTAACTTCAAGACGTGTTTTTCGGGAGTCATATGGGCGGCGCTCGGAAGAACAAAATTGTGAGGACTGTGTGTCCAAAACAGACAATATCTTGTAAGTGGTGCAGTGGAAGCGCGGTGGGCCCATGCTGTTACAACTATTACTTTTGCCACTAATACCAATCACTACAAAAAAACAGCCTTTTAGCTACGAAATTTGCTACGAAAATTTCGTCAAATTTAGTCGCTAATGGGTTTTGCGACGAATTTTGCGATGAACGAAAATTTCGTCGCTAATACGGCATCGCAAATTTTGCGACGAAAATTCGGCGATTCATCGCAAATTTGCTACGAATTTTGCGACGAAAACCATATTCGTAGCAAATTTGCGACGAATCACACTTTCGTAGCAAATTTGTGACGAAAACCAGTTTCGTAGCAAATTTGCGACGATTACGACGAATGGATGGTTTGTCGCAAATTTGCTACGAATCAGTGTTCGTCACAAATTTGCTACGAATTTTGCGACGAAATATATTTTTCGTAGCTAATCTCACGTCGCAACATTTGCGACGAAAAAGCATATTGGTCGCTAAAATTTGCGACGCGAGAGTAGCTACGAATTTTTTTTTCGTGGCAAAATTCATCGCAAAATTAATTAATGACGAATTTTGCCGAATTTTTCATTAGTATTATTATTATTATTTTGCCAAAATAATTTTCCTTTTATTTTTAAATTTGCGACGACCGAGCTCATGACGGGTTTTGCGACGAACTTCCGTGTTGATAGGATAAAATAATTTCTTTTATTTTTTTATTTTAAATCTAATTACAACAAAATTTATTTCTAAAAATTTATATTTACCAGTGATCAAGCAAATAATAAGATCCAAATATTATAAGAATATGAAAACGAAATACATTCATCGGTTTCTGCAGCTTGTGCGGCACATGCAATAAAATGTTCTAGATACAAAGTATATAAATAACCTCTACGGCCAACAATACATGAACCGTATTTTGCAGTTGCCCAAACTTTGTGCGGCACCTTACTAGACCCGCTGCAATGCTGGAGAAGTAGATTGGCTTTCTCAATTGCGCGGTTTAACAAGCATAGTGCCTCTATTCCAGCTAAGCATCGAGGTCGGCCTGCTTCAGTCTCTAGCTGTAGGCTTGAAACTTTGTTAACTATTTTCAAAAGCTTTACACACATTGCATGGTAAACCTGCAATTATAGGTTGCAATGAACAGATAAGTACTTGATGATAGTTATTCGTTGACTTCATTCAGATAAATCTACCACAATACTTGCCTATTATTACCATAGATGAAATTACCCCAAAAAAGAGAGTAATTCTGAAAGTAATTTCTACCATAATAGATGAAGGATATGGCCTCTCCACAGCTTCGACAACATCACTTCCCAGCCAATCATCAAGGAGTCTAACAGTCAGGTTCATGCTCCAAGCTTCCAATTGTCTTAGATAATGTTGAAAAGTTTTCACATTAACAATGAGATCGCCAGAATTGAGTGATAGAGCAAAGCAGGCATTAGCAAATTAAACAAGAGCACCATTTTTCAAAGTGATTCATTTTTGTTGTTTTGCTCAGCTAATGCCAACAGAGTAGGAAAAGATAAAGATGAAGCAACCGAAATTACAAATCAACGATACGATGAAAACTACGCTCCAGCAAATAGAAACTCTGACTAACCTTTTAGCAGACAATGACTTGCGATTCATCATGGGAAAACATATTAAGGGACATCTCTTTCAATGAATATTATCGCAACATATATTGAGGAAATGAACTTAGAGAAGGAATTTGTAGTCATCTTCATACTTACCGAACTGTTGCTTGACCTCAGGACTACTGAGATCGAAATTTTTCAAAGAATCCATCATCCTGCCATCCCACTCACTGCTTCCACCCATATTATTTCTGGACAAAAAAATGCATATGTATAGCATATAGCATTGTGAAATCTTTTAATCATAATAGCACAAAAACTATGCTCATTGCCCTAAGTTCGGCTGCCTGTACAGATTATAAACTCAGATATTGTTATTGTTGTCATTGAGCTGACGTGAATCATCCACAAAGTAACTGCAGTAATTATTAACCAAAAGGGAGGATTAATGCAATTGCAAGACGCCAGTAAACATCTCTACCTAAAAAGATGCCAGAGCTAGTGAAACATACAAACAGAGAGTACTTCTTATTCTGCCATCAGCAAAGAAAATAGTAGTCTGTGCAGAAATAGAATAGTGTCGTATAATGCAGTTCTTAACAAGTCAAATAAGTTATATTTTGAAATTGACAGCAATATTGGTGTTCTCTACCAGCAGTAAAAGGCACTTATGAATAACAGCCATCTGAAAGTTCACAGGAAGTACAGCATTATAGAGTCAAATGGACCACCAAGTTACACAAACTGTAGCATGGATTCAAATAAACAAAAATATTTCACCAATGACATTTAATCATGCTTCCTTCAAAGTGAACAATAACTGGCTAAAACATGTGGATGAGAAGACAAAGGGAGGAACTTACAGCATTTCTTCCAACTGTTGACGATATTGTGGATTCTGTAGCATCCCTGTCAGGCAAAATGCAAACATTAGTTAGGTTGCTTCATATACAATGGTCACCCTTAATTTCCTTATTCTGCAGATCAAAAAATAAGAAATTTTTGACACGGGCATAAAACATCGCTCTTAGAGGACTCATTTACCTAAGTGGATAGATTTATCATCAATGTGAAAGATCACTGAGAAAAATGGTGCTAAATATAGCTGCCATACTTTTTGGAGTCTATACTAAAGCTATGCGAGACGAGTTGTCAAAAATGTCCAGAATCTGCCGTTTCAGAGGCACTAATAAAACCATATACTCTCACTGCAATCCGTCCACTTAGGGGTTCCAATGACTCCTTCAATTAATTAGGACTGATGGCCATGGGTCCCAATCTTATAGTGTCTTGTCTTGTCCCAGCACCAAGCAAAAATGGCTGAAGATCCTGCACTTTCCATAATTAGTTTTCCCAAATGCACGATGCAAACAACAAGGAACTGAAGCCTGACCAACACTGGCCATTTCTATGATCTGACCCAAAACAAAAGAAAAGCGGGAGCAAACATCACTGCATGTAGATCGAAACAGAGCGATGTTTGGCATTCAACTCCTATAATGTTTCGGGATGCAATCCGATCATTTCGACTACTTCAATGAATCTTCTTTTCGTGAGCAACAACGCAACTAAATGTCTCATGTCCTTTTATCCAATTTTTCGTCTATTTATTACCAACAAATCTGAGTCATAAATTGAATCAGCCCCAAACCCACTCGAATGGCTTGCAAGAAGGGATCATCCAGCATGCCGAGTGCAAAACAAAAAATAGAACACCAAATTCCTCCAGTGGAAACCTACCTCACCGCATGACTCAATAACAGCACCCAAACTGGAGAAAAGCAAAACAACCTCTTATTTCACCCATTCGCCTTCATTTCAGAGACTAAACAGCAAAGCGGATCAAAAGTAACGCCTTTTTAGAAAAACCAACACCGAGCCAACTTACTTCAGAAAGGAGGCGGTTCTTCGGGAGAAGCTTGGCGACATCAGGAGGAAGAACCACATGCCTGCGCATCACAAAAACGGAATCGGAGACGGAAACGAAACTATCACCGACCTGTACTCGTAAGTGTCATCGAAGTACTTCTCAGAGTACTGGATCTGGCCCATCTTCTCACAAAATCGACCGAATTCCGGCGCAACAATCTGCGGAATCGAAGCTGCGAAACAAAACCAAGCCGATCAGAACTAGGAATCGAGTCAGAAATCGGGGTAGCGAAGAAGACGAATCGGATCGTCGATCGGAGGAGCACCTGAGGGTTTAGGGAGGAGGGGAAAAAAACGAAGCAGAAATGAGAGGGGGACTGATGCGTGAGATCGGGCCGTTGATCTCGAACCGGGACTTGAGGTCGAGGACCGAGCAGTTTGGGGACAGGCCCACCACGACCAGCGCCGGAGGAGTCGACGGCTTGGGCGCCCGCGTGTCGTCGGAGGCGGAGGGATCGGGTCGAGGGAGGGTGCGGCAGCGCTTGGAGATGGAGGAAGAGGCGGCGGGGATTTGAAGTTGGGTTTGTCTCTGCGGGGGGAGATGCGAAGGAAAGAAAAGGAAAAGCCCTTCGTCCGAATCCCAGCCCGGGGTCAAATGGTTAGGAGGGGAAATAACGCGCCATTGTTTTCGACGAAATTTTTTTAATGCCGCGAATTTTTGGCGACGAATCAATGAGTTCATCGCTAAACGGCTCCTGCGAAATTAGCTACGAATAAGGAAATTCGCCGTTAAAGATTTTTATATATTTTCAATTTCTTAATTTATTAATTTCTTATTTATTCTATTTATGATTGAATATTTTCTTTTTATTTTTATTTTTGAAAGAAAATAGAATTAAAAGGAATTTGAAATTGAAATTCTATCAAATTTTCCACTTTCTTTACTCGTCTCTACTCTTTCGCTACGGTTTTACATCTTTCAACGCGATTTTTAACTATCTTGCTGCGGTTTTTCACTAGTCTATTCCTGCGAAAGGGAAACAACGTGAAATTTTTATAAAAAATGAGCTTCAAAAGATAAATAAAATAAATATTATAACCATTAATAATTAAAAAAATGGAAACAACATGAATTTTTTTAAAATAAAATAATTAGCGACGCAAATTGACATCCGTCACTAAATTAGCGACGAAAAAATGAAATTCGTCGCTAAATTTGGGTTGCAAATTTCGGGAAGAAAAAGGAAATTCTTTGCTAATTAGTGTGAAATCCTTTTTTTGTCGCTAATTTTGATTTTTTTGTTTTTATTTTAATTTTTATTTATATGACATTAGCGACGAAGTGCGCCTTTCGTCGCTATTTTGATTTTGATTTATATGATATTAGCGACGAAACTTGCTTTTCGTCTCTCAAAAAATATTTTAAGAGAGAAATGACAAAAAGACTTTGTTTATCTCTTCTTAGTCTTATTGCGGACAGAGTAAGAGTCGAGTTCAAGATGATAGATACTACGAGAACTTGCATCATATCCTAATTTGTAACAAAACTGATTGGTGGGTTGTATGTAAGAACCAAAGCACGAAGAAAATATGATTTCATAGTGCATCATATTATCAATTTATGATCTCATGCTTTTAAATAGAAAAGTTATGTAAAATGTTAGAAACTTATAGTTATAATGGCTTATGAACACACAATGAACTTACCCAATATGATTATCATGAAGATTTTGATTTTGTGGAAATTTTCCGAATGACTTATGGGTTTCTAAGGCTATAAATAGCTTATTTACATTTTTAATAAGCTAAGCTAAACGACGTATTATAAGCATTTCTTATTTAAGTTATTCGCCAATTGAAGAAAGCAAGGATCCAAAAGAATCGAATTTTTTTCTATGTTATATTTTATAAAAAGAAATTGACCTCTATTTTTTGTTTGTTCACAACATTACATATGTAATAAATATAAGAAAGGTTCTAATAAACCTAGAAAAAAATATAAATTAAGGATAGTAAGTAGCGACGAACAACTGTCTTCGTCAATAGCTAAATATAAGTATGTTAAGATCTTTTTTGTCGAATATGTCAAGAGTTGAACATAAAAAAATTTCATGCTTAAATATAATTAAATAAAATATAAAATATAATTAGCGACGAAAAAATGAATTCGTCGCTAATTTTTTAAACAATTAAATAAATTTGCGACGAAACTAAAACATTCGTCGCAAAATTGGCGACGAAATGGACCTTTCGTCGCAAATTGATAATAAATTTAAATAAAAATAAAAAGTGCAGTCGAGTCCTAAAATTTATCGAATTGGTGTAATTATGTCCTTTCGTTAATTTCGTCTTAATTCAACTAACGAAAAATGCTGATGTGGCTTTTTTAATTTTTTTATTTTTCCTACGTGGCGATAACGTGGCTAAAACAACGTCGTTTTAGCCTAACCTACCTAATTTTTAATATACTTTTATCTAAATTAATTTAAAAATAAAGTAAAATTAAAAAAATAGAACCATATCTAGATTTTCGTCGCAAATGTCATAGCAAATTAGCTATGGATAACAATTCGTCGCTAATTTCGTGGCTAATTTGCTACGACATTACATTTTCGTCGCTAAATTTGTAGCTAATTAGCGATGAAATTATGTGGTCGCTATTTTCGTCGCAAATTTGTCACAAATTAGTTTCGTCGCTAATTTTGTCGCAAATAGCTACAAATTTTGTTTTTTGTAGCTATTTTCGTAGCAAATTTGTGACGAATTATTTTCGTCGCAAATTTTCGTAGCTAAATCCCTGTTTTTTTGTAGTGAATTAACATCCTTTTCTTGTACTTTACCAGATTGCCTCCTAAATTTTTCATCGTGGATGCCAATTTGCATGCCCCGCTAGTCAACGAGCTCGACGTGGGAGTTGGGCTGCAAAAAAAAGAGGGAGAGAAAGAAGGAAAGACATGGCACGAAAAGCGAAAACCTGTTCGGAGGGAAGGCGTGGCCAACAGTGGCGGTGTGGGGGATGACGGAGCGGATAACCATTGGCAGTGTCCACATGTTGCAGGCGGTGTGAGAGCGTTAAGCTTTGTGGGGTTGGGGGTTGGCGCTCCCGTGCTTGGTTTTTTATAATAGAGATATGGGATTTTGTCATGATATGCCAAGTGATATTTTTGAAGAGAGATATATGCTCGTTAGAAATTCTAAAACTTATCACGAAAGTACATTTCAATAATAAAAAAGTGCAGTCGAGTCCTAAAATTTATCGAATTGGTGTAATTATGTCCTTTCGTTAATTTCGTCTTAATTCAACTAACGAAAAATGCTGATGTGGCTTTTTTAATTTTTTTATTTTTCCTACGTGGCGATAACGTGGCTAAAACAACGTCGTTTTAGCCTAACCTACCTAATTTTTAATATACTTTTATCTAAATTAATTTAAAAATAAAGTAAAATTAAAAAAATAGAACCATAACTAGCAGCCCTCGCCGCCCCCGTCCCACTCTTGATCTTGGTTCTGTTTTTTTTTTTTTTGTAAAAAATATAATTTGAAGTATTATGTTTAAATTAATTTGAGTAACAATTATATTAAAAATCCAATTTGGGCCATAACGACATTGTTTTAGCCACGTCATCGTCACTAGGAGAGAGAAAATATAATCAATTGTCGCCATATGGACTGAATGTTCCATATATATGTAATATATCCATCAAAGAGTATTAGAATACTTTAAAAAAAAATTGGACGATTTTATCTTTTATGTCAAAACACTTGATAATTCTTACCAATGTTTTAGCTCCAAATACTAGGATTTGGAGCAGTAAAAACTTGATTAGACAACTCATGCAAATTCAATAATGTGATTAGACAAGTTAAAAATTTAAGTACTTGTAAAAAATTTACGTTATTTTAGATATTAAAGATGAAAAATATTTTCCGCTCACTTAAATCCGAGCCCTTTGCTTTCCAATTATGAAGCGAGCCACTTTACTGGGCCCGATTCTGGTGCTCTTTTCTCTTTGCCACTTTCAGAGCAAATGCTTAGCTGGACCCGATTCACATATGAATCGATTTAATCACAGCTTGGAAATTTCATTTCTTTGTCATCCGCGGACCTAGCGGACACACCTGCGCAATAGGTGACTAATTATGTTTTCTATTTTCAATTCCATTTGAAATAAAAAAAAATTAGGCAAAAAAACTCTATTGATATTTTGAAAATTGTCTGAAAATCATAAAAATAGAAATCAAATAGAAAATTTGTCGTAATTATTTTATCTAAGGAAAACATGATAGATTGAGCATGGGAATATAGACTTTGAAAGTGAAAAGGCCCCGTCTTAGAAGACACAATCGAAGGCCATAAACCCTATCCTGAATAGCTACCGAAAGCGGGAAAAAATTAAATATATCCTATTATGATCAATTGAGTCAGGTAAAATAAAGATTACTCGAGCCGAGTGACTCACAATCCTATCAAATACGAGATAAAAATTATTAAGTAAAAGATAATAATAACAATGACTTGACTAAATTAAGCTTATTTAGAAGTTAATAAGTTTATCCACTACTGCAACTCGGGCAAAAAAACTTTGAAAATTCGTTCTGGCTATGCTGTAACTCCAAATCAATTTCCGTCAAATCTAATATCTCCATGACGCCCTAACCTATTAATTTCATGTAATTTCACATCTTAACAACTCCGAATCCTGTATTTCCTGCTAGCAACTAATTCCTTTCTCTTTCTTTTTCTTTCCCCTTCTTTCTTTACTTTCCCGTCTAATCGTGTTTTCCTTTTTATCCCATGCTTTTTTATTTTTGCCCTTTTGACCAAGTCAACTTTCCTCTGTTTTCCCCTTTTTGACAAAGACAAAATAATGCTTTCTGACACTACAAAAAAACACGCATTTAGTCACGACATTAGCGACGAGAATTTCGCAAAAATTCGTCGCTAAATTGATTTGGCGACGAATTTTGGACGAGAAAAAATCTGTAGCTAATTCGGCGTCGCTAAATTTAGTGACGAAAAATTGGTCCGTTCGTCGCTAAAATTAGCGACGAACGGACATTCGTCGTCATATTCGTCGCTGTTCGCATCCAAAATTAGCGACGAAAGGCTCCGTTCGTTGCTAAAATTAGCTACGAACGGATTGGTTCGTCGCTAAAATTAGCTACGAACGGATTGGTTCGTAGCTAATTTTAGCGACGAACAGTAGTGTCTGTCGCTAAATTTAACGGAACTTTTAGCCAATTAACGAAAAATTAGCTACGAACAGCGGCTGCTCGTAGCTAAAATTAGCTACGAGCTGCGACTGTTCGTAGCTAATTTTAGCTACGAGCAGCCGCTGTTTGTAGCTAAAATTAGCTACGAACAGTCGCTGTTCGTCGCTAATTTTAGCTACGAGAAGCGACTGTTCGTAGCTAAAATTAGTGACGAACAGTCGCTGTTCGTAGCTAATTTTAGCTACGAACAGTCGCTTCTCGTAGCTAAAATTAGCGACGAACAGTCGTTGCTCGTAGCTAATTCTACGTCCAGCTTCTGAAATGCTTCGCCTCGTTCCTCAGCGACCGGAGCCTCGAAATGTGCACGGAGTCACAAGGAAGCGAGACTGGCAGCGATGTGGGCGTTGGCGAGGCCCTGCTCCTCTAGCTCGGAGGAGGTGTCGTCGACCGCCGCCCGGCGATCGACCACGGTGGAGCCGGAGCAGGCCGTTTCCGCCGCAGCTGACGTCGGTGGGTGGCTCTACGGGTCCAGGTGCAGTCACGCCCGAAGGGGGGAGGCTAGTGGTGGAGGCAGTGGCGGCGTCTTCCTGCCGCATCATCTTCAACGTGGAGCGGAGCCACGGCCGTCTCGGAGGAGGCGTCGTCGACCGCCGCCCGGCGATCGACCACGGTGGAGCCGGAGCAGGCCGTTTCCACCGCAACTGACGTCGATGGGTGGCTCCACGGGGGTCCAGGTGCAGTCCTGCCCGGAGGGTGGAGGGTAGTGGTGGAGGCGTCTTCCGGCCGCATCATCTTCAACGTGGAGCCGGAGCCACGGCCGTCTCGGAGGAGAGCGAAGTTTAAGGAGACGAGGAGAGAGTGAGGAGGAGGTGGAGGCAGAGAGCTTAGGGAGGAGGCAGAAGAAGAAGGGGCACGAGGGAGCAATATATAGGAGCGGGAAGCGGGTTCGAAGCCAAAATTTTAGCGCCGAGTTTTTGGAGGAGCGGGAAAGTCAAATTCAGGGACGACCTTCGAAGGTCGTCGCGGAATCAGCGACGACCTTCGAAGGTCGTCGCCAATTCAGGGACAACCTTCGAAGGTCGTCGCTGAATTCGGTGACGACCTTCGAAGGTTGTCGCTGATTCCGCGACGATCAACAAATGTCGTCGCTAATTTAAGACGAAAAGAGATGTTCGTCACTAAAAATAAAATTAAAAATAAATAATTCGCTAAATTAATTAGATACGTCAAAATAAACCCTAGCCGCAGCATAAATAGAGCAAAAACAAATTTCTCGCCGCCCCCAGCCCAACTCTCCGCGTCACGAACCAAATCTCATTTTTTTCTCTACCTTTGTGTGATGAACCAAATCGAGTGCATAAAATTCAATACATTTTAAACAAAATATTTAAAGCTTCTTAAAATTAGCAAGAAAATATATCCTATATAATTCAAAAGAATTCGTTAAATTAGCAACGAAACAAAATGAATAAGATGAAACAAGCTGAGAATGGAGCCCACGATCTATATAAACAGTGAATGATATAAACAAGCTGAGACGTGACCTTAATTTGGACATAAAAACTCTATGGATCCCTTCCTCCCTACAAAAGATAAGGTATAATGAGTCTAGCATAGAAATATTGAAAAAAAAAAAAGAGGGGATAAAGTACAATGATCAAATGATGTGGTATAATGTGTAATAATGATTACACATAAATAATGAAACAGAAGGAATGCTTTCTAATTCAGGAATTAGGAAAACAGAAATAATCCTCAATTCCAAGAAATTATATCTTCTTTAAAGCATTCACTGAAGAATCAGAAACCCTTTTCAAAGAAGCTATCTAGGACCAAAAGGAATGCTTTCTAATTCAGGAACAAGGATAATAAAAATAAATAAATTGATCACTCTTCATTTATGCTTATTAATGTAATCTTTACTTAATTAATAATATATTCATTTTTAAATTTCAAAAAAAATATTCTCTCTATTTTCATTTTCTTTTAAAATGAATTAATGTAGATTAATATAAAATAATATAATCTAAGAAAGAACATAAATAAACTAAGCTAAACGATGCGTCATAAGCGTTTCTTATTTATATCATTCACTGTTTGAAGAGAGAAAGGATTCCAAATAATCGATCTTTCTTTTAGTTATTTATTGAACCTTTCTTTGGTTGATTAACGTGTGATATTATGAATCCCCATTATTAATATTGAATGAAACTACATCTTATAAAATCACATTTGAATATTTGATGATGCATTCCTTACCTTGCTAAAAAAATGATCCTTCTAATGTTTTTGAAATATTTATTAATTGATTTACAACATCTCTTATTCGCTTATAGTATCTTATCTATCTTATTCATGGATAACACAATTACAATATATATTTTTGGTAATCAAATATTATGCAAAGTAAATCATTTTCGAATAGATCCTTACTCTACTCTATTTAGTATCTCTCATCAAAGACGATTTTTTTTTCTAAGTTATATTTTATCAAAAGAATTGATCTCCATTTTTTGTTTGTTCACAACTTTATATATGTAATAAATATAAAAAGGGTCCTAATACACCTTGAAAAAATATAAATTAAGGATAGCAACGAATTAACAATTATTTTCGTCGCTATTGAAAAATTACATAATAAATAAATAAATAAATAAAAAGGGTTTTCGTCGCTTTTGTATTTAGTTTTTTATTTGTTTTTTACCAAAAAAAATACAAAACTAAATACAAAAGAAACACTAAATTAGCGACGAACAAAGGGTTTCGTCGCTAATCAGTTCTTTTTATTTTATTTTTCGTCAAATTAGCTACGAAAAATACTGTTCGTCGCTAATTTGACAAAAAAATCAAATAATTAAATAATTAAATAAAATTTAGCGACGAACGCTAAGACTATTCGTCGCTAAATTAGCGACGAATAGTCTTAGTCGTCGCTAAATTGACCAAAAACCAAATAACAATTTAAATTAAAAAAAATAATTTTTAGTCACGAATAACATTGTTTGTGACAATTTAGCGATGAACAATGCTCCTCGTCGCTAAATTATTTCTTTCTTTTTCACTTTTTGGTCATTTAGTGACGGAATTGTACATTCGTCACTAAATTAGCGACGGAATGTTCTTTCGTCGCTAAGTTCATTGCAATTTAGTGACGAAAGTAATTTTTCGTCGCTACTTTAGCTACAAATTCCTTGTTCGTCGCTAATTTCGTCACTAATTAGCTACAAATATTTGTTCGTCGCAAAATTCATCACAAAATTTGTGAGGGATTTTTCCGTCACTATTTTCGTCGTAAATAGCGACAAACTTCCTTGTCGTCGCTATTTTTGTCACAAATTAGCGACGAAAATTATCTCGTCGCTAAATGCTCGTGGCTAAATCGCTGTTTTTTCGTAGTGTGACTGCTTTCTCCAAGGTTGACCCAAAGTCTTCCATGCAAATGCAGATCAATTTTGCTGAGTTCCCCGGCAGCTACCGGTTACGGCATTGTACATAGTCAAGCTCAAGTTAGACTATTCTATTTTCACATTGGGTTCTAGAAATAACTAAGAAGATGCATAGTAAAAAGGAATTGACTTGGAATTGTCATTCCAAGTCATTTAACTTCTACTTTAAGAAATTGCGCCCAGCCCCAAGACCACGCCACCGTCGACGGCAGCCCCACGCAAACGTTGTCTTGTAGGATTTTCAAGTCAAAAGTGCCTATTTTCCAAGTCTGCAAACGTTGTCTTCTTTATCGAGACGGGTTTTGAATGTGGTTGGAGAAGACTAGTAATGCGACGAGCGCGAAGAAGGGCTTACAAAGAAAGTAGACCAAAGTGTTTCTTGCGATTAAAGCTTTCTTGATGTGTTCAGAAAGGCTGTGTAGCTTAATCACTCAAGATGAACTCTGTTTTTGGGGTTCCTGTTACCGCTGTTGTAGAGAAGCTTTAATCGTTCACATGCCTCCATATATGAAATTGACACAGTTGATCAGACAGCAATTCCTCCACTCTTTTTTTGGCCCTTTTTTCCGTCTATTTGACTAATGAAAAATGTCGAGGACAGCCTGCCAGATTTGATCGAAATTACCAATCCCCCCTCAATTTCTTTTTCTTTTAATAGTGAATTCTCGTAAATAAGCTTAGGCCATATTTATTTACTCAGACAACCACTTCTACTAATTAATTCGATCATCGAGTCGGAAAGGAATTGTATCTTGCTCTTCTCTCCTTCAATATCTTGCGTTTCACTTAGGGTATGCAGATTACTCAGTGTTCCCATGCAAAATCTTTTGTTTCTTGCTGAAAGTTGATGATCCATTTTTCAAGAAGTCTATAGTCCAAATAATTAGCATGGTCAGTTTCTCTGCTGAAGCGACATGACATGAATATATGGCTCAACAGTATTGGCAGCAATTTGTGTGAAAAATTTTATTGGCATCAACATATCAATGGAACTTCCTTTTCAGTAGAAGGATGGGTAGATCTTTATAGCCATAGCATGGTGTGGGCTAAGATAAAAACCAGTTGTACTAACAGAGTTTTTAAACTTAAGTAAGGTCCCTCAACTTTGAACAACACTTCATTTCAAGACCAGATCAGCTTGAGAGGAATCAGCACATAAAAACACAAAGCCCTAAGCTAAAGGACTCTATCAATAAGCTAAAGGACTCTATCAACCTAACTCATGGACTAAGACTTGCTTCAATGTGATGACTAGACTTGAAGTCCTGTTTAGCACAGACAAGAACACTTTGAGAACTCTATCACACAATAATTATATAGCATGCGAATGTATTAGGACATATAATTCACAACACTTACCTTGAAGTTGACATAATCATGAACAGTGGGATCAAAACCAAGGGAAGAGAAATCCGAGATAGCTTCCTCTTTCGGCTTGGCCACTGGATCGGAATTCGTTGTTCTTATACGTTATAGAGCAAAAGACCATTGCCACCTGAGAGAAGTCCAAAATCCGTATTGAAGACCATAGCAACAATGGCAAAAGTTAAAATAAAAATCAGGACTTGCACTGAAGTTGTTCTTCGCAAGAAGGGACGGCTGTCACCTCATCTAAGTACCAAGTCATGGGAATTGTGGGGGGTGTTCAACGTGCTCTGGCATAAGTAAAATGTTGCGATGGACAACTGCGCGCCAAGCGTTCTAGAGGGAAGGAGACGATGTGTTGGGAGAGGGAGGGAGGGAGAGTTGTAGACTTTCATTTTTCCTTTATATTTTTTAAACCCTTTGTAATATGTGCTCAAGTTGGAGGGCGAAAACGCCGCTTGTTGGTGTTTGATTTTGCAGGCAAGCTGTTTTGATTTTACTGTTCCAACCGAGAAGGTATTTTCCCAGGAAGTGAAGAAATTGCAGGCGGAGCAATTCTAGCCTTTTCAGCAAGTCACTCTCGAGCCCTTTGAGCAAGACCATGCTTGTGTCATCGGTGGCTACTGCATACAAAAGAAACAGAGAGCTGCTCCCGCATCGTAAAAAGTCCCAGGCCGCCTTAGTTGTTCAATCTCCTATCTTTTAGCCTCTCTGGATGCAATTGAATGTCATTCTTTATGTGTCTTTCTTAGAATGGAACTCCAATCTATTCGAGGTTTTTGGTAGGCTCTTGTAATGGACCAATATTCTGAAATGAGTTCGGAAAATCTCCACCTTAAGGTAGGTAATGCAGTTGACGTTTTTCAAGGATTACGAAGAGGTAATGGATCGACCATCATCAAATTTAAAAAGCTACTTGCGGTTCTTGCAACTATTGGGCTCAAACCTGAGTTACATTAGATTACAGACATGATTGAACTCTCATTATAAGTCGTACCTGAAAAGGATGAGATGATTTGTTTCTCAAATTCCTGCTCTGCCCCATGGAAGAATCACACACGCAAAGTTTTGTGAGAGCAGGAATGCATCGAGCCACCATCAAATTTAAAAAGCTAGTGCACTTCTTGCAGCAATTGGGCTTACACCTGAGTCATATTGGATTACAGACAAGATTGAACTCTCATTATATGTCGTGGTCGGGACCAGAGAAACTTTGCCTTCTCTGGGTCTCCTAAACTAACACAACATGCCTCATCTCTTTCTAGTGCTAAACATGGACGAAGAAAACTCCTGAAATTGCAGAAACTGACTCCAAGCACTCCTGAGTTCATATAACCTGGAAGAGACATGTAGATTCATTTATTTTTCTGTTAAAAGCATACTCTTGTTAAAGCTACATAAATGTCCTAAATCCATCGCAATTTGATGCAACTACGAATGCATACACTGAACATAATTAAGGGACGGTGGATTATAGTTAGCCTATCGACTGCTTTGATCACGAGAATTTCTTCATGCTGCCCTTAAGAGTTCTAACGATGGTTCTATATGATGAATTCTCTATTCCTGTAATGTGCATTCATGTGATTCAGTTGGCAATTCATGCCTTTTTGATTTACACAAAACTAGAAAATTGAGGAACCATGTGAACAATATTGAATTCATTCACACAAGCAGGCACATGAATGCATTGCTATCGGTGCATATATGGCGATGATCTGATGGTCCAAAGGAAAATAAAAAGCAAAATTTATATGTTACCTATCCTTATAAACCAGCTGCATGAAGTTTATCCTTGATAAAATGCAGATGAGCTGTGACTTCCGCAATGTTCCTCCGATCTCTGCGTGCTTCGACTGAGCAGGCGACTCCAATTCCATAGACCATCTCCAGGCATTCCCGAGCTGCATTATCTCTGCCGGTGCCCATTTGGCTCTCCATCTCTTGAAGTAGAAAAGGATCGGTAATCTCTAGGAGATGTCCAGGCAAGGCTTCTTTGACGAAGTTATGAATGTTTAAATTTTCTTTGAACATTTCGTTTGTTGGACTCATACCCGTGAACATCTCAAGCAAGAGAATGCCATAACTATAAACATCGCCTTCTCTTGAAACCACACTTTCCGTTCCATATTCTACGTTTCATTTGGATTTCCAAATAAAAGGTTAGTAATAGCAGCACAAGCAATTGAGGCAGAAGGAAATAGTGCGCACACACTTACTGCATTTTTATTGAGTATAATGTGTTCGTTTGCCTTTAGGGGACAGAGGAGAGGAGACTCACCTGGAGCAGCATAGCCGATGGTTCCTCTTACACTAGCTGAGCTCATCCTCGCTTTAGCATCATCGGTGGATTCAAACACGACCTTCGCCAAACCAAAGTCTCCAACATGTCCAACCATTTCGGCATCTAGCAGGACATTGCTTGGCTTCAGATCACAATGTATAATAGGGCTTTGCAAGTGGTTGTGAAGATAATCTAATGCTGAAGCAACATCAACGGAAATATTTATCCTCTGCACGAGACTTAACTTTTCCGCAATCCCACATAGATGAGCTGGTGATGGTCTTGGATGAAGCCAATCTTCTAGGCTTCCATTGACCATGAACTCATAAACCAAGGCCTTAAACTCATTACCCCTATAATCAATGCCTGAGCATACTGTAAGGACTTTCAAAAGATTACGGTGTCGGATGTTCTTTAAAGCCTCACACTCGGATAAGAAGCTCTTCACGGCTCCATGAAGCATCAAATTAAGTACTTTCACAGCAATAACAGTTCCATTCTCATCAAGGACTCCCTTGTAAACAGATCCAAAACCACCGACCCCAATCAAGTTATTTGAAGAAAACCCATTGGTTGCTTTAAGGAGCATTTTGTAAGATAGATTTAGTGACGAATCATCTTTAGAACTTGAAGCTTGTTTTGTTCCTTTCTTCTTCCACCAACGAAAGTACATAATAGCAAGAACAAGAACAAGTGCTATTGCTGAAACCCCGAAGAAAATCGAGATGACAAGCTTCCATTTAGGGATTAGTCTCTGGCCGGAGTTTCTAGAGCTGCATTTCCGAAGATGATATTCGGGCATTCCTGCACAAAGCTTGTCATTTCCGAAGACAAAAGTAGCGGTGACATTACTAAAGATTCCTTTGGCGGGTAATGTGCCTTCAAAATTATTGTACGATAGATTAAGGATCTCCAGTGAGTGAAGTGCCTCGAAAAACTTTGGAATCTGACCAGATAAATTGTTGTGTGAAAGATCTAGCTCCTTGACATTCCTCAACATACTAAGAGATGATGGAATGGAGCCTCGAAAAAAGTTATCCTGCATTTTGAGCACTTCCAATCCAACACAATTGCCAAGACTGGCCGGAATGTCGCCTTCTAACATGTTTCCAGAGACATCCAGTTGAGACAAAAGATTCAATTTCCCGACTTCCTCAGGTAGAACACCGATGAGATGGTTCCAAGACAAGTTCAGAAGTATAGAGAGTGATGACATGCCTATGAACTCTGGAGGTATAGTACCATTCAAGTCGTTACTAGAAAGATCAAGCTTCACCAAACTTTGGCACTCTGATAGACTTGAAGGAATGTGGCCATCAAAGTTATTGTGATGGAGATAGAGTATTGCCAACTTTACTAGGCTTCCTAATGAAGAAGGAATTTCTCCAGAAAACTTATTATACGATAAATCCATTTCCACTAGGTTATGAAGATTTCCCAAACTCGAGGGGACCGTATCTGAAAATCCGTTGTTGGCCAACATCAACCTTTCCAAGCTGACAAGATTTTCGACTACTCGAGGAATCGTGCCAAAAAGTAGATTGTTGCTCAGCACCAATTCCGTGAGAGTGACGGGGAGATTACCGATGCACTGGGGCAAGGTCCCACCAAAACTGTTTTCGTATATGGACAAGGTTCGTAGGCTGGAGGCGTTAGTCAACGAGCAAAGGAAGCTCAAATCACCGTATCCTCCACTTCCCAGATAATTTGATTCGATGGTGAATAGTTGGAGCTTGTTTAAGAAGGCCAAAGGAGGCACATTCCCTGAGAGTTCGTTCAAATTGGCTTGTAGATACTCTAAAGTGGTTGCATTAGATATTGACCAAGGAATCGCTCCAGTGAATCGATTAGAGGAAATGCCGAACATCTGAATGTTAGGAAGAGTGAAGCCTATATTGGCAGGAAGAGTCCCTTCTATTTGGTTGAAACCAATGTCGAATATCGTCACAGAAGAAAGATTGAAGATAGATGGAGGAATTGTGCCAGACAACCTGTTTTGTCCTACACCAAGCGATGTGAGTTTGGTTAGTTTTCTAAGAGCTGAGGGTATCTTCCCACTTAATTCATTCACAGCCAGACCGAGAAGCTCTAACGACGACATGTTTCCAAAGGATGAAGGAATAGTCCCGGTTAGATAGTTAACACTTAAACCGAAACATTGAAGCTCCAGCAAAGAACCAATTTCGACCGGAATTTCTCCGACCAGCCTGTTGCCTCCTAGGCGTAGACATGTAAGGCGAGCGCAACCCGAAAGGTTTCTTGGGATTTCACCTTCCAATGTGTTGTCGATTAATTTCAAGACACGTAATCTGTGCAAATGGCCGACTTGTTGCGGGATTTTGTCGTGGAAACTATTGTTGCTTAGTATCAGGACTCTCAAGAAGCTCAAGTTTCCAATGTGAGGGGAGATGGGTCCCGAAAGCTTCAGATCTTGTAGGTCTAGTCCCGTTACTCTGTGGTGCAGGTGACCGCACCTGATGCCATACCACCGACAGTGGTCGATTGTATGGTTCCATGAACTTAGCGCCCCGTAAGGGTCCTCGGTTATCGTGCTCTTGAAGGCAAGCAATGCGAGCTCGTCTGTGACGTTATTAACTGAAGAGACGAGGCTAACGAACGGCAAAAGCACTACTACACATGTGAAGAATAGACGACATGGCGATGAGAACTCGAGGAAAGACAAGTTGAGAGGCTCCATAGCACTTGACAGGAAATCTCAACTGATACTTGAAGAATGTAGGGAAGTTGAAAAGAAGGAATTTTCAGGACCATGAAATACGATTGAAATTTGTATGGACAAGCTTCGATGGAGAAGATATTTATTTAGGAGCTCTTTGAAGTCAAATCTCAGCTGTGGACGCCAAAGTTGATTAGTCATCCCTTCCTATATATCTCGACAAATTTCTAGTAACTGTAGTTCTATAGGAGGGTAATGGTTCATATATTAAGATTGTTGTCGCATATAAACATGACTTGTAGTTTGTATATGAAAAATAGGTTGATAGACAAACCTGAAACTAATCGCAAACAAGTAATTTGAATGCAGATAAATGATCCGACCCAACGAAATAACGTTGTGTCCTTAAGATAAATTTGTCCCCTCAACCGGTACCCAAGGTTTTTGGACAATTGCCTCCCAGAATAGAACAGATCGCCTTTCCTCGAAATCGGTACTTGTTTCAAAGGAAACCTTCGAACACAATTTTGTGGAATAGCCGCACAAAATGATAATGATGATGAATGAATGACGAACATAACAATTATATCTAATGCTCGTTTAACATACGTTTGTAATGCGACGGACAATGTTTTACATTTATAGAGAGTGAAGCGAAGAGTCACGAAGTCACAAGGCTTCGTCGAAAGGGTTCGTCAACGAAAAAACACGATTTCGTCGAAAGGATTTGATGAAATGCCACGAAGTCGTACAGTTTTGACAAAACATTACGATGTCATGCGGTTTCATCGATGAAGGGTTACGAATCGAAACAACTCTTCATTTCTCATTCAATTTCTTATGGGACTCTGCGAAAAAAATTCCAATACTAACATGGCTCGTTTTGTTCACTAGCGAATGAGTCGCCTTCATGCAATTAATTGACAATGGTTACGGAATGGACTAACGTGATAAAAAGGCCAAAAAGAAGAAGAAGAGAAAAGCAAAAGGAAAAGTCATAGTGAATGCGTCCCATTTAACTTTGAAGAATCATATAATACATTAAGTATTCTACTATTCATCGAAACAGCATTTGGACAAAGGCGGAGTTAGTACATGAGTATAGCCATAAGTAAATTATGAAGTCATCCTTCAAAATCAACTAGTATTCTACTCTTAGCCGAAATAGCATCCAATAGCTGCGGTGTATACATGTAGCATTCATAAAAGGAACTTAAAGTACATTAACTCGAAACTCTAGCTGATTCAGACGAATACGTTCACTCCAAATAATCGAATTTAGAGCAATGAAAACTTGATTATAAAGCTCATGGAAATTGAATAATTTTGATTAGACGGTTAAAAGCTTAAATACTCGATTAGGAATTTGCGTTAATTTAGGGATTAAAAATAGAATTTTATCTAAATTTTATATTCCTTTTCTATGTTTATCGTCTCTCTAACTCTCCTCTTTCTGACTTTTATCCATTTTTTTGCAAAGCGTAAAAATCGAACCCCGCATCTATAATACTGGTATTCCCACCCTCATATCCTTTTATTTTGACCTTTTTTACTTTCCCTAATTATAACTCGAGTCATTATTCGGGGGCTGACGTGCTTGTACATTTCAACCTAGTCAACACGGGACGTGAAAGAAAATAGAGACAAAACCATCTGCGAGTTGATTGTCATGTCAACTATCATTGACTGACCTTGACTACGCATCTAGAAGGCTTATGTCCCTATTTTTCTCTGTCAACTGCCGTGGAGCTGATTCACAATGAATCTGTCCCATCACAGCCCTCGATACAACATTTCTTTTCAATCCACTTGGGGAGTGGACGCAACTGTGCAACTGGTGACTTAGGACGAGAATGGCGGAAAAGTGAACCGCACCCGACAACAATGAAGGAGTGATGGAAAGGGCGCGAGCACGATAAGCACCGGAGAGGTGGCAACCACTTTCAGGGGACTGAACTGAAACAATAAAGGCTGCCGCCCACGTAGTTCTAGGTGTGGCTCTCACGCGTGCTCCACAAAGTCCTTAGTGAATGATTCCCTTTTAACTTTTAAGAATCATATAATACCATCTTAGGCACAGACCCGACCCATTTGGACAAAGGGAGAGTTAGGATTGTTTGAATACTTAAATATTTAATCATGCATCCATCTAATTATTTAAATTTTTAGGACAGTTAGCAGTAATTGTTATAACTAATTGATTGTGATCCTCACATTAATGATACACTAACATTTAAATTACATCAACGCTATATCATGCACATTAATTTTACGTGATAACCGTCTCGTCCAAAGAAACAGAGAGATCCTCCTGCATCGTAAAAAGTCCCAATGCACATTAATTGTTTAATCTCCTATCTTTTAGCCTTTCAGGATGCACTTGAATGTAAGTATGTATGTCTTCCTTAGATTGGAACTCCAATTTATTCAAGGTTTTTGGTAGGCTCTTGTAATGGACCAATATTCTCGAGTTTGGAAGATTTCCACCTTAAGGTAGGTAATTTAGTTGATGTTTTTCAAGGATTGCGAAGAAGGAATGGATCAACCATCATCAAATTTGAAAAACTACTTACATTTCTTGTAACTATTGGGCTCAAACCTAAGTTACATTGGATTACAGACATAATTGAACTCTCATTACAAGTCCAACATGAAAAGTATGATATGATTTGCTTCTCAAATTCCTGCTCTGCCCCATGGAAGAATCATACACGCATAGGTTTGCGGAAGGAGGAATACATTGAGCCACCATCAAATTTAAAAAGTTAGCTGCTGTTCTTTCAACATTTGGGCTCAAACCCGAGTCATATTGGATTACAGACAAGATTGAACTCTCATTTTATGAGGTGGCTGGGATCGGAGAACCTTTGCCCTCTCTGGGTCTCCTATACTAACACAGCTTGCGTCCCCTCTTTCTAGCGCTAATCATGGACGAAGAAAACTATTGAAATTGCAGAAACTGACTCCAAGAACCCTGAGTTCATAGAACCTGGAAGAGATGTGTAGATTCATTTATTTTTCTATTAAAAGCATACTCTTGATAAAGGTACATAAATGTTCTAAACCCACTGCAATTTAATGCAACTGCGAATGCATACACTGAACATAATTAAGGGATGGAGGATTATGATTAGCGTATCGACTGCTTTGATCACGAGAATTTAGTCATGCTACCCTTAGAGTCCTAACAATGGTTCTATAGGATGAATTATATATTCCTGTAATGTGCATTCATGTGATAAATTTAAAAAAAGCCATGATAATTCTTACCAGTATTTTAGCTCCAAATACTAGGATTTGGAGTAGTAAAAACTTGATTAGATAGTTCATGCAAATTCAATAATGTGATTAGACAAGTTAAAATTTAAGTACTTGTTAAAAATTTATGTTAATTCAGAGATTAAACATGAAAAATTATTTCCAGCTTCGTAAATTCGACCCTTTTGCTTTTCCAATTATAAAGCGAGTCACTTTGCCGGGCCCAACAAGCAGTGGTTTCCTATCAAAAGAAGACACATGGAAGGATTCTGGTCAGGACCAGATTCACATACGAATCGAGTCAAACACAACTTGAAAATTTTATTTCTTTGTCATCTGCGGGACCTAGTGGACACACCCGCGCAACATGTGACTAATTATGTTTTCTATTTTCAATTCCATTTGAAATAAAAAACGTTAGGCAAAAAAACTCTGCTGATATTTTGAAAATTGTCTGAAAATGATAAAAAGAGAAATCAAATAGAAAATTTGTCGTAATTATTTTCTCTAAGGAAAACTCAATAGACTGAGCATGGGAACATGGGCTTTGAAAGTGAAAAACCTCCATCTTAGAAGGCACAATCAAAGACCACAAGCCATATTCTGAACAACTACCAAACATGAGATAGAATTAAATAGGCAGAAGAACACTGGGAGTGTCAATATTTGTGTACGACACTCACTTTAATGGCAATATATTTTTTTGGATCACTTAAGTGCCAATTTTTTTTAAAATAAATGTTTATTTTAACGTCAAATTCGACGTGGCTCATCGGAAATCATGCCTGGCGCATATGTGGCTCGCCGGATATCCTTGTCAGCATTAAAAAAAGCCAAAAACTAATAAAAAAATTCCACCTAATAAGCTAAAAATTGAAAAAAAAAAACAGTTTCAAAAATTAACTAAATAAAAAAAAGTTAAAAAAAAGGGAATCAAGATCTGCAGCGGCGAGGGTTGTACAAAACCTCACTGTCGCCCCCCCATCGTCGCCGGCAAAGATCGGCGATATATGGGGGCTGGTCAGCCTGTGTCGTTGATCCCTAGCCACCGAACGGCGGGGCGACCCCAAGCACAGGAGAGGGCCTGCAGCCCTCACTCAGATCTGGGGGAGGGTCGCGGCCCTCACCCAGGTCGGGCAAGCGCAGGCCAAATCCCAGGCCTTGTCGCGGACCGAGCACAGTCCTTCATCTCCTCGGCAAAAGAGATGATGGGCTCCCCAGGAATTAGCCGCCAACGTCCACTACATCATGAGCATCAACTTTGGGAATTCCTGAAAGGCTCGAGTTCAAGAGGGTTTCAACGTTTTGGGTGACGGTATCTTCAACGACGAATCCAATCAGTGGAGAATGTAGAGAATGGCCACTCAGGTGTTAATGAACGACCAACAGTTCCATCGGTTCTTAGTGACGACGACCAGGGACAAGGTGGGGAACGGCTTGCTCAAGGAGTTCGATGAATTGTCTCAGAGAGGTGTTGAGGTGGATTTGCTCCAGAGGTTTACCTTGATTCGGCTTGCAAATTCGTTGCTAGGTTCGACCCCAACATCTTATCCATTGAATTCCTTGAAGTTCTTTATTCCAAGCATTGGATGATGCCAAGGAGGTGTAGGGTCGCGGCTAGGCCTGGGCGAGGGCCGGTGACCCTCCCTCCCCTCCCCCAACCCCCCCCCCCCCAAACGGCTAGTGGTCGGGGGTCGCTGACCCACGACCGATAGTCATCCGTTGCCGGCCACTAACGGCGATGGCGAGAGTCGGCGACGAGGGTTTAAAGCCCACGCCCTGTGCTGCAAACTCCTGCAACAGTTTCTTCTACAATTGCTGATGCTTCTTCTTTTTTTGGGTTTTCTGTTTAATTTTATTTTTTTTAAAATTAATTGTTTTTAAAGTTGAACAGTCCACGTGGACGCCATGTGGGTGCCATGCACCTGGACTATTTTTTTTTTAAATTGCCACATAATATGAAAAATTAATTAAAAAAAGCCACTTGTATAGTTTGGCCAGAATTAGCACTTAAATGATTATTGTTTGGTCGGATTTAGCACTTAAGTGATTATTTTTTTCTCCGATTTGGTACTTAAGTGAGCCGACGAAAAAAATTGGCACTAAAGTGAGCGCCGTACACAAATATTGACACTTCTAATGTTTTTCTGCCAAATTAAATATATACAATTATGATCAGCTGAGTTAGGCAAAGCAAAAATTACTCGAGCTGACCAACTCACAATCCTAGCAAACACAGGATAAACATTATCAAGTAAACATAAAAATAACTATGACTCGACTATATTAAGATTATTCATCAGCAAAATGATTTCTATGGGTTGACAAATCGCTCGCCAAGAGCAGTTCATAAGTTTATCCACTACGTGCAACTTGGGCAACAAAACTTTGAAAATTCATTCTGGCTAAGCTATAATTCCAAATCAATTTTCGTCTAATCTAATGTCCCCTCGACGCCCTAACCTATTATACAAAATAAAAGCCAAACATTACACTGTTTAGGTGTGGCATGAATGTCATAATGCTTTCTTACTGCTTTCCCCAAGGTTGACCCAAAGTCTTCCATGCAAGTGCATATCTATTTTGCTGAGTTCTCATTATGTTCCCCGGCAACTACAGGTTACGGCACTGTACATAGTCAAGGTCATGCGCCTAAAGATCCGTTGGGCTATTCTATTTTCACATTGGGTTCTAGAAATAACTTAGAGGATGCATAGTAAAAAGGAAACTTGGAATTGTCATTCTGCGTTCGATTTCGTCACTAGAAAAAGGCAAAAATGCTTAGGAGGTGAATGACAACCACTTTTGTTCCAGAAATTGATTTCTGACTAGAAATAGTTTTTTCTATTTCTATTTATAAATGAGATTTTGAGAAAAAAAATGCGTTTGATAACAACATAAAATTTATGATCCTGGAATAGAAGTTCGTTCGACAACAGTTGAAAATTTCAACTTTTAGAAATTATTATTTTCTATTTAAAAATAAAAAATTATAATTTATCTTTTACTCTTTTTGACCAAGAAAAAATAAATTTCAACTTAGCTGAACTGATTCACATACGAATCGAGTCAAACACAGCTTCAAAATTTCATTTCTCTATCATCCGCGGGACGTAGTGGACACACCCACAGAACATGTGACTAATTATGTTTTCTATTTTCAATTCCATTTGAAATCAAAAACATTAGGCAAAAAAAACTCTACTGATATTTTGAAAATTGTCTGAAAATGATAAAAAGAGAAATCAAATAGAAAATTTGTCGTAATTATTTTCTCTAAGGAAAACTCGATAGACTGAGCATGGGAACATAGGCTTTGAAAATTAAAAACCTCCATCTTAGAAGGCACAATCAAAGACCGCAATCCATATTCTGAACAACTACCAAACCTGGGATAGAATTAAATAGGTAAAAGAACACTAGGAGTGCCAATATTTGTGTACGGCACTCATTTTAGTGCCAATATATTTTTTTGGATCACTTAAGTGTCAATGTTTTTGAAAAACGTTTATTTCAGTGTCAAATCCGATGTGGCTCGCCGGAAACATGCGTGGCGCATATGTGGCTTGCTGGATATCCTTGTCAGCATTAAAAAAAAAAGCCAAAAAATAATAAAAAATTCCACCTAATAAGATAAAAATTGAAAAAAAAATAGTTTCAAAAATTAACTAAATAACAAAAAAAAAAAATTTAAAAAGGAATCAAGATCTACAGTGGCGAGGGCTGTGCAAGCCCTCATCATTGCCGACCCACCGTCGCTGGCAAAGATCGGCAATAAATGGGGGCTGGTCAGCTGGGGTCGGCGACCCCTGGCCACTGGACGGTGGGCCGACCCCGAGCACAAGAGAGGGCCAGCAGCCCTCAATCAGATCTGGGGGAGGGTCGCAGCCCTCATCCAGGTTAGGCGAGGGTCGCCGGCCCTTACCCAGGCCTTGTCGCGGGCCGACCACAGTCCTTTATCTCCTTGGCAAAAGAGATGATGGGCTCCCTTGGAATTAGTCACCAACGTCCACTGCTTCATGAGCATCAACTTTGGGAACTTCCTGAAAGGGCTCAAGTTCAAGAGGGTTTCAACATTTTGGGTGACGGTATCTTCAACGACGACTCCAATCAGTGGAGCACGTCGAGAATGGTCACTTAGGTGTTAATGAACGACCCATAGTTCCATCGGTTCTTAGCGACAACAACCAGGGACAAGGTGGGGAACGGCTTGCTCAAGGAGTTCGATGAATTGTCTCAGAGAGGTGTTGAGGTGGATTTGCAGGATTTGCTCTAGAGGTTTACCTTGATTCGGCTTGCAAATTCTTGCTAGGTTCGACCTCGACAGCTTATCCATTAAATTCCTTGAAGTTCCTTATTCCAAGCATTGGATGATGCCAAGGAGGTGTAGGGTCACTGCTAGGCCTCGCGACCCTCCCCCCCAAACGGCTAGTGGTCGGGGGTCACCGACCCACGAACGATAGTCATCCGTAGCTGGCCACTAACGACGATGGTGGGAGGCGGCGACGAGGGTTTAAAGCCCACGCCCGGTGCTGCAAACTCCTGCAACAGTGTTTTTCTACAATTGCTATGCTTTTTTTTTTTTTTTTAGATTTTCTGTTTAATTTTAATTTTTTTTAAAATTCACCATTTTTAAAGTTGAACAGTCCATGTGGACGCCATGTGGGCGCCACTTGGACTATTTTTTTAAAATTGCCACATAATATGAAAAATTAATAAAAAAAGCCATGTGTATAGTTTGGCCAGAATTGACACTTAAATGATTATTTTCTAGCCGGATTTGGCACTTAAGTGATTATTTTTTCTCCGATTTGGCACTCAAGTGTTCTTCTGCCGAATTAAATATATCCAATTATGATCAGCTGAGTTAGGTAAAACAAAAATTACTCGAGCCAACCAACTCACAATCCTATCAAATACGGGATAAACATTATCAAGTAAACACAATAATAACTATGACTCGACTAAATTAAGATTATTCATCAGCAAAATGATTTCTATGGGTTGACAAATTGCTCGCCCAGAGCAGTTCAAAGTTTATCCACTACGTGCAACTTGGGCAACAAAACTTTGAAAATTCATTCTGGCTAAGCTGTAATTCCAAATCAATTTCCGTCTAATCTAATGTCTCCTTGACGCCCTAACCTATTAGACAAAATAAAAGCCAAACATTACACTGTTTAAGTGTGGTATGAATGTCGTAATGCTTTCTTACTGCTTTCTCCACGGTTGACCCAAAGTCTTTCACGCAAATGCAGTTCTATTTTGCTGAGTTCTCATTATGTTCCCTGGCAACTATAGGTTACGGCACTGTACATAGTCAAGGTCATGCACCTAAAGATCCGTTGGGCTATTCTATTTTCTCATTGGGTTCTAGAAATAACTTAAGAGGATGCATAGTAAAAAGGAATTGACTTGGAATTGTCATTCTGCGTTCGATTTTATCACTAGAAAAAGGGCAAAATGATTAGGAGGTGAATGACAACTATTCTGTTTCAGAAATTGATTTCTGACTAGAAATAGTTTTTTTTTCTATTTCTATTTGTAAATGAGATTTTCAGAAAAAATGCGTTGGATAACAACATAAAATTTATGATCTTGGAACAGAAGTTCATTTGATAACAGTTGAAAAATTTCAACTTTTTTTACCCACCCATGGATAGCTCAGTTGGTTAGGGCACACTTGAGATTGTGTGGTTAGGCGCACTGGTCCCAGGTTCGATTCTCCAGCTGAGCACTTGTGATTTAAGTGGGGGGCCATGGCTGTGGGTTGCTGTGCTAATCTCCCCCGAGGAATAGTCGAAGTGCGCGCAAGCTGGCCCGGACACATTTGTTATACAAAAAAAATTCAACTTTTAGAAATTATTATTTTCTATTTAAAAATTAAAAATTATAATTTATCTTTTACTCTTTTTTACCAAGACAAAATAAAAGCCAAACATTATAGGCTGCGTTTGGTCGTCCGTATAAAACTCAGGATAGGATATGTTTTATCCTATCCCGTGTTTGGTAGGTGTTTCAGATAATATAAAATCGGATATAGATGGGATATAGCCCGGATAAAAAAAATCCGGGAGAGGGGGGGTAGGATAAGGACGAAAAGGATTTCTTCAACGCCCTCTCCCTCTTCCTCTCCCACCCCACCACCACCGCCGCCACCATCCACCTCCGCCTTGATCTCACCGTCGTCCCCTACGCCCTCGGCTTTGCCACCTTCTTTGCCGCCGCCGCCGCCCTCCTCGAGTGCTTCTGCGACGCACGCTCCCACCACTGCGACCGCCCATGCTGCAATGGGTGGTGGACGCTTCTTACCCTCTCTACGAGCCGTCCTTGTGTCCCTTCATCGACGCCGAGTTCGACTGCCAGAAGTATCGCCGACTCGACAAGCTGTACCTCAAGTACGCTTGGAGGCCGGACTCCTGCAACGTCCCCAGGTATTTCGTCAGTGAATATATATATATATATATATATATATATATATATATATATATCTCTCTTAAAAGGACAAGAAAAATCACAAATTGGAGGAGACCCTTTTGCTCTGTTTTCTTGGAATGTCGAGCAGCACAGCGACTGTAAACGTACCTGTTCTTGAAATCTGAAAATTTGGAGTTTTTTATTTGCAGGTTTGATGGAGGGGAGCTGCTGCGGAGGTGGAGGGGGAAGAATATAATGTTTATGGGGGACTCGCTGAGCCTGAACATGTGGGAATTTCTCTGAAGATATATTGTTAAACCGATTCACGGTATCGTTCGGAGCTCGGGAGTTTAGGGCTCCGGCGGTGAGGGCGACCATCGACGTGACCACGGCCATTCGGCCTGGAGGCATCGTCGAGAGCAATGAGTTGTCGTCCGACGTGAGGAAGAGAGCGATGGAGGCCGTGGATTCGTGCGGCAGCAAAGTCACAATCGGCGAAGTTATGTATCCGACTTTAAATCTGCAGTTCACCAAACAGTAGATAGGATATGGCCAAATCCTTGGATTTCTTATCCTATCCTGACCAGAAATCCTGACGACCAAACGCAGCCATACATTTTAGGTGTGGATAATGCTTTCTTACTGCTTTCTCCACGGTTGACCCAAAGTCTTCCATGCAAATGCAGTTCTGTTTTGCTGAGTTCTCATTATGTTCCCCGGCAACTACAGGTTACGGCACTGTATATAGTCAAGCTCATGTACTTGAAGATCCGTTAGGCTATTCTATTTTCACATTGGGCTCTAGAAATAACTTAGAGGATGCATAGTAAAAAGAAATTTACTTGGAATTGTCATTCCGCCTTCGATTCCGTCACTATAACTTGGCTCCTAGAAAAAGGGCAGAATGCTTAGTCTAAGAGTGCTTATTCCTACGATGGCCATTCCGTTCCTCAGCAAAAGATCAACAAAATAATTTTACACAACTATTTCAAGCGTGATCTTATTTTTTTCTTTACACGTTACAATATTTTAAGACTTCCTTTTCAATCTGAAATCTTCCCGATGCTACAAAAGATATCATCAAATTTTCTCCTCATCATTCCTTCACGACAAACAAACTTGAGAAGTGTCATATCCATTTCGTTCCAGTCATTCTTTTATGTCATTCTATTTCATTTCGTTGTACCAAATTTAGGGACATGCTACGCGAGATATATACTTTCTTCCTCTCATATGTGGTGCATACTGTTGGAATGAGATGAACAACAGAATCAAACTTTGACGTGTGATAACACTCTTTTTAAAGATTTATTTGCCCTGCAACATTACTAATGGTTTTGTCAAATATTCTTCAGGATACAATAAAGTCTCAATGAAAATAGCAGACACCAATTTTAATATTTCTCCAAGATCTTTCAAGGGACATAATTGGAAATAATGGTTGTGTATCTTTTGAGAAAAAAACGAAAACAGAAGTTAAGATTCTGAAAATGAACAGAGTCACTCAATATAAATACATGGAAGAAGATCACTTTTCATATTTCAAAAGTGTCATACGATCACAACTATTTGAGTCCAAAAAAGCAGTTAATTTTGGATACATTACTTCGTGTCTGAAGAGCAGTTAATTCGGACACAACTCTTCATTGTCCGAAACTCATTAGAAATGAACAATTTATTTTAATTACAATTTCAAAAATTTTAAAAAATTGATAGTTGCTAAGTGCAACTCATAATGGCGCACCTCACGCGGGTATGGTGAGGACTAGCTCACTTGCCCATTTCACTTTATTTGAAAAATTATAGTAGCCTTTTCACTAATAAAGAGGCTTCCTATCTACTTTTCATCCTTTGTGGGATGCAAAAATGGCACATGTAGGATAGAAAGGGACTAGACTTGATGTTCCCAATAGCTATTCTGCACTCAATTAGCAACTGTTATTGTTGGGAGCACGCAGCGGAAGTCCGATGCTTTTTTTTGCCGGGGAGATCGCCAAGAAGGAGCCCAAGTTCGAGCCCATCAATATATCCAGTTGGACCCACATTTATTCAAAAGCTTAAGCCAATGAGTTATGGGCCAACTTGGGTATATTAATTGCTAAACACCACATCAATTATCTTATGTGGGACTCCTCAAACACAACTCACACATGCATCCTAACAGTTAGAGGTGGCAAATGGGTGGGTCGGGTCGGGTTTGGGTCGGGTCGAATATGGTCCGACCCATATTGACCCATCTGACCCATATTGACCCATATTTAATGACCCAAACCCGACCCGACCCGCGACTGACCCATACCCGACCCAACCCGTTTTGACCCATATTACCAAAACACAACAATTTTTTAAAAAAATAATATTGCTAAAATAGTTCCTGACCTCGGTCCTGTCCCTGGTCCCGGTCACGGCCCCGGCACCGGTCACGGCCCCGTCCCCGGACACGGCCCCGGCCCAGGGACCCGGACCAGGCCCCCGCCCCAGCACCAGCCCCGGCCTCGGCCCCAATCCCAGGACTCGGCCCCGGCCCCGGGACTTGGCCCCGGCCCCGGGACCTGGCTCTCGGCCCCGGACCTGGGACCCGGCCCACGCCCCCGCTCCCTGCCCCGGCCTCGGGACCCGGACCCGGCACCGAGACCCGGCCCAGAATTCGGTCCCGAGACCCGGCCCCGGACCCGGTCCCGAGACCTGGCCCCGGCCCCGGACCCGGTCCCGAGACCTGGCCCCGGACCCGGACTCGGCCCCGGCCCCGGGACTCGGGACCCGGGACCCCGCCCCCGCTCCCTGCCCCGGCCTCTGGACCCGGACCCGGACCCGGACCCGGGACCCAGCCTCGAGACCCAGACCCTAACCCGGACCCGGCACGAGACCCGACCCCGGGACCCGAGACCCGACCCCGGACTCGGCCCCGGCCCCGGGACTCGGCCCCCGCCCCGGACCTAGTCCCGGGACTCGGCCCCCGGGACCCGGCACTGGGACCAGAACCCGGCCCCGGCCCCGGACCCGGGACCCGAACCCGGCCCCGGCCCCGGGACCCGGCCCCGGCACCGGACCCGGACCCGGGACCCGGCCCCGACCCCGGGACCCGACCCCGGCCCCCGACCCAGCCCCGGGACCCGGCCCTCGGCCCCGGCCCCGGACCGAGAGCCGGGACCCGGCCCCGGCCCCAGCCCCGGACCCGGGACCCGGCCCCGGCCTCGGACCCGGGACCCGGGACCCTGCCCCAGCCCCGGCCCCGGGACCCGACCCCGGGTATCGGCCCCGGCCCGGCCCCGGACCAGGACCCAGCCCCGGGACCCGGCCCCCGACCCGATCCCGGGACCGGGCCCCGAACCCGGCCCCGGCCCCGGGACCCAACCCGGCCCTAGACCCGGCCCCGGGACCCGACCCCGGGACCCGGCCCCGGCCCCGGACCCGGACCCAGCCCCGGGACCTGGCCCCAGACCCGATCCCGGGACCGGGCCCCGGACCCGGACCCGGCCCCGGCCCAGCGACCCGACCCCGGCCCCGGACCCGGGACCGGACCCCGGCCCCGGACCCGGCCCCGGGACCCGACCCCGGGACCCGGCCCCGGACCCGGACCCGGCCCCGGGACCCGGCCCCCGACCCGATCCCGGGACCCGGCCCCGGCCCCAGGACCCGGCCCCGGCCCCGGACCCGGCCCAGGGACCCGATCCCGGGACCGGGCCCCGAACCAGGCCCCGGCCCCGGGACCCGACCTTGGCCCCGGCCCCCGGCCCCGGACCCGGCCCCAGCCCCGGACCCGGGACCCCCGGCCCCGTCCCTAAGACTTGGACCGGGCCCCGGGACCCGGACCCGGCCCCCAACCCCGGGACCCGACCCCGGCCTCGAACCCTGACCCCGGGACTTTGTCTCGGCCACGGCCCCGGGACCTGGTCTTGGGCCCGACCCCCAGCCCCGGGACTCTGTCTCGGCCACGGCCCCGGGACCCGGTCTCGGCCCCCGCCCCGGCACCCGGTCCCGGAACCCGACCTCTGGACCAGGCCCCGGGACCGGGTCCCGTTCCCGAGACCATTTGTAACTTGTGGAAGGATGTTATCCTTATGAGTCGAAAGTGGGTCAATATGGGTCGAAAGTGGGTCAATGTGGGTCGAAAATTGATTTAACTGTTAGTAACAGTTACGACGCATTTTTTTTGCTGGGAAAATATCAAAAACCAACATTACTTTTGCCACTATTACCACATCATTTTTTTTTTTGTACATTACCATATTGGCTCCTACTTTATAATTATCCGGAAGCAGAAGTAAGTCTTGGAAGAGCAAAGAACAACTAACTATTTGGCGTTTTACCTGCATTTGCTACTTGTTGGATTCAGATTGCTTAAATTATGCTTCGCTATTGTCGGTCGACTGTTGTGATCCGCTATTAACTTTGGCTCTGGTAGTTTAGATTTTAAAGTCCTGGTGTGCAATTTCCAGGCAACACTTTTAATATGATTTGCTGTTATATTCCCAGCTCTCTGGTGGATAAAAAATTCTTATCTCTTTTTCGCCTGAAGGTGGATCGAAGTTGTTGAATGCTCCATTTAGATTCAGCAAATGAAAAGCATTCCAGGCCGTGAGGCCCGAGCAAAAATATCGATCCCCAAATAAAAAAAGTCCAGGCAAAAACAGAGCGTTTCTTTGTTAATCCTCTGTTAGATTATTTGTGATTCATCACACTGAGGATTGGCATCCCAAACTGAGTATCTTTGCAATGTCGACTATGATATTGACGAATATTGCTTCCACATTAATCGACGCTTCCTGAGATTCTTCTTGAAATTTCGTCATCTTTGGAGTCTGAGAGATCCGGAGCGATCGTTCTTGAAAAATTTCATCATCTTCTTGATTGAATAAATAAGTTATCAACGTTAAATCTGACAGTGCAACGGTTGGAGTTTCTTCTCATTTCAGTTCCACCAGCATTTCTACTAATATTAGGGTATAGAAATGTTGATTCCACCAGTTTTGCGGGTCTGCCAACTTATTTCCCCTGCTTGGTGTGAGTCTTGTTGGTAGAACTGGGCTATCACAATAGTGTTGCTTAGAAAATAGATGACACCAATAGCTCTTAAAAGTCATTCCCATCCTGCAAATCCTTTTACTTGTACAAGCGTCTCATGACCCTTTGGAGGAACAAGTCTTGGCCTCAATCTTTTCCCAAGTAGCCCATACTACTTTTTTAGCTTAACATAGCATTCCCAGACTCTTTGAATTCTATAGAGATCTCCAGTTTCAATACACAAAGCAAAGAAGGGAGCCATGCCAACAACTTCAGCTGAAACAAGAACTCATCCAAGAGTAGCATATTTTACACTCCATGTACCTATCTAGGCCTTTTTCCAAAGTCAGCATATTTATGCACTTCATAATTGATGGGATTTATCGCACACCGAATCAGAACAATCACACAAAGATCAAGAAAAAATAGATGGCGCAGAGTTTACCACCCAGGTTCACGCCGGAATAGGGTTACGTCCGGCAAAGAGATCTCACTATGATGTTTAGGTTTATATCCACAACTCGTTACAATGATCAGCAAAAAACGAGCAAAATACATATGCTCCAAACGGGCCCAAAATATAAACCTATGCGAAACCTCTATTAAGCCCACAACATATGGGTTGACTTAAATAAAAGCCCAAACCCATTGAGGTTTCGGGGGCGCTGCCCCCGAACCCCCGCCCGCTCACCGACGAGTGAGGCAGCCGTCCGCTAACCGGGCAGCGGGACACCCGTGTCGGGGACACTGCCTCCGAACCCCCGGATCCCGCGCGCATGGGTCACATGTCGTCGGATAACATTTTGGTTTCCCTAAGTTCACGTGGGCGAACCCGGTGTGAGAAACAATGGTCCCCGAAGTATTCGCCAACTCTAATATTCTCCTACTTAGTGGATACTTCGCGCAAATGAGAGCTTTTCCAATACCATTCTTCTTCAATCCAATCGCAGTAGAGTACCATTCAAACTTCGCACCTGTGATAGCTTTAGTAAGGAAGTCTAAACTATTTTCCACCATGTCGACCTTTACAAGCCGAACCTTTTTTTTCTCCACTTTTTCTCGGATGAAATGATATTGTATATCAATGAGCTTTGTGCATGAGTGAAACACTAGATTCTTAGCTAAATAAATAGTCCATTGATTATCACATCTCACCTCTACAGCACCTTGCTCAAAACCGAGCTCCAAGCACAACCGTCGCAACCATACGGCATCTTTTCCATCATGAGTAAGAGCCATATACTCAGCCTACGTAGAAGAGAGTGCTACCACGCATTGCCTACTACTCATCCAACTCAATGCAGCCCCAAACAATGTGAAAACATACTCGCTAGTGGACCGTCTACTATCAATATCTCCATCCCAATCAGCATCTACATGGTCTTCGATATCAAGCATGTTTCCATTCCCTGTAACTTCAAAACATAAAGAAAAATTTGAAGTTCCACGAAGATACCTGAAAACTCTTTTGATCGCATTCCAATGTTCTCTACCTGGGTTAGACATGTATCGGCTCAAGACTCTCACTGTTTGGGCTATATCCGGAGCGTGCACACCATAGCATACATCAAGCTACCCACTGCACTTGCATATGGAACTCAGGGCATCTCTTCAGCTTCTTCAACCATTTTAGGACATTGTTCCGCAGATAGCTTGGTCCCTAAAGGTATAAGGGTACCAACAGGCTAGCAGTCTATCATATTGAATTTCTTCAATATTTCTTTGATATATTTCTCCTTCCTTAGCCATAGCTTTCGTTTCTCACAGTCTCTCCTAATTCGCATGCCCAAAATAAAATTTGCATGCCCCAAGTCTTTTATTTCGAACTTCTTGGCCAACAAACTCTTCACAGATTTCACCATCTTCACGCTATTCCTGATCAACAGCATATCATCCACATATAGCGTGGGAATTACAAATTGATCGTCCGTCCTCTTCACATAAACACAAAGGTCAGAATTTGAACGCACAAAATCAAGCTGGAGCTTGTACGTGTCAAACTTCTGGTACCACAACCTTGGTGACTACTTTAGCCCGTATAAGGACTTTTTTTTAATTTGTACACCAGATTCTCCTTTCCTTTTACTTCAAAGCCTCATGGTTGCCTCATATATATCTTATCCTCCAAGTCCCCATGAAGGAAAGCCGTCTTTACATCCATCTGTTCCACCTCAAGATCGTATGCAGCTGCTACGGACAGAACAAACTGTATTGAGGTCAATTTCACCACGGGAGAGAAGATCTCGTCATAGTCAACTCCTTCGATCTGAGAATACTCCTTGGCTACAAGCCTAGCCTTGTACTTCTCTACAGTCCCATCTGGTTTTAGCTTTCGCTGGAACACCTATTTGCACCCAATTACCTTTATATCCTTAGACAACTTACATAAGCTCCATGTCTCATTATAATCAAGCGACTGCATCTCATATATCATTGCGAGCTACATCTGATTCGCATCATCTATGGATTTCGCTTCTTTTACAGAACTAGGATCATCTCCGGTAATGCTCAAAGCATGAAACGTACTCAATGCACTAAGTGAGTATCGAAGTGGTGCATTTCTTTCCCGCGGCGATCTCCTAAGAGCCGGCATGTTATCTGTATCCGAGTCTTCATCCGAGTCTGCATCCTCGACTTCATTAACCGAGTCCCCTTGCTCCGATTCAGAATCAGATTCTACTGGCGTACCTTGTGGAGCCATCTCCACAGTTTTAACTTTATGACTTTCTTCAAGCACTACCACTTTCTTGGGCTCATCACCTTTCTGTGTGCCAACCTCGGATTGTGATTCACGAAAGAAAACATCCCTGCTATATACAATGGTCTTTACTTCTGGATTCCACAGCTTATAGCCCTTGACCCCTTCCTTGTATCCGACAAATATGTTTATCTCAGACTTATTGTCAAGCTAACCCCGTTTCTCCTTAGGTACATGAACATATGCGTCACACCCGAACACCCGAACATGTGACAGATTTGGCTTCTTCCTAAACGCTGCCTCATATTGTGACATTCCGAATTTTGACCCTCCTCGAGGCTTAAGAAATGAAATGGGTCTCGGAATTAGAAAATGGAGAATGAAGAATTCCAATGTTTCATTTGGAATGGACGCCGCCTCATCGAAGAAAAATTCGAATTGGAAAATCGATGTTCCGGACGTCGGGGGTAAAATTATCATTTTGCCCCTCAAGCTTTGGCCTTACTTTTATTAATGTACAAGGGCATTTTTGGTCTTTCCCTCACCCCTATAGCTGCCGAAAATGAGATGAAATTTCAGCCCTTGGATCGCCTCTTGAATGACTAGAGGACAAGTGTCAAAAGATTAGGTAATGAGCATTGATTACCACTTTTAACCTACCATTCAACTTACTTTGACTCACATTTGGATAAAAACACTTTCTCTCTCTCTCTCTCCTCAGCTCATTTGGACGACAACCTTCTTCTTCCTTCTTCAATTTTTGCGTTTTTCCCCTAGAGCAGAAACTATTCTGCTTCGTCCAGCCCTGCACGCTGCCGTCGTCCACCTCGAGCGGCCTCTCCGGCGACCACCGCTGCTCGAGCCAAACACCATCACCTTCCTCTTCCTCTTGCCGACGAGCTCCAACTCGAATCACGGCGTTTGGTCATCGGACGAGCTCCGTTCAGCCGTTTTCCCGCGAGTCGCCGGAATCCGCTGCAGCTGAGGGTAAGCTGCAGTTTGACCTCCTTAGGATCTCGATTTGCTTCCAATTTTCTACGGTAGCTTGTAGACATGTAGGACTATGTTTGGCTGAGCTGTGATGACAAGTTGAGTAGAATTTGATGGAGATTTGATAATGAAATGGTGCTGTGTTTGAAGAACAGAATCTGCCAGTTTTGACCAGTTCGGTCCGTCCTGTTCGGTCCGTACGAGCGACCACTCCGGTGAGCTTTTGGCCGGCCTCCAACCATCACAGGTTATTTTAAGATGTCCTTGACAATTTCCAATTGGAATTTCGATTTTTGGAGGTCCGGTTGATTTATGGTGATTTTTGGAAGAAAACCGGACGGATTCTGAGCTAGTTGAGAGAGGGCCATGATTCAACCCCATAGAGGCTTCAATTGGTTCCGAAATTTTTATGGGAGTTACATGACTTGTAGTACTGAGTTCACTGAGTTAGGGCCGTTGATTGGGTTAAGTTTCGATTAAGTTTCAATGGTTTGATTGAAGTTGATTTCCCGGACAAATTCTGACCACCGGTGAGTTGGGAGGAATCGATCTGTTTGGAGGCCTTAGGAGTGATAATTGACTTCAAAAATTTCTATGGAGTTCTATAACATGTTGATTAAGGGTTCTCCAAGTGGAATTGATGAAAAAGATTGGGACTTAAAGATGATTGTGGACTGTTAAGGCAAAAAGGAGCAGAACCGGTTCTGCTCTGTTCCAATTCTGAGCATACCGGTTCTGTTGGGGGCTGTTCTTGGCATTATCATGCTCTAAATGTGGTGTTAAGGCATACTAGAATGTGATTTAGGGTGTTATTAAGGTGTATGATGGGTGGAGTTGAAGTTAGAAAAGATAATTGACTGAAACGACGAATTTTCGCTGAAGTATCTTGCTGCCCTGTTTTGGACAGCAGTGATCTTGAGTTGATTCGAGCTTGAAGATGTGTTTTTGGTGGATTTTGGCTAGCTCGGACGAAGGTGTGTGACCCCTAACCCTTTATTAGGACGTTTGGACGCGACTGGACAGATTTCCTTGGGAAATCGATGAATTGGTTGATGTTTTATGCATGATTGATTGAAAGTCAAACGGACTTGATGAGGAATGAGTCGTGGGTGCTAGTTTGCCATGAAATTGTGTTCTCATGACTAAAATTTGATGACGTGCTTGTTGATGCGCCTTACTTGCCTATGTAATGATACGATATCCGACTTCGGAATTGTTGTCTTTATGGCAAAGCACGTTTGTTTGGCAAGTAATTGATTTATGATCGTGTGACTGAAATTTCCTCATGATGAAGCGGTAGTGAAATGTTTGTGGTGATGGTTCTTGACTGGAATTGGTTGAGAAAGTGGGCTGCTGAGCCGTGGAAACACCCTGATGCGCCTAAGATGACGCGGGGATTACTTGATGAGAAACACCCTGATGCGCCTAAGACGACGCGGGGACTGCATGATGAGATACACCCTGAGGCGATCTAATCGCGGGGTTGAGAAACGAGACACACCCTGAGGCAATCTAATCGCGGGGTTGAGTTATGAAAGTCCATCCTGATGCGTCTGAACGCGGGATGAGAATTGTACATGTCGACATGAGCTTGGTGATAAGCTGTTAAACCTGATGCGTCTGAATGCAGGTTTATTGATGGGGATAGCCTGAGGCGACTGAACGCGGGCTAGTCTTTGGAAATGTGAAGCGAAGTGGAACCACCTTATAATTTTGTGATGATATGAATTTTTCTGATGCTAGTACGGAAGCTTGATCACTTGATGTCATGTTTGCCTTGATTGAAATTCTCGTGTTAGCATGATTTAATGCTTTGAGAAATTGCCATGCACTGTTTTATTTAAAGATTGAATGTTACTGTGATTTTGTTTTTTGGTTCGGTGGGACGGATGGCCTAATCTAAGATTAGGATAGCTCGCTGAGACGTAAATCTCACCCCGTCGTGGCCAAGGATGGAAATTTCGTGGAAGTAAAGTTGGTTGGTTAAAGGATATTTTGCGATGTTAAGGGATCCGTCAAAATTTGAAGTAGAATTATAATTGGTGATTAAGTGAAAAGGCACCACTATCGTTCCAAGTCATCTTGTGTTGATTTTGTATGGAGGTGATTTCTTGCTTTCGCTTATTGTATGTAGTAGCATGAGGTGGTCCTAAGGATCCTGGAATGACATGAAAGATAAAGAGGCCTGGGGCGATGTTCGCGTGCTCGCCGGGTTCGGGGTGTGACATACCCGTTGAAGTGGTATCAGAGCAAGGTCAGCTCGATCCAATTTGATCGAGGCTTGGAGTGATAAGGAGTGATGACTTGAGGACGAATGGATTATGAGACCCTTAGGGTTAAGCATGGATTGTGGAATCTTGGGAGCTATAGGCTTGAACTTGTGTAGTATCCTAACAGTCCTAATATCTATTTAATGGATAAGGCTCACAAGGAAGTAAATGGAGATTTAAGAGTTGTAAGTCTAGATTGGAGGCTGCTTGAGAATAGCCTATGAATGAAGGGCAATTAGGTATACAATCGTGATCGTGGTTTGTCGAAGACCCAACTTGAGAAGCATGGGTTATAAAGAGATTACTAGCATTAGCGGATTTAGGCTTGAATCGCATTATATCCTGAAGGTTTAGTTACCGATTGTTACTGATAACCTTGGATGGTAGGAGATGTGGTGTATACAAGGAAGCAGATAAGGAATATTTTGATTAAAGATCTGTTGAGATCGAGTGTATGTGGATTTAACTTGAATAGCGGCTAGACGCGATGTATGCAGTTGAATATAGGCAATTGATCCGTGAGATGCAACGGTTATTGGTGGAACCAGAGATTTTCCATAATTGAGGCTTGATGTGGAAACGATTGTGGTATGATAAATGGTGAGAACGAATGTGTTGTATACATGTTTGTGGCTTTGGAACGAAAGCTGATGAGGGTACATGCATGAACTTACCGCTGTTGGACTTAATAAACCGTCGCTTGGTATTGGACAAGTTGATGGGATACCTATAACCCGTCATGAAGCATGGTATGGGACGTGTGGAGCGGGGCTTTCTCCGTAGATGTATGACTTGGGACAACCTGCAACGGCCAGGTCTGATGAGGGCGGGGAGTGATCGCTGGGACAGAGAGGTCCGGATAAAGAGCGGCTCTTGGCAGGCTTCTAAGATGGCAAGAGGCAGGAATGACCCAAGCCATAACTTGAAAGGGAAAGTCTAAGTATCAGGTTGAGTCCAATAGTGGTTAAGGGATGTATGGCATGGGGTTGATTTTCGAAATGAATGTTCAAAAGTGGCATGGTATGTGAAATGACGCCTATAAGTGGCATAGTTAAAAGCTTTGTGCTTGGCAGTGGATGCCGTTTGAAAAAGGAAAGCGGTGTTGTGATTGGTTTGGTCAAGGTCTAAATGAGAGATTAGACAGCATGTGGGGCCTCCTATGTTCATTGAACTGATGCTTGTTGATATTGAGATAGTCTGTCGTGATTATACTGGAGTGACAGATGCCCCTAGGTTTATGGCGTGAACGATTGAAATGGCATTTTGAGTGCTTGCTGGGTACTGACCTAGTTGAGTTTTAGCCTAGTTGAGGCTTGCCTAATGATGGCAATTAATTGAGAGGTTTCCTCGTGGAGGCTAGCTTGTTATGTAGCTACTGCTTAAGGATGGTCTAAGATCCTTGAATATTTGGCAATTAGCTGAGAATTGTCTGGGAACCATTGATGGTTGATGGTGAAAGGGAATGAGAGGGGCAGCCTGAGATTGCTAGACTTAGATGACCTAAGTCTTTGATTCCTGGAGGGAACCATAGTGGTTCAAGTAACATGAGAACCTGATGAAGTTGAATGACCAAAGTACGATCGTGGAAGAACATTGGGCTCGAGTTTATATGGTATGGAAGATCCAAGAACTGAGATGAATCACAAGAGTTGAGTAAAGATGAGTGAGAGGATTACGAGAGATGGTAGAATGGTTGACTAAAGTTTGTGAATCACGCGGAACCCAATAGTTGAAAAGGATGAGAGAACATTGAATGAAAGTGAGAAAGCTGTTGGGAAGGCAAACCCGATAAAGAGCCGCCATGATTGCCTCAGTCACTATGGTGACAGATGTTAGTACCGATGAGATAAGTGATAGAAGTCACGAGAAAGATGACTTAGAGATTGCTCATTTCCAAGGTGGGAACATGGAAAGGAACCATGAAAGCTTGGAATAGTTTGAAAATGGAGCTATATTTAAGGTTGATATCGATTGAGTTCGATAGAAAGTAAGTTTGAAGCTGTCTTATTATAAATTGAGTGTTATGAGGAAACCTTGGAAGTTTTGGGTGCACTGAAGAAAGAAAGTAACCCTGGCGGTTATTAGCCTTAAGAGGCTATTAATGATTGGTGAAATGTCACCAAAGGAAGAGATTTTCTTGACGGCATGGTATCAATTTGGATTCCCTTCGCTGAGTTCTTTAGTGAAAGTATCCTCCTGGGATTGTTCGAGAGCAAAGAATGTTAGGATCTTGATAGTTTTGTACGGATCAGAAGATGATTAACCGTTGTGAGATAGAGTTCTCAAGGTCGCCTAAGTACATTAAGAGTGGTCAATGACCCTTGATTAAGATAAGCGAATCCCTGAGGGATTGGGACTTGAAAACCTTTTGGTTATTTGCTATTCCTGATTTTGGGGAAAACCATATTGGACTTTAATAAGAGGAGTGAAGGATTGGAAGAAATACAGGTGAAGATAACGTTACTTGAGGAACACGGGAAGTGTTTGCAAGGGATGGTTAATCACCTGGACGTAAAACTCACGGCGGAAGTGGGTAATCCGTCTCTTTATAATGAAAGGAATTGAGGAAAATTTGCATGCTAGTTGTCTAGAAGCAATGATTTCCTGAGATTGGCTGAGTAAACTGGAACCATAAGAAATGGAATCATAAGTTGTTGTTCCCTAAAGAATAGGGCGTTGTTCTTAAGGGGTGATTGGACCATGAGATGGTCGGGGATAAAAGGAACGGATGAATGGACTTAATGATCCTAGTGACTTGCGATATTATCGAATGGTTGAGTAAAAAAAAAAAGAGCACTTAGAGTATAATTACAAAGTGACTCGGGGTAGTCGAATTGGGTATTCGATACGTGAATGGGTGGAGACCAAAGACGAACGAATCTGGTCATTTACGGTGACTGAGTCACTGGAAGAAGAATGTTACACGTGAGAATATTTAAATCCTGGAGTGGAGGTACCGTCGTTGGAGCAGACCCCAAGTTTAACACTCTAAGGAATGGGAAAGACAACTAGATTCGAAGTGAGAGAATGCCACCGAGTGTATAGTTTCCTTCATAGGGTTAGAGACCCTAAAGTAAAAGGAAGAGAAATCCGAATTGTTACAATATTGGAATGGAGCGTCTGAACTGAGAAAGAAGACGCAGAACTAGAATGATTCTTGAAAGTGAAGTCCGAAAGATTATCCTATATACAACGTTGAATTTCAGGATAAAGTCGATGTTCATTTGAATGGATGAAATCGAAGCAAAGTCGCATTAGAGAGTTATGAAATCGAAAGGTCAGAGCACTAGTGTTCCCTGAAGAAAGAACGTGGTCCTAATGGAGACCCGTGAGAGCCAAGATTTGAGTTCTCAAGTGAAAAGTATGAGGAATAATCTGAAAACGCGTCACCTGGTAAAAAGGAACTGATGATAGTTTAATTGATAATTTAAGGAACGATAGGATTGGTCGTTACCGTCTTGAGAGACGACGATGAGACTTATTTAAGGAGTCGTAAGGAACATGAATAACTTTTGAGAGCGTCCTATGGACTCTAATGAGCCGATCGCTGTATGCTAAAGGTGAAGCGCGCGAGCTGCGGATTTGATAAAGTAAGACCCCTCAATCGTGAAATCTCTGGAAATTAAAATCCATGTGGAGCCCTTGAGGATTGGAAATGGTAACGAATAGATTAAGGCCGATGCGAATGGTTAAAATTTGAAGTTTCCTAGAACTAAGGGATTGCTATAGACAAGTTGTGAGGAAGAGTCCTCACCAAGGGCTATTTTAGTGATGAAAAGGGCTAAGGACGAAAGGTGGCACTTGTGGATGAATGAACGTGAAAGGAATTTTCGAGGACTTGAATCAAGTCGATGACTACTCGGCGTAGTGAGGTGATGCATGAATACAATTTGGGGACAAACGAGGCAAACTGAAGTGGGTTGAGCGAATGCGTCGTGACAATAATACCATATGAGTTAAAGCGCTTAGTGCATGATTTAAAGTTGGCTTGAGATTGACCTCGAAATTATGTGAGCAATAAGAGTTAAGAGTATTAATTGCTCAAAAGGAACTAAAGAAAAGGGTAGCGTTGATTTAGAATATTACCGAAAGGTCATGACTGCGATACTTTGTACCACTTAAGAAAGGCGAACTAAGCACCGGATACATATAATTGAAAATTGAGTATCGTGCGATTAGTGGATAAAAGGATGGACTTCGCTCAAGGAGACAAGAGATTCAACTTCTAAATTGGAAGTTTGCCAATTGTTTAGTTTGCAAACTACCTCGAGCTTCAAATCTAAAAAAATTGAAAAGGATTGGGACATTGTGATGAACGGACCATGATGTCCAAAGAATCAGATAAAATAAATAGAACCGGAAGAAAATTCGAACTTTCAAGAACTTGAGATGGAAACCTCGAAGTTGAGGGTGGAAATTTTGAAGTTCCATGGACGAATATAGGAGTCCAATATTAAGGAGGAGTTTAAAGAATTGACCTCACCAGAAATTCAAAAGGAAGATTATGGTGTCTAATGGATGGCATAAAGGCGTACCAAGACTTACCTTAATTCTATCGATGGAATGGACGGAAAGTGGGATTAGCCTAACATGTGGAAAAGTATTAGACATGCCGACGAGAAAGAGACATGGCCTCGGAAGTTGATGGGATTATTACGAGCATAGAAGATTTTCGAATGAAATCGAGAGCAAAGTACTACGGGAACAATCATGAATTTATTTTAGGGGTCTAGAAGGCTATGACTCGATTTGGATAATAGATGGCAAGATTATATAGCCCGTGAAATCCTGACAGTACGTGAGGACTTTGAAGAAAATGATACGTCAAATGGTGTGAGCACCGAAGAGTACATTGTGGCGATGGTTTAGTAATGACGGTGATGAGTAAAGATCGCGAGTTTAATACGACGTTCGGGAAAAGCCTTCCGTCAAGAAGTAGGAGAGCTGAATCGTAGTATGACTACAAATTGCCCTCACATCGTTATACAATTGGAAAATGTGATTTGAATGCTTGAGTGTATACTACCAGAGAGCAGGGAAAGGTGAGCGCAGATTGAGGACGAAAGGAAATGAGTTCTGAAGGATGAGAACAATTATTGGTAAGGGCATTACGAAGATGTCAAGAGACGACGGGAGCTACTTTGGGAAGAAAGATCGCAATATGACGCCGATACCCCAAGAGACATGATGATGGGAAGGTTGCAAATTTCGAGGACGAAATTTCTTTAAGGGGGGAAGAGTTGTGACATTCCGAATTTTGACCCTCCTCGAGGCTTAAGAAATGAAATGGGTCTCGGAATTAGAAAATGGAGAATGAAGAATTCCAATGTTTCATTTGGAATGGACGCCGCCTCATCGAAGAAAAATTCGAATTGGAAAATCGATGTTCCGGACGTCGGGGGTAAAATTATCATTTTGCCCCTCAAGCTTTGGCCTTACTTTTATTAATGTACAAGGGCATTTTGGTCTTTCCCTCACCCCTATAGCTGCCGAAAATGAGATGAAATTTCAGCCCTTGGATCGCCTCTTGAATGACTAGAGGACAAGTGTCAAAGGATTAGGCAATGAGCATTGATTACCACTTTTAACCTACCATTCAACTTACTTTGACTCACATTTGGATAAAAACACTTTCTCTCTCTCTCTCTCCTCAGCTCATTTGGACGACAACCTTCTTCTTCCTTCTTCAATTTTTGCGTTTTTCCCCTAGAGCAGAAACTATTCTGCTTCGTCCAGCCCTGCACGCTGCCGTCGTCCTCCTCGAGCGGCCTCTCCGGCGACCACCGCTGCTCGAGCCAAACACCATCACCTTCCTCTTCCTCTTGCCGACGAGCTCCAACTCGAATCACGGCGTTAGGTCATCGGACGAGCTCCGTTCAGCCGTTTTCCCGCGAGTCGCCGGAATCCGCTGCAGCTGAGGGTAAGCTGCAGTTTGACCTCCTTAGGATCTCGATTTGCTTCCAATTTTCTACGGTAGCTTGTAGACATGTAGGACTATGTTTGGCTGAGCTGTGATGACAAGTTGAGTAGAATTTGATGGAGATTTGATAATGAAATGGTGCTGTGTTTGAAGAACAGAATCTGCCAGTTTTGACCAGTTCGGTCCGTCCTGTTCGGTCCGTACGAGCGACCACTCCGGTGAGCTTTTGGCCGGTCTCCAACCATCACAGGTTATTTTAAGATGTCCTTGACAATTTCCAATTGGAATTTCGATTTTTTGAGGTCCGGTTGATTTATGGTGATTTTTGGAAGAAAACCGGACGGATTCTGAGCTAGTTGAGAGAGGGCCATGATTCAACCCCTTAGAGGCTTCAATTGGTTCCGAAATTTTTATGGGAGTTACATGACTTGTAGTACTGAGTTCACTGAGTTAGGGCCGTTGATTGGGTTAAGTTTCGATTAAGTTTCAATGGTTTGATTGAAGTTGATTTCCCGGACAAATTCTGACCACCGGTGAGTTGGGAGGAATCGATCTGTTTGGAGGCCTTAGGAGTGATAATTGACTTCAAAAATTTCTATGGAGTTCTATAACATGTTGATTAAGGGTTCTCCAAGTGGAATTGATGAAAAAGATTGGGACTTAAAGATGATTGTGGACTGTTAAGGCAAAAAGGAGCAGAACCGGTTCTCCTCTGTTCCAATTCTGAGCATACCGGTTCTGTTGGGGGCTGTTCTTGGCATTATCATGCTCTAAATGTGGTGTTAAGGCATACTAGAATGTGATTTAGGGTGTTATTAAGGTGTATGATGGGTGGAGTTGAAGTTAGAAAAGATAATTGACTGAAACGACGAATTTTCGCTGAAGTATCTTGCTGCCCTGTTTTGGACAGCAGTGATCTTGAGTTGATTCGAGCTTGAAGATGTGTTTTTGGTGGATTTTGGCTAGCTCGGACGAAGGTGAGTGACCCCTAGCCCTTTATTAGGACGTTTGGACGCGACTGGACAGATTTCCTTGGGAAATCGTTGAATTGGTTGATGTTTTATGCATGATTGATTGAAAGTCAAACGGACTTGATGAGGAATGAGTCGTGGGTGCTAGTTTGCCATGGAATTGTTCTCATGACTAAAATTTGATGACGTGCTTGTTGATGCGCCTTACTTGCCTATGTAATGATACGATATCGGACTTCGGAATTGTTGTCTTTATGGCAAAGCACGTTTATTTGACAAGTAATTGATTTATGATCGTGTGACTGAAATTTCCTCATGATGAAGCGGTAGTGAAATGTTTGTGGTGATGGTTCTTGACTGGAATTGGTTGAGAAAGTGGGCTGCTGAGCCGTGGAAACACACTGATGCGCCTAAGATGACGCGGGGATTACTTGATGAGAAACACCCTGATGCGCCTAAGACGACGCGGGGACTGCATGATGAGATACACCCTGAGGCGATCTAATCGCGGGGTTGAGAAACGAGACACACCCTGAGGCAATCTAATCGTGGGTTTGAGTTATGAAAGTCCATCCTGATGCGTCTGAACGCGGGATGAGAATTGTACATGTCGACATGAGCTTGGTGATAAGCTGTTAAACCTGATGCGTCTGAACGCAGGTTTATTGATGGGGATAGCCTGAGGCGACTGAACGCGGGCTAATCTTTGGAAATGTGAAGCGAAGTAGAACCACCTTATAATTTTGTGATGATATGGATTTTTCTGATGCTAGTACGGAAGCTTGATCACTTGATGTCATGTTTGCCTTGATTGAAATTCTCGTGTTAGCATGATTCAATGCTTTGAGAAATTGTCATGCACTGTTTTATTTAAAGATTGAATGTTACTGTGATTTTTTTTTTGGTTCGGTGGGACGGATGGCCTAATCTAAGATTAGGATAGCTCGCTGAGACGTAAGTCTCACCCCGTCGTGGGATCCTTTTTTTTTTTTTTCAGGTTCCAAGCCATGAAGCATCAGCTGGCCAAGGATGGAAATTTCGTGGAAGTAAAGTTGGTTGGTCAAAGGATATTTTGCGATGTTAAGGGATCCGTCAAAATTTGAAGTAGAATTATAATTGGTGATTAAGTGAAAAGGCACCACTATCGTTGCAAGTCATCTTGTGTTGATTTTTGTATGGAGGTGATTTCTTGCTTTCGCTTATTGTATGTAGTAGCATGAGGTGGTCCTAAGGATCCTGGAATGACATGAAAGATAAAGAGGCCTAGGGCGATGTTCGCGTGCTCGCCGGGTTCGGGGTGTGACACATATGGTGTACGGTCCTTTACTGATGATGTCGGTGACCTGTTCTTCAAATAACTAGCCGTGGCTAAAGCTTCTGTCCAAAATTCATGCCTTAAACCTGCCCAACTCAACATGCATCTTGCCCTTTCCATGAGTAACCGATTTAATCTTTCAGCCACACTATTTTGTTGAGGCGTATATGGGGTTGTCTTCTGCCTTGCAATACCATTGTCAACACAGAACTGCTCGAATTTGTTCGAATAGAATTCACCTCCGTTATCTGTACGAAGTATCTTGGTTTTCCTACCCAATTGGTTTTCAGCCAAAACCTTAAATTGTCGAAATTTTTCGAATACATCTGATTTACTTTTAATAAGATAAATCCAACTATATCTCGAAAAATCATCTATGAATGATACATAGTACCTGGATCCTCCAATAGATGGAGTCAGAGTAGGCCTGAAAACATCGCTATGAATAAACTCGAGAACCTCTGTTGCTCTCATACCAGTGTGTTGGAAGCTAACTCGGTTATGTTTTTCATAGATAGAGTGTTCACAGAACCCGAAGCCCATAGAGCAATCTGGTACTCCATCTACCATTTGACTTGAAGCTAAGGTAGACAGTCCCTTTTCACCGATATGCCCTAACCTCTGATGCCACAACATGGACATATCATATGCATATTCCTTGGCCTTTTCAGAGATGAAACCACTACCAACAGTCATTGTTTCCCCGAGCAACTTACACAATGTCCCATAACGGACTCCTCGTGCAATCACAATAGAACCCTGAGTCATCTTGCACGAATTCTTATCATAGCTGAAAGTAACCCTTGAATCAGCCATAGTACCGACTGATAACAGGTTTCTGCTCATCAAGGGTATGTGCATCACGTTTGGAAGAGTCTTCACCGTGCCATTACCCATCCTCAGCTTCACCCTGCCACGCCCGACAATCTGAACTGCAGTATCATCTCCGAGCATGATATCTCCACTATTATCATATTCACAAAACCAATATCTATAAGGCGTCATGTGGTATGAAACACCGGTGTCGATCAGCCAAATATCTTTGTCTGACTATGCCATACATGTAGCAGCTAAGTACATATATCCTGCATCGACCTCCTTCTTTCCCGAGAATGATTCAGCTTCTTTTTTTAAAAATTGGCTTGTTTTTACAGTCCCGCTTCACATGGCCCCACTCTTCACATCTCCAGCACTGTACCCTCCTCTCCCTACTCTTCGATCGCCCACGAGATTTGGATCTGGACCCTCTCCGATTAGAGTCTTCTCTGCTGGCCTACCCCTAGTAGTCAGTGCCTCTCTATTGGAATTTCCTGACCCCTTTCTTCGTGTCTCCTCTGATAACAAAGCCAAACACACGCTCCCATACGATAATTCCTTATCCCCACCACCGATCACCACAATCAGGTTATCCCATGAATCTGACAGTGAACAAAGTAGTGTTATCTCCTTGTCATCATCTTGGAACTTAACACCAAACGATACGAGTTGACTAATCAACGTGTTAAAGTTATATAGATGTGCAGAAAACGAGTCGCCCTCGTGCATCCGAAGATTATGCAGCTTTTTCCTTACAAATAGCTTATTTACCAACGACTTACGTTGATATAGCGACTTCAGTTTCTGCCATAAATCCTTGGCTGTAGGTTCGCTCATCATGTTCGTCAAAATCGAGTCTGCGAGACAAAGCCGGATCAAGCCCTTTGCTTTCCGATCGATCCGATCCCAGTCCTCAATCTCCTTTGGATCTGCCTTTTTGGAAGTTGAATCATCATCCTTCCCCGATTCCTTGCCCGATTCCTTTATCATGATATCAGGCTTCGCAGCAACAGGCCTTTCCGTTATGATTGCCGACCAAAGATCTCGATCACAAAGTAGATCCTCCATCTTCATCTTCCACAGATCGAATCGCGCCCCATCGAATTTTTCGATCTCAACCCCTGGCCCTCCTGACATCTTAGATAAACCCTAATTCCTCGAACACAAGGCTTCGATACCAATTGATGGGATTTATCGCATACCGAATCAGAACGATCACACAAATAATCAAGAAAAAATAGATGGCGCAGAGTTTACCCAGGTTCACCCCAGAATAGGAGATCACACCATGATGTTTACGTTATCAGCCGCAACTTGTTACAATGATCAGCAAAAAATGAGCAAAATATATATGCTACAAACAGACCCCAAACATAAACCTATGCGAAACCTCTATTAAGCCCACAACATACGGGTTGACTTAAATAAAAGCCTAAACCCATTAATATTTCGAGGGCGCTGCCCCCGAACCCCGGCCCGTTCACTGGCGAGCGGGGTAGCCATCCGCTGACCGGGTAGCGGGACACTCGTGTCGGGGGCGTTGCCCCCGAACCCCTGCATCCCGTGCGCATGGGTCACATGTCGTCGGATAACACTTTGGTTTCCATAAGCTCACGTGGGCGAACCCGGTGTGAGAAACAAGGGTCTCCAAAGTATTCGCCAACTCCAACAGTAATGTAAGGGCACACATGGCAATATTTTTGAACTAGAATTTTTGCTTTGGAAGTGTTTTTAGAGCAGAAATCCATTTGGTAAAGCAACTTTTGGAGCATAAATTCGCTTGCTTACGCAACTTTAGTTTTCTACTTTGGGAGCATTTTTTTTTTGTTCCGAAAGTAGTTTTGGAGCTATTTGAAGAAGTAAAAAAAAAATTACTTCTCTCCAAAAGTTAGAATTATAAAGAAACAACTAATCTCCTCCGAATGATAAATAAAACATAAAAAAAATATTTTTGAAAAATAAAAATAATAAAAATAATTAAAGTAATTTTACATTAAATTTGTATTGCATGAAAATATTTTGGCAATATCATTATTGAACGAATTATAAGAAATAAATGATGCATGATTTGGTTAAATGGCATCCCACAAAGACACAATCATAGCAAAATGGACCAACCCAATTGCCTGTAAGCTTGGTGGTAGATGAGGTTAATTGGGGAAACGAACCACCTATACCTACAACAAAGTATGGTGAAATAATATTCCCTAGCGAATTCAATAAATAGACAGGTGCCGAAATTCGCATTTAAATTTTCTCGAATAACATGCATTTTAGGTTAAGATCAATAATGTTTCATAGAAGATTTTGTGCTAATTATGTTCCAGAAGTAGAAATTTTCAAGGGCTACCAAATGAATTTCTGATTTAGAAGCATAAATTTTATCCTATTATGGAACGTCTTTCTCTGATCAGAAATTTACTTCTGGAGCAGAAGTAGAAAAATCAACTTCTAATCGAAAGTAGAAGTAAAAAAAAATCAATTTCTGGCTAGAAGTTCATTTCTACGGCCTCGGGCAAGGGCCGCCCTTGCCCGACATTAGTTGCTGGACACGTGGTAGGATTTTGTGGATTGATTGTTGATTTTTCTCCATTAGAGCACCATACAAAATAAACTTTTTCTATTTGGCGCGCTTGAAATAACCTACATACTCACAGTTGTATTGTTGACTCGTAAAAGAATTCAGTTATCAAATTAACTCAATCACACAAGTCACTTATCTAGCAATAACTGTGTAAGTTCTTGCGTTGTATTGGCCATGTACCTAACCACTATCATGTTTTAAAAAGGACTCGACTAACGTGACAGCACCGTTACAAGCAAATTGTAACGGTGCAAGCTGGACTGCATGATTTGTTTTGCCCACTTATCGATTGCCCCATTACACGACTGGCTCCACGCGATTCCATCTCTCAATCCTCTCCGCTCCCACTGCTCTCTCTTCTCTCACTTTAATTTCTTCTTCCTCCTCTCACTGATCTGTCTCCGGCAAGTACTACATTACAAATAAAACATTACATTTGCTTGCAACGATAGATATTACAATATATAACTATTACAAGTTGGCGGCCAATTCCACATTTTGCTTGCACCCATAGTTATGGCCACTATCACATAAAAAGCTATGACGTGACCCCCATTAATAATTGTCATTAAAGGGAATGTAAATGTGAAGATTTCACATGCTAAGTTACAACACCCACTCTGGATAAATTAATTTCCGAAAGCGAGCATTCAGTAAAATTGGAAACTTAACTCAAAATGCAAATATAGGAATAAATCTAAGTTTCCCTAGCACCCCAGCCACATTTTTGTGATTTATATTATAACTAAGATTTAATCTAAAAATTATCGGCATTCCAGATGTTAAAAATTGTATATCTCCTCCTAAGATATGCTGAACAAAAAAAAGGAAAGAAATTATACCACTGATCTAACATTTTTCCATATGCCATGTTGAATGTGAACTGCCGAACCTAACTAGCAAACAATTTGTATCAATTCATGAACTGCCTAAAGTGCCCTATTTTCTAAAAAAAAAGGGGGGGCTTAAAGTGGATCTTGTTTCAAATAAGGACGTGAGACGGCCAAATTGTAAAAAACAAGGGCATGAAGTCGCCAAATCATCACAAATAAGGAGTTTTGGCAGGCCGGCAAGCATTTGACTATTCCGTCTATCCAAGATGGGGCCATACAAAGACCGCTTGAATGACTTAGAAGACTTGTTTTGCTTGAATGACAAAGGAACATAAAAAGACCACTCGTCTAATATGGTTGAACAGTTTGAATTCACTTAATTTGTCTCTTTACATGTTTACCAAGTGCGCGTTGTGAATCTGGTTCCAAAGCTGCTGCTTGTAACATTGGATCATTGGAGTCTCCGGCGTTGATGTTTATGGCACTTGAAGAACTGTTTCATTTCATTAAATATACTTGGTGAATTAGGATTTTACTTCAATTTTTGGGAGGTCATAATGTCTAATATGACATTAGTCAACGGAGGAAAAGGTTCATCGTCCTATTTGCGAAATACAGACAAGTTCGAGGAGATGTAGATCATGACTGTGGACCAACTGGATTCGTGGTATATTACTCACTAGCTTTTACACATTGTCTGTCCACATTCGTTCCAGTGCTCTTTCTTTGCAATATAATTTTCTTCTGCTTATTTGTTTTGCCATGACCACATCTCTTTGCTTTTTTGCCCAATTTCCAAGACATTAATTCAGGATTCGAAGCTTGGTGCTTCACGACAATGTCATATCATGGGGGGAGGACCTCAGTAAATCCGATGAAGCAAGAATCTCTTGAGCTATCTACACATCAAAGCTGGTGATGTAGTCCGCGAGCACTTCTACCTATTTTGCAGATGCGATGGTAAGTCGGTTTTGTTGATTAATTTCCAGAAATTTTGTATTTAGTGGTTGTTTGGGCATTGATCGGCGGTTTCGGCGTTTTGGATTCTTTTGTTTGGGGTTTTTTTTTCTAGGTTCTTTCTTCTTTGCGGCATTGATTTCGTTTTGGAATTAGGGGAGGATTCGTCTGACTTGTTAGGGGAAAAAATTTTGAGTTTTGTTTCTTGATTTCCGAATATTATAAATTTTACTGATTTGTGATCGTCGTCTTGTAGGGTTTTCAAGTCAAAAGTGTCTATTTTTCCAATTCTGCAAACGTTGTCTTCTTTGTCGAGACGGGTTTTGAATGTGATTGGAGAAGACTAGTAATGCTACGAGCGCGAAGAAGGGCTTACAAAGACAGTAGACCAAAGTGTAAAACTCGCGATTAAAGCTTTCTTAATGTGTTCAGAAAGGCTATATAGCTTGATCACTCAAGATGAACTCTGTTTTTGGGTTTCTGCTACTGCTGTTGTAGAGAAGCTTTAAATCGTTCACATACCTCCATCTGTGAGATTGACACGGTTGATCAGACAACGGTTCCTCCTCTTTCGTTTTTTTTTTTTTTTTGGGGCCCTTGTCCATCTATTTGACTATTGGAAAATGTCGAAGACAGCTTGCCAAATTTGATCGAAACACTAATCCCCCCTTAATTTTTTTTTTCTAATATTGAATTCTCGTAATAAGCTTAGGCCATATTTACTTACTCGGACAATCACTTCTACTAATTAATTCGATCATCGAGTCGGGAAGGAATTGTATGTTGCTCTTCTCTCCTTCAATATCTCGTGTTTCACTTTGGGTATGCAGATTTCTCACTGTTCCCATGCAAAATCTTTCGTTTCTTGCTGGAAATTGGTGATCCATTTTTTAAGAAATCTCTAGTCTGAATAATTAGCATGGCCAGTATCTCTGCTGAAGCGACATGAAGGAATACAGACAAGAACACTTTGAGAACTCTATCAATACAATAATTACATAGCATGCGAATGTATTAGGACATATAATTCGCAAGACTTACCTATTGGATTTGACATAATCATAAACAACAGTGGGATCAAAACCAAGTGAAGAGAAATCTGAGATAGCTTCCTCTTTCGGCTTACCCAGTGGACCGGACGTTATAGAGCAAGAGACCGTCGCCACCTGAGACTGAGAGAAGTCCAAAATCCGTATTGAAGACCAAAGCAACAATGGCAAAATTTAGAATAAAAATCGATACTTGCACTGAAGTTGTTCTTCTTCGCAAGGAGGGACGGCTGTCACCTCGTCTAAGCACCAAGTCATGGGAACTGCGAGGGGGTGTTCGCTGTGCTCTGGCATAAGTAAAATACGTGCCAGAGGGAGGAAGACGATGAGTTGGAAGAGGGAGGGAGAGAGAGTTGTAGACTTTCGTTATTCCTTTATATTTTTCAAACCACCTTTTGTAATATGTGCTCATGTTGGAGGGCGAAAAAGCCGCTTGTCGGTGTTTGATTTTGCAGGCAAACTGTTTCGACTTTACTGTTCCAACCGATGTGGTTATTTTCCCAGGACGTTAAGAAATTGCAAGCGGAGCAATTCAAGCCTTTTCAGCAAGTCACTCTCGAGCCCTTTGAGCGAGACCATGCTTGTCTCATCGGTGGCTACTACATACAAAAGAAACAGAGAGCTGCTCCTGCATCGTAAAAAGTCCCAGGCCGCCTTAGCTGTTCAATCTCCTATCTTTTAGCCTCTCAAGATGCAGTTGAATGTAATTCTCAGATTGGAACTCCAATCTATTCAAGGTTTTTGGTGAGCTCTTGAAATGGACCAATATTCTGAAATGAATTTGGAAAATTTCCACCTTAAGGTAGGTAATTCAGTTGATGTTTTTCAAGGATTGCGAAGACAGAATGGATCAATCATCATCAAATTAAAAAGCTACTTGCAGTTCTTGGAACTTTTGGGCTCAAACCTGAGTTACATTGGATTACAGATATGATTGAACTCTCATTATAAGTCGTACATGAAAAGGACGAGATGATTTGCTTCTCAAATTCCTGCTCTGCCCCATGGAAGAATCTTACACGCAAAGGTTTGCGGGAGGAAGAATGCATCGAGCCACCATCAAATTTAAAAAGCTAGTTGCACTTCTTGCAGCAATTGGGCTCACACCTCAGTCATATTGGATTACAGACAAGATTGAACTCTCATTATATGTCGTCGCCAGGACCGAAGAACCTTTGCAATTTTGAATTCATTCACACAAGCAGGCACCTGAATGCATCGCTATCGGTGCATATATGGCGATGATCTTGTGGTCCAAAGGGAAATAAAAAGCAAAAAATTTATATGTTACCTATCCTTGTAACCAGCTGCATGAAGTTTATCCCTGATAAAATACAGCTGAGCTGTGACTTCTGCAATGTTAATCCACTCTTAGCGTGCTTCGACTGAACATGCGACTCTGATTCCATAGACCATCTCCAGGCATTCTCGAGCTGCATCTCCTCTGTCGGTGCCCATATGGCTCTCCATCTCTTGAAGCAGAAGAGGATCAGCGATCTCTAGGAGATGTCCAGGCAAGGCTTCATTGACGAAGTAATGAAGGTTTAAATTTTCTTTGAACGTTTCGTTTATTGGACTCATGCCTGTGCATGAACATCTCAAGTAACAAAATGCCATAACTATAAATATCGCCTTCTGTTGGGAATATCAAAAGTCAAGACTCTTCGTAATCCAAGCTCATCGTGAATTGGAGTCTTGGAAGTTGTTAAGTATTGCAATTATTATCTAGTGAATAGAAAGAGTCCTAGAAGTTGTTATCTAGGAAGCTATGTTTATTTATTAGCTTTGAATGTTATGTATCTAGAAGTGTCTGTTCTTATGTCTAGAGTAGATGTAAAGTCATGTCTTAAGCTTATAAATATGTGTGTTTTGTAATCATTTTGAAACACAAGTAGTGTGAGTGAATAAACTTCATTTCCAGATTTCCTTCTTCAAACCTTTCGGTATCAGAGTGCTGCGCCTCTGAGATCCAACATTTGGTATCGGAGCCAGTTAGACGAGCCAGTTTTTCCAGTTTAGCCAGTTTGGCTAAGTTTTGTGAAATCTATCCTCGAGTCAGATGGTTTTTGTGAGTGGTGCCGAGATGGCCCAACCTCAACTCCCAAGGTTCGATGGGAAGAATTTTGAGCATTGGAAGATCAAATGGAGGTGCTATTCGGGTTTCAGGAGCTGACTAAGATTGTGGAAGAAGGATTCGTGGAGCCAGAAGCGCCAGCAGATTTGACAACGGAGGAGCAGAAGATGCTAAAAGAGAATCGTAAGAAAGATCGTAAGGCTCTCTTTTACATCTTTCAAGCGATAGATTCGTCAATCTTTGAAAAAGTGACGAATTCGAAGACGTCGAAAGAAGCTTGGGGCACGCTCATCAATATATACAAAGGCGTTGAGAAGGTCCAGAAGGTTCGGCTTCAGATTCTCGACAGTTCGAGCTCCTTCAGATGGAAAAGTCGGGGTCAATTTCCGACTATTTCTCACGAACATTGGCTCTTGTCAATTAAATGAAGGCCAATGGTGAGACTATTGTTGACCAACAGATCGTTAAGAAGATTCTTCGGACGCTAACTTTGCAGTTCGAATGTACTGTGACTTCCATTGAAGAGTCACGAGATCTCTCTATCTTGTCCATCGATGTCTCTATAAATGCACGAGCAGCGACTCAAGGAGAAATCCAAGACTGTAGAGGAAGCTCTACAAAGCCATTTGGTGTTGCCCAATGAAAAGAAGAATCTTTCTAATCAAAGGAAAGATCAAAAGAGGCAAGAGAAATATGCCGGACAACGAAAAGATAAGTCCCTTATTTAGTGTTTTAATTGTAAAAAGTACGGGCATTATAAATCTGAATGTCGAAACAGGAAGACTGGTGGAACGTTTCATGCCAAGGTAGCAAGATCTGTCGATAAACTTGTCGATGGTGACGGTGAGCAAGATAAAGCTCTTTTATTGACATGTAATTCTACGGTGGAGAACCAGAAAAATGTTTGGTACATAAACACCGGATGTAGATGACACCTTTCGTTCGGGGGTGAGGTTCGGAAACAATACCAAAGTTCCTATCATGGGAAATGGGACAATTAAAATCAAGGCAAAGGATGAGTCGGTTCAAAGCATTTCCGACGTCCATTATGTTCCCGGTCTTCGAGAAAATCTCCTAAGTATGGGACAATTGTCCGAGCGAGGTTATCTCATGACCACTAAGGACGAGATTTGCACAGTTCATGATGGCAAAGGAGGGTTGCTTACGAAGGTAAAGATAGCTCGAAATCGCCTTTTTCCTTTGTATATTAATTATGCTACATTGTGTTTTAGTGCTTCGGTGCAAGATTCGACATGGCTTTGGCACAAGCGGTTTGGGCATGTGAATTTCGACAGCTTGAAGCTATTGTCTCAGAAGAAAATGGTGTGTGGACTACTAAAAATTTCTTCTTCGAAGGAGATATGTGAACCATGTGTTATTAGGAAGAAGTGCAGAGAAAGTTTCGCTTAGGGAAAATCATGGAGAGCTTCAAGGTCGTTGGAGTTAGTGCACTCCGACCTTTGCGGACCGCTCGATGAGTCGTCGAATCGGGGGTATAAGTATTTTGTTACCTTCATCGATGATTTTAGTCGAAAAACATGGGTTTATTTCTTGAAGCAAAAGTCAGATGCCATCGATGCTTTCAAGGAGTTCAAAGCCTATGTAGAAAAACAAAATGGGCATCAAATTCGGATTCTCTGAACTGATTGTGGCACAGAATATTTGGTTGGAGATGGTTTCTTCAAGCAGTATGGCATCAAGCATCAATTGACAGTACAGTATACTCCTCAACAGAATGGAGTAGCAGAGAGAAAAAATCGCACTATTGTCGATATGGTACGTACCATGCTCCATTCCAAACATTTGCCTAAACATTTCTGGGCAAAAACGGTTGCTTATACTGTTTACTTGTTGAATCACTGTCCTACTAAAGGTCTTGATTTCAAGACTCCGGCGGAGGTGTGGAGTGGTCAAATCCCTTCAGTTCAGCATCTTCGTGTGTTTGGGTGTATTGTTTATGCCCATGTGCCAAATGAGCTTCGCAAGAAGATTGATGAGAAGAGAGAGAAGTGCATCTTTCTCGATTACAGTAATGAGACAAAGGGTTATCGATTGTATAATCCTGTAACGAAGAAGGTGGTTATCAGTCTTTTTCGATGAGGAAGCTGAGTGGACGTGGAACACGGAAGAGAAGAAGTAATTTCACTTTGTCCTCGATGAGGAAGAGTCGGCTCAACTCGATTCAGATAGTCAATCTGAACCAGCAATGGGTTCGACGCAACCTAATTCGATGGTAGAGACTCAGTCGGATCCTGTTGACAATCTTGTCGAAAATCTTGCCGCAAATCTTGTTGAAACATCCTCACGACCACGACGAGAACGAGTTTTACCTACTCGTTTGAGGGATTGTGCTTTGTCGAATGATGATGATCCATCTGATGAAGAAATTGCCAATTATGCTCTTTTTGCATATTGTGATCCGACAACCTTTAAGGATGCTTCCCAAGATGATGGTTGGGTTCATGCCATGGATGATGAGATATATGCGATCGAGAAAAATGATACGTGGGAACTCTTGTCTCTTCTAGAAGGCAAGAAGTCCATCGGCGTGAAATGGGTCTATAAGACCAAGTACAAGCCAAATGGTGATGTCGATCGGTTGAAGGCTCGTCTTGTAGTCAAGGATTACAAACAGAAATCCGGGATTGACTATTTTGAGGTGTTTACTCCGGTTGCAAGAATGGATACTACTCGTATGATTTTTTCTTTAGCAGCGAAAAGGCGCTAGAAAATACACCAAATGGATGTCAAGTCCGCATTTCTCAATGGCGTACTTGAGGATGAGGTGTATGTGGATCAACCGAAGGGCTATGTCAAGAAAGGACAAGAGGGTCTCGTTTGTAAATTGAAGAAAGCTCTTTACGGCCTCAAACAAGCACCACGAGCCTGGTATACCAGAATTGATTCTTATTTCTTGAATCATGGTTTTATCTGCTGCCCTTATGAGCATACTTTATATGTCAAGGTTGGCTTGAACGGTGAGATGCTCATTGTTTGCTTATATGTTGATGATATCATATTTCCTGGAGATTGTCAAGAACTGATTTCTAGCTTCAGGGAGGCCATGACCCGTGAGTTCGAGATGGCGGACATTGGTCTCATGTATTATTTTTTTGGCCTAGAAGAAACAATCGGAGGATGGTATTTTTGTTTGTCAACAGAAGTATGCTAGTGATATTCTTGAGCATTTCAAGATGGCTACTTGTAAACAATTAGTACTCCCATGGAGGAAAGATTGAAGTTGACAAAAGATGGAAGTGGTTCCGAAGTCGATCCCACATATTTCAAGAGGTTAGTTGGCAGTCTACGATATTTGACTTCTACTCAGCCAGATCTTGTTTATAGTGTTGGAATGGTAAGTAGACTAGACAATCACACTTGCAAGCGGCAAAAAGGATTCTTCGGTACATTAAAGGTACTGTGGATGATGGTATAATTTACACATTTTCTAATGATTTTCAGCTTGTGGGATATAGAAGTAGTGATTGGGGAGGCGATATTGAAGAAAGGAAAAGTACTTATGGTAATGCTTTTTCTTTAGGAAACGGAATTTTTTCTTGGTCTTCGAAGAAATAGCATGTGGTTGCTTTGTTCAGTGCAGAAGCAGAATACATAGCAGCGGTTTATTGTGCTACTCAAGCAATTTGGCTACGTTCGATGCTCGCTGAGCTATGTCATTAGCAGGAGCATTTGACGGTAATTAATTGTGATAATAAGTCAGCCATAGCCCTTGCAAAGAGTCCAGTCTTTCATGGAAGAAGCAAGCACATCGATATAAAGTATCACTTCATTTGAGATCTAGTGAAGTCCGAAGAGATTGTGCTACGGTATTGCAAGTCGGAAGACCAAGTGGCTGACATGTTCACGAAGTCGTTGAAGACGGACTCCTTCCTTAAATTCAAGAGAATGATCGGCATGGTCAAGATGAGCTCGGTTTAAGGGAGGCTATTGGGAATATTAAAAGTCAAGACTCTTCGTAATCCAAGCTCATCGTGAATTGGAGTCTTGAAAGTTGTTAAGTCTTGCAATTATTATCTAGAGAATAGGAAGAGTCCTAGAAGTTGTTATCTAGGAAGCTATGTTTATTTATTAGCTTTGAATATTATATATCTAGGCATGTCTATTCGTATGTCTAGAGTAGATGTAAAGTCATGTCTTAAGCTTATAAATAGGTGTGTTTTGTAATCATTTTGAAACACGAGTAGTGTGAGTGAATAAACTTCATTTCCAGATTTCCTTCTTCAAACCTTTCAGTATCAGAGTGCTGCGCCTCTGAGATCCAACACCTTCTCTTGAAACCGTGCTTTCCAATCCATATTCTGCGCTTCCTTCGAATTTCCAAATAAAAAGTAATAGCAGCACAAGTAGTTGAGGTAGAAGGAAATAGTGTGCACACACTGTATTTTTATTGAATGTAATGTGTTCGTTTGCCTTTAGGAGACAGAGGAGAGTTGACACACCTGGAGCAGCATAGCCAACAGTTCCTCTTACACTAGCTGAGCTCATATTCGCTTCACCGTCGTCGGTGGATTCAATCACGACCTTCGCCAAACTAGAGTCTCCAACATGTCCAACGATTTCGGCATCTAGTAGGACATTGATTGGCTTTAGATCACAATGGATAACAGGACTTTGCAAGTGGTTGCGAAGATAATCTAATGTTGAACCAACATCGATGGAAATATTTATCCTTTGGATGAGACTCAACTTCTGCGCATTCCTACCTAGATTAGCTGATGATGGTCTTGGATGAAGCCAATCTTCTAGGTTTCCATTGACCATGAACTCATAAACCAATGCCTTAAACTCATAGCCCCTATAATCAATGCCTGAGCATACTGTGAGGACTTTCAAAAGATTATGGTGTCCGACGTTCTTTAAAGCCTCACACTTGGATAATAAGCTCTTCACATCTCCATGAAGCATCAAATTAAGTACCTTCACAGCAATAATAGTTCCATTCTCATTGAGGACTCCATTGTAAACAGATCCAAAACCGCCGACCCCAATAAAGTTATTTGAAGAAAATCCATTGTTTGCTTTAAGGAGAATTCCGTAAGTTAGATTCAGTGATGAATCATCTTTGGAACTTGAAGTTGGTTCCGTTCTTTTCTTCTTCAACCAACGAAAGTACATAAGAGCAAGAACTATTCCTGAAACCTCGAAGAAAATCGAGATGGCGAGCTTCTATTTGGGGATTAGTCTCCGGCGGGAGTTTAAGCACTTCCGGACATGAAATTCGGGCATTCCTCACAAAGCTTGTCATTTCCGGAGACAAAAGTAGTGCCGACATTGCTAAAGATTCCTTAGTGGGTAATGTGCCTTCAAAACTATTGTAAGATAGATTTAGGATCCTTAATGAGTGAAGTGCCTCGAAAAACTCTGGAATCTGACCAGATAAATTGTTGTACTGACCTGATTAACATAAGTTGAAGGACAGTTCCTATTAAGACAAGTCTCTACAATACTAAATGCGACATTCTTTTTCTGGTTTGGAATTGCTCATATAAAAGGTAAGCTATTGCAAAGAAGAAATTATCCCAGACTGAACAACAATGCATTTTACCTGCGAATTTGGCACAAATTGAAAGGAAAAAGAAAACCACATTCTTCGGTCCGTTGGGCTGTGATTGATTTCTACAGGCAACACAGTCCAAACGAATTTCAGGTTCTCATGTGCCATATCTGTCAAGGAAACAATGGGAGTATCCACACCAAGCTGGAAAAATTCATCGCCCACAAAATAACTTCGCCAAGTCCCGACAGCCAAGTAGAACATGGGGGCGTTTCAGATTTTTCCTTTCACTTTCTCGGCCGCCAAACACAAGGTTGCAGACAAAACAGTACCTGAACCGTGCCCGGCGAAGCGGAGGTCCTTCGCAGTTTCCGATCGAGAAGCTCCGACAGAGGGACCCACGTCCAGCCCGCTTTCTGGTTTCCGTTCGCATCCTCCTTGGCGTCCTTGCCTCTGATCTCGCGACCCAACAAGAAAAAACCCACGAAAGGGAACACCCAGAGGCATAAATTAACATAAAAAGCGTGGCAATTTGGAAGGATCAAGAAAGGTAGGTACTGGTGGATTCATCTGACGGGGGAAGAGGGCCGATGACTTGATCGAACGCTGCCCGAACACTTGGAATGCAGAATCTTTCGAGCTCATTTGCACTCGAGACTAGAACCTTTCGGCTTATTTCAATGTTCTACTTTTGAGCTCCATTCTTTCGCGCTCAAAGTTCTATGGCGCCGTCAGTTCAAAATAAGGAATCGGGCGTCTGGAGAGGGTTGTGTGTCATTGGGCCTCCAAGTATGATGGGCTCGACGATAATCAATTTTTTTTTTTTTTATCAAAGACGATAATCAATTTTAGGCTGTACATAGAACGTAAATACACAGCCAACCAAATTTTTCAGATTTTTCTCTTTTGTGCGTCGGATTGAATTTTTTTTTTTCAGACGACAAAAGGAAAGACAATACACGTAAGTAGAAAATTGTGACTTTTACCAAGAACACAGAAGATATTGGTGACCGAGATAAAAATGTGGACATGATGAAAATCATCCTCAGTATTTGATTGCCATCTAAGACAGCATAAAGCGATTTTTTTTTTGGTAAAAAAAAAATTCCATGTGAAGGATGAAGCCAGATCGGTATAAATAAAATTCAGATTAGAAAAAATCCCATGTGAAGGATAAGATAAAGTTGGATAGAATTTTTTCACGAGATGAGACTATTTCAACCACTCCCTTTTTTTTTTATCAAATAAACATTGTAATTCGGTGCGAAAAAATCATACACATTAAGGCATCTTGATATTTTTTTCGTAAACACCCCACAAGAAATATTAATTTTGTAATAGTCTGCAAAAAATGAACTTTCATTTTTATTTAAAAAACCTTACTTTATCAAAACGTTGATTTTATTTAATTTCATACATTAAAGTTTCGCGTTGGCGAATGTAATTGTAATTTAGTTTGAAAAGTCTTTCAAGAGGTTAAATCATCTCATTATATATATAAAGATATATGAAGAAATTATTAAAAATGATGATATGCACCACAGACTAAAAGTTTATAAATATGCGATTATATTATAAAATATTTATGACAATTAAAATCATTCTTGGTTTCACTTTACAATTAATATATAAATTTGCCTAATAACGTAGAAGAGAACTAGACTTTTTGATTTTTTTTATATTTTAAATAAAGCTTTTTACAGAAGTAAAATCTGAAACTAACAAATAGACGAGATATCCACAATAAGGAAAAGCACGTTGTATTATTAATTAAGCCAATCAAATTATCCATAAAATATATATAAAAAAACTAAAAAAAGGAAAGTAAATAAATTTGGACGATCACTTTAAATTAATTATTGAAGACAGTTGTGAGTTGTGACTGGGTGAATTTATTTATGCAGTGGAAATAGCCCTCCGTCTTGGTCCCCTGCCCCTTCTCCTTCTTCTCCATGCCTCTCGTGGTGTAATCTGCAGCTGCAGTCTCTTCCTCAGTCAGTCGAACTCTCAGCTGATACCAGAAGCTCTCCTTAGTCTCGCAAGCCATCGCCAAGATGAGGCCGCCTCAGAGAGGTAAGTCTACGCCTCGTCCTTCTTGTTGTGACTGTGTGGGAGATGCAGGGAAATGGAGTTTAGCTTTGGGTAAGTCTTAGCCTGTGCTTGCTAGGCATTTTGCACTGATTTAATTGGTGTTCAAATATTAGAATTGATATGCTCCCAATTCATCTCGAAACATAAATTCGAAATAAAATGGTGAGCAACTCGCTTATCTAGGATCAACTGGCTTTTAGACTTTTACTAATGGTTAAAGGAAATGCTAACAATTTCTTTTTTCTATCTATACTTATGCTACCCAAATTTGATTAGTAAAGGAGGATCTGCCTTAGAGGTGATTCTTTGATTTGTGTGAGGTTCCTTTTGCTAGGGCTATTAAGAAAAGAGTTCTCTACGAGTTAACTTTGTTGCTATAAATGCAATTTTCTACTGTTTAATTTTCCTGTCTTAGGAGCTTAATCTTGTCAACCTCCCATACATTCTTCGACTATCATTCTCATGTTAATTTTAAAAGGTTATTTTTTTTCATTGACCTAGAAATGTAACTAAACTATATTTCTTCTCTTGTCAGAATGAAGACGAAAGTAAAGTGGAATATAGAGTGTGGAACCCCTTCCGATCAAAGTTGGCAGCTGCCATTCTTGGTGGGGTTGATGAAATATGGATGGTGAGCATCTCTCTTTGTTTTTCTCTGTTGTATCCTAGATGTTTAGCTTCTTCCATCTCACTGATCATGTTCATTATTTTCGAATTCAGAAATCTGGTGTCGGGTGTGGGAGCTGCTTCTGGGACCACAGTATCTCATGTTTCTGACATTGTTGGCCCTATAGGTCGTTTGTTTTGGAAGACCGATTCTTTTACCAAATGACTTCATTAGACGATTGACTTATAATAGTCTTGTGTTCCTTTTGGCAGACTATGCGGTTGAGTTTTCGCATCGCAGTGGAAGGGACTTAGTCAACATGGCTAAGAAGAGAACAAATGTTATTCCTATTACAGAAGATGCTAGACATCCAGCCAAGTACCGTATGTTGGTCGGAATGGTGGATGTAATATTTTCAGATGTTACTCAACGAGGTCAGGTATTGACTCGTCTTTGCCTAGGAAAGAAATTGACTTTTTTCTTCTGAAGGTCTTCGTTGCCTAAGTGTAGGTCCAGGACTTCATCTCGCCTCTGGACCACCGAAAAGAAAATCCTGTATCATGGATCCTACCTACATTTCTGTTTGACTTACTGCATGGTTTTGTTATATGCTCGTAACAACTTGTTTCTCTATTGGGATTTTTCTTCTTTTGTGAAAATACAGATTTATTACCTTTTGATCCTTTGGAATCAGATTCCATGAATTGTCGATTTTTATTTCTGATGATGCAAAGCAGTGCATTTCGGTGCAGCTTGCCTTTTTTATTTGCGATATTTTCGTGATTAGTTTCATCTTTGTGGGCTTCGTATTCATGCCATGGATTTATTTCCCCTTTCCTCATGTATTTGGATGGGATGACTTGTTATTTGGAGATTGACTTCTTGGTTTTGTGATTTACTTTTTCTTGTATGTAATGTATGCATACACAACTGTAACTACAGTTTTCTTCATTGTAATTTTAAGCATAAACGTTTGCCCCAGAACTGGACTGTGTTTTTTGTTTTCACCAAGAGGGAAACTTGTGCACATGAAGAATTAACTCGGATTCCCCTTCAAGACAGCATGGGTGATGCAAGCTCGAGTTTTCTGATGCATATCTGCTTGGCTCACTCCATAACTTGTTTTGTTTTCTTTAGTTCTAATTTTATTTACTTTGCGAGATTTGAGAATATCAATTAAGGTATCTCTCTCTCTCTCTCTCTCTCTCTCTCTCTCTCTCTCTCTCTGTGGACAGATGCGCACTTGGTTTTTCTTTATTGTTTCTCTTCAGATGTAGCTTGTTGGATTAGAGGACTCTTGGTCACACTTCTATTTATTTATCACTTTTATAATTCCTTAGAAATTAAGACAAGTAGCTGGTGAAGTTTTCGCAAGCCTAGGAGATAAGCTGTGACATCAGAAATGATCTCATCATATTTGAGGGAGGGTGAAAACCAATCCACTTGGGAGAAAGTGTTTCTTCATTGAGAAGAGACGGTATTTTCTGGCCAGCCGAGATGGTATTTTCAATCAATTACTTTTGGTTGTGCTTGTTTTTGCAGGTGAACTGTATCAATTCTACTGTTCCAGCCGAGATGGTATTTTCTCAGGAAGTGAAGAAGCTGCAGGCGGAGCAGTTCAAGCCTTTTGAGCAAGTTACTCTTGAGCCCTTTGAGTGAGACCATGCCTGTGTTGTCGGTGGCCATCGCATGCCGAAGGAACAGAAAGCTGCTCCTGCATCATAAAAAGTCCCAGCCCCCCCTTAGCTTTTCAATCTCCTATCTTTTAGTGTCTTAGGACGCACTTGAATGACAATCTTGATGGATATCTTTGATAGATTGGAAGTTGGAACTCCAATGTATTCAAGGTTTTTGGTAGGCTCTCGTAATGGATCAATGTTCTGGAAATCAGTTCAGTTTTTATCAGCTTAAGGCCGGTAATTCAATTGGTATTTTTCATGCCCAATTATCTGAAGCGACAATTGACTACGTTCTTTGAATTATCAACATGTAATTTCGTTTTTCGGTCTGACAACATCTAATTGAATAAGCTGCACGGATGTAATTCAAATTAACGAATGCTTATCATAATTTTCCAAAATGGGCTAATAGTACTCATTATTTCCATATAAGGAAGAGAACTTATTTATCATAGTAAATCAATTTGAGATTACAGTGGCTGACCAACTACGATTAATATTTGATGTTCGCAAACAGGTCAGGGTTTCTAATGTGTATGCCGTGTGAATTGTAGATCATAAGAGGCTCAACGATAGTTAATAAGATTGTTGAAACGTTATTATTGGGCTTATTTGTTGTTAAGGGTATTTTAGTCTTTTTTGTTATGAGCGAGATATACATATTGATATAATCCATCGTCATCATAATATACAATTTTCTTCCCTCTTTCGTTTTCACGTTTTCAGCTTCTTTAAAACCTAAACCTAAAATAGCCAGTCCTCACCACCGACCGCCAACCACTTGAATCTCGTCGGAATCCTTGGATCTAACCGGCGACCCGTCGTCCGACGACGTCTGGGTGGGCGAGCTCCAACGTCGTCCAGGCCCTACCGGCGCTCAATCGTGAAGTTTCTCTATGAATCTCCTTCACGATGGTCCTCGGATCTGATCGATGGCCTCCAATGATTTTGTTATCGTTGATGGGAGAATTGTTTTCTGGGTCTGATTTTTTTAAGCATCTTGGCTTGGCTTTGCAGAAACTAGTTTCTTCTTGAGGCGGAGATCTTCGAAGGTTTCGTGTGGTCTCTTTGCAATTCTTTCCTGGTTTACATGAGAATCGTTTGGTTCACTCTCCTCCTTTTGATCGTTTATTGATTTATCCGCCATTCGGATTCGGATCTTTGCGTTTACTTGTTCTACCGGCTTACTCTGGAATTTTGTTTTTCGGTGGACTAGCGGTGGCTTGTGTTGATCATCTCTTCCTTTACTGACATTGTCGAATAAAAAAAAACATGATGATATTGGTCAGGTTGTTTCATTTATTGGGCATGAGTTGGCGGTACTCTTATTGTTAACGCACATGGGTGATTGTTTATAGTTGGTGTTGAACTCGAAGCTTTATCTACTTTCGGTGCTTGAGTGTTGACGGGGTTATAGTGGACTGATCCGAATTGGGGAGTGCAGCTTGTGACTACTGATTACAGAAGCCTGGTTCTGAGAAGAGGAAGATGCGTAGCATTAAAAAATCGTTGTTGATGGTTTTGGCAGTATTCTTTGGAATTCCTCCCTGTTTGATACCAAAGTCTGCTGTTGTTTGGCACCAAATTCGCTGCTGTTCGGTAGTCAAATTTACTGCTCTTCATGCTGATTTTTACGACCGTTCTTGCTGATTTTTAGTGCTAATCAGAGGCCAAAGTAGCTGCTGTTCGGGTCCCCAAAAAAAAAGGATTTTTGGTTGGCATCCATTGGTTTTGCTTACCGCGCGTTTGGGTGGTGATTGATGATGTTTATGAGTCATGGAAGCTTTATTAGGTAGTGAATATTTTCGGAATATACTTTAGCAAGACGGATTATTGAATTGCTGAGGTTAAATTCGCTCCTCTTTTTTTTTAAGTATTGACCTATTGAATCTGTTGTGAGCATGGATACCGGTTTTACGAGTTTGAAGTTGAGTTCTGTCAAGCTCGATGGGACTATGGTTCCTCAGTCATCTGGTGGCCGTGGAGGCTGAAGGCGTGGTCATCGTGGTGGTGGCGAGTCGGGTTTCTCTCCTGGTCGTGGTTGTGATGGAGCTAGGGGCGTTGGAAGTTTTCGTTATTGCGACCATTCTCAGCGAGCAGGCCATATTGAGGCTTATTGTTATACCCTACATCCCAAGCTTCATCCACAGGCTGTTTATGCCGATATTGTTCAGTCTCTAGTATAGAAGGGTCCTGATCAGTCACATAAAATACATAGCACTATTATGTTGTCTCGCGCCGAGTGTGAGTCTTTAGTACGTCCCAACCAGGTGATGGAATCCTCTACTCCTATTGTTACTTTGGCACTGACTTCTTTAGGTAATTCGTCTTGTTTACTTGCTGCTACACCCACTTCTTGGGTTGTAGACTCCGGTGCTTCCAATCATATGATCGGTAATTCTAACTTATTGTCTGGTATTACTTCTATATCTCTTTGTTCTGTTGCACTTGCTGATGGTTCGAAGTCCCATATCACTGGTCAAGGAGATGTAACTTTGGGTCCCTCTCTTTGTAATAGCCTGGGCCCACCGCGCACTGCTGCGCCACTACTTGCAAGATATTGTCCGTTTTGGACACACAGTCCTCACGATTTTATTTTTCCGAGCGCCGCCCATACAACGCCCGGTAAAACGTGTCTTACAAGTTCAAAGGGGCCAATGCCTCATATGCTAGCCCAAGGACCACTCCCTAGGCAATGTGAGACTTAAGAAGGGTGGGGATGTTACAATCTCCCCCCTTCAGACACAACGTCCTCGTTATACCCATAGCTCACCCGCTTTTGCCTAGTCCCACATTACCTAGAGAGAGGGTGATGAAATGGTATATAAGCCTTGAGCCCACCCTTAACTTTCGAGACGCGTTTTGCAAGTGTGTGGCTTAGGACTTCTGCTGCGCAGGAACAAAGCCTTGAGGTCGAGGCCGTAGCTGGGTAGCGGTGCCGTCCGTGAGCCCCAGTGCCGTAGGGCAAAAGAGGACAATATCTTGCCCACACAAGACGCGTTTTTCGGCATTGTATGGGCAACACTCGAAAAAATAAAATCGTGAGAACTGTATGTCCAAAGCGAATAATATCTTGCAATGTGGCGTAGCGGTGCGCGGTGGGCGTAGGCCGTTACAGCTGGTATCAGAGCCGACTCCCGACAACGTGTGGGGGCAAACCCTGAGGGTAGGTAGTCGTGGCCGGAATGGCAGGGGAAGCTGCACCGGTGGGCGACTGTGACCCAAAAGAGGGCGAGGTATGGGCACAACAGGGCCATTGTGTCCAAAGGGGGGAGAATGTAACATCCACTCCCCTATTCCCACATTACCTAGGAAGAGGGTGATGAAATGGTATATAAGCCTTGGCCCTCCCTCAACTTGTGAGACGCGTTCTGCAAGTGTGTTGCTTAGTGCTTCCGCTACGCAGGAACAAAGCCTTGAGGTCGAGGTTGTAGCTAGGTAGCGGTGCCGTATGTGAGCCCCAGTGCGGTAGGGCCAAAGAGGATAATATCTTGCCCATACAAGACGAGTTTTCCGGCGTTGTATGGGCGACGCTTGGAAAAATAAAACCGTGAGGACTGTGCGTGCAAAGCGGGCAATATCTTGCAAGTGGTGGCACAGCAGTGTGCGGTGGACCCGGACCGTTATAGTTGGTATCAGAGCGAACTCCCGACATCGTTGTCGCGACCCGTCCGGAAGCGGAGGCGGCTAATGGATTACCGATCGTGGGCCTTGGATCGGCGCGGGCCCTCCCAGGCCCATACCAAATCGCGGCGGGAGTATTTTTGGGGGATTCGACGATAAGAGTCGATCGCTTTCGACCTTAGTGTGGTCGTGGTGACATGTGCAACTTGTACATGCATTTGGAGTCGCCACCGGTCTTTCTCGGAGGGTAGACCGGGAACCTTACTGACCGATTGGGAGAGATCGATCAGTTCTGCGGAACCAGAGATTTTGGGTTCGGGGACTTGGTTACGCTGGTGTCATTACCCAACGCCCTTTCGGTACCTAACGCGAGTGATTTTCCTGACTAAGAGTTCATGCAGGCGCAAGTTTGGGTGAGGTAGGTTTGATTCAGGGTTTCATGCAGATTGGACGACTATTCCTATCAATCACAATCAATTTTTGGAAGACGATTCGCCCAAAGGGCGAAATCATCATTTTAAGAAGGTTCGGGGTTCAAAACACCCGGAATGAGTCTTGGCCAGTTGTCTGTGGCCATTTCCTATTTTTTGGGATTTTCCTGGATTTTTTAGAAATTTTTTGGAAGACGATTTGCCGGAAGGGCAAAACCGTCATTTTTGGAAAGATCGGGGGTCAAAAGACCCGAAACAGGTCGTGGCCAGTTGAAAGTGGCCATTTCCTATTTTCTAGAATTTTTTTTGAGTTTTTTATGATTTTCTATTTTATTATTTATTTTTGAATTTTTTATTATTTTTTTATTATTATTATTAAAATAATAATAATAATAATAATAATAATAATATATAAAAAGTTATCCGGACCGGGTCGGATGACCCGGCCCACGACCCAGACCCGGCCCGCCTCCTCCATGCGAAAAACGGCGCCGTTTCATGCGTTCTAGACGGACGTCTCCGATTGAGACACGTGGCACGTCCTGAGCCATCGGATTATTTTGACCGTTGACCGTTGACCGCTGACTGTTGACCGTTGACCGCCGGCGACTTCGCCGGAGAAGACGATGAATAGTACTTTTTCCGGCCAAAGTCGCCGGAGACTCGCCGGAGAGCCCAAACCGACGTAAAAACGACCGTTTTAGAGCCCGATTTCGACACCAAATCGACCATCAGCAAAACTACAATCACATATCATCATTTCATGGCGAAGAAAGGGTCGGGAACTACCTCAAAGACTCACCGACCGAACCGGCTCCGGCGACCAATTTGCAGAAAATTTTTTTGAGTTTAAAAATGGTTCTGGACGTCCACATGGCATCTAAGGAGGATCAAGAGGCTTACCTGAAGTCCTTCGATCCTTGGCAACGCGGGAGTATCCTCGTCGAGCTCCCGATCCGAGTTTCGGCCGGCGAAGCTTCGGGCTCGCGTCCTCGGCGGTCCTCGATGCAAAATAAACGGTAGGTCGGGATTAGAGTTGGTTCTAATGTATGTTCAAGGCTAGACCCGTGACAAATAAGACTAGGAACGGGTCGGCCGAGAGTTACAAAACAAGGGACTCATTGAGGCATTTTGTCGAACATGGCGTGTGCACAGAGGAAAAACAGAGATCGGGGAAAATACCGACCTGCTCCGGCCTCGTCGATGGCGTCTATGGTTCTGGTGATGATCAGTGGGCGACGGGGAAGCTCCTGGGTGATCCCTTTTCTCTCAGTTTCACTCGAATTTTTTTCCCCCCTCCGTTCAGCTCGGTCTAAAACCCGAGAACCCCCCCCCCCCCCCCCCCGCTTTTCCCGTGGCCGACCGGCCTTCGTGGCCGTCCCCGCCACTCCGCCGCTTGCTCCCACGACAACCTTGCTTTTGTCCCCCATAGCCAGCATTTCTTTTCTTAAAAAAAACGCCCACCATGCCCTGCTTTCTCGTTGTTTTTGCGCCGGTGGGTCTGCAACAAAGTTGCAGACCCGGTCGGACCGGGCGGGTCGGGCTTGACCCGACCGGCCCGGTTCGACCTCATTTCACCAAATTGGGCCCCAAATCATCCCATTTTCATGAAATTGATGGCAAAATCAGACTCCTTGACATGTTTTCTATCAAATATGGGTATTTTCGTGAATCAATTGATTGAAATTTAGTGAAAACCCCAAATTGCCCTTAGGATCCGAAATTGATTTTTGCTTAATTGAAGGTCCAAACAAACCAATTTGTCAAAATTGACGCCACCAATGGATTCCTCATGATGAAAAATATTGGGTAGAGGTGTTTAATTTTGGTGGGTATGCCCGTATGAAATTTAATTTCAAAAATTGTGAAACCGGGGACTAAATTGAAAGATTTTTATGCAATTAAGCCCTTTTGGTTAAAATTGATCAAATTGGAGGGCAAATTGACCCAATTGCATTTCAATACTCTAGAATCCAATGTCATAGCTTATAAAAACCGAGAATTGAAAATTAAAAGACTCGAAAGGGATTTTTTTAGGCCCGGTTCGGGATTAGGTTTGTGAATGAACCCCATGAACCAAGCCGAATTTCCCTAATAAAAAGTGAAAATATTAAAGAGGGAATTAAAATAAAATTTTTGAATTTTTTGTGTAATTTTCTGACCACGAATGGTATTTTTTCTGACTTTTTGGGTATTTTTATAATTAAATTCCAAAAAATATTAAAAAATTCAAAAAATATTTTTTGTTCAAAATTGGTTCCTAAGGCTAGGCTAAGGCTTCCAAAGTTGATTTTGTAATTTTTTGACCTTTTTTGCTATTTTAATTATTTTTAGAAATAAAAACTAAAATAAAAGATGGTTAAAAATCAGGTGTCAACAATCGTGTGGGGCCAAACCATGAGGGTGGGCAATTGTGGCCGGGATGGCAGGAGAGGCTGCGCCGGCGGGAGACTGTGACCAGGTATGGGCACAACAGGGACGTTGTGTCCGAAGGGGAGGAGATTGTAATATCCTCTCCCCTAGTCTCGCATTGCCTAGGGAGAGGGTGATGAAATGGTATATAAGCCTTGGCCCTCCCTTAACTTGCGAGACGCGTTCTACAAGTGTGTTGCTTAGTGCTTCCGCTGCACAGAAACAAAGCCTTGAGGTCGAGGCCGTAGCTGGGTAGCGGTGCCCTCCGCGAGCCCCATTGCGGTAGGGCTAAAGAGGACAATATCTTTCCCATACAAGACGCGTTTTCCGGCGTTGCATGGGCGACGCTTGGAAAAATAAAATCGTGAGGAATGTGTGTCCAAAGCGGATAATATCTTGTAAAGTGGCGTAGCGGTGAGCGGTGGGCCCGGGCCGTTACAGTGATTATAACATCCCCACCCTTCTTTAGTCCCACATTTCCTAGGGAGTGGTCCTTGGGCGAGCATATAAGTCCTTGGCCTCTTTGAACTTGCAAGACGCGTTTTACCGGGGGTTGTATGGGCGGCGCTCGGAAAAACAAAACCTTGAGGACTGTGCGTCCAAAACGGACAATACCGTGCAAGTAGTGGCGTAATGGTGCGCGGTGGTCCCAAGCTGTTACAGTTGTTATCAGAGCCGACCTCCGACAGCATGTGGGGCAGTAGCGGGCGCTCGCTGGTGCCATTGAGGGCACACTGGAGACCCTTTGCCGCTGAGGGGGGGAGTATGTGACATCCCCATCCCACATTGCCTGTGAGGGGAGCCTGGGATGGGTTTATAAGCGTTGGGCCCTCCTTAGACTTGCAACATGCGTTTTACTGGGCCGTTATAGTTAGTATTAGAGCCGACTCCTGACAGCGTGTGGGGCCGAACCCTGAGGGTGGGCAGTCGTGCCGGGATGGCAGATGAGGCTGCGCTGGCGGGAGACTATGACCAGGTATCAGCACAATGGAGACGTTGTGTTCGAAGGGGGGAGATTGTAACATCTCTTCCCCTAGTCCCACATTGCCTAGGGAGAGGGTGATGAAATGGTATATAAGCCTTGGCCCTCCCTTAACTTGCGAGACGCGTTCTGCAAGTGTGTTGCTTAGTGCTTTCGCTGCGCAGGAACAAAGCTTTGAGGTAGAGGCCGTAGATGGGTAGCGGTGCCGTCCGTGAGCCCGAGTGCGGTAGGGCCAAATAGGACAATATCTTGCTCATATAAGACGCCTTTTCCGACAATGCATGGGCGACGCTCTGAGAAACAAAATCGTGAGGACAGTGTGTCCAAAGTGGACAATATCTTGCAAAGTGGCACAGTGGTGCCCGGTGGGCCCGGGCCGTTATAGTGATTGTAACATCCCCACCCTTCTTAAGTCCCACATTGCCTAGGGAGTGGTCCTTGGGCTAGCATATAAGGCCTTGGCCCCTTTGAACTTGCAAGACGCGTTTTACCGGGCCTTGTATGAGCGGCGCTCCCAAAAAAATAAAACCGTGAGGACAGCGTGTCCAATGCGGACAATATCTTGCAAGTAGTGGCGCAACGGTACGCGGTGGGCCCAGGATGTTACAGTTGGTATCAGAGCCGACCTCTGACAGCGTGTAGGGCCGTCGCGGGCGCTCGCTGGTGCCATTGAGGGCACATCGAGGACGCTGTGCCGCTAAGGGGGGAGTATGTGACATCCCCGTCCCACATTGCCTAGGAGGGGAGCCTGGGACATGCTTAAAAGCCCTAGGCCCTCCATAGACTTGCAAGGCAAGTTTTACCGAGCCGTTATAGTTGGTATCAGAGTTGACTCCCGAGAGCGTGTGGGGCCAAACCCTAAGGGTGGGCAGTCGTGACCGGGAAGGCAAGAGAGGCTACGCTGGCGGGCGACTGTGACCAGGTATGGACACAACGGGGACGTTGTGTCCGAAGGGTGGAGATTATAACATCCCATCCCCTAGTCCCACATTGCCTAAGGAGAGGGTGATGAAATGGTATATAAGCCTTGGCCCTCCCATAACAGGTGAGATGCGTTCTACAAGTGTATTGCTCAGTGCTTCCGCTGCACAGGAACAAAGCCTTGAGGTCGAGGCCGTAGCTGGGTAGCGGTGTCGTCCGTGAGCCCGAGTGCGGTAGGGCCAAAGAGGACAATATCTTGCCCATATAAGATGCGTTTTCCGGCGTTATATGGGCGACGCTCGAAAAAAGAAAATCGTGAGGACTGTGTCTGCAAAGCGGACAATATCTTGCAAGTGGTGGCGATGCGGTGCGCGGTGGGCCCGGGCTGTTATAGTTGGTACCAGAGCTAACTCCCAATAGCATGCGGGGCCAAACCTTGAGGGTGGGCAGTCGTGGCCGGGATGGTAGGAGAGGCTACGCTGACGGGCGACTGTGACCAGGTATGGGCACAGCGGGGATGTTGTGTCCGAAGGAGGGGAAGATTGTAACATACCCTCCCCTAGTCCCACATTGCCTAGGGAAAGGGTGATGAAATGGTCTATAAGCCTTGGCCCTCCATTAACTTGTGAGACGCGTTCTACAAGTGTGTTGCTTAGTACTTCCGCTGCAAATGAACAAAGCCTTGAGGTCGAGGCCGTAGCTAGGTAGCGGTGCTGTCCGTGAGCCCAGTGCGGTAGGGCCAAAGAGGACAATATCTTGCCCATACAAGACGCGTTTTTCGGCATTTTATGGGCGACGCTCAGAAAAATAAAATCGTGAGGACTGTCTGTCCAAAGAGGACAATATATTGAATGGTGGCGCAATGGTGCGCGGTGGACTTGGGCCGTTACAGTGATTGTAACATCTCCACACTTCTTAAGTCCCACATTGCCTAGGGAGAGGTCCTTGGGCTAGCATATAAGGCCTTGGCCCCTTTGAACTTATAAGACGCGTTTTACCGGGCGTTGTATGGGCGGCGCTCGAAAAAACAAACCGTGAGGACTCCGTGTCCAAAGCTAACAATATCTTGTAAGTAGTGGCGCAGGGGTATGCGGTGGGCCCAGGCTGTTACAGTTGGTATCATAGCCGAGCTCCTACCGCATGTGGGCCACAACGGGTACTCGTTGGTGCCATTAAGGGCACATCGGGGACGCTGTGCCGCTGAGTGGGGAAGTATGTGACATCCCCATCCCACATTGCTTAGGAATGGAGCTTGTGATGGACTTATAAGCCTTGGGCTCTCCTTAGACTTGCAACACCCATTTTACCGGGCCATTATAGTTGGTATCAAAGCTGACTCCCGAAGCATGTGGGGCTAAACCCTGAGGGTGGGCAGTCATGGCCGAGATGACAGGAGAGGTTGCGCCGGCGGTCGACTTTGACCAAGTATGGGCACAATGGAGACGTTGTGTCCAAAGGGGGGGAGACTATAACATTCCATCCCCTAGTCCCACATTGCCTAGGGAAAGGGTGATGAAATGGTATATAAGCCTTGGCCCTCCCTTAACTTGCGAGAGGCGTTCTACAAGTGTGTTGCTTCGTGCTTCCGCTGTGCAGGAACATAGCCTTGAGGTCGTAGCTGGGTAGCGGTGCTGTCCGTGAGCCCTAGTGCGGTAGGGCAAAAGAGGACAATATCTTGCCCATACAAGACGGGTTTACCGGTGTTGTGTGGGCTACGCTTTGAAAAATAAAATCGTGAGGACTGTGTGTCTAAAGCGGACAATATCTTACAGAGTGGCGTAGCGGTGCGCAGTGGGCCCGGGTCGTTACAAAGATTATAACATCCCCACTCGTCTTAAGTCCCACATTGCCTAGGGAGTAGTCTTTGGGCTAGCATATAAGGCCTTGGCCCCTTTGAACTTGCAAGACACATTTTACTAGGCGTTGTATGGGCAGCGCTTTGAAAAAAAAAATCGTGAGGACTGTGTGTCCAAAGCGGACAATATCTTGCAAGTAGTGGCTAACGGTGCGCGGTGGGCCGAGGCTGTTATAGTTGGTATCATAGTCAATCTCCGACAGCATGTGGGGCCGCAGTGGGCGCTCGCTGGTGCCATTGAGGGCACATCAGGGACGCTGTGCCGCTGAGTGGGGGAGTATGTTACATCCCCGTCCCACATTGCCTAGGAGAGAAGCTTGGGATATGCTTATAAGTCTTGAGCCATCCTTAGACTTGCAAGATGCGTTTTACCGGGCCGTTATAGTTGGTATCAGCGCCGACTCCCGACAGCATGTGGGGCCAAACCTTGAGGGTGGGTAGTCGTGGTCGGGATGGAAGGAGAGGCTGCGCCAACAGGCGACTGTAACCAGGTATGGGCACAACGGGGACGTTGTGTCCAAAGAAGGGGGAGATTGTAACACCCCCTCCCCTAGTCCCGCATTGCCTAGGGAGAGGGTGATGAAATGGTATATAAGTCTTGGCCCTCCCTTAACTTGCAAGATGCGTTCTGCATGTGTGTTGCTTAGTGCTTCCACTGCGCAGGAATAAAGCCTTGAGGACGAGGCTGTAGTTGGGTAGCGGTGCTGTCGTGAGCCCTAATGCGGTAGGGCCAAAGAGGACAATATCTTGCCCATACAAGACGCGTTTTTCGGCGTTGTGTGGGTGACGCTCGGAAAAACAAAACTGTGAGGACTATGTGTCCAAAGTGGATAATATCTTGCAAGTGGTGACGTAGCGATGCGCGGTGGGCCCTGGCCATTATACTCTTTCTCTCTCATCGGTTTATCATTTACCAGCTTTCCCATGTAACTTGCTTTCTGTCAGTTCCCTTACCAGATATTTGAACTGTTCTATGACATTTACCTCTACACGTTGTGTCTTTCAGGATCTGAGAACGGGACGGGTGATTGGTATGGGGCATGAGTCCAATGGGTTGTACTACATGGACAAAGACCTTATTGCTACTGCTATTGAGAAAAGAACCGCCTCTGACTTCTTTCAAATGCATTGTCGTATGGGTCATCCACCGATTGACGTACTTCGTCATTTCTATCCCATTACAGAATCTATGACTCCTATCCAATGCGATGCTTGTCAATTTGGCAAACATCATCGGGTATCTTTTCCTTCTTGTGTCCAAGGTCGTGCGTCAAGTCCTTTTGAGTTATCCACTCTAATGTTTGGGGACCATGCCGTGTCAAAGATATATCTGGTTACAAATACTTTGTTACATTTGTGGATGACTATTCTCGCATAACTTGGTTATATCTACTAAAAGATTGAACTGGAGTATTTTCTTGTTTCTGTATGTTCTACTTTGAGATTCTTAATCAGTATCATACTTTTGTTAAATTTTTGCGTTATGATAATTCCAAAGAATACGTTTCCAATAGTTTTCAATCATTTCTTACATCTCATGGGATTTTACATCAGACATCTTGTTCTTATACTCCCCAGCAGAATGAGGTGGTAGAACGAAAAAATCGACATCTTTTAGATGTTGGTCGCTGTCTACTTTTTCATATGAGCCTCCCCAAAATTTTTTGGGGGCAAGCTATTCTTACAGCATGCTATCTCATTAACCGTCTTCCATCTTCTGTGCTTCGTGTGGGCATACCTTTTTCTACTCTCCATCTTATGAGTTCACTTTTTCCTTTACCACTTTGTGTGTTTGGATGTGTTTGTTTTGTGCATCGTCTAGGTCCTGATCATGATAAGCTCGATCCACGGGCTGAAAAGTGTGTGTTTCTTGGGTACTCTAGAACTTAGAAAGGGTACAAATATTATAGTCCAAATAGTCAACGATTTTTTATCTCGCCAGATGTTACCTTTTTTCGAGGACCAGCCAAATTACTCCTCTGTTGACCAACCAATGACTCCGTCTGAAAATATTTCGTCATCAGACATGGCTCCATTGCCACTTATTCCCTTGGCGAGAGCACCTAGGGCATCGCCTGATTTTCAAATTTTCGACCAGACCTATCGACGTTGTCGTTCTGTTGAAAGTGAGGTAGTACAGCCGCCGCCTACATTGGACGTTCATGCTTCTCCATCAATTCATGTTCCGACCTCTGATCCGCCGAATTTTTCTAAGCCTGATTCTTCTGCTGAATTCCCATTGCATTGCGTAAAGATACGTACTCTTGTGTAGGTCAACCCAATTCTCGATATGCTCCTTATACTGGTTTGTCTTATCGTACACATACTCGTCATCCTCTTTCTCAATTATTATCCTACGATTGTCTTTCTCCTACATATTCCTCGTTTGTTGCTTCTTTATCTGCTGTGTCTGTGCCAAGTACTGTTGCAGAGGCTCTTACCCATCTAGGTTAGCGGCGGGCTATGGAGGATGAAATGCAAGCGTTACAGGATAATGGGACATGGTAGGTTACACCATTACCTGATGGAAAACATGTTGTGGGGTGCCGTTAGATTTTCACAATGAAATTCCAACCAGACGGGTCTGTTGAGCTTCTAAAGGCACGTCTAGTTGCCAAAAGTTACACCCAAACATATGGAGTTGATTATGATGATACATTCTCTCATGTTGCAAAGTTGCCGTCTATTCGTGTTTTTATCTCGCTGTCCAATATGGTTGGACTCTACACTAGCTTGATGTCAAGAATGCCTTCCTTCATGGGGACTTGACAAAAGAGGTATATATGGAGCAACCCCCAAGATATGTTGCTCAGGGGGGGTCTACTAGTGTTTGTCGCCTGTGAAAGGCATTATATGGCTTGAAACAGTCTCATCGTGCCTGGTTTGGCCGTTTTAGTGATGCATTTATTTGGTTCGATTTGCGACGTTGTACCGTGGACCATTCTATGTTTAGCTCTACTTCTCCTAAGGGGTGTGTGCTTCTGGTTGTATATGTTGATGATATTATCATTACCGGTAGTTATTTCGTGGGTATACAGAAGCTGAAAGAGTTTTTACAGAAAGAGTTCTTTACAAAAGATATGGGTATTCTGCGGTATTTCTTAGGCATTGAGGTGGCCTACTCACGTGATGGTATCTCATTATCACAACGGAAATATGTTCTGGATATTCTGAGTGAAGTTGGTTTCCTTGGAGCAATGCCTGTCGATACTCCAATGGATCCTAATGTGAAGCTTGATGCAGAACATGGAGACTTACTTCATGATTCAAGTAAGTACCAAAGGCTAGTAGGTAAGCTCAACTATTTAACTGTCACCCGACCTGATATTTCTTTTGCTATTTGTATGGTTAGTCAGTTTATAAGTGCTCCTCACACTACACATTGGGAAGCAATTTTACATATTATTAAGTACTTGAATGGAGCACCTGGCAAAGGACTTTTGTTCAAGAATAATGGACATCTTAGTATTATTGGTTACTCTGATGTTGATTGGGCCGGGTGTTCTATTTATAGGAGATCGACTTCTGGCTATTGTGTATTCTTGGGAGGCAATCTTGTGAGTTGGAAAAGTAAGAAACAACATGTTATGTCTCGATCTAGTGCAGAGGTGGAATATCGAGCCATGGCTCATGTGACTAGTGAGTTGCTTTGGTTGAGGATGTTGTTAGCTGAACTCAGCATGCCATCCTCATCTCCATCAGTTCCATGTTGTGATAATCAATCTGCTATGGATATTGCCTCAAATCCAGTCTTTCATGAGTGCACGAAGCATATTGAAGTAGATTGTCATTTTGTCCGAGAAAAGATTCAAGACAAGGAAATGATACTTCAATACACACGGACCGGGGATCAACTTGCTGATATTTTCACTAAATCATTGAGGGGGTAGTAGAGTGACTACTTTGTGTAACAAGTTGGAGCTTTTTTATATTTATGCACCAACTTGAGGGGGTGTGTTGAAACGTTATTATTGGACTTATTTGTTGTTAAGGGTGTTTTAGTCTTTTTCGTTATGAGTGAGATATACATATTAATGTAATCCATCGTTATCAAAATATACAATTTTCTTCCCTCTTTCGTTTTCACGTATTCAAAGATAATAACATAAATAGTTCATGAATTTTAGCTTAATATGTAATATGGTCTTTGAACTTTACATTTGTTCAATGTGGTTCTCGATCTTTAATTAAACGTGCAATGTCGTTCCTGAACTTTTGATTTGTTCAATGTGGCCTCTAGACTTTGGGTACTTGTTCAATTCAATCTTTGGACTATATAAGAATGTTCAATGTTGTCCCTCCATTAATTTAAGTTCAAGGATAGTATTGAACATTTTCATCCAATCCAGAGACTAAATTTAATATGTATTAAAAGCGTAGGGGACACATATCAAACAAATTAAAAGTTCAAGAATGATGTGGCACATTGATCTAAAGTTCAGGTACCGTATTGAATAAAGTCAAAATTTAGGAATTACATTGCACATATGATCAAAGTTCGGAGATAATTTTTGTCATTTACCAATAATTAAACGGGACAAAAGTACACGAACCACTAAATTATCTCAGAATTTTGTCTTTTGCATCTACATAAATTGTTTCCAGACCGCAAAAGGAAATTTCATAATAAAGTAGAATAATTTTAAAAATTGTAATGAGCGTCGGGTAGCCGGGAGACAGCTCCTTCCTATCCCTCCTTGTATAGGCAGAGTAGTTGGTCTGCACGGACAAATTGTTCACAGCGACCGCAGTCGTGAAATCCTGTCCACGCACGAGAAGTGCGAGGATTATACGATTTGCTTCTCAAGTTCCTGCTCGCCCCACGGGTGAATTGTCCATGAAAACGTTTGTGGAAGAAGGAATGCATAGAGCCATCATGAAATTTAAAAAGCTACTTGCAGTTCTCGCAGCAATTGGGATACTTGAGAAATATAATGCGGAAGAGAGAAATAAGAAATTAATGTATTTCGATATTTTAAATGAGTACATGAAGAGCCTATTTATAGGCATTATCATAGGACTGTCTAAGGAAATAGCAGATACATAATATCAAATATAATCAATCAAGGATATGCAATATCAAAGGAGATATTGCATAATCTTGACAGATATACAAAATTAACTAAATATGTAATATCTCTAATATTCCCCCTCAAACTCAAGGTTACTAAGTCACTTTGAGTTTGAATCAATCTATGGCAGTGCTCCACAATCAATCTCTAACAGTGCTCCAACACATTGCATGACATCAGGCTTGATGGATCCATAATGTCCGATGTGTGAGGCATCTGGCTGGTCTGAGGACAGCGAGTCTGATGATAATGTCGGCTTCTCGAAATGAGAAGTGAAAAGTCGAGAATCGGAGGCAATTGAGCCGAACAACATGCATCATTTGCGGTCGACTTTGCTGCCGGGACAGTAACTGAACAAACGCGGCTGATACGGCTGGCGTGGCTACAGCAAGCGGATTAGCCAGGCACTACTGAGCAAAGGTTACTGTGCGAAGACACGTCTTCACTGCGTCGAAAAATACCTCCATGAAAAAGAAAAGCTCGACTTGGCGACGCGTCGCCGACGTCATGACACAATCATTGTAGGGGCGCCTACTCAGACGGAATGAAGCACTCCAATGCACACTGCCGATTGGGATGGATGGATTTATTTGACGAAGTTGAGAATGAAAAAGCGAAAAAATAGAATTGCAAATTTCTGGAGTGCACCGGGTGCGATGTGCACCCGATGCACTAGGGTTGCCTCAGGAACGAAGGCTCTGATACAACCTTGAGAAATATAAGGCGGAAGAGAGGAATAAGAAATTAATGTATTTCGATATATGAGTGAGTACATGAAGAGCCTATTTATAGGCATTATCATAGGACTGTCTAAAGAAATAGCAGATACATAATATCAAATATAATCAATCAAGGATATGCAATATCAAATGAGATATTGCATAATCTTGACAGATATACAGAATAAACTAAATATGTAATACCTTTAACAGGGATGAAACCCGAGTTTTGTTGAACAGCAGACAAGACCGAGAGCTCATTTCGAGCCGTGGCCGAGATCGGTGAATCGTCGCCTAACATAGCATGCATCCCCTTTTTCTAAGTGCTAAGCCTGGAAGAAGAAAAAAATCATAATGAAATTGCGGAAACCGATGCGAAGCGCTCCCTGCCTGAGTCCTAAGTTCATATAACCTGTAAGAGACAAGTAGATTCTTTTATTCAGCAAAGTTGATAATTTTTTTTGTTAAAAGCATACTCTCAATAAAGCTACGTAAATGTCCTAAATGCATCGAAATTTGGTGCATCTGCGAATGCATATGCCGAACTTATTTAAGGGATGGAGGTTTAGGATTAGCTTGTCACCTGCTTTGATCACGAGAATTTCATTATGCTGCCCTTAGAGTTCTAACAATGATTTTATAGGATAATTTTTCTATTTCTGCAGTGTGCATTCATGAGATTCCGTTGGCAATTCATGCCTTTTTGTGTAACACAAAACCAGAAAATTGAAGAACCATGTGTGCAATTTTGAATTCATTCACACAAGCAGGCACATGGATGCATGCTATCGGTGTGTATATGGAGATGATCTGGTCATCCAAAGGAAAATTAGAAGTATAAGAGCCATGATCTTATATGTTACCTATCATTGAAAACCAGTTGCATGAAGTTTATCCCTGATAAAATGCAGCTGAACTGCGACTTCCGCAATGTTCATCCGCTCTCTGCGTGCTTCGACTGACATAGCATGCATCCCCTTTTTCTAAGCCTGGAAGAAGAAAAAAATCATACTGAAATTGCGGAAACCAATGTGAAGATCTCCTTGAGTCCTGAGTTCATATAAACTGTAAGAGACATGTAGATTTTTTTATTCAGCAAAGTCGATAATTTTTTCTGTTAAAAGCATACTCTCAATAAAGCTACATAAATGTCCTAAATGCATCGCAATTTGGTGAGGAAAAGTGTCAAAAAAGTCCTAAACCTATTGTCCTAGTGCCAATTTAGTCCTAAATCTTTTTTTGGTGCCAATTCAATCCTAAACCTTTTGCATTAGTGCCAATTTAGTCCTAAATATTTTGTATTTGTGCAAATTGAGTCAATTCGATCAATTTTGGCCGAAAATCATTAGCACAAATATCAATTGTCCTACGTGGCACGGTTTGCACTAACGTGGATATTTTTTTAATATTTTTTGATATTTTAAATAATTTTTAAAAAAACAAAAGAAAATGCTTAAAAATTATTTAAAATTATAGAATAATATTAAAAAAAATATCCAAATCAGCGTTTGTCATATCACGTAGGATAATTGATGTCCACATCAGTCATTTTCGATCAAAATTAGTTGGATTAACTCAATTAGTATAAATTATCAAAGATTTAGGACTAAATTGGCACTAATACAAAAGGTTTAGGACTGAATTGGCACCAAAAAAAGGTTTAGGATGTCGCGACCCTCTTGAGGTTGTCGGGCTCTCGAGGGCTAATGGACCGTCCTGTCTGGTCGGATGCGGGCCTCTCCCAAGGCCCATTACCCAAATCGCAACGGAGGTATGCGTGATCGACTTTCAATGTGGTCTAGTGACATGTGCTAAGTGTGCATGCCATGGAGTCGCCACCAATCATTTTTTTAGGGTATGATTGGACCACCCAATCGAATAGTTGGGAGTTTCTATTCAATTCTGCGAGAACCAGAGAAATGGTTTCGGGGACTTAGTTACGCCAACTGTCAGAGTTGACGCCCTTTCGGTACCTAAGTTGACTGAATTTTCTAGCCTGAGATTCATGTGGATGAGTAAGGTATGAACCCTAAATCTAGAAATTCATGCAGATAGGAGTGATTATTCTAGCAATCACAATCAGTAATAAAATGCGCAACTTAAGGAATCTAGATATGCAAATAAATCACATGGTATTCCTAGTAAAGCCCTATTTATCAATCACAGCTCAAGAATGATTTAGCTGTCTTAGCCGTTCTACACACGATCTAACCTAAGAAAAGCATTAGGAAGCATCGCAGGAGTTCGAGAGTACTCACGTGGGGTTCGCCGTGCCCCGGTTTGGTCTTGGACGAGCTATCGAGCTCATGCTAACCCGATTATATTTGGGGATCCACTCGGCGTTTTACACCATAAATCATGTGAAACAAAAACGAAAATATTCAGCAAGGGGCATTTATTGTAGATGGTGGTCGATCTAATTGGACGTCAAGACTAAAAAAGATGTAGAAATTTACAAATTAAAAGACTCGAATGATTTTTTTTGCCAAATTCAACTCTATGCGTCGTGAAGAAACACATACAATTGAACTTGAATTTTGACTATTTATGAGTTCAAAATGAAAAGAAAATAAAAATAAAAATATTTACTATTTTCTATATTTTTACGACATCGAACGCTATTTTTCTTCATTTTTCATGTATTTTTCTATTTTTGGAAAATATAAAAAAATATAAAAATATATGAAAAATTATTTTTTGTCAAAAATGGTTCCTTTAGCTTGGTCAAGGCTACCAAAGATGATTTTTTTAATTTTTTAACTTTTTATATATTTTTTTATGATTTTTTAAAAAATAAACTATGAAAGACTGATAAAAAATCAGGTATCAATATAGGACTAAATTGGTACCAATGCAAAAGGTTTAGGACTGAATTGGCATCAAAAAAAGGTTTAGGACTAAATTGGCACTAGTGCAATATGTTTAGGACTTTTTTGACACTTCTCCCCAATTTGGTGCAACTGCGAATGCATATGCCGAACTTATTTAAGGGATGGAGGCTTAGGATTAGCCTGTCACTTGCTTTGATCACGAGAATTTCATTATGCTGCCCTTAGAGTTCTAACAATGATTTTATAGGATAATATTTCTATTTTTGCAATGTGTAATCATGTGATTCAGTTGGCAATTCATACCTTTTTGTGTAACACAAAACCAAAAAATTGATGAACCATGTGTGCAATTTTGAATTCATTCGGACAAGCAGGCACATGAATGCATGCTATCGGTTTGTATATGGAGATGATCCGGTCATCCAAAGGGAAATTAAAAGTATAAGAGCTATTGATCTTATATGTTACCTATCCTTGAAAACCAACTGCATGAAGTTTATCCCTGATAAATGCAGCTAAACTGCGACTTCCGCAACGTTCATCCGCTCTCTGCGTGCTTCCATTGAGCAGACAACCCCGATTCCATAGACCATCTCCAGACATTCGCGAGCTGCATCACCTCTGCCAGTGCCTATATGGCTCTCCATCTCTTGAAGTAGAAGAGGATTGATAATCTCTAAGAGATGTCCAGGCAAGGCTTCTTTGACAAAGTTATGAAGGTTTAAATTTTCTCCCAACATTTCATTTGTCGGACTCACGCCCATGAACATCTCAAGCAAAAGAATGACATAACTATAAACATCACCTTCTCTTGAGACCACGCTTTCCGTTCCATATTCTACGTTTCATTCGAATAGCAGCACAAGTAGTTGAGGCAGATAGAAATAGTACGCACACACTTACTGCATTTTTATTGAATGTAATGTGTTCGTTTGCCTTAAGGGACAGAAGAGATGTGACTCACTTGGAGCAGCATAGCCGACGGTTCCTCTTACACCCGATGAGCTCATCTTTGCTTTAGCATCATCGGTGGATTCAAACACGACATTCGCCAAACCAAAGTCTCCAACATGTCCAACCATTTCGACATCTAGCAGGACGTTGCTTGGCTTTAGACTACAATGGATAACATGGCTTTGCAAGTGGTTGTGGAGATAATCTAATGCTGAAGCGACATGGGCAGAAATATTTATCCTCTGGATGAGACTCAATTTCTGCGCATTCCCACCTACATTAGCTGATGATGGTCTTGGATGCAGCCAATCTTCTAGGCTTCTATTGACCATGAGCTCATAAACCAAGGCCTTAAAATCATTGCCCCTATAATCAATGCCTGAGCATACTGTGAGGACTTTCAAAAGATTACGGTGTCGGACGTTCTTTAAAGCCTCGCACTCGGATAAGAAGCTCTTCACAGCTCCATGAAGCATCAAATTAAGTGCCTTCACAGCAATAACAATTGCATTCTCATCGAGGACTCCCTTGTAAACAGATCCAAAACTGCCGACCCCAATCAAGTTATTTGAAGAAAATCCATTCGTTGCTTTAAAGAGAATTCTATAAGATAGATTCAGTGTCGAATCATCTCTGGAACTTGAAGTTGGTTCTGTTCTTTTCTTTTTCAACCAACGAAAGTACATAAGAGCAAGAAGAAGAGCTATTCCCAAAACCCCGAAGAAAATCGAGATGGCAAGCTTCCATTTAGGGATTAGTCTCCGGCCGGAGTTCTTAGAACTGCATTTTCGGAGATGAAATTCGAGCATTCCTACACAAAGCTTGCCATTTCCAAAGACAAAAGTAGCACTGACATTACTAAAAATTCCTTTAGTGGGTAATTCGCTTTCAAAATTATTGTATGATAGATTCGGGATCTCCAATAAGTGAAGTGCCTCGAAGAACTTTGGAATCTGACCAGATAAATTGTTGTGTGAAAGATCTAACTCCTTGGCATTCCTCAACATGTTAAGAGATGAAGGAATTTTGCCTCGAAAAGAGTTTTCCTGCATTATGAGCACTTCCAATCCAACACGATAGCCAAGACTGGCCGGAATGTCACCTTCCACCATGTTTACAGAGACATCCAGTTGAACCAAAAGATTCAATTTCTCGACTTCCTTAGGTAGGACACCGGTGAGATGGTTCTGAGACAAGTTCAGAAGTATAGATAGTGATGAGAGACCTATGAACTCTAGAGGCATGGTACCATTCAAGCTGTTACTAGAAAGATCAAGCTCCACCAAACTTCGGCACTCCGACAGACCTGAAGGATTGTAACCATAAAAATTATTGTGACTAAGATCGAGTCGTGCCAGCTTTGCTAGGCTTCCTAATGAAGAAGGAATTGCTCCGGAAGGCTTGTTTTCTGATAAATCCAGGACCACTAGGTTATGAAGATTTCCCAAGCTCGAGGGGACCGTACCTGAAAACCCGTTTTGGTCCAATGCCAACATTTGCAAGTTGACAAGATTTCCAACTACTCGAGGAATCGTGCCAAAAAGTAGATTGTTGCTCAGCCACAGTCGCCGGAGGGCGATGGGGAGATTACCGATGCACTTGGGCAACATCCCGCCAAACCTGTTGTCTTGTTACGACAATGTGGAAACTGATGTTGTGGAAATTCTCCTTGTATTTTTATTGTGCCAAAACTATCATCAAGATATGTGTAGAGTTTTGTTTTGCAGAAAGAATGTGTAAGCAGCAGCTTGTTTGGATCTAAATCTGTCACTAAATCTCGAGGAGAGAGTTGACATATAGTTGCTTCTGATGTTGGTCAGATGTAGTGCGTCTGGACGTTGGTTAGATGGAGTGCTTCTGGACGTTGGTCAGATGGAAGTGCATCTGGACGTTGGTAAGATGGAGTGCTTCTGGCGCTGGTCAATGGAAGTGCTTTTGACGATGTCAGATGGAAGTGCTTCTAACAAGGGTCAGATGGAAGTGCTTCTGACGATGGTCAGATGGAGTGCATCTGAAGACTTTCAGATGGAGTTGCTTCTGAGGGTCATATTCAGCGTGTTATCTTATTTGGGCATTTCGTGCGAGGAACTATATGCAGTGTCAGATGAACCTTATCAAAGCTCAGAATTACCATTCTATTATAGCTGATCATAGTTGGGAAGTTCGTTTGAAGGCGACATTTGAGAATGGTCGGTATCTGCATTTCTAAAACTGAAGACCCACGAATGACAATTTTCCGATCAAGGAAAGGTTCCTTATGGAAGTTTGTGAGATTCGATTGACATGATATCTCTTTTAGTCAATTAAGAGATTTTCTATAATTGGATTTTACCTTCCAAGAATATCTTTTTGGGAACCAATTCGGATTTACTCCACTTATGGAAACTGGAGATTCGATTGTATGGGCGACTGAATCAGAAGGGTTCAAGATCTACTTCAACGGTTATCATATCTTCTCAGATACAGCCTCGTTCAATCACGATTGATGACGTCCAATCAAGGATTGAAGAGCGATCCTTTGATCGTGTGTCCAACGGCTAGTTTGGAGGCAAGTGAGTATAAAATAAGAACCATGGTGATCCACGAAGAAGACGGCGAACGACAATCCAAAGTGGGAGTTATTCAAATTTCACCCAAAATATTCTGAGTGCTCAAAATCTCATTCACTGTGAGATCTTGTAAGAGAGAAAAACTAAGTGGTTGATCGATTGTAATTCTCTTCGATTCATAGTGAAATCCAGCCGATCGGCTGTCATCGTGGGAGAGTGGACGTAGGCTTGACAAGCTGAACCACTATAAACTCAGCGTGCACATTTCTCTTCCCTATACTCTTTCGCTGTGTTTAGTTTTTCATTGCACGTTGTTCTTGTTCTTAGATCGCATATTGAAATTGTTTTTAATTCCGCAAGAAATTTCAATTTAGATTTCTATTCACCTATTCACCGATTAAGTGTTCGGGGATTTGGTTACATTAATTTTTCAATTAATGCCCTTTCGGTACCAATTTTCATGAAAAATTCTTGATTTGATGATTTTAGATTTTCTCTTGTTTGGTGTAATGCTAATGCAAAATGACATGAAAATATGCATGAATGACGTGGATGACATGACAAGTATGATTCTAAATTATATGCTATGCATGATATTTTTGGTATTTTTTTTTTTATGGATTTTCGGATTTATGAAAAATGATGGCAAAACAATGCTAAAATGAAGACAACATCAATTATAACATAAGAAATCGACCTCTCAAAATCTCAATTTATATTAAATGTTATTTCCATGTAAAGGGCAATAAAAAAAATGCAATTTACCATAAGAAAAAGGCGTCACATTTTTGGTATTTTTTAGGAATTTTATTAAAAAAGGAAAAACACAAGAATTTGAACAAAAATAAACAATCTTGCCATAATTCACCTTAAATTCCGATTAATACTCAACATGCCATTGGATCAGGGCCAGAGAACGGATTATATAAAGAATTACCATCACCCCTATATACATAGGGCAAACCATAAAATTCTTTGGAGTTATCAATCCGCCCCTAAAAAATAGAGGGTTTGATGTATAATCCTCATGTATATTTGAGCACGATCATACTTCAAAAGTGAAGTCAAATTGCATGCATTGATATGCATATTCCGACGGGACAAGGCACAAGGGAGCATGAATTATGGGCATAATTGTTTATTTAAGTGCAAATTTTAAAAAACAACCATCACATGAATCACAAGTATGCAATGATAATGAACAAATCAAAATAGGCAACATATATTAAGAATATTCTCGGATAAAGATCGTTCGAAATTCAGATTAGCTTTGGATTTGGTTCGCGATCTTGGACTCACGACTAAGGCTCCTTCGATCAGTGGTGTTGCGGTGGGAAGCTCCTCTTACGATACCTATACAACCTACTGGAAAAATTGGGAGCATTGTGATTGAATTTGACCCTTGACCTTACCATATTGACTTTTGGACGTCCAAGAGAATGGGTGTTCTTCATGCAGTATGTGGAAGCATTCATCGATGACCAATATGCACATGTGTGGGTGCTCTGGGAGTTCTCAAACTGTGGCTCCTAAGAAAGGAAAACATCATGAAGGCATGTAAGAATAAAAAGAATTTGAAGAACTGTAGACCCCCTTTGGATGTTGTTCGGAATTGTGGCTGCCATATATTCAATTGTGAGTGGACTCTGACCTGCAAGGAAAAGGGAAGACTCTCTCTCTCTCTCCCTCTCTCGTAAATCGCTCTCCACGGTATAACCGTGTATGAATAATGAGTTGGCCCCCCGAATCTTTGCCGTGTGTTCTATCGTCTAATGGCTTCGTGGCTGCTCAACAGCTTGTAAAAGGCATCAATATGTTCCTGAGTTTACATATGGGAGGGCTCCGAAGGATTCTGATCGTGCCTATGACATTGAAACATGGCAAAACCAGAAACATGAAGCATGATGATTTAATATGATAAGAAACAACCTTGTTCTATCGCTATGCGATGCCGAATTACAATCAGGTGCTTGGGAATGCTGGCGACATGATGCGTTGCTGCGGCCATTGCGATCGACGAATTCGGACTCCTCGGAGCAGGGGTCATGACGAGGACAGCCGTTCGTCCATTACTGTGAATACGGACTTTTTCCGTGGCTTCACATATCTTGCTTGGCGGATGGTGGCTAGATTGCGTTGGGGAGCTCTTCATGGTAATTCACGAGCGCAAGGCTTGCAGGTATGGCTTCGACATTCAGGAAACCCTCGGTTTTGGCTAACGAAAAGAACTATTTGGAGAACCCAAGCAACAATGCATGAATGCGCTTTTTGTTCTTTTCGTCAAGCTTCGTAGGGTGTCCTGCAAAAGAAAAGATAAAATCTTGAGAGCAGCTCCCTTTCCAGACTTTATTATGTACGATCTCCGTGACCAATCTCTCTTTTGATAGCTATGTATCTCCCTGCTGAGTGGCTCCCAATGTCGTCTTCTCCATTGCCGCTTGCGCCTTGTGACGAATCGAAGCTTTTTCATGGATACGGTGGACCCTTCCTTTCTCAATGTACCGTATGTGTATAATATTGTGTGGCCTCTTCCCTAATTTCCTGCAAGAGGTCTCCTTTTATAGCCCGATAGCTAGGTTTTTTCAAGGAAGAACGTGACCTGCTTTCCTAATGTAGATGCATATCTTTTGCTCCTTTTACTCCACGCATATTCGTTCTTCATGAGAAAAGATTTATTTCTTTTGCCTTTTGTGAGCCCATGGCCTCACAAACTTCCCTTTCTTTCCTTCATAGAGAATATGGCCGAAAATATATTCTTCTTTTCACACAATCTAATTCGAATTATGGTCATATTCACTTTTCAAGTCAGATGAATTTCTCCCATGAGTGAGAAACAATTGATTCGACCATATTTTCAATTTGTATGGGTTCATTCCATTTAATTTAATTAAGCTCAAAGCATCGACGGTCCGATAAAATATGCAAATGCAATGCATGAGAATTTTTTTGTGAGAATTATGACTAACTCTCGTTTTATAAAGTAAATTGCATGATTTTCTAAAATCAAAATTTAGGTGTTAACACCAAGTCAGGCCGCGACGGTCGTCGGCCAGGGCTATCGCGGCCTCGTAGGCCCAGGACAAGCCGACCCTAGGCCGGTGAAGCCGCGACGGTCCCAAGCGATGGTAGTCGCGGCCTCAGCTCAAGCAGACGAGGAGTCGGAACCCCCGTGCGATCTAAGCGTGGGCCTCGCGTCCTCTCCGGTAGCTGTCGAGCCCGCGACGGCCCTTGGCCAGAGCCGTCGCGGCCTCGCCGGCCCAAGGCGAGCCAACCTTGGCCCCTGGGTCAGCCGTTGTTGGCCGCCGGCCACCATCAAGAAACCTAAGGTTTCTCTATATTTTCTTAAATTTTCGTTAATTCAATAATTAATGACGTGGAATTTCCATGTGTACATTAAATATTCAGGAAAATGGCTTGGCCGGCGCCACGTCAGCATTTTCGGCGGTTACATCACCTTTTCTGATGGCCACGTCATCTTTGGCACTCACGTGAACACTTTTTAAAAAAATCGGCATTCAAGTTAATGTTTTGAAAGTTATGGCACTTAAGTGAATGCCATACGAAAGTTATGGCACTTGTCATGTACTTTTCCCGTTAGAATAAAAATCGGTTCTTGCACTGAAGTTGCTCTTCTTCGCAAGTAGGGATGGTTGTCACCTCGTCTAAGCCATGGGAAGTGCGAGGGGGTGTTCACTGTGCTCTGGCATAAGTAAAATGTTGCGATGGACAACTGAGCACCAAATGTGCCAGAGGGAGGGAGACGGATATTTTTTAAACCCTTTGTAATATGTGCTCAAGTTGGAGGGCAAAAATGCCGCTTATCGGTGTTTGGTTTTGCAGGCAAATTGTTTCGACTTTACTGTTCCAACCGATGTGGTATTTTCCCAGGAAGTTAAGAAATTGCAGGCGAAGCAATTCAAGCCTTTTCAGCAAGTCACTCTCGAGCCCTTGGAGCGACACCATGCTTGTGTCGTCGGTGGCTACTACATACAAAAGAAACAGAGAGCTGCTCCTGCATCGTAAAAAGTCCCAGGCCGCCTTAGCTGTTCAATCTCCTATCTTTTAGCCTCCAGGATGCAGTAGAATGTAATTTTTAGATTGGAACTCCAAGCTATTCAAGGTTTTTGGTGAGCTCTTGTAATGGACCAATATTTTGAAATGAGTTCGGAAAATTTCCGCCTTAAGGTAGGTAATTCAGTTGACATTTTTCAAGGATTACGAAGAGAGAATGGATCAACCATCATCAAATTTAAAAAGCTACTTGCAGTTCTTGTAACTATTGGGCTCAAACCTGTGTTACATTGGATTACAGACATGATTGAACTCTCATTATAAGTCGTACACGAAAAGGGATGAGATGATTTGCTTCTCAAATTCCTGCTCTACCCCATGGAAGAATCATACACGCAAAGGTTTGTGGGAGGAGGAATGCATCGAGCCACCATCAAATTTAAAAAGCTAGCTGCGGTTCTTGTAGCAATTAGGCCCACACCTTAGTCATAGTGTATTAGAGACAAGATTGAAATCTCATTATATGTCGTTGCTGGGACCAGAGAACCTTTGCCTTCTCTGGGTCTCCTACACTAACACAGCATGCGTCCTCTCTTTCTAGCGCTAAGCATGGACAAAGAAAACTACTGAAATTGCATAAACTGACTCCAAGCACTCCTGAGTTCATATAACCTGGAAGAGACATGCAGACTCATTTATTTTTCTGTTAAAAGCATACTCTTATTAAAGAAACATAAATGTCCTAAATCCATCGCAATTTGATGCAACTGCGAATGCATACGCTGGACATAATTAAGAGACAGATGATTATAATTAGCCCATCGACTGCTTTGATCACTAGAATTTCCTCATGCTGCCCTTAGAGTTCTAACGATGGTTCTATAGGATGAATTCTCTATTCCTGTAATGTGCATTCATGTGATTCAATTGGCAATTCATGCCTTTTCTATTCACACAAAACAAAAAATTGAGGAACCATGTGTGCAATATTGAATTCATTGACACAAGCAGGCACATGAATGCATCGCTATCGGTGCATATATGGCGATGATCTGATGGTCCAAAGGAAAATAAAAAGAAAAAGTTATATGTTACCTATCCTTGTGAATCGGCTGCATGAAGTTTATCCTTGATAAAATGTAGCTGAGCTGTGACTTCCGCAATGTTCATCCGATCTCTGCTTGCTTCGATTGAGCAGGTGACTCCAATTCCATAGACCATCTCCAAGCATTCCCGAGCTGCATCATCTCTGCCAATGCCCATTTGGCTCTCCATCTCTTGAAGTAGAAGGGGATCGGTAATCTCTAGGAGATGTCCAGGTAAGGCTTCTTTGACGAAGTTATGAAGGTTTAAATTTTCTTTGAACATTTCGTTTGTTGGACTCATACCCGTGAACATCTCAAGCAAGAGAATGCCATAACTATAAATATCGCCTTCTCTTGAAACCACGCTTTCCGTTCCATATTCTGCACTTCATTCGAATTTCCAAATAAAAAATAAGTAGTAGTAGCACAAGTAGTTGAGGCAGAAGGAAATAGTGCGCACACACTGCATTTTTATTGAATGTAATGTGTTTGTTCGTCTTTAGGGGACATAGGAGAGGAGACTCACCTGGAGCAACATAGCCAATAGTTCCTCTTACACTAGTTGAGCTCATCTTCGCTTTAGCGTCATCGGTGGATTCAATCACGACCTTCGCCAAACCAAAGTCTCCAACATGTCCAACCATTTCGGCATCTAGCAAGACATTGCTTGGCTTCAGATCACAATGCATAATAGGGCTTTGCAAGTGGTTGTGGAGATAATCTAATGCTGAAGCAACATCGATGGAAATATTTATCCTCTGGATGAGACTCAACTTTTCTGCATTTCCAGCTAGATGAGCTAATGATGGTCTTGGATGAAGCCAATCTTCTAGGCTTCCATTGACCATGAACTCATAAACCAAGGCCTTAAACTCATTGCCCCTGTAATCAATTCCTGAGCACACTGTGAGGACTTTCAAAAGATTACGGTGTCGGACGTTCTTTAATGCCTCGCACTCAGATAAGAAGCTCTTCACAGCCCCATGAAGCATCAAATTAAGTACTTTCACAGCAATAACAATTTCATTCTCATCGAGGACTCCCTTGTAAACAGATCCAAAACCGCCGATCCCAATTAAGTTATTTGAAGAAAACCCATTGGTTGCTTTAAGGAGCATTCTGTAAGATAGATTCAGTGACGAATCATCTTTAGAACTTGAAGCTTGTTCTGTTCTTTTCTTCTTCCACCGACGAAAGTACATAAGAGCAAGAACAAGAGCTATTCCTGAAACCCCGAAGAAAATCGAGATGACGAGCTTCCATTTAGGGATTAGCCTCCGGCAGGAGTTTCTGCATTTCTGGAGGTGAAATTCGGGCATTTCTGCACAAAGCTTGTCATTTCCGAAGACAAAAGTAGCGCTGACATTACTAAAGATTCCTTTAGTGGGTAATTCACCTTCAAAATTATTGTACGATAGATTCAGGATCCCTAATGAGTGAAGTGCTTCAAAAAACTCTGGAATCTGACCAGATAAATTGTTGTGTGAAAGATCTAGCTCCTTGACATTCCTAAACAAACTAAGAGATGAAGGAATGGAGCCTCGAAAAGAGTTTTCCTGCATTTTGAGCACTTCCAATCCAACACAACTGCCAAGACTGGCCGGAATATTGCCTTCCAACATGTTTCTAGAGACATCCAGTTGAGTTAAAAGATTCAATTTCCCGACTTCCTTAGGTAGGACACCGGTGAGATGGTTCTGAGACAAGTTGAGAAGTATGGACAGTGATGACATACCTATGACCTCTAGAGGTATGGTGCCATTCAAGTTGTTACTAGAAAGATCAAGTTCCACCAAACTTCGGCACTTCGATAGATGTGAAGGAATGTGGCCGTCAAAGTTATTGTGATCGAGATAAAGTCGTGCCAGGCTGGCTAGGTTTCCTAATGAAGAAGGAATTGCTCCGGAAAAATCGTTATATGATAAATTCAGTTCTACTAGGTTATGAAAATTTCCCAAAACTGAGGGCACCATACCTGATAACCCATTGTGGTCCAACAGCAACCTTTCTAAGTTGACGAGATTTCCTACTTCTTGAGGAATCGTGCCAAACAGTAGATTCCAGCCCAGCCTCAATTGAAAGAGAGTAACAGACAAATTACCGATGCACTCGGGCAACGTCCCGCCAAACCTGTTGTCTTCTGAGATCAACTGCTGTAGGTTGGTAGTGTTAGTCAACGAGCAAAGGAATCTCAAATCATCATACCCTCCACTTCCCAGATAGTTAGAACCAACTCCCAATCTTTGGAGCTTGTTTAAGCGGCCCAAAGGAGGCACATTCCCCGAGAGTTTGTTCTCATTGGCTTGTAGATACACTAAGGCGGTTGCATTAGATATTGACCAAGGAATCGCGCCAGTGAATCGGTTAGTGGTAATGCTGAAAAACTCAATGTTCGGAAGAGTAAAGCCTATATTGGCAGGAAGAGTCCCTTCTATTTGGTTTAAACCAATATCGAGCAGTGTCACAGAAGAAAGATTGAAGAGTGATAGAGGAGCCGTGCCTGACAACCTGTTTAGTGCTACAGCAAGCACTTTGAGTTTGGTCAGTTTGCCAAGAGCTGAGGGTATCTTCCCACTTAATCCATTCATAGCGAGACCGAGAATCTCTATCACCGACATGTTTCCAATGGATGAAGGAACAGTTCCCGTTAGATAGTTTTCAGATAAAGTGAGATACTGAAGCTCCAGCAGAGAACCAATTTCAACCGGAATTTCTCCGACCAGCCTGTTGCCTCCTAGGCGTAGATGTGTAAGGCGAGCGCAACCCAAAAGGTTTCTCGGGATTTCACCTTCCAATGTGTTGTAAATTAATTTCAAGACACGTAATCTGTGCAAATGGCCGACTTGTTCCGGGATTTTGTCGTGGAAACTATTGTTGCTTAGCATCAAGACTCTCAAGAAGCTCAAATTTCCAATGTGAGAGGAGATGGATCCCGAAAGCTTCAGGTCTTGTAGGTCTAGTCCCGTTACTCTGTGATGCATGTGACCGCAACTGACGCCATACCACTGACAATGGTCGGTTGTATGGTTCCATGAACTCAGAGCCCCGTAAGGGTCCTCGGTTATCGTGCTCTTGAAGGCAAGCAATGTGAACTTGTCAGTCACGTTACTAACTGAAGACACCAGGCTAATGAACGGCAAGAGCACTACTACACATGTGAAAAATAGACGACATGGCGACGACAACTCAAGAAAAGTCAGGTTGAGAGGTTCCATAGCACTTGACGGGAAATCTTAAGTGATACCTGAAGAATGTATGGAAGTTGAACGAAAGGAATTTTCAGGACCATGAAACAGGATTGAAATTTGTATGGACAAGCTTCGATGGAGAAGACACTTATTTAGGAGCTGTTTGAAGTCAAATCTCAGCTGTGCACGCCAAGTTGATTAGTCATCCCGCCCTATATATCACGGCAAATTTCAAGTAACATGGCACGTTTTGTTCACTAGCGAATGAGTCGCCTTCATGCAATTAATTCACAATGGTTACGTAATGGACTAACGTGATAAAAACGCCAAAAAAAAGAAGAAGAAAAAAGACAAAAAAAAAAAAAAGTCATGGTGAATGCGTCCCATTTAACTTTGAAGAATCATATAATGCATTAAGTATTTTACTATTCACCGAAACAGCATTTGGACAAAGGCAGTACATGAGTATAGCCATAAGTAAATTATGAAGTCATCCTTCAAAATCAACTAGTATTATACTATTAGCCGAAATAGCATCCAATAGCCGTGGTGTATACATTTAGCATTCATAAAAGGAACTTAAAGTACGTTAACTTGAACTCTAGCCGATTCAGATGAATACGTTAACTCCAAATAATCGAATTTAGAGCAGTAAAAACTCGATTATAAAGCCCATGAAAATTGAATAATTTTGATTAGACGATTAAAAAATTAAATACGCGATTAGGAATTTGCGTTAGTTCAGGGATTAAAAACAGAATTTTATCTAAATTTTATATTCCTTTGTTTTGTCCGTCGTATCTCTAACTCTCCTCTTTTTGACTTTTGCTCCGCCTCTTTTCTTTTCAACGCACTTGAAAGGGTTCGACGCACCTGTGCAACTAGTGACTTAGGACGAGAATGGCGGAAAAGTGAACCGCACCCGACAACAATGGAGGAGTAATGGAAAGGTAGCAAGCACGATAAGCACCGGACTGAAACAATAATGCTTTCTTACTGCTTTCTCCACGGTCGACCCAGTCTTCCATGCAAATGCAGATCTATTTTGCTCGTGAGTGGTAACTTAGGACGAGAATGGCGGAAAAAGGAACCGTACCCGACAACAATGGAGGAGTAACGGAAAGGTAACAAGCACGATAAGCACCGGAGAGGTGGCAACCACTTTCAAGGGACTGAACTGAAACAATAAAGGCTGCCACCCACTTAGTTCTAGGTGTGGCTCTTACGCGTGCTCCACAAAGTCCTTAGTGAATGATTCCCTTTTAACTTTGAAGAATCATATAATACCATCTTAGGCACTGACCCAACCCATTTGGACAAAAGGGGAGTTAGGATTATTTGAATACTTAAATATTAATTCAGGCATTCATCTAATTATTTAAATTTTTAGGATAGTTAGCAGTAGTTGTTATAACTAATTGATTGTGATCCCACATTCATGATATATTGACATTTAAATTACATCAACACAATATTATGCACATTAATTTTACGTGATAACCGTCTCGTCCGAAGAAACAGAGACCTGCTCTTGCATCGTAAAAAGTCCCATGGTGCATTAGTTGTTTAATCTCCTATCTTTTAGACTTTCAGGATGCACTTGAATGTCAGTATGTAAGTCTTTCTTAGATTGGAACTTCAATTTATTCAAGGTTTTTGGTAAGCTCTTGAAGTGGACATCAAACCATATCGAGGAGGAGGTGCTAGGGATCCGTTGTCCTATCCGCTTCGGCCAATTACTCGAGTGAGGGCGAGGGAATTCAAGAAGCTATTGGCATCATGGTTCAAGATTTTTGGAGTGGAGGTGATCTTGGCACAATACGATCACATTTGGCCTCACGAATTCCGAACGGGTTTAGGGCTAACGAGCTCCGAATGGGCTCAAATTTGGTCAACTGAAGCAAATCGGCGTACTAATCAATGCTCACTGCCTTTAACTGTGAACTGCAATGGATTTCGGCTATTCGGAGTCGTTTGGATGGACTTTTAGACCTTTTTCTATTTTTAGGTGAATTTTATTAATTAAGGATATTTTCATCTTTTTTCCCTTTTAGGGTTAGCACCATATTTAAGGGTGCTTATAGATTTCTGATAACACAACATTGATTTCAGAATTAATCGGTTTTCTTTCTCTTCTTCGATTTCTCTTGAAGACTAGACCAAATCAAGTTTCCTTGTGGCGGTCGATCGACTTATCAAGCAAGATCGTAAATTCTCTTGTTCGTGGCGTATATAGCGTGGATTAGTTGACACAAATTCGTCAATAGGACACGCTCATATCGAGGTTACCAATCACAGGTTTGATTGGGGGTCGAGGTTCGCAATTCGCAACTCTTGGATCTTCGTAGAACGATCGGTTTCCGTAGCGATTCACATCATCTGGTATCAGAGCTATTTCTATGAGGTCTAGTTATCTTACTTTTACTACTTTTCATTCAGCAATATAGGGTTTATAGAATTGAGGATTCGTTATTAATCAAATTAGGGTTCTGATTTGTTCTTGGTGTGATTTCAATTTTTATTTAGGGTTTTCGGTCCTAGTTATTTTGATTGTATTGAGTTCGTAAAAAAAAGTTATGGCAAAAAAAGGTAAAAAAAACCAAAAAAAAAAGAAAGAAAACCGAACAAAAAAAAGATTCAAAAAAAAGCAGAACAAAAAAATTCAAGAGGACGTCTCCTTTCTTTTTTTTGTTAGTAGGATCGAATAAAAAAAATTCAGTAGCAGAAATTGAATCTAAATTCGAATCTAGCGAAAGTTACTGAATTGCTGAATTGAATAATATATTGCTGAACTGATCTTATTTGATGGTTTAGTCGATTGTTATGAGGAGCTTGAGAGATTGGATTCTAGTCTGATAAAGAACTTGTGAGAAGAAAATGAGAGGTAAAAGGCAAGAATGTGCGAGCTCAATTGAGGAAAGAAAAAACCGAAATTGAGTTAAATACGAGGTGAGTGATAAACGCCTTGAGCGAAACACGTGTAAGAGCGTTTGGTGAGGTTTCTTCTCTTTTTAACATTTTCTTGCAGGTTTAGAGGAAAAAAAATCATGTCCAGCCAGGAAAGCGTAAATCAAAGGGATGATGGCACTAATCCAAGGGATGATGCGATTCTAGCAGGCATCCAGCAGTTGAGCTTACAACTTGAAGCACTTAGCAACCGAGTTATGAGATGTGGGACGAGGCTTGATGGTGATTGAGAGCCACCACGAGAGAGGCCACAAAATCAGCGAGATATGCCTAGGGTACAACCTAGATGGCAGCGGCAATTTGATAAGGATTATGTGTCTGATACAGAAGATGACCAAGATGACAGGATTGAGCGGAGGAACGGACGCTAAGAAGATGATGAACTTGGCAACATCAAGAAGAAGATTCCATCTTCCTAAGGAAAGAATGATCCTGATGCGTATCTAGAAAGGGATAAACGAATGGAGATGGTATTTGACTGCTAGTGATATTCGGCGCTCAAGAAGGTAAAAATTGTAGCGGTTGAATTCATTGATTTTGCTATAAATTGATGGGATTAACTTGTGAGTAGCGGGAGACGCAATGGTGAGAAGTAGATAGAAATGTGGGTTGAGATGAAAGCAGTGATGAGGTTGCACTTTATACCAAGTCATTACCATCGAGATTTGTTCCATAAACTGCAAAATCTCACACAATGTAACAAGAGCGTGGAAGAGTACCATAAGGAGATGGAGATTGCCATGATCTGCGCTAATGTGGTGGAGGATCGTGAAGCCACAATGTCGTGATTTCTGTGTGGTTTGAGTCGAGACATAGCAAGGGTGATAGAGCTGCAACCCTGCAACATTATGTTGAGTTGGAGGAATTGGTGGATAAAGCCATCAAGGTTGAGAGGCAACTGAAAGTGCAGAAACTGATTCCAAGCACCCCTGAGTTCATATAACCTAGAAGAGACATGTAGATTCTTTTCTTTTCTTTTTTGTTAAAAGCATACTCTTGATAAAGCTACATAAATGTTCTAAATCCATCGCAATTTGATGCAACTGCGAATGCATACGCTGGACATAATTAAGGAATGGAGGATTATGATTAGCCTATCGACTGCTTTGATCATGAGAATTTCGTCATGCTGCCCTTAGAGTCCTAACAATGGTTCTATAGGATGAATTATCCATTCCTGTAATGTGCATTCATGTGGTAAATTAAAAAAAAAAAAGCCCTGATAATTCTTACTAGTATTTTAGCTCCAAATACTAGGATTTGGAGAGTAAAACTTGATTAGACAGCTCATGCAAATTCAATAATGTGATTAGACAAGTTAAAAATTCAAGTACTTGTTAAAAAATTATGTTAATTCAGAGATCAAACATGAATCATTTCCATCCTCGTAAATTCGACTTTTTGCTTTTCCAATTATGAAGCGAGTCACTTTTCCGGGCCCAACATGCACTTGGTTCCTACCAAAAGAAGACTCATGGAAGGATTCTGGTGCTCCTTTCTCTTTGCCACTTTTAGAGAAAATGCTTAGCTGGGCCTGATTCACATATGAATCGAGTCAAACACAGCTTGGAAATTTCATTTCTTTGTCATCCGCGGGAACTAGCGGACACACCCGCACAACAGGTGACTAATTATGTTTTATATTTTCAATTTCATTTGAAATAAAAAAAATTATGCAAAAAAACTCTACTGATATTTTGAAAATTGTATGAAAATGATAAAAAGAGAAATCAAATAGAAAATTTGTTGTAATTATTTTCTCTAAGGAAAACTCGATAGACTGAGCATGGGAACAAGGGCTTTGAAAGTGAAAAACCTCCATCTTAGAAGGCACAATCAAAGACCACAAGCCATATTCTGAACAACTATGGGATAGAATTAAATATATCCAATTATGATCAATTGAGTTAGGTAAAACAAAAATTACTCAAGCCGACCAACTCACAATCCTATCAAATACGAGATAACCATTATCAAGTAAAACACAATAATAACTAGGGATAATACCACGAAAAACCCTAAACTGGTACACTTGTGTAAATTTACCCCCAATTTTTTTTTACCATGAAAAATCCTAAACTGGTACACTTACGACAAATTTACCTCAAATTGGTACATCTGTGACAAATTTACCTCAAATTGGTACATCTGTGACAAATTTACCCTCCGTTAGTTTTCGTTAAATCTAACAGTTAAATTGCTGAATAGGATGACATGTGTAATTTATCGATGTATCAATTTGGGGTTTTAACTATATATTTGTCACATGTGTTTTAATTTGAGATTTTTCGTGACATTAATCCAATTTATCTGAGGGTAAATTTGTTATAGGTGTACTAGTTTAGGGTTTTCAAGGTAAAAATAATTAATTTATGATAAATTTGTCACATATGTACCAATTTGAGATTTTTGATGATTAAATAAATAGTTCGGGGGAACTTTGCCATGGATGTACCAGTTTGAGGTTTTTCGTGGTCAAAAAAATAGTTTGGGGTAAATTTGTCACATGTGTACTAATTTGGGGTTTTTCGTGGTATTAACCTAATAACTATGACTCAACTAAATTAAGATTATTCATTAGCAAAATAACTTCTATGTTGACAAATCGCTCGCCCAGAGCAGTTCATAAGTTTATCCACTACGTGCAACTTGGGCAACAAAACTTGTAAAATTCATTCTGGCTATGCTGTAATTTCAAATCGATTTCTGTCTAATCTAACGTCTCATCGACGCCCTAACCTATTAGACAAAATAAAAGCCAAACATTACACTGTTAGGTGTGGTATGAATGTCATAATTAATGCTTTCTCCACGGTTGATCCCAAGGGCCAAAGTCTTCCATGCAAATGCAGATCTATTTTGCTGAGTTCTCATTATGTTCCCCGGCAACTACAGGTTACGGCACTGTACATAGTCAAGCTCGTGCACCTGAAGATCCGTTAGGCTATTCTATTTTCAAGTTGGGCTCTAGAAATAACTTAGAGGATGCATAGTAAAAAGGAATTGACTTGGAATTGTCATTCCGCCTTCGATTCCGTCACTATAACTTGTCTCCTAGAAAAAGGGCAAAATGCTTAGTCTAAGAGTGCCTATTCCTACGATGGCCATTCCGTTCCTCAGCAAAATATCAACAAAATAATTTTACACAACTATTTCAAGCGTGATCTTATTTTTTTTTCTTTACACGTTATAATATTTTAAGACTTCCTTTTCAATCCGAAACTCAATAACTATCGTATCTGTTCCATTCCATTCATTCCTTTATGTCATTCTATTTCATTTCGTCGTACCAAATGTAGGGACATGCTACGCGAGATATATACTTAATTTCTCTCATATGTGGTGCATGTTGTTCGAATGGGATGAACAACAGCATCGGACTTTGACGTGTGATAACACTCTTTTTAAGGATTTATTTGCCCTGCAACGTTGCTAATGGTTTTCGCAAATATTCTCCAGGATACAATAAAGTCTCAATGAAAATAGCAGACAACAATTTTAATATTTCACCAAGATCTCTCAAGGAAAATAATTGGAAATATTGGTTGTGTATCTTTTGAGAAAAAAACAAAAACAGAAGCCAAGGTTCTGAAAATGAACAGAGTCACTCAATATAAATACCTGAAAGAAGATAACTTTTCATATTTCAAAAATGTCATTCGATCACAACTATTTGAGTCCAAAAAAGCAATTAATTTTCGTTATATCACTTCGTGTCTGAAGAGCAGTAAATTCGGATACAAGTCTTCGTTGCTCGAAAGATAGTTTATTCGAACACGGCTCTTCATTGTCCGAAACACTGCCATTTCTGAAAGATTGCAACTCTTGGATATAAACAGTCAATAAATTTCAAAAAATAAATTTTAATAAAATAATTGCAACTCCTACATGTACAGTCGCACTGTTTTGTAAGGAGTGAACAATTTATTTTAATTACAATTTTGAAAATTTTAAAAAAAAATTGATCGTTGCTAAGTGCAATTCATAATGGCGCACCTCACGCGGGAATAGTGGGGACTAGCTCACTTGCTCATTTCACTTTATTTGAAAACTTATAGTAGCCTTCTAATTAATAAAGAGGCTTTCTATCTACTTTTCATCCTATGTGGGACGAAAAATGGCACACATAGGATAGAAAGGGACTAGACTTGATGTTCCCAATAGCTATTCAGCACCCAATTAGCAACTGTTACGACGCATTTTTTGCTGGGAAAATATCAAAAACCAACATTACTTTTGCCACTATTACCAATTAACATCCTTTTTTTGTACGTCACCATATTGGCTCCTACTTTATAATTATCCGGAAGCAGAAGTAAGTCTTGGAAGAGCAAAGAACAACTAACCATTTGGTGTTTTACTAGGTTAATACTGCATTTGCTATTTGATGTATTCAGATTGCTTAAATTATGCTTCGCCATTGTCGGTCGACTGTTGTGATCCGCTATTAACTCTGGCTCTGGTAGTTTAGATTTTAAAGTGCTGGGGTGCAATTTCCCGGAAACACTTTTAACATGATTTGATGTTATATCCCAAACAGAGTATCTTTGCAATGTCAACTATGGTATTGATGAATATTGCTTCCACATGGGTCGACGCTTCCTGAGATTCTTCTTGAAAAATTTCGTCATCTTTGGAGTCTGAGAGATTCGGAGCGATTGTTCTTGAAAAGTTTCGTCATCTTCTTGATTCAATAAATAAGTTATCAACGTTAAATTTGACAGTGCAACGGTTGGAGTTTCTTCTCATTTAGTTCCACCAGCATTTCTACTAATATTAGGGGATAAAAATGTTGATTCACCAGTTTTGCGGGTCTGCCAACTTATTTCCCTTGCTTGGTATGAGTCTTGTTGATAGAATTGGGCTATCACAATAGTGTTGCTTAGAAACTAGATGATACCAATAGCTCTTAAAAGTCATTCCCATCCTGCAAATCCTTTTACATGTACAAGCCTCTCATGACCCTTTGGAGTAACAAGTCTTGGCGTCAATCTTTTCCGAAGTAGCCCTGTTGACACCAGAAATTGCCCTAAGGGTCATGTGATGCCCACGGGGAGAAGAAATGATTAGCTACGGAAAGGTGTGCACTGATCCAGTGAAGATCAAGCACGCAAGGGGTAATTTTGGCGGAATTTATCCCGAAAAGCTAGATGAAAAGGGTACGCAAAAGAAGACACGATTAGGGACAGTTACATGATTTGGCGGCAATCCCATCAAGTGGAACGGAAAAGGCGCGGAAACGATTAGAGGCTTCATCCACAAGAGTTATCGAAGGAAAACGTGCGTAAAAGCCCAAAGGTGATAGCTGTTCAGCGGTTATCAAAACAGGCCTAGTCATAAAAGGAGGAAGTGCTTGGAGCGCAAGGCAAAGACTATTTGATGGTTACCAAAGCACACCTATAAATACCTAAGGATATCCAACACCAAACCCCCCCACACACAACATAACAACAAGTCTTTATCTTTCAACTTAGCTTTAGTCTAGCTGTAGCTTTCAAATTCTCATTGTCAATTTAATTCCGACGTATCTCATATCTAGAGCCAAGTGTCGTTGATTAGATTCCGACTTCTGCTCGCCCAGTCCAGTATCGTCGATTAAATTCCGTTGCTGTATTGGTTCATTATCCACCCGTCCAGTGCCGTTGATTAAATTCAAGTGCAGTGTCCTACATTTCCACCTGTCCGATGTCATAGATTAAATTCCGGCATCATGTCCTACAGTAAGGTTCAACATTGTCGATTCAATTTCGATGTTGTATCTTGGTTACTATTTCATCGAATCAGTTCGACAAGTTTCACCGAAACCATCTCCAGGAGGTTTGTCGAAGTCTTGTACAGAGCTGTCGAAAGACACGCTCCTATCAATAAGATATCTTGCATTTGACGCTCTCTGTCTAAAACTTGCCCGGAACCCTTCTTTCTTAATGAACTGCTAACATTCGATAAAGGAATTTTCCGCGTTACAACCTTTTTTAGCTCCAACCTCTTGGGCCGTATCCTGAGAAAATCAATTGGGTCTTATTGATGGGAGATTTTCGCGCAACAATCCTTTTTTGGTACGCCTGGTGGGACCAATGTGTCAAGTTCGAGAGAGTGATATGCCGCGAACAAGAGGTCGAAGCAATCCAGACAGAGACAAGTTCATGGAAGAAGTACCACGAGCATAATCTTCAACGATTCGACGAGTCCAAGATCTGCCTCATATTGAAGAAGGCGAGGTTCAGCAACGGCCCGTCGAAGAATCAAGGCGAAACCCTAAAGTAACGCAAGTTATGCTATCCTCAATAAGGCGTATGATTGAGGAAGCCCAGAACGAGTTTGCTGACCACGTGGTCCAGCGTATGACTGAGGTCGTCAAGCCATTAATCATCAACACTTATCACGAATGTGCGTCAGGTCAACACGGAGCATCACCAAGTGGTCAATAGGCTCAGATGGGAATCCTATCCGTACCCACAACGAATGCGCTGTTGCCAACAACAAACACAGGACTTACTAGCCAGAGCACACCACCAGTTGTACTTGTCAGAATTTTGCCACGAGGAGAAGCACCACCGACAAACGAGCCCAATCCTCAAGCAAATGATCCAGATATATTCCCAGGCCATTATCTTCGACAAGATATACCTGTTACCCAATATAAGGCTATTACATAGCCAAATCCTATACCTATGAACGCGCAGCCCGCACTTATGGTTGTTGAAAACCATGGAGCAGTGCTAGTTCTCCCTAGGGGCAGGCCAAGGGCCAAGATCAATTCCCTTAGATCCGGGGGCAAGAACAAATTATGCAGCCCATGGTACATTAGCAGTTTGTGCAGCCAGGATATCAGCAGGCAAATCAGGTGTTATAGCCATAGGGAAATCAGCCTATACCACAGGCTTTCCAACATGCCATGCAGCCAAGATATCAAGGGTAGCAATCATCGTATCAAGTTCTGCACCATCTCAAGTATCAGATGCCATATCAACTGGTATACCAGAATCTGTCGGTCATTGAGCAAATAGTTGGATACAACAATCCCGCGATAAGGTATAAGGTTAACGTTTACCAAAAACCATACCCTGATTGGATGGATACAATCCCGTATCCAAGAGAGTTCAAAATACCAAAATTTACGATGTTCACTGGAGAAGATGATCAATCCACCTATGAACATGTCAACCGCTTCATAGCGCTATGTATACCAGAATGATGACCATTGGAAGTTGAGATTATTTCCACTCTCTTTATCCATAATAACTTTCACTTGGTATACTGCCCAACCTCCAAATTCGGTGCTTTCGTGGGAACAAGTGGAACGCCTTTTTCATGGGCAGTTCCAACGAGTTGTGCCGAACTTATCCGTAGCCGACTTGTCAACAATGAAGCAAATGCACAACAAGACAGTTGACTAGTTCATTACAAGATTCAAGCGAGCCAGGAACAAGTGTTTGGTTCCCTTGCCTGAGAAGACGTTTGCAGAATTCGCCTTCAATAGATTGAAGGTCGAGATACAAGATAAGATGGTAGGACATCCATGTGCAGATCTGTTCGAACTATCTACCATGTCGGTCAAATATGAGAGCTTACTCAATGAGAAAGATAAGAGGTACATCCGAAGATGAGAAGTGAATATTGCCGAATCTCATGATTTCGACGAAGAACAGACAGATCCGGTCGAGGTCGCTATAGCTCAGCTGACTATAGACAAGCCATATACCTGTCAAGTGCTAAGGCTAGCAAAGATGAAGGAAAAATCAACCATTATAGCCAAGGCCAATGAGGCAGTATATTACTCGCTCGATGCGAATCGGACCAAAGAAATCTTCGACATGTTGTTGGCCGATGGACGAATCAGGCTAACAGAAGGACAACATATACCATCCAAAAAGGAGTTGACTGATAAAAAATGCTGCAAAGGCGCCACTCATGGAGCCATTATACGTCAGATTGCCTAGTTCTCAAAAAGAACATCCGAGAGGCAATTCGACAAGGTAAGATCAAGTTCGCCGATGACAAGGGTAAGTCTTCCATAGATATTGATATTGACCCATTTCCAGTGATGACTGGAATGGTATCCCTGAAGCAGTCAGGCAAAGGGTATAATTTGCCGAATCTATGCTCGCACTGCAAGAAGAATCTGGAGAGGACGAGTCGAAGCCAAAAGAAGCATCAATGGAATGACCGCACCAACCAGAGAAGCCAGAACGTACCATAACTCAAGGAGGTAGTCCCCAAGAAAATAGTTTATAAATCATTCAAGTAGAGGTACCAGGAAGGGGACCCCATAATTGACACATTAGGAGAACCCAGTGGGAAATTCGATTATTACGTCAACTACGGTCCTCCGTCAACTCGTACTCGGGAGACAGTTTCCCACACAAGAAAGGAGGAATTTGTCAGAAAGTTACATCGAAACCGCTACACTCCAGCCTGGCCACGCCACCAACAAACTTTAAAGTAATAGCCAATCCGGTAAAGGATTCACGGTACGAGGTTACAAAAGCCCAAAACAAAGAAGAAATCATGACCTGCACCAAGAAAAGAAGGGCACAAAGGAAAAGGAGGGCCCGCATATTGCAACAACAAGTCGCCTTACCTGAACCCAAGTCGGTGAGAGAATATCCAAGGTTCTGGAGGACCAGAAACTTGGTTTGGAGGTGCAAGACGGAGGAAGTACAACCAACTAAGGAGCAGACTCATGGGTAGCCTGAACCCTCGAAATTGTCAAAGCTAGAATCTCGATTCAAAACTCGTATAAGCAGGTCAGTCTCACTATTGAGCTCTTGCACGGTCCAAATTAAACTTCCGAACGAGTTCCGACTTGAGTCGACGCCAGACGACCATGATGACGAAGTAACGACGCAAGAAAAAGAGAGTGCTCAATTCTACTTCGACAACAAAGAAACCATGGAGTTTAAGAAGCCCATCGATGAAATCTCCAATCATTTGAGATCGCTCAACATTAATGCCAAGATAAATAGACGACCGGTGATGAAGGTCTTGGTAGATGGTGGTTCAACACTGAATCTCATCATATACAGATTCTTTAAAAAGATCGGGAGAACCGATGATGAGATCATCCCATCGAATATCCAGTTATCAGATTTCACTAGAGAAATCACTAAAGTCAAGGGGATATACATTGCTAACCTGACTGTGGGATCCAAGACATCAAGAACATCTTTCTGTGTTGTAGATGCTAATGGCCTGTATAATCTACTACTATGAAGGGATTGGATACATGAAAATCAGTGTGTCCCTTCGACACTACATCAGATGCTAGCATTCTAGGATGGGGACAAAGTGGAGTATGTGAGAGCGAATCCTCAGACTTGTGTCACGTGGACTCGAATATCATGGCGAGACCAAGTCATTCCAGACGACTGCCTACGCATCTCGAAGGCCCCTGAGACCGACTTGAGGGATATTATTTTCTGCCGTTTTGACAAGGGAAATACTGAGTGGATCCCTAGGAAGGAACCGACAGTACAACCTGAAGAATTTGCTAATGGAGGACCAGCAATTATCACAAAACCTCGTTGAGAGGTACGAGGCCTATAAGGCCGAGGAAGCCGAGCAAGCAGACGAAATGGTTGATGGCATCTTGGACTTCCAGGAGTCTCCAATCAAAGAAGACAATAAGGAGATTCAAGCTCAAGATCCATTAGAAGAAGTAAATCTTGGAGATGAAGCTTGCCCACAACCAACCTATGTGAGTAAGTTGATCGATCAATCATATAAGTCACAATTGATTGACTCACTCAGAACGTATAAGGATTGCTTTTCTTGGAATTATCATGAGATACCCGATTTAGTAAGAAACATAGTCGAGCATCGACTACCAATTAAAAAAGGATTTCGATCGCATCAACAGTCACCGAGGAGGTTCGTACATGAGGTAATCCTCAAGGTAAAAGAAGAGATCGAGCGACTCCTCTATGCCGGGTTCATCAGGACGGCTAGATACGTCGAATGGCTTTCAAACATTGTCATAGTCAAGAAAAAAAAATGGCAAGCTAAGGGTCTGCATTGACTTCCGCGACCTGAATGCCGCTACACCTAAAGATAAGTATCAGATGCCCATGGTAGATATGCCGATTGACTCAGCCGCTAGAAACGAAGTCATGTCTTTTATGGATGGACATTCCGGGTACAATCAGATCTTCATAGTTGCGGAAGATGTCCACAAGACGGCTTTCAGGTGTCTCGGAGCTATTGGAACATTCGAATGGGTCGTCATGCCGTTCGGATTAATGAATGCCGGAGCCATCTATCAAAGAGCGATGAACTTAATCTTCCATGACATGATTGGAGAGTTCGTGGAGGTCTCTATTGGTGACGTGATAGTCAAGACCGACCAAGTAAGTCATCTGGACCATCTTGAGCAAGCTTTTGTTAGAGTGCGCAAATTTAAGTTAAAAATGAATCCATTAAAATGCGTTTTTGGGATAAAGTCTGGTAATATCATCGGCTTTTTAGTCCATCAAAGAGGAATTGAGGTGGATATCCACAAAGCCAAGGCTGTTCTAGAATTGCCGCCCCCTAGTAATAAAAAACAACTCCATATGTTGATTGGAAAATTGAATTTCTTGCGACGTTTCATAGCTAACTTTTCAGGTAACATTGAAGTGTTTTCTCCCTTACTCAAGTTGAAAGGCGAGCAAGAATTCATCTGGGAAGAAAAACACCAGTTGGCTTTTGAACATTTAAAAAATTATTTGACTAAGCCATCGGTTTTGATGCCATCGAAAACAGGTAGGCCATTGAAGTTGTACTTGTCTGCGACCGATACCACGGTCTGGAGTATGCTGACCCAAGAGAATGATGAAGGAAAAGAACAGGCTGTGTACTACCTAAGCAGGATGCTCAACGATGTAGAGACAAGATACACCCCCAGAGAAGCTACGCCTCTCTTTGTATCATGCCTCTACAAAATTACGGCATTTTATGCTACCGTACATATAATTTTAAAAACAGATGTAATAAAGTACATATTATCCATGCCAATTACAAGAGGCCGGATCGCAAAATGGGCATTCACGTTGATGGAGGTCAATTTGATATATGTGTCGCTCAAAATAGTAAAAGGGTAGGCAGTGTCTGACTTCATCACGGAATATTCGATGGGTTTAAAAATAGAAGATGATGAAAATTATCTTCGCATTGCGCCCTGGATACTTTATTTTGATGGGTCAGTAACATCAAAATCGTCAAGCGCTGAAATTATGATCGTATCTCCCTACCAACAAAAAACGAAGCTCATGTTTAGGCTTGATTTCAATTGTTCAAATAATCAAGCCGAATATGAAACCTTGATTGTAGGGTTGAATGTCTTGATTGATATGAAAGTACGATCAATCACAATCAAATGTGATTCTCAATTGATAATAAAACAACTCAGAGGTGAGTACCAATGCCTAAGTGAGAACATCATATCACGCTATGAACTTGCAAAGAGACTACTATCGAACTTCGCCGAGTATGACTTGGTTCATGTCAAAAGAAGCGAAAATTCGGAAGCTAACGAGTTATCTCAGATGGCATCCGAGTATAGAATATCAAAAGAATTAGTAAACCACATTATCACTCAAACGAAGGTTTTGCCTTCATTAGAAGCCCAGATAATGATGGTTCGACAAGAACTAGCCAAAGGTTCAGATCAAGTTCCAGATCGTCAGGATTGGAGAAGCCCTTTAGTAAGTTACCTAAAAAGCTCTGGCCCTTGCAGCAAAGACTTCAAAAGGCAAGCCTTAAAGTACCTCTTGATCGATGACGAGTTGTATCGAAGAACAGTCGACGGATTACTTTTGAAGTGCTTAGGGCAGGAAGAAGCTATGGTTGCGATGAAAGAGGTTAATGAAGGGATTTGTGGAGCGCATCGAGCTGGTCTGAAGACAAAATGGCTGTTAAGACATCATGGATACTTCTGGCCAACAATCACCAAAGACTGCATTGACTATGCCAAAGGATGCCAACCATTCCAAAGACATGGGCCAATTCAACACGTCCCCGCGGCATTAATGAACCCTATCGTGAAGCCATGGCCTTTCCGAGGATGGGCAATAGATGTTATAGGGAAGATTTATCCACCCTCGTTGAAGAAGCACAGTTTCATTTTGGTGGTCACAGATTATTTCACCAAATGGGTTGAAGCAGTATCTTACAAGAATGTGACACATAAGGTTGTCAAGGAGTTCTTCGAAGAACGAATCATTTACAGATTCGGGATCCTAGAGACTATAACTACCGATCAGGGAACAGTCTTCATAGTGTGAGAAACATTGGATTTTACTAACTCAAGAGAAATCAAGATGATCCATTTGACACCCTACTATGCTCAGGTCAACGGTCAAGCCGAAGCTTCAAATAAAATTGTCATTGGCTTGATTAAAAAGCATTTGGAAGACAACCCAAGGGAATGAGATTCGTTGTTATCAATAGTCTTGTGGGCCTCCCGAATGTAAAAAAGATCAAGTACCGGCATCAGTCCGTACATGTTAACATATGGATAAGAAGCCATTCTTCCCCTCGAAATCACTGTATAGTAATTAAGAGTGAAGCTCCAAGGGAACATGTCGAAGGAGCAATATGATGAAACGATGTATGCAAACATCGACGAGTTGGGAGAAAATCGAGTCTTAGCGCTCGAGAAGTTGATGTCTCGGAAAAGAAGGGTTGTCAAAGCTTACAACAAACACGTGAAAATCAAGCGTTTTGACGTAGGCGACCTGGATTGGAAGATTGTTCTTCCCACAAGTCTCGACAACGAAAAATTTGGCAAATGGTCCTCGAAATGGGGAGGACCGTACTTGATAACTGATGTATTCCCAGGGAAGGTTCGAACCCAAGGTAGAATATGCCTTTAAGGCATAACCGAATGGGGAGATCCTTAGGGGGGAGAACAGAAATCAGGAAATCATGGAAGCTAAAAGGCTCGTGCGTTTTCAGGTTAAGGAGGAAGCTAAGCTCGGCTGAATGATATGGAAACAAGCCAACCTTGTCAGGGTCACATGACAGGATCTGCTGAAGGTAAAAAACCAAGGATAAAACATTAAATGGAACTTCCAGCGGAACGGCTTTGAGCAATCTGATGCCAATGCTTGAGGGACCACTACCCTTTTGAAGATTTGGAACACCCACAGATAGAAATGGGAGGTACAATGCTGTCCAGGCTTGAAGGATTCAAAGTGGGCCAGACAACACGCTATCCTTAGTATATGTCACCATCGATTGAGAGGCATGAGTAATGCTTCTATAAAGAACAGCCAAAGCCAAGGGACCCAAAGCAACATCTCTTCATATCACCAGATTGGATGCAAGAATGAGGTAATCCTGAGATACCTTTATAGTATGGCTAAAGAGCCGGTATTTCGACAGCCAAAAGAGGAGGAAGACTATTTGTTCAGCAAGTGAGACAGAACCAAAGGTTTTACAATGAAGGTTCAAGAACTTTCCGTAAGCAAGGGAAGCGTGAGGAGTAGAACAGTCCTCTAAGATTTCCAGATTTGTGACCGACGAACCGTGAGTAGTCAAGTCAGCAATGGTAAAAACATCTAGAAGGGTTACCGACATGAGCCCACATGGAAAAAAGAAGCAGTTGGTTGATGAAGACCAAAAGCTTATGGTGGAGCCTAATAGACCTCTATTCAGATCGTGAGACAACAAACTAACCTCAAGAGCTATCCTGAAATGTGCTGTCGCCCAAGCAGCGGTAGTCAGTGGAATGGATTTGAGCCGGTGAAACTAGGCCAGGAATGTCTCATCACGCAATGGAAAGCTTTGAAATCGCTGCGATGGGAGCGATCATATGTCTCGCATAGGAGAAGCTTGAATAGGGAGTTTCTCGTCCTGATGCAATGGAAAACAGGCCTGGAGAGATGCAGGAATAGACAAATGGGTTCGAAGACTGGGTCCCAGAATAAACCCAAAATCTTCCCAGGAGGTGTTCAACAGTTCAAAAAAGCCATCACCTTTGTTATCACCCATTATTTTGTCGAAGTGACCAATTTTCCGTTTCGGGTTAGGAGGAGAAAATGAAGACACCATGGAAAGAGATGAGTTGAAGAACCAGAAAGGTTTATAGTTTAAAACAACAAAGAAGACGACAATTGAACATTTTCTATCCGAATAGGCACTACAAACCAAAAATCGATGCGTCAAGGGAAAGTTGGAATGATTATGCTCTCAGAAAAAGAAATCAAAAAATCCCATGTTGAAACGCAGCCGTCAAATCAAAAGATGTCATTTAAAAGACATAAACCTTTGATTTATATCTTTTAAACGGGGCATTTGTTGACACCAGAAATTGCCCTCAGGGTCACGTGATGTGCACGGGGAGAGGAAATGATTAGCTATGGAAAGGTGTGTACTGATCCAACGAAGATCAGCCATGGAGATGCCACGCAATGGGTGATGCCACGCAATGGGTAATTTTGGCGGAATTTATCCCGAAAAGCTAAATGAAAAGTGCACAAAAGAAGACACGATCAGGAATAGTTACAGTATTTGGCAGCAATCCCATCAAGTGGAACGGAATGGTACGGAAATTGTTAGATGCTTCATCCACAAGAGTCATCGAACGAAAACGTGTGTAGAAGCCCAAAGGTGACAACTATTCAGCGGTTATCAAAACAGGCCTAGTCATCGAAGAAGGAAGTTCTTGGAGCCCAAGGCAAAGACTATTCTACGGTTACTAGAGCACGCCTATAAATACTTCAGGATATCCAACACCAAAACCACCTTCCCCACACACAACATAACAACAAGTCTTTATCTTTCAACTTAGCTTTAGTCTAGCTGTAGCTTTCAGATTCTCGTCGTCGATTCAATTCTGACGTGTCTCATATCTAGAGTCAGGTGTTGTCGATTAGATTTCAACCTCTGTTCGCCCAGTCTAGTACCGTCGATTAAGTTCCGGTGCTGTATTAGTTCACTATCCACCTGTCTAGTGCTGTTGATTAAATTCAGGTACTGTGTCCTACATTTCCACTCGTCCGCTATCGTAGATTAAATTATGGCATCATGTCCTATAGTAAGGTTCAGCATCGTCGATTCAATTCCGGTGTTGTATCTTGGTTACTATTTCGTCGAATCAGTTAGACAAGTTTCACCGAAACCGTCTCCAGGAGGTTTGTCGAAGTCTTGTACAGAGCTGTCGAAAGATACGCTCCTATCAATAAGATATCTTGCATTAGACACTCTCTGTTTAAAACTTTCCTGGAACCCTTCTTTCTTAACGAACTACTAACGATCGATAAAATGAATTTTTCGCGTTACAACCTTTTGGACTCCAACCTCTTGGGCCGTACCCTGAGAAAAGCAATTGGGCCTTGCCGAGGGGAGATTTTCGCACAACAAGCCCATACTACTTTTTTAGCTTAACATGGCATTCCCAGACTCTTTGAATTCTATAGAGATCTTCAATTTCAGAATACCAAACATAGAAGGGAGCCATGCCAACAACTTTAGCTGAAACAAGAACTCATCCAAGTGCATATTTTACACTACATGGACCTTATAGGCTTTTTTTTTTTTTTTCCAAAGTCAGCATAGTTTTGCACTTCATAATGTAAGGGCTCGCATGGCAATATTTTTGAACTAGAATTTTTGCTCTGGAAGTGCTTTTGGAGGAGAAATCCATTTAGCAAAGCAACTTTTGGAACATAAATTCGTTTGGCTACGCAACTTTAGTTTTCTACTTTGAGAGCATTTTTTTTTTTTGTTCTGGAAGTAGTTTTGGAGCTATTTGAAGAAGTAAAAAAAAATTACCTCTCTCCAAAAGTTAAAATTATAAAAGAAACAATCCGCGACAGCTAGTCTCCTCCGAATGATAAATAAAACATAAAAAAGTATTTTTTTTAAAAAAAAATAAAAAAATAAAAATAATCAAAGTAATTTACATTAAATTTGTATTGCATGAATATATTTTGGCAACATCATTATTGAACGAATTATAAGAAATAAATTATGCATGATTTAGTTAAATGGCATCCCACAAAGATACAATCATAGCAAAATGAACCAAACAATTGGCCCAATTGCTTGTAAGCTTGATGGTAGGCGAGGTTAAATGGGGAAAACCACCTATACCTACAACAAAGTATAATGAAATAACATTCCTAGAGAATTCAATAAATAGACAGGTGCCGAATTTCACATTTAACTTTTCTCGAATAACATGCATTTTAGGTTAAGATCAATAATTTTTCATAGAAGATTTTGTGCTAATTATGTTCCAGAAGTAGAAATTTTCAAGCGCTACCAAACAAATTTTTGTTCTTGATGCAGAAATTTTGTCCTATTATCAAATGTTTTTCTCTGATCATAAATTTACTTCTGGAGTAGAAGTAGAAAAATCAACTTCTAATCAATAGATAACTATTACAAGTTGGCGGCCAATGCCAGAATTTGTTTGCACCAATAGTTGTGGTCACTATCACATAAAAAGCTATTACGTGACCCCCATTAATAATTGTTAGGGAAAATGACATAAATAGTCCCCGAACTTTGGCTCAATGTGCGATGTGGTCCATGAACTTTCAATTTGTTCAATGTAGTCTATGAACTTTAGCCCAATGTGCAATTTGATCCCTAAACTTTTGACTTGTTTAATGTAGTCCCTAGACTTTTCGTATATGTTCAATTTAGTCCCTAGACCATATGAAAATTTTCATTATTGTCCCTGACTTAAATTAATGGAAGGACTATATTGAACAAGTTCACATAGTTCAAGGACTATATTGAACATATACAAAAAGTCCAAGGACTACATTGAACAGGTCAAAAGTTTAGGGATCAAATTGCACATTGGACTAAAGTTCAGGGACTACATTGAACAAATTAAAGTTCAGGGACCACATTGCACATTGAGCTAAAGTTTAGGAGCTATTTGTTTCATTATCCCTAATTGTTATTAAAGGGAATGTAAATGTGAAGATTTCACATGCTAAGCAATAACACCCACTCTGGATAAATTAATTTCCAAAAGCGAGCATTTAGTAAATTGGAAACTTAACTCAAAATGCAAATATAGGAATAAATCTAAGTTTCCCTAGCACCCCAGCCATATTTTTGTGATTTATGTTGTAACTAAGATGCAATCTAAAAATTACCGCATTCAACATGTTAAAATCGTAAACGTAGGATGCCTCCTAAGATATGCTAAACATAAAAAGGGGGAAATAAATTATACCATTGATCTAACATTTTCCCGGATGCAATGTTGAATGTGAACTACGGAACCTAACTAGCAAACAATTTGTATCAATTCATGAAGTGTCTAAAGTGCCCCTTTTTCTCAAAAAGGGCTTAAAGTGGATCTTCTCTCGAATAAGGATGTGAGATGGCCAAATGTCAAAAACAAGGGCATGAAGTCAATAAATCATCTCAAATAAGGAGTTTTGGTAGGCCGACTGGGCATGTTACTATTCCGTCCATCAAAGATGAGGCCACACAAAGGCCGCTCGAATGACTCCGAAGACTTGTTCTGCTTGCATGACAAAGGAACATAAAAAGACCGATTGTCTAATATGGTTGAACAATCTGAATTCACTCTAATTTGTCTCTTTACATTTATACCAAGTGCCAGCTGTGAATCTGGCTCCAAAGCTGCTGCTTATAGCGTTGGATCATTGGAGCCTCCGGCCTTGATGTTTATGGCACTTGAAGAACCGTTTCATTTCTTTATATGTACTTGATGTTTATGGTTAGGATTTTACTTCAATTTTTGGGAGGTGATAATGCTACGCACTAGCTTTTACACATTGTCGGTCCACATTTGTCCCAGTGCTTTTTTTTCCCAATTAATTTTCTTCTGCTGATTTGTTTTGCCATGACCACATCTCTTTTCTTTTTTGCCCCATTTGTAAGATATTTATTCGGGCTTTTTCTAAACTAGGTGAAAAAAAAAAGTATTTACCAAAACGAGTGTCTTTTTTTTATTTACCAAACTGGGGCCCGATCGGCAGTCTGACTGCCGATCGGGACGCCCGTTCGGCAATTATACTGCCGAACGGGCAAAAAAAATAATTTTTTTAAAATTTTTTAATTTTTTTAATTTTTTTAATTTTTTAATTTTTTTTTTAATTTTTAATTTTTTTTAATTTTTAATTTTTTTTTTGCTTATGAAAATTCCTTCTTCTTTTTGAACCGTTTGATGTCTATATCAATTTACATTTTTTTTCCAAAGAAAGTTGAGAATTTTCCGAGAGAGCTGGGCTGTAATGAGAAAAGCAAAACCCCAGAAGAGTCTAGTTTGCGTGCCGTAGTGATCAACTTCAGCTTTCTCATGGCAGACGAAAAACCATTTAATGTTGCCATTGACGGACCGTGCTTTCAATGAAAAGACGATGAAGAACTTTGTTGTGAACCTTCCCTTACACGCCAAGTCTCAATCGCCATTAATGCCCCTGGAAGCACCATCTCCTCCATGCGTCCATCTGCCATTAACAATCCGTGCTTTCAATGTAAAAGGAAGAACAACCTGACACACATGTCTGCCTTTAACGAAAGAAAAGACGATGCTCGTTGAGTTTTCATCGCTTCATAAGTATTATTTTCATTCTTAATAACCTGCTAAGTCTCGTCCCGTTATGATTTCTAACTCATTTGAATTTTCTCCAGCAAAAAGTTGGAAATAGCCTCGACCTTAGCTACATCCTGAGTTAGAAGCAGAGAATAGTGCGACTAGCTTCTTCATCTTCCAAAGGAAAAGCAAGCACACAACACAAATCGAGATTGTCAAAATAGAACCGTCGAAAAAAAAAATAGAACTGTGGGGTCATCGGAACACAAAGTACAACTAGAGTAGCTACCCAAATTACCATGTATGGACAAGTATCGATTTGATGTAGCCCCACATCTTTCTTTAGCGCGAGGACCTCAGGACTGGTCATTTATGAGTGGATGTGGCCTCACATAAATGACCAGCCGTGCGGTCCTCGGGCCAAAGAAAGATGTGAGGCCACATCAAATCGGCTGGTCATTTATGTGAGGCCACATTAAATCATGCAAATATACGAGATTGATCCCTTTCTGCGTAAATAGCCTACTGTAAAGATGTGAGGCTAAGGCCACATCAAATCGATACTTGTCCATACATAGTGATTTGAGGATCACTGTTTCCGATAACCTTCTATTTCTTTGGGCAATTTTCCAAATTAGCATTTACTTTTTTTTTTACTAAATTAATATTTTAAAAAATATATATACCAAATTGGGTGCCGCTCGACAATTGAATTGCCGAGCAGCACCCAATTTGCGAGTTGGGCCCCGCTCAGTGGCTATTGACATCTAAATTTTGATTTTTTTTAATTGTGCATTTTTTACAAAAACGAGAGTTACTCATAATTCTCACAAAAAATAAAAAATTATAATAATAAAATAATTCATTTTCATGCATTGCATATTTAATTTAGTTTTTCATGCATTACGTTTGTATCATATTGTAGCGACGGCAAAGATTTGAGCTTAAATTGATTAACGATTGGGATTGGCATAGCATAGAGAAATTCATATTTGAGCTTAAATTGATTAACGATTGGGATTGGCATAGCATAGAGAAATTCAGCTAATGAACGAGGAGTGTGCCGAAAATTCTAAGAAGGCTTGGACCTATTTTTCAAAATCAATTAAGCCATTTAAGGACTCAATTGGAAAAGGTTTTAGAACTAAGACTATTTCGTAATTAAATGAAAAGCGTGAACCCTAGCTCACCATTATAAATACATACGTAGGGTTCACATTTAGGGGGGATCAACTTTTGCTCATAAAAATCAGAGAGATACACGTGAGTTTTGAGAGCAATAGAGGAGAGAGCTTTTTTTTTTTTTTTTTGAAAAGGAAAAGAGAGGACTTCTTTGACTGAAGCTTGATTGGGCGGTTTCCTTGGGTTGCTTCTTTGTCCTTCTACACTAATGCTTCATCAATTCCTCTGCTCTACTTGGTGACCTTTTGCGGCTACTACACCAAAAAAGGACAACAAACAGGCTTGTTTTTGTCCTTTGATTCGGCAATCTCACATTATTTTGGAAGACCTCCACTCAAAACCGCTGTTGTTCAATCCTTTTTGTTATTGCTTGAGGACTATTAGCTAGTATTTCAATCGGAGACCAACTCCACACCGACACTCCATCCGAAAAGCTCCTGATTGGTCCAGTTTTGAGCTAATTTTTGCTTGTGTCGGATTTGGTTCCAAACTCGTGCACAACTCTCTGCTGAACCCGTCCAAAATCGAGAAGCTCCTAGGTTGGTTGTCAAGTCTTACGAAAATCAAACTAGGGAAGCAATCTTTCGGCAATCAAAGAGCTGAACAGAGGATTTCTTGAGACAAACTCCTCAGCCGAAGCCTCCCGAAGATCAATCAGTATTCCTCGCAAGGCTCAGTCGTTGCACCACACAATCCTGGGCGTTTCTTTTTGCTATCCAACCACGAGCAATCGAAGCAACCTCCGGTAACTTGTGCTTCGAAAAAGCACAGATTTGAGGTGGAATCCATCACACGCGCCGCTGGAAATTTGATTCGGAAGAAAGGTAAAAATCCTTGGTTCTTTACTGCTAGTCCATGGTTCTTGATTGGTAATCCTGTTCGTTAACTTGGTAACTTGCATGCGTACTCGCGGACATGCTTTGATAGGTCATATTAAATCATATTTTTCAAGAACCGAAGATTTGATTTTGTGAAACTAAAATTCTGGTGCAAGCTCGATAAATTCACGAGATTGGTGGGCACTGTTCGGAATTGATAAATAAAGGCGGAACCATTGTCTTTCCTTATAAAACCAAGCCGTCTAGTAGATTCTTGGATCAATTTGAAATTGAAAACTAATGAATTTTTGTGAATCAATCGTAAGTCTTTGGCATATCCCTTCACAAACGAAAATTGCACGTCAGTGAATGGCCTCGTCTTTCGTAATCATTGTCTGATCTGAATTCATTTTCTTGCGAGTGAAATTTGATGTTCATGGTTCTATTACTTTTCTCGGCTAAGAGTATGTATCGCAGATGACCTCATATCATGCTATAAATGAATATTTGATCTGCCATGGATAGACTTTTTAATCCCAACGATATCTTTAAATTTGTCGAATGGAATCTTCATGGATAGTATCTGATTAAGGATAAGAATTTGAATATATCCAAAATCTCGAGAATTATCTAAGTTAATCTTTCCAAACCTTAAAAGATAACTTTCTCAAATTATGAAGATATGAGATAAGATTTCAGCCGAATTAAGATATCTTTTAAAATTCTGAAGATTATCTAAAATTTTCTAAAAAATTCTTAATAGATAATCTTTCTTATTTTAGAAGATATGATCCTTGGTGGATAGGAGACTAGCTCCTTCGAAATTTCGACCACTCTAGGGTGTCCTCGAATTTTTGAAACTATTTGCACATCCTTAAACAAGCATGCTCATAATATATGCTCCCCACGTACCTAGTCCATTCTGAAAATTAAATCATTTGCCTTACCGATGATCTTATGGGGTGGGATGATGATTTAGTATGAGACTTCGTATTCTTTCTCTCTGGCAAGAGGGACGTTGTCGTCTTATACACGTACTCGCATACTAACTCGAATCTTCGAGGGTGTAGCCTTAAAAATTCTACTCTAATCCGAATCTTCGGAGATGAGTGAATTATCAGAAATTCGGATATCAAGGTATATTATGGGCATTCTTGTTTAATTTTGTTCAAATCCCTTTTCTAAGAAATTCAAAAAAACTCCCAAAAAAATAATAAAACCGAAAACACAAAAAAAGTAATTCGTCCCAAACGGACACCCGAGCAATAGGATATTCGAAATATTTGAAATGGCATATCTTATCGCTCGAGTGTCCGTTTGGGACGAATTTTTTTTTATTTCGTGTAATTTTTCGATACGAATCCATTGAAAAAAAATAAAATGAAAAAAATTAAATTTCGACCCTTTCTCGACAATTGGGCCGACAAGCGGGGCCCAAATCCTGCCTCACTCATGGTATCAAAGCTAGTGGGAGAAGAGTTAGTTGTTCTTTTCTGAGACATTCTGTATAAACTAGTTTTTTATTGTTCTAAGGTCGATCTCATTTGGAGCCACAAAGTGCTGGCAGAGGTAGCATAAGTCCATAAACTAGAATTTGCTGGAGAAAATTCAAATGAGTTAGAAATCATAACGGAACGAGACAGAGCAGGTTATTGAGAATGAAAATGATGCTTATGAAGCGATGAAAACTCAATGAGTATCGTCTTTTCTTTCATTAAAGGCAGACATGTATGTCAGGTTGTTCTTCCTTTTACATTGAAAGCACGGATTGTTAATGGCAGACGGACGCACAGAGGAGATGGTGCTTCCAGGGGCATTAATGGCGATTGAGACTTGGCGTGTAAGGGAAGGTTCACAGCAAAGTTCTTCATCGTCTTTTCATTGAAAGCACGGTCTGTCAATGGCAACATTAAATGGTTTTTCGTCTGCCATGGGAAAGCTGAAGTTGATCACTGCGGCACGCAAACTAGACTCTTCTGGGGTTTTGCTTTTCTCATTACAGCCCAGCTCTCTCGGAAAATTCTCAACTTTCTCTGGGAAAAAAAATGAAAATTGATATAGACATCAAACGGTTCAAAAAGAAGAAGGAATTTTCATAATTTTTTTTTCTGCCCGTTCGGCAGTCTGACTGCCGATCCGGAACTGTTCACGCCCCGATCGGCAGTTTGACTGCCGATCGGGCCCGGCCGGCATTTTGACTGCCGACCGGGGGCTGCTCAGCATTAAGACTACCAAGCAGCCCCCGGTTTGGTAAATAAAAAAAACACCCGTTTTGGTAAATACTTTGTTTTTACACTTAGTTTGGAAAAAAAGCCCTATTTATTTAGGATTCAAGGCCTCACGACAATGTCATATCATGGGGGGAGGAGCTCAGTAAATCCGATGAAGCAGGAATCTCTTGAGCAATCAACACATCAAAGCTGGTAATGTGGCTTGGATGATAATCGAAGCGGTTGACCAGCCATTTCAAAACATCATGTAAAAAACGGTCGAGATTCAGTTTGGTGGGATGAATGGAAAATCTAGCCGATTTTTGCAGACCAATACAAAGGTAATGGATACAACAACATCAAATTGATCACAACATAGCCTTCGGATTTGCATGTGCTCTGCAAATCCCAAGGTTTTTCTTGGAGGGCTCGCTATTTTTCTTCGGATTTGCTGCGTACAATGGACCCTACGTGGGTCCCGACCCTTCCCCAGACCCCGCTTCGTGCGGGATGCTTGTAGCACGGGCTGCCCTTTTTTTTTTTTAGAGAATGGAAATCCCAAATGATGCCCCAATTCCGTTACGGTATTACCTTCCATCCATTCTCATGTACTCTGAGAGAGAAAAAAGAGATTTCAGCTGTGTTCAACTGATTTCCAAGAGTAATGTCCACTTCATCAGGGCCATCATCCCCTCTGGTTTTGCTCATACTAATAACGCGACGAGCGCGCAGAAGGGCTTACAAAGACAGTGGACCAAATTGTTACCTTCCAACCGTTCTCATCCAATTTAAAAAGCTTCTTGCAGTTCTTGATACTATTGGGCTCAAACCTGAGTTACATTGGATTATAGACATGATTGAACTCTCATTATAAGTCATACACGAAAAGGATGAGATGATTTGCTTCTCAAATTCCTGCATCGAGCCACCATCAAACTTAAAAAGCTAGCTGCAGTTCTTGCAGCAATTGGGCTCAAACCCGAGTCACATTGGATTACAGACAAGATTGAACTCTCATTATATGTTGTCGCCGGGATTGGAGAACCTTTACCTTCTCTGGGTCCCTTATATCAACACAGCATGCGTCCCCTCTTTCTAGTGCTAAGCACGGATGAAGAAAACTACTGAAATTGCAGAAACTGACTCCAAGAACTCCTGAGTTCATATAACCTGGAAGAGATGTAGATTCATATATTTCTCTGTTAAAAGTATACTCTTAATAAAGCTACATAAATGTCCTAAATCCATCGCAATTTGATGCAACCGTGAATGCATACGCTCAACATAATTAAGGGATGGAGGATTATGATTAGCCTGTTGACTGCTTTGATCACGAGAATTTCCTCACGCTGCCCTTAGAGTTCTAACGATGGTTCTATAGGATGAATTCTCTATTCCTGTAATGTGCATTCATGTGATTCAATTGGAAATTCATGCCTTTTTTATTCCCACAACTAAAAAATTGAGGAACCACCTGTGCAATTTTGAATTCATTCACACAAGCAGACACATGAATACATCCCTACCGGTGCATATATGGCGATGATCTTGTGGTCCAAAGGAAAATAAAAAGCAAAAGTTACATGTCACCTATCCTTGTAAACCAGCTGCATGAAGTTTATCCCAGATAAAATGCAGCTGAGCTGTTACTTCTGCAATGTTCACCTGCTCTCTGTGTGCTTCGACTGAATAGGCAACTCCGATTCCATACACCATCTCCAGGCATTCTCGAGCCGCATCACTTCTGCCAGTGCCCATATGGCTCTCCATCTCTTGAAGTAGAAGAGGATCGGTAATCTCTAGGAGATGTCCATGCAAGGCTTCTTTGACGAAGTAATGAAGGTTTAAATTTTCTTTGAACATTTCGTTTGTTGGACTCACGCCCGTGAACATCTCAAGCAAGAGAATGCCATAACTATAAATATAGCCTTCTCTTGAAACCGCGTTTTCCGCTCCATATTATGCGCTTCATTTGAATTTCCAAATAAAAGATAAGTAATAGCAGCACAAGCAGTTGAGGCAAAAGGAAATAGTGTGCACACGCTGTATTTTTTTATTGAAGGTCATGTGTTCGTTTTCCTTTAGGTGACAGAGGAGAGGAGACTCACCTGGAGCAGCATAGCCGAGAGCTCCTCTCACACCAGCTGAGCTCATCTTCGCTTTACAATCATTGGTGGATTCAATCACGACCTTCGCCAAACCAAACTCTTCAACATGTCCAACCATTTCGGCATCTAGCAGGACATTGCTTGGCTTGGCTTTAGATCACAATGTATAATAGGGCTTTGCAAGTGGTTGTGAAGATAATCTAATGTTGAAGCAACATCGATGGAAATATTTATCCTCTAGATGAGACTCAACTTCTCCACATTCCCACCTAGATTAGCTGATGATGGTCTTGGATGAAGCCAATCTTCTAGGTTTCCATTGACCATGAACTCATAAACCAAGGCCTTAAACTCATAGCCCCTGTAATCAATGCCTGAGCATACTGTGAGGACTTTCTAAAGATTACGGTATGTCCAACCTTCTTTAAAGCCTCGCACTCGGATAAGAAGCTCTTCACAGCTCCATGAAGCATCAAATTAAGTGCATACACAGCAATAACAGTTCCATTTTCATTGAGGACTCCCTTGTAAACAGATCAAAAACCGGTGATCCCAATCAAGTTATTTGAAGAAAATCTCTATTGGTTGCTTTAAGGAGAATTCTGTAAGATAGATTCAGTGATGAATCATCTTTGGAACTTGAAGTTGGTTCTGTTCTTTTCTTCTTCAACCAACGAAAGTACATAAGAGCAAGAGCAAGAGCTATTCCTGAAACCTCGAAGAAAATCGAGATGGCGAAGTTCCGTTTGGGGATTAGTCTCCGGGGGGAGTTTCTGCACTTCCGGAGATGAAATTCGGGCATTCCTACACAAAGTTTGTCATTTCTGGAGACAGATTCCTTTTGGTGGGTAATGTGCCTTCAAAACTATTGAACGATAGATTCAGGATGCCCCGAAAAAACTCTGGAATCTGACCAGATAAATTGTGGTACTGACATGATTAACATAAGTTGAAGAACAGTTCCTATCAAGACAAGTCTCTACAATACTGAATGCGACATTCTTTTTCTGGTTTGAAATTGCTCAAATAAAAGGTAAGCAATTGCAAAGAAGAAATTATCCCAGACTAAACAAGAATGCATTTTACGTGCGAATTTGGCACAAATTGAAAGGAAAAAGAAAGGAGCAAATAAATCCTCCTAAGCACCTAGAAAGAGAGACCACATTCTTCGTACCGTTGGGCTGTGATTGATTTCTACAGGCAACACAGTCCAAACGAATTTCAGGTTCTCATGTACCATATCTGTCAAGGAAACAATGGGTGTATCCACACAGAGCTGGCAAAATTCATCACCCCCAAAATAACTTGGCCAAGTCCCGACAGCCAAGTAGAACATGGGGGCATTTCAGATTTTTCCTTTCACTTTCTCGGCCGCCAAACACAAGGTTGCAGACAAAACAGTACCTGAACCGTGCCCGGCGAAGCGGAGGTCCTTTGCAGTTTCCGATCGAGAAACTCCGGCAGAGAGACCCGCGTCCAGCCCGCTTTCTAGTTTCCGTTCGCATCCTTCTCGGCGTCCTTGCCTCTGATCTCGCGACCCAACAAGAAAAAACCCACGATAAGGAACACCCAGAGGCATACATTAACATAAAAAGCGTCGCAATTTCGAAGGATCAAGAAAGGTAGGTACATGGTGGATTCATCTGGCGGGTTCGAAGATCGAAAGAGGGCCGATGACTTGATCGGACGCTGCCCGAACACTTGGAATGCAGAATCTTTCGAGCTCATTTGCACTCGAGAGTAGAACCCTTCGGCTTATTTCAATGTTCTGCTTTTGGGCTCCATTCTTTCGCGCTCAAAGTTTTATGGCGCCGTCAGTTCAAAATAAGGAATCGGGCGTCTGGAGAGGGTTGTGCCTCCATGTATAACGGGCTCGCCGATAATCAATTTTAGGTTGTACATAGAACGTAAATATACAACCAACCAAATTTTTCAGATTTTTCTCTTTTGTGCCTCGGAATGAGTTTTTTTTTTTTTTTCAGACGACAAAAGGAAATTCTTATAGGAAACTTTCTAATTAAAAGACAATACACGTAAGTAGAAAATTGTGACTTTTACCAAGAACACAGAAGATATTGGGGACCGAGATAAAAATGTGGACATGATGAAAATCATCCTCAGTATTTGATTGCCATCTAAGACAGCATAAAGCGATTTTTTTTTTTTTGGTAAAAAAAAAATTCCATGCAAAGGATGAAGCCAGATCGGTATAAATAAAATTCAGATTAGAAAAAATCCCATGTGAAGGATAAGATAAAGTTGGATAGAGTTTTTTCACGAGATGAGACTATTTCAACCACTCCCTTTTTTTTTTATCAAATAAACATTGTAATTCGGTGCGAAAAGATCATACACATTAAGGCATCTTGATATTTTTTTCGTAAACACTCCACAAGAAATATTAATTTTGTAATAGTCTGCAAAAAATGAACTTTCATTTTTATTTAAAAAACCTTACTTTATCAAAACGTTGATTTTATTTAATTTCATACATTAAAGTTTCACGTTGGCGAATGTAATTGTAATTTTAGTTTGAAAAGTCTTTCAAGAGGTTAAATCATCTCATTATATATATAAAGATATATGAAGAAATTATTAAAAATGATGATATGCACCACAGACTAAAAGTTTATAAATATGCGATTATATTATAAAATATTTATGACAATTAAAATCATTCTTGGTTTCACTTTACAATTAATATATAAATTTGCCTAATAACGTAGAAGAGAACTAGACTTTTTGAAATTTTTTTTATTTTAAATAAAGCTTTTTACAGAAGTAAAATCTGAAACTAACAAATAGACGAGATATCCACAATAAGGAAAAGCACGTTGTATTATTAATTACGCCAATCAAATTATCCATAAAATATATAAAAAAAAAAAACTAAAAAAAGGAAAGTAAATAAATTTGGACGATCACTTTAAATTAATTATTGAAGACAGTTGTGAGTTGTGACTGGGTGAATTTATTTATGCAGTGGAAATAGCCCTCCGTCTTGGTCCCCTGCCCCTTCTCCTTCTTCTCCATGCCTCTCGTGGTGTAATCTGCAGCTGCAGTCTCTTCCTCAGTCAGTCGAACTCTCAGCTGATACCAGAAGCTCTCCTTAGTCTCGCAAGCCATCGCCAAGATGAGGCCGCCTCAGAGAGGTAAGTCTTCGCCTCGTCCTTCTTATTGCGTCGTGTGGGAGATGCAGGGAAATGGAGTTTGGCTTTGGGTGGTCGATGTATGCCTTTTTTTCCCCCAGCTTGGTCCTGGTTTCATTTGACAATCGCAGGTCAGTTTTTGAGCCGTCTTTGCAACGGAGGATGATACTAAGTTTTGGTTGCTGCCGTAGAAATTCGTGGAATACTGATCCTGCTTGAGTTCTGTGATTCTTGGTAGTGCATGAAAAGTGCGTGATTGTTGTTTTCTGCTCTGGGGATGAGCTGAGGTTGTCTTTCTTGAGATAATTCTGTTGATTTACACTCGTGTGAGTCAGTTTCATTAGACAGTCTCTCCGCTGATGGTGACTGATTTTATGCTGCCGTCTCTGATAATTTTGGCTTTCAATGTGCCATTTGTCGCTCTACTTGGAGACCTTAACATGGTATTGGAGCGCTTTTTTTTCTTGTTTGACTGATGGTCGCATTTGGTCATTTTCAGGTCGCGGCGGCGGCGGCGGCGGCGGCATTTAGGGGGGGAAGGGGTGATGGAGGGAGAGGAAGAGGGAGGGGCGGTGGTGACAGAGGCAGTGCCATGAGAGGGCGTGGTGGCGGCTGTGGTGGAAGAGGACGCGGTGGTGGTAGAGGCGGAATGAAAGGTGGAAGCAAAGTTGTGGTCATAGACATGACGGGGTTTTCATTGCCAAGGGCAAAGAAGGTGCTATTGTTACAAAGAATATGGTCCCTGGAGAGGCTGTCTACAACGAGAAGAGATTCTCTGTGCAGGTGAATATGTTTTTTCAATTTTTCTTGTTAGGTGATTGCTAGGCATTTTGCACTGATTTAATTGGTTTTCAAATATTAGTACTGATAAGCTCCCAATTCATCTCAAAATAGAAATGGAAAACAATGGTGAACAACTTGCTTATCAAGGATCAACTGGTTTTTAGACTTTTAATAATGGTTCTAGGAATGCCAACTTATATTTTGCTATACTGATACCACCTGAATTTGATTAGTAAAGGAGGATCTGCCTTGGAGTTGATTCTTTGATTTATGTGAGGTTCCTTTTGCTAGTGCTATTAGGTAAAGAGTTTTCTTTTTGAAAACTTTGTTGCTACAAATGCAATTTTCTACTGTTTAGATCTTCCTGTTCCAGGAGCTTAATATTGTCCACCTCCCTATATTCTTTAACTATCGTTCTCGTGTTAAATTTGAAAGCTTCTGTTTTTCATTGACTGAGAAATGTAACTAATCTGTGTGTGTGTGTGTGTGTTTTTTTTTTTTTTTTTCTTCCCTCTTGTTAGAATGAAGATGGAAGTAAAGTGGAATACAGAGTGTGGAACCCCTTCAGATCAAAGTTGGCAGCTGCCATTCTTGGTGGGGTTGATGAGATATGGATTGTGAGCATCTCTCTTCCTTTTTCTCTGGAGTACTATAGATGTTTAGCTTCTTCCATATCACTGATCATGTTTCATTATTTTCAAATTCAGAAACCTGGTGCTCGGGTTCTCTATCTGGGAGCTGCTTCTGGGACCACAGTATCTCATGTTTCTGACATTGTTGGTCCTGTAGGTCTTTTTTTTTTTTTTGGGAAGAATAATTCGTTTGCCAATGACTTCATTAGATGACTGACTTTGTTCCTTTTGGCAGACAGGACTGGTGTATGCTGTCTAGTTTTCGCATCGCAGTCGAAGGGACTTAGTCAACATGGCTAAGAAGAGAACAAATGTTATTCCTATTATCGAAGATGCTAGACATCCAGCCAAGTACCGTATGTTGGTTGGAATGGTGGATGTTATATTTTCAGATGTTGCTCAGCCAGATCAGGTATAGACTCGTCTTTGCCTATGAAAGAAATTGAATATTTTCTTATGAAGATCTTCCTTGCCAAAGTGTAGGTCCAGGACTTCAACTTGCCTCTGGATCACCAAAAAGAAAATCCTATATCATGCATCCTATCTCCATTTCTGTTGGACTTACTGCATGGTTTTGTTATATGCTCCTAGCAACTTATTTCTCTATTTGGATTTTTCTTCTTTTGTGAAAATGCAGTTTTATTACGATTTGATCCTTGGAAGCAGATTCCATGAATTGCCAACTTTTTATGTCTGGTAACGCAAACCAATGCATTTCTTTGCAGCCTTCATTTTCATTGGCGATGTTTTCATGATTGGTTTCATCTTTGTGGCTTTGTATTCATGCCGTAGAATTTTTTTTTCCTTTCCTCATGTATTGTTGAGGCTTCATTTCATATGGATGGGATGACTTTTTTTTTTGGGATTAACTTCTTGGTTTTGTGATTTACCCTCTCTCTCTCTCTCTCTCTCTCTCTCTCTCTCTCTCTCTCTCTCTCTCTCTCTCTCTCTCTCTCCTGTAACTACTGTTTTCTTCATTGTATGTTGAGCGTAAACGTTTTGCCCCAGAACTGCATAATGTTTTTTTTTCACCAAGTGGGAAACTTATGCACATGAAGAATTAACTCGGATTCCCCTTCAAGACAGCATGGGTGATGCAAGCTCGAGTTTTCTGATGCATTTCTGCTTGGCTTACTCCATAATTTAATTATTATTATTATTTTTTGTTTCTCTAGTTCTAATTTGATTTATTCTGTGAGATTTGAGAATATAGTTGAATCTTTTTTTCCTTTTCTTTTCCTTAAGGATAAGTTTATCACATGGCTTCAGGCCATTAAACCCCATGCCTATTCCCTGTACTCGATTGTTACAAAGCATTTGATGAAATACTCGGATTCCCCTTCAAGACAGTTTGGGTGATGCATTCTCGAGTTCTAATGCAGGGTTTATAACCTTTTAAATTGTTTATGTAGTATGAAGCTTAAGGATTTATGAAAATCAGGTTTGTTGTTTAACTAGTGCACATGACTATTTAGTTTACTATCAGCAAATACAATGTGCGGCTTCCCAAATATTCAATTCTGGTTAGGGGTCATTATGCATGTTATTTTCCTTCTGACCAATTGCTGATTTAAGTTACCATTTCAAACTTTGTTGATAAGGATAACATGCCCTCCTGATTATAGCATGGTTGTGTACATTATGTTGCCTTTACGGCTTTGGGCTAGGGAATCTTAATTTGATTAAACTTTGGATGCACATGATCTGTCTCTGATCACCTGAAAGGTCTTTTTGTATGTATTTATGATAAAAGTTGCTGTGGCAATACTCATGGAAGTCTCGTGGCATTTGACTGTTTGTCAGTTGAATACTGACTATGATAACACTTGCATGACTTGTTGAAGCACTCATTACACTAGACTTAAAACTCTGGGTAATGAAGTTTGTTCCTTGTATGTCAGAAGAAAGAAATGCAAGGTCTGTTATTTGGATAACCGTCTGCCTGAAGATGTCCCGTTAATATGTGATGTTCAAATGATATGTGGTTACATCTCAGGCAAGAATTTTGGCTCTAAAGGCATCATATTTTCTCAAGGCTGGAGGTCACTTTGTCATCTCAATTAGGGTATATCTCTCTCTCTTTGGACAGATGCGCACTGGGTTTTCTTTATTATTATTTTTTTGATGTAGCTTGTTGGATTAGAGAACTGTTGGTCACCCTTATTTTTCTTTCATCACTTTCCTTAGAAATTAAGATAAGTAGCTGGTGCAAGTTCTTGCAAGCCTAGGAGATAAGCTGTGACGTCAGAAATGATCTCATCATATATGAGGGAGGGTGAAAAACGATCAATGGGAAAAAGAAACACTGAGTGTTACTTCAATGAGAAGAAACGGGTAATCACTTACTTTTCGTTTTGCTTGTTTTTGCAGGCAAACTGTATCGATTCTACTGTTCCAGCCGAGGTAGTATTTTCCCAGGAAGTGAAGAAGCTGCAGGCGGAGCAGTTCAAGCCTTTTGAGCAAGTTACTCTCGAGCCATTTGAGCGAGACCATGCTTGCGTCGTCGGTGGCTATAGCATGCCGAAGAAACAGAAAGCTTCTCCCGCATCATAAAAAGTCCCAGGCCACCTTGCCTGTTCAAATCTCCTGTCTTTTAGCGTGTCGGGATGCACTTAGAATGTCAATCTTGATGTATGTCTTTAATATTGGAACTTGGAACTCCAGTGGATTCAAGGTTTTTGGTAGGCTCTTGTAATGGACCGATATTCTGCAATGAGTTGAGATGTTTTCAACTTGAAGCCGCTAATTCAGTTGATAGTTTTCATGTTTAATTATCTAAAACGACAATTTACTGCGTTGTTTGAATTATAAACATCTATTTTTCAGTTGAGATTCTAATATTTGATTTTTACAAGGTGTTTAGATAAAGCTAAAAATGTCTGGACTTGTCCTGTGCAAACCCTGTGTCATAATAGGCTCAACGATAATTAAGGTTGTATGGAATGAAACACAAGTACACGACCCACTAAAATTTTTTAGATTTTTATCCTTTGCATCGAAATAAATTGTTTTCGGATGGCGAAAGGAATATCTCATTGGAAAATCTCTCATGAAAAGACGATGCACGTACTCGAAAACTTTCAACTTTTGCCAAGCACCACGATTTTTATGACTGCTCGCTATTAAAAATTACACAAAATCGTATGGTGCGGGCAGGAAATCTTACTAGATATTTACTAAAAATTGTAATGAGCACCGGGTAGAAGTAAAGTAGTTGTTTTGCATGGACAAATTGTTCACACTGACCGCAGTGGCGAAATCCCGCCCATGCACGAGAAGTGCGATTTCGAGAGTCGGGGCCGGTCCGGTCCCGGCATGAACCATCAATAGTCCGGTCCCCATAATTTCAGGACCAAAGACCGGATCGGGACCGGACAGGACCAGGACTGGCGGTCCGGTCTGATCCTGGTCCGGTCCCGGTCCCGGTCCAATCGCTATAAAGCATATTACTACGCTCAACCTGCTCGTGTTACAGTTACTAGGCTAGCTCAGTGCACAAAACTCTCGCTCGTGTGCAGTTCAACTGAAATGTAAAGCTGTCCAACCCTGAGAATATCAAGAGGCTAAAATATTGTGAATTTAAAAATCATGTATGGTCCTAGGATTTCATCATAATAAAAGTAGTTAGAAGTCCTTTTCGCCACCAATTGAAAACATCACTTTAACGTTTTTACTAATACTGCCAGTAAATAAATAAGTCAGAGTTCATCCAAGGACGATCCTGCTTTTACGGATCTTTTTTTTTTGAAACATTGCCGGTCCGATCTGGGCCAGGTCAGTCCCGTCCGGTCCCAAATCATGAAACCCGAGGACCAGACCGCCCAGTCACCGGTCCTGTTTATTGGGACCGGGGACCGGACCGCCAACCTCAAGGACTGGGTCCGGGCCGGTCCGGTCCAGTTTGCACCCCTCTAATTCTGGTTTTGCCGAAAAAGCAAAACGACACCGTTTAGCTGCTCTCCACAAACTTCAATAAAGTTGAAACGCGCCGTCGTATCATATCATCAATGTGGTCTCTAGGCTCATTTTCGTGTCAGTTCTTTCATCGTGCATGTACAGAAGGAAATGCCATCGGTGCCAGCGACTACAACTGCTTTCAATGAGCTTAGGGAGGGACGTTTAATCGTCGTCGGCGGTCGGACTGCATTGCCGTTGCCGCCACAGGGTGTCCTTACACTTTGACTCGTTCAAGTCTTTGAAATTGATCTTAAAGCACACGGTTTCTATTATAGAGAGAAGGCATCAAGGGGGTCAAAGCCTAGTAGGGGTGATGGGTCAGTTTGGTGGTGGTCTCCCTGCTAATTGTGCTATCCGCAGAAGCGGGCAAGAATGGTCGGGTTCCTGATTCCAATGGGGTGATGGTGGCAGCCAAGATTGTCAAGAAAGTTTATGTTGGTGGCGAGACGATAGTCATGCAGCGTTCTAGGAGATTATTATGACATGGACGGCAGCTAACGAAGAGTTCTTTTACTTTTCTGCCCCGACTCTTTAGTCTTAAGAATGCCAACTAAAGATTGATTGACCATTCTTTTCCGACTCACACTGCTCTGCTCAACACTGATGGCGTGTTTTACGTATTGTTCCACTTGATATTGAGAAATCAAAAGGTTTTATGAACTCTTTATTTACTTCACTTTTACCTTGCACTTAACATTTCCAAGGTTGTCCGCTCATCTTGAGAAAAAAAAAATCGAAGCAGCAAGAGGAAAGATTCAGTCTAAACTGTAATTGAAGATGCACGTTGTTCCCTTGAGTCTATCGTAAATTAATATTTAATGTCGTACCATCCAGAACTTTGTTCGACTTCCAATATATTCTCTAAATTTTTATATTCAATTAAGTCCTTAAAGTTTTTCAAATTTGGTTCAATATCATCCTTTGTTAAATAAAAAACAGAAATTGTTGATGTCCAGCTTAATGCCAATTGTCTGCTGTTTGATGTTCAAGTTGGCATCTTGCATGTCCAATCAAAAAGTCAGAATGCTTCCCCATGTCCACATTCGTTCCTCATTTTCCAACGCAGAATTACTTAATTCTTATGAGCTGTCGCGACCTAAAAATGTTTTTAGGTTAATGAATTATCATGTTAATCACATGAATTAACTAACCTAATACGAACTCTCCCAAGCCCTACTAATTCATAACTTAAATTTTATCGAGATGATTTAGAATTTGGAGTCGCCACTAATCATTTTTGGTAGGTTGATTAGAAACCTAAGTAAAATAGCGGGAGGACTATTTTACTTCTACGAACCAGAGATTATGGATTCGGGTACTTGACTACACTAGTTAATTAAAACTAATGCCCTTTCGGTACCTTAATTCCATATGGGATGTCCTAAAATTGACGACTCAGATTGAATCAATTTGAAGCTCAAAAAATGTAATTCTATTTTTTTTTGGATTTTTGCTTTATTAAATGAAATGCATAAACGATGCGAATGCAATGACTAGATAATAGAAGATGCAATGCAAGACATGCATAATTAAAGTCGTCTCATCCTATATTCAAAATTAACTAATTAATTAAGACATGCAAAATTACATGACATTAGGGCACCATGCAAAACCATTAGTCTAATCATGCGAAGATCTTAAGTGAAAACATTATCTGTCATGCAATTGATTAGCATGCAAACTATTATGCAATTAATTAAATTAATGTGAACATCCTAAACATGGTACTAAAGACATGCAAAATGACATGACAAAATATAATGCAACATAGATATGCATGTTATGAGACACACAAATGAAATCATGTAAATGCAAATGTGATAATACAATGCATGTAATTTTCGAGAAAAAATAAATGATGCATGGATAACAATTTGCGAAAATATGATGAGATAATGAGCAGTTTTTTTTTTATGTCTTTTTACTCTTTATACTTTATGATGCCGATGCAACCTAACTACATGACACGTGAGATTATATGACATGGCGACCATGCATGACATGGCAAGATGACGTGGCAAAATGACATGGCAAGATGACGTGGTAAGATGACGTGGTAAGATGACGTGGAAAAATGACATGGCAAGATGACATGACTAAATGACGTGGCAAGATGACGTGACAAAATGACGTGGCAAAATGACATGGCAAGATGACGTGGCTAAATGATGTGGCATTTACGCATGGATGACATGTACGAGTGACGTGGCAAGATGACATGCGACTATTTTTTATTTTCGAATTTCTTTAAAGAAAAAGAAACTATCCTATTCACGGCAATTAATTTTCTAGACATGGTAAAAATCAATTAATCAATCCATCCACTAATCAATCCATAATTATGATAACAATCTGCCAACTCAAATTGCAACTGTCATTTTTTTTTAGAATTTTTTTTGATATGGTAAAAACCAATCAGTCGACCAATCAATCAATCAATCAATCAATCAATCAATCAATCAATCAATCAATCAATCAATCAATCAATCAATCATCACCAACTAACATTCGAACAGAATCGCGATCACCAACATCCCGCCCATCATATCTTCGAATTTTTCAAAATTTCCGCATCTCGAATTAAAAATTGGCTTTTCGGAGATAGCAAATCGGACCTAAACGGTGAAAGGTCAGATTGACTAAATCCGAGATTTTCTTAACAAAATTATGGATACAATTGAGGTTCAAATTATTTCAAATTCAAATCACAAGACATGTCAAATATATCCATGCCGAAAAATATATACAGAATTTTATGCATTTGTCTCATACTCAAAATCAGTAATAACCATGTATGAATATAACCGAAAATCAATGTCACCAATTAATCACCCAAATTATGCAGACAAATTTTTCGAGAAAATAAGGACTGTACCTCAAACAAATTGAGTTTCCAAAGCAATCAGACCGAATAGCTAGGGGCCTCCATGAAAGATCCAAACGATGAAGATGAAGCAGGGTTTGAAAGACCTTAGACACAAAAAATAAGCTCGATCCAACGGTCCAATCGGCTGGAAACGCAGGAAGTGCCGGCGGGTGAACAGAGTCCGTGCCTAGAATGGTTTCTGATCAACCTGTTATTAAATCACCAGGAGAGCTCCTTTCAAAGATCCGGACGGTGGAGATGAAGAAGGGATTATGTGAATCTTGCACACAAAAAATGAGCTCGTTCCAAAGGTCCAATCTGCCGGAAAAAGCAAGAACAGCCGGTGGATGAACAGTACCAGAGGCAAGGAACAGCTACTGATTGAGCTGTTATACGACCACCAAGAGAGCTCCTTTCAAAGATCCGAACGGTGGAGATGAAGAAGGGATTATGTGGACCTTGGACATAAACAATGAGCTCGATCCAACGGTCCAATCGGCCAGAAACGCAAGAACAGCCAAAGGATGAACAGTACCTGCGGCCAGGAACAGCTACTGATTGAGCTGTTGTTCGACCACCAGGAGAGCTCCTTTCAAAGATCTAAACGGTGGAGATAAAGAAGGGATTATGTGGACCTTAGACACAAAAAAATGAACTCGATCCAACGGTCCAATCGGCCAGAAACTCCAGAACAGCCAGCGGCCCTCTACCAGATTCTCTCTTCCACTTCCCCAATTCTCTCTCTCTCTCTCTCTCTCTCTCTCTCTCTCTCTCTCTCTCTCTCTCTCTCTCTCTCTCAAATTCAGCCGTATGTGTAAATTGTGTTGGCCTCCCCCTAACCCTCGTTACAATAAGATATATATAGAGAACATTAGGGTTCCTAATCTCAGCAAAGGTAAGGCTCATTTTCAACCGTTGGATTAGAGCTCCTAATTGAACCAGGATCTAATCTCGACCGTTATATAAAAATATGAAATTCAAGAGCCCTAATCCATTTAAAACCCCTTTCTTGGCCTTAATCGATTTTTTTTAAGTTGAGTCTGACCCAATTGCTGCTTAATTAAAATCGAATCATCTTTGACCGAAATGCAAATGCACGACTTTTAGAAAATTAAAAATATGCAATGCATGCGATTTTTTTTTTATCATCAAGGTTAATTCTCATTTTCAATGCATTTTCCTTAAATTACAATTTAGGTGCTAACAGCTTGCCCATATTTGAGTGGAAGCTCATAGAGGTTTCGCTCAAAGACCAAAAGTGGCACCTAAATTTTCATCTAAATCAATTTTTTTTTTGAAATGATGCAATGCAAGATCGAAAATAACATGCGTCTAACTTCTTTTTTCAAAGAACTCGCGCATGGATCACGTAAGGGGTATCTATTTCTACAAATACCTTATACGCTGAGGACTTCCTTAATCACTAGTGCTGTGAGGATCTTAAGGTACTGGGCCCATCCGTCCTCAGAAATTTCTTTCTTCATGACTCGGGACGACTCAAGATGTCTGTAGGCCGAATTTGCGAGTTCTGGATCGCAAATCGGTAATGCTTCTGCACCACGATCATTCGCTCATCACGTGAAGCATTAGCTGCGAGTAAAACTTTCGAACCACGATCATCCGCTCATCATGTGGAACGTCGGCTAAGAATAAAGCTTTCAAACCACAATCATCCGCTCATCCTGTGGAATGTCAGCTGAGAAATGCCTCTGCATCACGATCATCCGCTCATCACGTGAAACATTGGCTGCGAGTAAAGCTTTCGAACCACGATTATCCGCTCATCACGTGGAACGTCGGCTAAGAATAAAGCTTTCAAACCACAATCATCCGCTCATCCTGTGTAATGTCAGCTGAGAAATGCCTTTGCATCACGATCATCCGCTCATCACGTGGGACGTCGGCTAAGAATAAAGCTTTCAAACCACAATCATCCGCTCATCCTATGGAATGTCAGCTGAGAAATGCCTCTACATCACGATCATCCGTTCATCACGTGAAGCATTAGCTGCGAGTAAAGCTTTCGAACCACGATCATCCGCTCATCACGTGGAACGTCGACTAAGAATAAAGCTTTCAAACCACAATCATCCGCTCATCCTGTGGAATGTCAGTTGACAAATGCCTCTGCATCACGATCATCCGCTCATCACGTGAAACATTGGCTAAGAATAAAGCTGATGCCGAAACACAATAGAAAGAAGGCGATGAAGAACAAAATCGATAGAATGAGGAACAATCGCTGTTCTCTCAGAAACGATATCAATCGTAATATTCTCAATATTCAATAATCTTCTCACAAAACCCTAAAGACGACCTTATATAGGTGTCAACCCTAATGACAAAAGATAACGCAAAAATTACAAAAATACCATTAAATTATAAAATTGCCTAAAAATAGAAAAATGCCCGAAAATCTATCTAAATGACCCCGAATTGCCACAATCCAATGCCAACGGCACCGAGTATTGATCAGACGACCGTTTCGCTTCAATCGACCGAATTTGAGCCCAATCCGATGTCGTTGACTGATTCTGTCTGCCGGTCCTAGGCGCATTGATTCTGTCTGTCGGTCCTAGGTGCATCATCCTCCCCTGCTAGAAAAAAGATTCGTCCTCGAATCTGCTTCATCTTCATCGATACGAACATCTTTTGAAAGACTCTTTTCATGCGCCTATACTTCATGTTCTGCTTGTTCTCTCGGACTTCGCCTTCCTTAGGAACCTCTTGGTATGCAACAGCAAGATGAGATTTTTGTATCTTGAATAAAAAGACATCCTCACACCATTCTCTTAAAACAGACACAACATAGCGTGCAACATTAAGAGAATTGGTTGCTTTGAGAAGGATACTGACATCGGTCAATGCAGTCAATCCTTCGGTTTCTTGGCACCTGACTAGCAAGCAATCTGAAAACTTATGTATTATATGTGCACCAATTAACTTGAGAAACTCTGACCTGAAATCTTCTGGACAAGACATAAGATCAACTCCCCAAACTTTCTTTGTCGAATTTCTCTCATCATCAACATCAGCTTTCAACTTGTCCAGCGTGTCACTGAATTCAACTTCTGCCCATAACTCAAGCCAATCGGGTCGATCACAATAGACAGATAAAGAGGAAAGCTTCTGCAATTTGCTGACAAAAGTAACCTGATTGTTGTGCTGATTGGACGCCAATTCCATCAATTGCTCTGGGTCGACGGTCTCATCGACCTCCTTCGCGCCTCCATCGCCTACCTCGCCGCCCTTCACCGACACGAAAGCTTCTACCATCGCTACTGGGTCCGCATCTTCTGGTTCTCTATCGGATTCATCGTAGACTAGAAGTCTATCTTCATCATAGTCTGAATCTTTATCAAAAATTGGATCTTCGTCAAATTCTGGATCTTCGTCAAAGATTGGATTTTTATAACAAGTCGGATCCGCATCCACTTGTTCTCCGTCAGATTCATCGTAGACTGGATTTTCATAGACCGAATCCACGAACGCGGCGAACGAGTAATTTTGATCAAGAATCGGATCTTGCTCAAAAATCGGATCTTTGTCAAAGATTGGATCTTGAAGCTCGGGAATCTCGATCTTCATCCCGAAATTAAGAAAAGTGGATTGACTTCCAAGTCGTACTCCTCGATTCCGTCCATGGTTCAAATCCTCGAAAGGATTGTCGTCCTCTTCTTCAACATCGGATGAGTCAGCAGATTCCGCTCCTTCTTTGGATTGCGCGTCTAGCCCTGCCTCCGCAAGACGTCGCTGCAAATCCTGCAGTCTTCTCAGCTCTTCAACTTCTATGTCTCGCGGGTCTCTCAGACACGGCTGTTCATCTGCATCAGGAACGACTCCACGCTCCCGGCCTCCACGAGCACGCTGTCTTCGACCACATCGATTTTGTTCAGCCATCGGTTCGAAGCAACCTGTGCTCTGATACCAAATGATGCCGAAACACAATAGAAAGAAGATGCCGAAACACAATAGAAAGAAGGCGATGAAGAACAAAATCGATAGAATGAGGAACAATCGCTGTTCTCTCAGAAACGATATCAATCGTAATATTCTCAATATTCAATAATCTTCTCACAAAACCCTAAAGACGACCTTATATAGGTGTCAACCCTAATGACAAAAGATAACGCAAAAATTACAAAAATACCATTAAATTATAAAATTGCCCAAAAATAGAAAAATGCCCGAAAATCTATCTAAATGACCCCGAATTGCCAAAATCCAATGCCAACGGCACCGAGTATTGATCAGACGACCGTTTCGCTTCAATCGACCGAATTTGAGCCCAATCCGATATCGTTGACTGATTCTGTCTGCCGGTCCTAGGTGCATTGATTCTGTCTGTCGGTCCTAGGTGCATCAAAAGCTTTCGAACCACGATCATTCGCTCATCACGTGGGACGTCGGCTAAGAATAAAGTTTTCAAACCACAATCATCCGCTCATCCTGTGGAATGTCAGCTGAGAAATGCCTCTGCATCACGATCATCTGCTCATCACGTGAAGCATTAGCTGCGAGTAAAACTTTCGAACCACGATCATCCGCTCATCACGTGGAACGTCGGCTAAGAGTAAAGCTTCTGCATCACGATCATCCGCTCATCACGTGAAGCATTAGCTAAGAATAAATGTTTCGAACCACGATCATCCGCTCATCATGTGGAACGTCGTCTAAGAGCAAAGCTTCTGCATCACGATCATCCGCTCATCACGTGAAGTATTAGCTGCATGCCGGATTTGCGAAATGCTGGTATCGCAATCAGGTAAAAACTAAATCACATTCATCCTTTATGTGAAACAGTGGACAGAATTACGAAATGCTGGTATTGTAATATGGAAAAATCTGAATCATGTTCATCCTTTACATGAAACAGCAAACAGAATTGCGAAATGCTGGTATGGCAATCTGAGAAAATCTGAATCACATTCATCCTTTATGTGAAACAGCGAACAGAATTGCAAAATGCTGGTATCGCAATCTGAGAAAATCTGAATCATGTTCATCCTTTACATGAAACAGCAAATAGAATTGTGAAATGCTGGTATCGCAATCTGAGATGATCTGAATAGGGTGCTCGAGTTATGGATCGAGCGGGCCTGATTGTCTTTTGGGATCTTCTGTCTAGATCACCATGCCTAGCTTGATACCTGCAATATTGAAGATGCGGTTATCTGAATCAGAAAACTTACCTGAGTTGACTGAAACCCGGCTTTTAGGATTTGCTGAATTGGCGTACTCAACCTATTCAGTTCATAAGAAAATGGTGTTTTGCATGAACCTTAATGCAAATGCAACAATTTGTGAGCTTCTACTTGCATTGTAAAGCTCCACTGGAGATTTTGTCAATAAGGAAAACTGTCTGATCCTTTCGACAAAATTTGACCAAATAGAATGAGTAACCTTCAGTCAGAAAGGATTTTCACCCATTCTCTTAAAGTGGTTCAGGTTAAAGATATACTTACTCGAGGATTTGGAAGACTACCTGGTCGACATTTGCCAGTAAGGTTTGATCATTCAATGGTCCTTGAATGAATTTCGAGACTTTAAGAGGCAACTCGATCATCAAAAATGTGCTACCTGCCAGGCAATGTCAGAGGTAGAAAGCATACATGCTGAAACATGTTCATGATTTGACGCAAAGCTAAATTGTTGAGTTTGCAAATGAAATAATGACTCATAACATGATTCACGCACAACCATTCTGCCAATTTTGCATTATCAATCCTGTTCAGAGAGGTTATCACATTGTGACTACTTCGAATGTAATATGAATGGGGGACTCCAGTCCGAAAGGGCTTTCTCTCACTCTCGAGAAAAGCTGTATATCCCGACTGCAGGTTTCAAAAGAAATCACTCAACCTTACCATCATCGCATTCGACAAGGGTCCGAGTAATCTCACAATTGGTACGACCTAGCCGATCTGGAGGTCTTGATAAGGACCGTAATGAGGATTAGGTCAAAGGTTTTCAAATGAGACTTCAATCGAGTCAAGGCTATTGAAATGAAGTTCTTTGTCATCTGCTTCGGGTTTACAAGTCAAGAACCCTGCAAAAATAAGAGAGAAATAATATTGTCCGAACTTCTTCGAACGATGCTTAAAATCATTCAACTCTACGTTAACTCAAGTGTCCTGGTTAGAAGAGACTTTTGAAGGGTTGTAACATAGGTTAGAATTGGGGACTGAGGAACGAGAAGGTTTGTTTTGGCTTAGAAAATATATGGGAAGGGCTTGCCGTTGGTGATCATTGCTGCTTGTCACTGATCTTCGCTTTCAAATGATGCCATCATTGCTTGAGAGATGGTACAAACTTTCTGCTAAGGACTTGCATTTTGACATTTTCATAGGTTTTTCTCTCAACCCCTTTCGCATTTACAAGAGAATTACGGAATGACATTTAGCAGTATTTTGCAAATGAGCAAGAATTTAGATGGGCATTGGCCTTGCTTTTACCAGGCGTTTTGCTTTTTATATGCCCCAGATTTTTTGAGAGATCAGCATTTTCTTTGCCCTTTCTCTTTTTTTTTTAATCTCACTTGGCTGCTGCATTTTCAGCCCTTTGACGAGTTCTTTCGGGAATTTTTTATTGACCCGATTCTTCAACTTTTTCTACTCAGAGACTAGTCATATTTGCTTTGAATTGAGCATATGATCACCAGCATGGGTTTAAGAAATGAATTTGCAGGTTCAAGTGGGCTATGCAATGGATGGAGTGTATAGGATATAGAAATGAATGCTCTTCATCATCCTAAGGCACTTGAATTAATGCTTGAGCATTAATGTAAAAGAACACCCGAAGATTGATGTTAGTTCGAGCAAGAGAATTTCTAACCATTTACCTCAACTTGCTTCTGGAATTTTCTGTTTTGCCCCAATGTTGGGTGGTTCTTGACAGGGTAACAGAAGTGAAACCTTCGCTCAAAAGGGGTAACAATGGATGACCTGTAGTGTTTGGGGCAGAGAAATAAATGCCTCTGTCACCTCCGCTATCGTACCTTTTGCGAGAAAACGCTTTACCTTGAAGGATAAGGAATAATACCACTCAATCTCACTGGCGGTTAAAATTTAGGGACCTATATGGAAATGGCTTGCCTTTCATCATCCTGTTATGCCCCGTTCTATACACTCGATGCATCATATGTGGTTTATGCTCCCTCTTTAGAGTTGATAAATCAATCATGAAGAATAATCATGCATGAATCATACCACGGGGAGCATTTTCAAAGTACGTGGATATGAAAATTCCAAGCATTGTGTCATGTTTCATGAAAATTTCATGCATTTGATAAAAAAAAAATCAGGCATTGCAAGAACATGTGAATTGCCCCAGAACAGTAAGTGGATCAAATCAGGTCAAGGAGTCTAATACTTGGTCGAGGATCGGCTCATTTTCGTCTTTGCCCCAGCGCGAGGAACAAATGCATAAAAGAGTCAAGTAAGACTTAAGATGCTCTGGTTGCCTTTGTTCAATAGTGATCACCATCATGGATGGTCATATGGTCTGTCAATTTGCCCCAGTGGTAGCTATCGAAAACGATGTTTCCTAGCCTGGCACCTTTGACATGGCATGATAAATGGATCTATCGAGGGTGCAGCATGAGTCAGCCTTGACTGATTGATGGAATGGGGTTTGAGCTGACCGACACCTATAGTTGGACGTGCCTCGATCAAGCTTTGACGGCTGTAGATGCCCCTTGTTTCATGCTTAGGTGAACTCTGGTCTTGAATCCTCCAAGGAAATGGGGACTCTGCAAACAGTCCTCTATTGGCTTGCGCTATCAAAGAATTGCCCCAAGGATCATTATTGGGATTTGATCCACTGATTGATTACTGATGAATGATCAAGTACGGAGCTATTGTGGGCACCAATGCTAGTTCTGGCATCTTGTGAGAAATGATTGACGGTGAAGCATGGAATCGCCTAAAATGGATGATGAATTGGGATTCGCCATTTAGCCTGCTTCAATTGCATGATCGCCGTGTGCAGGGCCGTCCAAGGATTAATTAGGCTAATGCATGTTCAGATTTGAGAAGTTGCCCCCTTGCCCCTAAATTGATCCTAATTTGAAATATTGAGGATCGTTGGTTTGACTTGTGTAGCCATCAATGGCTCTTGGCAAGGTGAGATGATTAATGGAACATGTCCAGATTAGTGACGTCGACGAGGATCCACCATAATTGCATAATAGTCACTGGGAATCAGAGCTGGAAAAGAAACCATGCAAGGCAACAATCAAGAGGAAGTAGTAGAAAGCCAATTTTAGAGTTTGATTGAAAAGAGACAACCTGACTTGTTACGTTGGGTGAAGAATTCTCTATGGCTACTGAAAATCCAAGTTAGCAACTGGATCTGTCAATGAAGCCTCACTAGGCTTAACCTTGAAATTCACCCGAAGAATTTGTCAAGCTTAATGATAATTAACCAAAACAGAAGAATGCTTTTGATCAAGCTAAGAAAAACAAATTCCACTGCTTGACTACTCCCTGCTAAGCTTGATGATGTCTTCGATTTGCACCATCTAGAATCTGCGAACAAAATGAGAACATGCAAGATCTTGATGAACTCGCTTGGGAATTCTTTGGTATTACTCATGCAGCATGAGCATTGAGAAGCTTTTTGGATGGTTACTTCTCGCTATTGTGATGATGCTTTTGCTTCTTTTGTCCCATTCTTCCTCTGACTTTGATTTGAGCTTTTTTTTTTTGTCTTTTCTCTGCTCGCACTATCTCCACTTCTATCGTAGCACTCGAAGACTTCGTGTGGTCATGTATGATAGATGAGTGGCCTTATACAAATTAGCGTTTTCTTGATGATCCATAATCACCTACAAACGATAAGGGACCAATGAGTATATGACTGAAGAGAGGCCAGTCCATGACTGATTGATTGGTCTGATTTTATTTTCTTTTCTTTTTATGCAAAAAGTGAGTGAACTTTCCTTATAAAAACAATGTAATTTTTGGGAAAAATTTCTTGCACATTATAACCTTGAAAAAAAAAGTGATAAAATCCTTCTGACATTTGGAACATCTCTGGGAGGAACTTTCATCACAAAGAAATTTCAAGTTAAATTTGTCAAGAAAATCTTGCATCCATTGAAACATTAAGGAAAAATGTGACAGAGTCTTCATTGATCAGTAATTTTTTTTTAAAAAAAATGACTCATCCATTTTATTTTTTTTTAAAGGACCATGGGATTAAGTTCAAAATCTGACTGAAACCTAGCATGGACAGACCAAAAATAAAGTAAGTAAATCACGAAGGAGAGTGGCAAAATACTTGCTTTCTGACCGATCATAATGCAAATCGCATAGACATACACATGAAACGTGAGGTTTACTAACTAATAGGCTTCAAAGGTGGAGCCTCAAGGATACTCGGACCAAGCCAACTGGGGTTTGCGGCTGGATCGAGGTCCCCCGTAGACATCCGGCTCAGCCAAGTGAAGACCCGCATCACCAGGGTAAGTGACGAGGGTATTCGCTCTCGGCACCGATTTAGAAAGGTTCGGGACTTGAAAAGGACGACTCGGGCCACAGGGTAATGGCCGAAGTGTCCCTAACTAAGCACCATCCTAAGCCTAGCCATTCAGGTCCAACGGCGGGTTGTGTGTGCATGGTGTAGTGTCTATCCAACTAAGGCATGCATAACAGTTTAATAGCAATCAACGCTTCAATATAAACCACTCGAGCATACATTCATACTCCAATCTGCAAGAAAAGGGTTAGCAAACACTCGCCCCCTTATCACTCCAAACCTGTAAAAATATTTAACACCTTAAGGTGAGATTCAATCAAGATCGCCAAATGCGAGACATCCATGAAATTTTCAACAGGCCTAAATCCACTAAAGCTTTTAATTTTTCGAAAAAATTCAGGTGAAACAATTAATCTTTTTTTTCGAAAAATTAAAATTTTATTCCCCAGCGGAGTCGCCAAGCTGTCGCGACCTAAAAATGATTTTAGGTTAATGGATTATCAGGTTAATCACACGAATTAACTAACCTAATACGGACTCTCCAAGGCCCTACCAATTCGCAACTTAAATTTTATCGAGATGATTTAGAATTTGGAGTCGCCACTAATCATTTTTGGTAGGTTGATTAGAAACCTAAGTAAAATAGCGAGAGGACTATTTTACTTCTACGAACCAGAGATTATGGATTCGGGGACTTGGTTACACTAGTTAATTAAAACTAATGCCATTTCGGTACCTCAATTCCATGTGGGATGTCCTAAAATTGACGACTCAGATTAAATCAATTTGAAGCTCAAAAAATGTAATTCTTTTTTTTTTGATTTTTGCTTTATTAAATGAAATGCATAAACGATGTGAATGCAATGACTAGACAATAGAAGATGCAATGCAAGACATGCATAATTAAAGTCGTCTCATCCTATATGCAAAATTAACTAATTAATTAAGACATGCAAAATTACATGACATTAGGGCACCATGCAAAACCATTAGTCTAATCATGCGAAGATCTTAAGTGAAAACATTATCTGTCATGCAATTGATTAGCATGCAAACTATTATGCAATTAATTAAATTAATGTGAACATCCTAAACATGGTACTAAAGACATGCAAAATGACATGACAAAATATAATGCAACATAGATATGCATGTTATGAGACACACAAATGAAATCATGTAAATGCAAATGTGATAATACAATGCATGTAATTTTCGAGAAAAAATAAATGATGCATGGATAACAATTTGCGAAAATATGATGAGATAATGAGCAGTTTTTTTTTATGTCTTTTTACTCTTTATACTTTATGATGCCGATGCAACCTAACTACATGACACGTGAGATTATATGACATGGCGACGATGCATGACATGGCAAGATGACGTGGCAAAATGACATGGCAAGATGACGTGGCAAAATGACATGGCAAGATGACTTGACTAAATGACATGGCAATGCAAAATGACATGGCAAGATGACGTGGTAAGATGACGTGGCAAAATGACATGGCAAGATGACATGACTAAATGAGGTGGCAAGATGACGTGGCAAAATGACATGACTAAATGACGTGGCAAAATGACATGCAAGATGACTTGGCTAAATGATGTGGCATTTACGCATGGATGACATGTACGAGTGACGTGGCAAGATGACATGCGACTATTTTTTATTTTCGAATTTCTTTAAAGAAAAAGAAACTATCCTATTCTCGGCAATTAATTTTCTAGACATGGCAAAAATTAATTAATCAATCCATCCACTAATCAATCCATAATTATGATAACAATCTGCCAACTCAAATTGCGACTGTCATTTTTTTTTAGAAATTTTTTTGTTATGGTAAAAACCAATCAGTCGACCAATCAATCAATCAATTAATCAATCAATCAATCAATCAATCTACCAACTAACATTCGAACAGAATCGCGATCGCCAACATCCCGACCATCATATCTTCAAATTTTTCAAAATTTTCGCATCTCGAATTAAAAATTGGCTTTTCGGAGATAGCAAATCGGACCTAAACGGTGAAAGGTCAGATTGACTAAATCCGAGATTTTCTTGACAAAATTATGGATACAATTGAGGTTCAGATTATTTCAAATTCAAATCACAAGACATGTCAAATATATCTAATGCCGGAAAATATATACAGAATTTTATGCATTTGTCTCATCCTCAAAATCAGTAATAACCATGTATGAATATAACCGAAAATCAATGTCACCAATTAATCACCCAAATTGTGCAGACAAATATTTCGAGAAAATAAGGAATGTACATAAAAAAAATTGAGTTTCCAAAGCAATCAGACCGAATAGCCAGAGGCCTCCATGTAAGATCCAAACGGTGAAGATGAAGCAGGGTTTGATATGACCTTAGACACAAAAAATAAGCTCGATCCAACGGTCCAATCGGCTGGAAACGCAGGAAGTGCCGGCGGGTGAACAGAGTCCGCGCCTGGAATGGTTTCTGATCTACCTGTTATTAAATCACCAGAACAGCTCCTTTCAAAGATCCGGACGGTGGAGATGAAGAAGGGATTATGTGGATCTTGCACACAAAACATGACCTCGATCCAACGGTCCAATCAGCCGGAAACGCAAGAACAGCCGGCAGATGAACAGTACCCAAGGCAAGGAACAACTACTGATTGAGCTGTTATTTGACCACCAAGAGAGCTCTTTTCAAAGATCCGAACAGTGGAGATGAAGAAGGGATTATGTGGACCGTGGACACAAAAAATAAACTCGATCCAACGGTCCAATCGGCCAGAAACGCAAGAACAACCGGCAGATGAACAGTACCTGCGGCCAGGAACAGCTACTGATTGAGCTGTTCTTCGACTACCAGGAGAGCTCTTTTCAAAGATCCGAACGGTGGAGATGAAGAAGGGATTATGTGGACCTTGGACACAAAAAAATGAGCTCGATCCAACGGTCCAATCGGCCAGAAACGCCAGAACAGCCAACAGCCCTCTACCAGATTCTTTCTTCCACTTCCCCAATTCTTTCTCTCTCCCTCTCCCTCTCTCTAAAATTCAGCCGTATGTGTAAATTGTGTTGGCCTCCCCCTTAACCCTCGTTATAATAAGATATATATAGAGAATATTAGGGTTCCTAATCTCAGCAAAGGTAAGGCTCATTTTCAACTGTTGGATTAGAGCTCCTAATTGAACCAGGATCTAATCTCGACCGTTATATAAAAATATGAAATTCAAGAGCCCTAATCTATTTAAAACCCCTTTCTTGGCCTAAATCGATTTTTTTTAAGTTGAGTCTGACCCAATTGCTGCTTAATTAAAATCGAATCATCTTTGACCGAAATGCAAATGCATGACTTTTAGAAAATTAAAAATATGCAATGCATGCGATTTTTTTTTAATCAAGGTTAATTCTCATTTTCAATGTATTTTCCTAAAATTAAAATTTAGGTGCTAACATGAACAACAAAGGCTCAGTCAGCATTAAGAATCCTCTACCTCTCTAGCACCGCCGCCCATTGTCGCATCCACCTGGCTCGGCGCTCAAACCCATCACCGCCACCAAGCCCGGCCGCCTAAAGGCATCGCAAGCACAAGCTCCCCCAGCACTGCATTTGGGACACGAATGGCATTCATTCTCTTTTCCAGCTTTATTTTTAGTTGGAAATAGATTTTTCTATTTCTATTCTCTAGATGAGTTGTTGAGTAAAGACATGTGCTTGATAACGACACAAAATTTCTATTATCCGAACAAAAATTCTTTTAATAACAACATAAGATTTCTACGGTTGGGCAATCGGCATACGACATACAATGATCGGCAGCGTGCTAACAGTAAATCGTAGCAGACGTGGGGGAAGATCGGAGGCTTGCGATGGTGAGAGCCTGACATGGTGGTGGAGGACATTGATGCCCAAGAAAAGAAGTGGGAAAAATCAGAAAAAAAAAGTTAAAAAAAATGCCTTGATGACTTGTTGCTACACTTAACTAGGGAATGACATTATATTCGACTCAAAAGTTCAGAGATTAGAATCAAATAAAAAGGAAAATTTCCAAATAGGTGCTAAAGTGCCTTGATAATAAAGGCTTAAAGTGCTTTTTTTAAGTAAAAAATTAATTTGAGATAAATTTATCACATGTATATCAGTTTGGAATTTGTTGTAATGTTAATTCATAAATAAATAAACATTGTCTTGGTGATGGTAATTGGTGAGTGAGGAGACAAAAAATGTTTGAAGATCTAAACCAAACAAGGACTTAAAAAGCATGCTTGTTACTTGATATGCCACTGAAGTATACATGATAATACAAAATTCAAACAAATAGAGAATTGAAGGCATTGCAGATTAAGAATGTCAAAACATAATCGACAGTTTTCAGTTCAGTGCCAATCTATGCCACCTATTGTGGTAGATCCCACCCCTTCCCACACGTCGCTCGTCCCCACCTCCTCGCTCTCAAAACCCTCCATGCCACTGTCCCAAAAGCCTCCACCATTTGCATCTGGCAGCAGAGTTAAATGAAACAAGCAAAAATTTGCCTGAACAAGTTAGTCATTGCCAAACTTCCCGGGTTTCGACAGGAAAAACATTTCAGATTCCGTGAAAGAAAACTTCATCAAGCTAGAACCATCTCGAGATGACATGGTTTTGATGCTTTGATTGGTAGGAGAGTTCAAAGACTTACAGTGGTTATAGAGAGGCCTTCTTTTCTCGTTCCGGCTAATACTCTCTGCGTTCCTTCCCTGCTCCGGACTTGGAGCTTGTCCCAGAACTACGACACGCTTCAGAGGAGTGACAATTCGACCTTGCAAATAATACATGGAGAAAGTTATGCATGTAGTTCAAACAGTAGGAAGTACACACAGATAGGATCAGGGCATTCTAAGATGTCATCATGTGTACTAACGTCAGGCTTGCTTGCAAAGTTCATTGCATCATGCTTTCAAGTATTCATCTGGGTCATTCACCAAGCAATGTCTTCTTTTTAAGAAAAACCACCTGGTAATGAAAGGGGAAAAAAGTGTGAAGTTTACCACGTTAGGTTCAAAAATCTAGTGGTCATATCGTCGAGGTTTTATCATGTGATTTCAAAAGCTTAGTACATTGTCATGATGTTTATGTCTAGCCAAATGAGCTACCACTGTTGTCGTGCATTCAGATTTCACTTGCGTGTGCATGCATATGATCAACCATGCCACTAACAATTGGCGATCGTGGATGCAAAACCACTGAAAAACCAGGATGGAGTTCCAGTGTTGCTCTTCCAGGAATGATCTAGCGATCCCCATGACAATGATGCGTTGTGTAAGCTGATTTTCAGGTTTTATGCTCTATTCAAGGTTTTGCATCATACTTTTCCCCGTTTAGAGAAGCTCTATATGTCAACAGCTGAGGAAACATGGAACATAAATTTTTTTGCAGTTACCAAACACGTTTCTGTTCTTTTTTTGTTCTAAAAACAGAATTTTTTCTCATTTACCAAACGCGTTTCTGTTTCCAGAAATCATAGTTTTGAACAAAAACACAAAAAAGTGTTTCTGTTCAAAAAATGCTCCCAGGAACAGAAATGCTACCATACGCAACCTTAAACGTCCCAGCACATGTGCCCAGAAAGAGTTTTCGTTTAACTGCAACCTCAGATAGGTAGGTTACTTTCATCAAATCAGTCATAGACTTGCTTATTAACTATCTTTCAATGCCCTCTGAACTTATTATCTTCAATTAGCAGAGCTTATTCAACATTGCTGCTGATGGATAGTAAAAACTGCAAGTGATGGTGATTTTATAAGTTGTTAATCCCATAGATAAACGTGGAGGTCCTTGATGCAAGACTACTCATACTTGAAGAGCCAAATCTAGAGATGAAGGACCAAACTTTTGCTATCAATTGTTGCATCAGATCACCCAAAGCCATAGTGAGAAATTGACAGTACAAAGGTTTAAAGGGGCAAGAACCGAGATTAAAGCACCAACCTTCGAAATTCTGGACTCTCTCCTTTCATCTTCTCCCAAGTCTCCGACCTGACTGGAGCCAGTTGCGACTTGACAATCTTCTCCACTTTCTTTATAAGCAAGCTTGAACTGCTCAAAGATGGCTTCATCGACATTGTTCTTCTTTTCTACTGATGCTTTCTTTTTGCAGTGCAGCGTAACGCCCAACTTGCTCACGGCTCTAGAGCCCAGAAGTGTTAAATATGGCTTCGCCTTGCCCTGCCAAAGAAAGAGCTTCCCTATCTTAATCAATAGGAATTTTCCTGTTCGATGGAACTATGTTAGAGATATAGCCATGAAAGCCCAACTTGATGAATCATGGCTATTGCATCGAAGATTTGGCCACTTTAATTTTGCTGGATTGAAGATTCTCCATCAGAAAAATATGATGAGAGATTTTCCAGCAATATCAAAAATTTCAGATGTTTGTGATGGCTGTCTCCTTGGAAAACAACAAAGACACTCTTTCCCATCTGGAGGCGCTTGGAGAGCTAAAAAACCATTGGAGCTAGTCCATACAGATGTTTGTGGTCCGATGAGAACCCCTACTGCCAGTCAGAATAGATATTTTATTCTATTCATTGACGACTACAAAAGAATGACGTGGGTCTACTTTCTTCGAGAAAGATCGGAGGTTTTTTCTATGTTTAGAAAATTTAAGAACCACGTTGAGAATCAAATTAACTGCACAATCAAAATCCTAAGAAGTGACAGAGGCATGGAATACAACTCAAGGGAATTCAATAAATTCTATGAAGACGAAGGAGTTCATCGTCAACTAACTGTTGGCTATGCACCAGAACAAAATGGAGTTGCAGAAAGAAAAAATGGAACCGTCATGGAAATGGCAAGGTCTATGTTAAAGGAAAAAGGCCTTCCAAACTCATTCTGGGCAGAAGCAGTCTATACGGTTGTATAAATCTTAAACAGATGTCCAACTAAAGCTGTTCAAAACAAAACTCCAATTGAAGCATGGAGCGGACAGAAGCATTCAGCAAAACATTTTAGAGTGTTTGGCTGCATATGCTACGTCCACATCCCTGCTCAAAAAAGGAGGAAGTTAGATGAGAAGACAGAAAAGGGAATATTACTCATCTACAGTGATCAATCAAAAGGCTATCACATCTACAATTTAAAAACTAAGAAGCTGATGATTAGTCGAGACGTCGAGTTTGACGAGAATGCTTCTTGGAATTGGGAGCACGAGAAGATCAAGAAAAAGTATGTCAACTTGCCGGACATACCATCTGCTCTTGAGGAGTCAACAACACAAGAAGAAGGTGAAGCATCAGAATCCACCATCCACGAAGTAACACCACCATCTTCTCCGAAAGCCACAGAAGGAGAATCTACTCCAGAGTCTCCAGTGTTAAGGGTAAAAACCCTTAGAAGAATCTATGACACATGCAACTTTGCAGCCTTAGAACTAGAAAACTTCGAAGAGGCGTCCAAAGAAGAAGTTTGGATAAAAGCCATGCAAGAAGAGATCAAGATGATCGAGAAAAATGAAACTTGGGAGCTCGTCGATCGCCCCGAAGACAAAGAAATTATTGGTGTCAAGTGGGTCTACAAGACAAAGCTCAATGCAGATGGATCAATTCAGAAGCATAAAGCAAGGCTCGTGGCAAAAGGGTTTTTGCAACAACCAGGTATTGACTATAATGAGACTTTCGCTCATGTTGCTCGCCTTGATACTATTCGTGCTCTTGTAGCACTAGCAGCACAAAAAGAGTGGAAGATCCATCAATTAGACGTGAAATCATCATTCCTAAATGGATATCTTCAAGAAGAAATATATGTGGAACAACCACAAGGCTTCATCGCCAAAGGTCAAGAAGAAAAAGTTTTAAAACTCAAAAAAGGCTCTATACGGGTTAAAGCAGGCACCACGAGCGTGGTATAGTAGAATTGACGAGCATTTCATTAATCAAGGATTCAGGAGGAGCATGAGCGAGCCAACGCTCTACATCAAGACCCAAGGTAAGTCCGACACTCTCATCATCTCTCTGTATGTGGATGATCTCATATATACTGGAAATAATGAAAAAATGATTCAAGAATTCAAAGAAGAAATGATGAAGACTTTCGAGATGACGGACCTGGGCTTGATGCACTACTTCCTCTGCATAGAGGTTGATCAAAATAAAGGGATTTTCATTTCACAAAAGAAATATGCCGGGAACCTCCTGAAGAAATTCAAGATGGATTATTGCAAATCAGTTAAAACACCGCTCGTGACAAATGAAAAGCTATTGAAGGAAAATGGAGCAAGTAAGGCTGACGCCTCACTCTACATAAGTTTAATTGGCAGTCTACTATATCTCACTGCTACACGACCTGACATTATGTACGCAACAAGCCTATTGTCACGATTTATGCAGAATCCAAGTCAGATTCACTTTGGAGCTGCCAAAAGAATTCTACGATATTTACAAGGAACTACGGATTATGGCATTTGTTATCAACCAAGAGCAATGGCCAAGCTTATCGGATATACAGATAGCGATTGGGCAGGATCTACTGATGATAGAAGAAGCACTACTGGGTATGCATTCACTCTAGGTTCTGGAATATTCTCATGGGCATCTAAAAAACAAGACTCCGTAGCACTATCGACTGCAGAAGTTGAATACGTCGCCGCTGCTACAACTACCAGTCAAGCAATATGGCTTCGGAGAATCCTAAAAGACATTGGCGAACAAACGGAATCGACTACAATATTTTGCGACAACAAGTCTGCGATCGCTATATCCAAGAATCCTGTCTTTCATGGAAGAACTAAACATATCGACGTCAAATATCACTTCATACGAGAAGTGCAGAATAATGGAGAGATCGAAATCAAATATTGCAAGACTGAAGACCAAGTCGCGGATATATTCACTAAAGCACTATCGCCACCAAGGTTGGAGGCCCTGCGAAGCATGCTTGGAGTTACGCGAAATTGGATTAAGGAGGAGTTTTAAAATGTTAATCCAATTTCTAAAATAGAAATGTCTAGCTAGAATTTTTATAGTCTAGAATTGTGTAGAAAAAGAAAATTCTAGACAAATCTTTATGTAGAAAAATCTAGGTCTCATAGGCATAGGAAAAAAAGAAGAAGAAGAAAAAGAGGAGCCTAGAATTCTCCAAAATGCCGGTGGTAGTGCCTTATAAATAGGGGCAAGGGGACGTGCGTTTGGTGTAGCCAACCAGAAGTCAAAAAAGCCTCTTGTACACCTCTTGAAATAATAAAAAAAAACTAACATTTTCCTTGAGCCTTCTACACCCTTTGCCATACACTCACATTTCTTGCCTTTTTTTTATTCGCCCATACACCAAACCACTCACCAAATTCCAATTTACGCTTCCGCAAAAACTAACAATTGACATCCCAAACTGAGTATCTTTGCAATGTCCATCTGCGAATTGATGAACATTGCTTTCATGAGTCGACGCTCCCTGAGATTCTTCTTGAAAAATTTCATCATCTTTAGAGTCTGAGAGATCCGGAGCAATGGTTCTTGAAATATTTCATCATCTTCTATAAATACGCAGATGGTGCAACGATTGGAGTTTCTTCTCATTTTGGTTCCACCTGCACTTCTTCTAGTGTTAGGGTATAGAAATGTCGATTCTACCAGTTTTGCCGGCCTGACAACTTATTTCCCCTGCTTGATATGAGTCTTGCTGATAGAAGCAACTAGGCTATCACAATAGTCTTGCTTAAAAACTAGATCACACCAATAGTTCTTAAAAGTCATTCTCATGCTGCAAATCCTTTTATACAAGCCTCCCTTTGGAGTAACAAGTCTTTGCCTCAATCTTTTTCCAAGTAGCTCACGCTATTTAGATTAACATGGCATTCCCAGACTCTTTGAATTCTATAGAGATCTCCAGTTTCAGAATGTAAAGCACAGAAGGGAGCCATGTCAACAACTTCAGCTGTAACAAGAAGAGCTCATCCAAGAGTGGCATATCTTACACTGCATGTACCTATCTAGGCTTTTTCGCAAAGACTCAATATATTTTTGCATTTCATAATGTAAGGGCGTGCATGACAACTTTTTTAAAGTAGAATTTTTGCTCTAGATGTACTTCTAGAGTAAAAATTCATTGGTAAAGCAACTTCTGGAGCAGAAATTCGTTTGGTTATGCAACTTTGGTTTTCAAATTTTGGAGCATTTTTTTTTTGTTCCAGAAGTAGTTTTGAAGTAACTTGAAGAAGTAAAAGAAATTTACTTCCTTTCAAAATTTAAAATTAGAAAGAGACTATTCATCGTCGCTAGTCTCCTCAAGATGATAAATGAAAAATAAAGAACTATTTTTAAATAAAATAAAAGTAGTTAAAATAATCAAAATAATTTGGTTAGCAATATGTTAGCAATATCCTTTTTGAATGAATTATAAGAAATAAATGTTGCATGATTTGGTTACATGGCATCCCATGAAGACACAATCATGGCAAAGTAGATTGAGTAATTGACCCAATTACTTGTAACTCAATCATTGGATCATTGGAGCCTTCGGCTTTGATGTTTATGGCACTTGAAGAACTGTTTCATTTCATTCTATGTATTTGATGTATTAGGAGTTTATTTCAATTTTTGCGAGTTTATAATGTCTAATATGACATTAGTCAACGGAGGAATCAGTTCATACTTCATCGTCCCATTCGCGAAGGACAGACAAGTTCGAGGATTGATTGTGGACCTACTGGATTCGTGGTCTGTTACACACTAGCTTACACATTACCTGTCCACGTGTTCCAGTGCTCTTTTTTTTTCCAATTAATTTTCTTCTGCTTATTTGTTTTTCCGTGACCATATCTCTTTGCTTTTTTGCCCCGATTTTTAAGATATTAATTCAGGATTCGACGCTTGCTGCGGCCCCCGGCGGGGGGTTGGGGAACAGGACCTCCGTAATTCTGATGAAGCAGGAACCTCCCGAGCTATCTACACATCAATGCTGATGATGTGGTTTGGATGATATTCGAAGCGGTTGACCAGCCATTTAAAAACATCATGTAAAAATTCGGTCGAGATTCAATTTGGTGGGATGAATGAAAAATCTAGCCGATTTTTGTAGAGTGATACAAAGGTTATGGATACAACATCAAAATGATCACAACACAACCTTCGGATTTGCATTTGCACCGCAAATCCCAAGGTTTTGCTTGGAGGACGGTGTTACCTTCCAACAACTCTCATGTACTCTGAGAGATAAAAGAGAGATTTCAGCTGTGTTCGACTGATTTCCAAGAGTCATGTCCACTTCATCAGGGCCATCGTCCCCTCTAGTTTTGCTCATACTTGTAATGCGACGATCGCACAGAAGGGATTACAAAGACAGTGGACCAAATTGGTGATCCATTTTTTAAGAAGTCTCTAGTCTAAATAATTAGCATGGGCCAGTTTCTCTGCCGAAGCGACATGACAGGCATATATGCTTCAACAGTATTGGCAGTAATTTGTGTGTCAAATTTTAGTTGGCATCGACATGTCAATGGAACTTCCTTTTCAGTGGAAGGATGGGTAGATCTTTATAGATAAAAACCAGTTGTACTAACAGAGAGTTTCCAAACTTAAGTAAGGTCCCTCAACTTTGAACAACACTTGATTTCAAGACCAGATCAGCTTGAGAGGAATCAGCACATAAAACACAAAGCTCTAAGCAAAAGGACTCTTATCAACCTTCCACATGGACTAAGACCTGCTTCAATGTGATGAATAGACTTGGAAGTCCTGTTTCGCACAGATAAGAACACTTTGAGAACTCTCTCATACAATAATTGGCAAAAGTACACTTTTAGTGCCAAAAGTTATGTATGGAGATCACTTTAGTGCCAAAAGTTTCAAATGGACACTTTTAGTGCCAACTTTTTTAAAAAACGATCACTTTTAGTGCCAACTTCTTTTAAAAAGATCACTTTTAGTGCTAGAGCTGACGTGGCTCGCCAAAAATTCGACACGTGTTATTTTTATTATTTTTAAGCTGACGTGGCACATCAGAGTTGGCACTAAAAGTGATCATTTTTAAAAGAAGTTGGCACTAAAAGTGTTTGTTTTTAAAAAAAGTTGGCACTAAAAGTGTCCGTTTGAAACTTTTGGCACTAAAGTGATCGTTTTTTAAAAAAAATTGTCACTAAAAGTGTCCGTTTGAAACTTTTGATACTAAAGTGATCTCCGTACACAACTTTTGGTACTAAAAATGTACTTATGCCTACAATAATTACATAGAATGCGAATGTATTAGGACATATAATTCACAACACTCACCTTGAAGTTGACATAATCATGAACAGTGGGATCAAAACCAAATGAAGAGAAATCCGAGATAGCTTCCTCTTTCGGCTTACCCAGTGGACCGGAATTCGTTGTTCTTATACGTTATAGAGCAAGAGACCATTGCCACCTAAGAGAAGTCCACTGTTTCGATTTTACTGTTCCAACCGAGATGGTATTTTCCCAGGAAGCGAAGAAATTGCAGGCAGAGCAATTCAAGCCTTTTCCGCAAGTCGCTCTCGAGCCCTTTGAGCGAAACCATGCTTGTGTCGTCGGGGGCTACTACATACAAAAGAAACAGAGAGCTGCTCCTGCATTATAAAAGAAAGTCCCAGGCCGTCTTAGTTGTTCAATCTCTTATATTTTAGCCTATCGCGATGCAATTGAATGTCACTCTTTATGTATTTCCTTCTTAGATTGGAACTCCAATCTATTCAAGGTTTTTGGTAGGCTCTTGTAATGGACCATTATTCTGAAATGAGTTCGAAAAATTTCCACCTTGAGGTAGGTAATTCAGTTGATGTTTTTCAAGGATTGCAAAGACGGGATGGATCAACCATCATCAAATTTAAAAAGCTACTTGCAGTTTTTGCAACTATTGGGCTCAAACCTGAGTTACATTGGATTACAGACATGATTGAACTCTCATTATAAGTCGTACACAAAAAAGGATGATATGATTTGCTTCTCAAATTCCTGCTCTGCCCCATGGAAGAATCATACATGCAAAGGCTTGCGGGAGGAGGGATGCATCGAGGCACCATCAGATTTTAAAAGCTAGCTGCACTTCTTGCAGCAATTGGGCTCACACCTGTGTTATATTGGATTACAGACAAGATTGAACTCTCATTATATGTTGTCGCCGGGACCGGAGAACCTTTGGCTTCTCTGGGTCTCCTACACTAACACAGCATGCGTCCGCTCTTACTAGGGCAAAGCATGGATGAAGAAAACTATTGAAATTGCAGAAACTGACTCCAAGCATTCCTGAGTTCATATAACCTGCAAGAGACATGTAGATTCATTTATTTTTCTGTTAAAAGCATACTCTTATTAAAGCTACATAAATGTCCTAAATCCATCGCAATTTGATGCAATTGCGAATGCATACGCTGAACATAATTAAGGGATGGAGGATTATGATTAGCCTGTCGACTGCTTTGATCACGAGAATTTCCTCATGCTGCCCTTAGAGTTCTAACGATGGTTCTATAGGATGAATTCTCCATTCCTGTAATGTGCATTCATGTGATTCAGTTGGCAATTCATGCCTTTTTTTAATCACACAAAACCAGAAAATTGAGGAACCATGTGTGCAATATTGAATTCATTCACACAAGCAGGCACATGAATGCAACGCTATCGGTGCATATATAGTAATGATCCGATGGTCCAAAGGAAAATAAAAAGCAAAGGTTATATGTTACCTATCCTTGTAAACCAGCCGCATGAAGTTTATCCTTGATAAAATGTAGCTGAGCTGTGACTTCCGCAATGTTCATCCGCTCTCTACGTGCTTCGACTGAGCAGGCGACTCCAATTCCATAGACCATCTCCAAGCATTCCCGAGCTGCAGCATCTCTACCGGTGCCTATTTGGCTCTCCATCTCTTGAAGTAGAAGAGGATCGGTAATCTTTAGGAAATGTCCAGGCAAGGCTTCTTTGACGAAGTTATGAAGGTTTAAATTTTCTTTGAACATTTCGTTTGTTGGACTCATACCCGTAAACATCTCAAGCAAGAGAATGCCATAACTATAAATATCGCCTTCTCTTGAAACCACGCTTTCTGTTCCATATTCTGCACTTCATTCGAATTTTCAAATAAAAGATAAGCAGTAGCAGTGCAAGTAGTTGAGGCAGAAGGAAATAGTGTGCACACACTGCATTTTTACTAAATGTAATGCGTTCGCAGGATATAGGAGAGGAGACTCACCTGGAGCAGCATAGCCGACAGTTCCTCTTACACCAGCTGAGCTCATTTTTGCTTTAGCGTCATTCGTGGATTCAATCATGACCTTCGCCAAACCAAAGTCTCCAACATGTCCAACCATTTCGGCATCGAGGAGGACATTGCTTGGCTTCAGATCACAATGTATAACAGGGCTTTGCAAGTGGTTGTGGAGATAATCTAATGCTGAAGCAACATCGACGGAAATATTTATCCTCTGGATGAGACTCAACTTTTCTACATTCCCACCTAGATGAGCTGATGATGGTCTTGGATGAAGCCAATCTTCTAGACTTCCATTGACCATGAACTCATAAACCAAGGCCTTAAACTCATTGCCCTTATAATCAATGCCTGAGCATACTGTGAGGACTTTCAAAAGATTACGGTGTCGGACGTTCTTTAAAGCCTCGCACTCGGATAAGAAGCTCTTCACAGCTCCATGAATCATCAAACTAAGTACTTTCACAGCAATAACAGTTCCATTCTCATCGAGGACTCCCTTGTAAACAGATCCAAAACCACCGACCCCAATCAAGTTATTTGAAGAAAACCCATTGGTTGCTTTAAGGAGCATTCTATAAGATAGATTCAGTGACGAATCATCTTTAGAACTTGAAGTTCGTTCTGTTCTTTTCTTCTTCCACCAACGAAAGTACATAAGAGCAAGGACAAGAATAAGAGCTACTCCTGAAACACTGAAGAAAATCGAGATGGCGAGCTTCCATTTAGGGATTAGTCTCCGACCGAAGTTTCTAGAGCTGCATTTCCGAAGATGAAATTCGGGCATTCCTGCACAAAGCTTGTCATTTCCGGAGACAAAAGTAGCAGTCACATTACTAAAGATTCCTTTAGTGGGTAATGCACCTTCAAAATTATTGTACGATAGATTCAGGATCCCCAGTAAGTGAAGTCCCTCGAAAAACTTTGGAATCTGACCAGATAAATTGTTGTGTGAAAGATCTAGCTCCTTGACATTCCTCAACATACTAAGAGATGAAGGAATGGAGCCTCGAAAAAAGTTCTCCTGCATTTTGAGCACTTCCAATCCAACACAACTGCCAAGACTGGCCGGAATGTCACCTTCCAACATGTTTCCAGAGACATCCAATTGAGCCAAAAGATTCAATTTCCCAACTTCCTTAGGTAGGACACCGGTGAGATGGTTCTGAGACAAGTTCAGAAGTATAGACAATGATGATAGACCTATGAACTCCGGCGGTATAGTACCGTTCAAGTTGTTACTAGAAAGATCAAGCTCCACCAAGCTTCGGCACTCCGATAGACGTGAAGGAATGTAGCCATAAAAATAATTGTGATTGAGATAGAGCCGTGCCAGCTTTGCTAGGTTTCCTAATGAAGAAGGAATTGCTCCGAAAAACTTGTTATACGATAAATTTAGGCTCACTAGGTTAAGAAGATTTCCCAAACTCGAGGGGACCGTACCTGAAAATCCGTTCCGGTACAACAACAATCTTTGCAAGTTGATGAGATTTCCTACTACTCGGGGAATCGTGCCAAACAGTAGATTCTGGTTCAGCCACAATTGCGTGAGAGTCACGGACAAATTACCGATGCACTCGGGCAACGTCCCGCCAAACCTGTTGTCTTCTGTGGTCAACTCCTTTAGGTTGGTGATGTTAGTCAACGAGCAAAGGAAGCTCAAATCATCACTCCCTCCACTTCCCAGATAATTAGAACCAACTTTCCATACTCGGAGCTTGTTCAGGCGGCCCAAAGGAGGCACATTCCCCGAGAGTTCGTTCACATTGGCTTGTAGCAACTCTAAAGTGGTTGCATTAGATATTGACCAAGGAATCGCTCCAGTGAATCGGTTTGCGGAAATGCCGAAAGTCTGAATGTTTGGAAGAGTGAAACCTATATTAGCGGGAAGAGTCCCTTCTATTTGGTTTCCACTGATGTCGAACACCGTCACAGAAGAAAGATTGAAGATCGATGGAGGAACCGTGCCAGACAACCTATTTAGTCCTACAGCAAGCCCTTTGAGTTTGGTCAGTTTTCCAAGAGCTGAGGGTATCTTCCCACTTAATTCATTCACACCGAGACTGAGAATCTCTAACGACGACACGTTTCCAATGGATGAAGGAACAGTTCCGGTTAGATAGTTATTAGGTAAATTGAGATACTGAAGCTCCAGCAAAGAACCAAGTTCGATGGGAATTACTCCGACCAGCAGGTTGAGTCCTAGGCGGAGCCGTGTAAGGCGAGCGCAACCCGACAGGTTTTTCGGGATTTCGCCTTCCGGTGTGTTGATGAATAATTGCAAGACACGTAACCTGTGCAAATGGCCGACTTGTTGCGGGATTTTGTCGTGGAAACTATTGTTGCTTAGCATCAAGATTCCCAAGAAGCTCAAGTTTCCAATGTGAGGGGAGATGGATCCCGAAAGCTCCAGGTCTTGTAGATCTAGTCCCGTCACTCTGTGGTGCAGGCGACCGCACCTGACACCATACCACCAACAGTGGTCGGTTGTATGGTTCCACGAACTCAGCGCCCCGTAAGGATCCTCGGTTATCATGCTCTTGAAGGCAAGCAATGCGAGCTTGTCTGTGATGTTATTAAGTGAAGAGACCAAGCTAATGAACGGCAAGAGCACTACTACACATGTGAAAATAGACGACATGGCGATGAGAACTCGAGGAAAGGCAAGTTGAGAGGCTCCACAGCGCTTGACGAGAAATCTTAAGTCATACCTGAAGAATGTAAGGAAGTTGAACAACAGGAATTTTCAGGACCATGAAACAGGGTTGAAATTTGTATGGACAAGCTTCGATGGAGAAGATATTTATTTAAGAGCACTTTGAAGTCAAATCTCAGCTGTGCACGCCAAGTTGATTAACTGAAGAGACAAGGCTAATGCACGTCAAAAACATTACACACGTGAAAAAGAGACAACATGACCACGTGAACTTGAGAAAAGGCAAGTTGAGTGGCTCCGTAGTACTTGTAGTGAAATCTTGAAGAATGTAAGGAAGCCGAAGAAGAGGAATTTTCAGGAGCATAAACAAGCTTTGTTGCAATTTGCATATACATGCTTCGATGGAGAATATATTTGTCTAGGATGTCTTCGTGAGTCAAGTCTCAGCCGTGCACGCCAAGTTCATGAGACAACCGGCTGCATATAACACTGCAAATGTTCCGGGATAAAAGGAAAGAAAAAGAGGAACTCTTTTTGAAAATGTATTAAAAGAGGTGCCCATTTTTAATTTTGAAGAATTACATAATACTCTCTTATGTAATGATCTCACCTGATCCCATTCATATGGATAATGACGGAGTTAAGATAAAACTATGGTAAAATTAATTGATTAGATCATAGGAATTCAGTACTTAGAACTCTAATGATTTTTCAATGTACAGAAGGTAGAATTGGAATTTTCATATTAGATGTCTTTAGGGTAAAATTTAGACATTCAAAATTTAAATATCTGAAAGTAGGTTGATTCTTCATGCTCTTATCGTGGTAAGGATAATAATGGGAAATGATGAAAAGTAGCTTGAACTGATCCGAAGCACCCATGAAGGAGTGAGGAGGGGCCTTTTGAGCCTAAAAGATGCAAAAAGATTGGCCTAAACGATCCACTATTGTCATTGACGTCGGCCCTGATCGTGAGAGAGTTCTCTATTTTCTCGTGATTTTAGATTCGAGCCTTTTTTAGCATTTCGGAAGTAAAATCTCGAATACATCCAGTCGATATTGGAGAGAGCATTCCAAAAGTAAAATCCTAAATGGACCGGGACGATGTGGAGGAACGCACACTTAAGATCGCTCGAAAAGTGAACCCACTTAGGTGTTCAAAATCTGATCCGGACATCTCCTTACCTACTTAGTTGGAGAGCACGTCTACTCGACTCTTATTCAATTATCGTGGAATTAGTGGAATTGCCTGCCAGATTTCGAACGTGTTCTTTTTTAGAACGTTGAGGTAATTTGCATATACATGCTTCGATGGAGAACATATTTGTTCAGGAGGTCTTTTGTAAGTCAAATCTTAGCCAGGCACACCAAGTTGATGAGGGAACCGGCTCCATGTAACACGGCAAAAAAAAAAAAAACAACTCTTTAACTTTTCAAAAGAAACCTTTTTGAAAAGGTCTTTAATAAAGGCACACTTTTTAATTTTGAAGAATTACAGAGGATCCTCCTCTTATGTAACGAGCTCACTTGATCTGATCCATTTAAAAGATGGCGGAGTTGAGATAAAAATATAGTGCATTTAATTGATTAGAGCATAGGAAATTATAAACATGATTAAGTTTTTGTTTTAAGGTGGATTATCAATTTTTGCCAATTTAAATACAAATGGCGCAATATATCGGTCTTTATAATCCACTAAAATTGAAAACTTCCGGTACGTTTGTGGACAAAAATTATCTCCCTAGGGGCCGATACGTACAAAGAAGATGATCCACCAATATTTTAACCGACGTTTATATCATTCCCCTACACATGATGTGTAAATTTTCTCTTCCTATAGTGGTAGCCCTCGCTGTGCACAAATCCTATTCTCCGAAGTGATTATCAGATAAAGAACAGAAACTTAAGACATCTCCCATCGTAACCAATAAAACTAATAATGCAGGAAGATGGAGATAGGAACTCTCCACAGGATAGCCAATACAATATTAGCCGGGGAAGATCTAATATTTTTATGGAGTGACGCAGTTTTTCTAACAATTTTATGCACCTTAGCTAGAATAAGATGGATATCATTTGATTAGTTTTGGGAACGTATGTATTTGCGCTCCATCCAAATGCAATATAGTGTTGCTAAGAATGATACCTCGAGGAGTTTTGCTGCTAATGTTGGGATTCAAGTAACATGTATAGGCAAATAAAACTTATATATAATACGCGGCGGAAATAAAAATACCCTTACATGTATCTCTAGAAACATAGTTCGTGCGTTTCAATCGAAAATCATATTAACGAAGAGAGTTAAACAAGTTACCTCTTGAAGCGTGCTTGAAAAACAAGATGGTTGAGATGTTCTTCGATACGAGCCCCACAAGTGTCGGACTTCTAGTTCAGACACACCACCAATCACAATGTCGAACGAAAGAACAAACTAGTGAGAATCACTCCTTTATTTGTGCTAGCATTATTGTGGAATCGATTCTCCGAACTCTCAAAAATTTTGGTCTGCCGTAAGAGTAAAAGTGAGAGTATTTTCTTCTCTCTCGGACTTCTTCGCACCCTCTTGCGAGAGAAATCTGACTCTTATATATACCCACTAGAATGCCGCGCACACAAAGAGCGTAAGAACGATTTTTTCTACGCTCGTGATGCACGAAGAGACATTCTGGTTGCACGGCACACACGATCTGATCGTGAGTGCAACGTGCACCACGTCCCACGGCCAACAACTAATTGTTGCCAGTGCGAGACGTGCACAGGGCCAGCAAAAGTTGCTGGCCGTGTGCTACGTGCACTCTTTTTTTAATATGCAATTTCGGACACATCAATATGTGTCGGTTTAGGATGTGTGTGCGCATCATATGCACGAAGTCCATGACCAAAAATAAGAATTATATTAAATCATATTTAATCTAATTTCAGTCTGACTAATTTAATAGTCATTATTGCAAACATGTTTGCAATATTGTCTTTCTGTTCACCATCGTCATATATTGATTAAGGTGTGTAACATCTCTAGGTTCATTACTGAGTTGATAGTAAGACATGTACTAACACATTAGTACTTCCAAGAGAATTAATTGTCCCGATCAACATCTAGGTCTTGTGACATCTAGCAATATGTCATGATTACCTAGATAGTGTGAATTCTTTAAGAACATAATGAATCTGTCAGCTTTGGCTATAATGTAATTCAATCTCTCTGTTTTACTATATCTCGATAGAATAAAAGCCATGGAATATTTGTCAAACCATCAATTCAATCATATGTACAAATCCAATTCGACATGAACATTTCATTCTCGATTACAACCCCAGCTGAGGATTTCAATGCATTGTCATAATTAGATCACATAGGATATCATACGTTGTATGTGACAATGAGGCAGATTCCATCTTGCGCACACATGTAATTTCGTTTGTGCGTGAACTATGACCATCAAGTACAGAGACGGATCGACAAACCGTTAATATGCATCCTCGTGAACCACAGCCATCCAACACACAAGTCAACATTGTACCTTAGGTCTAAGGATTATTTACATAAGACCAAAGCATGAACGATTAGACATTGACCACGTAAAAAGCTTTCATGTCGCTAATTGTTCAATGCGTTTGTATGTTACAAGCACTTGTGTTCTAACTCGAATATCGCAATGCTCAATGACTTGTGACTCGTCATTCTCTTAAGCTCCATGTTAAAAAGCACAATGGAAGACCGCAAAACCTATCTTTCCAATCCGACTGTTCTGTTTTCACATTGGGTTGGTCTTAAAAGGGGAAAAGCTTTCACTTTGTCGTTCCGCGTTGGATTCCGTTACTTTAACTTTGGTTCTTAGAAAAAGGGCGGAATGCTTAGTCCAAGGGTGCATATTCCCACAGCGGCCATTCCGTTGAACGAAATATTAACAAAATAATTTTACACAACTATTTGGAGTGCGATCTTTTTTTTTTACACATTATAATATTTTAAGACTTTCATTTCAATCCAAAATCTTCCCGACTCTACAAAATATATCATAAAATCTTCTCCTCACCGGCCATCATTCTTGACTGGCGACCGGCAGAAAACAGTAATTGTAAAATGAGAAAAACATGAAAAAAAGAAATAGAAAAAATAAAAAAGATAAAAGATAAACAATTAAAAATTTTAAAATTTTGATTTTTTAAGAACATAAAAATGAAAAAAAAATGGAAAAAAAATTATTGAATGAAGTAGATGGAGGAAAACTAAGTCCAATTTCCCATTTCAAACAACAGAAAATATTTTCCTAGTCTTTTTCATATTTCAACCAAACACCGAAAAAAATATCAGAGTTTTCCTCCCTCTAGTGTAGTTTATGACGCAACACAATGTTAGGATTAGTCAACAATCGCGCGGGGTGTTTTCTTATTAGGTCATGTGGTTAAAAAGTGCCAAAAATATCACCATAATTTAGGTTAAATACCATAGTTACTTATAACAAAACTATCCAAGAAATGAAGAAAAACGACGACATAGTAAACCCATTAATCAATTACGAAGTCATCCTTTTAAATCAACTCGTATTCTACTATTAACAAAAATAAAATCCAACTGTCGTCATATGGACTAAATGTTCCGTATATTACCTAATATATCCATCAAAGAATATTAAAGTACTTTGAAAAATTAGAGGATTTTATATTTTACATCAAAGCACTTGACAATTCTTAGCTATGTTTTAGCCCCAAACAATAGGATTTTTAGCAGTAGGAACATGATTAGACAATTCATGCAAACTCAATAATTTGATTAGACAAGTTAAAAAATTAAACACTTGTTAAAAATCATGTTGAGTTAGTGAGATCCATAGGCCTTAAATAGTTAAACCGATGAGGTCTCAGGTTTGAATTTTTTCGATCGCGTTTTGGAGGGACTTAACCGGTGGCACTGGTGCTTATACACTCACCACTCAGAGGAATAGTCCATTGCACGTGAGAAATTTCAATTACCGAAAGAAAAAAAAAATGAAAAATCATTTTCACTTACATAAATTCGACATTTTTTACTTTTCCAATTATAAAGCGTGTCACTTTGCCGGGCCCAACAAGCAGTAGTTTTCCACCAAAAGAAGACTTATTGACTGCCAAGTCAATGGTCAATGACTGACCTTGATTTGGTATGTCTCTTTTCTCTTGGCCACTTTAGCAAATGCACGGAAACATGGGCTTTGAAAGGTCCTAAAAGGCACAATCGAGGACTGTAAAGCCTATCTTTCCAACCCAACTATTATGTTTTCACATTGGGTTCGTCTTAAAAGTGGAAAAGCTTTAACTTTGTCATTCCGCGTTGGATTCCGTTACTTTAACTTTGTTTCTTACAAAAAAGGGTGGAATGCTTAGTCTAAAAGTGCATATTCCCACAACGGACATTCCGTTGCTCAAAGAAATATTAACAAAATAATTTTACACAACTATTTGGAGTGTAATCTTGTTTTTTTTTTCTTTTCACACATTATAATATTTTAAGACTTTCATTTCAATCCAAAATCTTTCCGACTCTACAAAAGAAATCATCAAATCTTCTCCTCACCAGCCATCGTTCTTGACCGGCGACGGCAGAAAACAATAATTGTAAAATGAGGAAAACATGAAAAATTTAAAAAAAAAAAGAAATAGAAAAGAGAAAAAATAAAAAAATATAGACAATTTAAAATATTAAAATTTTGAATTTTTAAGAACATAAAAAATGAAAAAAATGGAAAAACAAAAAATTATTGAATGAAGTACACGGAGGAAAATTAAGTTCAATTTCCCATATCAAACAACAGAAAATATTTTCTTAGTCTTTTTTATATTTCAACCAAACAACAGAAAATATAATCATTTTCTTGGACATTGACTTCCCAGATTTTTTTTGTTTTTTCAAAAATGACTCATTTTTTAGGAAACAAGCAGAGAATTGATGTTCCCAATAGCTATTCTGCATCCAAATTGCTACTCGTACTACGCATTTTTTGCTGAGAAAATATCAAAAGCCACCATTACCTTTTCCACTATTACCAATTAACATCATTTTTTTGTACTTTACCAGATTCCCTCCTAAATTTTTCATTGTGGATGCCAATTTGCATGTCACACTAGTCAACGAGCTCGACGTGGGCGTTGGGCTGCAAAAAAAGAGAGGGAGAGAAAGAAAGATAGCCAGGGCACAAAAAGCGAAAACCAGGTCGGAGGGAAGGCGTGGCCAATAGAGGCAGTGGGAGGGATGATGGAGCCAATAAGGCGATAACCATTGGCAGTGTCCACAGGTTGCAAGGCGGCATCCGGCGGTAGCGGGTGGTTGAGAGTGTTAGGATGCATGTGTGAGTTGTGTTAGAGAAGTCCCACATAGGAGAATTGATGTGGTACTGAGCATTATACCCAAGTTGGCTCATAACTCATTAGCTTAAGCTTTTGAGTGAAGCTGCGTGCTCTCAACAAATGGTATCAGAGCCGATGGTTGATTGGTGGGCCTCCGATTTCCTCCGGCGAATATCTCAAGAAGGAATCTGATGCCAACGCGATTTCCGGGCTGGTGGACGCTGTGGTGTAGCAGTGCGGGCCCGATGGGCGTTGATGGAGATTTAGATTGAGATGGAGTCAACACAGTTTCCAGGCCGGTAGACGTTGTGGTGCAACAACGGGCCCGATGGGCATTGATGAAGATTCAAGTTGAGATATGTTGGTGCAAAAAGATACTTGGATTAAGGGGGAGCAGTTTCACATAAGAAAATTGATGCGGTACTGAGCAGTTAATATACCCAAGTTGGCCCATAACTCATTGGCTTAAGCTTTTGAATGAAGGTGGGTCCAACTGGATATATTGACGAGCTCGCACTTAGGCTCCCTTTTGGCGATCTCCTCGACTGAAAGCATTGGACTTCCGCTGCGTGCTCTCAATAGAGAGCGTTAAGCTTTGTGGGTTGGGGACTGGCACCTTTTTTTTTTGGAAAAGATAAGATTTATATTGATTTTAACCAATGCGCGAATATACAAGGGCGAAACCTGACACCAACAACGAGAACTTGTACTCATGGTGACACTAGCCAATGTCACAAAGAGTGCAAGGGTGTCATGGGTTCAAAAGAAGGGTATAGGCCCTAGACAACATAAAGAAAATGGCCAAACATGCGGCCAAAAGGCTAAAAACAGAACGGCCCCAAGGACGAACCTCCAATCACAAAAAAAAAGTGCTTGGTTTTTTTATAAAAGAGATATGGGAGCCAAGTGATATTTTTGAAAATGTATATGCTTACTAGAAGTTCTAAAACTTATCACGAAAGTGCACTTTTAATTCATAAAAAAGGTGCAATCCAGTCCTACAATTTGTCAAATTGGTGTAATTAAGTCCTTTCATTAACTTCATTTTAATTTCACTAACGAAAAATATTGACGTGGCTTTTTAATTGTTTTTTCTTTTTCCTACATGGCGATAACGCGGCTAAAATGAAGTCATTTTAGCCCAATCTAATTTTTAATATATTTTATTTAAATTAATTTAAAAATAAAGTAAAATTAGAAAAATAGAATAGAACTAGCAGCCCTCGCCCCACTCTTGTTGTAGGTTTTGCTTTTATAATATATATATATATATATATATATATATATAAATTGAATGATTATTTTTAAATTAATTTGAGTAATAATTATATTAAAAATCCAATTTGGGCCAAAATGACATTATTTTAGCCACGTCATCATCACTAGGAGAGAGAAAATATTTAAAAAAAAGCCATGTCAGCTCATGTGTTACCGTTAGATTTTGAGATGCGATTCTCCCTACTTTATAATTATCCGGAAGCAGAAATAAGTCTTGGTAGAACAAAGAACAACTAACTATTTGGCGTTTTACTTTGTTAATACTGTCTTTGCTACTTGTAAGTTTCAGATTGCCTACATTATGCTTTAAGTGCCTAGTTGAGTTTAGGATTAGCTTATTGAGATTTATCTCACCCCGTCGTGGGACCCATTTTTTCATACCCCAATCCTCAACCCCGATCATTATGTTGCGCCATTTTAGAGTTCCAAAGGAATTTGAGACCTGGGAGAACCCGATGGTGGACTTGAAGATGAAGAATCCTGAACCAAAGTCGATGGATGTCGATAAACCAGATGCGTAGAGTTAGTCGTACCCTTTCCTTTCGGATGCTCCCCTGAGATAGGTAGTTTGGGATTTAGAAACGACCCCGTTATGTTTTGTGTACGAAGTCAAGTGTTGTAAACTGATTGTGTTATAATGGTATGGTATGCACTCTAAGTCATCTTGTCGAAGTTTGTGTATGGAGTTTATTTATCGCTTCCGCATGTGTAATTCATTCCGCGAGTGTATATCGGAGGCGTACTGATCCCGGGGGATAATCGCGATGAAAGTCTAGAAGGGGTTCTCGCGTGCTCGAAGAGGACGCAGGGCGTGACATCCCCGTTTAAGTGGTATCAGAGCGATGTCAGCTCAATCCAACATGATTAAGGTTTGGAGTGATAAGGAGTGATGACTTAGGGACAATTAGATAGTGAGACCTTTAGGATTAAGCATTGATAACTGAATTTTAAGGACTGTAGGCTTGAACTCGTGTACATTTCGATTGTTCTAGAATTGATTTGATTGATATCTTGGGTGGTGATTTTATTGAGGTTCACAAGGAAGCAATCAGAAATTGAGGGGCCATGAGCATGGATCTAAGGTTGTGGATGTGCTTGAGGTTAATAGGGAGTTGCTCATGAGTAGAGGGTCGATTGGATTATGTGATCGTGATTGTAGCCTTGAGGTATATGGCTAAACCTAGGGAAAAATCGATTTGTGAGACGGCCATTTGTGGAATTAGAAGTCCTCTATGGATAAGAATTGATCGGGAGAACGACTGCGATGTGACGAGCAATGAGTACGATCATGCACTGCATGTGTTTATGGCGTCAAAATAAAAGTTGAGAAATGTGCATGCATGAGCATATCATTATCGGACTTGATAAACCATCGCTTGGTATGGGATAAGCTGATGGGATACCTATAAACCATAATGAAGCATGTTATGGGACGTGTGGAACGGGACTCTCCTCGTAGGTGTATGACTTGGGACAACCTGCAAAGACCAAGTCTGATGAGGGCGGGGAGTGTACGCTGGGACATAGAAGTTCGGACAAGGAGCGGCTCCTGGCAGGCTTCTAAGACAGAAAGGGAGGCAAAAATGACCTAAACCATACATTGAAAGGGATGGGTCTAGGTATCGGGCTAAGTCTCATTCTTTTATCAAAAGATTTATTGCATTAAAGCTAATCCTCAAGATGAAATTTCAAACATTGCGTAGCATTTGATATGGCGCATGTGAATAACACTATTGGTTTGCATCGCCGTAGGCGATTAGAGGTCCTAGAGCTTCATACTTGGAACTAAGCGTTGTTTACTGAGCGTTTGGTTGGATAGCTGATTGTGGTTGTGCTAACGGGCAGATGCATCTAGGTTTGAGGTACGAATGAGAACTTCTTGATATATGTCTCTAATTGCTTGAATTAGATTGGCTCACTTGGCGTCAAGTTGTTGTTTGGCTACGGCTTGTTTAAGAAACTAAAAAGCATGTTGTAATTTTGCTAAGTCGCAAGTTCGGCAGGACTTAAGGTACGAGGAAATATCTCATTAAATTGATGCCATGAGTGTTTGCTTGATGTTTGCATAGTTCAGACTTGTTTGATGATTGACTCCTGGCTGAGTGTTGCTTGTAATTGCTTGGTAATTAGTAGCTGGCTTATGGTTACCGTTGTGGTGAGCAGTTTAGGACTGCTAGGCTTGAGTAGATGGCTTAGGTCCTTGAATCCCTTGGTGGAACCGTAGTGGCTCTTGTGATGTTAGAGCCTAGTGAGAACGAGCAATCGAAATAAAGGTGTCAGAGGAACACCTAACTCCATACCACAAGTTGTGGGAGATTCAAGAGTTGATAAGGTCGAGAGAACCTTAAAAGAAATTGAGGATTGGATGAGTAGGTAGGCTCGAGATTGGATTGCCTTCGTCTAGTTGATCAATGAGAAATATATTACTAAGGTTGCTAAGTAGCAAGAGTTGGTGGAACCCCTGAAGTTTGTGAGAATCAGAGAAAGATCTGCCATTGTGGGGTAGAGTTCTCGAGACTGCCCAAGCATGCATCAAAGATGGTTAGGAACCCGTTGGATAAAGACAAGGAGGTGCAAGAATGAATCGAAGTTCGAAGCATCGTGGTGAATTAGTATCCTTGAATATGAAGTGTTATGATGAACTTCACCTCGAAGGGCTAAATGACTGGAGAAACTATGAGTAAAGAGGGTTTCTACTCATTAGACGTAGAAAGTACCTATAAGGAATAATTGATACCTGAGCACAGGACTCACGGAGGGAAATTGGTGGTCTGTCTCTCTTGTCATGATAAGCATTAAGGAAAAAAAAATCGGCATGCTAGTCTACCCGAGTCCAATGGTTCTATGAGGTTGGTTGAGATTGAACTGAACCATCAAAAATGGAGTCATAAGTTGTTGCCCCCTAAAGGATAGGATGATGTTCTAAAGGACGATGGGAACATGAGATGGTCGTTGATAAGGAAGAAAGCGAATGGACTTGATAGTCTTGGCTACTTGTGGTTTTAATGATGGAGAAGTAAGCGGAAATGGGCACTAGAAAGATGATCGTAAAGTGATTTGAATTAATCAATTCGAATATCCGAGGTGTGGATTTGTGGAGACCAAGGAGAAACCTTGATCCCTTAGAACGTTGTCGTTGAGGTGACAGAGTTATTGGGAAGAGAATATAAAGTATGGTGGCACTTGAATCCTAGTGTAAAGGTACCGCTAGTGGCGCAGACTCCAAGATTGACGCCCTATGGAATGAGGAAGACAAGGTGGATTCAAGACAAAAGAATGCCACTGAAGAGTATAGTCTCCCTCACAGGGTAGGAGACCCTAGTACGGAAAGAAGAGGAATTCTACTTATCTTGGCGTTAAGAGTGAGCGTCACCAGGTAGTGTCTCATGGATTATAGGCTTGAACTTTTGATACATCCTGATGGTTTTAGCATCAGCTTTAATTGATAACCTTTATGATCATTTGTGGTTATAGCTCAGAGATCGATAGTGGATTAGACGACATGCCGAAATGGGAACGACTCACTGATGAGCTTTGTTTATGACTATGAGCTATGAAGAGACGACTGGTATAAATGGGTTTAGGCTTGAATTGCGTATATCTTGATGGTTTTAGTTATCGATTGCCATTGACGACCTTAGATGGTGTGAGAGATGTATGCAAGAAAGTGGACAAGGAACACTTGAATTAAAGGCCTGTTGTAATCAGATGCATAGGAACTCGACTCGAATGGCGACTAGACTTGAGGTTATAGATTTATATTAGGCGATTGATCTTTGAGATGTAATAGCCTCTTGTGGAATTAGAAATTTCGACGGATAGGAATTGATCGGAATCAAGGAGTCATGAAAAAAAAACGTGAATGACCCTTGGAAGGTATTCCATGGACTCTAAGAGGACGCTCGCTGTACGCAGAATTTAAGAGCGCAAGATTTGGGTGTATTAAGACGAAGTTCTTGATCCTAAAGTTTATGAGAAATGGAATCCCTTTGGAACCCTTGAGGATTAGAATAAGTGATGAATTGGCTAAGGTCAATATGAGTTACTAAAGTTGGGAGTTTCCTAGAGTTGGTGGTTTGCTATGGACAAATCATGGGAAGATGCCCCGTAAGAGCCGTCATGTTAACGAAATGGACCAAGGACAAGATGTGGCGTGAATGCACGAACGGAAATGAAAGGAGTCTTTAAGGGCTTAAACCTAGTTAGTGACCGCGCCGACATCAGTGTTTCTATTAGGAGTGAAACGCCGTGCGAGTTACAGAGATGTGTCATGAAAGGAATGAGATTCGTAGTAGTGCAACGTGGAAGGGTTACTACCTACGTGTTGTGTTAGTAGACATGACGAGATGATTGCCTCAACTAGTAATTCAGAACCATCAGCTATCGTCCTTATGTTGGAGATTTAGAAATATCACTTGAGTAGTGAGAAAGACTTCGGATGGATGAGGGTCATCAAAACTCGGAGTACCTATTGTTCTGAAAAAGAATTGAACGTGTGAAGCAACGTAGGCAGATGAAGTTGCTTAAGGAATGAGAGTACGATGTCTTACCTCCCTTTGAGAAAGAGTAAGGACAGCAGAGGCATACAATTTAGAATCGAGCACCACGAGATTGGTGGATGAAGGACATGCTTCGCTCAAGGAATAAGAGATTCAACTTCTAAATTGGAAGTTACTAGAAGGCTAGTCAGACGGCTATTTTGAAAGTCAAACCTAAAGGTCAGGAAGGGGCTAAAGTGTTGTGACCTGCGGGTCCTGATGCCAAGAGATCATGGGAGTGATTACAACAGGGAGAAAATCCAGACTCTTAAGTACCCACGGATAGAGACCTAGAAGCTTCATGAATGAATGTAAGTATACGATGATGAAGGACTGAGAGGGCAAGGTCATATTGGGAACTCATCGTGATGACTATAGTGTTCCATGGATTTACCAAGAAGTACTAGGACTTATGTCTACACTAGCGGTGGAATATAATGAAAAGAGAAATAGTCAAGTTTGTGGATAAGGATCGGATGTGTCAACTAGGGAAGGCACGACTCGATAAGTCGACGAGTTGCCCCAGCCATAGGAAGCTCTCGAGTGGGACTAGGAACGAATTGTTGTGGATTTGGCCGTGGGGTCACCTGAAAGGTCAGGAGGATCATGAGACGATTTGTATAGGCGTCAGGCAACTCGTGTGGAATTCCAACGATGGTTGTGCCAAGTAGAGATCCTAAGTTTACCATAACTGTTGGGAGAGTCCTAAAGACATCATAGGGACGAAGTTACATTACAGTACGTCATGTCGTGTGCAGACAAATAGGTGGCTTGAGAAAATGATATAGGTGCATGAGATTACGTTGCCAGCGTGTGCCACAAACTTTGAAGGGAATAGTATCGAGTGGCTACGCCTTGAAGAAATGTTAGTAGTGACAATTGCTGGTAGATAGATTTGATGATCGGTTAGCGACCGGTGACACCTTAATCAAAGATGCTTGAGTAAGTACTTATTGCGAATGATCGATCACAGTTTGGAATGACTCCATTACGGACTAATTGGAGGGGCATCGGATTGTATTAAGCCTTTTGAATAGCATGGGTGTGTCCTTATTTTATCTTGTGGGCCGATTGTTTGAAATTATGTTTAGATCGTCGCGTAATACCCTAAAGCGTTAAGGCGCGGGTTTCTAGAAAGTGTGCGGATCTGAGGCGTGTTACGCGGATCCTGGACAAGTTTGATGGCCGATGCGTCATTTCGAAGGCCTTCACATCAACAGTGGAATTAAATGGGCCGACGGTATAGATCTTTAGAACTTCAAGTGAGAGATTATGTTTTTCTTAAAGTATCGCTCATGCGAGGCTTGTCCGATTTGAAAAGTCGAGTCCGAGGTGTGTAGACCTATTTGGGGATTTTGTCAATTAAAAGGGGACTGCCGAGGAAGTTGAAGTAGTGATGAGGCGTCAGTACCCCGTTATTGAGTACGATGGGATTTATGGTAAATTTCGAGGACGAAATTTTATAAGGAGGGAAGAGTTGTGACATTCCGAAATCCGACCCTTTCCGAAGTATGATTTCATGAGATATCTCGCCAGTGCGCTTCAGTTAAATCTCGCTCAGAGTTGGCCACTCTTGAGAAGACTAACCGATGGGGAAAGGCTAAGCAGGATTTAAGTATGTGGACCAAAGAACTCAACCATGGATTGGTGCCTTGACCATAAGGATTGCTGAGGGGATATTTTGAGCCATGATAGACCGGTCTAAGATTGGTCTTGGAACGATTTGCTAGTGTTATACAATTGGATCGCGGGTGATTCTGTTTGACCATCGTATAATTTGCAAATTAACCTAAACCGATTCTTAACGATCGTGTCCTTTGGAACTAGCGATTGACCCTCGTAATTACATGACAACCAAGGTCGCCATGACTCGAATAACTCTTAAACGTGACATTAGTCACGGGTCGATACACGTAACTCCTAAGAGCCGCCCGTTAGTTCGAGATACACTGGAATCGCCATTGACGGATTTTAGCCACGAATTGGACTTCGGAATTGGACGTCGGGTATTCGAGAATTCCAACGGTAATAAATTGGACGTCGCCTCATCAAGAACCATTAAGGTTACGGTTCGCGCCATAGCATTTAGAAAAGTGAAATTCGGACCGACGATTAGGAAATTACCTTTACACCCTTGGAATAATGCCCTTTCCTTTAGAAATAAGCAAGGGCAATTTGGACAATTGCCACTCCCTCCTCTTTGACCGAATTTTGAGGGATCACTTGGTCATTTACCCCCTTGAATTATTTGATGATGGAATGACTAAGTGACATGACCATTGGACTTGACTCTTACCCCATGAACCACTTCCTACCAACTTGTCAATCCAAGTTACTATTCATGTCCTTACCCCTCCAACCACTCCTCTCAATCACTCTCCCTCGTGGACTTGATTTGGATGAAGCTCTCTCTCTCCCCTCCCATTTCTCTCATTCGGCCGACCCTCTCTTCTCCTCATCACTCTCTCATTTTCTCTCTTGTTTCCTCTCCCTCCCTCACGGCTCCCTCACGTTCTCTCTCTCTCGCTCACTCCCTCGGCTCTCTGCCTCTCTCGCCTCACTCCCACTGAGCAAGGAGAATCCGCGAAGAACGCGGGCCGTTCTTGGAAGTCTCTTGTCCAATTTGAGGTAGGTAACCCTTAGAACCTAGATGTGAATGTTAGGATGTTAGAAGCTTATGTTAGGAGTGTTATTGACTCATGTCTTTGGTCATTTTTGGTTGGTTTAAGGGAGAATCGAGCCTCGTCATCGCCGGACAGAATTGAACCTTAGACTTCGCCGCCTCTTCGACCGTCTTGTCTCGACTCCATTGCTTAGTAAGTTAATCCTAAACTTTTATTAGGACCTTAGGTTACCGAAGGATGCTATAGAAAAGCTATGGAGTAGATTTCGTGAGTGAACTCCTGATGAACTTGTGCTTGCCGACTCTGACCTAGGGGGGGTTCGAAGTTGCCATGTAGTCCTAAGCCTTGAGGTTATTGCTTATTTTCTGTTTGTGATGCTAAGAGTTTGGATGCGATTGATCCGTGGGAGCCAAATTGCCTAGAAGTGTCCCTTGATGTAGAATCACTTGATTGAGTTGCTTGAATGCCTAACTAGACCTAGATGTACATTCGGCCATGGTAGGACTTGATGTGTTAATGATTGAAAATCACCTAATGATCCCTAGTGCTATTCAGCCATGGACTTGAATGTGAGGATCCATCTTTCGATTTTCACAAACGGACCCTAACTAGGTTCGGCCATGAGGTAACCTTGAGGCTTCGCCAAATTGAAATGACCATTACTCCTAGTATTGCTTTGGCCGTGCACTAACGTGATGGATTAAATGATTGAATTGACAAGAAATCCTAAATCGAGGTCTATGAGAATTCGGCCCTTATGATTGTGATGCTTGGAATGATGCATTTGGAGAATTGGTATTGTATGTCGTGGTTATGGTTGACTTGGAGTGTTAACAATGACGAATTCCTAAATTGCATTATATTCGATCATGGAGTACTAAGATAGTCTAGCTTGATTAAATGAGGCAACGTAGCATCGTAATATGATATTGAGGATGTGATGATAAATTGACGCCTAGAATTGTTAAAATGCTCAATTAATTGCATTTAGGCCATACTTGTTTAAGTTATGTGCTTATTTGATGTGAAATCCTGAGGCGCCTATATGACGCGGGATTGGTTAGTGTGAAATCGTGAGGCGCCTATATGACGTGGGATTAATTGAATATTGAATAATGCCTTATGCGCCTATATGACGCGGGCTTAAGTGAGGAGAAATACCTGATGCGCCTATATGACGCGGGTTAATTATTGAGAAATGCCTGATGCACCTTTATGACACGGGCTAGTAATGAGAAATGCCTGAGGCGCCTATATGACGCCGGCCTAGTCATGGGAATTATTATGGTGGAATCAAATATGAGTACTCTGTTTATGATATAAATATTTTAGTGCCAAAGTACAAAGTTTAGTCTAGAATTGAGAATGCTACCAATACTTTGTTTTATCTGAGTTGTCATATGCCAATTGCTTTATTCTGAATTTATTGGTCATGCATGTGTTAGGTAGCGTCTGGAAGTACTAAGTGCCTAGTTGAGTTTAGGATTAGCTTATTGAGATTTATCTCACCCCATCGTGGGACCCATTTTTTCATACCCCAATCCTCAACCCCGATCATTATGTTGCGCCATTTTGGAGTTCCAAAGGAATTTAAGACCTGGGAGATCCCGATGCTGGACTTGAAGATGAAGAATCCTGAACCAAAGTCGATGGATGTCGATAAACTAGATGCGTAGAGTTAGTCGTACCCTTTCCTTTCGGATGCTCCCCTGAGATAGGTAGTTCGGGATTTAGAAACGACCCCGTTATGTTTTGTGTACGAAGTCAAGTGTTGTAAACTGATTGTATTATAATGGTATGGTATGCACTCTAAGTCATCTTGTCAAAGTTTGTGTATGGAGTTTATTTATCGCTTCCGCATGTGCAATTCATTCTGCGAGTGTATATCGGAGGCGTAGTGATCCCGGGGGATAATCGCGATGAAAGTCTAGAAGGGGTGCTCGCGTGCTCGAAGAGGACGCGGGGCGTGACATAAAGTTTGTGGACATTGACCGCTGTCTCACTTGCATTTTCTTATTTTCTCTCTTGGTTTACTCTTGATATCAAGCTCCGCTGTCAGTGTAGAGGTGGAAGAATTCATTTACAAACTCAACCCCAAACAAACGTCACTCGTCCCTAGTGAATGTGCAGGAATGTTTTGGGTTTTTTTCCGATTTAATTAAAAAAAAAGTATTTGCAAAATTAGATATAAAAAAAACATATTTATCAATTTAGGTCTCGCGCGCGCGCTAATTTAGCTAGCGCGCATGTGCTTGAGCAAGCAAGCAAAGCTTGCTCAAGCTTTGCCTGCTTGCTTGCACAATTATTCATTACATTTTTTTTTAAAAAAAATTGTATTTATTATTAATTTTCGATAAATTTTATTATGGACGAATTTTATTAGCGACGAATTTTACGACGAACGTGTCGTTGAAAATGCACGCTATATATTTTGCGACGACATTTGCAACAAATCTAATGTTTCGTTGCAAATTAGCGAGGAATTTTTTTTTCTTTCCTAATTTTCCGTAGCTAAAATCCTTTTTTTTTATGTTTTTCAACGTCACTGTGAAGCACACTAAGTATATATTTTGTGACAAACGTGTAACGTATCGTTGGAAATGTACGCTTTATATTTTGCGACAAACGTGTCGCATGAGTTTGTCGTAAAATATAAATGTGTCGCACGACGAAATTTGCGGCACGTTTCTCGCAAAATATATAGCTTAGAAATTCATCGCATATTGGGGACAAATACAAAAAAATATATTTTTTTGTCTAAAAATATCGTGAAGCACACTAGGTATATATTTTGCAACAAACGTGTAACGTGTCGTTGGAAATGTACGCTTTATATTTTGCGACAAACGTGTCGAATGAGTTTGTTGCAAAATATAAACGCGTCGCACGACGAAATTTGCCGAACGCTTGTCGCAAAATATATAGCTTAGAAATTCATCGCATATTGGGGACAAATACAAAAAAAAAAAATTGTCTAAAAATATAAATAATTGAAAAACATAAAAAAAAAGAATTTTAGCTACGGAAAATTAGGAAAGAAAAAAAATTCCTCACTAATTTGCAACGGAACATTAGATTTGTTGTAAATGTCGTCGCAAAATATATAGCGTGCATTTTCAACGACACGTTCGTCGTAAAATTCGTCGCTAATAAAATTCGTCCCTAATAAAATTTATCAAAAATTAATAATAAATATAATTTTTTAAAAAAATGTAATGAATAATTCAAGCTTTGCTTGCTTGCTCCAGCACTTGCGCGCTAGCTAAACTAGCTCGCAGGTTTCGCGCGCTACTGCTACTAGCGCGCGAGACCTAAATTTTTTTTTTTTTTTGCTGCAAAGAGACCTAAATTGGTAAATATATTTTTTTATACCTAATTTTGTAAATACTTTTTTTAAAATTAAATCGGAAAAAAAAAACCCGAATGTTTTACACTATCCATGGACCTAAGAGTAATCCCAAGCAGTAGTAGATTTCATTTACACTACAAAAAAACATGTTTTTTGCGACGAATTTTGCGACGAAAATTTCGCCAAAATTCGTCGCTAATGTGCTTTGCGACGAACTTTGTGACGAAGTAAAATTTCGTCGCTAATACGGCATCGCCAACTTTGCGACGGAAATTCGGCTATTCGTCGCAAATTTGCGACGAATTTTGCGACGTATTAAAAATTTGTCGCAAATTTGCTACGAGCAAAGAATCGTCGCAAATTTGCGACGATTCGGTGTTCATCGCAAATTTGCTACAAATTTTCTTCGTCGCAAATTTGCTACGAATTTTCTTCGTCGCAAATTTGCTACGAATTTTTATTCGTCGCAAATTTGCTACGAATTGTTTTTCGTCGCAAGTTTGCGACGAACAATCAAATTTCTGTCGCAAAATCTGCGACACCATATTAGCGATGAAATTAGTTTTCGTCGCAAAATTCGTCGCAAAACCCTCATTTGCGACGAACTTCTCTTTTTGTCGCTAATTAGCGACCGATATACGAATATTTCTTTATTTTTTAGCAACAAATTTTGCTACGAAAATTTTTAATTTTGTATTCTTGTCTATCGATAAATTTTGTGATCGTATGATAAAATAATTTCTTTTAATTTTCAATTTTAAATCTAATTAAAAACAAAATTAATTTGTAGAATTTGTATTTGATATTGGTAAAGCAATATCTATATATTATAATAACATGCAAACAAAATAAATTCATCTACCATTCAGCGGAAGAAATACATGCAAAATTGGATTGGTTGTTCCTTGCTAATGTCAAGTCTATCACCCGAAAGAAGAGTAATCCAACAAATTGTAGGAAATATTTGGACTAGCATTCAATACAACAGAACTCAGCCGATCAGCGGGGAAAACTAAATGCAACCAATAATTCCCTCCACATTTGCAAGAGCACAGAACGCAGCATATTTGAGACACAAAAACCTGCAAAACATGCACTTATATCAGCAAGAGCACTGTGCGCAGCATATTTGCGACTACAAAGAAAGAGAATCTTGAAAATAACGGCAACCGCACCTTGTCATTCACCTAACAAACTATATATTGCAATTCCAAACCCACCCATCAATTCAAATCCAGAAGAAATATATATCCACAAAAGTTGCCCATCACAGCCAAGAGATAAAGCCTGAAAGAGTCCTATACATCATCTCTAAGTTTACTGGTTAGTCTATGCGTTAACAAAGGAAAAAAGAATTAGTCTGCAAGGTATTTCATTCAACCTCTATTCTGACTTGATCTAACAAGGAAAACCAAGTGTCATCCACAGCTAACATTCCACGAGAGAAATTCGGACTACACTGCACTCTGCAACTAATTGACTTACATGAAACCTCAAAGGATCACAACACAACATTTGTAAAAGATAACTTCTAGCCCCTGCACTATGTGATATAGTGTGAACAACATTCTACTATCCACATTTCTCCATAAGCTTTCCATGTTAATACCACGCAGTCACCAAAAGCAATTATCAATAAGGGATCAAGACGCTAAATGAGTTTCAGAAAACAAAAGACCAGACACTGCTTTTGTTTTGCATCTTGCCACGTGCACAATTCAAGTAGCTTTTGGATCCCTCCACTTCAAGATTCTTCTCTAGCATTGTCTTTTCAATAATGGGCACATTGTTGATTCTACTAGCTAAGACCAAGAGCTAACAAGGAACACTGACAATCAGAAATAACAGTGGTTTATGCTCATTTGGTTCATCAGAGGCCAACATCCTTACGTATTCGGTTCACGAAACTCTAGGAACAGGACCAACTTCGAGTCACCCTCCATAATAACGAACACTTTCGATAAGAGAACTCATCATAATCCATGAAATCAAGAAGTCCCTAAACAAAAACTGGCTTCTTTAGATAAAATAAAATTTTTCCTAGCACAAAAAAACTCAGTTGCTTTGAAGTTTAGATAGCTTTAGAAATTGTAGCACATTTATCTCCATAAAGTTTTTTAGTGATTTAAACCATTTTTTTTTTTGGGTCAGGGATGAAGATATCCACTCTGAAAGTACCTTGAAATTCCAATTCGTAACAGCTTTTAGAATATTAACAGCTGCGCAGTTACAAAAAGAATACAATTTAGGAAAAGGAAAGCAGTACCATTGTCTCGTGCTTGTGTTGTTCATAGGCTGCATAAACCTCTTCAATGTACTCCCCAAATCTAAGAACCTGAAAGTCAATCAACTACCAAATCAGATCTAGAATATCCTGAAACAACAATTACTATGAGCATCTAAAATCATAGTCCAAGAAAAGAGAAAGTCACAAAAATACATACAACATCAAGGGAACTATTCCTTCTTTTCAACATCTGTTATCACTGTTCCCTTATAATTAACAAAGCAATGGGGGATTTGCTGACACTTCAACTAATGGTAAGTATACGGAATGGCATGTCCCTGTGATTTATGCTAATGCTGGCACAAAATATGCCAGTTTGGCTTTCAGTAAGCATGCAGGAGAACATGATATATTTGAGGATCCTAATGCATTTATACCAATGAAGGAAGACAATTTAGCTATGCAGATAAAAGCCATTGCCATCAACGACAATCCAATGATAACAATTCAAGTGTTGGTTTGTCCGGTTAGATATTAAAACAAAATGCAAATAACTCTGCTAAAGCACAAGGATTCTTCTGATGAAGTACGGGTTTTGGCATTGTGAACTGTTATTCAACAGAACAGAACTCAAGCACATGGTTCATTTACAATGATAGGAGAATGTGTAGGATCAAAAGAAAAGCAATTGTCAATGCAGAGTGAGTCCAATGGAGAATTAGAATAAGAAGAAACAGAACAAGAAGAGCAACTCTAATGCCTTGAGTACATGCTCGGGAGCAACATAGCAAAGTGACACAAATATGCATGATCTCCCCACCACCAAATCTTGCTTCATGTGCAGGATTGGTCACCACACAATTATTTCTTTTAATCAGCTAGTACATTAGAATTGAGTAAACTCATGTCCTGGCTTTCCGTGGCTACACATGAAGTAAGTGGAAGAGTATTGAAATAAAACTATGGCAAAACAGGAATTAAAGCATGGTAGAAACAAATCTGTATTAAGTATTGTAGCCCATCCTATCTCCTAATCCCACTAAGTTTTATGGGAAGACCATATTTACCAGAAGGAATATTGAGTGAAGAAATCAAGAAGCTGGTCAAAGCAAATACAGTGTGCTATATGAGATTAAAACAAGGGATCAACCCATTGACTTGCCTGTCAAAGGTTCTTCAATTACAGTGTGCCATATGTGTCCCAAAGAAAAACCCACTTTCACTCATAAATTGCGAATAACCAGTACCATTGTCACCACCCCCACTTCCATTTTGCAAGATAGAAGAAAACTGAAAGGACAAACTCCATATGGTTCTCCCCCAAATTAAGTCACTCTCACTGACTAAGCCAATCATGCAATGAAGGAAAGAGAACGAAACCCCAATTCAGCCACTTGACCCCAAATTAGAGTACTTAACACCATATTCACAAACAAATTGCAATTAAAGTTCTCCAGAAGTGCAGGGGAAAATTACGGCACAGTCAGAACAAAATCTCGACCTACCCCGATTCAATTTCCCGGTTCCACACTCAACTGTGATTTTCATTGACCCACTGCAACAAGCGCGGAAGAACAATGATATTGGCCCTACGTCCAGACTCCCAATTAGTCCCCCACCAGTTAAACGGCCACCGTCGAACTTCCCATTACCAACATACATCGAAAAGAGTCAACAAACGAATTAGAAAACCGACTCATCTAGGGCCTACGAATCTGTTCCTTGCACAAGACCATCCAAACAGCTGCCATAGTCCATCACAGAACACACCCTCGCACAACTCCACTGAAATTACCCCACGCGAATACGTCAATTCATCTCTCGCTGGAAACCGAAAGTCTTCTCACCAACACCCCCTTCGCATATGTACTCAGTCGTCCTTCTCAGTTCCGACCTCCCCACTCCCACGCCGAAATTGACCCAGGCTTGGCCGTCGTTTTCCCCCGAAACCCGACACTTATTACGTAGCTTAGTAAATGGTTTAGAACATGGCTTGCCTTGAAAAGAGCAGAGATGGTTGCGGTGCGCGCGGACGGAGCGGCCACCAAGATCTCCGTTGGCGACGAGGCCGTTCTGGTAAGGAGCCGTCTCGACGATCATCGGCAATGGATGGTCTCTTGATTTCTCGGCAAGCGAAATGGGGGGGGGGGGCTTCCGGGGCGAGAACTTGGAACGGGAAGGGGAAGGGGAGGGGGCCTTCTTGGGGAGAGGAGAGGCCGGCTTGGGAGGAGGGGTGGGGTCTGATCTCGGGGTCGGGGAGGGGAGGGAGATGCGCGGGGGCGGCGCATCAGGTGGGGTTTTGACGGAGATGAGGCCAGGCACGGCGGCGGTTTTTGGGGGGAGGGGGGAGATACCTTGTTCTTCTTGATCGTGGAATTGAAGGTAACGCAGAAACTGAGAGAGAGAGAGAGAGAGAGAGAGAGAGAGAGAGGGGGGAGGGAGGGAAAAGGAAAAGGAAAAGAAAGCGGGAAAGGGAAAAGTAAAAACGCGGGGAAATTGTTTTGTGGAAATTAGCGACGAACGGTCATTTTCGTCGCTAATTAGCTACGAAAATGGCGTAGTTCGTCGCTAATTAGCTACGAAGCTACCGTTCGTCGCTAATTGCCAAGAAAATATTTTGCGACGAAACTCAAGTTTCGTCGCTAATTAGCTACGAAAGTGACAATACGTCGCTAATTTTGATTTTTTTTTGTTTTTAATTTTTATTTATATCATATTAGCGACGAAATTTACATTTCGTTGCTAATTAATTTTTTTTTTAAAAAAATAACATTTAGCATCGAAACATGAAGTTTGTCGCTAAATTAGCGACGAACAATTGTTTCGTCACTAATTTGATGAAAATTAAAATAAAAAATATGTAATTATAACTTACAAAAAACGATAGAATATTATAACTTACGAAAAAACGATAGAATTAGCAACACTATTCCGACCACAAAATTTTCGTGGCTAAATCCCATCTTTTAACAAGAAAATAAAAAAGAAAAATGGATTTCATAAAGCTAACCAAGCCAAGAAAATGTACAACGTTTCTAATTAAATTTTTAGTCATAAGAACAAAGCACATAATCTACATTTCAAAATTAAGATATCATTTGTAATCTAAATTACGCATAATCTAAATTAGTGCTAACTAATGTTAAAATGTTTAGGACGGATTTGCTAGAATCGAAAGGTTTCTATATATCTATTGGTTATTATAACTTATGAATGGAATCCATTTTCAGATAAAAATATATTTAAGAGAAAAATGACATAAAGACTTTGTTTATACCTTCTTAATTTTATTTTGGACAAAGTAAGAGCTGAGTACAAGAAAAATGAAACACCCAAAAGACCTAGCTAGAAAATTTATCCCTTCGATCACTACGTTTATCAAATTGGATAGTGGAATTTGAAATTAAGGGCACTCGTTTCTAATGTAATATTTTCTGTCAATTAAAACGTTTCGAACTAGATTGACAAAATTGATAAATTTAAAAATCAATACAGGTCTATATAATATAGATAGAGAGTATAGAATAGAGCGGTTAGCGGGAATCGAACCCGCATTATTAGCTTGGAAGGCTAATTAGCGACAAAATTAACCGCAGACACTTGCCGCGGAAAAGGAAAAAAACTAAAAACATATAGACACATAATAATAATCAACAATAACAATATTAATAACAATAATTATGATAAAAAGGAAAAATATTATTAAGAGAATGGAATTTTGGGATTTGCGTATTCAATTCAAAGATGGATTAATATAATTAAATAATCCAATTAAATATATTAATATGAAAAATATTCAAATTCAAATATATATTCGAATACATGTCAATGTAGTATAGATAGAGAGTATAGAATATAGCGGATAGGGGGAATCAAACTCGCATAGTTAGCTTGGAAGGCTATAAGTTATAGTCGACGTCGATTCATCATTTTTAATGTTTGTAATTCAAAATCGAACATGAAACTTTGGTTTCATTCATCTTCTTTATGGAAGATGGATCAATTCTCATATTTGTTTTCGTCGCTATAGAAAAATTACATATCTAAATATAAGTATGTCAAGAGCTTTTTTGTCGAATATGTCAAGAGTTGATTTGTTATCATTTGTTAGTTATGTAAGTTTTTTCTCATCAAATATATCAAAAGTTGAATATCAAGAAATTTCATGCTTTTCTCCTATTTATTAATTCTTTGTAAATACATGTATAAATATAAGTATGTTCAACATGTTAATATGCTTTTAACAAATTAGTCTTTGCCATTTTGTGTAATTTTTACATTATATTAGCAACAAAATACTTTTGTGACAAATTTCAACTTTAAGCATATTTTAAATTTTTTATCCACTTGCTATGAAATTGAATCTACTATCGATATTAATTCATTTCCTCATATCAAGAGCTTTTTTGTCGAATATATCAAGAGTTGTACATCAAGAAATTTCATGTGTGCTTATTAAATAAATTGATCGCTCTTTATTTATACTTATTAATGTAATCTTTACTTAATTAATAATATATTCGATTTTTTAATTTAAAGAATATTCGCTCTATTTTCATCTTCTATTAAAAAATAATTAATGTAAATAATGTAAAAAAGAATATAAGAAAGAACATAAATAAGCTAAGTTAAACGACATATTATAAGCATTTCTTATTTAAGTCACTCACCGATTGAACATCAAGAAATTTCATTATGTCGAATATGTGAAGAAATTACATATCTAAATATAAGTATGTCAAGAGCTTTTTTGTCGAATATGCCAAGAGATGAACATCAAGAAATTTCATCTTTCCCCCTATTACATATATAAATATAATTAAATAAAAAATTAAAAATTGCTACAAAAATATTATTTCGTCACTAATTTTTAGAATAATTAAATAAATTTGAGACGAAAAGGAAAAAATTGTCACAAAATTTGCAACGAAATGGACCTTTCGTCGCAAATGGTTAATAAAATTTAAATAAAAAATAAAAATAAAAAAATAATTTGCGACTACACTACTATTTCATCGCAAATTTACAGCAAAATATTAAATTATTTGCGACGAACATATCATTTCGTCGCAAATGTTTTTAATTTCATTTTTTTATTAATATATCATTTTGCGACGAATATACAATTTCGTCGCAAATTTGCGACGAATTAAGAATTTCGTCGCAAATGTTTTTAATTTTATTTTTTTATTAATATATCAATTTGCGACGAATATATAGCTTCATCGCAAATTTGTGACGAAATTCCTAATTCGTTGCAACTATTTTTAATTTTATTTTTTTATTAATTCATCAATTTGCGACGAATATACAATTTCGTCGCAAAGCTTTTTAATTTTATTTTTTATTAATATATCAATTTGCGACAAATATACAGTTTCGTCGCAAATTTGCGACGAAACTGTATATTCGTCGCAAATGTTTTTAATTTTATTTTTTATTAATATATCAATTTGCGACAAATATACAGTTTCGTCGCCATTTTGCGACAAAATTCCTAATTCGTCGCAAATGTATTTAATTTTATTTTTTATTATTATATCAATTTGCGACAAATATAAAGTTTCGTCGCAAATTTGCTACGAAATAAGAATTTCATCACAAATGATTTTTTTTTATTAATACATCAATTTGCGACGGATATACAGTTGCGTCGCAAATTTGCGACGAAATTCCTAATTCGTCGCAAATGTTTTTAATTTTATTTTTTATTAATATATCAATTTGCGACGAATTAGGAATTTCATCGCAAATTTGCGACGAAACTGTATATCCGTCGCAAATTGATGTATTAATAAAAAAAATAAAATAAAAACATTTGCGACGAATTAGGAATTTCGTCGCAAATTTGCGACGAAATTGTATATCCGTCGCAAATTGATGTATTAATAAAAAAAATAAAATAAAAAATCATTTGCGATGAAATTCTTAATTCGTAGCACATTTGCTACGAAATGTCAAATTCGTTGCAAATTTGCGACGAATTTCAACTTTCGTCACAAAATTGCTCACATAAATTTATTAATAGAATTTTTTTTATTTTTATTTTGTCTTTTTGGAGACGAAAATGCTTTTTCGTCGCTAATTTCGTCACAAATTAGCGACTAATCGAAAATTCGTCGCTAAATGCGTCGCTAATTAGTGACGAATAAATTGGCGTCGCTAATTTCGTCGCTAATTTGTGATGAAATTTTTCGTCGCTAATTGCGTCGCAAATAGCTACGAATTTTGTGTTTCGTCGCTAATTTCATCGCAAAGGTGCTACGAATTTCTTTCGTCGCAAATTTTCGTCGCTAAATCCGTGTTTTTTTGTAGTGTTAGGAAAGTTCAAGTGTACTTTTTTTTCCTGTTGGCTTGGATGTTAAATCGAGTATATCATGAACCGAGATCTTGAATTTATGAAACGTGAATAAGATACCGAGACATGATTTTGTAGGCTTGATGATAATAAAGTTCTACGCTGATTTTGGCTTGGAGGGCTTTGGACGAGATCAATAAATGTATCAGAGCAAGAGGTTATAAATTCAAAGCTTCCAGGCCCATATTTATCTCCCCAGTTGCATATTTCAGAGGTTTACGCTGAGGCCAAAGTCCAGGGAGAGTGTTAGAATGTTTATATAATAAACCATGTCTCCATCTAATAGCTAATTTTTTTTAATAGTTGCATATGGTCCTACAAAATCTTATATATTGTGCTTCATCCTAGGTTTAAGTTTATTTTCGTTGAAGTGGTCCGCTACTTCTTAAAATTAGCACTAACAGGGATTATGTTTCGAAATGTTAATAGGAAGAAGTAGAGATAACTTGAAGAAGTCTGTAGCGGAAGTAAATTCATTACCCTAAGCACTCAGTAATCACGTGATTACCCCATCAAAGAAAACCCTTGGCCCACTTTTTTAGGATGAAAGCAAGAAATTTTTGTCTTGGCTCCTTGACAGGGAAAAAAAGGAATAATTCTAGAGACAAATTCGTTCTCAAAATTGGTTATATATCCGATAAGACGACTTAGTCATGTTGTGTATATCCAGCTCACTTATTTGACTAATCGGTAATGACTTCCACATCAATTACAAGTGAACTGTCTTTCTTTGCTAAAGCTGATTCAAGTTGACTCTTATTTTGAGGTGATAAATGAAGGGAACCGATCCCTATTGAGCACAGCGAAATTACTCTAGATTGACAGCCCTAGGATCGATCTTGAATCACTGATCGGAGAAATACATCACAGAACGGACGTACCTCGTTGTTCACAGATTAAATGCCTACAATGCAATTGAGAGAATCCGTCGCCCGTTTGACGTTCCGGAAAGGAGAAGGGAGAATTGCCATTCGTCTTCACTATTCTTCGTTGGAAGAACGTCTATCAAACTACGTTTTTGACGAACGTGTTTATTAACACGTTGTAACTGCCCTTTGGCAGTTATCTATAATGGGTGAAGGGCTATGATAGCCTACATGGGCGGACTACGGTCCTTTCCATGCACCATTATTTTCCAACATCTCTCACTCGCCCATGAAGGGCTATCCATAACTGGCATTTGTCCACTAAGGATCAACAACTCCCATTCACCCACGAAGGGTTAAATATAACTCTCTCTCTTTTCTGCAAAGTTCATATCGACAAATAATCCGTGCGACCAGCATACTGCGAGAGCTCGTTGCCATACATCCGTTGGGAGTATATAGCAGCTCTTAAATGGCATGTTAACTCAGAGTAGATTCAGTATGCAGTACCCTAGATCAATCAGTCACATTTACATCATATCTCTCTTGATCTCTTCGATCTCATTGAGCGCTCAAATGCAATACATTGTATTCACAATCATGATTAACTCAAATAATCACAATTGGTCGACCTGTGAACACAAAAATTGAATGTGACATCCAAACAAATTTGATCTTCCTCTTCCCTTAAACCTCTCAATCTCAGTCCAGCTCGCTTTTCTAGAAATGTCCCATTAGGTCGAATCAATCTCATGACCATTAGTAACATCCTAAGATAGCGAACACCAAAAAGAAATCTTGAGAATAAGTAAGAGTCGTAATGAGACTTAATTTGAGGAACTTTTATCGTCAAGAGTCTCACACGGCTATAGAGTTGAGATCAAAACTCTTGCCAACTCTACTTGGCCGATTCATGCATACCTAATATGAAGTACGTATTACGGTATTCTCTCATTTCCCATGGAGCGTATGTCTTTTCTTTTAATACCGTACAGATGGTAACTCAGACATACTCAATGTCTAGCTTGAGTTCACAAATCTACTCTCTTTAATAGAAACTTTCAGAACTCACATCTGGTATTAAGACAGATAAAGTGAAATGTGTGGGCTATATCACTTTTGATATTTCACTTTCGGACATAATAAATATTATGACCTCATCTTAATACTTCTGTTAAGGCGACATTAAATTTTCAAGATTTAGCTCTCAATTATCACCTAGAGAATAAGCTTGAAATCGTCTCATCTCTATTTATCACGCAGTAAATAGAGGCGATTACCTGTGTGAATAGGATAATCTCATCTGTCCGACATACTTTATCAACATAATGCACCAAGCATTAATATGCATAAATGTCATACAATCTCATAAGCATCAATAATGATAATAAATACCATTAACTATGAACATTGGGAAATATAAATGTCCAGTACTCCCACTTTTACGTACTTCTAGAGATTTCAATATATATGGAACTAATCCTTTTGCTAACACATGACTGAGGAGAAATATCTCTAGGTACTCACTTCACAGAAGAGCTGCTATCATTCTGTGCATGTATGTGTACTGTATGTTCACATCCTTTCTTACAACCACGTCTTTCACAAAAGACGTATTGCATGTCTATTTACTTAGTCTGGCAATGGATCCTTAGTGAAAGCTCTTGTTAATTGGCTGTCACAATCAACTAATAATTGTACTTGCAGCACTCTTAGCAACACCTCACTGATCCAAACTTCTCTAAAGCCAAACATTCTCTTATACTGCTGTTGATAACACCACGAGATCAATTTCCATCGTAGATAAGGCTATACATCTTTGCTTCTTACTATTCTAACACAAGGCGCCATTTCTAAGTAAGAACGCAAAGTTAAACATTTTCCTCAGTCAACATCAGCATAGCCTTCAAGGTACAAATCTCTACCTTGATAACTCAATAAAAAATTCAGCAGTACTTTTCAAATATCTCAGAATTTTCTTGACGACAATTCAAAGCACTTGATCTGTAGTGAATTGGTATCTACACACCATTCCAGCTACATAATTAATATCAGGTCTTTTACATACATAGTGTACATTAAGCTTCGAACAACACTAGAATATGGAACACTTTCTATTTCTTTATTTTGCTTGTGGAGTCTTAGGACACATCTTCGGCTCAGACCTTCACCTCTTACAATAGGAGTATCTTTTATTTTACAATCTTGCATACGGAATCACTCAAGGACTTTATCCGAATAAGTCTCTTGTGAAAGAGATCATAATCTCTTTAAACGTATGCAGATTCATCCATATATCAAAAATTGGAACATAACCAATTCTGACTGTATCAATTAACTCCATACTGCTCCAAGCAATTAGCATATCATCAACATATAATGATAAAATCACAAACTGATCTTTGGATCTTTTGATATATACACAATGATCCTCATCAATCATTAGAAAAATATATGCCACAGTGGCATTACGAAAAAGCATATATCATTATCATGAAAACTACTTAAGGCCATATATCGATCTCAAAAGTCGATATACTTTTTGTTCTTGGCCTTCTATAACAAACCCAATAGGTTGTTCCAGGAAAAAATTCTTCTTTTAATTCTCCATTGAGAATCGCAGTCTGTACATCCATTTGATGTAATCCAAGATCCATACCAATCACTTTCAGAATAAGGTGAACTGATCATACTAATTCACCATAAGGCGAGCTTTATATTTCTTAATCGAGCCATCAGCTTTACGCTTTATTTTTGAGAACACACTTGCTCCAATTGGCTTTGCGTCCATTCGAAAGATCAACCAGTTCTCATACTTGATTTGATCTCATTGACTCAATCTCTTTTTCCATTGCTCATATCCATTGTTTTTTTTTTAACCGGGGCAAGTCCGAGCCTCATTTACATTTCTTGGCTCATTCTCTTATTCATCAAATTGGAGATTGCACATTTAGTACATCATTCTCTATTACGCTCCCACTCGGATCAGACAACGACGACATCTTCTTCACATCAAGTGGTTGCAATTGAGACTAATTCGAAACAAATTCCCACTTCTCACATTGCTCACACTTGGATAAGATGTCCCAATAAAATCATTATCACTATCCAAGATTCAAACAGAGTATAATTTTCACTTATCTCGCCCTTTTCGGAAGTACATTCACTAAGAATGTGACATATTATGATTCAAATTCAGTTACTCTTCCCACTTTCTTGCTCACCTATAGCACTTGCCCTTTCGAGTGCTCTTAGTATTTCACGAGGATACTCATTTTGCCTCTAGGGCCCAATTTCCCATACCTATGGGAGGACTCATGTGTATATGAAGCATATTAAGATTTGAGCAAACTCAAATCTCATATTCGACCTGTCCACAACTCATATGGAGTAGGAGTAACTGATTTACATGGCACACAGTTAAGTATCTAGACAGCCATCAATAAAATATCACCACAAAAGGTAATACGCACAATAGAATGTGCCATCAAAGACTTAACTATATCTATTGGAATCTATTTTCTTTGCAACTCCAATTCTATTAAGGAATCGCCTAAATAGAAAACTATTTTTCTATTCCTTTTTCATCACATAAATATCTGAACTAATCAGATAGATTTTCTTGACTTCCATCGGTGTGACGAAATAAACAACCTTATGCCTTGTTATTACATTCATTGAACCACATATGTCTGAATGGTTTCTTCATTGTTATTCCCACTAGGCAATGCTTACAAATGGGCAAATTGACACTCTTAATACTGTCAAATAAGCCCTCTTTAGCTTACTTTACCTAGCCTAGCATGCCACATATTCATATCATTACAAAAGATGAAAATAGGGAATAACTATCATTCACATAATTGTACTCAACAATCTGTACATTGAAACCATCTAGAATTCTAATAACTTGTTCCTAACGACATGTCATCACCATTATTATGAAAGTCCAAATTGAAACCAAGTTTAACCAGAACTAATACGAAAGCCCAATTCCGTTGTGTTTTGGAGCACATAAACATTGGTGAGAACAATGTGCGACCATCACACATATTCAATTGGCAGGTGCCAATTACTTTGATTTTCACTCAGAAAATATTTCTCACATTTATTAAATTTGTTCATTGTGAAACTTATTAAAATTTCACTACTACATGGTCTGTGGCCCTTTAGATCTATAATCCACAAAGGATAAAATTCAGTTACCAAAACTGAACTACAGACATATGTACACTCTTAAGTCTACAAAGGGATTCTAACTTCTTTAACCCATCACAATTGTGAGTAAAGTGACCCTTTTTGCCATAGTTAAAACACTTCACTTTTGAAATGTTTTTTTTAAAGGACATTTTCATTTTCCATGTCGGTTAAACTTTGATTTCCTTTCTGAAGATATGTTCCTTTACTTTTTCACTTCTCAAACCCACATTGACGCTATTGCCAGCAGCACGAAGCCCCAATTAAGTTAGAACCAGTACTCTAGTTCAAGACGGCACATAGCAACCTCAAGAGTCTTTACTCTTTATTGTGGATTTTCATAAACACATAGCTATGAGGTAAAGAACAGATTACTACTTGCATTTACTACTCATCAAGTCAAAATGTGGTATGCATCTAACAGTTCACTTATCATGTTTGACACAAGCCACAAAATGTTGTTTCATATTATGCCCATAAGGCATCATATATACGTCAAACCTTAAAGTGATCTGTCCCAAGTTAGTGAACAATATCTAACCAAACTTACTGCTTCCCACTTGACTATGACATTTTATAAATGCCTAAACTCATGCATAAAAGTATTTTCATGCTACCCAACAACATAATGCGAGTAATAGAGTTTATCCTTCCGTTCAATACAGCAAATGCAATATTTCCATCTTCATGTACTTTCATAATTAGGTTAAGAGCTTCTAGTGCTTTTAACTTTTCTAGCAGATACTGGATTCTCACATTCCAGTTTCATAATTCTCGCCGTCTAATTTCTATTCTAATCAGGCTTAGCTACGATATTCCAAAAAGCTAAAGCCATAATATCTGAACACAAAGTTCTATAGACATGTAATCATGATATTTTGATGCCTAACATTTATGCATCTATTTTACACTAACTAATTATGTTAATAAATAATTTCACATAAGGTCTCAAAGTCGAAAGTTCACTATGTTCCCAATCATCGTCTGAGAATCCTCGCTTGAAATTATCATTAACATAATTATTTATGTAAAATCGAGTTCACTGAAATTACTAAAATTTTCTAGAACTCCCCACTCAAATAAAGATCATAATTCATACTATGATCTCGATATCTTGTAATCATAACAAAATGACATGGCATGATTTGAACTAAAGCACCAATAACATATGCATCAAATCATACTCTAATTTCATATACAAGATATGGATTATGCCATCATCAATCATTATAAGCATGTAAACAATCCTCTATATTAGAAACAATACGAATGAAAAATACTTGAAAAATAAGAAAAATACGTATATTAAGACGGTTCATACGTATTTTATAATTTTTTTTTACATTCGTCAAACATGCTCATATAGCATATGTTGACACCAGATTTTTGACCATTTATTATTGTGATTTTTATTCTTTAAAATTAATTTAAAAAATATCAAAAAAAGGTCATAAAATCACAAGCTCAACTTTGGAAGCCTTGGCTTAGCCCCAGGAACCAATTTTGAACAAAAAAAAATATTTTTCGTAATTTTTAATAATATTTTTTTTTATTTTAAATTATTAAAAATACCCAAAAAAATCAGAAAAATACCATTCGTGGTCAGAAAAATACACAAAAATATTAAATAATTTTTTTTAATTTCCTCTTCAGGTGTGTCACTTTAAATTTTGAAAATTCGGCTCGGGTCACTATGTTCCTTCACAAATATAAACCCGAACCGAGCCTAAAAAAATCCTTTTCGAGTCTTTTAATTTTCAATTCTCACTTTTTATAAGCTATGACATTGGATTCTAAAGTCTCGAAGTGCAATTGAGTCAATTTGCCCTCCAATTTGATCAATTTTAAACAAAAGGGCTTAATTGCATAATTTTCTTTCAATTTAGTCCCCGGTTTCGCAATTTTCGAAATTAAATTTCATACGGGCATTCCAATTCAAATTAAACACCTCTACCCTATAGTTTTCATCATACTGAATCCATTGGTGGCCTCAATTAAGACTAATTTGGTCGTTTGGATCGTCAATTAAGCAAAAATCAATTTCGGATCCTAAGGGCAATTTGGGGTTTTCACTAAATTTCAGTCAATTGATTCGCGAAAACACCCATATTTGATAGAAAATATGTCAAGGAGTCCGATTGTGCCATCAATTTCATGAAAAGAGGTCAATTTGGGCCCCAATTTGAGCGAATTGGTCGAACCGGGCCGGTCGGGTCAGACCCGACCCGACCGGGTCTGCAACTTAGTTGCAGACCCACCGCGACCGAAAAGGGAAAAACAGGGCATGGTGGGCAGATTTTTTTTTAGGAAAGGAAGGTTGAAGTGGGGGACAAAGAGAGGTGGTTGAGGAACAATATTTGGTGGGGAGAAAGGCGCAAAGGAGCGCCGGTTTTGGCCACGGAGAGGGGGGTTCTCGGTTTTGGACCGAGCTGAACGGTGAGGGGGGACGGATGATTTTTCGAGCGAAAAACCACGGAAAATTGGCGACCCCGGACCTCCAGCGGACTTTGCTCATCACCACCGAGGTCGCCGTTGCTGTCAACATCCCCGAGCAGGTCGGTTTTACTCCCCGACTCCTCTTTTCTTATCTGCACAGAATTTGTTTGACAAAATGCCAAAGTGAGCGTTCGAATTCTCGAGTCTCGGCCGAGCCATCCCCGAGCTCTATTCGTGTTAAACTCGCCCTTAAGCTTCATTAGAACTTAGTCTGAGCCTGGGTTCATCTTTATTTTGCATCGAAACCATGTCGGGAACGATGGCCGGAGCCCCACCGTACATAGTCTGGCCGAGAGCTCACCCCGGCGAACACGGCGGACGGCAAGCTCGAAACGAGCTCAGATAAGTCCCTAGACTTTCTTTAGATACTCCCTGAACGATCGAAACCGAGTTTGAAGGCAAAAAACATTTTGGCAAATGCTTCGCCGGAACCGGTTCGGTCGCCGGGCTTTTGAGGCGGTTCCCAGCTTTATTTTGGCCATGAATTGAGCTTAGATTGGTCGGGATCTGATAAGGGTTTGTTTCGTAAAGAAATCGGGATTTGAAACCATCGTTTTTACGTGGCTATGGGTCGTCCGGCGAGGATTCCGGCGATAGTCGCCAGAATATTTACTGTTCACCGTCTTCTCCGGCGGCTATCGCCGGTGGTCAACCGGTCAACGGCTGACGTGGCTTGCCACGTTGGCAGCCACGTCAGTCGGGTGGGGGCCGCGGCCTAAGAATAAAACGCCCAGATCGGACGGCCGTGGCTTCGCCACGTGTCACGATCTGGGATTTTTGGAAAATAAAAATATTTTCAAAATTTAATAATTGATTTTCGGATATTAATTAAAAATGATCCGACGGTCAAGAATGTGCCAAGTGGCTCTCTTTGGATCGTCCGATCTAGTCCAAGATCAGACGCACCAGGAGCAGCCGCGTGGCACAATCTGGTGCGTCCGTTTGATAAACTAAGAAAATGATAAATATATATATAAACCAAAAACGGCGTCGTTTCGTTAGAACGGTTTCGACCGTAGGGTCGGGCCGAGCGCCCACGAGGCGCGGGCCGGGTCTGACCCGGCCCGAAAAATATTTTTTTAATAAAAAAAATCAGAAAATAATAAAAGATAATAAAAAATTCAAAAATTCAATAAAAAATGGAAAATCATAGAAAAATTCTAAAAATTCCAGAAAAATCCCAGAAAATAGGAAATGGCCACATTCAACTGGCCACGACCTGTTTCGGGTCTTTCGACCCTCGGTCTTTCCAAAAATGATGGTTTTGCCCTTCCGGCAAATCGTCTTCCAGAAAAATTCTAAAAATTCCAGAAAAATCCCAAAAAATAGGAGATGGCCACAATCAACTGGCCAAGGCTCATCCCGGGTGTTTTGAACCCCGACCCTTCTTCAAATGACGATTTCGCCCTTTGGGCGAATCGTCTTCCAAAAATTGAAGAAAAATCAAGAAATTCCAAAAAATTCTCAAAAATGGGAAATGGCCACAATCAACTGGCCATGGAATATTTTGGATAATTCGCTATCCAAACCTTCCAAAAAGAAAAATGACGATTTTGCCCTTCGGGCTAATCGCCTCCAAATCTTCCCATTTTATCCCTGGTCCGAAATCATACCTTCCCTGAGCCCTTATGGCTATACTAGGAAGCCATTGATTTGAATTGATGTGCATCGGTATGATTTATTTATGCACTTGATTGCGCTTTCATTAAAATTGATTGTGATTGACAGGAATAGTCTACCAATCTGCATGAAATCCTAAATCAAACCTACCTCACCTAAAACTGCGCCTGCATGAACTCTTAGCTAGGAAAATCACTCGCGTTATGTACTGAAAGGGCGCTGGTAATGACACCAGCGTAACCAAGTCCCCGAACCCAAAATCTCTGGTTCCGCAGAACTGATCGATCTCTCCCAATCGGTCAGTAAGGTTTCCAGTCTACCCTCCAAAAAAGACCGCTGGCGACTCCAAATGCATGCACCAGTTGCACATGCCACCACGACCACACTGAAGGTCGAAAGAGATCGACTCTTATCATCGAATCCTTCAAAGAAATACTCCCGCTGCGATTTGGTATGGGCCTGGGAGGGCCCGCGCCGATCCAAAGCCCGTGATCCGCACTCCAGTACGGTGGGAAGGCCCGCGATCGGTAATCCATTAGCCGCGTCCGCTTTCGGACGGGTCGCGACAGCTGGCGACTCCGCTGGGGACTTTGTTCTAGAACCTATGGTTCTAGACCTCAAGTGGACTTAGGCCGTAATTAAAACGCTGAGTGATTTTTCTAACCCTGCAGGCGCTCTTGAAGGTGAGGTAAGTCCGCTCATGGTAGGTGTTATATGTTTTTTCAGATTGGAGAGATAAGGGGTGTAGTCCGTGATTAACATTGTTTTATGCAGGTTGGCGTAGGAATGTATGTTGTATGGATAATTTGAAGCGCCGATTGATAAACTATTGTGCATGATTTGCATTGTGATACTCACGACACATGAACACACACAGTCGCGCCTAAAACCCCGGGCGCCGCCTATAGGAAAACAATAGAAGGGATTGAAAATGGAATCTCCGTGAGGAAAAACACGGGGTAATCCATTTTTAGTTCCGCTCATTTTGAACTATGGATCGAGCCCTAATGCAACGATAGTTGTGCAATGGAATCTGCTCTTTCTGGAACTCGAGATGGGAGCCTCGGCCTTAGGTTCCAAACCCTTTTGATTTTTAGAGTCAAGCCTCACTTATCTCATGCGCATGTCTTTGGACGGTTGGTACACCTAAAACCGCACATAAGTCGAGGAGTTTGGTTGGTAAGACTCTCTATCCCTCAAACCTATTACAGTTCATATAAACATATACATTTCATTCATTGCATTCTGGTGATTAGATTAAATGCCATTTCGAGGATAGATATGTGTGTTCTTCCCCAACGTCCTTGATAGAAGACGAGGAGGGTGATATCCCATGGCGAACACCGAGTGTATAAAAAAAGAGCCTACTATGGACATTATCGAGGTATCATCTAATGAAGATGGCAATATGGGATAGGCGATCTTGAAGTCACGTCTCAAAGATCGAAACAGGGGCATCTTTAAACGTTAGGATCACATTCCTTTGTTTTATTTTCCATTACTAGTTCCCTTGTATAGGGTTTATTTTGCTGAGGTTTTTCTCTCCCTCATCCCTTAGAGTGATTGTATTAGGGATCTATTTGTGTATACATTCAAATGGAACTTTGTTGTATTTCTTTTGACTGGTCATTGGAACGTGATAGTGGCATTTTTTCTAATCATCCGAATACTCCCAAGTCAAGTTTATAATTCCTTTAGAGTAAATTAAAATTGGAAGTCTTACATGACCTTTTGGTCGTATAGAGTAGTCCAACCCCAATTTCTCTAGAAGGAATTATACACTTGAATTGGTTTGTGCATGTTATACGTCACTGGTAATCCACGATAATTGATCAAGAATATCGGCGTTGTTTCGAATTTAATGACGAGATAGATGTCCAAATTACTCTCGTTCTTAACAAAACGGCCTTGATTTGGATGCCGTATCTTCAATTAAATTTAAGACACGTTATTATGCCTTGCACTTTTGAGTAATTCATTCTTCTCGAAATTGATCAAAAGCGATTATCGTGAATTACATTCTTTTCAATAGCATGCTTTCTTTCGAGGAATACAGATAAAAACTTTTCGCACAAGATTAAACCCTTGTAAAAGTTTTTGTCCTTATTAATCACGAGAAAGCATAAGATTGAAAGGGGTCTACGCTTTCTTTTTCAAATTATTCCTTTTGACTCGGTGTTTTCATTTGCAGGTGAAAAACAAGTAGTATAGAGGAATCTTTTCTTGGACAAATCTGCGACTATTCTTCCATCTGATCATAAACGAGTTAGAAAATCAAGACACATTCGCTCGATTTATTGATTCAGCTCGCCCAAGTTGAAAGTATTCGGACGTTCGAAGAAATAAACTGTATAGAAGTAAAAGCACACACACACGGGAGCTTTCATTCATTTTCGCTCAATCGAAAGACTTCCAAAGCAGATTAATACAGTTTAGCGAGGCGGAAAAGTAAAGCCGAACTGAGCCCTAATCAGCGACACGAAGGAGCTCAGCTGGCCCTCCATGTTATTGATCCTCTGCCTGCACTCACTGCTCCACATATCGAGGTCCGCAAGCTGGAGAAGAAGGCGCTTGCACTCATTCTTAAGCTCAGCAACCTTGGCTCTGTGATCTTCAGCGGCAAGTTCCAGATCCCGAACTAGTTCCCTTCCACGGGATACGTCCGCGTGTTGACACCTGATTTTTAATTTCTTTGATTTTTATTTTTATTATTATTATTATTATTATTATTATTATTATTTAAAAAAAAATGTTTGATCAATGATGTTGTCTTGTTTTTATTTTATATTATTATTATTATATTGTTGTTGTCTTTGTCTTTTTCTTTTTCTTCTTTCTTTTCTTTCTTTTTTCTTTCTTTTTGCGGACAGAGGCTCCCGCACTTTGTTTCTTTTTCTGACGTTCTCTCTCTCCTGTTTCCCTTCCTCCCCCTTTTGTTTTCTCATTTTTGTAGAACACCCCCCTCGGCCGGGCCATCTCTTCTTCCTCCCTCGTTTTTGTGCGAGGACAGCCCCCACCTAACCGCCATAGCCTCCTCCGGCCATCACCTACTTCTTTCGCCACCTTCGAGTTGCCGCCGCGCCGCCACAGCCGCCAGAAACCGTCGGGGAAAGCCCGACAGCAGCTCTGCCCTGTTCTGGGCCGAGACTACTGCTGCGGTTGTTTGCGACGGCTGCGACGATCTAGCCGCCACCGCGACCCACCATCGTCGTCATCCACTTCCTCACGACCCCGTCCGACACCACCGAACCGCTGGCAGCCACCATAGATCGCTGGAGAACCCTTAAAACCGAAGCTCTACCCTGTCACCCTGTTTCTGTGGGTGTTCTGTCCAGACCCGGTTTCTACCGCCTCCAGCTCGCTCCTCCGCCTATATCCGACAACCAGAGACTCCCACACACCTCCACCAATCACCATACGAAGCCCCGACGCATTTGAACCCGAGGAAATCCACGAATCAGCCCCGACAGCCCCAACTCCGTGCAGGTCCCCTGTTCTGGTCGCCCGCTACAGCTGCTGGTCGCCCCTTTTCTGGCTTCCTCCGGCCATCGCGAACATCTAACGACCTCCCCCCCGACATCCCTCGAGACCCCCAGGACACGGCCGCCCCACGCCACCAGTCCGTGAACCCTCAAGCCGTCGTCACAGCCTTGATTCCCCTGCCCCTTGCTCGGACGCCATATTCTGTGGGCTGTTGCCCTGCTTTGGGCCTGACTCGTGGGCCAGTCTTGTGGGCCGTGACTCAATTGGGCCTGGGCCGTGTCCTGCGAGATGGGCCGAGTGAATGGGCCATTGTGCCAGGTCCAGGGGTCGGGTGGGTCGAGAGATTGGGCCAATTGTCCAAGGTTTTGGCCCGTGATCCGATCAAGTTCGAGGTTCGCGCCGAAGGATTTTTCGAGGATCGCCGCCAATCCCGACTCGAGTATTTGACGGCGACGCACACGGAGATGGTCGCATTGCTGGGGCTGAGCAATTGAAGACCGGTGTCCAATCAGGTATATTTTGCGTATCCGATTCGTATATCAAAGTTATTTATCTAAAATATTGTCATTGTAGATTTGATTTGCATGTATCTGTTTCAGTCTAGTGGTTAGTATATTTATTTGATTGAGTGTTGTCTATTGTCGAAGATATGCTTTTTATTAAAATATTTATCTAAAATAAAATAAATAATAAAAAATTCAAAAATCAATAAAAAATAAAATAAAAAAATCATAAAAAAATTCAGAAAATTCAGAAAAATTATAAAAAAATTCCAGAAAATAGGAAATGGCCACATTCAACTGGCCATGACCTGTTCCGGGTCTTTCGACCCCCGGTCTTTCCAAAAATGACGGTTTTGCCCTTCCGGCAAACCGTCTTCCAAAAAAAAAATTCTAAAACAAATCCAAGAAAATCCAAAAAAATAGGAAATGGCCACAATCAACTGGCCAAGACTCATTCCGGGTGTTTTGAACCCCGACCTTTCTTAAAATGACGATTTCGCCCTTTGGGCGAATCGTCTTCCAAAAATTGAAGAAAAATCAAGAAATTCCAAAAAATTTTCAAAAATGGGAAATGGCCACAAACAACTGGCCATGGAGTATTTTGGGTAGTTCGGTATCCAAACCTCCCAAAAATGACGATTTTTCCCTTCGGGCTAATCGTCCCCAAATCTTCCCATTTTACCCCTGGTCCGAAGTCACACCTTCCTTAAGCCTTTATGGTTATACTAGGAAGCCTTTGATCTGAATTGATGTGCATTGAAGTGATTTATTTATGTACTTGATTGCGCTTTCATTTAAATTGATTGTGATTGATAGGAACAGTCTTCCAATCTGCATGAAATCCTGAATTAAGCCTACCTCACCTAAAATTGAGCCTGCATGAACTCTTAGCTAGGAAAATCACTCGCGTTAGGTACCGAAAGGGCGTTGGTAATGACACCGACGTAACCAAGTCCCCGAACCCAAAATCTCTAGTTCCGCAGAACTGATCGACCTCTCCCAATCGGTCGGTAAGGTTTCCGGTCTACCCTCCAAGAAAGACCGGTGGCGACTCCAAATGCATGCACAAGTTGCACATGCCACCACGACCACACTGAAGGTCGAAAGCGATCGACTCTTATCGTCGGATCTTTTGAAAAATACTCCCGCCGCGATTTGGTATGGGCCTGGGAGAGCCCGAGCCGATCCAAAGCCCGCGATCCGCACCCTTGTGCGGGGGAAGGCCCGCGATCGGTAATCCATTAGCCGCGTCCGCTTCCGGACGGGTCGCGACAGCTGGCGACTCCGCTGGGGACCTGTTTTAGAACCTATGGTTCTAGACCTCAAGTGGACTTAGGCTGTAATTAAAACGCTGAGTGATTTTTCTAACCCTGCAGGCGCTCTTGAAGGTGAGGTAAGTCCGCTTATAATAAGTGTTATATGTTTTTGCAGATTGGAGTAATAAGGGGTGTAGTCTTTGATTAACATTGTCTTATGCAGGTTGGCGTATGAATGTACGTTGTGTGGATGATTTGAAGTGCTGATTGATAAACTGTTATGTATGACTGGCATCGTGATGATCACGACACATGGACACACACAACCGCGCCTAAAACCCCGGGCGCCGCCTTCAGGAACACAATAGAAGGAATTGAAAATGGAATCTCCGTGAGGAAAAACACGGGGTAATCCACTTTTCAATTCCGCTCGCTTCGAACTATGGATCGAGTCCCAATGCAACGATAGTTGTGCAATGGAATCGGCTCTTTCTAGAACTCGAGGTGGGAACCTTGACCTTAGGTGCCAAACCATTTGATTTTTAGAAGTTTACCATCACTTGTCTCATGCGCATGTCTTTGGACGGTTGGTACACCTAAAACCGCACATAAGTCGAGGAGTTTGGTTGGTAAGACTCTCTATCCCTCAATTCTATTTCAGTTCATATAAATATATGCATTTCATTCATTGCATTCTGGTGATTAGATTAAATGCCATTTCGAGGGTAGATATGGGTGTTTTTCTCCAACATCCTTGATAGAAGACGAGGAAGGCGATATCCCATCGCGAACACCGAGTGTGCAACAAAGGAGCCTACTATGGACATTGTTGAGGTATCGTCCAATGAAGATGACGAGTTGGGGCAAGTAATCCGGGAGTCACAGGTCGAACTTGGGGCATCCTTAAACGCTAGGATCACATTCATTTGTTTCATTTTCCATTACTAGTCCTCTTGTATAGGGTTTATTTTTACTGAGGTTTTCTCTATCTCACCCCTTAGAGTGATTGTATTAGGGATCTATTGGTGTATACATTCAGAGGGAGCTTGGTTGTATTTCTTTTAACGGGTCATGAGAATGTGATAGTGGCATTTTCTCTAATCATCCGAATACTCCCAAGTCAAGTTTATAATTCCTTTAGAGGAAATCAAAATTGGAAATCTTGCATAACCTTTTTGGTCGTATAGGGTAATCCAACCCCAATTTCGCTAGAAGGAATTATACACTTGAATTGATTCATGCATGTCGTACGTCATTGGTAATCCACGATAATTGATCAAGAGTATCGGCATTGTTTCGAATTTAATGACGAGATAGATGTCCAAATTGCCCTCGTTCTTAACAAAATGGCCTTGATTTGGATGCCGTATCTTCAATTAAATTTAAAACACGTCGTTATACCTTGTACTTTTGACTAATTCGCTCTTCTCAAAATTGGTCGAAAGCGATTATCGTGAATTACATTCCTTTCAATAGTATGCTTTCCTTCGAGGGATACTGATAAAAAAACTTTTTGCGCAAGATTAAAACCCTTGTAAAAAAAATTTTGTCCTTATTAATCACGAGCAAGCATAAGATTGAAAGGGGTTTATGCTTTCTTTTTCAAATTATTCCTTCTGATTCTGTCGTTTCATTTGCAGGTAAAAAAAATAGGTACTAGAGAGAAATCTTTTCCCGGATAAATCTGAGGCTATTCTTTCATCTGACCATGAGTGGGTTAGAAAATCAGAACACATCTACTCGACTTATTATGGATCGGCTCATCCAAGTCTAAGATGTCCGGATGCTCGAAGAAATGGATCATATAAAAGCTAAAACAAACACAGGGGTTTTCATTCATTCTTGCCCAAACCAGATCATACAATTCATTGGGGTGGAAAAGTAAAGCAGAAGTGAGCCCTAATCAACGACACAAAGGAGCCCAGCTGGCCCTCCAGGTTATGGATGCTTTGTTTATACGCACCACTCCGCGTATCATGGTCCGCAAGCCTGAGGTGAAGGCGTTTGCGTTCATCATTGACTGCAACAACCTGAGTCTCGTGATCTTCGGCGACTGCTTCCAAGTCCCGAACAAGTCCATTCTCACGAGTTATATCCTCATTTATGCCGTTGAGCCTTTCTTCCAGCCACTCGCTTCGATTCCTTAGCAGGGCATTGCGTCGATCGCGCTCATAGGTAGCTAGAGATAGAGCTAAGTCCTCCACCAGATTCCTCCTCTCGCGTAGCAATGTTGAAACCCGCTCTTTGGCGAACTCAACAGCCCTTTTGTGACTATCGGCCAGGTAGTCAGCCAACGCTAGGCGGTCGGACTGATCCTCATAACGGGCTCGCAAGACACGAGCCACGGTAACTCCCCGATGAGCAGCGCGGTAGACCTCCAAGGAGTTCGTAAAGAGCGTTGGGAAAATACTGTATTCCCTCCCCAACGCGGTACCCTCGAGGGAGGTGATGTCCAGGTCCCCGAACATGACTCGGATTTCATCCTCGGTTTCGGGATGATCGGCTATGTGAGCGTAGCCTCGACCCAAGAGGTTATAGAACTCTTTCCATCGAGTCAAAGCTTCGGCTGAGAAAGTGTGAACTTGGGAAGAAGCCATTTTCGACGGAGATGTGTGTAGTGGAGCGATTAGAGGATGGAAGCAAATTATATGAGAGCGTTAATCTCCCAAACACCAACCCCGCATTTTATAGCGTCTCGAGAGCGGAGAAAAGTTACAGCAATAATGCTCGTGGAGCCGGGTTAATTAATGTAAAGAGGGGGCTGCTTCTCCCGTGAATCACCAGACATATCCTGGCCCGCGATTTCAGGCCTGGCAAATTCGGTCTCGCCATTATTAAAGCTGGGAGGGAGGCGAGCGCAACTATCGAAGAAGCCGCGAAAGGATTGGGTTGTCCCATCACGCATAAAGCTGGGCGGCGAGTGAACAGCTCTGCCACTTAAAAAAGGGGAAGACAGTGCTGAAGAGACATAACTATTGAAGAAAAGTGAAAGGCGAGCGCAACTATCGAAGAAGCCGCGAAAGTATTATGTTGTTCCGTCACACATAAAGCTGGGCGGCGAGTGAACAGCTCTGCCACTTAAAAAAGGGAAGACAGTGCTGAACAGACACGACTATTGAGGAAAGGTGAAAGGCGAGCGCTACTATCGAAGAAGCCGCGGAAGGATTTGGTTACCCCTTTGTGTTGGAAAGCTGAGCAGGAGATAAACAGTTCCGTCGTTTCAAAAACAGAACGTTGAACAGACCCAGCTTTCGAGGAAAATGAGGTGACAAATCGAAAGAGCGAGTATACAAAAGAGAACAGAGAACCCCGAGTGACGAGTTCGTTGAAAGACCTCAAAATTCTCTAGAATCAAATTCGACATCGAAGCCATGGAACTCAACATTGCCGGTGACGAACATCAAGATCGCAGTGGCGACGACGGCAGTGGCCACAACGCTCAACCCCGAAAAAACAAAAGTCGCCAGCGCTACGCAAGGAAAGAAATCCAGGAGCTTGAAGCTTTCTTCGATGAATGCCCTTGCCCAAGCGAGGAACAAAAGAATGAATTGGGCCGGAAGCTGGGAATGAATCCTATGAGAATCCATTTTTGGTTTCAGAATAAACGTTTCAGACTGGGTGTCCAACACAGGCGTAAGGAGATCACGGCCCTAAAAGAGCAGAACCAAAACCTTCAAATGGAAAACATGTGGTATGAGAAAATCCTCAGTACTATTACCTGCCCTGACTGCGGTGGCCCTACCACCCTCAGTAAATTGTTCCCCGGTAAGCCTTCTACGAGGATGGAGGGTGCTCATTTATCCCCCTGCTCCCTTGAGCCATCTCCGGTACAATCAGATCCTGCTAATGGCGCGCATGAGCAGGTCGATCCTACAGAAATTATATCGGTGTCTTCGGAGGAAGAGGATACGTGTTGTTATGATTTGGGTCACAATAACGAAGCTCATGAATCTCCTTCACAACAACTTCTAGTAAGATCAGATACGATTCAAGAGGGGTTAGAGATTAGTCAGCAGGCTATTGACGCTATTCCGGACAACGAGAAGAAGAAATTCATTTGGCCCCCGGAGCTTCATCTCAAGTTCTTAGACGCAGTTCAACAGATAGGACTCGACTTCATAGGTCCGACAAGCATACTTAGGGTCATGAAGGTACCGGGACTCACCAAGCAATTAGTCGCGAATCACCTTGGTTGCTACAGAAGGGCGTTAGGACAACGTTATGCAGAGCTGAATCTGAACAATAGACTCGGCTGCGAACCCAGCACCCTTATGTCGAAGGAGGCCCGGTCGAATCTAGACGACTATTGGGGATTTGATCAGGACATCCTCACGAGTCATTTCAATATTCCTCATGAGCACACATCACAGGTGCAGCGAGTAAGCACTCCTCCGTCCGAGCAGCAGCTAGCCAGTGTTCATCCTATCGCAGATCAGCCCACCACGCCCAGTGCTCAAGGGTTTGCCCAATCGGAGCATGTGGCTTCAGATGATCTAATGAGAGAATGCTTGGAGCATTTTTATAATTCCCAAGTGAGAGATGCTTGTGGTAGTCAATCGATCAAATCTCCTCTTATAATCCCAGACAAGGATGGGGGTTCCAGCTCGAAGAAACCGTCGGGCGATACGGCTCAACCTACACATCAATCGTTCGAGGGGTCAGATGATTTCTTCGATGAAGGACTTGATAACTGGTTCGATCAGTTGGAAGCTATTAAAGGTTGGCAACCATGATCTGTAGTCGGTAATGGCACACCGAAGCCAAGGTCAGATTGGTTAGTCATTGGACATACCCAAAGAAAGAATGGGATGTACGCGAGAAGGATGTATCTCTGGTTGTATAGTTCTCATCGGTGCATGCGTTCGTTTCTTCAATAGCTAGAGTTGATTTTGCATAATGTTTTCTGCGAACGTCATCTCGTGTGTATACGGTAACTCCTTGTTCAAGGTAAAATCAACCCTGACGCGTGAAGGCAGAATTGATAGCATGAGTTGCTAGCAGAATGTGATCGAGCTCGAAAGTAAAAATTGCTAGCAGCCCCAAACGCTATGACCACAAAATCAGGGGCAATCTTTAAGTTTCGAGCAACTACAAATCTATTTCTCACGAGGCATTCAAGTCAATCAAACATAAAGCGTCGGGCTGTAAGAATGATGCGTAGTCAAGCTGTTGACACGTGCGAAAAGGAGTCGCGTAGATCCGAAAGCAAAAACCTTTCTCGGCCAGTCAACAATGCAGAATGAAAGAGCGTATATAAACAAACTCGCATTTATTTCATTCAGCAGGAAAGTTTACAAGTGGATCACTGAGGGGGAGCAGTAAACCCAAAATGAGTTCTGACAAGCATCACAAAAAAGCTTAACTGACTCTCCATGCTGTCCATGCCTTGCTTACAACCCACACTCCGGGAATCGAGGTCTACAAGCTTGAAGAAAAGGAGACGACATTTCTCCTTGAGTTCGTTCACCTTGGTCTCATAATACTCGAACTCAAGCTCTAAGTCATGAGCCAGCATCCTCCCGCGAGCTATATCCATGCTCAGGTCTTCAAGCCTTTCCCCCAACCAGGCACACTGGAACCTCAGCACGAAGTTGTGCTGATCTTGCTCAAAGGCGGTGTCAAAAAGAGCCAGGCGCTCCACCAAGTTGTCCCTCTCACGGACCAGCATCGAAACCTGGGCGTGGGCGTATTCAACAGCCCTTTTATGGTTATCGGCCGTCAGCATGGCCAACATCAGGGACTCAGTTCGGTCCTGATAGCGGGCTCGCACGATACCAGCCAAAGTGACCTCCCGATTAGCAACTTCGTAAGCCTGCATGAAATTGTTGAAGAGAGTTGGGAAGATCACAAACTCCCTTTGCAGTTTCGTGCCTTCAATACATGCAGTATCTAAGGCCGGAATCAGAGTACGAACTTCAACCTCAGCTTCAGGATGATTGTTTATGTAGCCATAACCTCTACCCAAGAGGTGGTAAAATCTCTCCCATTGGGTCGAAGCTTCAGCTAAGGCAGCAGGCACAGAGGAGGAATCCATATGCGATGGAATGACGGAGAGGAGAGTGGGAATGTGAAGAGTGTTTGAGAGGCTGAGTCTGATAAGGCTAAAGTGTTAATCTTCTTGACGCCAAGCTATCACCTTATAAATGCTCGAGTAAGCAGGGAGAAGTGGTAATAATAGTTTATGTGCAGTAGAGCCAAACGGGTTTCATTAATGCATCCCCGATGAGTCACGAATCCACTACCGTCTTGTGATCTCGGGTTTTACGAAACATAATGGCGCCGAAAGGTGGGCAGGCTTGTTACTCTAGAGATTGGGCCAGGGGGACAGGCGTAGTGCTCGACAAAGCGAAATCAACGCAAGAGATCTTCAGGCTCCGTTCACGTAGAAAAGAGCAAAAAAAAAAAAAAAGACAAAGTGGGAATTACAAAGCCTTGAAAAGAACGCTCGTCAGGTAGCCATCACAAAAGACGAAGTGGGAATTACGAAGCCTTGAGAAGAGTGCTCGTCAGGTAGCCATCACAAAAGGACGAAGTGGGAATCTCGAAGCATTGAGAAGAACGCTCGTCGGGTAGCCATCACCTTTGATCAAAGAACGGTGATCCGACCCCTTTAACCTTTCAGAATTTGCAGAGAAGGTGAGGATCCAAGGAGGAACAAAGAAAGCTGAGTTAACGGAAAATCAAGCAGTGATATTTCGATCAAAATGTTCAAGGGGTTCTGTCATTTACTAGAAGCGCCAGACTTGGAGGTCTCCGAGCTTGAGCTGCTGGAAGAATTTGAAGATCTCAGGACCGAACCTGACACGGGGGCCATGGAGACCGATCCTTCTAATGATGAAACCCGCGGCTTGGTTAACGAGAACAGTACCCGCGACGGTGATCAGCGTCAGAAAGAGGAATGTCTCCAACGCAACACTTCAGGTCAAGTCCATAAACTCGAATTGTTTTTCAGGGAATACCCCTATCCGGACATGGAACAGAGAATCAAAATGGGCCAGGAGATAGGGTGGGAGCCTCAGAAGGTCAAGTGCTGGTTTGAAAACAAACGAACCCGGCTGAAGCAGCAACGCGATCGGCACGAGTTAGCGATTGTGAGGGAGGAAAATGAAAAGCTTTGAATAAAAAACATTCAGTACAAAAAAGCTCTAAGCATTGCTATTTGCCTTGAGTGCGGTAACCCTGTTCCCACGGACGGAGTATTCACTGAAGAGCCAGATCTGGGGGTTCATAACGCTCATTTGTTGCAATGCCCTTCGCCACATCTTTCGAAGCAGGCGGGTACCGCCGAGGATCTACAAGAGGAAACTAGTGCTATAAGGTCAAAGCCGACGCCCATTGTGGAAGGGAACATGCGTCATGACAAGTCGGGTTCGCTCAATGATGAACTCACCATCATGACCAGCCGATCCGAGACCACTAAATCCCCTCCATAGCAACCTCCAACACGACCAGATTCCGAGAAGAGTAACCGCCAAGTTGCTGACACTACTTCAGCTAGCAAGAAAATAAGATTTCGTTGGACCCCGGAGTTTCATAGCAAATTTGTTGATGCAGTTCAACAGTTAGGGATCAATTTTGCTCGCCCATCGCGCATAATCGAAATCATGAACGTGCCGGGACTGGCTAAAAATATGGTCAAGAATCACCTTTGGCGCTACAAGAAACTATTGAGAGATGGACGAGCGTCGCTAGACCAAGATAGAGGCGGTTCAACACGACCAGATTCCGCGAAGAGTAGCCGCCGAGTTGCCCACACTACTTCGGCTAGCAAGAAAACAAGGTTTTATTGGACCTCGGAGCTTCATAGCAAATTTGTTGATGCAGTTCAACAGTTAGGGATCAGTTTAGCTCGCCCATCGTGCATACTCAAGATCATGAACATGCCAGAACTGGATAGAAATAAAGTCAGGAACCACCTTTGGTGCTACAAAAGACTACTGAGAGATGGACGAGTGGCGCTAGACCAAGATAGAGGCGGTTCAAGTTTAAACGATGAGCATGGCTGTGATCGCAATCCTCATGAAGCAGGAAGCATCCAATCACCTCTTAACACCGATGGGACTGGCAATTACACGGTCGATTGTTCAGGCATCAATCAGAGTACTCCCCTGGGTTATCCTAGTACTCCTCAGGAGTATGTACCGCAATTTCAGCAAATCGGGACTCCCCAGTCTGAGCACCGACTGGCCGTTAATGCTAGTCCTACAGCGGATCTAACATTGGCAGGAGATGCACATACGATCTTGCGAGACAATTACGGAGATTCCGGCTCGAAGAATCAAGTGGTCCATGACGAAAATGGCAAAAAGATTCCTTCTTCAGTAGTCGACAATAGTCAACCTGAGTGTCAGTCGCTCGATGGTTCAGACGATCTCCTTGAAAACATCTATTCTTGGTTCGATCGGCTGAATTCCCCCTTGAGTTACCTCGGTACTCCTCAAGAGTATGTACAACAATTTCAGCAAGTATGGACTCCCCAATTTGAGCACCAACCGATCGTTAGTGCTATTCCTACGGCAAATCCAGCATTGGATACAAACCTACTGGACAACGATGAAAATGCCAACTCGAGAGGTGAGGTTGTTCATGCCGAAAGTAGTGTGAGAAACCCATCGCCAACGGTTGAGGATACCCGACTTAGGCATCAATGGCCTGAAATTTCAAGTGATCTCCTCAGTAAGCAACTCGGCATGTACATCAAGCATAAACCGAGGAATCGGGTTGTTCATGCCGAAAATAATGGGAGAAATCCATCACCAGCAATTAAGGATGCTCAACTTGAACGACTCGAACAGTCGGACGATCTCCTGAATGAGCAACTCAGCCTATGGGTCAAGCATTTTGGAACAAGTGCATCTTCGCAGTCGTGACCGGTACCGGCGACCGGACATCTGGTTCGAAGCTCGTGTGCTAAATCATTAGAAGGCTCAGGAGAGTGAGAGGCGAATACGTCGAATGAATGTGTTACGGATCTCGTTGTAAAGTTCCCGCGGGAACATTTTAATTAACACTTAAAACTAGCTGCTCTGAGTTTCAACATTACCCTTTGAACATCTTCGAGCCAAGGGCCGTGGATTAATCACTTAATCCGTGGAGCAAGTTCCATGAACGATGACTATCACCCGCGGAGCATAGTGGGATCTACCCCATTCAGCACGAAATACGTTTGGTAAAACGATGTATCGTTCCTAGACGATCTTCAACCGAATACCAAAGTAATGTCTCATTTCTTTCCCTTCTCAGGTGATAAACGTAGGTAAATCACTTAAGGAGCCATCTGTTCAAATAACAAAACAGACGTTGCCCAACCGGGGGCAGCTGAACCATTGATATTGCAAATATTCCAAGCATGGATAAGCGGATTTGATAGACGTGGTTCATATCAATACGCGACATCAGAACGGGATGAGAACCAAGAGTAAAGTTGTATCGTCCCAATTTGTCTTCAATTTGGGAACATGAGTTAACCTTTGTTATTTATCCTTGATAGGGACTCGCCATCAAGGAGGACAGATTTTCACAACCTGTGTGCGCTCGCGGGGGCACACGACCAAGGGTAAGATGTATCGTTCTAATTTTTTGAAAATTTTGTGAACGTACAATAACATGTTTCTTTTACATTTACAGGGATCTTCGGCCACGGTGGGCAGGTAAGTATCCCTTTCCCCAATTCATTGAAGATGTTAAATAAAAAAAACAGAGAGAAAAAGAAAAGCTTTCAGAATCTAATGTCTAGAAAAGACATAGAATCCTAACTTCATTGGCGTTCATGTTTTGAAATAGGAGGTTGTCTGAACATGAATAAAAACAGGCATTGTGCATCATAAAATCCCCTTGACCGGTAAAATTTATTTATTTATTTATTTATTTATTTTTTTGAGGAAATGAAAGAGATTTTTTCCAATCAAAAGTTCAAAACTTTCAAAAGGACGTTTTCTCAAAAGACGAGAGGCAAAGCCTAATCCGAAACACGTCCTATACACACTTGAGAGAGAAATGGAGCGGATCAGATAGCAAAATCTGGACCTACGGAAGTAGGGACCATTCTCAGCGATTACATGGATTGGGACGACGGAGGCATTCGTTTCATATCCCCAAAACACTACAGGTGACCGTTGATAACCCCTTTGAACGGCGGTTTTCATTCTTAACCCTGTCAAGAACCACCCCACATCGGGGCAAAATGGAGGTGAGTCCAGCAACATCAGGAGAAAATGGTTAGAAATTTTCTTGCTCGGACTAACATTAATCTTTGTGTGTTGCTTATATGGTAATCCAAATGCCATAGGATGACGAGAAGCATTCATTTCTCTATCTCACACACCATATCCTTTGCACAGCCAAGTTGAGCCTGCAAATTCGTTTCATGAACCCGTTGGTGATCATTGCACATTTCAAGATGGATGCAGCATCACTTCAGAAACAGAAGAGTTCAAGACCCAGGGATTATGAAGAGAATTCCCGGACTGATATTTAAAACATGTTTAGACTATATGTCTAACATGATCCCATGAAGATGAGAAAAAGTGGGATTTCAAAAATGAATAAAAAAATCCCAGCATCAGAAAAGAAAAAGCAAAGTGCCTGGTAAAAGCAAGGCCGACGCTCACATAAACTGTTTGAGTGATCCCCAATGAAACCTAGTTGGGAAGAGAAAATTTCTAAAGGAGTCAGATCAAAAAGACCGCTCCTCCAAATGATGTCAAGCGTGGAAGAAAGACGCAGACAGAGTTGTCAATCCCTTAATGCAGCCAGAGACGCTCTCTAAAGAATTCGTGCACACCTCAAAAGCCGTTGCACGCCTCAAAAATTGAAGATACAGGGAGGAAAGGGCAGGTGGTATATTTGCAATGATCACCAATGTCAAACCCCTCATGAATTCTGGGCCAAAAACAAGCTTTTTTTCGGTCCCCAATCCTACCAATGTTACAACCCCGAAACAGTCTTCTCTGACTAAGACACTTGGGTTAACATATAGCTTAGCTCGAAGAAGTACGAGCAAGACTATTTCTTTCTCATTTTGCAGGGTTCTTGACTTGTAAACCCGGAGCAGATGGTGAAAACTTTCGTTCAATGGCCTCGACTCCAAAGCGGGTCCCCCTTGAAAACCAATATCCAAGCCTAACATTACGGTCCCGTGGAAGACCTCCCGACCGATCAAAATGTATGCGCTGCGAATGAGCCTAAAACCTAGGCACAGGTTAGTAGGGAATTGAGTGCATCCCCTATAAAAAAACCACTATCGCAAAACAGGTGAGAAGACCTCCTTGTCAAGAAATATTCCAATTGATGTTTTGAACAAACTCTTTTTGGAAGTTTCAAATTGTTGGATCCAGATTTTCCGCGCAAGGGATTTGTGATCACATTTGCTTGTTGCAAGAATGCTTTGGATAACCTCCGGCATCAAAATGCACATTTCACGATTAAAGCTTAAATCATACGGTTTTGTCAAAATGGACAGCCGTGGTCTTCCCAAAGATTACTAACGTTTTCTTGGTGAAGAAAAATCTTTCAAGCTCAAACTTCTGCAGGATACCTGGAGAACCCAGCTCCCAGAATGTCGCCTCAACAGACTCAAGTGAAGCTTTGTCAAAATGAAATCTTTCACAGCTTCAAAAAAAACTGAATTCCCGACAAATTTCGGGATCTTTCAAAAGAAGGGACGAGGATAGGGCCCTTTTCAAATTCAAGTAATCTCATCGGACGTGGAGAACCCTCGTCATGAGACCCCTTTTCAAAATTTAGGCAGTCTCATCGGACGTGGAGAACCCTCGTCATGAGACCCCTTTTCAAAGTCAAAACAAAGGTAGATACCGCCTGAAGGGTCAATCAAAGGTAGATACCGCCTGAAGGGTCAACTCAAGGTAGATACCGCCTGAAGGGTCAATCAAAGGTAGAAACCGCCTGAAGGGTCAACTCAAGGTAGAAACCGCCAGAAGGGTCAAATCATGGTAGAAACCGCCATAAGGGTCAACTCATGGTAGAAACCGCCATAAGGGTCAATACGAGGTAGATACCACCTCAAAGATCAACACGAAGGTCCGATCCACCATACGGATCAAAATCATTGGCAAATCCTAAAGTGTGGGATGCGCCTTCCTTAGGTTCCTACCAGTTAGGAATTCCATAATGGTACGACCTACCATACAGGTCAGAACTTAATCTCCCTAGGATTTTCTAAAACGAGTCCTAGGTATCTTCTTGAAAGTCGTCGCAACCGGCAGCATCCGACAGGTGAGCTTCAGGTAAGCCTCTCTCACTCCGGCCCATGTTCAAATTGTTAGAGCAAACCGGGGATAAATTTGAGCTTTTATCGAGAGCCTTAAGGATTCGATGTCTTAGCATTTCTTCTCCCATTTTCCCAATTGAGTCGGTTAGGAATCAGGTGCCACCTTATCTTTGAGAGAGACCTCTAACGAGATTCCTCTCAAAGAGGGGCAGCTGTTGACACCTGATTTTTAATTTCTTTGATTTTTATTATTATTATTATTATTATTATTATTATTATTATTTAAAAAAAATGTTTGATCAATGATGTTGTCTTGTTTTTATTTTATATTATTATTATTATATTGTTGTTGTCTTTGTCTTTTTCTTTTTCTTCTTTCTTTTCTTTCTTTTTTCTTTCTTTTTGCGGACAGAGGCTCCCGCACTTTGTTTCTTTTTCTGACGTTCTCTCTCTCCTGTTTCCCTTCCTCCCCCTTTTGTTTTCTCATTTTTGTAGAACACCCCCCTCGGCCGGGCCATCTCTTCTTCCTCCCTCGTTTTTGTGCGAGGACAGCCCCCACCTAACCGCCATAGCCTCCTCCGGCCATCACCTACTTCTTTCGCCACCTTCGAGTTGCCGCCGCGCCGCCACAGCTGCCAGAAACCGCCGGGGAAAGCCCGACAGCAGCTCTGCCCTGTTCTGGGCCGAGACTACTGCTGCGGTTGTTTGCGACGGTTGCGACGATCTAGCCGCCACCGCGACCCACCATCGTCGTCATCCACTTCCTCACGACCCCGTCCGACACCACCGAACCGCTGGCAGCCACCATAGATCGCTGGAGAACCCTTAAAACCGAAGCTCTACCCTGTCACCCTGTTTCTGCGGGTGTTCTGTCCAGACCCGATTTCTACCGCCTCCAGCTCGCTCCTCCGCCCATATCCGACAACCAGAGACTCCCACACACCTCCACCAATCACCATACGAAGCCCCGACGCATTTGAACCCGAGGAAATCCACGAATCAGCCCCGACAGCCCCAACTCCGTGCAGGTCCCCTGTTCTGGTCGCCCGCTACAGCTGCTGGTCGCCCCTTTTCCGGCTTCTTCCGGCCATCGCGAACATCTAACGACCTCCCCCCCGACATCCCTCGAGACCCCCAGGACACGGCCGCCCCACGCCACCAGTCCGTGAACCCTCAAGCCGTCGTCACAGCCTTGATTCCCCTGCCCCTTGCTCGGACGCCATATTCTGTGGGCTGTTGCCCTGCTTTGGGCCTGACTCGTGGGCCAGTCTTGTGGGCCGTGACTCAATTGGGCCTGGGCCGTGTCCTGCGAGATGGGCCGAGTGAATGGGCCATTGTGCCAGGTCCAGGGGTCGGGTGGGTCGAGAGATTGGGCCAATTGTCCAAGGTTTTGGCCCGTGATCCGATCAAGTTCGAGGTTCGCGCCGAAGGATTTTTCGAGGATCGCCGCCAATCCCGACTCGAGTATTTGACGGCGACGCACACGGAGATGGTCGCATTGCTGGGGCTGAGCAATTGAAGACCGGTGTCCAATCAGGTATATTTTGCGTATCCGATTCGTATATCAAAGTTATTTATCTAAAATATTGCCATTGTAGATTTGATTTGCATGTATCTGTTTCAGTCTAGTGGTTAGTATATTTATTTGATTGAGTGTTGTCTATTGTCGAAGATATGCTTTTTATTAAAATATTTATCTAAAATAAAATAAATAATAAAAAATTCAAAAATCAATAAAAAAATAAAATAAAAAAATCATAAAAAAATTCAGAAAATTCAGAAAAATTATAAAAAAATTCCAGAAAATAGGAAATGGTCACATTCAACTGGCCATGACCTGTTCCGGGTCTTTCGAACCCCGGTCTTTCCAAAAATGATGGTTTTGCCCTTCCGGCAAACCGTCTTCCAAAAAAAAAAAATTCTAAAAAAAATCCAAGAAAATCCAAAAAAATAGGAAATGGCCACAATCAACTGGCTAAGACTCATTCCGGGTGTTTTGAACCCCGACCTTTCTTAAAATGACGATTTCGCCCTTTGGGCGAATCGTCTTCCAAAAATTGAAGAAAAATCAAGAAATTCCAAAAAATTCTCAAAAATGGGAAATGGCCACAAACAACTGGCCATGGAGTATTTTGGGTAGTTCGGTATCCAAACCTCCCAAAAATGACGATTTTTCCCTTCGGGCTAATCGTCCCCAAATCTTCCCATTTTACCCCTGGTCCGAAGTCACACCTTCCTTAAGCCTTTATGGTTATACTAGGAAGCCTTTGATCTGAATTGATGTGCATTGAAGTGATTTATTTATGTACTTGATTGCGCTTTCATTTAAATTGATTGTGATTGATAGGAACAGTCTTCCAATCTGCATGAAATCCTGAATTAAGCCTACCTCACCTAAAATTGAGCCTGCATGAACTCTTAGCTAGGAAAATCACTCGCGTTAGGTACCGAAAGGGCGTTGGTAATGACATCGACGTAACCAAGTCCCCGAACCCAAAATCTCTGGTTCCGCAGAACTGATCGACCTCTCCCAATCGGTCGGTAAGGTTTCCGGTCTACCCTCCAAGAAAGACCGGTGGCGACTCCAAATGCATGCACAAGGTGCACATGCCACCACGACCACACTGAAGGTCGAAAGCGATCGACTCTTATCGTCGGATCTTTTGAAAAATACTCCCGCCGCGATTTGGTATGGGCCTGGGAGAGCCCGAGCCGATCCAAAGCCCGCGATCCGCCGTTGTGCGGGGGAAGGCCCGCGATCGGTAATCCATTAGCCGCGTCCGCTTCCGGACGGGTCGCGACACCGCGGTAACACGATCGAGCCTCTCTTCCAGCCACTCACTTTGAAACTTCAACATGATATTATGACGGTCATGTTCATAGGTGATCAAGCACATGGCCAGTCGCTCCACCAAATTTCCTCGCTCACGTAGCAATGTTGAGACCCGCTCGTTGGCGGACTCTATAATTTTATTATGGTTGTCAGCCACGAAGTTAATCAGCACCAAGTGTTCGCATCGGTCATCGTAGCGGGCTCGTAAAACACGAGCCACGGTAACTTCCCGATGAGCAGCCCGGTAGACCTCCAAAGAGTTTGTAAATAGGGTTGGGAAAGTTCTATATTCCCTCCCCAACGTAGTACCCTCGAGGGAAGTGATATCCAGGTCCCCAAACATGACTCGGATTTCATCCTCTGTTTCAGGATGATCAGCCATGTGAGCATAACCTTGACCCATGAGATTATAGAATTCTTCCCATTGAGCCAAAGTTTCAGCTGAGAAAGTGTGAATGGGAGAGGAGGCCATTTTGGAAGGAGAGATGCGCAGTAGAGCGACTAGAAGATGGAAGCAGATTATATGGGAACGTTAATCTCCCAAACACTAACTCCGCGTTTTTGTAGCGTCTCGAGAGTGGAGAAAAGCCGCAACAATAATGCTTGTGGAGCCGGGGTAATTAAGTAAAGTAGAGGCCGCTCCTCCCTTGACTCGTCATATCCATCCTAATCCGCAATTTCAGGCCTGACGAGTTTGAAAAGTTGTAAAAGAGTTATCTGTTTCACCATTATTGAGGGGGAGCGGGAGTCGAGCGCAAATATCGAAGAAGCCGCGATAGGGTTGATAGTCTTGTCATGATGAAAAGCTGAGCGGGTGGTAAACATAGTTCAGTCTTTTGGGAAACGTGGTGGAGGACAAGTTCGGCTACCGAGGAAAGGAAAGCGATCCGAGGTCCCTCCACAATAGAAAAGCAAGGAGGAGGACAAAGCCAGAAATCCAAAATCTTTAAAGGAGCGCTCGCCTGGTGATCGTCTTCCATGCTCGAAGAGCGTCTCCTGAATATGCAAAGTCACTCAAAAGAAAGTTTAGAGAGAGTGAACATACGAAGAAGATTACAAGACCCTGAGTGAATAAAAAAGGACGAACAACCTCTTCTTGATCCAGTATGTTTAATAGTCATAGTCATTTGTTGGAGATGACTGACCCAAATGTCCTAGGTAATGTGCAGTTGGGAGACCTCGAAGTCTTTGGGATCGAGCCGGATGTCGAAACCATACAACCCAACCCTGCTGGCAACGAGGTTCAGGATCATGGCAGTGACGATGACAGTGGTGGCAACGACGACAGTAGCAGCAACAACGACGGCAGCGGCGATGTCCCACCTCGCGGAAGAAGACGTCGCCGACCCTGTACTGAGAAGGAAATCCAAATACTTGAAGCCGCCTTCAATAAGTGCCGTTACCTGGATATGAGACGAAGAAAGAAATTAACCCGGAAATTAGAGATGGAGCCCTTAAGGGTCAAGCACTGGTTTCAAAACAGACGGGCCAGATCAGTGGTTCAGGGAAAGTGTCAAGAACTCGAAACTCTAAAAGAAGAACACGCCAAGCTTCGAGCAGAAAACATGTGGTATAAGGAAGTCCTCATCAGTACCGCTTGCCTTAACTGCGGTGGTCCTATCGACACTCGCGAAATGTTCCGTGATAAGCTTTCTATGAGAATCGCAGGTGGTCGTCCACCACCCCACTCCCTCGAACCATCTTTTGAAAGATGGGAGGCGCGTCGCTACAATTTCCCTAACAATGGGCTTACTCTCACCACAGACCAGTTCAAAGTCAACCAGCTTCCCCTGCAACAACCTCTGGCACAACCAGATCCTGCCGAGAGTAAATCAAGGAATGATCGCCGAATCATGGATGCTATCCTGAGTCGCCAAAAGAAGAAGTTCATATGGTCTCCAGAGCTTCATAGAAAGTTCCTTGATGCGGTTCACCAAATAGGGAATGACTCATTATGTCCAACACGCGTACTGGAGGTCATGAATGAATCGGGACTCGCTAGAAGTGTAGTCGCAAACCACCTTAATGGTTACCGAAGGACGCTAAGACAGCGTCATGCCGCACTGGGCCTAGAAGAGCCCGATTCGAGCTTGAACACTAGGTACGGCCACAAACACAACGGCCATGCCTCAAGAAGAGCCCTGCCGAATCTCGACACCAACCAAGCCAATAGCTCTACCACCGACTGTTGGGGAATTGGTCAAGATAGCCCTATCAGTCGTCTTAATGTTCCTCAAGAATACGTGCCACAGGTGCATCAAATATACACTTCTCTGTTCGAGCAGCAGCCGTCCACCGGCGCTCTTCCTGCTGCTGATCCACCCACGACGTCTAATGTTCAGGAGTTCGCCCAACTAGGGCATATGATTTCAGATGATCCAATGGGGGAATACTTCGAACAATTTTGCTTCCTTGATTCCTGAGTGAGACGGGCTTTTGGTAGGAAAAAGGTCGACTCTCCTCTTTTCTTCTCAAACAAAGACGGAGGTCACAGTTCGAAGAATCCATCAGGAGGAGGCTAGCAAACCTTCACGGCCATGATCTGAGGTCGACGATCGCGCACCTGAGCCCAGACGTGATGGGTTGGTGATTGAACATACCCAGAGAAAGGGGGGGCATGTACACAAGAAGAACTTATTTCTTATCTGCGCATTGTAAAGTTTCAATCGGAGCATTTCTTTTCTTCTTTAAGGCCTAGGGTTGATTTCACACAATGCTGTCATAATAGGTTCGAGGTAAATCGACCAAACGCACAAAGGCAAATGTGACAACATAGGTTACGAACAGAACGCGAGCGGGCTCGAAAGCGGAAAGATCGTCAGTTGCCTCAAACACTATGATTGCGAAACCAAGCGCAATATTGAATCTTGCGAAGGATAAGGGAAAATGTACATACACTCTCATTTATTGCACTCAACAGGAGACTTTACAAACAGATTACTGAGGAGGAACCGTAAATCCAAAGTGAGTTCTAATGAGCGTCACAAATGAGCTCAACTGATTCTCCATGTTGTCCATGCCCTGCCTACAACCAGCGCTTCGAGAATCAAAATATGCGAGTTTGAAGAAAAGGAGACGACATTTCCCCTTAAGCTCATTCACCTTGGCCTCATGGTACCCCGATTCATGCTCCAAATCCTGGGCCAGCGCTCTCCCACGGGCTATATCCACTGTCAGATCGTCAAGCGTTTCCTCCAACCATATGCACTGGAGCCTCAGCATGAGATTGTGCTGGTCTTGCTCAAGAACGGTTTGACAGAGAGCCAGACGCTCTATCAAGTTGTCCCTCTCACGGGCTAACAATGAGACCTGGGCGTTGGCATATTCAACAACTCTCTTTTGGTTATCGGCCGTCAGCATGGCCAACACCAAGGAATCAGCTCTGTCTTGATAGCGGGCTCGCACGATGCCAGCCAAAGTGACATCCCGGCTAGCGACGTGGTAAGCCTCCAAGAAATTGTTGAAGAGAGTTGGGAAGATCACAAACTCCCTTTGCAGTTTCGTACCTTCGATACACACGGTGTCTAAGGCCGGAATCAGAGTACGTATTTCAACCTCGGCTTCAGGATGATTATTTATATAACCATAACCTCTACGCAGGAGGTGATAAAATCTCTCTCATTGGGTTGAAGCTTCGGCTGAGGCGACAGGTACAAGAGAGGAAGCCATCTGCGATTGAACGACAGAGAAGAGAATGAATGATGGGGAAGTGTTTGAGAGGTTAGATCGAAATGTTAATCTTCTCAATATCAACCTCTCGCCCTATAGCGCTCGAACGAGAAAGGGAAAGTTATAATAATTTTTTATGCGCGGCCGGGCTAATCAAGTCTCATTAATGCGTCCCATCAACCTCTCGCCCTATAGCGCTCGAACGAAAAGGGAAAGTTATAATATTTTTTTATGCACAGCCGGGCTAATCAAGTCTCATTAATGCATCCCTGATGAGTCACGGATCCACCTCTGTCCTGTGATCTCGGGCTTAGAAAAGAAACTAGAGCCTAAAGGCCGGCAGACCTATTACTTTAGAGACCGAGCTAAGGGAACAGGCGCAATGCTCGATAAAGCAAAAGTCGACACGGGAGATCTTCATGCTCCACTCAGGTAAGAAAGAGTAAGAAAAGACAGGAAGCAATCACGAAGTCTCGAAAGGAACGCCCGTCAGACACTCGTTATTCGATTTCAAAAGGGCGCTTCTTGGGACACGCCTAATCTCTAATAATTACAGAGAGGGCGAACATCTGAGAAAGGGTGGAGAAAATTGAGCGAACGAAGACCAGGAAAAGACATTTCGATCCAAAATGTTCAAGGGGTACCATCATTTGTTGGAAACGCCCGACCTAAATGTCTCCGAACTTGAACGGCTAGAGGAATTTGAAAACCTTGGAAACGAATTCGTCATGAAGGATATGGAAATCGACTCGGCCAGCCAGGAGACTCAAGCCCTCAGCGACCAAAATGCCAGCGACAATGATCCGCGTCAAAAAAGGAAGCATCGCAAATGCTACACTACACACCAAATCCAAGAGCTTAACGCTCTTTTCGAGGAATGCCCGTTTCCAAACGACCAGCAGAGAGCTAAACTAAGCCAGAAGGTAGGCTTGGAGCCTTTGAAGATTAAGTTTTGGTTTCGCAACAAACGAACGCGGTTGGTGGAACAATTCAGACATCGCGAGATAGAGATTCTAAAGGAGAAGATTGGACAGCTTCGAGTAGAAAATGCGAGATATAAAAAAACTCTGAGCACCGCCGCCTGCCTTAATTGCAGCAACCCTGTCCAAATCGACGAAACGTTCCCTGAGGAGCCATGTCTGGGGTTTTACAGTGCTCACCTGTCACATTTCCCTCAGCAATACCTTCTGGCACAATCGAATACCAGCCGAGATTTACCAGAGCAGGTCGACACTACAAAATCAATATCGACACTCCAGGTTACCAGTACTGCTCGTGGTAAGAAAGACAGGAAGCTTCGTTGGACCAATGAACTTCATCAGAGATTTATCGATGCAGTTCGGCAGCTAGGATTCAGCTCATCCCGCCCACAGCAAGTACTCGAGATCATGAACGTACAAGGGGTTGCCAAGAGTAGTGTCAAGAATCACCTCAAATACTATAGAAGATTGCTGAGGGAGGGCTTGGCAACTTCAAACCCAGAGGGAGCCAGCTTGAGCCAAGACGCTAGATATGGCCATGACTACAATACTTTTCAGGAATACGTATCGCGACTCCAGCAAATAGAGCCTCCTCGATTTGAACACCAACCTATTGGTAATGCTATTCCTACGACGGATCTTGCATTGACAGAGGGTGCGCATACAACGGGGCAGAACTGCAACGAAATTTCCAGTTTGTGGAATCAAGTTGCTCATGACGAAAACATTGGGAAAAATCCTCCTCCAATGGTCGATTCTGCCCGACTCGAACGTCAAAGGCCTGGAGAAGCCGACGATTTCCTTGATGAAGACCTTTCCTTTTGGATCGATCAGCTGAATAACCCCCTGAGCTATCTCAATACCCCCCGGGAATATGAACCACAGTCTCAACAGGGCAACAATGGAGGTTCCAGCTCGAGGAATCAGATCGTTCAAGGCGAAAGCGATGAGAGAAATTCACCGCCAACAATCGGTCATACCCCACTTGAGCATAAATGGCTCGAAGATTCGAGCGATTTCCTCGGGGAGGAACTCAACTTCTGGCTCGATCAGCCTGGAGCTAGCGGACTCTTGCAATGGTGATACAAAGCCGACGATTGTGTGTTTGATTTAAGGCGCGATTGTTAAAAAATGCTCGGGGAAAAGAGGTTGAATACCCTGAATGAATGTATTGGTAACCCCATTGTAAAGCTCCCATGGGAGCATTTCTCATTTACGTTTGAAGCTGATCGCACGAGGATCCGCCTTACCTTTTGAGCATTTTCAAGCTCAGGCGCGTCATTTTCTTATTTAGTTAGGGGCAACCCGTCCCTACTCCCAAAAACATATTGAGATCAAAGACGTCGGATGCATCATGTGATCCATATGGGCGAGCTCCCCAAGCGACGATCATCGTTCACAGAGCATAATGGAATCCATCCCTTCAACGCGAGATGCATTTGGCCGCGGAGCCAACAATCTGGTGATAAACATGGAGAGGGCACCCAATAAGCCACGCCTTCAAATGACAAAATAGACGTCGCCCAGCTGGGGCAAATGAACCGTAGGTGTTGCAGATACCTTCAAGCACGGATGGAGGGATTCGATAGGTGTTGTTCGTATCAATACACAACATCAGAATGGAATGAAAATCAAGAGTAAAGTTGTATCGTCCCAATCTATCTTGAATTTGGGAACATGAATTGACACTTATTATTTATCCTTGGCAGGAACTCGCCATCAAGGCGGGCAACTTCCTACAAACCCAGTATAATCGTTGGAGTATATGACCAAAGGGATCTTTAGCCACGGTGGTCAGGTAAGTATCCCTTTCCCCAATCCATTGAAAATGTTAAATAAAGAAAACATAAGGAAGAAGAAAAGCTTTCAGAATTTGATGTCTAGAAAAGACATAGAATTCTAACTCCGTTGACATTCATGTTTTAAAGTAGAAGGTTGTCTGAACATGAATAAGAACATGCATCACGCATCATAAAATCCCCTTGACGGATAAAATTTTTGGAGAAAATGAAAGAGATTTTTTCCAATCAAAAGTTGTTCAAAACTTTCAAAAGGACGTTTTCTCAAAAAACAAGAGGCAAAGCCTAGTCCAAACACGTCATACACACACTGGAGAGATGAGTGGAGAAGATCATATAGCAAAATCTGGACCTACGGAAGTAGGGACCATTCGCAGCGATTACATGGATTGGGACGACGGAGGCATTCGTTTCTTATCCCCAAACACTACAGGTGACCATTAACAACCCCTTTGAACGGCGGCTTTCATTCTCAACCCTGTCAAGAACCCCCCTACATCGGGGCAAAATGGAGGTGAGTCCAGCAGCATCAGGAGAAAATGGTTAGAAATTTTCTTGCTCGGACTAACATCAATCTTTGTGTGTTGTTTATATGGTAATCCAAGTGCCATAGGATGATGAGAAGCATTCATTCTCTATCCCACACACCGAATCCTTTGCACAGCCAACTTGAGCCTGCAAATTCATCTTACGAATCTGTTGGTGATCATTGCACATTCCAAGACAGATGCAACATCACTTCAAGACGAAGGAGTTCAAGACTTAGAGATTACGAAGAAAATTCCTGGGCTGATGTTTAAAGCATGTTTAGACTTTCAGTCGTAGGTCTAATATGATCTCCTGAATATGAGAAAAACGGGGTTTCAAAAAATGATGATAAAAGATAAAAAAAATCCCCAGCATCAAGAAAAAGCAAAGTGCCTAGTAAAAGAAAGGCCGATGCTCGTGCAAGCTGTTTGCTTGATCCCCAGTGAAACTTGGATGGGAAAAGAAAAAAAAATTCTAAAGGAGTTAGATCAAAAAGACCGCTCCTCCAAATGATGTCAAGCGTGGAGGAAAGACACAGACAGAGTTGTCAATCCCTTAATGCAGCCAGAGACGCTCTCTAAAGAGTTTGTGCACACCTCAAAAGCGGTTGCACGCCTCAAAAATTGAAGATGCAGAATGGAAAAGACAGGTGACAAGTTTGCAATGATCACCAAGATCAATCCCCTCATAAATTCTAGGCCAAAAACAAGCCTTTTTCGGTCCACAATCCTACCAACATCATAACCCTGAAACAGTCTTCTCTGCCTAAGACACTTGGGTTAACATATAGCTTAGCTCGAAGAGGTACGAGCAAGACTATTTCTATCTCATTTTGTAGGGTTCTCGACTTGTAAACCCGAAGCAGATGGTGAAGACTTTCATTCATTGGCCTCGACTCCAAAGCGGGTCCCCCTTGAAAACCAATATCCAAGCCCAACATTACGGTTCCGTGAAAGACCTCCCGACCGATCAAAATGTATGCGCTGCGAATGAGCCTAAAACCTAGGCACAAGTCAGTAGGGAATTGAGTGCATCCCCTATAAAAATCATTACCTCAGAACAGGTGAGATGGCCTCCTTGTCGAGAAATATTCCAATTGATGTTTTGAGCAAACTCTTTTTGGAATCTTCAAATTGTTGGATACAGATTTTCCGTGCAAGGGATTTGTGATCACATTTGCATGTTGCAAGAATTCTTTGGATAACCTCCAGCATCAAAATGCACATTTCATGATTAAAACTTAAATCATACGGTTTTGTCAGATGGACAACCGTCGTCTTCCCAAAGATTGCTAACGTTTTCTTGGTGAAGAAAAATTTTTCAGGCTCGAACTTCTGCAGTATCCGTTGGAGACACCAATCTCCCAGAAGAAGGCCTCGCTCTGAAGAGAAGAACTTACAAATCTATTTTTCTGCAGGATACCTGGAGAACCCAGCTCCCAAAAAAGTCACCTCCCGCATCATCAGCGTACCAGTGAAATTTTCGCCAAAATGAAATCTTTTACTGCATCAAAACTAAATTCTCGACGAACTTCAGGATCTCTAAAAAAAGGGGGGGAAGAAAAACCCTTTTAAAAGAAAAAGTCCTATCAGACGTGGAGAACACTCGTCCCAGGACCCATTTTTTAAAAAAATCAAGCAGTCCTAGCTTGACGTGGAGAACCCTTGTCCTAGGACCCCTTTTCAAAAATATCAAACAGTCCTAGCATGACGTGGAGAACCCTCGTCCTAGGACCCCTTTTCAAAAATCAGGCAGTCTCATCGGACGTGGAGAACCCTCGTCTCGGGACCCCCTTTTCAAAAATCAGGCAGTCTCATCGGACGTGGAGAACCCTCGTCATGAGACCCATTTTCAAAAATCAGGCAGTCTCATCGGACGTGGAGAACCCTCGTCATGAGACCCATTTTCAAAGCAAACTCATGGTAGATACCGCCTGAAGGGTCAACACAAGGTAGAAACCGCCTGAAGGGTCAAACTATGGTAGAGACCGCCTGAAGGGTCAACTTAAGGTAGAAACCGCCTGAAGGGTCAACTCATGGTAGATACCGCCATAAGAGTCAACACAAAGGTCCGATCCACCATACGGATCAAAATCCTTGGCAAATCCTAAAGTGTGGGATGCACCTCCTTTAGGTTCCTACTAGTTAGGAATTCCATAATGGTATGACCTACCATACAGGTCAGAGCTTAATCTCCCTAGGATATTCTGAACGACGAATCCTAGGTATCTTCTTGAAAGTGGTCGCAGCAGGCAACATCCAACAGGTGAGCTTCAGGTAAGCCTCTCTCTTCTCGGCCCATGTTCAAATTGTTGGAGTAAACCGAGAATTAATTTAAGCTTTTATCAAGAGCCTTAAGGATCCGATGTCATAGCATTTCTTCTTTCATTTTCCTAGTTGAGTTGGTTAGGAATCAGGTGCCATCTTATCTTTGAGAGAAACCACTAACGAGATTCCTCTCAAAGAGGGGCAGCTGTTGACACCTGATTTTTGACCATTTATTATTGTGATTTTTATTCTTTAAAACTAATTTAAAAAATATCAAAAAAGGTCATAAAATCACAAAATCAACTTTGGAAGCCTTGGCTTAGCCCCAGGAACCAATTTTGAACAAAAAAAATATTTTTCGTAATTTTTAATAATATTTTTTTTATTTTAAATTATTAAAAATACCCAAAAAAATCAAAAAAATACCATTCGTGGTCAGAAAAATACAAAAAAATATTCAATAATTTTGTTTTAATTTCCTCTTCAGGTGTGTCACTTTAAATTTTGAAAATTCGGCTCGGGTCACTATGTTCCTTCACAAATATAAACCCGAACCGAGCCTAAAAAAATCCTTTTCGAGTCTTTTAATTTTCAATTCTCACTTTTTATAAGCTATGACATTGGATTCTAAAGTCTTGAAGTGCAATTGAGTCAATTTGCCCTCCAATTTGATCAATTTTAAACAAAATGGCTTAATTGCATAATTTTCTTTCAATTTAGTCCCCGGTTTCGCAATTTTCGAAATTAAATTTCATACGGGCATTCCAATTCAAATTAAACACCTCTACCCTATAGTTTTCATCATGCCGAATCCATTGGTGGCCTCAATTAAGGCTAATTTGGTCGTTTGGATCGTCAATTAAGCAAAAATCAATTTCGGATCCTAAGGGCAATTGATTCGCGAAAACACCCATATTTGATAGAAAATATGTCAAGGAGTCCGATTGTGCCCTCAATTTCATGAAAAGAGGTCAATTTGGGCCCCAATTTGGGCGAATTGGTCGAACCAGGCCGGTCGGGTTAGACCCGACCCGACCCGGTCCGACCGGGTCTGCAACTTAGTTGCAGACCCACCGCGACCGAAAAGGGAAAAATAAGACAAGGTGGGCAGATTTTTTTTAGGAAATGAAGGTTGAAGTGGGGGACAAAGAGAGGTGGTTGAGGAACAATATTTGGTGGGGAGAAAGGCGCAAAGGAGCGCCGGTTTTGGCCACGGAGAGGGGGGTTCTCGGTTTTGGACCGAGCTGAACGGTGAGGGGGGACGGATGATTTTTCGAGCGAAAAACCACGGAAAAGTGGCGACCCCGGACCTCCAGCGGACTTTGCTCATCACCACCGAGGTCGCCGTTGCTGTCAACATCCCCGAGCAGGTCGGTTTTACTCCCCGACTCCTCTTTTCTTATCTGCACAGAATTTGTTTGACAAAATGCCAAAGTGAGCGTTCGAATTCTCGAGTCTCGGCCGAGCCATCCCCGAGCTCTATTCGTGTTAAACTCGCCCTTAAGCTTCATTAGAACTTAGTCTGAGCTTGGGTTCATCTTTATTTTGCATCGAAACCATGTCGGGAACGATGGCCGGAGCCCCACCGTACATAGTCTGGCCGAGAGCTCACCCCGGCAAACACGGCGGACGGCAAGCTCGAAACGAGCTCAGATAAGTCCCTAGACTTTCTTTAGATACTCCCTGAACGATCGAAACCGAGTTTGAAGGCAAAAAACATTTTGGCAAATGCTTCGCCGGAACCGGTTCGGTCGCCGGGCTTTTGAGGCGGTTCCCGGCTTTATTTTGGTCATGAATTGAGCTTAGATTGGTCGGGATCTGATAAGGGTTTGTTTGGTAAAGAAATCGGGATTTGAAACCATCGTTTTTACGTGGTTATGGGTCGTCCGGCGAGGATTCCGGCGATAGTCGCCGGAATATTTACTGTTCACCGTCTTCTCCGGCGGCTATCGCCGGTGGTCAACCGGTCAACGGCTGACGTGGCTTCGCCACGTGTCACGATCTGGGATTTTTGGAAAATAAAAATATTTTCAAAATTTAATAATTGATTTTCGGATATTAATTAAAAATGATCCGACGGTCAAGAATGTGCCAAGCGGCTCTCTTTGGATCGTCCGATCTAGTCCAAGATCGGACGCACCAGGAGCAGCCGCGTGGCACAATCTGGTGCGTCCGTTTGATAAACTAAGAAAATGATAAAATATATATATATATAAACCAAAAACGGAGTCGTTTCGTTAGACCGGTTTCGACCGTAGGGTCGGGCCGGGTCAGACCCGGCCCGGAAAATATTTTTTTTAATAAAAAAAATAAGAAAATAATAAAAGATAATAAAAAATTCAAAAATTCAATAAAAAATGGAAAATCGTAGAAAAATTCTAAAAAATCCAGAAAAAGCCCAGAAAATAGGAAATGGCCACATTCAACTGGCCACGACCTGTTTCGGGTCTTTCGACCCCCGGTCTTTCCAAAAATGATGGTTTTGCCCTTCCGGCAAATCGTCTTCCAGAAAAATTCTAAAAATTCCAGAAAAAATCCCAAAAAATAGGAGATGGCCACAATCAACTGGCCAAGGCTCATCCCGGGTGTTTTGAACCCCGACCCTTCTTCAAATGACGATTTCGCCCTTTGGGCGAATCGTCTTCCAAAAATTGAAGAAAAATCAAGAAATTCCAAAAAATTCTCAAAAATGGGAAATGGCCACAATCAACTGGCCATGGAATATTTTGGGTAATTCGGTATCCAAACCTTCCAAAAAGAAAAATGACGATTTTGCCCTTCGGGCTAATCGCCTCCAAATCTTCCCATTTTATCCCTGGTCCGAAATCATACCTTCCTTGAGCCCTTATGGCTATACTAGGAAGCCATTGATTTGAATTGATGTGCATCGGTGTGATTTATTTATGCACTTGATTGCGCTTTCATTAAAATTGATTGTGATTGATAGGAATAGTCTACCAATCTGCATGAAATCCTAAATCAAACCCACCTCACCTAAAACTGCGCCTGCATGAACTCTTAGCTAGGAAAATCACTCGCGTTAGGTACCGAAAGGGCGTTGGTAATGACACCAGCGTAACCAAGTCCCCGAACCCAAAATCTTTGGTTCCGCAGAACTGATCGATCTTTCCCAATCGGTCAGTAAGGTTTTTGGTCTACCCTCCAAGAAAGACCAGTGCCGACTCCAAATGCATGCACCAGTTGCACATGCCACCACGACCACACTGAAGGTCGAAAGCGATCGACTCTTATCGTCGAATCCTTCAAAGAAATACTCCCGCCGCGATTTGGTATGGGCCTGGGAGGGCCCGCGCCGATCTAAAGTCCGTGATCCGCACTTCGGTGCGGTGGGAAGGCCCGCGATCGGTAATCCATTAGCCGCGTCCGCTTTCGGACGGGTCGCGACAGCATATCAAATAGAAGATAATTTCAATACGAACGTAATGGTACCTCGCATGCCCCAATCGGAGCTCAAACGAGCCCGTATGAGCCGGTCAAAGTTTCAGCTCATTTGGTCAACGTGTGGTCAACGGCCAAAGTTGACTTGAGGGACCAAATTGCAATTTTCAAATTCGAGGACAAAATCGCAATTTTGACAAAGATCAAGGACTAAATTACAATTTTCAGAAAGCTCGAGGACTAAATTGCAATTTCTAAAAATTCGAGGATCAAATTGAAATTTTTCAAGAACTTCATGGACTAAATTGCAATTTTTGAAAAGTTGAGTTGACCGGTCAACGGTCAATGTCCAAGGTCAACGGTCAACGAATGACCGGAATGGCCGTGTCGGAAATCGGGTCGGTCGCTGACCGGGTAAACATCTTGGGCCGGGTTGGCTTGTTGGGTCTGGTCCCGAATCTGCATCATTTTCTTTAACAGGAACAAGGTCCTGATCTTAACGAACAAAAGGCAAGGTGGTCTGGTGGTCCTGTGGGCTACACAAAAACGACAGTTTGGGGAGTGGGCGTGGGTTTAAATCCCATCGCTGGCTTGTTTTCTATTTTTAAATTTTTTTTTTAACAGCCCATGAAAGCTGCCCACGCGTCTGCCAGGTTGCCCACGCGTGCTTGAACGTAGGGCCCGCCCCCCACGTGCGCATAAACTGCCAGCGCATTTTTTTTTCTCGGTCTTCTTCTCGCGTGAAGACCTCTCTGCCCGCACAGAAGCTCTTCGCCGATTACGTCACCATTTCACCCTCCGATTCTCCTCCGAAATACCACCATAAACCAAAATTGATAGTAGGTTTTGAGCGTCTTGTCGAGGCGACCACATAGGTTCAAGAATCGAAGAAAACGATGAAGAAATTGGCCCGAAATCGTGCGATAAACACTCGGACGTGGAACCCTAATCCACGAACTTCTTTCGCGAAATTCATCTCCGGCGATTAACCAAGTGCTGAGACACCTTAGGGTTTTTGTTCCCCATGTCGAGGCGACCGTACTGGTGCGAACCCAAGCGGTGATTCACCGGCTTTTGGCCAGAATCAGCACTTTTCTCTCCGGCCAGAATATCCCCGAAAAAAAACGATTTGTCCAAAAAAAAAAATTCCACGAAATTCATCAAAAAAAAATTCAACAAATCATTTAATCAGAATTCAAGTTCAATTTGGCTCTGATACCAATGAAGGGAACCGATCCCTATTGAGCACAGTAGAATTACTCTAGATTGACAGCCCTAGGATCGATCTTGAATCACTTATCAGAGAAATACATCACAGAACGGACGTACCTCGTTGTTCACAGATTAAATGCCTACAATGCAATTGAGAGAATCCGTCGCCCGTTTGACGTTCCGGAAAGGAGAATGGAGAATTGCCATTCGTCTTCACTGTTCTTCGTTGGAAGAACATCTATCAAACGACGTTTTTGACGAACGTGTTTATTAACACGTTGTAACTGCCCTTTGGCAGTTATCTATAATGGGTGAAGGGCTATGATAGCCTACATGGGCGGACTACGGTCCTTCCCATGCACCCTTATTTTCCAACAATAAATCTAAGGGAAAAATTCAAAAAAGGGCCTGAAGTCCTCTTATTTTCTCAAATAAGGGCATAAAGTGAACCCTATTTTAAATAAGGGCCTGAAGTGCCTTCATTTTTTTTTTCATATAAAGGCCTGAAGTGAATATTGTTTCAAATGAGGATATGAAGTGACAATAAAATTTCAAAAAAGGGCTTGATTTCAATGGCATTTTCATCTTTTTACTTATTTTATTTTTTTCTTTTTTAAAATAATTCTTTTATTTGTTTTTTTCAAAAGTTAAAAAAAAAACCCACACTACATACACAAGCGGGAGGGGCAGCCTTCCGCCGTGGCTGCCAGTCCACCGTTAGAGGGCGGTCGGTCGAGGCTGTGAAGGGCAATGGGGTCGCCGGCGACCTTGCTGGCCAGAGGCGAGGGCCACTGGCCCTCGCAAAAATCGGGAGAGGGTCGACCCTCTCCCAAATCTGGGCGAGGCCGGCAACCCTCGCCCAGGCCGAAGGCTGTCGTCCAGGAGTGGGCAGGTGGACCAGGCTACCCCCACCCAGTCCCCGGCGATGGTCGGCGGCCCCCGACCTAGGCGAGGACTGTCGACCCCACCTAGATCCGGGAGAGAGCCTGACCCTCTCTCGATTTTCACGAGGGCCAATTGGCCCTCGCCTCTGGCAGACAGGGTCGCCGGCAACCCCGTAGGCCTTCACCTCCTCGACCGGCCGCCCTCTAACGGTGGACCGGCGGCCACAGGCGAGAGGGGCCGCCCGTGTGCCTCTTTTTTCCCTTTTACTTCTTTTTTTGTCCTTTTTTAAACTTTTAAAAATCAGGAAAAAGGAAACAATAGGGAAAATGAACAAAAAAATTAAAATGTGACATGACGAAAACGCCCTTCAGGCCAGACCCTTTTTTAAAACACTATGGTCACTTCAGGCCCTTAATTGAAACATATTATGTCACTTCAAGCCCTTATTTGGAACAGAGTTCACTTAGGGCCCTTATTTTAAAAACAAGAGGACTTCATGCCTTTTTTTGGATTTAGGGATAAATCTAATTAAGATGCCGATGAATCCTAACTGGAGTTTATTCCCATGCTTATAGGATTTTAACTTTGGAATGGTATTTTCATGCCCATGAAATCCGATAAAAGAGATAAAATGGCACCAACATCAAGAGAGCTATTATTGATTCATCAAAGTATACAAGCCGCGACCTCAAACGCCTCTGATGATTACAGTTTTCCTGTCACGGATGTATTCGGATGATTCCGGGTATACCATAAATCATATTTCTTGGTTTCGAGGTTGAACAAACATGGATCACTGGCTAACATGTTCCACAAACAATTTTTTTATTTCATCGCAAGGAAAATTTTCATTTTACTTGAACAAGAGATATAACTTCAAAAATATGTTGGGATTCACGTAATACGTACGGGCAAAAATAAAATAAATAAACGCAACGGAAATAATAAATTTCCCATACATGTATCTCCAGAGGCGTAGTTCGTGCGTTTCAACCGAAAATCATAACAGACGAATAGAGTTAATGGGGTTACCTCTCGTAGCGTGCTTGAGATCAAATCGGTTCAGATGTTCTTCGATCCGAGCCCCACAAGTGTCGGGCCTCTAGTTCAGACACACCACCAATTGTAACAACGAATGGAAGAACGAGCTCGCAGGAATCATCATCTCGATTGTGCTAGCAATTCTTGTGATGAGGTAGCTTCGCAAGATTCAGAATTTTTTGGTCACCATGGGCGAGAGCAAAAATGAGAGAGAGAGATAGATAGATCTCAATTTTCTGCTCTCAAAAACACACTCTTCATGCAAAGATCCGATCCATGGATTATGCATTGCACACACTTAATTCAAGGATCTAATCATTTGATTAAGCATTGCATACAATCAGCAATTTAGCCCACAAAATAAAATTAATTAATTATCGTAATTATGGAAATTAATCAATTTAGCCTTTAATGGGCGTAAATTTCCAACATCTCCCACTCGCCCACAAAGGGCTAAATGGACACACAATAAACAATATGTGTGCAAATCGGCACAACAATTTTGTGTCGATTTAATCCGTACATGTGCATCATATGCACTTGTGCCTATGACCAAAAATAAAATAAAATTAAATCTCATTTAATCTAATTTCAGTCCCAATAATTCGATAGTCGTTATTGCAAACATATTTGCAATATTGCCTTTCCGTTCAACGTCGTCATATATATTGGTTAAGGTGTGTGACATCCCTAGGTTCATCACTGAGCTGGCAGCAAGACATGCACTAACACGTTAGTACTTCCAAGAGAATTAATTGTCCCGATTAACCTCTAGGTCTGACAAGCCATGAGTGACATCTAGCAATATATCATGGCTACCTAGACAATGTGAATTCTTCAAGAACATAATGAACCTGTCAGATTTGGCTACAGTGTAATTCAATCCCTCTGTCTTATTATATCCCGATCGAACAAAGACCATGGAATATTTGTCAAGTCACCAATTCGATCATATGCACAAATTCAATCGACATGCATTTATACGAGACATACACATTTTATTCTCGGTTACAACCCCGGCCGAGGATTTCAATGCATTGTCATAATTAAATCGCATAGGATATCATACCTTGCATATGGAAAGGAGACAGATTCCATTTTGCGCACACATGTGACTTCGTATGTGCATGAACTATGACCATCAAGTACAGAGACAGATCGACGAACCGTCAATATGTGTCCTCGTGAACCATATCCATCCAACACACAAGTCAACACTGTGCCTCAGGTCTAAGGATTATTTACACAAGACCAAAGCATGAGCGATTAGACATTGACCACGGTAAAAGCTTCCATGTCGCTAATCGTTCAATGCGTGTCACGTTCAGTGAACTTGTCTAATACAAGCACCTGTGTTCTAACTTGGGCATCGCAATACCCAATGACTTGTGACTCGTCATTCCCTTAAGAATCTAATACTTAATTGCGAAGTTAAGAACACACCGATCTCAACAGGATTATTGATAGCCATTCAATGATCCATTGATCGGGACCAGTTTAAAGATTCAATCTAACTATGAACCCGTCGCAAATATTCTCAACGTCTCAAGAATAGGTCCAGTCACAACTGATCTTATGGAATTTATTCATATAAGTAGGTAATTAGACAAATGAATAAATACGTCTTTTCCATTGATTAAATAAGAAATCAAAAGTACAACTGAAATCTCTAATATGTAACTATTACATAATTGCTTTAGGGCATATCCCTAACAATCTCCCACTTGCACTAAAGCCAACCGGTCTGGTACCTAAAACCCATTTTGTCAAGGTGTCTTTCAAAAGAAGACTGAGGTAAGGCCCTAGTAAAAGGATCTGCCACGTTTTTCGCTGAGGCAATTTTCTGCAAGGCGATATCACTTCTCCCAACTATTTCTCTGATGAGATGGAAGCGTCTCTCAATGTGCTTGGACTTCTAGTGAGACCTTGGTTCCTTAGCTTGAGCTATTGCCCCATTGTTGTCACAAAACAATGTGATCGGCTGCTCAATAGAAGGAACTACTCCTAGTTCAGAAACGAATTTCTTCATCCAAGCTGCTTCCTTTGCCGCTTCAGAAGCAGCTACATACTCTGCCTCAGTGGTGGAATCAGCAGTTGTGCTTTGTTTGGAACTCTTCCAACTAACTGCACCACCATTGAGTGTAAAGACAAACCCAGATGTGGACTTATAGTCATTTGGATCCGATTGAAAATCGGAATCAGTATAAGCTTCAACTTTAAACTCTCATTCTCCGTATATCAAGAATAAATCCTTAGTCCTTCGCAAGTACTTAAGGATATTCTTGACTGCTATCCAGTGCTCTTCCCCTGGATCAGACTGATATCTGCTAATAATGCTCACAGCATGCGCAATATCAGGTCGCGTACATAGCATAGCATACATTATGCTTCCAATAGCAGATGCGTAAGGTATCTTTGCCATCCGCTCTCTTTCTTCAAGAGTGTTGGGACACATCTCTTTGGAAAGACGGATTCCATGCCTAAAAGGCAATAATCCTCTTTTGGAACATTGCATGCTAAACCGTGCTAACACTTTATCTATGTACGTAGACTGTAAGAGGCCAATAACTCGTCTTGATCTATCCCTATAGATCTTGATACCTAAAATATAGGTTGCCTCTCCTAAATCTTTCATGGAGAATTTTTGTGACAAGAATAGTTTGATCGATGATATCATCGGTATATCATTTCCGATCAAAAGTATATCATCAACATAGAGAACTAGAAACGCAATTGCGCTCCCACTAACCTTCTTGTATACACGAGGTTCATCCGGATTTTTTATTAAGCCAAATGATTTGACTACCTCATCGAAACGGATGTTCCAACTTCTGGAGGCTTGTTTGAGTCCATAAATGGATCTCTTAAACCTACACACCTTTTGACTTTCACCACTAGATTCAAAATCCTGTGGTTGTTCCATATAAATGTCTTCCTCAAGGAAACCATTTAGAAAAGCCGTTTTGACATCCATTTGGAATATCTCATAATCAAAGTGCGCAGCTATAGCCAACATAATCCGAATAGATTTTAGCATGGCTACAGGTGAGAAAGTTTCTTCGTAATCGATCCCTTCTTTTTGACGATATCCTTTCGCCACCAACCGTGCTTTGTAAGTTCCAATCTGACCATCAGCGTTCATCTTCCTCTTGAAGATCCATTTACACCCAATTGGTACAATACCATCAAGTAGATCAACTAGAGTCCAAACATCATTGGAATACATTGAATCTATTTCGGATTTCATGGCTTCTAGCCATTTACCAGAATCGATGTCCGACATCGCCTCCTCATAGGTGCTAGGATCACTTAGTTGATCACTATCATTCACAATGAATAGTGATTCAATATCTTCAACCGAGTCTCTATAGCGAATAGGCAGACGAGACGTTCTCGTACTCCTCCTAAGAGGTTGTGTATCAGAGGCTCCCACTGAATCAGAGATCAGTGTCTGAACTTGGTTATTTGGTACTTCATTATTTTCTTCTTGTAAGACTATTTTTCTCCCAGCACCACCTTCCTGGACGAACTGATTCTCCAGAAAAGATGTATGCCTATTGACCGAAACTCTTTGGTCAGAGTGAAAATAGAAATAATATCCAAGAGTCTCTTTTGGATATCCAATGAAGCGACCTTGTTCAGACCCAGCCTCCAATTTCTCTGTTCTCAGCTTCTTAACAAAAGCTGGACAACCCCAAATCTTGATATGATTAAGACTTGGTTTCCTACTATGCCATATCTGATAAGGCGTAGTTGGAACAGACTTAGAAGGCACTCTGTTCAGTAAATATGCAGATGTCTCAATGGCATGTCCCCAAAGGGATATAGGTAAATCAGTGTAACTCATCATGGATCGCACCATATCTAATAAAGTGCGATTTCTTCTTTCAGATACACCGTTATGTTCTGGAGTTGCAAGAGGTGTCCATTGTGATAAAATACCATTATCTTTAAGATAGTCCAAGAATTCAGTACTAAGGTATTCACCTCCTCGATCAGATCGAAGAGCCTTAATACTCTTTCCTGTTTGTTTCTCAACTTCAGACCTAAATTCCTTGAACTTTTCAAAGGATTCAGATTTATACTTCATTAAGTACAAATAGCCATACAGCGAATGATCGTCGGTAAAGGTAATGAAGTAAGAATAACCACCCCTAGCAGTTTCATTAATTGGTCCACATACATCTGTACATACATCTATATGCACCATATCTAATTGATAGTCTGACTGCCAATCGAGCTGCGATATGCTCTACAATCCGCTCGGCAATGTTCTCTGTTCCTTTTACACTCTGCAATTCGCTTGTAATTACACGAAAAATTTGAATAATATGTGGTGCTTCATAGGTTATTCATGATCGTTATAATTTGCCACAACGATTATGTTCATTTTCGTCACGATCGATTTATTTTTTATTAATGAATTAGGTACATCAAATATTACTCATTTCATTGGAACATAGTTATTCGCATTAATGAACGTTTGAATGTCTAATTCAACAAAGTGATGCCAGATGTGCTATCAATATTCAAAAGTCATTTATATATTTAGAAATGAACAATAACATCAATATTCAAAACTCATTTATCTTAAAATTCTAATACGGAGTTGGAGGTTGCTAGGGCTTTTCTTCGATTTGCAGGTAGATCCTCTTGAAGACGAACTTCTGCCAATATCGTTCAGAATGTGGAGGCAACAATTATCACCATGATCGCCTTTTTATAGTAGCTGGTCAAAGTGACCACACTTGCATACGCACCAAATGAGTCAAGAAAGGGTTGAATCGGGGCTATTTATTACATAAACTATCCCGGTTCAGATGTAATGGCATGTGCAGTTTATTTGGTGCTTTGACTAGCTACAATAAAAAGGAAAACATGGTGATCATTGTTGCCTCCACATCCTGAACGACATTGGCGAGGTTGGCTCGTCTCGAGAATGGCCCGTTCGGACGTCATGGCCGGAGCATTTCTTCTTCCTACCATTCTTCACACGGGTCAACTTTTAGTTCTTGGTTCCCACTTTCCTCTTCCTACCCATGGCGGTCGCAATGGCCTTTCGATTTTCAGGTTGACAATCATTGCAAAAGGGCAAAGTCGTCATTTCAGAATGAATCCAGAGTAAAACAATGTCAAAAATAGGTTTGGTCACTCAATTGACCCATTTCCTTTTTTTTTTTACAATTTTCATGATTTTTTGGAATTTTAGAAACCGATTTACCATTCGAAGGGTAAAATCGTCATTTTCTAAAAATGGAAATGAAATGTGGAAATCTTAGACATAAGGTTTAGCCACCCATCTGGCCCATCGCCAAATTCTAAGCAATTTCCACAAGTCATCGGAATATCAAAGACGATTTATTCTTTGAGGGGTAAAATCATCATTTTGGATTAAATGGGAGAAAATCCCGAAAATGACAACAAATCAATTTCTTTTGGTCATTTTCAGCCTTGGGAATTTTCTATAATTTTTTAGGAATTTTCTGCAATTTTTCTCAATTTGTTTTGAATTTTTCCTTTGATTTTCCATTTTTTGGCATTTTCAGATTTTTTTTTTTATTATTTTATTATATTTTCGGAAAATATTTTAATAAAGAGCATCTCTTTGACAATAGACAACACTCAACCAGATAAATAAGCTAATTACTAGACTGAAACAAATACATGCAACTCAAGTCTATAACGGCAATATTTTAGAAAAATAATTTTGATATACGAACCGAGTACGCAAAATATACCTGATTAGACACCGGTCTTCAGACGCCGAACCCCAGCATGAGACCGTCTCCGTGCGCGCCACCTGTCGATCCCCACATCAAAATGTCAACAATCAATTTTATAAGTAAATATCGAAAATGATTTTTTTTATTTATTTAAAAAAAAATCGGACACGTGTCCGCTCTCCCGGACACGGTCCGATTCACACGGACACGGCCGGACACGCCCGCAAGCCCCAAAAACAAGGGAACGACGGGAGGCGCGGCTGACTCAACGGCCGATGGGCGGCGGCCGGCTTCGAGATCGATGGTGGTGGATTAAGGCAACGTCGAGGAGCCGAGGGCGACGATGGTCGTGGCGGAGGACGGGCGGAAGTGGCCGAACGAGGGCGGAGCAGGGTCGGGAAAACAGGGCGCCGCGACGCCGAGGGCAGGGGACGGACTCGGAGCGGTTTTCCGGCCACTACGCGCGGCGGCCGGCTTCCATGAGCTCGAGGCTGTCGAGGAGGAGTCTCAGGAGGTCCTCGGCGATGTCGGGATCGGGCGGATCTGAAGGAAATCCAAGTCGGTCGCGAAAATAGGGCACCGAGGCTTTGGGGCAGTTCGCGGCGTTTCTGGCGGGCGGCAGCCGATGATGTGACGTTCGAGGAGTCGAAAGGAGGTAGGCGGACGACGGTGAGGTGGTAGGTGATGGCAATGCCACCGGAAAGGGCCGAAGGAGGGCCGGTTGTTCTCGGGCTCAGGGGGTCCGAAACCAGGGGTGGCTTCGCGGCGATTTTCGAGGAGGTCTGGCGGCTGACGACATCAACGGAGGGGTTGGCGGTGACGGCGAGATGCTGCTGAAGGTTGTGGTGGCCGGCGGTGCGATGGCGGCCGGCGTGAAACGACGGACGAGGAGGATGTTCGGTGTCCTCGAGGGCTGTTCGCGAACAGGGAAAAGAATGATGATATTTTCACTCGGTTCGTATATCAAAAAATAGAGGGAGAGAGCGATTTTTTATTATTATTTTATTTTTTTTACTTTTTATTATTTTATTATTCCTCATCATTACTCAAACTTTTCTTTTCTCTTTTATTTTTCTTTTGAATGATGATATTTTCACTCTTTTCCTTTTAATCATTACTAATATTTTTGCCAAATTCAATTTTATGGTGATCAGAGAACACCTAAAATCGAACCTGAATTTTATAATTTTTTGAGGTCCAAAAAGTAAAGAAAATTAAAAATAAAAATACTGACTAATTTTCTATATTTCTGTGACCTCGAATACTATTTTTTTCTTGATTTTCTTTTTATTTTTATATTTTTCGAAAATAATAATAATAAAAAATATGAAAAAATATTTTTTTTTTGTCCAAAATGGTCCCTTTAGCTTGGCCAAGGCTACCAAAGTTGATTTTGTAATTTTTCAGCTTTTTATGGATTTTCTATGAATTTTTGAAAAATAAAGGAAAAAAAAGGTTGATCAAAATTTAGGTGTCAACAATCATCAGGCTTCCCATCGATGGACTTGCAGTAACTGGCCATATTGATTGGAACTGGGGCGTTCTCTGCGACCATTTGCTTGGTGCTCGACCAGACAACTTGCCCTGCACGTAAATAAATTTAGCTTGGTTGACTCAAACCTTTCATCATCTTCCTGAACACACTGATGACGGCACCATAGTAAATTATGCTAGGGAATTCATCCTCTGTCTGCTTGGAGGATCTATTTTCATGGGCAAATCAGGTGCCCGGGTAAGTTTGCTATTTCTCCTACTGTTGACCAACATCGAAGCCCCTACATCGTACAGTTGGGGTTCAGTGGCACTACCATGGTTGTATCGTGAGTTATGCCGTGCAACCCGTCTAAATTTAAGGCAAATGGGCGGTGCCCTACATGTACTTTAGATTTGGGCAAGGGAGCGCTTCAAATGTATCTCCCATACGCTGTCTTACGAAGCACTCTTGCCAGATGCACCTTACGGCAGTCGGTATGTGATATATTGCATTTTCTTCCATGCGTCGTTAAATCTTTACAGTGCGTATAATACATTAAACTATATTGTGTTTTGTTCATGCAGCTGGAGCCGGATCTGATGTACAACTGACATCCCCACAAATACTGTGCAACACATACGCTTATAATTTCATCGAATGGCACTCGAAGATGTAGGTTGAATATACTATTACTTTTAAAATAATTTTTTCATTTAATTTGATATGATTCATTACGATAACAGATTGATTGGGAGCCCTACCAAGAATTTTTCCAAGATCTATCGGATTATTGCCTGCATAGACAACAATGTTGGAGGTCGAAGGTCCCACTTATCTCTGTCACTGAATAGTTGAGTGGCACTATCCAAACCGTGTACTTCGACAGTTTGATTTGGATCAGCCAATACTCGTAAAACTCGTAAATCATACTGTCTTTCATTGTCTTGATAACACGCCACCAAGACAAACTGGGAGATGAAGCACAGACATTCGATCGAAAAGTGGGAGCAACGTGCCAACCGTATCGCCCTGGGTCAACAACTAGCGGAACAACCCCACTTCCATTCAGGGGTTCCGTCGACACACACGAAAATGGATTTCTGTTCTGGGAGCCATATTGGGTTCAACGATTCATGCAAACAATTCCATTTTAATTCATAAATTATTGGTATTTTATAACTTTTGCTAATTTTCATATCACTACCAGGCTGATGGCATCGAACAAATTGTACATATCATGGATTCAGTCGGTCATACTCCTCAGGCTTGGGCAGAAGTCAAGACGATAGCTAAAGCAATGCTAAATGCTTTGAAAGAGACTAGGCGCCTCACAATGATGCCACCACCCCAACCGGCAACTACCGCGGCACCTATTGAGTCGGACGATGAGGATGACCCCACTCAGGCTGATCAGCTGACCTGGAGGACTCCTTGAGGTCATCAACCTGATAATATCGTCCCCTATTCGGTGGAATATCATACGACGGATATCGACCCCGAGTCCATTCCAGAGTTTAGCCAGCATTTCGATACAGAGTATACCCAATTTGCCAGATCGTTTGGCGAGGGATCCGCTTATGCAGGATACACCCAATTTCCACCTTCGCAAACTCCGACTAGCTCTTCTGAAGAATATGAACCCGATTACTCTCAATTTTATCCAGACCCTCCTCCAAGATATGGCATATTTCCACCTGATATGCCTTCATCATCGGCACGTCCTACTTGGCCAGCTCCTCGTTCCCACCGGTACAACACTAGACATCCCGATGAACGAAGACAACCTCCTTACGAAACAAGAGGTCATGTACCAAGAAGGCATCATTAGAAATTGTACTTGCGAGTGATGATTCTTATGTTATAATGAAGATCCCATTGTTTTTTATAAAATATCCCATAATTATAATATAAAGTAATATTACGTATGATCATCAATTTTTAAAAAACATTAGCAGTTGGGTTGTCTTTAGGATGGGAGGGGAGGGGAGGGCCTGGATCGGCTGTAGGGCTTCTGAGTAGGTCCCGCTTAGCATCCTAAGTGCCGAACGGACTAGACTCGGACGTCTCGCTACCGAGATGGTGGTCCGATCAGCAGTCATACTGCCAACTAGGACTCGAGTGACCCGGTCGGCAGTATGACTGCCGAAATGGGGGCCGCTCGGCACTAAGACTGCCGAGCGGCCCCCGGTTTGGTAAATAAAAAAAAGACACTCGTTTTGGTAAATATTTTTTTAACCCCTAGTTTGGAGAAAAGCCCATCTAAATCTAACTCTAGATCGGGGAGAAGACTTGCAAACATATGTCGGTCGCAAAAAACACTTTCAAATAAGCCGACTATTGAAACAGTAGAGGAACCGCGATCAACTATATGTAGCAAGCATTGGAGCTGAAGCGAGCAAGCAGATCCAGAAAGTACTATTCTTCCAAGGTGCCTACATTTTGAACCTCTGAGCTCACTGGACAAAACTCTCCACGTAGAAGAAGTCGACGAGGTCCTCCACGAAATCTACCAAGAAATCTTAAGTCTATGAGGATACAAAGAGATAAGGAAAGGAAAGGAAAAAAAGAGAGGGAGAGGGGATGGGGGAGAGAGAGAGAGATCCATCTCTCTCCCTCATTGAGTTGTTACAGAAGAAGGGTGGGCATCGGCTCAGGGATGAAGGAAGCCCTAGGCACAGAAAGAAAGGGATGACAAAGCACGGCCTTTACTAATGTTCCATAAGCAATTGAGATGACCAAAAGGTACGTATGTGAATATAAAACTTAGTAATGAAAATTCCTTAAACATGCAAAATTGCAGAAGGACATTGTTGTTCCCCAAAACTTGGGTGGGAATTGAAAATCCCTAGGGCAACCACATGGTAGCCGATGTTGTCATCTTTTGATCTGCAGCAATTGGTAAGGTTCACTTGTCCTGGTAAACAGTTGGTCATCTGAACATTCACTCATGTTGTCGCTGTTTCATAGCCATATTGAAGCAAAACAATCGGCTTAAGTATACTACAAGTACCAAAACATGTGTAGAACGCTCACTTTAATCCCACATTAGGGCCGGTAGTGCCACATAAGAATGTCGACATTCACAGTGCCACATAAGAATGCCGGCATTCATGTCAGTAATTTCTAGCCAATAAAACTGAATTGGCAAAAAGTAAAAGGGTTTAAAACTAAATCAACGAACTTAAAAGGTTTAGAATTGAATTGGTAAAAGGACACAAAATTTAGGAATCTTTTGATAATTTTCCCTAGATTAGTAATAGGTTCTATGGGAACTAGACGATCCTATTTGATCAAATACCTAGCGACAAACTCCTATGTTCAATTGTTCCGAAATGAATAAAAACAGTGGTCTATAGTTGTCATTGATTGTTGTTGAGGTTATCCCACATCGGTTGTGAAATGGACTGGTGGTTGGTTTATAAGTGTGAGGGAAAGCCTCAACCTTTGAGCTGGCTTTTGGGTTGAGAGAGGCCTAAGACCACCCAACACTGGTATCAGAGCTCAAGGTTCATTCGTCGACGAAAGAGAGACACGAGAGTTCGGGAATTTGGATTTCGTCAATTTGGATTTCGACGATTTGGATTTCCACAATTTGGATTCCGGCGTTTTTTTTTTCTTAGCGAAGACCACCATATCATCCAGACCACCGAACAAATTATTTGGCAGAATATCCGAAGAAGTCCAGAGAAGCCTCAATCGAATTGTTGCGATTGCTGAGTCAGCCGCAACAATTCGATTGAGGCTTCTCTGGACTTCTTCGGATATTCTGCCAAATAATTTGTTCGGTGGTCTGGATGATATGGTGGTCTTCGCTAAGAAAAAAAAAACGCCGGAATCCAAATTGCAGAAATCCAAATTTTCGAAATCCAAATCGCCGAAATCCAAATTCCCATGGCCTTGGAGGATGTTACGACAATGCGGAAACTAAAACGAAATTGAAACAGATGAGAAGAACGGAACACCAAAATTTACGTGGAAACCCTTGCGGGAAAAACCACGGGAGAGAGGAGAAGCAAAATCCATTATGAGAATTATGAATTACAAAAGAAGCAACGTAAGCTTCTTTATCAAACAGAATGAGCAAAGAGCAATATTTATAGTATTACCCCTCAAACCCTAATGTTGGCCCAAGGCCCTTAACTTAAGCCCCTAAATATTCAAGACATATTAACAAATCTCCACCTTGACTTGAATTCCCAAGTAGACATAAGTATTAAGTCAATCTTCTCCTCCCACCAGCATAAAACTCAGCTGCTGCAAACATTAACCAAATCCAAGCAGTGCTTGAATTTAGTAAAGGGCAATGACTTTGTCAACATATCAGCTGGATTATTTTCTATACCAATCTTTAAAACCTTAATATAGTCATCAGCAGGAATGTTTCGAATATAATGATACCGCACATCAATGTGCTTTGTTCTCTCATGATACATCTGATCTTTAGTAAGATGTATAGCACTCTGACTATCGCAATGCACAACAGTCACATCATCATTCACACTGAGCTCTCCAAATAAGCCTCTTAACCATATAGCTTTTTTGATTGCCTCTGTAATAGCCATATATTTTGCCTATGTAGTAGACAAAGCAATTGTATGCTGCAAAGAAGCTTTCCAACTGACTGCACAACCCCCAACAGTAAAGATGTACCATGTCAAAGACCTTCTTTTATCAAGGTCACCAGCATAATCGGAGTCAACATATCCAGTAAGAGTTTCACAAGTTTTCCCAAACTCTAAACCATAATCTGAAGTACCCTTCAGATATCTCAAAATCCACTTCACTACTTGCCAATGAATTTTACCTGGGCATGATAAATATCTACTTACCACGCAACAGCATGTGATATGTCAGGTTGAGTGCAAACCATAGCATACATAATGCTACCAACTGCACTAGAATATGGAATATGTGACATATATTTTATTTCATCATCTGTATGTGGACATAAATCAGCTGATAATCGAAAATGAGTAGCAAGAGGAGTACTCACTAGTTTGGCATCTTTCATGCCAAAACGATCTAACACCTTCTCAATGTAGCTTTTCTGGGAAAGATACAATTTTTCTCTTTTTCGATCTCGCTGAATTTCCATGCCAAGAATTTTCTTCGCAGAACCTAAATCCTTCATATCAAATTTAGCGCTCAACTGTGCCTTCAAATTTTGTATATCAAATTTATCTTTTGCTGCAATCAACATGTCATCAACGTATAACAGCAGATAAATATAGGATCCATTTGGAAGTTTGCACAGATATACACAACTATCATATTTGCTTCTACAATAGCCAAGTTGCACCATAAAAGAATCAAATCTTTTATACCACTATCTAGGTGATTGCTTCAAGCCATAGATAGATCTTTTCAATAAACATACATGATCTTCCTTACCTTTAAACTGAAAACCCTCAAGTTGACCCATATAGATTTTCTCTTCAAGTTCACCATGCAAGAAAGTTGTTTTCACATCGAGTTGTTCCAACTCTAAATCATGCATGGCAACTAACGCAAGAAAGACCCGAATAGAGCTGTGTTTAACGACGGGTAAAAACATATCATTAAAATCAACTCCCTCAATTTGACTATAGCCCTTAGCGACTAGACGTGCTTTAAATCTAATGTCTTCAACTCCAGGAGTACATTCCTTTCTTTTGAAAACCCACTTGCAACCCACAATCTTCTTTCCTTTTGGTGGTTTGACAAGCTCCCAAATTTGATTCTTTTCAAGAGATTTCATCTCTTCATTCATAGCAACTAACCACTTTGCTGAATCTTTGGAGGAAATAGCTTCCTCGTACGTTTTAGGCTCAGCATATTCTATCGACTCTGCAGCTGAAAGAGCATAAGCAACAAAATATGAGTATCCATACATTTGTGGAGGTTTCACTGTTCTTCTCGGTCTATCTTTGGCTATGGAATAATTCTCTTCTTCAGATTCTCCAATCTCAATATTATCAGTCACTGACTGAACTAGTTGTGAAGAAGATACTTCAAACTCCACATTCTTTGGTGCACTTTGTAGATTTTCCTAGCAAGTATTTGATGATTTCTTGACAGGATGAAGCATAGCAGACTCATCAAAAGTAACATCTCTGCTAATCATAATTTTAGATGAATCAGAACGCCAAAGCCTATAACCTTTTACACCAGAAGCATAATCAAGAAAAATATATTTTTTCGCTCTAGGCTCCAGTTTCCCTTCACTAACATGTGCATATGCTGGACATCCAAATATTCGAAGAGAAGAATAATCAACAGGTTTACCTTACCATACCTCCTTAGGTGTCTTGTTCTCAATAGGTATGCAAGGAGAACGATTTATTACCAATAAGCAGTATTGACTGCCCAAATCAGCGTTAGACAACATGCACCTTGTTCTTTCTAATAAGGTTCTATTCATACGTTCTGTAATACCATTCTACTGCGGTGTATACACTATAGTATGATGCCTCACAATTCCTTCGTTCTTGCAGAACTCATTAAATTCGCCTCCACAAAATTCTAGCCCATTACCTGTTCTCAACCGCTTAATTTTCTTGCCGGTATGCTTCTCAATTAATGTTTTTCATTGCTTGAATGTAACGAAAACATCACTTTTTGCCTTGAGAAAAAATACCCAAATCTTTCTTGAAAAATCATCAATAAAAGTGAGTACATACCTGGAACCAAGGCTTTTCTATGGAACTCTAGCAGGCCCCCAGAGATCAGAATGAATGTAATCCAGAGTGCCCTTTGTGCTATGAATTCCTGTTTTGAAACCGACTCTTTTCTGTTTCCCAAAGACACAATGTTCACAGAAATCTAGTTTTCCAATTTTCTGATCACACAAGAGACATCTTTTACTTAGCTCCTCCATCCCTTTAATACTCATATGGCATAGTCTCATATGCCATAATTTTGTATTATCCGAATCTATCATATCAGAAGAGACCGCAGCTGAACCAGTAACAGCAGAGGCTTGCAGCTGATACAGAGTACCAATTTTAAGCCCTTTCATTAACAAAAGTGAGCCTCTCATAATTTTTAGAACTCCACCCTCAGCAGTAAATCTACAACCATTGGCGTCAAGTGTACCCAATGAGATTAGATTTTTCCTCAAATCAGGCACATGTCTGACATTATCTAAAGTTATGATCATGTCATCATGCATCTTAATATTTACGGTGTCAATCCCAATAGCTTTGCATCTAGCATTATTGCCCATGAAAATAACTCCACCATCATATTCTTTCTACGTAGAGAACCAATCCCGATGAGGACACATATGATATGAGAAGCCTGAATCAAGAATCCAATTATCACAGAATTTACCTTTATTATCTGCAAACAATAGCCAATCTTCATTTTCTTCTTTAGCAACATCAGCTTGAGCAGGATTTTCGTTTCTCCTATTTTGTCTATTCTGATAGTTGCGATTGTTATAACGATTGACATTCCCATGATTTTGTTGATTCGAATTATTTTCTCTCTGCTCCTTTGCCTTCAGTTTTAGGCAATTTATCTTGATATGCCCTGGAGACTTACAATAGTTGCAAATCATATCTCTATGCTTAGACATTGACCTGCTCCTGCCACTATTTCTTCTCTCAATAGATCTTCCTCGAGCGACTAAACCAGCCCCATGATTATTACCACCATCAGAAGTTAATTATGTATCGAGTTTCTGCTTATTTAGCAGACTAGTCTTGACATCTTCAAAATCAATAGTTTCTCTACTAACAATCATGGTCTCTCTAAAATTCTTATAAGAGGCCGGTAGTGAAACTAGTAATAAAAGAGCTTGATCTTCATCTTCTATCTTAACTTCGATGCTTCTTAATTCAGCGATAAGAGCATTGAACTTAGAAATATGGGATTTGAGAGAAGTACCTTCATTCATACGAAAAGTGAAGAGTCGTTGCTTGAGTCTCAATCGATTTGTGAGAGACTTTGTCAGAAAAATACTCTCCAATTTCATTCATAAACCTACAGCTATTTTTTGATCTAGTACCTCCTGCAAAACTTTGTTCGTGAGGCACAACTGAATAGTGGACAAAGCTTTCTCATCCAATTCTTCCCATGCTTCATCTGATGGTTCTGGCTTTTTCCCTTTAGTAAACAAAGTTTTCTTTAAACCTTGCTGTGTAAGAACGGTTAACATACGAACCTGCCATAGGTTAAAACTGCCGCTCCCATCAAACTTTTCGATATCGAATTTCGTTGCCGAACTCGAAGCCATAACTTATTCCAAGTGTGGGATTGATGGCGGAATCGGATTCAACGTGAGCGTGCACAATCACTGACGAGTTTGTACGAAATAAAGCACCAAACTCGTTTTGTGTTTGCACGAAAATCAACCTTCTGGATCAACCTGAGGATATTACAGCATGCGAAAATCCAATTTTCTACAACCGTAAAATCAACCTTCTCTATTGACCAATCACTGACGAGTTTGCACGAAATAAAGCACCAATCTCGTTTTGCACCAATCTGTTGACGAGAACACCAAAATCGAATCCAAAAAACGCACTAACGTAATCCGAATCGCCGAAACGAGCACGAGAAGAATGCCGAAATCCAAATCTTGATTTCGAGACTAAATCTGTTTGTTGCGATTGCTGAGTCGGCCGCAACAATTCGATTGAGGCTTCTCTGGAATTCTTCGGATATTCTGCCAAATAATTTGTTCGGTGGTCTGGATGATATGGTGGTCTTCGTTAAGAAAAAAAAAATGCCGGAATCCAAATTTCTGAAATCCAAATTTTCGAAATCCAAATCGCCGAAATCCAAATTGACGAAATCCAAATTCCTGAACTCTCGTGTCTCTCTTTCGTCAACGGATGAACCTTGAGCTCTGATACCAGTGTTGGGTGGTCTTGGGCCTCTCTCAACCTAAAAGCCAGCTCAAAGGTTGAGGCTTTCCCTCACACTTATAAACCGACCACCAGTCCCTTACATAACCGATGTGGGACAACCTCAACAATCTCCCCCTCACACATCGGGCCATGGGTCGAAGGAAGCGACAACCCATATCTCTCCCGTGTGACTATTGGGTCCAGACTTGTTAGTAACATAGACTCTGATACCAGTTTGTTACGACAATGCGGAAACTAAAACGAAATTGAGACAGATGAGAAGAACGGAACATCAAGATTTACGTGGAAATCCTTGCGGGAAAAATCACGGAAGAGAGGAGAAGCAAAATTCACTATGAGAATTAGGGATTACAAAAGAGGCAACGTAAGCTTCTCTATCAGACAGAATTAGCAAAGAGCAATATTTATATTATTACCCCTCAAACCCTAATGTTGGCCCAAGGCCCTTAACTTAAGCCCCTAAATATTCAAGACATATTAACAATTGTATTCTTCTCTTTTTGGGAGCATCTTTATTAAAGATGAGTATGGTTCGAAGGAAGAATCGGAAAACTGAAATCGGAACCTATGTGAACTGCTCAAGTTCTAGGCTTCACGGTATGTCGGGTATGTTCTAAGTTCCAAAAATCGAGAAACCTGCACTACAAAAAAAACACGCATTTTGCTACGATTTTTGCGATTCAAAATTTCGCCAAAATTCGTCGCAAAAAAGTTTTGCTACGAATTTTGCGACGCAATCAAAATTAGTCGTTAACTCTACGTCGCAACTTTTGCGACAAAATTTCGGCAATTCGTCACAAACTTGCGACGAAATTTGCGATGAACTTTGTATTCGTAGCAAATTTGCGACGAACAGTGATTCGTCGCATCGCAAATTTGCGACGAATAAAATTTCCGTCGCAAATTTGCTACGAATTTTTTTCATCGCAAAATTCGTCGCAAATTTGAGACGAAAAATCAAATTTCCATTGCAAAATCTGCGACACCATATTAGCGACGAAATTATTTTTCATCCCAACATTTCTCACAAATCCCTCATTTGCAACGAACTTCTGTTTTCGTAGTTAATTAGCGATGGATATACGAATTTTTCTTTATTTTTTTAGCGACAAATTTTGTGACAATTTTTTTATTTTCTCTAGCGATAAATTTTGTGATCGTATGATAAAATAATTTATTTTATTTTTCGATTTTAAATCTAATTAAAAGCAAAATTAATTTATAAAATTTATAGTTACCATTAATAAGTTCTAAATATTATAATATTTATTGACATACAATAGCTCGTATTACATAATTAGTTCCTCGTATTACAGTAGCTCCTCCATAAAGGTGACATTCACTTGTTGACATACAATGCCATACTAAATCAGACCATCCTCATATCAATACACATCTCAACGTACTAAACACAATCCTCTCAAGGGTATTTTGCCATGCTTGGGATCTCTTCGAGGTAATAAATTCGTGAAGTTCTTGCATAGCCCCTTGCTTCTGCCCAACATTTATCAGCTCTGTATCCACACGCAAACATTGTCAGCAAAACTCCAAGGACTGCAGCGGAAATGATAATTGTAATTGTACTGAATATGAGCTCAATTTGGGTCAGCACAAGAAATAGACTAAAAATGGTCTCATATCTCAATGACAAGGAAAGCCAAAGTTCAAACAACAAAATCTAAATCATGGTGGTGCAAGGATATACATGATGAAGTAGATGGAGAACTAACCGCATACATGCACTGGTTGATAAGAAAATCGTCAAGTCCTCGCACATTTACAACATACCTTCGCCCAGGCTAGTTTTCTCCATTGAAGTATGTCAAAACGCGTTCAAAGTACTTGACATATATCAAGAGTTTCAAAGCAAGTTGCCTCGCATTAAAAATCTGAAACAAGAGAAGAGTTACTTAAGCGCCTTTCAGGATTTCACAACATATTTTGAAAAACAAGAGCAGTCAAAATTTCAACATTTATACAAAACGTCAACCTGCGTACTACATAGAACAGAGGAGTCAACAAGGCACGAGAAACCAAATTAGAGGGGAAGGGTCAAATTGCCTAGAACAAAAAGAGAAAAAATTAGTCATGCCAAGCTAACCTTCTACCTGGTTCCAGTCATAAATTTAGAGGTGCCCGTGCCTCACCCTGTACAGCACTTGATGTGGTAATATCAATCTTTTCTTTGCTTGCTTTACCATTATTCTGGTTGACAATATTTCCTCCAGTAAACGAGGCAGAATGCCTTTACGTACCTGCATCAAGACAGTTTATTAGAATATTTTTCTTCTACAAAGTTATCCCCAAGAGAAAGAGAGGATGACACTAAAAATCAAGTTCTACTTTAGAACCAAAAAGAAAAAACTATAAGCTCTCTTACGTTAACGCACACAGAAGCAGCTATAGACCTTCAACAAAGAAATTTAACATCACAGTAGACTAAATCTTTTATATGAAGAACCTAGGAATTGGCAAATAGAACCAATCAAATCAACTATATTATTGCTTAAATGCAAGTTTGCCTGCCAATGGAAAATTGTGTGTACTCAAGTCTTTCCGGTATTGATATGCCCACTAACCCTGAATATCTTTCAAGTCTGACCTTTCATGAGTTAGGATTTCGTGAGTGAGGACACTCAATTTTCATAAGCATATCAAACTTGAGTTCAGTTCATGAGCTTTTGCCGAGTTTCTCTATTAGCTGCAATGCACTGCAATGAAGCAATTGGTCAACTGAGACAAGGGGAACATGAACACTAATGAGAATGCATTAGACAGTACTCGACATGAACACTAATGAGAATGCATCAGACAGCACTCGACATGCCTTTTTTTTAGTTGCTCTCAGATTATTGGGAATAGAAAAATGACATCGATAAGATGCATGCTCTCTCGTTTAGACTTCCATCAGCCATCATCCTATACATCAAGAGCACCTCCTGCATCATAAGACTAACCACAACTCAAAGATCCACCCATCACCCTAAACAAAAGTATCAGACAGTCCTTTCCATTCTCCCCAATTTACAGGCTAATAGAGAAAATTAAAAGCTTGTCAACTCTTTTCATTCACAGAAACTTCAAAGAGATTAAGGAGAAAACTGCCTGCCCACTCCATCTTCAAGCAAAACGAAATTCTCAACCAATGTAGAATGGGACAATTCCTCGTAAAAGCATCAGACATTGGATTCCAACACGATGTCATTTATTAGGCTCTTATCTAGATTTTTATATCCCCTTCCAGCTTTACGAGATAAGAACTTTATAGAGTTCAAAAGACATCCAATAAATTCTGTTCCAACACAGATAAATAATCACTCCAAAAATTGAAGGCTCATGGCAAACTCTAGCTACCTATCTCCTGATATTCAAGCCTCCGTACAATGACACCAACAGAGAACACGAGAACACAAAGGCAAGTCATTCCAAAACAATTGAAGTGATTTCCAATCAGACAATTCCAACGCATCTCCTGTTGTATTCGACTATTTCAGATGTCAAAAAAAAGAGCAATCTTTGCTACTAAGTTAGCACTAAATAAGGAAGACATTGCTTGCTGCAATTGACCCAAATGAATCAACTACCCAGTAAACAGAATGCCTCAATCATTTCGCACAGAGATTACTAACATAAAAGAGCCGCGGACTCACTCACCGAGAGACCGAAAATCACAACCTTCTTGCCCTGAAATCCCACATCCAATGACGCCCCAAAAAAATCAAAGAAAAGGCAAAGCAAATTGGTAAATTCAGATTCTGAACTTTCACTGAGAACGTCGCGAAAAATTGAAGACTACATTGAAGGTGTCCTTGAGAGGGGAGGTGGCGAACTTAGAGGACACGCCCTCGTCCCAGCTTCGAGCCTTCTGGAGGGAGACGTTGGGCGCGGCGGAGACTATGTGTGGCATCCCCCATTTGCTAGATTCCTAATGAGCAAGGAAATCCGAAAAGAATTAGAGAATTGACTTTAAGAGTAAAGATTTAGAAGCTCATTGTGTTGGATTAAGCAAAAAAATCAAGATATGTCAAGGTGACATATGTGAAAGTGAGTTAGGAAATTATCAAGGAACTTCTCAATTTTGGATTGTCATGGCTCAAGTGATATTGTGAGGAATCGGTCGTGTACATTGAGGATTATGATGGATAGAAATTCGAGTTTCATTGACCAATTTCCCATCAAATGGAGTTGATGAGATATTAGGGAAAATCAATTGAGGAATTTCAAGTTAAGGGATTGTAGAGCATTGGTAGAGATTTATAGTTCTAAGATAAAAATGCTGTCAAGTGAAGTTGACAAGGAATTAGGGAATTAAATTGGAATTAATACATTGCCGTGAACATCAAAATTTTAGCCACCATCGGATTAGGCTTGAGGATCAAGGAATTATATAAGTGGCCAATTGATCTAGAGCTCATGAGGATTAAAATGAGCATGGTTGTATGATTTAATTTCCCTATCCTTGGGGAGCAAGACATTTTCGGCCATTTGGGGTAAGAACACTTGGCAAGACTAACCCATGTGCGCGAAGAGGGATTGGCCAAATGGTATTGGGAAGGAAAGATGGACAATCATTGGCTCAATGTTCAATCAAGATCTTGTGATGGATAACAAACCAATAAGGGTAGCGACAAGTGGCAATGCCATTCCTCATGCATGAAATGTGATTGGCTAAAATTACCTAGGGAACTAACAAAGAGATGTGATTCAATCATTGGTCCAAGATCACATCAAGGTCTTATCAATGATAATCGACCAATGGGGGTAAGGCAAGATGGCATCATCAATTTTTATGCATGAAAATTGATTGGATGAGCAACCTTGGGAATAAGCAAACCTTTGTATTGGACATTTGACCACTTGGGGTAGTGCAAAGTGGCACAAGCTTATATGAGAAATCCTCATATCATGGGATGTGAGACAAGGGTCAAAGTCAAGAACATGTTAAGACATGTAAGAGGACATTTGTAGGAGCTTCATTGGCCTTATTACAAGGTGGATTTACATGAAAAATGACCACGACCCGAGAGCCCGCATTTTCGGGTTTCAGCGCGCATCGAAAGTAAAACGGCTCGTTCGAAGTCGTCCGGAGTCCAAATTGAGCTCCGTTTTCTCCCACGCGACCGTAAGATGACGAGGAACAAGAATATGGGGTCTGATTGCCTAATAAGTTGGCGAAAAATTATCAGTTTGGATGAGAGCGAACCTGGACGGGATTGTGGGACAGATTCAAGTTCTTGTGCATGTGTAACAAGTGGCAAGAAGAAACAACATCAAGGTTGCATGAGGAACAAGTGGCAATACTTTTCTTCTTGCACGAAAATCTATTGGCCATTTGGAACATAGGAATTGGCGTGAGAAGCAAGGCCAACCATTGGTCTAGTGTCATGTCAAAATCTTGCTTGGATAATGGAACAATGGGGGTAATGCCAAGTGGCGGCCATGTCTCAAAGTTTCATGACATTCTATTGGTTGGACAAGCCTAGGGAAGAGGTGAATTCATCAATTGGTCAAGAGTCCCCTCAAAATCTTCACCCTAGATAATAAGCCATTGGAAGGCATGACAAGTGGCGCGTGAGTTCTCCCTTGCATGAAATGTAATTGGTCGATCATTCTTGGGAAGAAGCAAGAAAAGCTATTGGTGGGACGCCTCTTCAAATTTCAAGGAATGACATATCACCAATAACGGTAAGGCAAAGTGGCGTGTGTCGCGACCCTCCCCCGAGCGGAGGTGGGCTAATGGGCCGCCCGATCGCTGGCTGATCGGACGCGGGCCTCTCCCAAGGCCCATTTCCCAAATCGCAACTGCTGGATATACGTGATCGGCCTTCAGTGTGGTCTAGTGACATGTGGTGAGTGTACATGCCAAGGAGTCGCCACCAATCGTTTCATGGAGGGTACGATCGGAAACCCTACCGAATAGTTGGGAGTGGTCCATTCGATTCTGCGGAAACTAGAGAAGTGGGTTCGGGGACTTAGTTACGTCAACTGTTAAAGTTGACGCCCTTTCGGTACCTAAGCTGAATGGTTTATCTGATCCTAGGGTTTTATACAGATGAGTGAGGTACTGATCCTAAATCTAGGAGTTCATGCAGAAGGGAATAGCTACCATATCACTCACAATCATTAAAGCAATGGCGCAAATCAAGGAATCAGTACATGCGGATAAAACACATGAAATCAGCATGGCATCCTTAATGAGGCCCTATTAGTCTAGGGAAATATCAATCAAGGCTTAGGAGTGATTTGGACATGGTTCGCCCATGAGGGGCATAATCGTAATTTTGAACAATTCGGGGACAATCCACCTCAAAAAGGGGTAAATTTGTCATTTTAGATGAATTTGGGAAGTCAAAAGACCAAGGAAATAGGATTGGCCATCAATCCAATCCATTTCCTATTTTTCGAGAATTTCCAGGATTTTTCCAGAATTTTCAAGTGATTTTACCCTCGGAGGGGTAAAGTCGTCATTTGGACAAAAATGAGAACTGGAAATCTCAAATATTAGGGTCGGTCGTCCACCTGACCCAAACCCTAACTTTAAGCAATTTTCAGAACTCGATTGAGACAAGAAAGACAATTTTCCCATTGAAGGGCAAAATCGTCATTTTGAAAAAAAGGGGCGGGACTCGAAACCCAAACTTAAGGATTGGTCGTCTAATCGACCCTAATTCTTACCATGGCATTATCGGCCTTATCTCCTGTTGACACCTGATTTTTGACCATTCGTTATTATAGTTTTAATTTCTAAAATTAATTAAAAATAACAAAAAAGGTCAAAAAATTGCAAAATCAACTTTGGAAGCCTTAGCCTAGCCTTAGGAACCAATTTTGAACAAAAAATATATTTTGTATTTTTTAATATTTTTTCATTATTTATTTAATTATAAAAATACCCAAAAAATCAGAAAAAATACCATTCGTGGTCAGAAAATTACACAAAAATATTCAGAAATTTTATTTTAATTTCCTCTTTAATATTTTCACTTTTTATCAGGGAAATTTGGCTCGATTCATGGGGTTCCTTCACAAACCTAAAACCGAAACGAGCCTGAAAAATCCTTTTCGAGTCTTTTAATTTTCAATTCTCACTTTTCATGGGCTATGACATTGAATTCTAGAGTCTTGAAGTGCAATTGGGTCAATTTGCCCTCCAATTTGGTCAATTTTAACCAAAAGGGCTTAATTGCACAAATTTTATTCAATTTAGTCCCCGGTTTTACGATTTTCGAAATTAAATTTCACACGGGCACACCCATTAAAATTAAACATATTCACCCTATAGTTTTCATTATGCTGAATCCATTGGTGGGCTCAATTTTGACTAATTCGATCGTTTGGACCTTCGATTTGGCGAAATTCATTTTCGGATCCTAGGGACGATTTGGGGTTTTCACAAAATTTCAATCAATTGATTCACGAAAACACCCTTATTTGATAGAAAATATATCAAGGAGTCCGATTTTGCCATCAATTTCATGAAAATAGGTCAATTTGGGGCCCAATTAGAGTGATTTGGTCGAACCGGGCCGGTCGGGTCAGAACCGACCCGGCCCGGTCGGGTCAGAACCGACCCGGCCCGGTCCGACCGGGTCTGCAACAAAGTTGCAGACCCATGCGCACCGAACGTGGAAAAACAGAGCAACGTGGGGGGCGGCTTTTCGGGAGGGAAACGAGGCAGCCGAGCGTGGGAAGCAGCTTGGCAGAGCATATTCGGCTTTGGCAGAGGTGGTGGACGTGCCGAGGCGGGCGGTCGGCCACGAGAACCGGCGAGATTCTCGGATAAAAACCGAGTTCGGCCGAGAGAGGGAGGACTTTTTTTTGGCAAAGACCGGACTGAAGAAACTTCCCCGGAGCTTCAGCGACCTTCACGGATCCTCAGGCAAGCACTCGTGGTCGTCGGCGAGCTCCAAATAGGTTGGTATCTCCCCCCCGAACTCATTTTCCTCGGTGCACACCATGTGTTCGACGTAATGCTTCAATGAGCATTTCATTTTGGGGCTCTCGGCCAAGCCCTTCACGGCTTCTTTGTGTGCAAGTCTCATCTTAAGACTCATTTAGATCCAACTCTAAGCCTTGTGTGACCTTCGTTTTGCATCGGAAACCGCCGAGAGCGGCGGTCCGAGCTTCGCCGGCCGCGGTCCAAACCGGGAGCTTGGCGAGGGGATTTCGGCGGCCGCCGAGCCTCAGGCGGCCTCAGGTAAGTCCCTAGACTTCGTTTGGATGCTGCGTGATCGATCAAAATCGGGTTTAGTTACAAAAAAATTTTTGAAAAATCTTCGCCGGCGCCGGTCGGGGAAGGCTCGGTTCGCCTCTTTTCCACATCGTCATGGCTTTGTTTTTGGCTGAATCGTGTTGCTGAAGTCCTAGAGAGTCAAATGGTGTCAAAAGGGTGAAAAAACACCGAGGTTTGCCTCGGTTTAGCGGTTCTCCGGCGAGATTCCGACGAAGTCGCCGGAATTTGTACTATTCATCGTCTTCTCCGGCGACTTCGCCGGCAGGTCAACGGTCAAAGGCTGACGTGGCGCGCCACGTAGGCGGCCGGCCACGTCAGCAGGCGGGGGCCACGGCCGGGTTTAATGAGGGTGGACAGTCCGGATCGCGACACGTGTCGCGATCCTATTTTTTGGAAAATATTAAAATGATTTTCGGAATTAATAAATTTATTTTCGGAATATTAATTAAATTCAATCCAACGGTCGATGTTGTGCCAAGTGGCATTCCTGGGGACGTCTGATCTGTTCCAAGATCGGACGCACCGAGAGTCGCCACGTGGCACGATCCGGAGCGTCCGTTTCAGTGGATTTTTTTAAAACGAAAATAAATTGATTTTGATCCGACGGCTATAATTGAGCCACGTGGCTCTCTGTGGGTCTTCCGATCGAGCGAGAGATCGGACGCACGAGAACAGGCCACGTGGCGCAATGAGAGCCGCCCGATCCGGGGAATTTTCGGATAATTAAATAAAATACATAAAAAATCAAAAAACATTATTTAAAAAATAGGAAAAAATATTTAAAAAATAAAACGGTGTCGTTTTAGACCGGTGCCGACCCCTAGGGTCGGGCCGGGCGCCCGAGAGGCGCGGGCCGGGTTTGACCCGGCCCGGAAAATATTTTTAAAAAATTATAAAAAATTCAGAAAATAATAAAATACTCAAAAAATCAATAAAAAATGAAAAATCATAAAAAAAATTCAAAAAATTCGGAAAATTCAGAAAAAATCTAAAAAATTCCAGAAAATAGGAAATGGCCACATTCAACTGGTCACAGCTTGTTCCGGGTCTTTCGACCTCCGATCTTTTCTAAAATGACGGTTTTGCCCTTCCGGCAAACCGCCTTCCAAAAATAATTCTTAAAAAATCCAGGAAAATCCCAAAAAATAGGAAATGGCCACAAACAACTGGCCAAGGCTCATCCCGGGTGTTTTGAACCCCGACCCTTCTTAAAATGACGATCTCGCCCTTCGGGCGAATCGTCTTCCAAAAATTGAAGAAAAAATCAAGAAATTCCAAAAAATTCTCAAAAATGGGAAATGGCCACAATCAACTGGCCATGGAATATTTTGGGTAATTCGATATCCAAACCTTCCAAAATTGACGATTTTGCCCTTCGGGCTAATTGTCCCCGAATCTTCCCATTTTACCCCTAACCCTAAATCACACATTCCCTAAGCCCTTATGGCTATACTAGGAGGCCCATGATTGAAATTGATGTGCATTGACATGATCTATTTATGCACTTGATTGCGCCTTCATTAAAATTGATTGTGATTGATAGGACCAGTCTTCCAATCTGCATGAAGCCCTGAACCAAAACTACCTCACCCGAAATTGCGTCTGCATGAAATCTTGAATAGGAAAATCACTCGCGTTAGGTACCGAAAGGGCGTTGGTAATGACACCGACGTAACCAAGTCCCCGAACCTAAAATCTCTGGTTCCGCAGAACTGATCGATTTCTCCCAATCGGTCAGTACGGTTTCCGGTCTACCCTCCAAGAAAGACCGGTGGCGACTCCAAATGCATGCACAAATTGCACATGTCACCCCGACCACACTAAGGTCAAAAGCGATCGACTCTTATCGTCGAACCCCTCAAAAGAAAACTCTCGCCGCGATTTGGTATGGGCCTGGGAGGGCCCGCGCCGATCCAAGACCCCGCGATCGGTAATCCATTAGCCGCGTCCGATTTCGGACGGGTCGCGACAGCTGGCGACTCCGCTGGGGACATTGTTCTAGAACACTTGGTTCTGGACCTCAAGTGGACTTAGGCCGTAATTAAAACGTTGAGTGATTTTTCTAACCCTGCAGGCGCTCTTGAAGGTGAGGTAAGTCCGCTCACGATAGGTGTTATATGTTTTTGCAGATTGGAGTGATAAGGGGTGTAGTCTGTGATTAACATTGTCTTATGCAGGATGGACGTAGGAATGTATGTTATATGGATGATTTGAATGTTGACACCTGATTTTTTTACCATTTATTATTGTGATTTTTATTCTTTAAAATTAATTAAAAATATCAAAAAAGGTCATAAAATCACAAAATCAACTTTGGAAGCCTTGGTTTAACCTTAGGAACCAATTTTGAACAAAAAATATTTTTCGGTATTTTTAATATTTTTCGAGTTTATTTAATTATAAAAATACCCAAAAAATCAGAAAAATACCATTCGTGGTAAGAAAAATACCCAAAAATATTCGATAATTTTGTTTTAATTTCCTCTTCAAGTGTGTCACTTTAAATCTCAAAAATTTGGCTCGGGTCACTATGTTCCTTCACAAACATAAACCCGAACCGAGCCTAAAAAAAAAGATCATTTTCGAGTCTTTTAGTTTTCAATTCTCACTTTTTATAAGCTATGACATTGGATTCTAAAGTCTTAAAGTGCAATTAGGTCAATTTGCCCTCCAATTTAATCAATTTTTACCAAAAGGGCTTAATTGCACATTTTTCTTTCAATTAGTCCCCGGTTTCACGGATGTATACGTATGCTCTACGTATTTATACGTCATACGTATTTATACGTTATGCATATTTGTACTGTTTGGTAACCTCTTTAACTCTTGTAATAATAATAATGGTTATTATTTTTAACACCTTTGTTAGTGCCTTTTTTTTAGCATTTTTGTATTGTGAGTGCTATTGCTAGTGCTATTTTTAAATAGCATTTTTTGTATTATAAATTGTGAGTGCTATTGTTAGTGCTATTTTTAAATGACATTTATTTATCATAAATTGTGAGTGCTATTGTTAGTGCTATTTTTAAATGGCATTTATTTATCATAAATTGTGAGTGCTATTATTAGATAGAATTTATAATTGTTAGTGCTATTTTTAAATAGCATTTTTGTATTATAAATTGTGAGTGCTATTGTTAGTGCTATTTTTAAATAGCATTTTTGTATTATAAATTGTAAGTGCTATTGTTAGTGCTATTTTTAAATGTCATTTATTTGTGAGTGCTATTTTTAGATAGAATTTATAATTGTTAGTGCTATTTTTAAATACAATTTATTGGAAGGTATTTTTGGCTATAAAAGGATGGCAAGAGTTTTGAGGTTGGGAGGGGGAGACATTTTGTAGAGTGTGCAAATTTTTGAGAGCTTAGAGAGAAGAACACAAACACTCTCTATATTCTCATAATCTTGAGTGAGCAAAATATACTAAGTTCGGAATATTGATTCCGCATATTGCTAGCACAATTGTTGTGGAGTTATTAGTCGTCTCCCCGTTCGTCAATTGGTGGTGCGTCCGAACTAGATGCCTAACACTTGTGGAGGCTGAGATCGAAGAACATCGAACCGACACCTCCGTTCAAGCACGCTACGAGAGGTAATCTATTTACTCCCTTTGAGACTTTGTGATTTTTTTCGATTGAAATGCACGAAGTACACCTCTGGAGATACATGTATGGGTTGTTATTTATTTCCGCTACGTGTTACGTGGATCCCAACAGTGGTATCAGAGCCAATCCTTAGGTGTTTTCGTGCATTTAATTGATTTTTTGCAATTTTTGCAATACTATGGCCAATATGTATTAACGAATTGTTCGTCTTACATGGCTAATGGAGGTTGATTATTTTATATGATAAATTAATCAACGTAGCAAAAATTGAGACTAAATCAATTTTGAATCGAAAATTTATGGCTATCTTATTTTACATAAAAATTCTGAATATGATTCAACGTAGAATTTTTATTGTGCCTTCCTAAGTTTTAAATTGTGAATTTATTACTTACGTGGAAGGGTGGTGATCATGGAAAAATCCCTAATCAATGTGATTGATGTATATATGAATGTATGATGATTATTTATATATTTGGGGTTGTAATTATTAAATGGAGGCTGCGTACTCCTTTTATTTTTCATGTAATCTTTATTTTTAGCATAGTCAATTGTTGATGTAAATGCTACGAGGATTACGTGGGGGAGCCTTTTAAGTCGGCGAGCTCTTTGGGGCCCAATTCTTGAAGAGTTCAAGAAACCAAGAAGAAGCGAAGAGCGGCTCTCCGTTATTAAAATATTAAAATGATTAAATGTGGTCTCATTGGCTCGAGACCCATTAAATCATAATTCCGTGATCACCACGTAGGATAGATGTTTATGTGATTGACATCTATTTATTTATTATGATTACGTGAGCATGTTAAACTGGTTAATGTGCAAAGTCAGACTTACCTCACCCAAAATTGCGTTTGCATGAAATCCTAGTTAGGAAAATCACTCGCGTTAGGTACCGAAAGGGCGTTGGTAACGACACCAGCGTAACCAAGTCCCCGAACCCAAAAACTCTGGTTCCGTAGAACTGATCGATCTCTCCCAATCGATCAGTAAGGTTTCCGGTCTACCCTCCAAGAAAGACCGGTGGCGACTCCAAATGCATGCACAAGTTGCACATGCCACCACGACCACACTAAGGTCGAAAGCGATCGACTCTTATCGTCGAATCCTTCTGAAAAATACTCCCGCCGCGATTTGGTATGGGCCTGGGAGGGCCCGCGCCGATCCAAGGCCCGCGATCGGTAATCCATTAGCCGCGTCCGCTTTCGGACGGGTCGCGACAGCTGGCGACTCCACTGGGGACTTGTTCTAGAATCTATGGTTCTAGACCTCAAGTGGACTTAGGCCGTAATTAAAACGCTGAGTGATATTTCTAACCCTGCAGGCGCTCTTGAAGGTGAGGTAAGTCCGCTCATGATAGGTGTTATATGTTTTTGCAGATTGGAGAGATAAGGGGTGTAGTCCGTGCTTAACATTGTCTTATGCAGGTTGGCGTAGGAATGTATGTTGTATGAATGATTTGAAGCGTCGATTGATAAACTGTTGTGCATGACTTGCATTGTGATACTCACAACACATGAACACACACAATCGCGCCTAAAACCCCGGGCGCCGCCTATAGGAAAACAATAGAAGGGATTGAAAATGGAATCTCCGTGAGGAAAAACACGGGGTAATCCACTTTTCAATTCCGCTCATTTTGAGCTATGGATCGAGCCCCAATGCAACGATAGTTGTGCAATGGAATCTGCTCTTTCTAGAACTCGAGGTGGGAACCTTGACCTTAGGTGCCAAATCCTTTGATTTTTAGAAGTTTTATCCTCACGTGTCTCATGTGCATGTCTTTAGATGGCTGATATATCTAAAACCACCTAAAAAAAAAAATATCGGTGATCCTGGAGTCACATCTCGAAGACTGGAACTGGGGCATCTCCGAGTGTTCGGACCACATTCCTTTGATTGGTTTGGCATTTTTAGTTCTCTTGAATAAGACTAATTTTGCTGAGGTCCTCTCTATCTCGTCCCTTAGATTGATTATATTAGGGATCAATTTGTATTGTATACATCTCGATAAGGCTCATTTATATCGAGAGTAGGGGCAAATTCCCCAAACCCGTGGAGCATAGTGGAATTCGTCCTTTCAGTGCAAAATGCATTTGGCCGCAGAGCCACTCGTTTGGTAAAAGGACGTATCGTTCCTAATTGATTTTTAATCAGATCTGGGGATAAGTTTTTCTCCATTTTTTTTTTTATCTCAGGTGATAAAAGAGACAATGCACCCAAAAGCTCATGCATTCAAATGACAAAACAGACGTCGCCTAGCTGGGGCAAATGAACCGTAGGCGTTGCAAATACCTTCAAGCACGGATGGAGGAATTTGATAGATGTTGTTCATATCAATATGCAACATCAAAGCGGAATGCAAATCAAGTGTAAAATGACGTATCGTTCCAAAATGATTATTTTCTTGATGTGGGAATAATGCTTCCTTTCTTTTTCCTCTCATATGATGATTAAGAGCAGAGGACGCAGGATGTGATGCTTTCAAATAACAAACAGGGAACATCAAATACCTCAAATGGCGACTGTGATCGAGAGAATCACCAAACCGCTACATGACGAATCCCAAGAATATCAGGCTGTCTTGAGACAGATAAAATTGATCAAGGACTCTGACAATCGAGACGGATGATCAGAATCTGCAAAAATCAATGGGAGCAAGTTCCCCCCCATTTACTTTGAGGAGCCAAACCGGGGGCAAACTCTCATGATCCCCCATGAAAGCGCATCAAACCAAGGTCATCGAATCCAGAGATGACAAACAGCAAAACCATGCCTAACTGGGGCGAGTGAATCATTTGTACGCCGGACGTTTCTTCTCTGGCAAAGTCAATGGACGCAATAACAGAGTCGTCCGCATCAGAATCAAACCCCAAGATACGAATTTGGGTGAACGGTAACCTTGTATCGTTCCAATTTGGTCTTCGAAGACCACATGCCTAACATGAGTTTTTACTCATTTTGCAGGAAGTCGTTGGCGCCGAAAGCCTCAAATGAAAAGAGCGTGCTAACAGGGAGGCGAATTGAATCATTGGCCTTAGAAGTCAAGATTCCAGAAGATGGTCTTTGATCATAAGACCTAGTGGATGGTAAAAAGTATCGCTTCCACACTTCATGCTTTGACATACATTCTGATAAAAATTTCATTTTTCTTGAATAAAAGGAACTATGAAGAGCGGCGCTGGAATGCGTCCAAAATCACAAATGGATCTCCTCTATGGCAAATCCTCGAGAAGGATTTATCGCCAACCAAACGGAGGAATCAGGGCCACAATATAGATGGCCAATTTCTGCAAGCCGCGCGTTTGTGCTCAAATGGAAACACAAAACAAGAATAAGGATGTATCGTTCCAATTTGCCTTGAATTTTGGAACGCAAACTGACGCCTAATTCCCGTCTTTGACAGGGGATCGCCATCAAGGCAAAACAGGTTTTCATACCCCATGAATTACCCGTTGGAGTACACGACCAAGGGTAAGATGTATCGTTCTAAATTTTTGAAAAATTCGTGAACGTACAATAACATGTTTTCTCTGCATTTTCAGGGATCTCCAGCCGCGGGGGACAGGTAAGTATCCCTTTCCCCAATCCGTTGAAGGTGTTAAATAAAAAGAAAAGCTTTCAGAATCTAATGTCTAGAAAAGACATAGAATTCAAATTTCATTGGCATTCATGTTTTGAAACAGGAGGTTGTTTGAACATGAATAAGAACATGCGTGGGGCATCATAAAAATCCCCTTTGACGGGTAAAATTTCTGGAGAAAATGAAAGAGATATTTCCAATAAAAAATTGTTCAAAACAATCAAAAGGGCGCTTCCTCAAAGGCGAGAGGCAAAGCCTAAATCCAAACACGTCCTCTACACACTTGAGAGAGGAGTGGAGCGGATCAGATAGCAAAATCTGGACCTACGGAAGTAGGGATTATTCGCAGCAATTACTTGGATTGGGACGACGGAGGCATTCGTTTCATATCCCCCAAACACTACAGGTGACCGTTGATAACCCCTTTGAACGGCGGTTTTCATTCTCAACCCTGTCAAGAACCACCCCACATCGGGGCAAAACAGGAGTAAGTCCAGCAGCATCAGGAGGAAATGGTTAGAAATTTTCTTGCTCGGACTAACATCAATCTTTGTGTGTTGTTTATATGGTAATCCAAGTGCCATAGGATGACGAGAAGCGTTCATTTCTCTATCCCACACACGTTTATCATTTGCACAGCCAAGTTGAGCCTGCAAATTCATTTCATAAACCCGTTGGTGATCATTGCAAATTCCAAGATAAAGGCAGATCACTTCAGAAACGAGGGAGTTCAAGACCTAGGGTTTACGAAAAAGCTACTAAGTCAATACTCAAGCGTGCTAAGAGCCAAATCATATATCTAGCACAATTGCCAAAGCATCTCACTTGCGACAAGGGATTAAAGAAATCCCCAGCATCAGAAAAGAAAAAGCAAAGTGCCTGATAAAAGCAAGGTCGATGCTCGTGAAAATTGTTAAATTGACCTCCAATGAAGCCTCGTGGGGAAAGAGAAAAACCTCTAAAGGAGCCAAATCCAAAAGGCTGCTCCCCGAATGCTATTAAGCACAGAACGAAGACATAGAGAGAGTGGGTTTCTGAATGCAACAAGAGACGCTCTTTAAAGAGCTGGGGCACACCGCAAGATAGGTTGCGCGCCTCAAAGGCTAAAGATGCAGAAAAGAAAGGACAGGTGGCAAATCAGCAATGATCACCAATGTCAAACCCGTCACGAATTCTGGGCAAAAAATAAGCCTTTTTCGGTCCCCAATCCTACCAATGTTACAACCCCGAAACAGTCTTCTTTGACTAAGACACTTGGGTTAACATATAGCTTAGCTCGAAGAAGTACGAGCAAGACTACTTCTTTCTCATTTTGCAGGGTTCTTGACTTGTAAACCCGGAGCATATGGTGAAGACTTTCATTCAATGGCCTCGACTCCAAAGCGAGTCCCCCTTGAAAGCCAATATCCAAGCCTAACATTACGGTCCCGTGAAAGACCTCCCGACCGATCAAAATGTATGCGCTGCGAATGAGCCTAAAACCTAGGCACAGGTTAGTAGGGAATTGAGTGCGTCCCTTATAAAAATCATTACCTCCAAACATGTGAGATGGCCTCCTTGTCGAGAAATATTCCAATTGATGTTTTGAACAAACTCTTTTTGGAATTTTCAAACTGTTGATCCAGATTTTCCGTGCAAGGGATTTGTGATCACATTTGCATGTTGCAAGAATGCTTTGGATAACCTCCAGCATCAAAATGCACATTTCATGATTAAAACTTAAATCATACGGTTTTGTCAAAATGGACAGCCGTGGTCTTCCCAAAGATTACTAACGTTTTCTTGGTGAAGAAAAATCTTTCAGGCTCAAACTTCTGCAGGATACCTGGAGAACCCAGCTCCCAGAATGTCGCCTCAACAGACTCAAGTGAAGTTTTGTCAAAATAAAATCTTTCACTGCTTCAAAAAACTGAATTCCCGACAAACTTCGGGGTCTCCAAAAAAAAGGGAGAAGAAAAACCCTTTTAAAAGAAAAAGTCCTATCAGACGTGGAGAACCCTCGTCCCAGGACCCATTTTCAAAATATCAAACAGTCTCATCAGACGTGGAGAACCGTCGTCATGAGACCCCTTTTTCAAAACTTAGGCAGTCTCATCGGACGTGGAGAACCCTCGTCATGAGACCCCTTTTCAAAATTTAGGCAGTCTCATCGGGCGTGGAGAACCCTCGTCATGAGACCCCTTTTCAAAACTTAGGCAGTCTCATCGGACGTGGAGAACCCTCGTCATGAGACCCCTTTTCAAATATCAAACAGTCTCATCGGACGTGGAGAACCCTCGTCATGAGACCCCTTTTCAAAATTCAAACAGTCTCATCGGACGTGGAGAACCCTCGTCATGAGACCCCCTTTTCAAAATTCAGGAAATCTCATCGGACGTGGAGAACCCTCGTCATGAGACCCCTTTTCAAAGTCAAACTAAGGTAGAAACCACCTGAAGGATCAATCAAAGGTAGATACCGCCTGAAGGGTCAATCAATGGTAGATACCGCCTGAAGGGTCAAATCAAAGGTAGATACCGCCTGAAGGGTCAAATGAAGGTAGATACCGCCTGAAGGGTCAAATCAAGGTAGATACCGCCTGAAGGGTCAAACCAAGGTAGAAACCGCCTGAAGGGTCAAACTGATGGTAGATACCGCCTGAAGGGTCAAATCAAAGGTAGATACCGCCTGAAGGGTCAAATGAAGGTAGATACCGCCTGAAGGGTCAAATCAAGGTAGATACCGCCTGAAGGGTCAAACCAAGGTAGAAACCGCCTGAAGGGTCAAACTGAAGGTAGATACCGCCTGAAGGGTCAATTCAAGGTAGAAACCGCCTAAAGGGTCAACTCAAGGTAGAAACCGCCTGAAGGGTCAAACGAAAGGTAGAAACCGCCTGAAGGGTCAACTCAAGGTAGAGACCGCCTCAAGGGTCAAACTAAGGTAGAAACCGCCTAAAGGGTCAACTCAAGGTAGAAACCGCCTGAAGGGTCAAACGAAAGGTAGAAACCGCCTGAAGGGTCAACTCAAGGTAGAGACCGCCTGAAGGGTCAAACAAATGGTAGATACCGCATGAAGGGTCAAACCAAGGTAGATACCGCCTGAAGGGTCAACTCATGGTAGAAACCGCCATAAGGGTCAACACGAGGTAAATACCGCCTTAAGGACCAACACAAAGGTCCGATCCACCATACGGATCAAAATCCTTGGCAAAACCCAAAGCGTGGGATGCGCCTTCCTTAGGTTCCTACAAGTTAGGAATCCCATCATGGTATGACCTACCATACAGGTCAGAGCTTAATCTCCCAAGGATATTCTGAATGACGAGTCCTAGGCATCTTCTTGAAAGTCGTCGCAACCGGCAGCATCCGACAGGTGAGCTTCAGGTAAGCATCTCTCACTCCGGCCCATGTTCAAATTGTTAGAGCAAACCGGGGATTGATTTGAGCTTTTATCAATAGGCTTAAGGATCCGATGTCATAACATTTCTTCTCTTATTTTCCCAGTTGAGTCGGTTAGGAATCAGGTGCCACCTTATCTTTGAGAGAAACCTCTAACGAGATTCCTCTCAAAGAGGGGCAGCTGTTGACACCTGATTTTTTTACCATTTATTATTGTGATTTTTATTCTTTAAAATTAATTAAAAATATAAAAAAGGTCATAAAATCACAAAATCAACTTTGGAAGCCTTGGTTTAACCTTAGGAACCAATTTTGAACAAAAAATATTTTTCGGTATTTTTAATATTTTTCGAGTTTATTTAATTATAAAAATACCCAAAAAATCAGAAAAATACCATTCGTGGTAAGAAAAATACCCAAAAATATTCGATAATTTTGTTTTAATTTCCTCTTCAAGTGTGTCACTTTAAATCTCAAAAATTCGGCTCGGGTCACTATGTTCCTTCACAAACATAAACCCGAACCGAGCCTAAAAAAAAAATCATTTTCGAGTCTTTTAGTTTTCAATTCTCACTTTTTATAAGCTATGACATTGGATTCTAAAGTCTTAAAGTGCAATTAGGTCAATTTGCCCTCCAATTTAATCAATTTTTACCAAAAGGGCTTAATTGCACATTTTTCTTTCAATTAGTCCCCGGTTTCACGGATGTATACGTATGCTCTACGTATTTATACGTCATACGTATTTATACGTTATGCATATTTGTACTGTTTGGTAACCTCTTTAACTCTTGTAATAATAATAATGGTTATTATTTTTAACACCTTTGTTAGTGCCTTTTTTTTAGCATTTTTGTATTGTGAGTGCTATTGCTAGTGCTATTTTTAAATAGCATTTTTTGTATTATAAATTGTGAGTGCTATTGTTAGTGCTATTTTTAAATGACATTTATTTATCATAAATTGTGAGTGCTATTGTTAGTGCTATTTTTAAATGGCATTTATTTATCATAAATTGTGAGTGCTATTATTAGATAGAATTTATAATTGTTAGTGCTATTTTTAAATAGCATTTTTGTATTATAAATTGTGAGTGCTATTGTTAGTGCTATTTTTAAATAGCATTTTTGTATTATAAATTGTGAGTGCTATTGTTAGTGCTATTTTTAAATGTCATTTATTTGTGAGTGCTATTTTTAGATAGGATTTATAATTGTTAGTGCTATTTTTAAATACAATTTATTGGAAGGTATTTTTGGCTATAAAAGGATGGCAAGAGTTTTGAGGTTGGGAGGGGGAGACATTTTGTAGAGTGTGCAAATTTTTGAGAGCTTAGAGAGAAGAACACAAACACTCTCTATATTCTCATAATCTTGAGTGAGCAAAATATACTAAGTTCGGAATATTGATTCCGCATATTGCTAGCACAATTGTTGTGGAGTTATTAGTCGTCTCCCCGTTCGTCAATTGGTGGTGCGTCCGAACTAGATGCCTAACACTTGTGGAGGCTGAGATCGAAGAACATCGAACCGACACCTCCGTTCAAGCACGCTACGAGAGGTAATCTATTTACTCCCTTTGAGACTTTGTGATTTTTTTCGATTGAAATGCACGAAGTACGCCTCTGGAGATACATGTATGGGTTGTTATTTATTTCCGCTACGTGTTACGTGGATCCCAACAGTGGTATCAGAGCCAATCCTTAGGTGTTTTCGTGCATTTAATTGATTTTTTGCAATTTTTGCAATACTATGGCCAATATGTATTAACGAATTGTTCGTCTTACATGGCTAATGGAGGTTGATTATTTTATATGATAAATTAATCAACGTAGCAAAAATTGAGACTAAATCAATTTTGAATCGAAAATTTATGGCTATCTTATTTTACATAAAAATTCTGAATATGATTCAACGTAGAATTTTTATTGTGCCTTCCTAAGTTTTAAATTGTGAATTTATTACTTACGTGGAAGGGTGGTGATCATGGAAAAATCCCTAATCAATGTGATTGATGTATATATGAATGTATGATGATTATTTATATATTTGGGGTTGTAATTATTAAATGGAGGCTGCGTACTCCTTTTATTTTTCATGTAATCTTTATTTTTAGCATAGTCAATTGTTGATGTAAATGCTACGAGGATTACGTGGGGGAGCCTTTTAAGTCGGCGAGCTCTTTGGGGCCCAATTCTTGAAGAGTTCAAGAAACCAAGAAGAAGCGAAGAGCGGCTCTCCGTTATTAAAATATTAAAATGATTAAATGTGGTCTCATTGGCTCGAGACCCATTAAATCATAATTCCGTGATCACCACGTAGGATAGATGTTTATGTGATTGACATCTATTTATTTATTATGATTACGTGAGCATGTTAAACTGGTTAATGTGCAAAGTCAGACTTACCTCACCCAAAATTGCGTCTGCATGAAATCCTAGTTAGGAAAATCACTCGCGTTAGGTACCGAAAGGGCGTTGGTAACGACACCAGCGTAACCAAGTCCCCGAACCCAAAAACTCTGGTTCCGTAGAACTGATCGATCTCTCCCAATCGATCAGTAAGGTTTCCGGTCTACCCTCCAAGAAAGACCGGTGGCGACTCCAAATGCATGCACAAGTTGCACATGCCACCACGACCACACTAAGGTCGAAAGCGATCGACTCTTATCGTCGAATCCTTCTGAAAAATACTCCCGCCGCGATTTGGTATGGGCCTGGGAGGGCCCGCGCCGATCCAAGGCCCGCGATCGGTAATCCATTAGCCGCGTCCGCTTTCGGACGGGTCGCGACATTGAAGCGCTGATTGATATATAAATTGTTGCGCATGATTCACTGCATATTTGAGGATCACGACACTTTGCACAAAGCGCCCAAACCCAGGCCGCGAAATCACCTTTTCTGGTAGCCATAGATCAGGGATCGATATGCAAGGCTCTAGCGTGGATTGCGCTGGGGTCGACCATATTCGATCCCACTCACTATCCAAGTCGAGACTTTTATCCATTTGTTGTGGATTGCGCTCATGGACGAATTTATCGACTCGGATAGAGGGAAGCCTTTAGGTTCCTCACCTAAGCCGTTTTGGTTTCTAGAGTCAAGCCTCACATGTCTCATGCGCATGTATATGGATGGTTGGTATACCTAAAACCAAAAATCATTGGGTACCTCTCATGGTAAGGTCCTGCCATTTCTATTTAAATTCACTTGCAGCCTTTCATTTTGCACAACATGTTGCATTCATCAAGTCCGATGGTTGAGTCCAATTCCATTTTAAAGTATAGATAAAAGAGATGATCTCTCCAAGTCGGTCCCATATCCCGGACGTATTCGAGTATGAGCGACGCGTCATCCGCCATCAGACTGCCCGGACATTCAACGGAGTCTACCCTTTTCGAGCTATCCGAGGAATGATCCAGTAACCTTACCGGAAATTGAAGGATAGGCGATAACAGCAAATCCAAGACACCCGCCGGACGCTGTCAAGATGTTATCTGATAAAAACGAAGACCCGAAGGGCCGAGCCGAAGACATCAAGCGTCGTCCCCCGAAGACCCGACTTGGGGCATCTCTTTAGGTTATTAAGGGTCACGTTCCAGTCGTCCCTTTTCTTTTATCAGGATCGTCGAGTCTGTAAGGAGCACCCGTCTGTGGGTCTCCCATTTATCTTCTACACCTCGATTTCTAAGTCTTGTCTAAGTGTCTTGACATTGGAATGTGACACTGGAATTTCTCTCAACCATCCGGACTTTTCGGTTCAATTGCACGTCTTACCCAGATGAAATTTTCGTTAGAACTCACACTTGGCATGTTTAACCCAAGTACGAGAATCTAACATTCATTTCATGGTGCGCCGGACATGGAATTGAACCGGTCTATATCATGCATCATTGGTAATCCTTGGTAATTAACTAAAGTCGTCCATGTTTCCTGAATTCAAGAGGAGACCTGATATCCAAATTACCTTCGGGAAATCATTTCAATTTGGATGTCCTATCTCTCACCGAATTTAGGACACATTGGAATTGCATTTTTATCTTCTTGGAAATTCCACAGATTTTCTGGGGATTTGCCAAAAGTGATAACCATGGATTACGCTCCTTTTAGTTTTATGTTTTCTCTTGAAAAACATCGGTAAAAACTTTTCACATGAGGTTAAGGCTTGTATAAAAGTCCTTATCTTCGTTATTCACAAGAAAGCATAAAATTGAAAGGATTTATGCTTTACTTCCCTTTTTGACATATTCCTGTCATTCGAACAGGTGATTTCCAGAATCAAAATCCGAAGACTTGTGTGAAGAATCAGTCGCAAGTTAAAATGGACCAGGATGGCATAGAAAAGCGCTTGACCGCCCTGGAAAGTCAGTTGGCTTAGGTGTTCGCAATGATGACAGAGATGAAGACACTCATCCTCACCACACAGGAGTGGTCCTTCAAGAATATCGAAGCTAGTCGACAACTCGAGCCACATGGATGGATATTTTGAAGTCAGACAAAGAAATCGGCTTCTCACCAAGACAGCATACCGGGGCAAAAGCCCACCAAGATGAAAAGGAGACATGAAACTCCAAACAGCAGATATCCCCCAAATTGAAAAAAGAACCGTAAAAAAAAATTGTGAAGTGGATCAAAGTAGTCAATTGGGGCAAATCCCACTCAACTAGGGCAGACGCCACCTGACCGGGGCAGCCGGATCAAGTGTAAAGACGTGTCGTTCCTAATTGATTTTCAATCAGATATTGGCATAATATTTCCTATCTCTTCCTCTCAGGTGAAAAACAGATCGAGAAGAAAAATCCATCTGCGGATAGACAAGAGGGACATGTTTTACATGGCAGACATTTGCCGAAAATGCCCTCATCTGACCACATGCAAGATGATGGTGGAACGATGGATAAGATGGTTGAAGACCAACAAATAGAAACTTGCATTCCCTACAAAAGGAAGAGGAAGATGCCTTCATCAGATGTCACCCCCATTGGGTTGGTAAAAACAAGATGAATCAAATCAGGTGGAGTAAAAGATTGTTAAAGCGTAAGGTGAATGCGACAAGACACAATGAAGAAAATTGTTGCTTGTGAAGTAACACTCCAGGATGTTGAAGTACTCAGCCACAAGTAAACCCGTGCTTGCTGATGTCAAAAACAGAATGATCGAGGGACGTCATAAAATAACGACAAAGCAAAATATGCATGAAGAATTTGGAATGCATGGATGAGACCAAGGAGTGTCGAACGTTGCAGAACATCAAATGCTGAGATCTTCAGAAGATTGAATACACCAACACGGCATGATCAAACTGCCTGCAACTAAATCAGTCAGCCCCAGACAACGCATCCAGTTGCTGGGGGCAAATCACTCTCTACCCAGAAAGGGTACCGAATGTAGGATATGCTGAATTCACCATGGGGATACGTAGGGGAAGTCCCTGAAGCAGTTATCACCCATGAATCATGATGAAGTGGAATAATCAATCAAAGACAAAACACATCAAACCCTTCTAAATGAGAAGGAGAACGATACGGAGCCATCGATTCTGGTTAAAGGACGTATCGTTCCAAAATGATTATTTTCTTGATATGAGAATAATGCTTCATTTCTTTTTCCTTTCAGGTTGGGAACAGAAGCAAAGGGCCCAAGAAGCAATGCCTTCAAATGACAAACAGGGAGTACCCCTTTTCATGGCATCTCAGACATGCACTTTGGCTAAATATTTTTAAGAGCACTCTAATAGCTCAATTTGTGAACGAAACCTTTGAGAAAACTTGAAGAAGTTTATCATCATTTAGAAATCTCTGTGAAAAGAGCGCTTGAAGAGAAAATTTCAAGTTTTCCAGATTGACATATCTGATAAAAATGCTTTCTCTGAATAGAGTGAAAAGCACGAACTCATGTTTCGTTGCTGGCACACATAACATGCATCATGCATATCATGCACATATCCTGCATACAGAGAACCCAAAGGGAGAAATGCCGGTTCCCGCAGGATAAATTTCAAGGGTAAATTGTATCGACTCCAATAGTCAATTATACATGCCCTTTACTCATGAGATTTCTTCTTTTCAATAGGGGAACATCGAACATCTCAAATGGCGACTGTGCTCGAGAGAATCACCAAACCGCCACATGACAAATCCCCAGATTGTCAGGCTGTCCAGGGACAGAGAAAAAACAATCGAAGAATCTGGCAATCGAGATAGATGACCAGAATCGACAAAAATTCATGAGAGCGGGCTCCCCCACCTGCTTCGAGGAGCCAAGCCGGGGGCAAATTCTCACTATCCCCCATGAAAGTGCATCGAACCAGGGTTATCAAACCCAGAGATGACAAACACCAAGACAAGCCTCACTGGGGCAAAATACTTGGAAAACACTGCTCCTTCAAATGTTGGAAGGACGAAGTCTCGAAGGGAGTACCTCCTTCCTGAAATTTCAAATGAAGCCAGATAAATCCCAACACCTGTCTCTTCATATGCAGGTGCATGAATGTCTTCAAATCGGATTGAAAATCGTCCAGGAGCATGGGAATGCCAAGGCACGCTGCCAAGATGAACACCGCCCAACTGGGGCAAAGCAGTTGTCGACGTGATTGAGGATCGTCTCACGAACAACACCCACAAATACAGACGAGATGAAGCAGCATCCATCATCCACATCAAATGAGAAGCGTCAATAATCGACGAAGGAAAGGAATACGTCAGTAAGGCGTCATCAGGAATCCCAAGAGGGAAGACATCCCCAAAGAGGATGGAGAGTATAGCAAAACGCAGGAATGAATTTAGCTGGGGCAGGCATCACCTAGCCATGATGAACCACGTCTAACCGGGGCAAGTGAATCATTTGTGCGCCGGACAAAGGAAGGACATTTCTTCTCTGGCAAAATCGATGGACGCAATGACAGAGTCGTCCTCATTTGGCAGGATACAAACCTGGGTGAACGGTAACTTTGTATCGGTCCAAATTGATCTTCCAAAGATCCCATGCTTAACATGAGTTTGTTCTCATTTGGCAGAAAATTGGTGGCACCAAAAAGCCACAAAAGAAAGGATCTCGCCCAACGTGGAAGCGAAAAGAAATATCCGTTGTAGGGGGGCAAGCTGCCAGGAAATGGAACCCCGCAAAATGGCGTTAGAATACGTCCAAAAGCACAAATTGATCTCATCCAGTGCAAATCCTAGAGAAGGATTTCGTGGCCAAATAGATGGATAGATCATGGTCACGAGCTAGATGGCCGACTTCAACAAGCCTTACATTTGCGTTCAAATGGAGGCACGAAGCGAGAGTAAAGCAGTATCGTTTCGATTTGTCTTGAATTTCGAAACACGAACTGACACTTGATGTTTATTGTTGACAAGGATTCGCCGTCAAGATGGACAGAAAATTGTTGGCGCCAAAAAGCCCAAAAGAAAGGAATTCGCCGACAAGGAGGCGAATAGAATTATCAACTTTGGAAGCCATGACTCCAAGAAGTGGTCTTTGATTGAACTTTGAAGATTGGCGTGGGAATGCATCCAAAAGCATGAATGAATCTCCTCTACTGCAAATCCTAGAGAAGGTTCCATTGCCAACCAGATGGAGAGATCATGGCCACAAGATAGAGGGCCAAATTCTGCAAGCCGCGCGTTTGTGTTCAAACGGAAACACAAAGCAAGAACAAGGCGGTATCGTTCCAATTTGTCTTGAATTTTGGAACGCAAACTGACACATAATTCCCGTCTTTGACAGGGGATCGCCATCAAGGCGAAACAGGTTTTCACATCTCATGTATTACCCATGGGAACACATGACCAAGGGTAAGATGTATCGTTCTAATTCTTTGAAAAATTCATGAACATACAATAACATGTTTCTTCCGCATTTTCAGGGATCTCCAGCCGCGAGGGACAGGTAAGTATCCCTCTCCCCAATCCATTGAAGATGTTAAATAAAAAAGAGAAGAGGGAGAAAAAGAAAAGCTTTCAGAATCTAATGTCTAGAAAAGACATAGAATTCTAACTTCATTGACATTCATGTTTTAAAACAGGAGGTCTTCTGAGCATGAAAGAACATGCATTGTGCATCATAAAATCCCCTTGACGGGTAAAATTTTTGGAGAAGATGAAAGAGATTTTTTCCAATTAAAAGTTGTTCAAAACTTTCAAAGGGACGTTTTCTCAAAAGACGAGAGGCAAAGCCTAATCCAAACACGTCCTATACACACTTGAGAGAGAAGTGGAGCGAATCAGATAGCAAAATCTGAACCTACGGGAGTAGGGATTATTCGCAGCAATTACATGGATTGGGACGACGGAGGCATTCGTTTCATATCCCCAAACACTACAGGTGACTATTGACAACCCCTTTGAACGGCGGTTTTCATTCTCAACCCTGTCAAGAACCACCCCACATCGGGGCAAAATGGAGGTCAGTCCAGCAGCATCAGGAGAAAATGGTTAGAAATTTTCTTGCTCGGACTAACATTAATCTTCGTGTGTTGTTTATATGGTAATCCAAGTGCCATAGGATGATGAGAAGCATTCATTTCTCTATCCCACACACCGAATCCTTTGCATAGCCAAGTTGAGCCTGCAAAATCATTTCATAAACCCGTTGGTGATCATTGCACATTCCAAGACGGATGCATCATCACTTCAGAAACGGAAGAGTTCAAGACTTAGGGTTTGCGAAGAAATTCCTAAGTTAATGCTTAAAGTTGTTAGACCTTTGGTCACATGTCTAACACGATCTCTCGAAGATGAGAAAAAGCAGGATTTCAAAAAAAAAATGAAAAGGAAAAGATGATGAGAAAAATCCCCAGCATCAAGAAAAAGCAAAGTGCCTGGTAAAAGCAAGGCCGATGCTTGGGTGAACAATTTGTATCGATCCCCCAGTGAAACCTGTTTGAAAAGGGGAGAAGAGAAATCCAAAAGGAGTCAGGTTCAAAAAGACTACTCCTCGAATGGTGTCAAGCACGGAGCAAAGACACAGATAGAGTTGTTACTCTCTTAATGCAGCCAGACGCGCTTTCACAAGAATTTGTGCACACCTCAAAAGCGGTCGTGTACCTCAAAAATTGAAGATGCAAAATGGAAAGGACAGGTGGCAAATTTGCAATGATCACCGATGTCAATCCCTTCACAAATTCTAGGCCAAAAACAAGCCTTTTTTCGGTCCCCAATCCTACCAAAGTTACGACCCTGAAACAGTCTTCTCTGATTAAGACACTTGGGTTAACATATAGCTTAGCTCGAAGAGGTACGAGCAAGACTATTTCTTTCTCATTTTGCAGGGTTCTTGACTTGTAAACCCGGAGCAGATGGTGAAAACTTTCGTTCAATGGCCTCGACTCCAAAACGGGTCTCCCTTGAAAACCAATATCCAAGCCCAACATTACGGTCCCGTGGAAAACCTCCCGACCGATCAAAATGTATGCGCTACGAATGAGCCTAAAACCTAGGCACAGGTTAGTAGGGAATTGAGTGCATCCCTTATAAAAACCATTATCTCAAAACAGGTGAGAAGACCTCTTGAACGAGAAATGTTCCAATTGATGTGTTGAGCAAACTCTTTTTGGAATCTTCAAATTATTTGATCCAGATTTTCCGTGCAAAGGATTTGTGATCACATTTGCATGTTGCAAGAATGCTTTGGAAGTCCTCCAGCATCAAAATGCACATTTCATGATTAAACTAAAGTCATGCGGCTTCAGCAAGTGGCCAGCCATCGTCTTCCCAAAGATTACTAACATTTTCTTGGTGAAGAAAAATATTTCAGGCTCAAACTTCTGCAGGATACCTGGAGAACCCAGCTCCCAGAATGTCGCCTCAACAAAACAAAGGTAGAAACCGCCTGAAGGGTCAAACCAAGGTAGAAACCGCCTGAAGGGTCAAATCAAGGTAGAAACCGCCTGAAGGGTCAGTCAAAGGTAGAAACCGCCTGAAGGGTCAAATCAATGGTAGATACCGCCTGAAGGGTCAAACCAAGGTAGATACCGCCTGAAGGATCAACCAAAGGTAGAAACCGCCTGAAGGGTCAAATCAAAGGTAGATACCGCCTGAAGGGTCAACTCAAGGTAGAAACCGCCTGAAGGGTCAAAACAATGGTAGAAACCGCCTGAAGGATCAACCAATGGTAGAAACCGCCTGAAGGGTCAAACCAAGGTAGATACCGCCTGAAGGATCAACCAAAGGTAGAAACCGCCTGAAGGGTCAAATCAAAGGTAGATACCGCCTGAAGGGTCAACTCAAGGTAGAAACCGACTGAAGGGTCAAAACAATGGTAGAAACCGCCTGAAGGGTCAACCCAAGGTAGATACCGCCTGAAGGATCAACCAAAGGTAGATACCGCCTGAAGGGTCAACCAAAGGTAGAAACCGCCTGAAGGATCAACCAAAGGTAGAAACCGCCTGAAGGGTCAAAACAAAGGTAGAAACCGCCTGAAGGGTCAAACCAAGGTAGAAACCGCCTGAAGGGTCAAATCAAGGTAGAAACCGCCTGAAGGGTAAAAACAAAGGTAGATACCGCCTGAAGGGTCAAAACAATGGTAGAAACCGCCTGAAGGGTCAACCCAAGGTAGATACCGCCAGAAGGTTCACCAAAGGTAGAAACCGCCTGAAGGATCAACCAAAGGTAGAAACCGCCTGAAGGGTCAAATCAAAGGTAGATACCGCCTGAAGGGTCAACTCAAGGTAGAAACCGCCTGAAGGGTCAAAACAATGGTAGAAACCGCCTGAAGGATCAACCAATGGTAGAAACCGCCTGAAGGGTCAAACCAAGGTAGATACCGCCTGAAGGATCAACCAAAGGTAGAAACCGCCTGAAGGGTCAAATCAAAGGTAGATACCGCCTGAAGGGTCAACTCAAGGTAGAAACCGCCTGAAGGGTCAAAACAATAGTAGAAACCGCCTGAAGGGTCAACCCAAGGTAGATACCGCCTAAAGGATCAACCAAAGGTAGAAACCGCCTGAAGGGTCAACCAAAGGTAGAAACCGCCTGAAGGGTCAACCAAAGGTAGAAACCGCCTGAAGGGTCAAAACAAAGGTAGAAACCGCCTGAAGGGTCAAACCAAGGTAGAAACCGCCTGAAGGGTCAAATCAAGGTAGAAACCGCCTGAAGGGTCAAAACAAAGGTAGATACCGCCTGAAGGGTCAAAACAATGGTAGAAACCGCCTGAAGGGTCAACCCAAGGTAGATACCGCCTGAAGGATCAACCAAAGGTAGAAACCGCCTGAAGGGTCAAATTAAAGGTAGATACCGCCTGAAGGGTCAACCCAAGGTAGATACCGCCTGAAGGATCAACCAAAGGTAGAAACCGCCTAAAGGATCAACCAATGGTAGAAACCGCATGAAGGGTCAAACCAAGGTAGATACCGCCTGAAGGATCAACCAAAGGTAGAAACTGCCTGAAGGGTCAAATCAAAGGTAGATACCGCCTGAAGGGTCAACTCAAGGTAGAAACCGCCTGAAGGGTCAAAACAATGGTAGAAACCGCCTGAAGGGTCAACCCAAGGTAGATACCGCCTGAAGGGTCAACCAAAGGTAGAAACCGCCTGAAGGGTCAACCAAAGGTAGAAACCGCCTGAAGGGTCAAAACAAAGGTAGAAACCGCCTGAAGGGTCAAACCAAGGTAGAAACCGCCTGAAGGGTCAGTCAAAGGTAGAAACCGCCTGAAGGGTCAAATCAATGGTAGATACCGCCTGAAGGGTCAAACCAAGGTAGATACCGCCTGAAGGATCAACCAAAGGTAGAAACCGCCTGAAGGGTCAAATCAAAGGTAGATACCGCCTGAAGGGTCAACTCAAGGTAGAAACCGCCTGAAGGGTCAAAACAATGGTAGAAACCGCCTGAAGGATCAACCAATGGTAGAAACCGCCTGAAGGGTCAAACCAAGGTAGATACCGCCTAAAGGATCAACCAAAGGTAGAAACCGCCTGAAGGGTCAAATCAAAGGTAGATACCGCCTGAAGGGTCAACTCAAGGTAGAAACCGCCTGAAGGGTCAAAACAATGGTAGAAACCGCCTGAAGGGTCAACCCAAGGTAGATACCGCCTGAAGGATCAACCAAAGGTAGATACCGCCTGAAGGGTCAACCAAAGGTAGAAACCGCCTGAAGGGTCAACCAAAGGTAGAAACCGCCTGAAGGGTCAAAACAAAGGTAGAAACCGCCTGAAGGGTCAAACCAAGGTAGAAACCGCCTGAAGGGTCAAATCAAGGTAGAAACCGCCTGAAGGGTCAGTCAAAGGTAGAAACCGCCTGAAGGGTCAAATCAATGTTAGATACCGCCTGAAGGGTCAAACCAAGGTAGATACCGCCTGAAGGATCAACCAAAGGTAGAAACCGCCTGAAGGATCAACCAAAGGTAGAAATCGCCTGAAGGATCAAATCAAAGGTAGATACCGCCTGAAGGGTCAACTCAAGGTAGAAACCGCCTGAAGGGTCAAACCAAAGATAGAAACCGCCTGAAGGGTCAAATCAAAGGTAGAAACCGCCTGAAGGGTCAACTCGATGGAAGAAACCGCCTGAAGGGTCAACCAAAGGTAGAAACCGCCTGAAGGGTCAACTCGATGGGAGAACCCTTGTCCTGGGAACCTTTTCAAAAAAAATTAAACATTCCCATCGGACGTGGAAAACCTCCGTCTTGGGAACCCCTTTTAAAGAATCAAACAATCCCATCGGACGTAGAAAACCTCCATGTTGGGAACCCTTTTAAAAAAAAAAAACAAACAATCCCATCGGACGTGGAAAACCTCCGACTCGGGACCCCTTTTCAGAAGATTAAACGTTCCCATCGGACGTAGAAAACCTCCAACTTGGGAACCATTTGAAGAACCGAGCAACCCCATTGGACGTAGAAAACCTCCGTGTTGGGAACTCCTTTTGAGAAACAAACCATCCCAGCGGACGTGGAAAACCTCCGACCTGGGACCCCTTTTGAGAAACAAACCATCCCAGCGGACGTGGAAAACCTCCGACTTGGGACCCCTTTTCAAGAGAACCAAACCATCCTAGCGGACGTGGAAAACCTCTGACTTGGGACCACTTTTCAAGAAAACCAAACCATCCCAGCGGACGTGGAAAACCTCCGTCTTGGGAATCTTTTTCAAAAATAGGCAATCCCATTGGACGTGGAAAACCTCCAATTCGGGAACCCATTTCAAAAATCAGGAAATCCCACCGGACGTAGAAAACCTCCGACTTGGTAACCATTTGAAGAACCTAGCAATCCCATCGGACGTAGAAAACCTCCGTGTTGGGAACTCCTTTTGAGAAACAAACCATCCCAGCGGACGTGGAAAACCTCCGACTTGGGACCCCTTTTCAAGAGAACCAAACAATCCCAGCGGACGTGGAAAACCTCCGACTTGGGACCCCTTTTCAAAAACAAACAATCCCGTCGGACGTGGAAAACCTCCGTATTGGGAACCCTCTTCAAAACTTGAAAAATCCCCTCTGGCCCCGCTAGTCAGCGTCATGGGATCCTCTAAAGCAAATAGGTGCCTAGAAGTCGACCCAAGACTGAAGGCCAAAAGGCTCGCTTGCCGCTTCGAAAGCACGATGACCAGATAAATCTCTCTGTAAGTGTTCACAGGTTGGTAGCCACGGATCTGTCATCTTCCGGACCGGATCGCCAATTTTCAGCTTCAGAAGATTTCTTTCCCCAAAGTCCCACTACACAGGGATTCACGACAGAGGTGTCTCAAAGCACAGTTTAAGATCGGAGCCCATAACGCTCGCGACTTGCCGCCTAGAGATACGGTGACCGCCTTTTCCACGAAGCACGCGCCGGATAGCCACGCCTTGAAGCTCTCACCCTTCGGAATGGATTGCAGCCGGTAGCCGCGGGAAAGACATTTATTCCACCCAAAATCCCACTCCACAGGGATTCACGATAGAGGTGTCTCAAAGCACAGTTCAAGATCGGAGCCCATAACGCTCGCGACTTGCCGCCTAGAGATACGGTGACCGCCTTTTCCACGAAGCACGCGCCGGATAGCCACGCCTCGAAGCTCTCACCCTTCGGAATGGATTGCAGCCGGTAGCCGCGGGAAAGACATTTATTCCACCCAAAGTCCCACTACACAGGGATTCACGACAGAGGTGTCTCAAAGAACGGTTCAAGATCAGAGCCCATAACACTCACGACTTGCCGCCTAGAGATACGGTGACCGCCTTTTCCACGAAGCACGCGCCGGATAGCCACGCCTCGAAGCTCTCACCCTTCGGAATGGATTGCAACCGGTAGCCGTGGAAAAGAATTTCAAGACCCCAAAGTGGCAAATCAGGAGCCATGAAGGGAGTAATAAAAACCCAGCATGGCGAACTAGATGCCACGAAGGGTAAAAAAAAAAAAAAAACCTCCTCAGACTCCGTGTGCGCAGCATTCAACAGGCAGGTAAACGTCAGGTAAGCCTCCCACGCTCCGACCCGTGTTCTAATTGTCAGAGTAAATAGGTGATTAATTTGGGCATTCATCAAAAGACTCAAGGGTCCGATGTCATAGCATTTCTTTTCCCCAGTTGAGTCGGTTAATATTCAGGTGTCATTTTGTCTTTGAAAGCAACCTCTGACGAGCTCACTCTCAAAGAGGGGCAGCTGTTGACACCTGATTTTTGACCATTCGTTATTATAGTTTTAATTTCTAAAATTAATTAAAAATAACAAAAAAAGGTCAAAAAATTGCAAAATCAACTTTGGAAGCCTTAGCCTAGCCTTAGGAACCAATTTTGAACAAAAAATATATTTTGTATTTTTTAATATTTTTTCATTATTTATTTAATTATAAAAATACCCAAAAAATCAGAAAAAATACCATTCGTGGTCAGAAAATTACACAAAATATTCAGAAATTTTATTTTAATTTCCTCTTTAATATTTTCACTTTTTATCAGGGAAATTTGGCTCGATTCATGGGGTTCCTTCACAAACCTAAAACCGAAACGAGCCTGAAAAATCCTTTTCGAGTCTTTTAATTTTCAATTCTCACTTTTCATGGGCTATGACATTGAATTCTAGAGTCTTGAAGTGCAATTGGGTCAATTTGCCCTCCAATTTGGTCAATTTTAACCAAAAGGGCTTAATTGCACAAATTTTATTCAATTTAGTCCCCGGTTTTACGATTTTCGAAATTAAATTTCACACGGGCACACCCATTAAAATTAAACACATTCACCCTATAGTTTTCATCATGCTGAATCCATTGGTGGGCTCAATTTTGACTAATTCGATCGTTTGGACCTTCGATTTGGCGAAATTCATTTTCGGATCCTAGGGACGATTTGGGGTTTTCACAAAATTTCAATCAATTGATTCACGAAAACACCCTTATTTGATAGAAAATATATCAAGGAGTCCGATTTTGCCATCAATTTCATGAAATAGGTCAATTTGGGGCCCAATTAGAGTGATTTGGTCGAACCGGGCCGGTCGGGTCAGAACCGACCCGGCCCGGTCCGACCGGGTCTGCAACAAAGTTGCAGACCCATGCGCACCGAACGTGGAAAAACAGAGCAACGTGGGGGGCGGCTTTTCGGGAGGGAAACGAGGCAGCCGAGCGTGGGAAGCAGCTTGGCAGAGCATATTCGGCTTTGGCAGAGGTGGTGGACGTGCCGAGGCGGGCGGTCGGCCACGAGAACCGGCGAGATTCTCGGATAAAAACCGAGTTCGGCCGAGAGAGGGAGGACTTTTTTTTGGCAAAGACCGGACTGAAGAAACTTCCCCGGAGCTTCAGCGACCTTCACGGATCCTCAGGCAAGCACTCGTGGTCGTCGGCGAGCTCCAAATAGGTTGGTATCTCCCCCCCGAACTCATTTTCCTCGGTGCACACCATGTGTTCGACGTAATGCTTCAATGAGCATTTCATTTTGGGGCTCTCGGCCAAGCCCTTCACGGCTTCTTTGTGTGCAAGTCTCATCTTAAGACTCATTTAGATCCAACTCTAAGCCTTGTGTGACCTTCGTTTTGCATCGGAAACCGCCGAGAGCGGCGGTCCGAGCTTCGCCGGCCGCGGTCCAAACCGGGAGCTTGGCGAGGGGATTTCGGCGGCCGCCGAGCCTCAGGCGGCCTCAGGTAAGTCCCTAGACTTCGTTTGGATGCTGTGTGATCGATCAAAATCGGGTTTAGTTACAAAAAAAATTTTGAAAAATCTTCGCCGGCGCCGGTCGGGGAAGGCTCGGTTCGCCTCTTTTCCACGTCGTCATGGCTTTGTTTTTGGCTGAATCGTGTTGCTGAAGTCCTAGAGAGTCAAATGGTGTCAAAAGGGTGAAAAAACACTGAGGTTTGCCTCGGTTTAGCGGTTCTCCGGCGAGATTCCGGCGAAGTCGCCGGAATTTGTACTATTCATCGTCTTCTCCGGCGACTTCGCCGGCGGGTCAACGGTCAAAGGCTGACGTGGCGCGCCACGTAGGCGGCCACGTCAGCAGGCGGGGGCCACGGCCGGGTTTAATGAGGGTGGACGGTCCGGATCGCGACACGTGTCGCGATCCTATTTTTTGGAAAATATTAAAATGATTTTCGGAATTAATAAATTTATTTTCGGAATATTAATTAAATTCAATCCGACGGTCGATGTTGTGCCAAGTGGCATTCCTGGGGACGTCTGATCTGTTCCAAGATCGGACGCACCGAGAGTCGCCACGTTGCACGATCCGGAGCGTCCGTTTCAGTGGATTTTTTTAAAACGAAAATAAATTGATTTTGATCCGACGGCTATAATTGAGCCACGTGGCTCTCTGTGGGTCTTCCGATCGAGCGAGAGATCGGACGCACGAGAACAGGCCACGTGGCGCAATGAGAGCAGCCCGATCCGGGGAATTTTCGGATAATTAAATAAAATACATAAAAAATCAAAAACAATTATTTAAAAAATAGGAAAAAATATTTAAAAAATAAAACGGTGTCGTTTTAGACCGGTGCCGACCCCTAGGGTCGGGCCGGGCGCCCGAGAGGCGCGGGCCGGGTTTGACCCGGCCCAGAAAATATTTTTAAAAAATTATAAAAAATTCAGAAAATAATAAAATACTCAAAAAATCAATAAAAAATGAAAAATCATAAAACAAATTCAAAAAATTCGGAAAATTCAGAAAAATTCTAAAAAATTCCAGAAAATAGGAAATGGCCACATTCAACTGGTCACAGCTTGTTCCAGGTCTTTCGACCTCCGATCTTTTCTAAAATGACGGTTTTGCCCTTCCGGCAAATCGCCTTCCAAAAAAAATTCTTAAAAAATCCAGGAAAATCCCAAAAAAATAGGAAATGGCCACAAACAACTGGCCAAGGCTCATCCCGGGTGTTTTGAACCCCGACCCTTCTTAAAATGACGATCTCGCCCTTCGGGCGAATCGTCTTCCAAAAATTGAAGAAAAAATCAAGAAATTCCAAAAAATTCTCAAAAATGGGAAATGGCCACAATCAACTGGCCATGGAATATTTTGGGTAATTCGATATCCAAACCTTCCAAAATTGACGATTTTGCCCTTCGGGCTAATTATCCCTGAATCTTCCCATTTTACCCCTAACCCTAAATCACACCTTCCCTAAGCCCTTATGGCTATACTAGGAGGCCCATGATTGAAATTGATGTGCATTGACATGATCTATTTATGCACTTGATTGCGCCTTCATTAAAATTGATTGTGATTGATAGGACCAGTCTTCCAATCTGCATGAAGCCCTGAACCAAAACTACCTCACCCGAAATTGCGTCTGCATGAAATCTTGAATAGGAAAATCACTCGCGTTAGGTACCGAAAGGGCGTTGGTAATGACACCGACGTAACCAAGTCCCCGAACCTAAAATCTCTGGTTCCGCAAAACTGATCGATTTCTCCCAATCGGTCAGTACGGTTTCCGGTCTACCCTCCAAGAAAGACCGGTGGCGACTCCAAATGCATGCACAAATTGCACATGTCACCCCGACCACACTAAGGTCAAAAGCGATCGACTCTTATCGTCGAACCCCTCAAAAGAGAACTCTCGCCGCGATTTGGTATGGGCCTGGGAGGGCCCGCGCCGATCCAAGACCCCGCGATCGGTAATCCATTAGCCGCGTCCGATTTCGGACGGGTCGCGACAGCTGGCGACTCCGCTGGGGACATTGTTCTAGAACACTTGGTTCTGGACCTCAAGTGGACTTAGACCGTAATTAAAACGTTGAGTGATTTTTCTAACCCTGCAGGCGCTCTTGAAGGTGAGGTAAGTCCGCTCACGATAGGTGTTATATGTTTTTGCAGATTGGAGTGATAAGGGGTGTAGTCTGTGATTAACATTGTCTTATGCAGGATGGACGTAGGAATGTATATTATATGGATAATTTGAAGCGCTGATTGATATATAAATTGTTGCGCATGATTCACTGCATATTTGAGGATCACGACACTTTGCACAAAGCGCCCAAACCCAGGCTGCGATTTGGTACGGGCCTGGGTGGGCCCGCGCCGATCCAAGACCCCGCGATCGGTAATCCATTAGCCGCGTCCGATTTCGGACGGGTCGCGACATCTCCCTTACACAGTAGAGGCGACTTACCCCTAAAAGGTAATGTCGTCGGGTCTTTGGAAGAACGGGTAAGAAACCCCAAAAATAGGGTTGACCAGTTGTCTGTGGTCAACCCTCGATTTTTGGGGGTTTCTGGAATGTCTAAGATTTTCCCACAATTTTTCCATATTTTTTTGGAATTTTCTGGTATTTTCTAGCATTTTTTTTTTGGATTTTCTGAAATTTTTCCGATTTTTTTTATTTTTAAAATCATTTTCTGATTTTTTTTATTTATTTTTTTTAAAAAAGTGATTCGGACCGGGTCGACCCGACCCACTCGGGTCGAAACCCGGCCCAGACCCGGACCCGCGCGTGCCCCAGCTCCAAAACGACGCCGTCCCCTCCTTTGAATTATCGGACTTGATCTGACGGCCTTCATTGCGCCGCGTGGCTATTCCACGTCCATTGGACAACCTGACTGGAATCTACGGTTCAGATTAGGCGAAGACTCGATCAGGGCCGTCTGATCAGATTACTTAAACCTACGGCCACGATTAGATTCTAAGATTCGATCTAGACCGTTGATTCACACTTACCTAAACGACGCCGCACGGCCACTAACCTACACGACACCGTTTCAGCTCGTTTTAATTTTCCAATTTTAAAACGTTTTTCGAATAATCCTAATTTCTAATCGGGCGGTCACCATTTATTAGACTCGATTATTCTCGGCCGTTGGATTCTTTTTATTTGAATAACAGACTCAACGGCCATGCTGACTCGACATCCACGTGGACCAATCACGTGTTGCCACCTAGACCTTTGACCTGTTGACCGCGCCACGTCAGCTTCGTCTTCAGCCTTGCGACTCCGGCAGAATGGACGGCTGTAGTTCTCCGGCGATGATCGTGCGGTGAAATCTTAATGGAATCACTCGAGACCAACGGCGATCGACTCGTAATCATCTCTAGTTTAACATATCTGAGAATTATAGCGCATCGTTCACAAAATTACAAGCATCGAGCAAGGTGCCGAGTACGGCCATGGAGGTTCGATCACACAGACTTACTCGAAATCAGATCAATTGACTCATATATCGACACGACAGGAAGTATATAGAACTTACCTCGAGCTCCGATTGAGCTCGCTCGGCCCAGATTTGGCTGGGCAAGAATCGGCTATGGAGGCTAAATCGGAAGACTCGATTCGGGGTATGTGAGCGAAATCGATGCAAAATGAAGATACGAACATGATCAGTAATGTTCGAAGGGCAAAACGCCTACTCTAATTCGAACTATCATAATCGGAATTGAATCCCGCCATTAAAGCACAGTAAGAAAACTCGAAAGTTGAACTCACCTGTTTCGGAGCGATGGGTCGCGCGGCTGGTGGCGATAGCTTCCTCTCGACACGGGCGACCTCCTGGTGATCTTCGCGAGCTCTGGTCTAGCCTGTGAAGGCCCGACCGCCGCTCTGTAAATTTGAGCTCGACCCTCGACAATGGCGATGGAAGGGAGCCCTCTCTCTTTCGTTCTCTCTCGCTCTCTTGATTCTCTTTGTCCTCCACTAACTGAATCCACCCTCCTCTTCAACAGAAAACGAACGCAGGTTTTTATAGCTCTTAGAATTTTGGCGCCGAATCGAGGACGACCAACTGACTTGAATAGCACGTGCCATCACGTGATTTTAGGTTCAAACGATGTCGGGGAAGATGGGGATTCTGTCTAACCCCGTTTGGTTCTCTGGTGGACTTCATTTCACGCGAATTTGTCACGAATTTGAGCTGTTTTGTGCTTTTGTTGACTTTTTGCAGCTTCGAGATTTGACCGGCCAACTGCCTTTTACTCCGTCGACGTCGAGCGGCGCCACCGGTGTTAGTTGATAGGCAGGAGTATAGGCAACAATACGCCCACCATTGCGTGTTCGATTATCCACGATTTGACCTCCAATTTGAAGATCAAAATAACTCTTGGAACTGTTCATCTGCGCAGGTTCTGAGGGAAGACGATGACACTGTAGCAAACCGGTTCGACCGGTCCGACCGGCGGTCTGACCGGTCAGAACCGGTTCTAATTCACCATTTTCGAAATTAAACCCAAATTAATGGGGAAATTTTGCAATTGAACCTCAAAATCGACTCTAGGGCATGAATTCTATCAAGAAATGTGGTTTTGCCCAAAATTTTTCATCAATTTCTATAAAACCCCCAAATTTTCATGTAATTGCAAATTGGGGATTTGTGCAATTGAGGGTGCAAATGATCAAATTGGGTCAAACCACCTATTCCAATCGATTTAAAATGGTGAAATCCATTGGGTAGCATGTTTAATTTGCAATGATAGCCCTTGAATTGAAAGTAATTTCAATTATGCTTGATTTCAAGGACTAAAATGCAATTTTAGTATATAATTTTGTCAAATTCGTGCAATTGAGCAAATTGCGCAAACAATTGGGCTAAATTGAAATAGGGGATAGTTAGATTGAATGTCAAGATCTTAAAAAATGCCAAAATTGCAAATTAAAAGGCTCAATTGTTATTTTTTCTTCAAATTCAATAATACGGGTTACAAAACACCTAAAATTGAATCTGATTTTGGATTTTTTGTGAGGTAGAAAATACAAGGGATTAAAAATAAAAATATTGGATATTTTTCCATATTTTTGTGACCTCAAATGCTATTTTTCTTGATTTTTTAGGTATTTTTCTATTTTCTAAAAAATATTAAAAAATATGAAAAATATGAAAAAAAAAAAATTTGGTCAAGAATGGTTCCTTGGGCTTGGCCAAGGCCTCCAAAGTTGATTTTGTAATTTTTTGACTTTTTATGAATTTTTTATGATTTTTCAAAAAAAAATGAAAAAGGCTAGGTCAAAAATCAGGTGTCAACAGCTGCCCCTCTTTGAGAGGAATCTCGTGAGAGGTTTCTCTCAAAGACAGGTGACGCCTGAGTCTAGACCGACTCGACTGGGGAAAAGAAAAACGAATCTTGACACTCAATCTTTCTTGTCCCGCTGGTGAACGTTCTGTTCTTCATTCTTTAGCTGAAGTGAGAGAGAAAGTAGAGAGACCCACCTGTTACTTACCTGTTGATTACCTGCCTGATGCTCGTATGGCATGCGCGGTGTACAGCGGGTTCAAGTGGATACCTAGGGACTCGTCTTTTGAGTATCCTAGGGCGATTAAACTCTAGCCTGTATGGTAGGCCGTACCAGTATGGGATTCCTACACGTGTCAGGAACCTGTGAATGACGCACCCTGTCTCTTAGGGATTGTCGGGGTTTTGATCCGTATGGTGGATCAGACCATGAATAGGACTCCTTTCTGCTAGGAACCTATGGATGACGCACCCAGTCTCTTAGGGATTGTCAGAAGTTTTGATCCGTATGGTGGATCAGACCATGAATAGGACTCCTTTCTGCTAGGAACCTATGGATGACGCACCCAGTCTCTTAGGGATTGTCAGAAGTTTTGATCCGTATGGTGGATCAGACCATGAATAGGACTCCTTTCTGCTATGAACCTATGGATGACGCACCCAGTCTCTTAGGGATTGTCAGAAGTTTTGATCCTTCAGGGGGATCAGGCCGAGAAATAGGATTCTTCTCTGTTAAGAACCTATGGATGACTCTCCCAGTCTTTTAGGGATTATCGAACATTTTGATCCTATATTCTAAGGAATTAACTAGGATTTATACAAGTGAGGTGTGCCTAACCTTCAGGCTTTATCAAATGGGCTATTCTGGGTTTAGGGGTTACCCAGAACCTCACAGAAAGCTGATTCTGAAAATTGTCCTTTCGACATGCGAGGCGTTATTCTGGGATTTGGGGATTCCAAGTATCCTGCAGAAAACTTAGACCTGCAAATTTGAAATCTCACAGAGGGATGATTTCGGAGATTGTCCTTTTGATATGTGAGGTGACATTCTGGGATCTGGGAGCTCCAAGTATCCTGCAGAAAGATCAAACCTATAAAATTGTTCATAAGAATGTGTTTTCCTGAGATATGGAATTAGCAGGGATCCTGTAGGAAAGTAAACTTGAAAGCTCTTCTTCATAGAGCAAGGCATCCTTCTAGAATCTGGGGTTACTGTGATTCCAAGAGAAGTTGTGCTCTTCTGAGATCTGGGATTGCCAAGAATTCTGCAGAAGTTTAGACATGTTAAACGTTTCTCACCAAGAGTGATACAAGCCATTTTAGGAGCTGAAGTTATCAAAAATCTTGCTGAAGCTTCAATCTGAAATTTTTTTATCAAAGGCACATCAATGGTCTTTAAGTGATATCTGATGTCAAACTGACAGCACTTTATGACTTATATCATAGTCATGAAAAAAATTTCAATGAATGCATTACGATGTTGGAGGTTATCCAAAACACCTTGCACTATACGGAAGTGATCAAAAATTCCTCGTGGGGAAAGTTTGAAACAAACAATCTGAAATTACCAAAAGAATTTGGTTAAAATGTCCAACGGAGTATTCTCGTCAAAGAGGACTTCTCACCATTTTGAGATAATGGTCTTTTACCAAGAATGCTCTCGAATTCCCTATCAAACCTGCGCCTAGGGTTCAGGATTATTCGTAGTGAATACGCCTCGATCGATCAGGAGGACTTCCCAAGGACCGTAATGTTGGGCTCGGTCAACGGTTTTCAAAGGGGGACTTGCGTGCAAGTCAAGGCTTTTGAAGAGGAGTCTTCAATGTCTGCTCCGGGTTTACAAGTCAAGAAACCTGCAAAATGAGAGAGAAATAATCTTGCTCGAACTTCTTCGAGCTAAGCTTAGACATTAAACCCTATGTCAATCCATGTGCCTTAATCTGAAAAGGCTCTTCAGGGTTGTAACGTAGGTAGGTTTGGGGACCAAAAAGGCTTGTCTTTGGCTCAGAATACGTGGAGGGTTTAACATTGGCGATCACTGTCGGTTTGCTGCCGATCTTGCCCTTTCTGGTTCAAGGAGCGTCTTCAGTCTTTGAAGCGCATTTTTGTCTTTAGAGAACATCTCTCTCCTGTTAGGATGGCGTCAACATCTTGTCTACACTTTCATCATCTGAGTGTGACATAATCTGGGAGTATCCTTTGCTGTCCAGCTCCCTTGGGATTTTCTTTTACAATTAGATCTCACTAGTGACCTATACAAAGGTATCATGCCATCTTTGGCATTTACAAGATCAAACACATGATTCACAAATGTACAAGTATTTGGATGGGCATTGGCCTTGCTTTTTCCAGGCACTTTGCTTTTTCTTGATGCCCAAGATTTGGATTTTTCTTTCTTTTTTTTTTTTTTTGAAATATCATTTTTTCTTTTCTTTTGGGGATCAGAATTTTCAAATGAGTGTGCCAGATGTACAACTTGAATCTCAGCACTCAAATATTAATCTATGAATTTTTCACAAATCCTGTGTTTTGAACTCTTCCGTTCTTGAAGGGACATTGCTTCCGTCTTGGAGTATGCAATGATCACCAACAGGTTTGTGAAATGAACGTATAGGCTCAACTGGGCTGTGCAAAAGGGTAAGAATATATAGGATAGAGAAACGAATGCTTTTCGTCATCCTAAAGCACCTGAATTACCATAGAAGTTAAAATGACAAGCAACACACGAAGATTGATGCAAGTCTGAGCAAGAGAACTTCTAACCATTTATCTCCTGATACCGTTGGACGTATCTCCAGTTTGCCCCAGTGTGGGGTGGTTCTTGACAGGGGTGAAGAATGGAACCGCCGTTCAAAGGGTTATCAATGGTCACCTGTAGTGTTTATGATGGAGAAACGAATGCCTCCGTCGTCTCGACCCGTGTAATCAATGCGAATAACCCCTACTTCCGTAGGTCAAGGTTTCGCTGTCCTTACCTTTCCACTCATCTCTTAAGTGTGTAGGGGACGTGTTCGGACCAGGCTTGCCTCTTGTCTGAGAAAACATCCTTTTGAACGGTTTAAGCAACTTTTATTGGAAAAGTTCATTTTGCTTTCTCCAAAACTTATCCTCAAAAGGGATTTGTGATGCACAATGTATATTCCAACCATGTTTAGATAACTCCCAAATCTAATCATGAATGCTAATGTCACAACCGTGGGAATTCTGCATCCTTCTAGACATATGATTTGAATGCGTGCTAGTATTCCAAGTAGCCTTTAAATTCTAGAAATAAGGATTCTGACAGTCTTAAAGACCTAAAAGGTTGGGAAAGGAATACTTACCTGCCTAGCGTGGCTAGAGATTCCTGAAAAACATAAAAGGAATATGTCAGTGTATGCTCTCGAATTTTCAGAAAATTAGAACGATACACTTTACCCTTGACCATGCGTTCCACTGGGAATAGATAGACTCATGAAAATCTGATCACTGCGGCAGTAATTCCTCTCGATCATGCATTCCAATTTATTATGACCTTGTTTCCTCGGGTCCTGCAATATTGAACACATGCTAGTGTATGCATGGATGCATGATGTGTTTATGCAATGACTATTATGAAGGGTATGCTTAATTCGGGATAAGTCGTATGACTGGAATCTGATTTTATTTCAAGGGTAATACTTCTTCACAGCATCTGAATTCACAGGGTGCCCCAGTTCTTCTCCCTCGGAGTTTACAAGAATTAATGCTCCTCCTGTGAGGATCTTCTTAATAATGTAGGGGCCTTCGTAATTCGGAGTGAATTTTCCTCCTGGATGGGTAGTATTCGGCAAAACTTTTCTAATTACCAAGTCATCTACTTCGAAGTTTATGGTCTTGACTTTTCGATTGAACGCCATGGTTACCCTCTTCTGGTAAGTTTGTCCATGGCAAATGGCTTTGAGACGTTTCTCGTCTATTAAATTCAACTGTTCATATCTATGTTTGAAATATTCTGACTCGGAGAATCTACCCTCTGATAAGACTCTTAAAGAGGGAATCTTAACTTCCACGGGCAGAACTGCTTCCATTCCATACACCAGACTGTAGGGAGTTGCCCCTGTAGAAGTCCTGATCGACGTTCGGTAAGCCATTAAGGCGAAGGGTAGCCTTTCATGCCAATCCCTATAGTTTTCTGCTGTCTTAGCCAAGATTCTCTTGATATTCTTGTTGGCTGCTTCCACTGCCCCATTCATCTGTGGGCGGTAAGGAGATGAATTCAGATGTCGAATGCTAAAGTGATCCAGCAGATCATCGACAATCTTGTTGTTCAGGTTAGACCCATTATCTGTGATGATCGCTTGAGGGGTACCATACCGGGATATGATATCTCTTTTAACGAATCTTGCCACATTTCTTGCAGTGACATTCTTGTAAGAGCTGGCTTCTACCCATTTGGTGAAGTAATCAATCGCTACCAAGATGAAGCCACAGGATTAATAGGTCCTATCATGTCTATGCCCCACATAGAGAAAGGCCAAACTTCAGACATTTGGTGTAGTTCGTTCGGGGGTGCGTTAATCTTATCCCCGTATATTTGGCATTGGTGGCATGACCGGACGTGCTGACAGCAGTCTGATTCGATGGTCATCCAATAATAGCCAAGCCGCATGATCTTTCGGGCGAGGAGGTGGCCGTTCATGTGAGGCCCACACACACCTTCATGGATCTCTTTCATGAGAATATTTGCTTCTTTGGCATCTACACATCTCAGTAGAGTGGAATCGAACGATCTCTTATATAGAATTTGTCCATTGAGGAAGAACTTGCTGGCCATCTTGGTTATATATTTTCGGTCTCCTGATTGGCATCCTTCAGGGAATTCCCCTTTTGAGAGGTAATTCTTGATGTCATAGTACAATGGTTCTCCGTCAAATTCTTCTTCGATTAGCATACAATAAGTTGGCTTTTCAACAATGCCGATCCTCAGAGGCTCTACATCCAACCCTTCAGTTGTTTGTAACATCGAAGCTAGGGTGGCTAATGCGTCTGCAAACTGATTGTGAGACCTTGATAGGTACTCGAATGACACTTCATCGAACTTAAGTATCAATTCTTCAAGGTATTCGTGATAAGGGATGAGCTTTGCATCTTTCGTCTTCCATTCCCCCTGTGTCTGTAGAATGATGAGCATGGAATCTCCAAAAACTTGCAACTTAGGTATCTTCATAGAAATGGCCAGCCGTAGGCCCAGAATGCATGCCTCATATTCCGAAATATTGTTGGTACAAGGAAAAGTTATCTTTGCCGCGACAGGGTGATGTTGACCATCTGGGGATATCAGTACTGCCCCAGTGCCTGCCCTTGATAGATTGACAGCACCATCGAAATACATGATCCATTTATCCTCTGCTAAGTTTAAAATTCGGCCTTCTGTGTTCGTTACTTCAGGGGACTCACCGCTTGACGGGTTTTCTGCCAGCATGTCAACTATAGCTCTCCCTTTTACCGACTTCTGTGGGGAACACTGGATGTCAAATTCAGACAACATCACCTGCCACTTTGCTAATTTCCCAATTAGAGCGGGTTTCTCCAGGAGGTATTTGACAGGATCGTTCTCTGTTATGAGCTGGATGTTGTGGTGTAGGGTATACTGTCTCAGTCTGCGGAGTACCCATACCGTTGCTACGCAGGCCCTTTCAACTGGTATATATTTTGCTTCAGATGGCGTGAATTTCTTACTCAGGTAATAGATGGCCCTTTCTTTTCCATCTATCGGGCTTGTTTGGGCAAGTAAGGCTCCTAAGGACTCTTGTCGTATGGTCAGGTATAAGGTCAATGGGTGACCAGGAATTGGTGGCACAAGCACCGGTGGTGTGATCAAATAGTTTTTGATCATTTGGAATGCCTTGCTGCACTCGGCATCCCATTTTATTTTCGCGCCTTTCTTAAGCAATTTGAAGATTGGCTTAGCCACATCAGACAGCTGATTGATGAACCTGGCAATATAGTTCAATCTTCCTAGAAGGCTTCTCACTTCTTTTACTGTGGAGGGAGTTGATAAATCGTGGATGGCTTGTATTTTTTAGGGATCAATCTCAATGCCCCTGTTGCTGACTATAAACCCAAGAAGTTTCCCGGATCTTGCCCCAAATACACATTTGTTAGGGTTCAGCTTTAACTTGTATTTGCGCAGGCGTTCAAACAGCTTCCTTAATACCTGTGTGTGATCTTGTTCTTTTTTGGATTTAGCGATCATGTCATCGACATATACTTCAATCTCTTTGTGGATCATATCATGGAATAATGTGACCATAGCCTTCTGGTAGGTGGCCCCGGCGTTTTTCAATCCAAAGGGCATGACTTTGTAGCAAAAATTTCCCCATGGTGTGGTAAATGCAGTCTTGGGCTTGTCTTCTTGTTTCATGAAGATTTGGTTGTATCCCGAGAATCCATCCATGAACGAGAATAATTCGTAACCCGCCGTACTGTCTACTAATACATCAATGTGGGGGAGTGGAAAATCATCTTTTGGGCTTGCTCTATTCAGATCTCGGTAGTCTACACAGATCCGAACTCTTCCATCCTTCTTCATGACGGGGACTATATTTGCAATCCAGTCCGAGTATGGGATAGCTTCAATGAAGCCTACCCTAAGAAGTTTCATGACTTCTTCCTTAATCTTGTCTTCTAACTCGGCTTTCATCCGTCTGCTGCCCTGTTTGACAGGTTTGATGCCGGGATTCGTGGGTAATGCATGCTCCACAATTTTAGGATCTAGTCCTGGCATATCCGCGTAAGACCATGCGAAGATGTCTTGGTATTCTTTTAGTAGCTTGGTGAATTTGAGCCTTTCATCTCGGGATAGGTGTCCGCCGATCTTAACCTCTTTGACGTTCGCGGCGTCTCCCAAATTAATAACGACTAGTTCTTCTGAGGTAGGAGGCTTTGACTCTTCAAAGGTGTTCCAATCTCTTCAGATAGATGCATAATCTTCGTCTTCCTCTTCCTCGATGTTATAGGAGTGGTTAATAGAGGGATCTGAATTTTGTAACAACCTGGTATGCATGTTTGAGATGATATGCCTGAAATGTCATGAGTATGGTTAGTTTGTGCTCGATAAAAATGACATGCATGATCATGAAAAGTCTTTTTGAAAAAGTTTTCGAAACAGGCATAGGTGCCAATGGACTAGTCCTCATGTCATTGGACATCCCGGCCCCATGGAAATCTTTTGAAAATTAGGAATCATATGGCAAATCAGGCCTCAAGCTTCTATATGGAAGACTATTATCATCATCGGGCTGATTTGTGGTTCCATATGTCCTTAACAAAAACATGAGTGGTTTTATTGAATGTGAAATGGGACGCGTTACAAGATGTGCTATTTGGACCAACGGCCGGAGATCCAAAGGCATTTCCCTATGCGTACAATAAGGAAAGAAAATACAATGAAATGCAGAAAGTTCTAAACGCAGTATTTAAAGATGAAGGAAGAGTCTCTTTACTCAGAAGAAGTGGCTTCATTGTCCAACCACTCCATGATGACATTCACAGAGTCATCTTCAAGAAAAGGATTCGTCAGATCTAGTTCCATCGGCGAAGTGATGTCCTCTTCAGATAGCCATTTGGAGTTCTGGTCGAAGTAGGCACTTAAGGGATTCCTGAACATCCGAAACCTGCCCTTCCAGGTTGGAGAACCTATGAATGAGTTATTCATGCTGCTTTCGCCTCCCTGGCGTCCCAGGCTTTTGCCTCGGCCTCGGCCTGTTGCTTTCGGGACAGAATCATTCATGGGATACTTCTGGTACCCCAAGCCCATTCTATGTGGATTAGCCTTCAACTGTAGCGGGGTATTTATACCCTGATTATGTTTGCCTAGGCCTTTTTCGGGATTGAACCCATATGCCAGCAGCATCTTAGCTGGTAGAAGACTGGCTTCCGAGATGTAGGGGGTTCTCAACTTTGACCCTACTGGGGTATGAACTGTTGCTACCAATTCTAGGGAATGATAGCTTGCTTCTGTTTTCTCTTCAAGCTCAATATAGGGAATGGCACTGTTCTGGTATGCCTGGAGGTCGACTTCCCCATGTACGGTAATCACCTTCCCATCTACAACGAAACGTAGTTTTTGGTGCAGGCTCGAAGGGACAGCTCCTGTTGTATGGATCCAAGGTCTTCCTAGCAGGAATCCAAATGCACTGGGCAGATCCATCACCTGGAAGTTTATAGAGAATTTCGTCGGGCCAATGAATACATCAAGCTCGATCTCACCCACTACAGTCTTTTTCATGCCATCGAATGCTCTTACAGCTGTTTTGGCTGACTTGACCATCTCTTCATTGATTCCCAGCCTTCTTATGGTAGCCAAGGGGCAGATGTTAAAGGCTGATCCGTTATCGATCAAGACGTGTGCGACTCTTTTGCCGTTGCATTGGGCGGAGATGTATAAAGCTTTGTTGTGCCCTCTTCCTTCCATGGGGAAGTCCTCGTTAGAGAAGCTTAATTGGTCTTTTAAAAGAATTGCTCCTACGAAGTCCCCTAGTTGTACCTCATTAATTGTTTCAGGGACATGTACTTCGTTGAGTACCTTCAACAGCGCGCTCTTGTGCTTTTCTGAATTGATGAATAGGTTTAATAGGGATATCTGAGCGGGCATCTTCCTTAGCTGCTCTATTACTTCAAACTCGCTGGTTTTGATGATCGATATGAGCTTTTCGGCATCTTCCTTGGAGACCTCCCTTTTTTCAGGTTCACCCTCTCTGGGGGCATAGAATCTTCCAGACCTCATTACTGCATCTACTTGTGTGGTCCCATAGTCCCAATGGGCTGCTTTAGGATCATACTCTTCTACTAGGGGGACTTTTATCGTTACGGTTGTCTGATGAGATGTCTCTGGTCCCGCCATGTCGCCTCCTTCCTCTTGAGGCAATTGAATCACGATAGGCCTGACTGGGCAATCTTCCACCCCGCTTAGGCTATCCAGCTCATCCAATCTAATCACCACGGCCGTGGCTACTTCGATCATCAATATGGCGTTGTCGAGTTCTTCCATACCGTTTGAGGTTCCTGGTTGAGAGAGATCATCCATACCTCCCCATCCGTCCGGTATGATGTCTCCAATCTTCTGATAAAAGCTGGGAGGGGCTGAATATTTCACCTTGAAATTGTATCCTCCAGAATCTTGACCCAGGTTGTCTATAATTTCGCCCTTCTCAAGTGCGTCAGCCATAAACTTGAGGTCTGCTAGACTTCTCCTCCTGGCTTCTACTTCGTCTTCTTCAAATTCTTTTCCTGATTGAATGGCCGGTCCCAGATCGTTTGCCAATTTCTCACGTGTGGTACCATAGGTGCTACTCTGCCCAGCTGTGATCAAGAAGTGGTTTCTTTTCAAAGATAGAGATGCTTCAATCCCTTCGAATTCTTCATTAGTAATGTCGGACACTATCCCCAAGCTCATCATCTTAGCGATACATAACTTCTTTTGGTCAGTTGAGATCTCCCCTGCTTTCGGGTATGATGAAGCGGTTGTTAGCAGGGTGTCCAGCTTAAGCATATCTACCTTCAGTTTAAGGTAATCCTCCTCTTCTTCGGTGAATATTGCCCCTACTGCTTGATGATCTGGAAGTGGGTTTTCTTGTACATTTGGGGCTGCATTATCAAATTTCAAAATCTGACCATCGATTAGGGCTTGCACTTTCAGCTTCAGGACATAGCAGTTATCCACATTATGCCCCCTTTCGCCCATATGGTAGGCACAGGTTTGGCTCTCATCAAAGCCAGGATATCTTGGAGGGTTTGCCCTAGGCGGTTCTTTCGCCACCAAGTGTTGCTCCAGCAGCATCGGGAGCAGCTTGGATAAAGGTCTTGGGAGCTGAGAGAATTGCCTCTGGGGTTGCCTTCTTCTAGGCTCTTGTACCTTTGGCGCTGACCAGGATGATCCGCCTTTGGCCTGATTAGAATTGCCAAACGGTTTTGACTTGTGGGGATCTGGTATAAACGCTATGTCTAGTCCGGCTTCTCTCTCCTTTCTCAGAGGATACTGCTTCCTAGTAGGGGCTTCCTGAGGCCTTCTTTCTCTCAAGGCCCATTCCAGCCTCTCAGCAACCTTAATCAGGTGTGCGAATGTCTGACATCCAGAAGTATTCAGTCTGTCAAAGTACTCGTAGGGGAGTGCTTTTAGGAATAAATCGATTAGTTCCTCTTCCGGGATTGATGGCTTCACTTGAGTAGCCAAGGCTCGCCACCTCTGGGCATATGTCCTGATTAACTCGCCCCTTGTTTTCGAAGTTCGCAGAAGGTCCTCTCTTGTTGGGGCTGTAGCTGTGTTGAACTTGTATTGTCTGAGGAAATCCTCTGCAAGATCCTCCCATCCATCGTAATCTTCCAAGTCTAGCTCAATGAACCAGGCTAGAGCGGCGCCAGCCAAGCTCTCTTGGAATGTGTTCATTAACAGTGGAATGTAATCTGAAAAGTGCGCCATCTTGCGCAGGTAGTACTTGAGATGGGCACGGGGACAGCCTGTCCCATTGTATTTTCTCACGAACTCTGGCTCCCTGTAGTCTGGAGGAGTCTCTATTTTAACAAAAGGAGATATTTTGTCGAAGCGGGCTAGCTCATAGCCTTGGCTGCTCAGGCATTCTTCGATCTTGGCCAATCTCTTAGCCTCTGTCTCTGTCTTCACAGTTTGTTTTCCCTTCTCCTCCTTTTCAAGGTTGATGACAACAGGTGAGGCTTTTTGTTGCACCCGGCTATTTGGTTCATGAACGTCTTCCTCTGTACGCTGTGTATCTCTCGTCAACTCTTTATCTGCCGTATCGGGTACGAAAGAAGTACCAGCGTTGTTCTGGTTGTGAGTCATCGTTTGTTTAGCTTGGGTGACTTCCAACATCGCCTTGATGTCGGCCATCATAGTAGCCAGGGCCGTCATTTGGGATTCTAACATTCCTACGCGCGGAGTCAATTCTTGCTGCTCCATTCTTATCTTAAGGCAAGTACGGAAACGATGTGTCGGTAGTTCCGTGATGAGAGCGTACCTGTTTTGAAAAAAATTTCCAGTGAGTACTTCTTTTTTAGCAAAAAGGAACAGCTAATTCTTTCAGTTGCATGCTTCTTGCCAGTAGATGAGAAAAAGGGCTACCTTATGAGTCTTAGCCTCATGTAAGTAGTTCTTTTAATCATTTCTCGACAAGAATTCATGGAATTGAAAGAAGCGTAATTTCTGACGATAGTTTTTATGCATTTGCAAAACATGTTCACATTCATGCTCATGTGTCCAAGATAATATTCCACAAAAATGAGAATGTATGAAAAAGCATCATAATGTTTGCTTATTTTACACTTGACGGAATAGCCTATTCAAGTCTAGGACGTTTGAGATCTAAGGTATCCTCATCATCCCAGCATGGATTCCCCTCTTCAGCCTGGGGCTCCTCATCTTCTGAACACGACAGTGGTCCCATGTCTTCGGGTATGTAAGGCTCTATTCCCGGTACGTACGGCACGATGTATTCGGGTATGTAGGGCTCGACAAGGCTTCGTCGGATCGCTTTGAAGTGTTGAATGTATTCAGTGGTAGCCCTATGGATGTTCTCTTCACGAGTCATGTCTTCTGGCCAACTTATTTCTTCAGCCTGGGAATTCTTCAAAGAGCGTATGACGGATGTTACCTTGGCTTCAAACTGTCTCTTCTCCTCTTCTGCGAGGGTCTTGCTCGGTATGTCAAAAGAAAAGGTATCAGGTTGCGGTGGAGAAGGGATCTCTTGTAGTGCTCCAAACTGCCGAGTCACCCTCCTTGGGTAGTATGCAGTAGCGCCTGTGAATCCTAGCAAGGGAACTGAACTTCCGTCATCGCAGGTCAATCTGACCTTGTTCAGCGTCGGCAGCCTTAGCCGCCATCGGAGTTGTTCGGGTTTTAGGACTTTGAGGAAGTTCTTCCATTCTACAAAGTTGAACTTAGGAATACGTGTATGGGTTCTGGCAAATGTTTTAAGAGGGTGTGCATTGGGGCTGATTTCAGTGAAACCCATGCGGATGTGGAATTTTCTGATATGGGATGTGAACCACAGATACAGAAGATCACTAGAAGCTCTAAAGATTCCCTTTTTGTTTTTCTTGAAACGATTTAGGGAGAGGAAGGTTTCGGCAAGAAGGATGTTTGAGTAATCCCACCCACAACAGACTTGCCTAGCTACAATAGCCATGATAGGGTCGAAGGTGACAGTTGAGATTGGGAATAGCACAAAGCTAAAGAATGCCAAGATAAAGGCTCTACCAGATTTGGTTCCTTTAGAAGCAGGAAGGCGGGAAAATCGGTCTATAAGGAAAGACAGGGAAACTCGTCCAGAATTGCTTCTCGCATCTGCTTTGACTTTATTTAGGTTTGTGTCCAGGAATTCAGCCACCTGACTTAGGGGTTCAAGTCCTATAGGGGTCGGACGAGCGTAGGGGTGAATTCAACTCCGATGACAGCGCTGTATTCTTCGATAGTGGGAGTGATCTCTAATCCTTCCATGCAAAATGTAGCGGTGGTAGGATCCCAGTAAAGCGCCATGGCTTGAATAAAGGCAGGTGGGCACTCAATCTTCAGTAGGTCCAGCAGGTATCCTAGTCGTGACTCCGCATACTTCTGGCTGGCTTCGCCCATGCCATCCCACCATGATTGGAGTTCAGCTCGGGGGATCTTGAACACTTGAATATCATTCTTTCCCATCAAGTCTAAAATATGCAAATGATTTTTAAAAAGGTCAATCGCCAGAAATTACTTTAAATGTATGAATATGCAGATGTCATGAAGCATGCATGAGCTAACTTGATTGCATATTTCAATTTGAAGAAATGGAGATTAGGACCCTTTTTCAGGTCTTGAAAGCCTGACTCAAAGCCTAATTTGCATTTCAGGGAAGTGAATTATGCAATTTAGTCAGGTTTACTCAGTGACTAAAGGGAACAGCAATGTCACATTCCATTGGTCAATACATCAAAAGAACAAAGTGGAATGAACTTTTATTACAATCAGGATGCCTAATGGAAGAAGGGTAAAGAGAAGTTTTTCAAACAAGAAAGCCATAAAAGCCAATGGAACGTGAGGATCTAGATCACTCTTTTTTCAGAAGTCTACCCAAATGACAGTCGGTCAGGAACTCTCCCTTAATCTAGGGTAGGGGAGTTATCTTCAGTGGTTTGGTCGAGAGGTTGTAGTTCCTCAGGCCACTCTCTAGTCCAGGGCACGATGACTTCGGGAGTTTTCTCGAGTTTCACTTTTTTGAGTGTGATACGCCTTGGCTTGGTCTTGATCGCAGGGCGTCTCTTCCTACCCCAGTAAGCAATCACAGGTATGTTCTCTCTGGCTAGCAATTCAGCCTTCCGACGGGCGTACGCTTCCCTAGCCAGCTGGTTGCGACGTTGTCTCTTCATCTCCAGATAATCCTTCATCATTTTGTCTGCTTGTCGCTTAAATCTGAGGTTATCAGCGTAGTAGCGGGTTTGACAGTCCTCAGCATACCCCAGCTTACGTCCAGTCAGTTCCCGACCATATACGAATCTAGTGAAGTGTAACCTCGTGTTTGGTCCGGGGCGAGTAACTTTTCTCAAGTACTCGAAAGTTACCAACTCCGTTGAACTCTTAGGAAACAGCGACATCCTACCCCATAATCATTGTTGTTTCCATTAGTCACTTGAGTAATAATGTGAATGCATATGGATGTATGCAATGTATGAGTAATATCATGGGGCAAGAAATAAAGAACATTTATAAATAAATATCTTACCAACCACACTTTGGGGGATGTAGAGTGTCCCCTGTAACAATGGGTGGTTTTAGGTATACCAACCATCCACAGACATGCGCATGAGACAAGTGGGTATACTCTAAAAAATCGAAAGTCAGGTGAGGAACCTACGGTTCTGGCTCCCACAATCCACATGAGGCAGATTCCTCCCCAAGGGTACCTACCCAAGAGGGTTAGATATCGCCAATGCAGATGGTAGGCGGGAATGAATACGAAAGTCTCAAGTGCCATCAAACACAAGATCCTTTTCGCATCCTTTCCCTATCTAAGGTAACCTAGAGGTGGTTTGCAGTCGGGGTTTGACCGCCAGTGTGTGCAATGTGTCGTGATCATCACAATGCAAAGTCATGCATAACAGTTTGTATCAAAACACCGCTTCAGTATGTGCGTAATGTAAACATACATTCCCACACTCCAACCTGCAGGAAAAATGTCAACAATCACTCCACCCCTTATTTCCCCAATCTGCAAAAACATCTAACACAATGGTTAGTGTACGTACCTCACCTTCGAGAGCATCTGCAGAAAACAATGTTAGATAAACCAAACAACTTTTGAATCGGCTCAAGTCCTCTAGAATTCGTAACCAGAGATTCTGGTTTAGAATAGGTCCCCAGCGGAGTCGCCAGTCTGTCGCGACCCTCCCCCGAGCGGAGGCGGGCTAATGGGCTGCCCGATCGCTGGCTGATCGGACGCGGGCCTCTCCCAAGGCCCATTTCCCAAATCGCAACTGCTGGATATACGTGATCGGCCTTCAGTGTGGTCTAGTGACATGTGGTGAGTGTACATGCCAAGGAGTCGCCACCAATCGTTTCATGGAGGGTACGATCGGAAACCCTATCGAATAGTTGGGAGTGGTCCATTCGATTCTGCGGAAACCAGAGAAGTGGGTTCGGGGACTTAGTTACGTCAACTGTTAAAGTTGACGCCATTTCGGTACCTAAGCTGAATGGTTTATCTGATCCTAGGGTTTTATACAGATGAGTGAGGTACTGATCCTAAATCTAGGAGTTCATGCAGAAGGGAATAGCTACCCTATCACTCACAATCATTAAAGTAATGGCGCAAATCAAGGAATCAGTACATGCGGATAAAACACATGAAATCAGCATGGCATCCTTAATGAGGCCCTATTAGCCTAGGGAAATATCAATCAAGGCTTAGGAGTGATTTGGACATGGTTCGCCCATGAGGGGCATAATCGTAATTTTGAACAATTCGGGGACAATCCACCTCAAAAAGGGGTAAATTTGTCATTTTAGATGAATTTGGGAAGTCAAAAGACCAAGGAAATAGGATTGGCCATCAATCCAATCCATTTCCTATTTTTCGAGAATTTCCAGGATTTTTCCGGAATTTTCAAGTGATTTTACCCTCGGAGGGGTAAAGTCGTCATTTGGACAAAAATGAGAACTGGAAATCTCAAATATTAGGGTCGGTCGTCCACCTGACCCAAACCCTAACTTTAAGCAATTTTCAGAACTCGATTGAGACAAGAAAGACAATTTTCCCATTGAAGGGCAAAATCGTCATTTTGAAAAAAAGGGGCGGGACTCGAAACCCAAACTTAAGGATTGGTCGTCTAATCGACCCTAATTCTTACCTTGGCATTATCGGCCTTATCTCCCTTACACAGTAGAGGCGACTTACTGTCGCGACCCGTCCGGAGGCGGACGCGGCTAATGGATTACCGATCGCGGGCCCTTGGATCGGCGCGGGCCCTCCCAGGCCCATACCAAATCGCGGCGGGAATATTTTTCAGAAGGATTCGACGATAAGAGTCGATCGCTTTCGACCTTCAATGTGGTCGTGGTGGCATGTGCAACTTGTGTATGCATTCGGAGTCGCCACCGGTCTTTCTTGGAGGGTAGACCGGAAACCTTACTGATCAATTGGGAGAGATCGATCAGTTCTGCGGAACCAGAGATTCTGGGTTCGAGGACTTGGTTACGCCGGTGTCATTACCAACGCCCTTTCGGTACCTAACGCGAGTGATTTTCCTGGCTAAGAGTTCATGCGAGTGCAATCTTATGTGAGGTAGGCTTGATTCAGGGTTCATGCAGATTGGAAGACTATTCCTATCAATCACAATCAATTTAGATGAAAGCGCAATCAAGTACATAAATAAATCATATCAATGCACATCAATTCAAATAAATGGTTTCCTAATATAGCCATAAGGGTTTAGGGAAGATGTGACTTCGGACCAGGGGTAAAATGGGAAGATTTGGGGACGATTGGCCCGAAGGGCAAAATCGTCATTTTTGGAAGGTTTAGATACCGAATTATCCAAAATATTCCATGGCCAGTTGATTGTGGCCATTTCCCATTTTTGAGAATTTTTTTAGAATTTTTCTGAATTTTTTTTTAGTTTTTTAGTTTTTTATGATTTTTTTTAGTTTTTTTTTGAAATTTTATTATTATTATTATTATTAGCTTGGGTTGGGCTCCGGATTCGGATCTGGATCAAGCCATCGGGCCTGATCAGGCCCAAATAAGAAGAACCAGTCCAGGCCCGACGGACACAACAAGAGGCCCAAGCCCCCATACTTGTTCCTCGTACGAACCGGGCCTCTAATTTAGACTACTGGCCCAATTTCCTCACGTTCAGCCTTTGAACACTTTAACCTAAAAAAAAGGCCAAGCCCACTAGCCGGACCCCTTTTTTTTCTACAACAACCCACTTGAACAGCCCACTAACCTTATTATCACTGTTCATCGTCTTCATCCTCGCGTCTTCTTTTCCGTGACCCCGACGAAACCAACTGCGGCCATGACCGAGCTTCCGCCAGTCTGTGTCGCCCTCCACCGATGTTCGCCATCTACCAACGCCCTCGATAGCCGTCCATCGCTCCTAGCGCCAAGGACAGCCATCGAGACGTGCTCGCTCTCCACGCCGTCGCCGAGTTACGTTCCGACGGAACCTCTCGTCCCCAAATGTTGGGTTCGCCCAAACCAGTAGCGAAACCACGAAATCAAGATCCGGACCGTCGCTCGAGTGCCCTTGCCACGACCTACTCGTGAGCTGCCTTTGCTCACATTCTCGTGCGGCCAACTCAGTCGAACTTAACCGGTCCTCATGCCACTCTTCATCGTCCTCTTCGTGGCGTTCGACGGGAGATAGAATGCCAAACACACCCCCCACGTCCGAACCCTCAACAGACAAGCTTTCGATCGTTGGTGTGATAGCTAGGGGACGCCGATGCCTCTGGCCGGACCTGACTCGTTCGCCTCAGCGACTCAGGCGATCTTGCCTTCGAGACTGTGTCGCCACCTCAGCTTCAAAGCTTCCGTTCTTTCCTTGGTGGCGACGAATGGATGAGCTCGGCGACTTACGGTTGGTTCATAGTGATGGCCAGCTTCGTGGAGCCATCGAGAGAGTTCGCGGTTGCTCGAAACAAGCTTCCCGAGTTCATGCAAGATCCGACGGTCCGGGGTCGAAGGATCCGTTCGGAGCATTGGTTTTGCGCCGTTCGTCGGGGTCGAGCTTCCGAAGCTCTCGGTTCCTCTCTTTTCTCTCTGTTCGGTTCCCTGTGTATGCGAGACCGTCTACGGTGGCGATGATGGTGACCAGGTGCTCGTCCATGTCGACGTAGTTCTTGTTGATGGCGGCCATTATGAGCTTGTCGCACTCGGGCTCCATCCACGTGGTGACGAACGACGCCAGGTTGAGCCTGGGATTCCCGTCCAGCCTGAGCTCGTCGTTGATGATCTGGTGGGCCGCCTCCTTGGGAATCGACTCCTCCGGCATGAACCTGGGGAGGGAGGTCCGGACATAGCGCGAGGCGAAGGTCGAGTGGACGGAGACGTCGGATTGGGAGGCTGTTTTGGAGAGAACCATGGTGGTGGTGGTGGAGATAAGCTCTCTTTAGGGACAGATGATGAGGACGACGGGAGCTGGTGGTTCTACGATCAGCTCCGGATGTAGCTTGTTGAGATCCGCTGATCTTGGCGAGCTCCAGAGCCAGAGCGGCCACCTGGTGATTCTACTGCCATTTTTTTTACCTCCCCCATGCTCCACGAGACAACAGCCCAAAACCATCCCTTTTTTTTTTATCCCCTCACCAACATTCTGCCGCCGGTTCCCATCTTTTTTTTTGTTTAATCTTTCTTTCTTCTCTCTTTTGCATGGTGGACGACAGGCTCATACTGTCCTCAACCTCTTCCCCCCCTTTTTTATTACATCCCCCCCATGATCCCATCCCCATAACAGAATCGTCACCTTTCCCTTTCTTTATCGCGCCGCACCCTTAACTTCCCTTTAGTGACTTTGTAAAAGGATTTCTGAAGTGCGGATCACTTTGATCGTGAGGATTCAAGGGTAGAGAGGATGCTTGCCATTCGGCAATTCAAATAAAATAAAATAAAATAAAATAATAAAAATAAAAATAAAAATAAAAATAAAATATATATATATACATATATATATATTTTTTAATTTTTATGGGTTTTTCAATGAATTATTTTCGAAAATAAACTAGAAAAGACTGATCAAAATCCATGTGTCAACAGCTGCCCCTCTTTGAGAGTGAGCTCGTCAGAGGTTGCTTTCAAAGACAAAATGACACCTGAATCTTGACTGACTCGACTGGGGAGAAGAAATGCTATGACATTGAATTCCTAAGCCTTTTGATGAATGCTCGAATTAATTCCCGGTTTGCTCTGACAATTTGAACATGGGCCGAAGTGAGAGAGGCTTACCTGAAGCTTACCTGTCGGATGGTGCCGGTCGCGTCAACCTTCAAGAAGATACCTAGGACTCGTCTCAGAAAATCCTAGGGAGATTAAGCTCTGACCTGTATGGTAGGTCATATCGTTATGGGATTCCTAACTGGTAGGGACCTAAAGAAGGCGCATCCCACGCCTTGGGATTTGCCAAGGATTTTGATCCGTATGGTGGATCGGACCTTTTGTGTCGATGCTTATGGCGGTATTTACCAATGAGTTGACCCTTATGGCGGTTTCTACCATGATTTGACCCTTCAGGCGGTATCTACCTTTGATTTGACCCTTCAGGCGGTTTCTACCTTTGTTTTGACCCTTCAGGCGGTTTCTACCTTGATTTGACCCTTCAGGCGGTTTCTACCTTGATTTGACCCTTCAGGCGGTTTCTACCTTGAGTTGATTTTGAAAAGGGGTCTCATGACGAGGGTTCTCCACGTCCGATGAGACTGCCTAAATTTTGAAAAGGGGTCTCATGACGAGGGTTCTCCACGTCCGATGAGACTGCTTAAATTTTGAAAAGGGGTCTCATGACGAGGGTTCTCCACGTCCGATGAGATTTCCTGAATTTTGAAAAGGGGTCTCATGACGAGGGTTCTCCACGTCCGATGCGATTTCCTGAATTTTGAAAAGGGGTCTCATGATGAGGGTTCTCCCCGTCCGATGAGACTGCTTAAATTTTGAAAATGGGTCCCGTGACGAGGGTTCTCCACGTCCGATGAGACTTTTTCTTTTAAAAGGGTTTTTCTTCCCTTCTCTTTTTTTAGAGATCCCGAAGTTTGTCGGGAATTCAGTTTTTTGAAGCTGTGAAAGATTTCATTTTGACAAAGCTTCACTTGAGTCTGTTGAGGCGACATTCTGGGAGCTGGGTTCTCCAGGTATCCTGCAGAAGTTTGCGCCTGAAAGATTTTTCTTCACCAAGAAAACGTTAGTAATCTATGGGAAGACCACGGCTGTCCATTTTGACAAAACCGTATGATTTAAGTTTTAATCACGAGATGAGCATTTTGATGCTGGAGGTTATCCAAAACATTCTTGCAACATGCAAATGTGATCACAAATCCCTTGCACGGAAAATCTGGATCAACAGTTTGAAAATTCCAAAAAGAGTTTGTTCAAAACATCAATTGGAATATTTCTAGACAATGAGGTCTTCTCACCTGTTTTGCGATAGTGGTTTTTTATAGGGGATGCACTCGATTCCCTACTGACCTGTGCCTAGGTTTTAGGCTCATTCGCAGCGCATACATTTTGATCGGTCGGGAGGTCTTCCACGGGACCGTAATATTGGGCTTGGATATTGGTTTTCAAGGGGGACCCGCTTTGGAGTCGAGGCTATTGAATGAAAATCTTCACCATCTGCACCGGGTTTACAAGTCCAGAACCCTGCAAAATGAGAAAGAAATAGTCTTGCTCGTACTTCTTCGAGCTAAGCTATATGTTAACCCAAGTGTCTTAGTCAGAGAAGACTGTTTCGGGGTTGTAACATTGGTAGGATTGGGGACCGAAAAAAAGCTTGTTTTTGGCCCAGAATTCATGAGGGGTTTGACATTGGTGATCATTGCAAATTTACCACCTGCCCTTTCCTCTCTGTATCTTCGATTTTTGAGACGTGCAACAGCTTTTGAGGTGTGCACGAATTCTTTAGAGAGCGTCCCTGGCTGCATTAAGGGATTGACAACTCTGTCTGCGTCTTTCTTCCACGCTTGACATCATTTGGAGGAGCGGTCTTTTTGATCTGACTCCTTTAGAAATTTTCTCTTCCCAACTAGGTTTCATTGGGGATCACTCAAACAGTTTATGTGAGCATCGGCCTTGCTTTTACCAGGCACTTTGCTTTTTTTTCTTTTCTGATGCTGGGATTTTTTTGATCCCTTGTCGCAAGTGAGATGCTTTGGCAATTGTGCTAGATATATGATTTGGCTCTTAGCACGCTTGAGTATCGACTTAGTAGTTTTTTCGTAAACCCTAGGTCTTAAACTCCCTCGTTTTTGAAGTGATCTGCCTTTGTCTTGGAATTTACAATGATCACCAACGGGTTTATGAAATGAATTCGCAGGCTCAACTTGGCTATGCAAAGGATATGGTGTGTGGGATAGAGAAATGAATGCTTCTCGTCATCCTATGGCACTTGGATTTACCATATAAACAACACACAAAGATTAATGTTAGTCCGAGCAAGAAAATTTCTAACCATTTTCTCCTGATGTTGCTAGACTCACCTCCATTTTGCCCCAATGTGGGGTGGTTCTTGACAGGGTTGAGAATGAAAACCGCCGTTCGAAGGGGTTGTCAATGGTCACCTATAGTGTTTGGGGATAAGAAACGAATGCCTCCGTCGTCCCAATCCATGTAATCGCTGCGGATGGTCCCTACTTCCGTAGGTCCAGATTTTGCTATCTGATCCGCTCTATTTCTCTTTCAAGTGTGTATAGGACGTGTTTGGATTAGGCTTTGCCTTTCGTCTTTTGAGAAAACGTCCTCTTGAAAGTTTTGAACTTTTGATTGGAAAAAGTCTCTTTCATTTTCTCCAAAAATTTTACCCGTCAAGGGGATTTTATGATGCACCATGCATGTCCTTATTCATGTTCAGACAACCTCTTGTTTTAAAACATGAATGCCAATGAAACTTGAATTCTATGTCTTTTCTAAACATTAGATTCTGAAAGCTTTTCTTTTTTTTTTTCTATATTTTTTATTCCACATCTTTAATGGATTAGGGAGAGGGATACTTACCTGTCCCCCGCGGCTGGAGATCCCTGAAAATGCGGAAGAAACATGTTATTGTACGTTCACGAATTTTTCAAAAAATTAGAACGATACATCTTACCCTTGGTCGTGTGCCCCTGCGAGTGCACACAGGTTGTGAAAATCTGTCCTCCTTGATGGCGAGTCCCTATCAGGGATAAATAACAAGTGTTAACTCATATTCCCAAATTGAAGACAAATTGGGACGATACAACTTTACCCTCGGTTCTCATCCCGTTCTGACGTCGCGTATTGATATGAATCGTGTCTATCAAATCCGCCTATCCATGCTTGGAACATTTGCAACATCAATGGTTCAGCTGCCCCCGGTTGGGCAACGTCTGTTTTGTTATTTGAACAGATGGCTCCTTGAGTGATTTACCCACGTTTATCACCTGAGAAGGGAAAGAAAGGAGATATTACTTTGGTATTCGGTTGAAGATCGTTTAGGAACGATACATCGTTTTACCAAATGGGTGGCTTCGCGGCCAGATGCATTTTGCATTGAAGGGATGGATTCCATTATGTTCTGCGAACGATGATCATTGCTTGGGGAGCTCGCCCCTGAGCTTAAAGATGCTCAAAAGGTAAGGCGGATCCTCGTACGACTAATTTTAAGCGTAAATGAGAAATGATCCCATGGGAGCTTTACAATGGGATTGCCAATACATTCATTCAGGGTATTCAACCTCTTTTCCCCGAGCATTTTTTTTACAATCGCGCCTTGAATCAAACACCTGATCGTCTGCTTTGTATCACTATTGCAAGAGTCCGCCAGCTTCAGACTGATCGAGCCAGAAATTGAGTTCCTCTCCAAGGAAATCGCTCGAATCTCCGAGCCATTGATGTTCAAGTCGAGTATCACCAACCGCTGGCGATAAATCACTTTCGCCTTGGATGATTTGATTCCTCAAGCCGGGAGCTCCCTTGTTGACCGGTAAATCTGTAGACATGTCCCATGTAAATGTTGGATTTGCCATGGGAAGAGCACTAGCAATAGGTTGGTACTCAAATTGGGGAGTTCCTATTTGCGGGAACTGCGGTATATACACTTGAGGGGTATTGAGACTGCTTGGTGGAGCGTCCTGATTTGGGTTAGAGGAGTCGGTGACATGGTTGCTGGTCTCGTCAACACCGAAACATGGTTGGGTGTTCCCGGCTCTACAATCATCGTGGTTGCAGTTATGACCAACATTTAAGTTCGAACCAGCTCCATCCGAGCTTAGTGTCACCCGTCCCTCTTTTAGCAACCTCTTGAAATATCCAAGGTGGCTCGCGACGTTAACTTTAGAGAGTCCCGGCACGTTCATGATTTCGTGTATGCGCGTTGATCGTGCCGTGTCGATCCCCAACTGTCGAACTGTATCAACAAATTTGCGATGGAGTTCAGCAGTCCAAGAAAATCGCGCTTTCCTGCCAACAAGAACAGCTTGCCGACTAATCTCTATGAGATCTGATTGTGTTGGAAACTGCTCTTGTAAGCCTTCGACGGTATCTGACTGCACGGAAGACATTGCGAAAGGCATTGTAACATATGAGCACTACCAATCTCTGGAAGTGGCTCTTCGGAGAATATTTCACTGATGAGAATATGGTTACTGCAATCAAGGCAAGTGGCACTGCACAGCGCTTCCTCATACCTAGCGCTTTCTGTTCGAAGCTTTTCATTTTCTTCCCTCAGAATCGCTAACTCTTGCTGTCTACGTAGATTCCTCCGCCGGGCTCGCTTGTTACGAAACCAATTATTGACCTCCCCAGGCTCCCACCCTAACTCTTGACCTAGCTCAGCCCTCTGCTTCTCATCTGGATGGGAGCACTCCTCGAAGAAAAAATCAAGCTCCCGGTCTCGATTTGAAGTACGGTGAAGGGGATGTTTTCCTTCCTGACGCTGATCACTGCTATGGGCATTGTTTTCATTACCACAACCTTGAGTTTCATCGTTGGAAGTGTCAATCTCCATGACCATCATGCCGGATTCAGTCCCGTGATCTTCAAATTCTTCCAATAGTTCGAGCTCGGAGACTTCTAAGTCGGGCGTTTCCAACAAATGACGGTATCCTTGGTTCATTTTGGATCGAAGTATCACTGACTGATCATCGCAGAAGTCATCTGACCCTTCGAAATATTGATGTATGGGTTGGGTAGTATCGCCCGACTGGTTCTTCGAACTGGAACCTCCATCCCTTCTCGAGAACATGAGAGGGGAGTTGACCGATTGACCCCCATAAGCATCTTCTACTAGGGAATTAGGGAAACAAAAATGCTCAACGCATTCCTTTGTTAGATCCTTTGAAACCACATGCCCTAGTTCGGCAAGTCCTTGAGCACTAAGCGTAGAAAGCTCATTAGTAAGCGGAAAAACAGCGACGGATGGGTGCTGCACCTGCTGCATCTGTGGCACACACTCTTGAAGAAAATTGGGATGACTCAGATGGATATTCTGATCAATTTCCCAATAAGTGTTGGATTTGCAACCGAGGTTAGTACGACGCTGTCTTAGCGCTCTTCTGTAACAACCGAGGTGATTTGAGACCATAGCCTTGGTAAGTTCTGGTGCATTCAGGGCCTCCATTACTTTCTTCGGGCGTGCACAGTCGACCCCTATTCGCCGAACCACGTCTAAGAACTTGCGGTGAAGCTCAAGGGGCCACGCGAAAATCTTCTTCTCTTGGTTCAGAATAGCGTTGACAGCTTGACGGCTGATCTTTAACCCTTCTCGAGCAGGATCTGATCCTGCCAGAAGCCGTTGTGGAGAAGACTCTTGGGTTCTGACGTGGTGTCTCTCATCATAGTGGCATATATTCCCTCCTTCAGAAGGCACTGGCACTATCTTTGTGGGATTGATTTGTTCATGCACATCACCAGTATTTTCGATCCTAGCAGAAGGCTTAACGGGAAACAATCTACTGAGAGTGGTAGGGCCACCGCAGTTAGGGCAGACAATAGTGCTAAGAACTTCTTCATACCTCACGTTCTTTGTTCGAAGCTTCTCGTTCTGTTCCTTTAGAAATGCGGTCTCCCGTCGTTTGTACTGCTTACTCAGCTTGGTTCGTTTATTTTGAAGCCAATTCAAGATCCTCAAAGGGCTCGTCCCTAGTCTTTGACCCAACTTCTTCCTCTGTTCTGTGTCCGGGAAAGGGCATCCCCTGAAGATAGCTTCAAGTACCTGGACCTCATCCGGAGTGTAGAACTGGCGACGCTTTCTTTTCTGGCGCGGATCATCGTCGCTGGCGCCCTGGTCGCTGAAGGCTTGAGTCTCCTGGATGGTCGAGTCGATTTCCATATCCTTCATGACGAATTCGTTTCCGAGGTCTTCAAATTCCTCTAGCCGTTCAAGTTCGGAAACATTTAGGTCAGGCGTTTCCAACAAATAACGGTACCCCCTGAACATTTTGGGTCGAAATGTCTTTTCCTGGTCTTCGTTCGCTCGATCTTCTCCACCATTTCTCAGATGTTCGCCCTTTCTGTAATTATCAGAGATTAGGCGTGTTCCAAGAAGCGTCCCTTTGAAATCGAGTAACGAGCGTCTGACGGGCGTTCCTTTCGAGACTTCGTGATCCCCCCCGTCCGTTCTTACTCTCTCTTGCCTGAGTGGAGCGTGCAGATTTCCCGTGTCGACTTTTGCTTTATCGAGCATTACGCCTGTCCCCCTAGCTCGGTCTCCAAAGTAATAGGTCCGCCGGCCTTTAGGTGTTGTTACCTTTTCTAAGCCCGAAATCACGGGATAGAGGTGGATCTGTGACTCACCAGGGATGTATTAATGAGGCTTGATTAGCCCTGCTGCGTATAGAAAAATTATTGCAGCTTTCCCTTTCTCGTTCGAGCGTTAAAGGGCGAGAGGTTGACATCGAGGAGATTAACATTTCGATCTAACCTCTCAAACACTCCTCCATCATTCCTTCTTTTCTCTGTCGTTGAATCGCAGATGGCTTCCTCTCCTGTACCCGCTGCCTCAGCCGAAGCTTCAACCCAATGGGAGAGGTTTTATCACCTCTTGGGTAGAGGTTATTGCTACATAAACAGTCATCCTGAAGCTGAGGTTGAAGTTCGTACTCTGATTCCGGCCCTGGATACTGTGTGTATTGAAGGTACGAAACTGCAGAGGGAGTTTGTGATCTTCCCAACTCTCTTCAATAATTTCCTGCAGGCTTACGAAGTTGCTAGCCGGGAGGTCACTTTGGCTGGTATCGTGCGAGCCCGTTATCAGGACCGAACTGAGTCCCTGATGTTGGCCATGCTGACGGCCGATAACCATAAAAGGGCTGTTGAATACGCCCACGCCCAGGTTTCGATGTTGGTCCGTGAGAGGGACAACTTGGTGGAGCGTCTGGCTCTTTTTGACACCGCTTTTGAGCAAGACCAGCACAACTTCGTGCTGAGGTTCCAGTGTGCCTGGTTGGAGGAAAGGCTTGAAGACCTGAGCATGGATATAGCTCGCGGGAGGGTGCTGGCTCATGACTTAGAGCTTGAGTTCGAGTACTATGAGACCAAGGTGAACGAACTTAAGGAGAAATGTCGTCTCCTTTTCTTCAAGCTTGTAGACCTCGATTCCCAGAGTGTGGGTTGTAAGCAAGGCATGGATAGCATGGAGAATCAATTGAGCTCATTTGTGACGCTCATTAGAACTCGCTTTGGATTTACGGTTCCTCCTCAGTAGTCTGTTTGTAAAGTCTCCTGTTAAGTGCAATAAATGAGAGTGTATGTACATTTCCCCTTATCTTTCGCAAGATTCAATATTGCCCTTGGTTTCGCAATCATAGCGTTTGAGGCAACTGACGATCTTTCCGCTTTCGAGCCCGCTCACGTTGTGTTTGTAACATATGTTGTCACGTTTGCCTTCGTGCGTTTGGTCGATTTACCTCGAACCCATTATGACAACAGATTGTTGTAGCTAAACATGATGATGTTAGCAAGCATCATTGTGTGAAATCAACCCTAGGCCTTAAAGAAAAAAAAAAGAAACTGCTCCGATTGAAACTTTACAATGCGCAGATAAGAAATAAGTTCTACTTGCGTACAAGCCCCCCCTTTTCTCTGGGTATGTTCGATCACCAACCCATCATGTCTGGGTTCAGGTGCGCGGTCATCGACTCCAGATCATGGCCGTGAAGGTTTGCTAGCCTCCTCCTGATGGATTCTTCGAACTGTGACCACCATCTTTGTTTGAGAAGAAAAGAGGAGGGTCGACCTCTTTCCTATCAAAAGCGTGTCTCACTTAGAGATCAAGGAAGCAAAATTGTTCGAAGTGTTCCCCCATTGGATCATCTGAGATCATATGCCCTAGTTGGGCGGACTCCTGAACATTAGACATCGTGGGTGGATCAGCAGCAGGAAGAGCGCCGGTGGACGGCTGCTGCTCGAGCGGAGAAGTGTATATTTGTTGCACCGGTGGCACGTATTCTGGAGGAACATTAAGATGACTGATAGGGCTATCTTGACCAATTCTCCAACAGTTGGTGGTAGAGCTACCGGCTTAGTTGGTATCGAGACTCGGCAGGGCTCTTCTTGAGGCATGGCTGTTGTGTTCGTGGCCGTACCTAATGTTCAAGTTCGAGTCGGGCTCTTCTAGGCGCCGTGCGGCATGACGCCGTCTTAGCGTCCTTCGGTAACCATTAAGGTGATTTGCGACTAACCTTCTAGCGAGCCCCGGTTCATTCATGACCTCATGTACGCGTGTTGGACATAATGAGTCATTCCCTATTTGGTGAACCGCATCAATGAATTTTCTGTGAAGCTCTGGAGACCATATGAACTTCTTTTGGCGACTCCGGATAGCATTCGTGACTCGGCGATCATTCCTCGATTCACTCTCGGCGGGGTCTGGTTGTGCCAGAGGTTGTTGCAGGGGAAGCTGGTTGACTTCGAACTGGTCTGTGGTGATAGTAAGCCCATTGTCAGGGAAATTGTAGTGACGCGCCTCCCCTCTTTCAAAAGATGGTTTGAGGGAGTGGGGTGGCGGACGACCATCTGCGATTCTCATAGAAAACTTATCACGGAACATTTCGCGAGTGTCGATAGAACCACCGCAGTTAAGGCAAGCGGTGTTGATGAGGACTTCCTTATACCACATGTTTTCTGCTCGAACCTTGGCGTATTCTTCTTTTAGAGTTTCGAGCTCTTGACACTTTCCCCGAACCACTGATCTGGCCCGCCTGTTTTGAAACCAGTGCTTGACCCTTAAGGGTTCCATCTTTAATTTCCGGGCTAATTTTCTTCTTCGCCTCGTATTCGGGTAACGGCACTTATTGAAGGCGGCTTCGAGTATCTGGATTTCCTTCTCAGTATAGGGCCGGCGACGTCTTCTTCCACAAGATGGGACATCGCCGCTGCCGTCGTTGTTGCTGCTATTGCCGTCGTCGCCACCACTGTCATCGTCGCTGCCCTGATCCTGAACCTCGTTGCCAGCAGGGTCGGGTAGCATGGTTTCGACATCTGGCTCGATCCCAAAGACTTCGAGGTCTCCCAACTGCACATTACCTAGGACATTTGGGTCAGTCATCTCCAACAAATGACTATGACTGTTAAACATACTAGATCAAGAAGAGGTTTGTTCGTCTCTTTTTTTTATTCACTCAAGGTCTTGTTTACTCTCTCTAAACTTTCTTTTGAGTGACTTTGCGTACTCAGGAGTCGCTCTTCTAGCATGGAAGACGATCACCAGGCGAGCGCTCTTCTAGAGATTTTGAGTTTCTCATCTTGTCGTCTTCCTTCCTTTTCATGGTGGAGAGATCCCGGATCGCTTTTCTTTCCTCGATAGCCGAACCTGTCCCCCACTATCTCTCAAAAGACTAAACTACGTCCACCACCCGCTCAGCTTTTCATCATGACAAAACTATCAACCCTATCGCGGCTCCTTCGATATTTGCGCTCGACTCCCGCTCCATCTCAATAATGGTGAAATAGACAACTCTTTTGCAACTTTTCAAACTCGTCAGGCCTGAAATCGCGGATCAAGACAGGTCTGATGATTCACGGGAGGAGCAGCCCCTGCTTTACATTAACTACCCCTGCTCCACAAGCATCATTGCTGTAACTTTTCTCCATCTTTGAGCTACTATGAAACGAGGAGAAGGTTAGTGCTCTCCTTTGCCCAGCTTTCACTTTCATTCATTCCATCGCACTCGTCTTCCTCTCCATCCTTCCAACAAGAAATGGCTTCATCTTCTGCTTCTTCCTCTGACTCTTCCCATGCCTGCGTCTTTTCAATCGCAGTCCCGGCCCGATGGGAAAAACTCTATAATCTCTTGGGTCGGGGCTATGCTTACATAGCCGATTATCCGGAGATCGAGGCTGAGATCCGCGTTCTATTCGCGGCCACAGACACTACTTCCATCGAGGGTACTGAGTTGGAGAAGGAGTATAAAATCCTCCCGGCCCTCTTTACAAACTTTCTAGAGGCCTACCGCGTTGCTCACCGAGAAGTCACCGTGGCTCGTGTTTTGCGAGCCTACTACGAGGACCGATGCGAGCACTTGGTGCTGATTAATTTCGTGGCTGACAACCACAACAAACTTATAGAGTCAGCCAACGAGCGGGTCTCAACATTGCTACGTGAGCGAGGAAATCTGGTGGAGCGACTGGCCATGTGCTTGATCACCTATGAACATGACCGTGGTAATATCATGTTGAAGTTTCAAAGTGAGTGGCTGGAAGAGAGGCTCGATCGTGCTACCGAGGACGTATCCCGTGGAAGGGAGCTAGTTCGGGATCTGGAACTCGCCGCTGAAGATCACAGAGCCAAGGTTGCTGAGCTTAAGAATGAGTGCAAGCGTCTGCTTCTCCAGCTTGCGGACCTTGATACGCGGAGCAGTGAGTGCAGGCAGAGGATCAATAATATGGAGGGTCAGCTGAGCTCCTTCGTGTCGCTGATTAGGGCCCACTTCGGCTTTACTTTTCCGCCTCGCTAATCTGTATTAATCTGCTTTGGAAGTCTTTCAATTGAGCAAGAATGAATGAAAGCTCCTGTGTGTGTGTTTTAGCTTTTATATGGTCCATTTCTTCGAGCATCCGAACATCTTCAACTTGGGTGAGCTAAACCATAATATCAATAAGTTGAGCAAATATGTCCTGATTTTCTAACTTGCTCATGATCAGATGAAAGAATAGCCTCAGATTCATCCAGGAGAAGATTTCTCTCTATTACCTATTTTTCACCTACAAATGAAACGACTGAATCAGAAGAAATAATTTGAAAAAGAAAGCATAAACTCCTTTCAATCTTATGCTTGCTCGTGATTAATAAGGACAAAAACTTTTACAAGGGTTTTAATCTTGCGCAAAAAGTTTTTTATCAGTATTCTTCGAAGGAAAGCATATTACTGAAAGGAATGTAATTCACGATAATCGCTTTTGATCAATTTTCGAGAAGAACGAACTAGTCAAAAGTACAAGGCATAACGACGTGTTTTAAATTTAATTGAAGATACGGTATCCAAATCAATGTCGTTTTGTTAAGAACGAGGGCAATTTGGACATCTATCTCGTCATTAAATTCGAAACAATGCCGATACTCTTGATCAATCATCGTGGATTACTAATGACGTACGACATGCATGAATCAATTCAAGTGTGTAATTCCTTCTAGCGAAATTGGGGTTGGATTACCCTATACGACCAAAGAGGTCGTGCGAGACTTCCAATTTTGATTTCCTCTAAAGGAATTATAAACTTGACTTGGGAGTATTCGGATGATTAGAAAAAATGCCACTATCACATTCCAATGACCCGTTAAAAGAAATACAACCAAACCCCCTCTGAATGTATACACCAATAGATCCCTAATACAATCGCTCTAAGGGGTGAGATAGAGAAAACCTCAGTAAAAATAAACCTTATACAAGAGGACTAGTAATGGAAAATGAAACAAAGGAATGTGATCCTAATGTTCAAGGATGCCCCAGTTTCGATCTGTGTCTTCAGGATCACTTGCCCCAACTCGTCATCTTCATTGGATGATACCTCAATAATGTCCATAGTAGGCTCCTTTGTTGCTCACTCGGTGCTTGTCATGGGATATCATCCTCTTCGTCTTCTATCAAGGACGTTTGGGAAAACACACACATCTATCCTTGAAATGGCATTTAATCTAATCACCAGAATGCAATGAATGAAATGCCTATATTTATATGAACTGTAATAGATTTGAGGGATAGAGAGTCTTACCAACCAAACTCGTCGACTTATGTGCGGTTTTAGGTGTACCAACCGCCCAAAGACATGCGCATGAGACAAGTGATGGTGAACTTCTAAAAATCAGAGGGTTTGGCACCTAAGGTTAAGGTTCCCACTTCGAGTTCTAGAAAGAGCCGATTCCATTGCACAGCTATCGTTGCATTGGGACTCGATCCATAGTTCGAAGTGAGCGGAATTGAAAAGTGGATTACCCCGTGTTTTTCCTCACGGAGATTCCATTTTCAATTCCTTCGATTGTGTTCCTAAAGGCGGCGCCCGGGGTTTTAGGCGCGGTTGTGTGTGTCCACGTGTCGTGATCATCACAATGCAAGTCACGCACAACAGTTTATCAATCAGCACTTCAAATCATCCACACAACATACATTCCTACGCCCAACCTGCATAAGACAATGTTAATCACGGACTACACCCCTTATTTCTCCAATCTGCCAAAAACATATAACACCTACCATAAGCGGACTTACCTCACCTTCGAGAGCGCCTGCAAGGTTAGAAAAATCATTCAGCGTTTTAATTACGGCCTAAATCCACTTGAGGTCTAGAATCATATGTTCTAGAGCAAGAGATTCCCCAGCGGAGTCGCCAGCTGTCGCGACCCGTCCGGAGGCGGACGCGGCTAATGGATTACCGATCGCGGGCCCTTGGATCGGCGCGGGCCCTCCCAGGCCCATACCAAATCGCGGCGGGAATATTTTTCAGAAGGATTCGACGATAAGAGTCGATCGCTTTCGACCTTCAATGTGGTCGTGGTGGCATGTGCAACTTGTGTATGCATTCGGAGTCGCCACCGGTCTTTCTTGGAGGGTAGACCGGAAACCTTACTGATCAATTGGGAGAGATCGATCAGTTCTGCGGAACCAGAGATTCTGGGTTCGGGGACTTGGTTACGCCGGTGTCATTACCAACGCCCTTTCGGTACCTAACGCAAGTGATTTTCCTGGCTAAGAGTTCATGCGAGTGCAATCTTATGTGAGGTAGGCTTGATTCAGGGTTCATGCAGATTGGAAGACTATTCCTATCAATCACAATCAATTTAGATGAAAGCGCAATCAAGTACATAAATAAATCATATCAATGCACATCAATTCAAATAAATGGTTTCCTAATATAGCCATAAGGGTTTAGGGAAGATGTGACTTCGGACCAGGGGTAAAATGGGAAGATTTGGGGACGATTGGCCCGAAGGGCAAAATCGTCATTTTTGGAAGGTTTAGATACCGAATTATCCAAAATATTCCATGGCCAGTTGATTGTGGCCATTTCCCATTTTTGAGAATTTTTTTAGAATTTTTCTGAATTTTTTTTTAGTTTTTTAGTTTTTTATGATTTTTTTTAGTTTTTTTTTGAAATTTTATTATTATTATTATTATTAGCTTGGGTTGGGCTCCGGATTCGGATCTGGATCAAGCCATCGGGCCTGATCAGGCCCAAATAAGAAGAACCAGTCCAGGCCCGACGGACACAACAAGAGGCCCAAGCCCCCATACTTGTTCCTCGTACGAACCGGGCCTCTAATTTAGACTACTGGCCCAATTTCCTCACGTTCAGCCTTTGAACACTTTAACCTAAAAAAAAGGCCAAGCCCACTAGCCGGACCCCTTTTTTTTCTACAACAACCCACTTGAACAGCCCACTAACCTTATTATCACTGTTCATCGTCTTCATCCTCGCGTCTTCTTTTCCGCGACCCCGACGAAACCAACTGCGGCCATGACCGAGCTTCCGCCAGTCTGTGTCGCCCTCCACCGATGTTCGCCATCTACCAACGCCCTCGATAGCCGTCCATCGCTCCTAGCGCCAAGGACAGCCATCGAGACGTGCTCGCTCTCCACGCCGTCGCCGAGTTACGTTCCGACGGAACCTCTCGTCCCCAAATGTTGGGTTCGCCCAAACCAGTAGCGAAACCACGAAATCAAGATCCGGACCGTCGCTCGAGTGCCCTTGCCACGACCTACTCGTGAGCTGCCTTTGCTCACACTCTCGTGCGGCCAACTCAGTCGAACTTAACCGGTCCTCATGCCACTCTTCATCGTCCTCTTCGTGGCGTTCGACGGGAGATAGAATGCCAAACACACCCCCCACGTCCGAACCCTCAACAGACAAGCTTTCGATCGTTGGTGTGATAGCTAGGGGACGCCGATGCCTCTGGCCGGACCTGACTCGTTCGCCTCAGCGACTCAGGCGATCTTGCCTTCGAGACTGTGTCACCACCTCAGCTTCAAAGCTTCCGTTCTTTCCTTGGTGGCGACGAATGGATGAGCTCGGCGACTTACGGTTGGTTCATAGTGATGGCCAGCTTCGTGGAGCCATCGAGAGAGTTCGCGGTTGCTCGAAACAAGCTTCCCGAGTTCATGCAAGATCCGACGGTCCGGGGTCGAAGGATCCGTTCGGAGCATTGGTTTTGCGCCGTTCGTCGGGGTCAAGCTTCCGAAGCTCTCGGTTCCTCTCTTTTCTCTCTGTTCGGTTCCCTGTGTATGCGAGACCGTCTACGGTGGCGATGATGGTGACCAGGTGCTCGTCCATGTCGACGTAGTTCTTGTTGATGGCGGCCATTATGAGCTTGTCGCACTCGGGCTCCATCCACGTGGTGACGAACGACGCCAGGTTGAGCCTGGGATTCCCGTCCAGCCTGAGCTCGTCGTTGATGATCTGGTGGGCCGCCTCCTTGGGGATCGACTCCTCCGGCATGAACCTGGGGAGGGAGGTCCGGACATAGCGCGAGGCGAAGGTCGAGTGGACGGAGACGTCGGATTGGGAGGCTGTTTTGGAGAGAACCATGGTGGTGGTGGTGGAGATAAGCTCTCTTTAGGGACAGATGATGAGGACGACGGGAGCTGGTGGTTCTACGATCAGCTCCGGATGTAGCTTGTTGAGATCCGCTGATCTTGGCGAGCTCCAGAGCCAGAGCGGCCACCTGGTGATTCTACTGCCATTTTTTTTACCTCCCCCATGCTCCACGAGACAACAGCCCAAAACCATCCCTTTTTTTTTTATCCCCTCACCAACATTCTGCCGCCGGTTCCCATCTTTTTTTTTGTTTAATCTTTCTTTCTTCTCTCTTTTGCATGGTGGACGACAGGCTCATACTGTCCTCAACCTCTTCCCCCCCTTTTTTATTACATCCCCCCCATGATCCCATCCCCATAACAGAATCGTCACCTTTCCCTTTCTTTATCGCGCCGCACCCTTAACTTCCCTTTAGTGACTTTGTAAAAGGATTTCTGAAGTGCGGAACACTTTGATCGTGAGGATTCAAGGGTAGAGAGTATGCTTGCCATTCGGCAATTCAAATAAAATAAAATAATAAAAATAAAAATAAAAATAAAAATAAAATATATATATACATATATATATTTTTTAATTTTTATGGGTTTTTCAATGAATTATTTTCGAAAATAAACTAGAAAAGACTGATCAAAATCCATGTGTCAACACTTACCCCTAAAAGGTAATGTCGTCGGGTCTTTGGAAGAACGGGTAAGAAACCCCAAAAATAGGGTTGACCAGTTGTCTGTGGTCAACCCTCGATTTTTGGGGGTTTCTGGAATGTCTAAGATTTTCCCACAATTTTTCCATATTTTTTTGGAATTTTCTGGCATTTTCTAGCATTTTTTTTTTTTGGATTTTCTGAAATTTTTCCGATTTTTTTTATTTTTAAAATCATTTTCTGATTTTATTTATTTATTTTTTTTAAAAAAAAGTGATTCGGACCGGGTCGACCCGACCCACTCGGGTCGAAACCCGGCCCAGACCCGGACCCGCGCGTGCCCCAGCTCCAAAACGACGCCGTCCCCTCCTTTGAATTATCGGACTTGATCTGACGGCCTTCATTGCGCCGCGTGGCTATTCCACGTCCACTGGATAACCTGACTGGAATCTACGGTTCAGATTAGGCGAAGACTCGATCAGGGCCGTCTGATCAGATTACTTAAACCTACGGCCACGATTAGATTCTAAGATTCGATCTAGACCGTTGATTCACACTTACCTAAACGACGCCGCACGGCCACTAACCTACACGACACCGTTTCAGCTCGTTTTAATTTTCCAATTTTAAAACGTTTTTCGAATAATCCTAATTTCTAATCGGGCGGTCACCATTTATTAGACTCGATTATTCTCGGCCGTTGGATTCTTTTTATTTGAATAACAGACTCAACGGCCATGCTGACTCGACATCCACGTGGACCAATCACGTGTTGCCACCTAGACCTTTGACCTGTTGACCGCGCCACGTCAGCTTCGTCTTCAACCTCGCGACTCCGGCAGAATGGACGGCTGTAGTTCTCCGGCGATGATCGTGCGGTGAAATCTTAATGGAATCACTCGAGACCAACGGCGATCGACTCGTAATCATCTCTAGTTTAACATATCTGAGAATTATAGCGCATCGTTCACAAAATTGCAAGCATCGAGCAAGGTGCCGAGTACGGCCATGGAGGTTCGATCACACAGACTTACTCGAAATCAGATCAATTGACTCATATATCGACACGACAGGAAGTATATAGAACTTACCTCGAGCTCCGATTGAGCTCGCTCGGCCCAGATTTGGCTGGGCAAGAATCGGCTATGGAGGCTAAATCGGAAGACTCGATTTGGGGTATGTGAGCGAAATCGATGCAAAATGAAGATACGAACATGATCAGTAATGTTCGAAGGGCAAAACGCCTACTCTAATTCGAACTATCATAATCGGAATTGAATCCCGCCATTAAAGCACAGTAAGAAAACTCGAAAGTTGAACTCACCTGTTTCGGAGCGATGGGTCGCGCGGCTGGTGGCGATAGCTTCCTCTCGACACGGGCGACCTCCTGGTGATCTTCGCGAACTCTGGTCTAGCCTGTGAAGGCCCGACCGCCGCTCTGTAAATTTGAGCTCGACCCTCGACAATGGCGATGGAAGGGAGCCCTCTCTCTTTCGTTCTCTCTCGCTCTCTTGATTCTCTTTGTCCTCCACTAACTGAATCCACCCTCCTCTTCAACAGAAAACGAACGCAGGTTTTTATAGCTCTTAGAATTTTGGCGCCGAATCGGGGACGACCAACTGACTTGAATAGCACGTGCCATCACGTGATTTTAGGTTCAAACGACGTCGGGGAAGATGGGGATTCTGTCTAACCCCGTTTGGTTCTCTGGTGGACTTCATTTCACGCGAATTTGTCACGAATTTGAGCTGTTTTGTGCTTTTGTTGACTTTTTGCAGCTTCGAGATTTGACCGGCCAACTGCCTTTTACTCCGTCGACGTCGAGCGGCGCCACCGGTGTTAGTTGATAGGCAGGAGTATAGGCAACAATACGCCCACCATTGCGTGTTCGATTATCCACGATTTGACCTCCAATTTGAAGATCAAAATAACTCTTGGAACTGTTCATCTGCGCAGGTTCTGAGGGAAGACGATGACACTGTAGCAAACCGGTTCGACCGGTCCGACCGGCGGTCTGACCGGTCAGAACCGGTTCTAATTCACCATTTTCGAAATTAAACCCAAATTAATGGGGAAATTTTGCAATTGAACCTCAAAATCGACTCTAGGGCATGAATTCTATCAAGAAATGTGGTTTTGCCCAAAATTTTTCATCACTTTCTATAAAACCCCCAAATTTTCATGTAATTGCAAATTGGGGATTTGTGCAATTGAGGGTGCAAATGATCAAATTGGGTCAAACCACCTATTCCAATCGATTTAAAATGGTGAAATCCATTGGGTAGCATGTTTAATTTGCAATGATAGCCCTTGAATTGAAAGTAATTTCAATTATGCTTGATTTCAAGGACTAAAATGCAATTTTAGTATATAATTTTGTCAAATTCGTGCAATTGAGCAAATTGCGCAAACAATTGGGCTAAATTGAAATAGGGGATAGTTAGATTGAATGTCAAGATCTTAAAAAATGCCAAAATTGCAAATTAAAAGGCTCAATTGTTATTTTTTCTTCAAATTCAATAATACGGGTTACAAAGGAACACCTAAAATTGAATCTGATTTTGGATTTTTTGTGAGGTATAAAATACAAGGGATTAAAAATAAAAATATTGGATATTTTTCCATATTTTTGTGACCTCAAATGCTATTTGTCTTGATTTTTTAGGTATTTTTCTATTTTCTAAAAAATATTAAAAAATATGAAAAATATGAAAAATTATTTTTTGGTCAAGAATGGTTCCTTGGGCTTGGCCAAGGCCTCCAAAGTTGATTTTGTAATTTTTTGACTTTTTATGAATTTTTTATGATTTTTCAAAAAAATAAAAAAATAAAAAATGAAAAAGGCTAGGTCAAAAATCAGGTGTCAACAGCGTGTAATCAAAGGAATAAGGTGCATGTGTCACAAGTGTCAAGTGTCTTCCTTTAATCAACCCCAAGTGTCGCACTCCTCTTGGAAGTCACCCTAAAACCGCTTGCAAGCCCATTGATTAGCATCCATTCTAGATTTTGGGGTCTCTCACGTTAGATGAATGGGGAAGACAAAGGCAAGAAACCCATTTTTCCCTTGGTTCTATCCAGTACAATGAAACGAGCAAAAGGAGCGAAACCCATTCTGTTTGGGCTCAGTGGAAATAATGAAGAGAAGGCTGATGATCATCTCTATTTCCCTCCATTTTCGATCAAGAGGAAAGCTAAAGTTGGGGGAGCTCACCGAGGCAAGAAGGAGCAGAAATCTTGGCACGTGAGCGAGCTTGATGCGATTAAAAGGCAAGAGATTCATTCAATCTTGCTATAGGATAGATGTTCGTTGTGTTGTCGCCATGCTAGGAGAGTTTGGATCGGGTTTTAGGACAAGAAACCCAATCCGTGAAATTCGGATCTAAATTGTGCTTCCCGTGTTGAGAATTTTTTCAAGCCTTGTGTGATGAGAATCTGACCAAACTTCCTTCATGAAACGTGTTCGTCACGCCCTTGGTTATAACTTAATTTAATTTAGAAATTTTTGGATGTGAGTTGATATTTATAATTTCCTTAGAACCACACGGGCTCAACCTGTTTCTGACGAGTTTACCTGAGACCCTTTACAGTTCGTGAATTTACACTGATTTTTGGAGAATGATTTAGACCAACTTCCCTTCATTAAAGTTTAAGAGGACATCTTGTACTACAACTTATAAAAATTTGGAATTTTTCTGGTCTGGTTAACCCCACGAAATATATTTATTTCTGTGACGTTGGCACTGGTTCACCGAAGGTTAGTTTTCCTCTAGATTTCGTGAATTACTGCAATTTTTCTTGATGGGATCAATTCGAGATTTCTTGACACAACGTTCCCCATGGTCTTAAGTACAACGTGGTAAAATTTGATGATTTTATGAGCTCATTTGCTAATTTAAAATGGACAACTCGCGTAACTACGCAGTGCTGAAATTCCCTGCTTAAGAACCGAGTTAAGATTACTTTAGCTTGATAAGAATGTGATTTGATTGGCTAGAACCTCGTTGACCCGAGAGCTTCAAAGGGAGGAAGTGGTAGTCTTTTGGTCTTGATGATTTATTTCTCATGTGCTCTGCTTGATTAAATTCAATGCTGTGATATTTATTTTCCATGTACTTGCCATTGTGGACATTGACATTGGTATGTTGGTTTTGCGATTGAGTTATCGTCTCCAAGATTTGAGATTGTGAATCATGACATACATGGCCAAGCATACATTGTACATGGAACGATATTGATAAGATATGTGGAGATATTTACTCTTCAGTGCACTGAATTGAGTTGACGCCCTTGAGCTGTGTGCGGGGATTTGTACGTACTTGAGGATCTTGAGCTGTGTACGGGGGAGAGTCGTACCATGCGTCGTGGATGCCCTGGAGTAGGGGTCGCAAGTCAATTGACTCTGCGATGGTGAGATGATTGAAGAGCACGTCATTCCATATTGCATTGGCATTCTCATTACTTTATATTGTTGATGCCTAATTATCTGAATTGACGTTGTTACATGCTCTTGATGCCTTGATTATATGATTGTCCTTTTTAGTTGGTTTTAGGGAGTCTTAGGACCCCTATGGTAGGGTTGAATGTCTTTCTTGCTAGCCGTCGTGCTAACCCACGTTGTGGGAACATTTTTCAGATTGGGAGATTTGACAGCTAGGCTTTGGGTATCGGAGCTGGAGGCTAGGAGGTACCTGGGATGCCACATCTCGCTTTAGCTGGTATCAGAGCTTAGGTTAAATGGAGTGATAAGGTGCGCTAATGGTTGAGGTAGTTAGTAGGTACGGACGCGTTTAGAACTTACAAGTACAATCACTTGTGCTTGTAATTTTGCTTGGTAGTAGCTTGCTACTTAATAGTAAATATCGTTGGTGACTGACAAGTGAATTGGACATTATGTCGAAAGGGTAATTCATCTACTAAGAGGTTGGAAATGTGAAGCTTGGTGGTTAGCCTTTTTATGACGGATTCTGGATATGAAATTGCTAAGGATTAGCAATTGTGGATCATAGGCTTGAATATGTGCGTTGATCTTGATGGATTAGTCATAGCATTGTTATAAACTGACATTGACAGAGTTTGATGGCCAGCATGATATAACATCTTTCGAATTATGGAATCACTTCTTGTGTTCGATATCATTGGACGATGAATCAAGAGTAATTGTGCATTAGGCTTGAATTGTGAGATTGGATGGATAGTTTAATATATCTACTTTTGGAACTTTGGTATTGCTTCTTTGTGATGGATTTCCTTGGACATGAGATAAAGTAAAGAATGCTTGAGAGTTATAGGCTTGAATATTTGCGTTGATATTGAGGGATTGGTGATAGTCTGGTATAAACTGACATTGTCATGGTTTGATGGATAGTCTAATATATCCATTTTTGGGTTGAAGGAATCGCCTTTGTTCGATTGACATTTGGGACTTAAGATGAAGTGAAGGATACTTGGGAGTTATAGGCTTGAATCTACATCATTGTATTGAGGACGATAGACATCGATTTGTATCTAAAGGTCATGAATGAGAATGTCAAGCCTCAGGAAGTGGCAATAGAGGTACAGACCAAGGTTAAGTGGCTTGCCAAGGACAAATAGCCAAGGGAAACATCCCCCACATACTTGCCAGCAAGTGGATGGAATTAAGGAGGATTAACTTACATGAGACCATGAAACGATTGAAACTTGTTGGTTTAATTATGGGTCGCAGAGGCGTGAAGTGAGAATCAACCTATATGAATGGTTATTTTAGATAGACGAAAAGGATTATGAAGTCGATTTGGCATGGAAAAGAAATCGATTTGGCATGGAAAAGAAATCGACATAGACAATATAAACTTATGGTGGATATCAAGACGGAGGAAAATTATATTTTTGAGGACACAAGATTGATATTTGCCACAAATTGTTTGATAATGGTTGTATGGTAGCCTGACTACCAAGTGGATCTTTAAGCAAGTAAAAGGATATGTTCTGACCTTAGAGTCAAAGTGGAGAAATGGATAAGTGCAATGATAGAATGAATTAATGAGTACAGTTGTGTCCTAATTCGTTCATTGATGGATAGGAACGGGTAATGGACTCTCTCGGATCAAGTTAAAAGATGAGGCCAAGGTGAAATTGGAGACTCTAGGGAGAAACAAATGGATAGGACAAGAATTTTTCTAAGGCGAATAAGATGATGGTTCTCGAGGAAAGGAGATGGCCTTACAAGCATCGAATTTTACAAAGAGGTACGAAATTGGGCTTGTCATTTGTGGGCGAAAAGACTTTAATCTTATTAATGGCTTCGACAAAGACGATAGATGCAAGATCCTCTAAGAGAGCTCAAAAGGAAAATGAAGTATTGGACGGGGGTGTTCATGATATAAAATTTGGATTATTCGAGGGAGTTTACAACAATTGATAAGCGCAAGAATGTCTTTTCAGTTAACGACTTGGTTTGAATACTAGAAGTTCCATGAAATAGTAAAGAAGGACAAGAGCATATACATGGATGTAGACAATGAAGATGCTCATTTGACAAAGGTTGTTGATGATGGTCTTGTAGACAGCTGATGGGAACCTATCATCAAGAAGGGCAAGAATAAAATGCCATTGGTTCCAAGTAGAAAGAAGCAAAGACTGAAAAGTATTCCCTAAGGAGCATGTCAAGTCCAACTGGAATGGACAGGAACGAAGAAGGGTGTTTGACATTAATAATCATGGTAATATGAAATAAAAGAGAAGACGAATGCACTGACAGAGTTTAAGATTGACGAACATAGTTAGTGGTGATTACGCTACGCTATGGATAAGAAGCTTTTATCGATCACTATTTAGGACTGGACGATATACATGATTAATTATGGTTATAGAATTAGTAATCGACATTGGATTGGATGATAAGTCGACATGGAAACGACTTATTGATAAGCTCGACTTATGAATAAGGATTATAATGAGACGACTGTTATTGGTGGAATTAAGCTTGAATGATGATGACCTTGAAGGTTTTAGATATCTATCTTTATTAAGGGCCCTGGAAGATGTAAGGGAAGATGTTCACAAAGAAGTGAATGATGAACATTTGGATTGAGGGCCAGTGTGATGGAATGCATAAATTTCGACTTGAATAGCCACCAGACTTGAGGTTATAGATTGGCCATAAGCAATTGATCTTGAGTGCGATGGTCGCTTATGGTGTTAGAAAGTTCAGCTTAAGATAGATTTATATGAAAGCAAGTGATGAGAAGAGTAAGGAGGACGTTCATGCATTGCATGGATTTGTTGCATTAAAATGAAATTTTGAGAAATGTGCATGCATGACCATATCATTATTTTGTCGAACTTGACAAACTGTCGCTCGGTATGGGACGAGATTGACAGGATATCTACAAACCGTAAGACATGGTATGGGACATGTCGAGCGGGACTCAACTTCGTAGATGTGTGGTTTGGGGAAGGAATGTAACGACCCAGTCCGATGAGGGCAGGGAGTGATCGCCGGAGCAAGAAGGCTCGGACAAAGTGCGGCTCCTGGCAGGCTTGTAGGATGGCGATGGGGGCAGGAATGAACCAAGTCATTCATTGAAAAAGGTGGGTCTAGGTATCAAGCTAAGTCAGACATGTATTTAAAAGATATGTTTCATAAAAATTGATTTTCAAAGTGACAATTATTTTCCAAAATACATGGCATTGCATATAGAGCGACGAATGAAAGTTGATGAGTGGATCGAGATGCTGGGAATGAACGATGCCTATGTGCCTTGTGGTGTTGGTGATAGTCAGTTTGTGCCTCCGAACGTGAGTCAAATAGGACCCTGTTATTTGATCAGGGTAGCCTTGAGAGGAATTGAGACCATCATGAGCTAGCTAGCTAGAGATCGAATAGCGTCGTGGTGGGTGTGAATCATGTGAGGACTATAACCAACGGAACCACAAGCATGGCATGTGAATTTAGCTTCGAGAAATGACAAGTTATTGAAATGAAAAAGAGTAGTCATAGTGAAATTTATGAGTGGATAGTATTGTGGAATTACATGAGAGCTATGAGATGTTAAGGCCGAGAAAAACCACAAGAAGTGATTATGATCACTGAATATGAGAATTGAATAAAACAAGCGATCAGAATGCGCAACGGAAGCATGGTAAGGCCACAAGGTCTAGTGAGGTAAAGATCATAAGATTTTTGCATTTGATAAGGAGGGAGTGAAGGTCAAATTTCGAGGACGAAATTTTTGTAAGGGGGGAAGAAGTTGTGGCATCCCCCATTTGCTAGATTCCTAATGAGCAAGGAAATCCGAAAAGAATTAGAGAATTGACTTTAAGAGCAAAGATTTAGAAGCTCATTGTGTTGGATTAAGCAAAAAAATCAAGATATGTCAAGGTGACACATGTGAAAGTGAGTTAGGAAATTATCAAGGAACTTGTCAATTTTGGATTGTCATGGCTCAAGTGATATTGTGAGGAATCGGTCGTGTACATTGAGGATTATGATGGATAGAAATTCGAGTTTCATTGACCAATTTCCCATCAAATGGAGTTGATGAGATATTAGGGAAAATCAATTGAGGAATTTCAAGTTAAGGGATTGTAGAGCATTGGTAGAGATTTATAGTTCTAAGATAAAAATGCTGTCAAGTGAAGTTGACAAGGAATTAGGGAATTAAATTGGAATTAATACATTGCCGTGAACATCGAAATTTTAGCCACCATCTGATTAGGCTTGAGGATCAAGGAATTATATAAGTGGCCAATTGATCTAGAGCTCATGAGGATTAAAATGAGCATGGTTGTATGATTTAATTTCCCTATCCTTTGGGAGCAAGACATTTTCGGCCATTTGGGGCAAGAACACTTGGCAAGACTAACCCATGTGCGTGAAGAGGGATTGGCCAAATGGTATTGGGAATTAGCAAGGAAAGATGGACAATCATTGGCTTAATGTTCAATCAAGATCTTGTGATGGATAATAAACCAATAAGGGTAGTGACAAGTGGCAATGCCATTCCTCATGTATGAAATGTGATTGGCTAAAATTACCTAGGGAACTAACAAAGAGATGTGATTCAATCATTGGTCCAAGATCATATCAAGGTCTTATCAATGATAATCGACCAATGGGGGTAAGGCAAGATGGCATCATCAATTTTTATGCATGAAAATTGATTGGATAAGCAACCTTGGGAATAAGCAAACCTTTGTATTGGACATTTGACCACTTGGGGTAGTGCAAAGTGGCATAAGCTTATATGAGAAATCATCATATCATGGGATGTGAGACAAGTGTCAAAGTCAAGCACATGTTAAGACATGTAAGAGGACACTTGTAGGAGCTTCATTGGCCTTATTACAAGGTGGATTTACATGAAAAATGACCATGACCCGAGAGCCCGCATTTTCGGGTTTCAGCGCGCATCGAAAGTAAAACGGCTCGTTCGAAGTCGTCCGGAGTCCAAATTGAACTCCGTTTTCTCCCACGCGACCGTAAGATGACGAGGAACAAGAATACGGGGTCTGATTGCCTAATAAGTTGGCGAAAAATTATCAGTTTGGATGAGAGTAAACCTGGACGGGATTGTGGGACAGATTCAAGTTCTTGTGCATGTGTAACAAGTGGCAAGAAGAAACAACATCAAGGTTGCATGAGGAACAAGTGGCAATACTTTTCTTCTTGCATGAAAATCTATTGGCCATTGGGAACATAGGAATTGGTGTGAGAAGCAAGGCCAACCATTGGTCTAGTGTCATGTCAAAATCTTGCTTGGATAATGGAACAATGGGGGTAATGCCAAGTGGCGGCCATGTCTCAAAGTTTCATGACATTCTATTGGTTGGACAAGCCTAGGGAAGAGGCGAATTCATCAATTGGTCAAGAGTCCCCTCAAAATCTTCACCCTAGATAATAAGCCATTGGAAGGCATGACAAGTGGCGCATGAGTTCTCCCTCGCATGAAATGTAATTGGTCGATCATTCTTGGGAAGAAGCAAGAAAAGCTATTGGTGGGACGCCTCTTCAAATTTCAAGGAATGACATATCACCAATAACGGTAAGGCAAAGTGGCGTGTAATCAAAGGAATAAGGTGCATGTGTCACAAGTGTCAAGTGTCTTCCTTTAATCAACCCCAAGTGTCGCACTCCTCTTGGAAGTCACCCTAAAACCGCTTGCAAGCCCATAGATTAGCATCCCTTCTAGATTTTGGGGTCTCTCACGTTAGATGAATGGGGAAGACAAAGGCAAGAAACCCATTTTTCCATTGGTTCTATCCAGTACAATGAAGCGAGCAAAAGGAGTGAAACCCATTCTGTTTGGGCTCAGTGGAAATAATGAAGAGAAGGCTGATGATCATCTCTATTTCCCTCCATTTTCGATCAAGAGGAAAGCTAAAGTTGGGGGGAGCTCACCGAGGCAAGAGGGAGCAGAAATCTTGGCACGTGAGTGAGCTTGATGCGATTAAAAGGCAAGAGATTCATTCAATCTTGCTATAGGATAGATGTTCGTTGTGTTGTCACCATGCTAGGAGAGTTTGGATCGTTTAGGACAAGAAACCCAATCGGTGAAATTCGGATCTAAATTGTGCTTCCCGTGTTGAGTATTTTGTCAAGCCTTGTGTGATGCGAATCTGACCAAACTTCCTTCATGAAACTTGTTCATCACGCCCTTGGCTATAACTTAATTTAATTTCGAAATTTTTGGATCTGAGGTGATATTTATAATTTCCTTAGAACCACACGGGCTCATTCTGTTTCTGACGAGTTTAGCTGAGACCTTTTACAGTTCGTGAATTTACACTGATTTTTGAAGAATGATTTAGACCAACTTCCCTTCATGAAAGTTTAAGACGACATCTTGTACTACAACTTATAAAAATTTGAGATTTTTCTGATCTGGTTAACCCCACGAAATATATTTATTTCTGTGAAGTTGGCACTGGTTCACCAAAGGTTAGTTTTCCTCTATATTTCGTGAATTACTGCAATTGTTCTAGTTGGGATCAATTCCAGATTTCTTGACACAACGTTCCCCATGGTCTTAAGTACAACGTGGTAAAATTTGATGATTTTATGAGCTCATTTGCTAATTTAAAATGGACAACTCGCGTAACTACGCAGTGCTAAAATTCCCTGCTTAAGAACCGAGTTATGATTACTTTAGCTTGATAAGAATGTGATTTGATTGGCTAGAACCTCGGTGACCCGAGAGCTTCAAAGGGAGGAAGTGGTAGTCTTTTGGTCTTGATGATTTATTTCTCATGTGCTCTGCTTGATTAAATTCAATGCTGTGATATTTGTTTTCCATGTACTTGTCATTGTGGACATTGGCATTGGTATGTTGGTTTTGCGATTGAGTTATCGTCTACAAGATTTGAGATTGTGAATCATGACATACATGGCCAAGCATACATTGTACATGGAACGATATTGATAAGATATGTGGAGATATTTACTCTTCAGTGCACTGAATTGAGTTGACGCCCCTGAGCTGTGTGCGGGGATTTGTATGTACTTGACGATCCTATGATGTGTGCTGGGTAGAGTCGTACCACGCGTCGTGATGCCCTTGGGCTATGTGCGGGGATTTGTACGTACTTGAGGATCCTGAGCTGTGTACGGGGGAGAGTCGTACCATACGTCGTGGATGCCTTGGAGTAGGGGTCGCAAGTCAATTGACTCTGCGATGGTGAGATGATTGAAGAGCACGTCATTCAATATTGCATTGGCATTCTCATTACTTTATATTGTTGATGCCTAATGACCTGAATTGACGTTGTTACATGCTCTTGATGCCTTGATTATATGATTGTCCTTTTTAGTTGGTTTTAGGGAGTCTTAGGACCCCTATGGTAGGGTTGAATGTCTTTCTTGCTAGCCGTCGTGCTAACCCACGTTGTGGGAACATTTTTCAGATTGGGAGATTTTGATGTAGCTAGCAATATCTCCTAGAGGGGGGTGAATAGGAGATTCTGAACACAATTATAAATTTCTTGCGGAATGGATAGAGTTCAGTGTACGATTAGGAACAACAGCAGTATAACAGTGTGCAGGAAATCTAAACACAAGAGTAAGAGTTTAGAGAAGAGGATATTGCACACGATGTTTATAGTGGTTCAGCTTGGATCAAGCCTACGTCCACTCTCCCACGATGACAGCCGATTGGCTGGATTTCACTATGAAGAATCAAGAAGATTACAATCACTCAAGTGTTTTGTTTCCTTCTTTCACAGATTTTCACAGTGAAGGATTTTGAGCACACAGAATACTCTCTCAAATGAAACTCAAATTATTCTTGCACTTTGGATTGTTGTTCGCTCTCTTACTTTCTAGTCGAACATTATTCTTCTTTTATACTCCCTTGCCTCCGAACTAACCGTTGGATTCCAACCAAGGGATCGCTCTTCAATCCTTGATTGGACGTCATCAATCGTGATTGAACGAGACTGTATCTTCAGAAGATATGTAGACCGTTGGGTAAGATATTGAACCCTTCTGATTCAGTCGCCCATACAACTGAATCCCCAGCTTCCATAGGTGTGATAAGTTTGAGTTGATTCCCGAGGATATTTTCCTTAGAAGATGATATCCTATTATAGAAAATCCCTTGATTGACAAGAGGGGATATCAGGATAATTGAATATCACTTGCCTAGATCGGAAACCTGCCATACGTGGGTCTTCGTGTTATGTAAAATGCAGGAACTGATCTTTCTTCAGATTCGTCCAAGAGAAGTTTGATCAGTTGGCATGGAATGATAATACGGAGATTTGATGTGATCCATCTGTCACTGTTTGGATCGTCAGGAGCACTTCCATCTGACTCTACATCAGAAGCACTTCCATCTGACCCTACGTCAGAAGCACTTCCATCTGACCCTTCGTCAGAAGCACTTCCATCTGACCCTTCGTCAGTGCGACAGAATTGGAATCACTCAACCTGCTGCTTATACATTCTTCCTACATCACATTACATTAAACAATATCTTTTGAAGGTTTTGTCAGAATCAAAATATAGGAGTATTTCCACAACAATCTCCCCCTTTTTTATGGTGACAAAAACTTCTCCAGTTGCAAATTTAAAGGAAAATTAAACCAGTGATAATTTAATAAAAGTGAGTAGCCATCATATTTGCTCCTGCAGGTAATCATCATTAGAGTTTGAAATATAATGAAAGTGTGTTCATAGGAGAGCATGATCATAGTAAGATTATCCTGCAATAATCCTGCACGAATTGTCCTGCAAAACGGTAGGTTAGGTCTTCTCCTCCTTTCCTCTAAATTGAGATATGATATGATTAGAGAAATATGGTTAGAGATAATCTATTTAGACTGCATAAAAATAATTTCAACTTCTCCCCCTTTTTTGTCAACATCGAAAAAGTTCTTGAAATGATAATGCGTTCATGAAGAGGAAAAGAAAAAAAATAGCTGAGTTTTTAAGAAGAGGGATGATCTTCAGGCTCAACATCAGTCTCCCCTCAGGAAGGTCCTGCAAAACTGCTTCTCAGCATCTGAGCATGGTCTCTGACAGCTTGAGGAGAGGGCATGTGTGAAGTTGTTCTGTCCGTTCTGACCAGTGTGTATGTAGGCAGGTTGGCTATCTCATCACGAAACGTTTTCCCATAGAGATCAATGGATTTTTCTAGTCTAGTCACCTGACTAGTCAGACCCTGCAGCTTCCTATCTGTCTTCTGTTCAAAAGCCTGCAATTGCTGAACAAATCTTGTTTCCATTGCAGCCATTGTCTGAATGACAGTATTTTGAAGATTGTCAAAATGCGCGTGAAGGTCCATATGTGGGTTTGGAGGTGTAGGTTCTGAAGTCTCCCCCTCAGTATGAGCCTTAGTGAAGGCTTGAGAAGCTAGGACTTCAGTGAGAAAGACATCTGATATGACAAGCTCAGGCTCTTTCTCCCCCTGAAGTATAGCTCTTTTTCCTTTTTCCTTTGATGGTGGCACGGAGACTATTTCTTCATCAATGTCCATTGGAATGGACTGTGAACTGGACAATTGATCTTCTCGTGCTATTGCTGAGGCCAGACTTGTAGCACCTTTCTGAATAGTGCGTCTGGTGGAGGAGACAGAGTAGGCGTCAAAGTCATCTCGTTCTTGTTCCTGTGCTTGTGACGCCAATGTTACTAGGACTTGAGCTAGCAATTCCTCATGATCACAGTTGACGATTTGGATGTCATACTCTGTGTCATCTGCAAATCGTGCAGCTTGCTCCTCATTCCACATTGTAAGGAATTCTGCCTCAGTCAGATCACAGGGATACACAACTTTTTCTTGTTGTTGTAGTCCTGTGTCATCTACTTCTTCCTCGACTCCTTCAGCATTCTGATTTTCGGACTGACCAGCTGCATCTGATCCTCCTCGAGATGGGGTAGCTTCAGAATCATATTCCCCTGTTTCTTCCTCACTTGCGTCTGAGTCCTTACCAGCAGGACTTTCTGTTTGTTGACCCTTAACTGCCATGACTTTTCTCTTCTTGGGAGATCTCTGCCGTGACTCTTCCTCAAAGTCCACAATGACTAGTTCATTGTTCTTCGTTCTCCATCCAGCAGGAGTCATCTTGTATCCCATCTTTGTTACCATAGTCTCTCCAGCAGTCATTAGAGGAATTTCTTGCTTGACAAAGGCACCTAGGCCATCAATCTTGAGATGATTGATTATTTTGAAGATCAATGCCGCATAAGGAAGTTGCCCCTTTGGCTTGAGAGCTGATCTGTACATATGCAATAGTACAGTGTGAGCAAAAGAAATCCTCTATCCTGTCAAGATTCCCCATAGCAACTTTGCCTCGTATTTTGATATATTTGTCTTTGATGCTACCTTGGGTCTGAGACATTCTATGATCACCTTGTGCATCATGATATGTTTCAAGGGAAAGTCCGTGTATGCAAGATGTGACTTTGATTCCCTTGAGAAACTCGATTTGCCAGTCAGGAAGCAAAAAGCTTCACTTGCAGTGATATCTAAGGGTTTGAACTCTCCCTTTCTGGTTCCCATGATTGAATCCAATTCATCAACAGTCAGAAAATATTGCTTTCTTTTGATTGTGAAAGCCAGAGAGTTGAAGTTGACAAACTGAAGATTTGAATAGAAGTAAGCTACCATATCAGGAAAAGTGTAGCCTCTCCTAGTTATAAACTGATCTAGCTTCATCTTTTCTAGATGCTTCCTCAGATAGATGCCATTGCTGTCAAAGTACTTTAACTCAAATACCCTTCGAGGTATAACCCCTCTCTGTTTCATTGCTTCAAACCGTTCTTTGTGAGCCTGATTCTGGAACAATGGATCAGGAAAGCTTTTATCCAAATTAAAGCCTATATTTTTCACAAATTCATTGAACAGAATGTCATCATCATCTTCCACCTTCGCCTTCGTACCGCTAGGTCTAATTGGGGATCGTCTACGTTTCGAACTTGTCTCTGCCACTTTCTCCTTTCCTTTTCTAGAGACAGACGTAGGTTTTTCTACAGCAAGTGGTTCAACGATTTTTCCAGGCAGACTAAGAAACTCCAAAAGTTCGCTCTCACTATCAAAGTGATGAGTTTTCAGCAGTTTTCTAAGTTCGTTTCCAAAATCTCCTGCGGCCTTAATTCCATCATACATTGGCTTAATAGAATGAGCCATAGATTCCTTTATTTCAAAAGCAGACAGAGATAGACCTTTTGTCAGGCGGAGTGCTTCTCGTTGTTCGTTGATTTGGGTATCTGTGAGTTCTGCGCCGCTTTCAGTTGAGGCGGAGAACTTCCTCTTCGTCTGAGGCGTCTTCTTCGAGTCAGAGACTGATTTTGGAGCCATTGATACGTAGAAAGTTTGAAACTTTGAGTGAAAGAGTGTTGCTTTAAGGAGGAAATCGAGAGCGAGAGGTTTTCAACACGGTTTTAGGGTTTTGATTTGAGAGAATTTTGAAAGTAAGAGAACAAAGGTGACGGTTCAGCATTTTTATAAAAGAGGCGGTTATTTTTGGAAACATAAAAGAGAATATTGATTTAAAAAGGAATTCTTAAAAAAATATTCACGGTCAATCAGATATTAAGCGATATCTATTCATATGAGGAACTTACCTAAAGGATAGCTTTTAGAGATAACTGACCTTTTGATTTAAGAAAAGTGTGAATTTTTTCTTACGCGCCTTTTTGGCGTCCCTTCTGATGCTCCTTCTGACGCTCCTTCTGATGCTTCTTATGACTCTTCTTCTAACTCTCCTTCTGACTCTCCTTCTGACTCTCCTTCTGATGCTCCTTCTGACGCTCCTTCTGATGCTCTTTCTGACTTTCCTTCTGACTCTCCTTCTGACTTTCCTTCTGACTCTCCTTCTGACTTTCCTTCTGACTCTCCTTCTAACGTACCCTGTTCTAAGGTATACTTAAGAAGGAAGGTTAATAATAGATAATTCATTTCTGATAAAATTGAAACTCTGTTTATCAAGTGGTTTAGTAAAAATATCTGCAAGTTGATTTTTCGTGTCAATGTATGAAATGTTAACATCATGGTTTTGAACATGATCACGTATGAAGTGATGCTTGATCTCAATATGCTTTGTTCTTGAGTGAAGTACAGGATTCTTTGTGAGATTTATGGCACTTGTGTTGTCACATAGGATTTCCACAGTTGATTCTTCAACACCATAGTCCTTGAGCTGCTGTTTTAGCCAAAGTATTTGAGTGCAGCAGCTTCCAAGAGATACGTATTCTGCTTCAGCTGTACTGAGTGCCACTGTATTTTGCTTCTTTGAGTACCATGAGACAAGCATGTTTCCCATGAGTTGACAGGTTCCAGATGTACTTTTTTCTATCAATTTTGCAACCTGCAAGATCTGCATCTGAATAACCTTTTAGTGTAAAATCAGAAGATTTAGAATACCACAAACCATAGTTGGGATAAGTCCCTATGTATTTGATTATTCTCTTGACTGCTGACAGGTGTGATTCTCTTGGACTTGACTGAAATCTTGCACATAAGCAGACACTATATAGTATGTCGGGTCTTGAAGCTGTGAGATAGAGTAATGATCCGATCATGCTTCGATATAGTTTGGGATTGACTTCTTTTCCATCTTCATTCTTATCTAATTTGGAAGAGTGAGACATAGGAGTTTATGTCTTCTTGCCATTCTCCATACCAAACTTCTTCACTATTTCTAATGCATACTTCTCTTGAAATATGAAGGTTCCTTTCTGGGATTGATGAATTTGAAGACCAAGAAAGAACCGTAATTCTCCCATCATACTCATCTCAAATTCATCCTGCATTGTTTTAGAGAATTTCTTGCAGAGAAGTTCATTAGAGGAGCCGAATATAATATCATCAACATATATTTGAACTAAAATGATATCTTTACCTTTTCTTTGAATAAAAAGAGTGGTGTCTACATTACCTTTAGTGAAGCTGTGTTGAGATAAAAAGTTACTTAACCTTTCATACCAGGCGCGAGGTGCTTGTTTCAATCCATAGAGAGCCTTTTTTAAGACATATACCAGATCATTTTCTCTAGGTTCTTCGAAGCCAGGAGGTTGTTCTACATATACCTCTTCTTTGATGTAGCCGTTTAGGAAGGCACTTTTCACGTCCATCTGAAAAAGTTTGAAGTCATTGTAACAAGCATAAGCAAGAAGTAGCCTAATGGCTTCTAACCTGGCAACCGGTGCGTAGGTTTCATTATAGTCTATTCCTTCTTCTTGAGAATATCCTTTTGCCACAAGTCTTGCTTTGTTTCTCACAACTTTTCCTTTGTCATCAAGTTTGTTTCTGAATACCAATTTTGTTCCAATTACTGGACGATTTTTGGGACGATTGACTAGTTCCCAAACATTGTTGACTTTGAACTGATGTAGCTCTTCCTGCATTGCATTTATCCAGTTTTCATCTGCTAATGCATCTTCAATCCTTTCTGGCTCCAATTTAGATACCAAGGCGATGTTGCTCATTGCTTGCTTGAACTTGGATCTTGTTCTTACACCATCATTTATGCTGCCTATGATAAGTTCCTTTGGATGACTTGACTTATGCTTCCAGTTTTTGTCAAGTCCATCATTTGAGGATATTGTGGATTCATTCTGATCATCTTCTGGTCTTTCTTCTGAGGAAGTTTCCTTCTGAGCATTCTCCGAACTCGTATTCACATCTGATTCTGCTTGTGAGTTCGTGACTTGATGAAGTGTATTCATTTGAATGGATTCAGGTTCATCATCCTGGTTGCTTTCATCGAACTTGATGTTCACTGATTCCTCAATAATATGAGTGTTCTTGTTGTAAACTCTGTAGGCTTTGCTTGTTGTTGAATATCCCAAGAAAATTCCTTCATCTGATCTTTCATCAAACTTTCCAACTCGATCATTAGCATTCTTTAGAATAAAGTATTTGCAACCGAATACATGAAAGTATGCAATATCAGGCTTTCTTTCTTTGAAAAATTCATAGGGAGTTTTCTCAGAAAAAGGTCTGAGGGAAATTCGATTTAAGATATAACAAGCTGTTGAAATAGCCTCAGCCCAAAAGTTAGAGGCAATTTTACTTTCAATAAGAAGAGTTCTGGCCATTTCTTGCAGCGATCTGTTTTTCCTTTCTACTACCCCATTTTGTTGTGGAGTATAAGGTGCAGAGAAGTTATGCTGAATTCCGAAATTAGTGCAAAAATCTGAGAAGTTTTGATTTTCAAATTCTCCCCCATGATCCGTTCTCAAACTGGAAATAGTGTAACCCTTTTCATTTTGAATTCTTTTAGCAAGTTTTGAAAAGGATATGAAGGCTTCGTTTTTGTGAGCAAGAAATGAAACCCATGTGAATCTAGAGAAGTCATCAACTATGACAAGGCAATATTTCTTACCTCCAATGCTTAGAGTTCTATTTGGTCCGAAGATGTCCATATGAAGTAGCTGCAGACAACGCTTAGTGGAAACTTGATTTAAAGAATTAAAAGAACTTCTTACCTGCTTACCTAGTGTGCATGCATGACATAGTCCACTTTTCTCAAATTTTGTTTGAGGTAATCCTCGAACAAGTCCCTTCTTGGAAAGTTTTGAAATATGTTTCACACTAATATGACCTAACTTTCTGTGCCAAAGATCAGATTCATCCTTAACAGAAATAAGACATTTAGCATGTTCACAGTCAGCATTAATATCTAAAAGATAAATATTCCCATGCCTTCGTCCCGTGAAGGATTTCTTCTTATCCTTGCTCATACCTGTGCATTTTAGATCTTGGAACCGAATATCATATCCAGAGTCACAGAGTTGACTTACAGAAATCAAGTTGTAGTTCAATCCTTTGACTAGAGAGACATCTTTAACGGTCAGATTTCCAATCTTTACATTTCCTTTCCCGATCACTTTACCCTTGTTCCTTCCTCCAAACGACACACTTCTTCCATCACAATCTGAGAGGGATATAAACACATCTGGATTTCCAGTCATGTGACTTGAACAACCACTATCCAAAAACCATTTGTTCTTCCTTCTCTTTGGTACCTGCAATAGATAACCAACTTACTGTTTCTTTGGTACCCATGTTTTCTTGGGTCCTTCTGTGTTAGTATATTTTGACCTTTTAATAGGTCTTCAGATTTTCTTGCAGTAATCCTTAGTATGGCTAGGATCACCACAGTTCACACAAGGTTGTCAAATGTAGGATCTAGTAAAATGCTTATAAAAATGATGTTTGTAATTGGAAAACGTTGGTTTTTGAAATTCAGTTTTAAAGACATTTCTTTGGCTACTTTCCTTTTTAAAACCTAACCCAGATCGATCATTGAAGGGTATTTGTTTTGATATAATGCTATTCAGAGTTTCTGAGCTTTGTGAAAACCTTTTTGATATAGTAGAAATTTTTTCTTTCAAGGAAGCATTTTCTTTTGAAACTGAGTCATGATTTTCTTTCATCTGGTGAAACTCTTGTTGTAGAAAACTAATTTTTTCTTCTTGGGACATATTCTGTTGTTTTAAAGAAGTATTTTCCTTTTTCAAATAAGAAACCTTCTCAAGAGCTTCTTTGTAGTTTCCACACAATTCATCAATATATTCAACAACTTCATCAGGGAGTTCAGATGAACATACCTCAGTTTCTGAATCTGAACTTGAGTCTGATTCGGCCATGAGACAAATATTTGCATAATCATTCTCGCTTTCATCAGAATCACTCAAAGTTTCTGCCTTTAAAGCCTTCTTGTACTTCTCATACTTGAGTTTGTCCTTCTTTAAAATTGGGCAGTTCGGTTTGATATGTCCTGCTTTCTTACAGTGGAAGCAAATCACGTCTTTGCTATCTTGTGAGTCGTTGCTTGATATTTTTACCTCACTCTTCTTCCAAGGTTTCTTTCCTTTGATGTTTCTGCCTTTCCGAGCCATCTTCCTAAATTTCTTGACCATGAGGGCTAATTCTTCATCATCTGTGTCAGAAAAACATTGATTAATTTGACTTTTTAAGGCAATAGATTTTTTACCTTTCTGATCTCCCTTTTTGTTTGCTCGTTCTGTTTTATAAGATTGCAAAGTGCCGACTAGCTCATCCACCGAGAGTGGTCTAATTGTTTGGCATTCTTGAATTGATGGCTTGATGTAATTCCAATCATCTGTGAGTCCACGTAGTATCTTCCTGACTTGCATTGGTTCAGCAATAGGTGCACCTTGTCTTGCAAGTCCACTTGCCAAGGTCTGAAACCTGTCTATCATATCTGCAATAGATTCATCAGGCTTCATTTCAAATGCTTCATAGTCACTCAGTAAAATACTGAGCTTTGTTTCTTTCACACGATTTGTTCCTTGAAAGGTAACATGAAGTCTATCCCATATTGCCTTAGATGATTCTTCCTCTGAGACACGATTATAAAGAGGAGTAGATAAGGCACAAAAGAGAGTATTGACAGCTTTAGAATCAAGGCCTTTTCTTTTAGCCTTTTCAGCATCAGTCATTGTTGTGACAATGTTTACTCCGTCAGCAGAGGTTGGATTTGTGGTATTTGCAAGAACTATGCCATTTGTAACGACATCCCACATCAGATCATCATAGGCTTTGAAGAACCACTTCATCTTGTTACTCCACATATTGTAATCATTTCCATCAAAGTATGGGGGCTTGTTGGCAAAGTGCGAATCGCTTGTTCCTGAAGAGTGATTGCTAGACATAGTAGATCGTTAACTCTGAAGTCAATAAACACTTCGTAAAATGAGCAACCTGCTCTGATACCAATTGATGTAGCTAGCAATATCTCCTAGAGGGGGGTGAATAGGAGATTCTGAACACAATTATAAATTTCTTGCAGAATGGATAGAGTTCAGTATACGATTAGGAACAACAGCAGTATAACAGTGTGCAGGAAATCTAAACACAAGAGTAAGAGTTTAGAGAAGAGGATATTGCACACGATGTTTATAGTGGTTCAGCTTGGATCAAGCCTACGTCCACTCTCCCACGATGACAGTCGATTGGCTGGATTTCACTATGAAGAATCAAGAAGATTACAATCACTCAAGTGTTTTGTTTCCTTCTTTCACAGATTTTCACAGTGAAGGATTTTGAGCACACAGAATACTCTCTCAGATCAAACTCAAATTATTCTTGCACTTTGGATTGTTGTTCGCTCTCTTACTTTCTAGTCGAACATTATTCTTCTTTTATACTCCCTTGCCTCCGAACTAGCCGTTGGATTCCAGCCAAGGGATCGCTCTTCAATCCTTGATTGGACGTCATCAATCGTGATTGAACGAGACTGTATCTTCAGAAGATATGTAGACCATTGGGTAAGATATTGAACCATTCTGATTCAGTCGCCCATACAACTGAATCTCCAGCTTCCATAAGTGTGATAAGTTTGAGTTGATTCCCGAGGATATTTTCCTTAGAAGATGATATCCTATTATAGAAAGTCCCTTGATTGACAAGAGGGGATATCAGGATAATTGAATATCACTTGCCTAGATCGGAAACCTGCCATACGTGGGTCTTCGTGTTTTGTAAAATGCAGGAACTGATCTTTCTTCAGATTCGTCCAAGAGAAGTTTGATCAGTTGGCATGGAATGGTAATACGGAGATTTGATGTGATCCATCCGTCACTGTTTGGATCGTCAGGAGCACTTCCATCTGACTCTACGTCAGAAGCACTTCCATCTGACCCTTCGTCAGAAGCACTTCCATCTGACCCTTCGTCAGTGCGACAGAATTGGAATCACTCAACCTGCTGCTTACACATTCTTCCTGCATCACATTACATTAAACAATATCTTTTGAAGGTTTTGTCAGAATCAAAATATAGGAGTATTTCCACAACAGATTTGACAGCTAGGCTTTGGGTATCGGAGCTGGAGGCTAGGAGGTACCTGGGATGCCACACTATGTCACTGTCAACCCTGATCGAAGCTTAGGTTCTGGCCGTCGACGCCGCCATTCTCAAGTCGTCGAGGACGGAGGAGGTACAGCGCTTCGCGATCGGCGAAGCCATCACAGAGGTTCGCAGTGGGACTCGCCTTCCGTACCATGAGCACTTCTACCAGGAAACGACCTCCCACGAGCCAGCACCCTTCCCCGGTGGCTGCGGGGCGGTGGCTTGTTGCTTCAACTCAGTGTGACGGCGAATGAAGTGTGATAGGGCGACAGGAGGGCGAGGTGAGTGCGGGAGGGTGAATGAAGAAACCTAGCGAGAAGTGAAAATTTTTTAAGAAAGGAGGGTGAATGAAGAAACCCAGCGGGAAGTGAAAAATTTGGAAGAAAACGCGAACTTTTAGCTACGAAACAAATATTTCGTCGCTAATTATATTCAATTTTGATTATTTTGTGTTTGAATTTTCTAATTCATATTCTATTTTCATATATTTTCAATTTCTTAATTTATTAATTTTTTATTTATTCAATTTATTATTAAATATTTTGTTTCTATTTTTACTTTTTAAAGAAAATAGAATTCAAAAGAAAATATTCAAATTTGTGAGACTTTTATTTCGTTGCTAACTTTTATATTCATCGCTAATGTCAATAAAAATTGATCGGGTGAGACTGAATTTGTACTAATGTTAAAATATTTAGAACTGTATTAGTACCAACTCGATATGTTTAAAACTTTTTTGGCACATTTCCTATTTTTTTAAAAAATAAACTAAAAAAGGTGGATCTTTGTAAACTAACCAAGCCAATAAAATGCACAACGTTTCTAATTAAATTTTCAGTCATACAATTTTCGAGCATTTTACATGAGTAAAATACAATGATCTTAAGAACAAAACACCTAATCTACATTTCAAAATTATGATATCATCTGTAATCTAAATTGCGCATAATCTAAATTAGTACTAATGTTAAAATGTTTAGGACTGATTCGCTAGAATCGAAAGCTTTCTATATGTCTCTTGATTGTTATAACTTATGAATGGAGTCCTTTTTTCTACCAAAAAATATTTAAGAGAGAAATGACAAAAAACTTTGTTTATCCCTTCTCCGTCTTATTGTGGATAGAGTAAGAGTCGAGTTCAAGACGAGAACTTGCATCATATCCTAATTTATGACGAAACTAATTGATAGGCCATACTTATTAAGGTAATCTTTACGTAATTAATAATATATTTGATTTTTTAATTTAAAGAATATTCGCCCTATTTTCATTTTTTATTAAAAATAATTAATGTAAATAATATAAAATAGAATATAAGAAATAACATAAATAAGCTAAGCTAAACGACATATTATAAGCATTTCTTATTTAAGTCACTCATTGATTGAAGAAAGCAACGATCCCAAAGAATCGAATTTTTTTCTATGTTATACTTTATAAAAAGAAATTGATCTCTATTTTTTGTTTGTTCACAACTTTATATATGTAATAAACATAAAAAAAAAGGTTATAATAAACCTAGAAAAAATATAAATTAAGGATAGTAATTAGCGACGAACATCTGTTATCGTCACTATATAAAAATTACATATCTAAATATAAGTATGTCAAGAGCCTTTTTGTCGAATATGTCAAGAGTTGATTTGTTATAATCTATATTTCAAAATTAGGATATCATTTGTAATCTAAATTACACATAATATAAATTAGTACTAATGTTAAAATGTTTCGGATTGATTTGTTAGAACTGAAAACTTTCTATATATCTATTGATTATTATAACTTATGAATAGAATCCTTTTTTTCGACCAAAAATATATTTAAGAGATAAATGACGGAAAGACTTTTTTTATCCACTTGCTATGAAATTGAATCCGCAGTTGATATTAACTCATTTCCTTATATCAATAAATCTGGAGTAAAAAGAGATCGAAAATGGGATTGATCATCAAATTAATTGATTTCCTATTTTTTGACAATTTTCAGAATTTTCTAAAATTTTACAAGGCGATTTACCCTTTGAGGGGTAAAATCGTCATTTTTAAAAAAAAAATGAAATGTGGAAATACCAGACAGAAGGTTTGGCCACCCACCCGACCCATTGCCTCAGTCTGAGCAATTTCCACAAGTCAATTAGAATAGGAAAGACGATTTACCCTTTAAGCGGTAAAATCGTCGTTGCGGGAAAAGTCGACTCGAAAACCCTAACAGAAGGATTCGCTACCTAACTTGCCATGTCCTAATCTAGGCATTTTCAGACGATCTCATATATAAGCAGGGACAATTACCCCTTAATGGGTATAATCGTCAAATTAGGATATGACTAATAAGAAATCCCAAAAATATTATTGACCAGTTGTCTGTGGTCATTCCTCAATTTTTGAGAATTTCTGGAACGTCTATGAATTTTCTACAATTTTTCCTTTTTTTTGGGGGGGGGGGGGGGGATTTTCTAGGATTTTCTAACATTTTTTAGAATTTTCTAGATTTTTTCTGATTTTTATTTTTTGAAAATTATTTTTTTAATTAAAGAAAAGATTTATTCGGACCAGGTCGGCCCGATCCACGTGAATCGGACACTCAGCCCAGACCTAGACCAGCATGAATCAACACCCTGAAACGACACCGTTTGCCATTTTTGTTGTTTTTGTTATTTCTTGTCTGATCCTACGGTCGCCGTTGGACCACGTGGACCACGAAAGACGAATTTCGTAGCTAATTTTAATAAATTTTTATTTATTATGGTAATTTAGCGACGAAAGTCGAATTTCGTTGCTAATTAGCGGCAAATAGCAAATTTTGTCGCTAAATTGCACAGGAAGGATTTGTGACGAAAACGCTTTCGTCGCTAGTTTCCGTCGCTAAATTTTTTTTCTTTTTTAATGCCAGATGTGAGTTCTGAAAGATTCTATTAAAGAGAGTAGATTTGTGAACTCAATCTAGACATTGAGTATATCTGAGTTGTCATCTGTACGGTATTAAAATGAGAGACATACGCTCCACGGGAAAGGAGAGAATACTGTAATACGTACTTCATATTACGTATGCATGAATCGACCAAGAAAAGTTGGCAAGAGTTTTTTATCTCAACTCCGTAGCCGTGTGAGACTCTTGAGGACAAAAGTTCCTCGAATTAAGTCCCCTCACGACTCTTATTTATTCTCAAGATTTCTTTTTGGTGTTCGCTATCTTAGGGTGTTACCAATGGCTATAAGATTGATTCAACCTAATGGGACATTTCTAGAAAAGCGAGCTAGACTGAGATTGAGAGATTTAAGGGAAGATGAAGATCAAATTTGTTTAGATGTCACATTCAATCTTTGTGTTCACAGGTCGACCAATTGTGATTATTTAAGTTAATCATGATTGTGAATACAATGCATTGTATTTGAGCGCTCAAAGAGATCGAAGAGATCAAGAGAGATATGATGTAAATATAACAGATTGATCTAGGGTACTGCATACTGAATCTACTCTGAGTTAACATGCCATTTTAGAGCTGCTATATACTCCCAACCGATGTATGGCAACGAGTTCTCGCAGTATGCTGATCGCACGGATTATTTGTCGATATGAACTTTGCAGAAAAGAGAGAGAGTTATATTTAAACATTCGTGGGTGAGTGAGAGTTATGATCCTTTTTGGGCAAGTGGTAGTTATGGATAGCCCTACATGGGCGAGTGGGAGAAGTTGGAAAAATGAGGGTGCATGAGATTTATCATGGTCCGCCCATGCGTGTTATCCCAGCCCTTTGTCATCTTAGATAACTGCCAAAGGCAGTTACTACTTTTAAACGTGAATGAGAATCACGTTTCTTCAATCATCGTTTTACAACGTTCTTCCAACGAAGAACACAGAAGACAGAGGCGACGACAATGATTCTCCCTCTGCTCTCCCAAACCTGATAACGGACTCAAATCTCTCGCTGCATTGGTGACTCTTAATCTGTGAAAACGAGGTGCGCTCGTGATACATTTCTACGATCAGTGATTCAAGAAGATGATTATAGGGCTTGTTGATTCCGCAATTCCGCTGCGTGCGTAGTAGGGATCAGTTCCCTTCAAAAACAGTTCACTAATGAGTGATGGGAAACTATAACCGGTTAGTCAGATAAGTGGGCTATATTTACAACACATGGCTTAACTCCTCTCACCAGATATATAAATCAATTTTCTCTAGAATTATTCCTTTTCTTTTCCTTGTCTTCATCCTAAGAATATGGATCAAGAATTTCTCAGCGGCCTAATCGCGTTATTATTAAGTGCTTAGGGTAATGAATTCTAAGAAGTGTTGGACCCCTTTAACAAAGAATAGACTTAAACCGACAATGAAGCACAAAACACACATCTTCATCTTGTGCCAAACCCTCTATAAGCCGAAACACATACAAAACATCGTTATCATCAATCCTACGAAACCATAATCTCGATTCTCTTTTTTCTTTTTCTTTTTTGGGTCGATAAATATCTCCATTCACCATGGACCCAAATTGACATATTAGCCAACCCAACGAACAAAGAAGTTCGCTTGCGGTTTCCTAAATAAAATCACTACTTAGGATTACTGGTAGATCCATCGTTAGTGTAAAAGCATCCTTACAAATTCATCATGGGATGAGTAATCCGTGTGTTTTAACTTATAAGTTCATCGTGAGATGAAGAACCCTTGCCCTTGCCACGTGCGCTATGCTGACCACACAACGACGTAAAATATAAAAATAATTATTAATACCTTTTAGAAGCAACTTACAAGCACAAGATTTAGATTTGTCTGTTCTTTGTAACGGAAAAGACGCTCTTACAATTACTTATTCAATGGGCCAATAGCCCTGGGCCATTGGGAACTCTTTCTTTGAATGGGGAACACTTTGTTTCTGACTGATTACTGAATTCATACTTACAAGTGTCAAATGGGTGAGTCGGATCGGATCGGATCGGATCTTATCGAATCTTTGACAAGTTCATGAATGATCCACTTTTTTTTCATGTTAAATGTCGTCATCCATTAAAAGGTCAAACATGAAAATGGCTCAACAAAAAGCATACGTCATTCAGTTCAAATATCATGCGTAATTCTAGTAAAAGAGGCTGCACAATTGAAGCTTCTTCTCTATGTTCATTTGCATGCCATTTTCCCCTTTTATTTAAGTTCTTCTTTCATCCCAACACACTCTTGCATAACTGTATCTTCACAATCTCTTCATTTCTTCCAAATCTACTAACTCCATTGAAAAAGGATTAATTGGTAAGTTTCATGACAAGTTGAAACTCTTCAAATAAAGTGAAACAATGTGAACTTTGATTATTATTATTATTTTTCCCCGTATGTTTCCTCGATATAGAATCGACATCAAAACAGAATTGGTTTTCATTGTGTTCTCTCTTGTCAATTCAGTGAAAATGTTGTGTGAAGCTATTTTGGGAATGCAATTAGCACCACCCAAAAAGGAAAGACCTTTCTTAGGTTTAAGCCACAAAGTAATGTCCTAGACATACCATGATTTTTTCTTTTTTTGGTCGAAGACATACCATGATTTATAGATGACTCTTTGACTTGTAAATGAAAAAAATTAACTCCAGCTTGATAGATTGATGACAAATAGAAAGCCTATCACAAATAAGGGATGTAGAGTCATATGTAAAGAAGGCTTGTCTAGTACTAGGCGAGGGTGTCACGAACCTCGTTGGTTCTAGGCGAGGGCTGTGACATTCTGGCCTAGCCTAGAATTAGCGAGGGCTCGCAGCCACGTCAGCCGTAGGACAACCGTTGTTTAGTTTAGTGATTCTCAGCCAAAATTTTTCAAATGGATTCAATTGGCACAAATACATAATGTTTAGGATTAAATTGGCATAATTGAAAGATTTGGGACTGAATTTGCAGAAATACAAATGTTTTAGGACTTTTTGGATAATATTCCCTACATGTTGTCATGACAATGTTGTTGAATTAGGAGCAGCCATTTATTGGTTATATGAGTTTTCAATTTTTAAATCCCAAACTACTTCAACATCAATGTGTCAAATAAAAGATTTTTACAAAATGAATGCTACCATAAAAGTTAGGAAGTACCGACACTCTCTGAAGGCCTTCGTGTCATGTCGTATTTGACACTCTCTAACACTTTTCGACATGCGATCGACACGTGGTTAGCGTTCCAGGCATACCAGCAATACGCGATCCCAGCATCCTGACATGCCATTTCAACACTCATGGGGTCAATTTTAAGCATTTTCAATAAATTAGGGGTCCAAATGTAATTTTATCAAATATATATATAAGTCATATTTCTAGCCCTTCCAAAATAAATATACCGAGCAAAAAAAAAAACTAATTGGGAATCCCTAACGTAAGAAGAAGAAACTCGCCGCCAATATTCTATATATATATGATAATTTTTATGTTTATAAAAGTATATATTTCATATACAACGTATTCCAACATGTTTGAATTCTCTATTTTTGAGAAATGATATGTCGATGTGTCGTGTACTGTCATGTCGTATGTCGCATGACGATATCTGTACTACTTAGCTTAGAAGAACACGCATCGTATTGAGAGCTCCTTTCAAGAATTTGTTGGTCCGCCATAAAATGATATAAGCCGATTGATTGCGTAATAATCATAATCAATACTCGATTGATCAGTATGAGGTTATTGTTGTCGAAGTTACTTCATTTTGTTTTTTCCAAGATGAACGCTAATTTAAAAGAATGAATATATGAGATGGATTCTTGTTTCTTAATATTTATCTGGATCAGAAAAAATTACCCAATAAGTCCTAACTTCTAAGTTTATTTTACTGATGTCAATTCAATCCTAAACTTTTCAATTTCGATAATTTGGTCCTAAACATTTGTGCAAAATTCTAATGTAGTCATTTTGATCAATTTTCACCGGAAATAGCTGATACGCCAGTTCAGTTTCTAGATCCTACATGGCATATTGTCACATGAGGGATTATAGGCAAATATTAGCAGGAAGGATTATATTTATATCTCATGAAAAGATTTAGGACTCAATTGGCAAAATTGAAAATTTTAAGTGTAATGCCAACTAATGCCAACAAATCAAATTAATAGTTGCAATATTCTTTTGTATAACTTTGTAAAAAACAGAAGTAAAAACTGATCATTCCAATTTATACGCGATTCGTGTCTTTCGTGCCTTACAGACGTAGAAATTTGTTTGGAAATGAAAATTGATGGGATTGAACGGCGCAAAATATCAAATAAAAGGGTCCATGTACAAAACAAATCAGTTAGAATTATTCGGATAATCTTACTTCGGGGTCGAAAGGGAAAAGCAAAATATACGGAATAAATATGTTTTGAAGAGTAAAAATCGAAGAAATAGAAATTAGTAACAAATGTACAACAAAGGCGAATAAATAATCGATCGGCGGAGTTCGTAAAATCATGCCCATTCGCACATATACCATACTCCATTACTCTCTCTACCAACAAAAAAAAAAAAATTTTGATGTCTTCAAGCACCTCCTCCCGTCCCGTGTCCACCTGTTAATTAATAAGCGCACTCGGCGAAGTATCTAAACCCTCCCGTGATTTACAATATACTAAATTTTATGTATATCTAAGCAAGTCCTTAAGCTACTTCGTCTAAATTTTAGAACGTTAAAATTCGAGAGTACTTTCTGAGATGAAGGGAAAAAAAATATTTTCTCTCAGTATTCTCTCCACCATGTCCCAAAAAAAAAAAAAAACTGATGTCTTCAAGCACCTTCTCCCGTGTAAACCTTGTTAATAAGTGCAAACCTTGTTAATAAGCGCATTCGACTTTTAAAAAATAATAATAAGCGAGCCGGGCGAAGTATCTAAACCCGGCCGTGATTGACAAAATACTAAATTTTATGTACCAGATGACCAAGATTAGATGGCCTCATTGAATTTGTGCTTAGGGCTTTCTACTTCCATGATCATGTCTAATCCCTAATAAAGTCACTTTTATTTCTCTTCTATTTATTTCAAACCCAAAACCTTTTTTTTCATTTAGGTAGTTCTTGGAGGTGGAGAAGCAGATTAATAATTATTGGAGCTATCATAACATCTACCATCTCCTTAGTTTTCCCATCTCGCAAAAAGTTAAAAAAAAAAAATTCAGCTTATCTAGGGCGACTTTCTACTTTTGACTTTTGATAAATCTTACAGCACACTTGAAATTCTTTAGCATATTCAAATATTAACATGTAGCATGGTGTACAACTTCTCCACAATTTCTAAAATTTGAAATGAGAGTGAGTATAAAATCTAAGTTAGAAGTACTTAGAAAACCCAATATAATTTTGTTCGCTCAACATTCCGTGAGTCAACGGTACCGGAAAGAAGAAAAGTAAGCATATTTCCAATTAAACAAAAGCTACAATCCAACTTGAGCATTGGTTTCACCAAGTGCAACAGGGCACCCTCTGCAGTTTGCACATTTTAAGTGGAACTGGTAATTCAAACCTGTACCGATAGGCTGATTGTGCAGCAGAATATGTTAAAAGTAAATCCCAACTTGACGAGATCTTACGCTGAGAAGTTCTCAGCGTAAGATCTAGCTAAATGAAATGGCGTGTCGGCGTATCGTGTCGTGTCGTGTCCCCGAGTCGTGTCGGTGTCCGTGCTACTTAGCTGAGAACTTCTTTCTCCGCTTGTAGCACTTCAAAACTTTGATGTTGTACTTTCCGGCTGAACCATCGGCAATGCCTTCATGTAAGCCTCCATCGGCAATGCCTTCATGTAAGCCTCGTCCACTACCAAGTTCAGTGGGCTGGTTAACCTGCGAAAGAAACAGACCAGAATTCTCTTTTGATCTGAGCAGACCTGAATTTATATTGTGAAATCCGCACTCAATGGAAGAACGAAACTAAATTTATCTGGTGAGAAGCGAGTACCCCTGTAGCCGAAGAAACAAGGTTGCTGTCACTATCAACAGCATTGCCCGCATCCAAACTGGTGAAAAATCACAGCAGTTAGCAAGATAAATAGGCCATGCTTCCAATAAAAGCTATTAAAAGCCGCACGCCATATGAGGGAGAGACCCTGGAGAAAAGGTAAATTTAATTGGAGAAATTTACTACTTGTAATTGTTGAATGTAACAGAAAGCAAAGACTGATCAGAAGAGAGCCATGAATGCAGTTCCTAGCTTTAGGCATGACATAATGACAAAGGTCACACCCTTAAAAGGATGGCTATCAAAAAGAGTGCTAAAGCCCTTGAACTTCAAAGTCTCCCTCCAAAACTCTAGCTTCTAGTTCAATCCTGGGCAAGTTCCATATGCTATGAATGAGAATATTCCCCAAGCAACATACTGTTAGGCTGATTGTGCAGCAGAATGTGTTAAAAGGTGCAGGCATGTCAATGGTGTATCCAGCCGTTTGTCCGGGTGTCTAGCATAAGAATTTCAGCTTGAAAGATGATGGCTAAAAGGGGGAATCCACCTATCCCCAGGAAGTAAAGTGGAAATCTTTAGAATCAGGCACACCATTACATACAAAATTTACCATTGAAAGGTAACACCTATATCCGTAAGAAGAAGTCTAGTTGTAGGAAATTCATTTAAGAATTACAAAGCCAAAAACCATATTCAAAATCAATGTTAAGCAAGCCACATTTGTCTCTCATTCCAAGTGATTGTTTTTACCATGCTAATTGCTTTATGCTCTTTATGAACAATTTTGGTTCATAAGGGCATCCAATCTCTTTTTCATCGCTGCTCGCTATATAAAGCGGAAGAAGAATGGCACCCAGCAGATGAACTTTACAAGCACAAAAACACCAAACTATGGCAAATTATCTTTCATTGAAATTTAGCTTCTGATGCAACAATTGGTCTTTGGCCGTCCTCGATGACACTAGAAAGTTGGCATTACAGGACCTAACAAGATGCCTTAGATATTGCATTTTTTGCAGCAGTCTTCAGTTTATGTTTTTTAACAAACAAAAAAAAAAGACGCCAACTTTCACCCCACAGGCAATTTTGACCGCAAGTTTTGCGTTAAAAAGAAAGTTTCACCAGGAAGACAACTCATAATATGCAAAAATTCAAGACTCAATTTTGACCCCAACTTTCAAAACTCGATTTCCACAGGCGTACGCAAAGATTCATAAAAGTAAATCCCAACTTGACAACATCTCACGCTGAGAACTTCTCCCTGCGCTTGTAGCACTCCAAAACTTTGAAGTTGTCCTTTCCAGCTGAACCTTTGGTAATGCCTTCATGGAAGCCTGATCCACCACCAAATTTAGAGCTCGTCGACTTTTCACTGCAATAGGTCTCGTCCACGCTTTGCATCACATCTGAAGGTACTGCAGCATGACGGTCATCGCAAGCCGCTAAGCCACAGTGATTTACTTCAGAAGACACTTCAGGTAACTCGAACATCGTACAGCTTTCTTTGATTGAGTTGCTCGACCTTGGAAAGTCTAAAATAGGAATAAGATCAATTGAAGCAATTGCAAGGTTTTCATTGATAGTCTCCAACACCAGCTTCTCCCACGAGGCCTTATCCCTAGATGACCACTCACTCCTTTGAAAGGCTTCTTTATCCCGCAAATCATACCATATCTGCTTCAAGGAAACAGGAATAGGCAATTCCTGTTCATACACCTGAATTAAGTCAAGGAACAACCAGGTCCCTCGACTTTGCCATTTCTCTGTAATCTCATCCCAATCTTGAGTGACTCTAATATCAGCAAGTTCAGTCAACATTTGATCACCCAATTCCGGAAAGAAAACATTCCTCTTCTCTGCGCCGACATCATGGTCGAAAATCACTCCTTCCCACCAAGCGTCCATGTGGAACGCATCCACACACAACCCATATAAGAAGTCATCCGGACCAGCTACGCAAATAGGTGGCACTGGCCTCATAGAACCACGACAACCATGCTGGTCAACTGTGCAAGAGACTAACCCATCTACGGCGGGTGGTACGCGTACAAGGTCCACGAGTTTACCGGAGCCATCTTCAAGGAGAATGTGATCATATTCGACGCGCCGCGTTCTAGTGCCGCAAGAAACGACAACTCCAGAGTGCCACGAGCCTTCGAAACCGTCTTCGCGGCCCCGTACCTGCATATATCACGCAGGCATCATCATTGCGAAGAGAGATGTGTAGAAACTCAGATGGTCCTCGTCTTCGATCGAGAAAAGGAGAATCCCAACACAACCCTGCATAAAGAATCAGAGTACTAGCTCTATCATTCAGGTTCCCGCTCGCGGTTCCTCGTTGCATGTGACGGAACGAGAGCAAACTCGGATTTACAGCCCAAAGTTGGGATCTTTTTCACCTTTTTCCCATGGCTGAGACTCAAAATGCGGACGATGATCGTGGAGAAAGGCAACTTACCCGGAACAACGTGGCCACTACCACACGGAGACTAGCAGAAAAACAGTAAGTAAAAGAAGAGAAAGAGAAGGGCGAGGCTCGAGCATTTGCTCCATTCAACGTGAACGACCAAAGGGACACTAAAATGAAACGATGTACAAACCCCACAACAGAGAAAAACAGAGAGCCAGACATTACCTCCACTTTCTCACCAACGAGGAGCTTCGCTTTGCATTTCCTCTTCATCCGACCACTCGATCCCTCTCCGTCTATGTTGCCGGTCATTTGTTCTGTTTACCGCCGAGCGAGGGGAAACCGAGGGAGAAAGCCAAAAGGCAAGACGAAGCGGAAGCGTAAGCGACGAGTCTCTTCCAGTCTCACTCTCACTCGGTCTCAGCCTCAGTCTCTCTCCCTCGCTCGCAAAAAGATGGACGTGGACCCACGGGGGGGCCCGCGTTGTAGGGTGCATCCCGGCCGTTTGCCGTGCGAGAACACAACGGACGGTTAGGATGAGTGGGACCAATTGCGGGATCAGGCGAAAGGGACATCTAGCTCGCCACGTTTCTCGGACTAAAATAGCATTATTCGAAAATATTCTGATTGTCCGCGGGCATGCGTGCGAAAGCTCACATAGTCGCATGGTTTGGCCAGTCAATTGAGGCCACGTCAAAGGTTGAAAATGTAATTGCGAATACATAATCAGATATACCCAAAAATTTTATAAATTGTGCCGACGTGAGACATTTCTCTTAAATTTTTTATCAAAAATTCCGAACTCTTGGCGTGACGTATTTACTCTAAAATTTTTCTTATGATACCAAAAATTCAAAAATTATACTCCAAATTATTTTTCGACGCCAAAAGCCCCAAATTTATAGACAAGTGATGTGACATATTTACCCTAAATTTTGAGAAAAATGTGTCATAGAGATGCAAGTTTAGGATTTTAAGTTTGGGGTAAACATGTCACGTGAGTACAAATTTAGGGTAAATGTGTCACATTAGAATAAATCTAAGATAAATATGTCACCGTAAACATAATTTGGGAATTTTTTGTGGGTTTTTTCTAGTTAAAAACGCCTTCTCTTCATCACAAAAAAGGATTTTTGTGCATTCTTTAGAGAGACTTTTACTTTTCTATTTATTTCTTTCAAACAATAATATATCTTTATATTTTACAACAGTTCACACACGATTTAGTGCAGTAATACCCACATCCACTGTCTCACTTAGGTAAATTAGTTTTGAGAGCATTTCACCACTCTTTGAAACTTTCACTTTCAAACCGATTCGCCGCGTACGCGCCCTTTACGCCCGGTCTTTTGGCGTATAATTATGTAACATGATTTTCTAAAATAAAAATTATGATTTTTCGAAGTAAGAAGGACATTACCCAAAATGAAAACAAACAGCTCTGCACCTTTTTCTGGCCATAGAATATAATTGACTTTTAATGACGAAGATCAACAGCTCTAAACCCTTATTTCTCCTTTTGCCAATATTTTATAAACACATCAAAGACCTCAATTAACGAAAGAAATGAATGGAGAAATTTACTGAACACTCTCTCTCGGTCTCACCCTTCTTGCAAGGATTTTTACCAACTTGTGGAGTCGCTATTACATTTTATTTGCCTCAATACCTTACACATTTCCACTACTCCCCATAAATTGCAACATCATTGACTATTTTATTTCCTAGTGGAGGAGATACCACAAGAGCTGGTTCTTTTTTCTCTAACCGTGAGGCTGCGTTTGGTGGTCTGAATTTGGACTCGGATAGGATAGGATAAGGTTGGATTAGAAGTCCTCCGGATTGTCTTTTAGATTTTGTAAAATCCCATCATATGTTTGGTAGATGGTTGGATAGGATAAGGTTGGATTAGAAATCCTCCGGATTGTCTTTTTGGATTTTGTAAAATCCCATCATATGTTTGGTAGATGGTCGAATAGGATAAGTATTTACGCTGCCGTGGACGACGACATGACGAAGGACAAGCTGCTGAGGGAGGAGGTGGAATTCAGGCAGGGCTGTTCACGGCTGTCTCGAGGTCCGATGGGCAGTGGTTGACTCTAAGGTTGATGATGGACGTCCGAGGAGATCGGCCTGTAGAGCCGAAGCAAGCCGCGGCTGAGGGACCTCGGATCTGGGGCTATTCAGGGTTGAGTCGCAGCTGAGGGACCTCGGATCTGGGGCTAATCGGCCATAACATCATTGCGAACCCGCATCGGCCTAAGGCCTTAATTTATTAGATTTTATCATGGGTTTTGCTTGAAGAGTCGGACATTATAGGTGATCTTCATTTCTCAAGGCTTGATTTTTGCTGTTTACTCACAGTGATATGGAAACATGGCCGATGAGAAATTTGGAATCGCTAAAGATGTCACAGAGGTGCGTACGCTCCAATTGGGCTCAAACGTCTCGGAGTCGATTGTGTGATTTTGCGCACGTGTTGGATCCATAATTTGTTTTTTCGCTCATGATTGTGTGGGGTGATAGTTGATAGGTAAAACTCCGGTGGTGTACCTCAACACAGCAGCAGCAGCTGCTGCTCCAGAGGTCCAGGACATGGCAGTCGGCTGTAGGGCTTCTGTTTGGCTTCTCCGGCAGCCCTCCGGCGGCGCTGGCACATCGGACGGAGGCGGAGGAGGCAGTGACGAAGGTGGACGGAGCTGGGAGGCGGTTCGATGGCTGTGGAGTCATGGATCGCACCGAAGTTCGCGATGGTGCTAAAGAAGGAGATTGAGGAAGACTTCTTATTTTTATCCAATCCAAGTGTATCCTACCCCCTCCCCCGGATTTCTTATCCGGTGTTTTATCCGGATATATCCGGATTTATCCGGTCCGGACGACATTGCCAAACATCGGATAGGATAATTTGTTATCCTATCCGGGCCCAAATCCGGACAACCAAACGCAGCCTGAGAGTATTAGCTAGTACGGTTTTAGTTTTAGCGTGAAGATTAAGATTTTACAATAGATTATCCCATGTTTTCAAAAGTATAATTTTTCTGTTGTCTACATAGAAAAAAGCTTACCCTCACACGCTCGAACGACCCTCGATTTCACAACTAGCTTTAGTCCGAAGACGAGAGTGAGAGAGAGAGGCGCTCATCCGACTTTGATGGAGTTCGGATAACATGAAAATGCTCTGTCGGTATAGATTTCGTAGTACACTGCATACACTACACACGTGAGAGAGATGGATAAATTCATGGGGGTAGAGAAGGGTTAACTTAAGTACTCAGATTCATTAATTATGTCGAGAGATTATTTCGCCAATTAATGGTATGTATGGAAAAAGCCTACCCCGGAATTCATAGTGGACATTAGCACTCAATGGAAGAACGATACTTTATATTTATTTAGCGAGAAGCAAATACCCCGTCGGTCGAAGAAACAAAGCTGTCGTCACTATCAACAGCATTGCCTGCGCACCCAAATTGGTGAAAAATCGTAGCTGTCAACGAGATAAATAGGCAATGGTCGTCCCTGATTTTAACTTGTTCGATATAATTATCCAACATTAACCCCCATGGATAATGTCGTTTTCGAACTTTTAATTTATTCAATGATGTTCCTGAATTTTTTTTGTGAATGTTCAATCTAGTCCCTAATTCTTGGATTATCTCTTCTGGAGACTAAATTGAGCGTGTCCTATGAGTTCACTCACTACGTTAAACAAATTAGAACTTTAAGGACGATAGCCCACGCAAGGTTAAAGTTTAGGGCCACATTGAGAAAAAAAATTAAAAATTCATAAACAACCTTGTATATTAAGTCAAAATCTATGAACTATATCTGTCAATTTTTTTCATGTAAAGGAAATCTTCGGAGTCGGAGGCATTAAAAAATAAAAAAAATCATTCACTCACGTGTTCTTGCAAGCGGGAGTCGATGGATCAGAATTTTATGGAATGTTTTAGTTAAAGTTCGATCAAGAAAAAAAAAATCGCCAACAAATCAACACGCCTTCGGCAGTAAGAGACTCCCGACACCAGCGATGACGTCTTCCACTCCATTTCGGGCTTTTTTCCAAATCAAGATATGAAAAAAAAATTTACCAAATCAGGTGTAAAAAAAAAAATTATTTACCACCGAACCAGGTGTAGCAGGAAAAAAAAAAGAAAAAAACAAAACAAAACAAACAAAAAGAGAAACCGTAACATGGGTGTAGTGTAATATAGGCACGGATGTCTCGTACTCGTAGTCGCATCTCCTCTCCCCACCGAACCTGGTCTCGTTCCTTCAGGTCCTGAAGACCAAACACGTCCGTCTCTACGATGCACCTCCTCAACCCCTCGAACTTGGTGGGGGTCGACCTCGCCCGACGCTGGCCGGCTCAAGCCATCCCATGACATCGGCAATGGCTGGGTAGAGAAGAGGAGGAAAAAGGAAAAACAAAAAACAAAAAAGATTAAAAAAAGACAAAAGACGAAAATTCCCTTTGATTTGAGCACTTCAGCCCTTCTTTGAAATTGTTTGCACTTCAGGCTCTTATTTAAAATAATATCCACCTCAAGCTTTTATTTGAGAAAACGATGATATTTTAGGCCTTTATTTGAAATTTTCCTTGAAGTTTATGATCATGATACGAAAGTTTGATGTGGCCGAAAGTGCTCTCGTTTTCTCGAATAAAGGCCTCAAGTGAATTTTGTTTCAAACAATGGTCTGAAATGACATAATATGTTTCAAGTAACAGCCTAAAGTGGCCATAGAATTTTTTTTAAAAAAAAAAGGCCTGAACTCAAGGGTATTTTCGTCATTTCTCATTTTTTATTTTTTATTTATTTTTCCCTATTTTTTCGTTTTCAATTTTGTAAAAATTTAAAAAAAAAAATAGCCCTACACACAGATTGGAGGCCTGCGGGCGTGGGCCCACCATTGGTGCGCGATCGGTAGGGACAACCTTGCCGGCGCCTCGACGGGAGCTGGCGACCCCGCCTACCAGAGGCATCGGCGATCCCGGCCTAAGACTGGGCGGGGGTCACCAGCCCTCGCCTTGACCAGGGCGGGGGTCACCGACCCTAGGCCACATGTGGGAGTGGCAACGCTTTCGCTTCTGGACGTTGTCGTCTCTTTTTTATTTTTTGTTAATTTGTAAGGAAACAGAAAAAAAAAAAGTCTAATAAAAAAGAAAAAAAATCAAATAAGAGAAAAAGAAGAAAATGCCCTTGAAACCGACTCTCTCTTCAATGGCAATCTCTAATAAGCTCACTCCTTTTCTCTACACTCACGTCTTCCTCTCCATATAGGCATGGACGTCTCGCATCTCCTCCCCCCAACCAAACCTGGTCTCGTTCCTTCAGATCCAGAAGACCAAACACGTCCATCTCTTCTACGGTGCACCTCGCGAGGGCGAGGGCGAGGGCGAGGGTGTTGGACTTGGCGAGGGTTGCCCTCGCCCAACGCCCGCCGGCCCAAGCGAGGGAGGCCATCCCCCGACACCGGCGATGGTTGAAGTAGAGAAGGGAAGAGGAAAAAGCAAAAAAGAGGAAAAAAATGATAAGAAGATAAAAGACGAAAATGTCCTTCTATTTGAGCACTTCAAATCTTTCTTTGAAATGATCTGAGCACTTTATTTAAAATAATGTCCACCTCAAGCTTTTTTTTTTTTGTTGAGAATATTTCAAATTTTTATTTGAAATTTTTCTTAAAGATTATGATGATGAATATAAAAATTTGTCGTAGATTTAGTATTGGATGAGTGATGGGTATATTTTTAGTCAATTTTCTAATTAAATTCTTCTATGGGACGATTATTAGGGATAGAACATTAAAAAATATAAGCTAAGTTTTATCTAATTATTTAAACTTATATAACAGTTAATAGTAATCCCTTAAAATCCCACAATCGATAAAAACATTTTGTTAATTTGTATTATAATCGATATTGGACTTAATAAAAACATTTTGTTATTATTGTAATTATGTCGTCATTCACCTGATGTTAGTGATAGTGAAGAAGAAGGGGCTGAGAAACGACTAACGAGTAAAAGCAAAACCCTAGAGTCCCCGACGATATCTGCTTCTCCAGTTCTCCTTCGCGCTGCCGTAGTCTACGCCCACGTCGATCTACCCCAGCATTTCCGTCTCAGGTGACGATCTCCGGCGAGATTTTTCTTTCTTTGGTTGCTGCTTCTTTTTGCTGCTATCTATGCGTCGATCTCTGCGCCTGCCGTTGTGTCTGCCTACGAAAGCTTTCGTCTTTTCGCTCTTTAGAACGATATCTTCGCATACTGAGATTTCTGGGGTATTCGAGAACTGCTGATGCCCACCATCGGAGATGATTGTTACTGGGTATCTGCGTGTGACGCGCAATCTTTTTTCCCCCTTATTGTTCTGTTCTTCCGAGTGTACTCTCTGACAAGATCAATTGGATACGGTCGGGATTTTTGTTGATTTCCGATATAAGTTACTGCAAATCAGCCATTGTGCAATTTGGGAGGGTTGGAAGATGGTAATTTCTGTTTACCATTCTTTACTATTGTACCCAGTCTAGTTTTGTTCTTTTCTCTGCTTCTGTTTGGTCGAACTGAATCGCGGATTTAGTTAGTTTGATTGCTTGCATTTCTTCAGACGGATGTGTAGACCGTGGAGCGTTATCACTGTGTCCATCTGATCAGCTTCTTCTGATAGGTTCATGTTTATTCGCCGGAATGTAGTGTTTGTCAAATTAGTTTTGGACCTTTGCTACTACAGGATTTGTGTTGGTTTTTCCTTTTCAATGAAAATGCTCATACATCGACTTATAGATGTATCCTGTTGTGGCTCTCATTTGGTCATTTGTCTAGTTGTGAAAATTTTGTAGTGCATTCATTGTGTGGTGACCTGACATTAATCAACAGCTGAGAGAGTCACTTCAATCCAATCTCTTCGAAGAGCAACTCCACTGTTTCTTACTCTGCTTTCAACACCCGTTTCCCAAAGACAGAGGTCTCTCTCTACCTTGAGTTGCATTGCTTCCAAGCTGAACAGTGCCCTCACTTTCCTTCATGGCCAACAATCCTTCACAGCTCCTCCCGTCAGGTCCGTAGGATGTTTTAATTCATGCCTGTTTCGTTTTCCTTAATTTTCCTGAGATTCAACAGAAATATTGGGAGGCATTTCCACTTAAGTTCATCTTGCGTTAATGAAATATGCAGAGTTGATTGACCGGTGCGTAGGTTCGAAAATCTGGGTTATAATGAAGGGAGACAAGGAGCTTGTCGGTACTCTTAGGGGCTTTGATGTGTATGTCAATATGGTCCTCGAGGATGTCACGGAGTAGTATGTATTCCTCTCTCTCTCTCTCTCTCTCTCTCTCTCTCTCTCTGATTGTGGGAAGCTTTTTGCTCGAGACCTTAGTGTCCTTTTATTGAGCTTCTTGGTGTAATCTGTGGAAGCTCCATGCGATCATAAGATTCTGTTTTCATTCCTGCATACAGTGAAATCACTACTGAAGGACGAAGGATAACAAAGCTCGATCAGATTTTGCTTAACGGAAACAACATAGCTATCGTAAGAAACAACTTCTTCCTTCTGTTGATAATGATATGGCTATGTGTGTTGAGTTCTTGCATCGATAAGGGCATGGTATAAATCAGTTTAATTACTTTCCTGACGTTTTGGTTATCTATCAACTAGTAAGCAATTGCCTTAAGCATTTTCAGTTTACAATCAGCCACTCAGACGGGTTTGGTCCAATATGTAAACTGAAAATGCTTAAGATGATGTATTGATGAATCATTACTGATCTTGATGTCGTGGTAAAAAGGTCATCAATGCCTATTCATGATGAAAATCTGATACTTTGTCTCAATGAACCTTGTTACTCATCTCTTGATAAATTTCCATAAAGAGCAAGTGGTGCGGCAATTATATTACGGAGAAGCTAGAATTCTGCTTTTGAGTGCCCGAAGCACTTAATTGATGAGCCTTCCTTTTTTTTTTCCTTAATGCAGTTGGTCCCTGGTGGCTCCCCTGATCCGGAATGAGTTGGATTCATTCTCTAGCTCCAGCGGTAGATTATGTAGTTACTTTTAGTTGTTGGAAGTCCATCAGCAGCATCGTTTGATTTTATTACCCTCTTTTTTTGGGTTTATGCATCTGCAACCTAAGTTGATTGAGCTCTAATTATATTGAGATCATGTATATCTGATGCAAATCGGTCAATTCACAGTGCATGATCACATCAAGCTGTTATTCATTATCTATGTTTTGCTTAACTAGAGCGTCTGACTGCTGTTGTTATGCTTGGTGCAATTTGTTCCTAGGTTTCATCTTCTTCAAGGAATTAAGTTTGATATGATCCTGTCATGCTTACATATTAGCTTAAATTTGAGTTACATTTGTGGAGAGCGATACCGTATTAGTGTAATCGATCAACCCAATACGCAGTAAGGACCAGTGCAATCGAACAAGTACTGGTGTGTTTGGCGGCTAAGAAGCACAGACACATGAGGAAGGCATCCACGTCGGTGTCGGACATGTGTTGGACACCGACACGCTCCGACACGTGTGTCAGAAATTCGACACTTGGTCGACAGCCGTCAACATGCGTGTCAGGTACGTCGGACACGCAGAATGCGAACGTTGCAGAGGAAGACGATGGAGATGGCGGCGGGGAGCCGGGCGAAAAGGAGGATAAGGAGGTCGGAGTGCTCGCCACAGAAGGCGTGGTAGAGCTAGGCCAGGATGGCGTCACTCAGGTTGACGAAGCCCTTGAGGGGGTTGTTCTCTGGAAGAGGGAGAGACATTGTCGTGAACAACTCTTCCCGTCAGCTGAAAGTCGCCGACCTCCGAACTTGTGCCACCGCTGCCTCTTCGAGAGAGAGAGAGAGAGAGAGAGAGAGAGAGAGAGAGAGAGCCAAAGAGGAAATGATGACAGAAAGACAAAGTTTGAGAGAGAGAGGAACTCCAGTGCTGAATCTGCTTATTAGGGTTCGGCGTATGAAGAGGAAGGGTTGCGTGTGTGGTGGGGTTCAATGAAAAGGAAACCTTGGGAATAAAAGAAACTCTCGGAGTTGTATCTTGGAAGACTAGCTAACTTGATGTTAACAAGACACCGTTGGAGTGAGGAGAACACTTTGAAGATAAAAAGATACGGAGGAGAAATAATTAGTTTTTTCATTTAAAATTAAAAACAAAACAAAATAATTTCTAGAAAAAATGAAGCTTTTTTTTACACTATTCTAAAATCTTCGCATACCTAAGAAAATAATTTTTTGTAGACATGTATATATATAAAAACATTACTTGTGCCTATCTGCAAGAACAACGAGATATGCAGAATTGTTCCAACTATAGAGGCATTAAATTTATGAGCCATACAATGAAGTTGTGAGAGAGAGTTATTGAGCATCGTTTGAGAATAGAGACCAAGGTTTCTATCAATCAATTTGGATTTATGCCAAGAAGATCTACCATTGAGGTTATTTTCTTGATACGACCATTGATGGAGAAATATCGAGAAAGAAAGAATGACCTCCATATGGTATTTATTGATCTCAAAAATGCGTATAATAGGGTCCTAAAAAAGATTATGTGGTGGATCCTTGAGAAGAAAAAAGTACTTTTAAAGCATGTAGAGACAATCAAGATATGTATGACGGTGTTATTATATGTGAAGACTTATAATGGCACATCAAGTTATTTTTCAATCATAGTAGGCGTTTTGAGTCATTATCTTTTTGCTCTAGTTATGGATGAGCTAAAAAAGATATTCAAGATAAGGTGCCGTGGTATATGCTATTTGCAGACGATATTGTGCTTATTGATGAGACTAGGATTGTGATTAATACTAAATTAGAATTATCGAGAAGCACGTTGGAATCTAAATGATTTACGTTAAGTCGAAGCAAGACAGAATACTTGAAGTGTAAGTTCGACACGGCAGGAAGAGAGGATCAAGAAGCCGTAAAAATGATCGGACATGAGGTACCCAAGAAGGATACTTTTAGATAATTTGGGATTAATATTGCAAAAAAATGGAGAGATTGATGAGGATGTAAGCCATAGAATCAGAGCAGATTGGATGAAATAACGCAGTGCATCAAGATTTTTATGTGATCGCAAAATTCCTTGTAAGTTAAAAAGAAAATTTTGTAGAACAACAGTAAGACCTGCCATGCTATATGGAGCTGAATGTTAGCCAGCACAGAGGAAACATAAATATAAAATGGGAGTAGCATAAATAAGAATGTTAAGATAGATGTATGGTCATACAAGGATGAATAAGATAATAAATAAATATATTCGACAAAAAGTTGGGTAGAACCGATGGCAGAAAGATGAGAGAATATAGATTGAGATGATTTTGGCATATTCTCCAAAGGCCTCTAAATGCCCCAGTACGAACAAAAGTTTGCTATCGAGAGCATACCACGAAGAAAAAAAGAGATCAATCAAAACTTACTTGGAAAAAAGTAGTAAAACAAGATTTAAGAGAGTGAAAAATAGATTGGCGTAAGGTTTGTCTTAAAACGGAGTAAAAGAAGGCTATTAGTATTGTGGATGGGTAGTATATGTGTGTGTGTATATATATATCTTTGTTTATTTATTTTTACATACTGTTCTCTTTTTCCTTGATTATTTTTGCTTTATTTTTATGAAATTTTGAGGTTCATCAACCGTCGACCCTAACTAATTTATGAAAAATGTGTTGTTGATGTATATGTAAAAACATATATTTAACATATAACGTATCCCAACGTTGTCAAAATTTTTTATTTTTTGAAAATGAAGTGCCGACATATCGTGTCGTGTCACGTATTCCGTATCCGTGCCACTTAGTTTGGCAACACACGCACTAATGGCGGGAAACGTACAACTATCTTGGGTCAGCGCAAAGCCATGCAACGGGCAACATAAGCAGTTTTAAAGGTTGTACTTGCTGCGGCAGATCTCCACGACCTACAAACGCCTGCACACGAGTCCAGACTCCAGGGATTTGGAGGGAAGTCTCAAGAGGATCACCATCAGCAGTTAGTCCGGGAGATCACCGAAACCTTCAGATGCCATCTTCCCAGATTTCCTGCTCTCTGTCTCCTCTATTAGGTTCTTAGAATGGACAATAGACACTTCTTCCATCTTTCTAAGCCCGAAAATAGGAAACTGCAAATAATTCACGAGGAAACACCATATTTGGTGGGGAAGACTTCATTATCCGCGCAAAATTCTGAGTAACCGATTTTTCACGAAAGCCTTAAACGTGTCCATTAACTCATAAAGTTCCTGAGTATTCCCATCGAATTGACATTTATCTTCCTCCCAATCTCTTGTAACCTCGCGTATACTGTGGATGGTCGCTCTTAACTCTGACATAGCCTCTTCAATCTGCATCGTGAGTTGAGTACTCTCTTTCATCTGAATTCCAAACAGGAGAACAGGGAAGAACATATATCTGGCATCCTGAATAGGCAAAATGGTAAACCAGGTCAATTGTAGCAGTAAATCAAGACATCATTTCACAAACATGAAAAAGCAATCCGATCAACCAAGACCATTAATGCATTTAGAAGTGTCGTGAAACTTGTTTTGGATTGTAAAAAAGATAGAAGAATACCATATTACCACAAAATTGCAGCTTCTTTTTACTGCAGAAACCAAAAAATCTTCCTAGATCAATTTGAAGAATAATCATTTTTTTGGGGGTCAAATTTTAATGATGTGGGAAATAGAATGACGTACAGTTTGTCTTAAAAGGAGTGGAGGACAGCTATTAGCATTGTGGAGGGGAAACATTCCTATGTCCCCGAATGTCCTTTTTAGTCCTTTTTCCTGTATATATTTTTATATTTATCTATTTATTTTATATAATTATTTCTTTTTCCTCAATCAATCTTGCTTCTATTTTATTTATTTTTGGGTTCATCGACTGCCGACACCAACTAGTTTGAGATAAAGGAGGTGTTGATGTTGGGTCAAATTTTGAAGAATAATTGACTAACACGTCTCTTACCCTGTTCTCCATTACAAAGAAAATGCAAAGAGGAATATTAAGCTTGACCATTGAATATTCCCCCATCCACTGATACAGCACCGTGATCTACGTTGACACGAGCCTCCATGGGCCCTGTAGTGTCATAAACCTGCAACTTGCCAAAAAGCCAATAAAACAGTATTTCTCAAAGACTAAGGCTTTCAATCGTTCTTTTTGCCAAACGATCGACATAGACCATATGTTAACTGGAGGGATTTTTCCACTAGGTAAGGTACGATTAGGCAAAGCCAGTTTCCTCTGTATAGGCTGCCAAAGGTTTATTCCAAAATGCTTTTGACAAATAAGTCAAGTTGGTTGAGGAATATGATCTCCCATATATAATCTCCATGAAGTAATAAAAATGCCACATTAGTATCTTATTTGCTCAAGACGTGACATGGAATTCACCACTAATAGACATGCCAAGCTCAGCTGCTCTCCCATAAAAAACATTTTCGAGATCAACTCTCCATTTTTGTCACATCTCGAGACTAAATGCAGTAATCTAGAAGTTTTTGTACATGATCCGAGCATCTGATCTTCACCCAAATACATGGCTAAGATCTTTTTGAAACGGAAAATGCAGTTTCAATTATCCAATTTGTCTAAAAGGTGACAAAGAAGATTCACAACATTGAACAAGCAGGTGTGACTAGAATGGTCAGCGATAGTTTACCTGCTAAGCTCAATACTACAAATTGTTCCAAGAAGAGCAACCACACCAATGATGCCATCTCCAGATCTTTTATGTGGTCTTGCAGAAGAGGAAAAGTTCATGGAGAACAGAAGCTGCAGAGCCATCTCTGTTTTCTATGTTGTCTATAATTTCCTCTTTAGAGAAAAAACAGTCCACAATATTCAAGGAAGAAGTCGCTGCATAAAATGTAAAAGTTGTTCATACCCAAGGACCTAAATCGTCCTACTTATCACAATTGAATTTGATAGGTAAAATGAACATTGTGCCCCATGCAAGTTTCGTGAAAGCAACCCAATGATTTTCATCCGAACTTAATTCCCACATTTCTCTCATTTAGAGACAAAAATGATCAAATGATGAGGCACTATATGACAATGAAAACATGGATTTATATTCTTTTAACTTTCCAAACTACGTTGTTGTAGGTGATATTGACAAGGACTAAGACGTTGTGTCATCGTGAAAATATTCTACCATTGTTGCACACATTTATCTGAACAAATTATCCTTCTGGAATAACTTTAACCAAAAGGAAATCACCTCCCAACTCCACCAAAGACTACTCTGAACAGCAAACCTTCTCATTTAGTTGATATATTTGTAGGCATAGCAAGAATAAGAAACCCAAAATTGTTTTCAAATCTGAACAACATAGTTACACAGCTGGATTGTGCCTTATCTATCTCGATCTTAGTGCCCGTTCACTGTGGACCAAAAATATAAAGGCATCATATGGCTGAAGGAGTTGATATTAGAGTACACTTACAGTGCATTTCATGCCTAAAAAAGGACCAGTATGGTTGTCCTCCTCAAATTGTATGAATCACAATGCAGACATTCAAATTGGTGATACAAAATCGAATTTAGGCATCCTATGCGATCCTCATAGAGAAGAAACGAACTTCCAAAACCCTGAAAACACCATTTTACCTAGTACTTGCTCTCTTAATCATTGCTCTACCTTCATATTCCCAACAATAACAGCAAGTCAGTTGTAGCTATGAACTCACCCGTAGGGAGAACTTATTAGCATAGTTTTACATCAAAGCCAAGAGGGATAATCTCAATGGTATTGACCAAAGCCTTATTGTTGAGAGAAAAAACTGAACTGAATGTTTGAGGTCAATGTGACCCCAAGCTATCTATTTATAATAAAGCCAATCGGCCAAAAATTACAACATTGCCCTTATTGCTGTTTTTTGTCCTCCAAAAAACAGCAAATCAGATCAAAGGAAGGCAACAACTGATTTTTCCAGCCAAATCACACTCTTCCATGAAAAATAAATAAATATGGTGATCCACGAGCTGCAATACTTTGGTCTTCACACACGAGAGAAAAAAAGCCAATGGCAAGGCATAAACAATCTCAAACAAAAAGATCCAAAAATTCACAGAAGGGCTTGAACCACCGATCGAAAACCATAAAGAAGCTTGAATTTATCTCATAGAGGTGAGATTTAGAGCAGACACTAAATTCAAAGAATCACCTCATTAGTGCCGCCCTATGCTGTGAAAGAGAGCAAGGAAAAAGGTGAGAAGGAACTGTGGTGGGTCGAGAGAGAGCGAGAGAGAGAAGAACGATTGGGGTAGAAGAAATTAGGGTTTCAGTTCAGCCCTTGCTCTGATACCATGTTGAGAGAAAAAACTGAAATGAATGCTTGATTAGGTCAATGTGACCCCACGCTATCTATTTATAATAGGGTTAATACCACCAAAAACCCCGAACTAGTACACAAGTGACAATTTTACCCAAAATTATTTTTTTGACTTTGAAAAACTCCAAATTGGTACATATGTGACAAATTTACCCCAAACTGGTACAACCGTGACAAATTTATCCTTCGCTAGTTTTCGTTAAATTTTACCATCAAATAGCAAAGTTGGATGACACATGACTATTGTCGGGTGTGCAGGTTACTCTATGTTTGCTATATGTGTATCAATTTGAAATTTTTCGTGATATTAACTCAATTTAACAAAAATTAACAAAGGGTAAATTTGTCATATGTGTACCAATTTGGGATTTTTTATGGTAAAAAAAGTAGTTTGAGGCAAATTTGTCACAATTATATCAGTTTAGGATTTTTGGTGGTTAAAAAAATAGTTTGAGGTATATTTGTCGCAAGTGTACCAGTTTGGGGTTTTTCGCGGTATTAACCCTTTATAATAAAGCTAATAGGCCAAAAATTACAATATTGCCCTTATTGCTGCTATTCATAAAATAATAAAGAAATAGATAAATAAGCCCCTATAGGCTAAATACTCTCAACACTTATCCTATATTGGCAGCAACTGCTTACTGAACCCAACTTTGTGGGTTGCTAGCAGCATTTACAAGGATTTTGCAGTGATGGCATTGTAGAATTTTATCGCATGTGCTACATCGATAATCTATCTTGAAAAACCAAAAGACAAATTTGATTTACTCCAATTTCTGCATTACTACTTTCCACCACCACAACTACAGGCAATCAAATATGACATCATTATCTGCCAGGCAACATCCAAAATTTGCAATAATGTAGATCTGTCAGAAAAATTTAGCAAAACTTTTTCATTCCCTGGTCCTATTTTCCAGGATTGTGACTATCCAGAAAAATCATACGCATTTCTTATCTTTTGGTCTGTATGAGCGAGGTTTGGTACCAAGTTACTCCAACGATGTGGAAATTGGACATACCTTATGATTGGTAGCTTACTTGACAATGGCCTAGTACCTGATTGTAAATTAACATTTATGATTTGCAATGCCACAATAACCTCATTGATGACTTTTTTCCCCTACTCAACTTAGGTTGGAGAGAAGGGGAGGACAATTATTCTAAGATTGTGCCGCTTTTCAAGGCGCTCATGTTACTCTTGTGCGCCACGATATTACAGAGCTCGCAATACAATAAACATGTTTATAATCTTTTGTTATGCTCTTATTGGCCTTATGGTTATCTTACGCCATGTTCTTTATTTGTTTCATGTCATCAAGCAATTGTCTTACCTTATTAATCGTGTCTTCATTTCAAAAATAAGTGATGACAAGCCCACTAGATTGCCTTGTTGAGAAGTTAACATTGCTCAAATGCCTCTTGATGTTTGTTTAATATTAGTTTCTTCAAATCAAATCTTTCTTAGTGACATCAGGAGAGTAATTTGATTCTGATTTGTAGGTTAACTTAGAAGCAAAAAGAGCGACGATTCGGTCTTGTGACTACTATTGCGATACTTTCTATCTACTACCTCTCTTAACAATAAAAACTTGCCTACATGTATCATCTTCTTCTTAGATACCCATACTCTCGTTCTTGTTTTCTCATCATTAATCAGATGAAAACATGATAGAAAATTATTAATTGTCATTGTATCTTTTTTTTCTTTTTGTTGCCTAAAAGTCTAATTTTATATTGCAGATCATCACGTGGATTTTTGTGACACATTACCAGCCACTTCAAGTAATGATGTTGACATGATTGGTTCAACATGTGAGGTGAACTCCAAAGGAGATTTCCCGAAAGAGAAAATGAGAAAGGTGGCATTGTTTGATACATATTCAGATTGTGGTGCGATGTCCACGGGCTTATGTCTTGGGGCAAATCTTTTTGGAAATCACCTCGCAGATCACCACAAGACATAAGTCAGTAGACATTGCACCACATCTTGAATATCTATCTAACAATGTCACTGTTAAACCAGCCACGTCAACATCACCACTTGAAATGGTTCATAAAGTCTCACGACATCCACCTAATGATCTGCAATATAAAATCAGACTTCATGAATCTAACACAACAAGAAACACACCAGATGCATGATAATTAAAGATTCGTTATCATATTTTCATTCATTTCTGAGTAAGTATGGCAATACGAGTATCCAAGAATAAAAGGATACATACGCAAGCTTTTGATTGTTGAGTAGAGCAGCAGATTTGAAGTGTCACAATAGTAGCCACGCAGAGAAATAGCTGCTCCTTCTGCTTCCTAATTAACTTACAAATCATAATCAAATTACTCTTGATATCACTAAAAAAATATTCAATCTGAAGAAACCAATATTAAATTTTCATCGAGAGGCACTCGAGCAATATTCAACTTCTCAACAAACCAAAAAAAAGAAAAAAAAGAAACAAGGAACTCTAAAGGGCTATCATGACGTATCTCTAAGAAGAAGAAGACATGCTTTTTCATGACAAAGAAAGTAAGGTAAGACAACAGAACCATACTTAAGTTATCATGAACTTTGTAATATTGTTGCACACAACTAAATGAGCAATCGGTTGCCTCGAACATCTCCAAGATCTCAAAAATTTGATTGTCCCTCCCCCTCTCTCTAGCCTGAGTTAAGTAAGCAAATAAGTCATCAATGTGGTTATTGTGCCGGCATTGCAAATCATAAATATCATTTTACAATTAGGTGCTAAGCCATTAGCGTGTAAGTTATCAATCCTAAGATATTTCCACGTGGTTAAAGTAACTTGATATCAAAATTCTCTCAAATTGACCAAAAGATAAGGAATGGATATCTAAGAATTTGTTATGCTCTATCGGCTTAATGGTTATCTTATGTTGTGTTCTTTGTTTATTCTAGGTCATCAAGCAATTGTGCAATCCAGTCTTGTGACTATTGTAGCGACGCTTTATATCTACTACAATACTTAGCAATAAAAAACTTGCCGATAGGTATCCTTTCTTCTTGGATACCCGTATCCTCGTACCTGTGTTCTCCTCATGAATCAAATGAAAACATGATAGAAAATCATTAATTTTCATTGCACCGGTTTATTTTTTGAAGTCTGATTTTATATTGCAGTTCATCCTACGGAGGTTATGAGACTTCATCAACCATTTCAAGTGATGACATTGACATGATTGGTTCAACATGTGAGGTGAACTCCAAGGAGATCTCCCGAAAAAAAAAATAGAATAAAGGAGAAAGGTGGCATTGTTTTAAATGTATTTAGGTTGTGGTGCAATGTTCACGGGCTCATGTCTGGGCAAATCATTATTGGAATCTCTTTTTCACCCCCAAGACATGAACCCGTAGACATTGCACCACAACCTGAGTACCTACCTAACATATGCCTAATGATCTACAATATAAAATCAAACTTCGTATATTTATGCCTACAAAAAGTAAACCTAATGCAATGATAATTAAAGATTGCCAACCATATTTTCATGTGATTTGTGAGGAGTAAATAGGTATGGGAATACGGGTATCCATGAAAAAACGATACATGTACGCAAGTTTTTTTATTGGGATAAGGCAGTAGATTTAAAGTGTCGCAATGGTAGCCACAAGGCGGAATCGCTACTCCTTTTGCTTCCTAATTAATCTACAAATCAAAATCAATTTACTCTTCAACTCAATAAAACAAGATTCAATTTGAAGAAGGCACTCCTGTGGGTTGTCATAATGTATTTCTAAGAATACTTGATGCTTCTCATCAATAAGGTCAGACAATTGCTTGATGACATGTAATAAACAAAGAATATAACCTAAGATAACAATAAAGCCAATAAAATTTTAACAGAAGATTATAAATATACTCATTGTATCATGAGCTTTGTAATATCATTGCGCACATGAGTAAATGAGCCACCTGCCGCCTCAAACATCTCCATCGTCTAAAAACATGATTGTTCGTCCCTTCTCTCCAACCTAAGTTAAGTAGGCAAAAAAGTATCGGTTATTGTGGTGGCATTGCAAATCATACATATAGGTTTGCAATTGGGTACTAAGCCATTATTAAAAAAAATTGTTTCCTTATCTCATCTTGAGACAGCCCAATCTCCATAGTTTTTGGAAGGATCTTCCAAAACCTTACTCTTAATAAAGAGAAATTGACTTTCACCTACTATATCCAGTCCATTGGACATTCGTGAGATAAGATATATTCTAACCAACTCATCTACTTCTTTCCAAGGAGAGAGTACATCAGCCTGGTAGTGTGAAAAAAGTTATCCTGGGTTAATCCTGCTGAGAATTTCCCATCAACTGTACTAATTAAGAGTGAAAGATACAGAAACCCCGAATTCTATGCACTCTGCAACGATGCCCCACTTCCTCGGTCAATTCATCCGCTGAATCCAGAAACCACTACACTACTTTCTCTTGAGTGGCGCACACACAGAAATGCCGAAAACATCAAAGCAAGCCTCCTCACATTAAAGACAAGATGAGCATCGCCCATCACAACCGAGAAAATTTTCGCCTTCACCACACAAATGGACCAAATCAAACATCCACCCCAGCAAAGAACGAAATCGAAAACCCAAAAAAAAAAAAAGGCACGAATGCACTACCTTGGCAGGAGGCGCGCGTTCGAGCTGGTAGTGAATCTCTTTCCGGAGGAGCCTGACGATGTTGCCTTCGAAGGCGGACTTGCGCATCTCCAACATGTAAGTTCGAGAAGGCGCTCGAGAGACGCAACCATGAGGCAGTACGACGCTTCTTCGACGATACGCGAGAGGAGGATGAGTGAGGAAATCGATGTAGTCGTTGCTCCATCGGAGGTTTCGGAAGACATGATTGCGGATCGGCTAGGGTTCCGATTGGACGTCGGAGGAGCGGACCGTAGCCATTGGAGGCGAAGGTGGAGGGCTAATTCCTTTAAAAAAAAAAAAAACAACCCTCAATTTAGGTCTCAGCTACGAACTTTTTTATTCTCAGAAAAATACTTAAATTTTAAGTCAGTCTTAAATGGATCTTTTTTCCTCCTAAAATATCACGAACTTTTAATTTAATCCCAAATTTATCCCGAATTTTATTTTATCTAAAAAAAATCACAAACTTTTAATCGATTCAAATCTACCCATAATCCATTCTCAATTTGACGTGGCATTTTCACGTTGATAACAAATTCATATTAGCAAGTAATGGGGTTATAGATGCGGACCGACGTAATTATATTTTCATGTAGGTAACAAATTTACCTCACTAAAAATTGTTTAAATCTTCACAATGAAATCATTTTAAATCATGAAAAGTAAGTGCGATTAATGGAGATTGTTGAACGAAGGGCTAATAGGGGCAAATTTGAGATTAAGAGAAAAATTAATGATTTTTTTAAACAAAAAATTCGACGTAGATTTGTGATTAGACCTAAAATTTATGATTCGAGATAGATTTAAGATTGAGTTTAAAGTTTGTGGTTTTTTCGGAGACAAAAAAAATTGGGAAAAATTTGAGATGAACCTAAAACAAAAAATTTTAAGAGAATTAGGCCAAATTAAAGTGGACTCTCAGGATTGCACGTGCACATTTCTCTCAAATCTCAGGGCTTTTTTGTGTGTGTGAAATCACAGAGAATAATTGCAAGGAAATTAAAAATAAAAGAAAAAAATCCTGATAGAGAGAAGGGAAATATTCACTAGAAGTCCTAAAACTTGTCAACAAAGTGCAATTGAGTCCTAAAATATGCAAAAAGTGTAATCAAGTCCTAAAACTTGTCAAATTAATTCAATTGAGTCCTTCCGTTAATTCCGTCCAATGCGGCTAATGAAAAATGTTGACGTGACATATTTTAATTATTTCTCTTTCCTACATGGTAAATATACTCTTTCAATTTATCCATGTCAGCAAAACGACGTCGTTGAGGCAACTTTCTTTTCATATCCACAACCCAAAACGACGTCTCTCTTTCACTCTCCTCTCTCCCTCTCCATGTTTCTTCTCCTATCATCGCGCTGTCTGAAGACTCTGAACCTAAAGCCCCAAATCAAGTTGGACGATTTGGCATCCCGTAGAAATCTCGTGCGGCAGATCAAGCGTTGACGACGGCAACGGTCTCCAAGAGTCTCTTCTCCTCGTGTTCTCCATCCATGTGAACCCTAAAACCCCTAATCAAATTGAAGATTTGGCATCTCGCAAGAGTCTCGGAGGCGGTCTGTCCGTATGAACCCTAAACTCTTATCAGCAGCAGACAAACTAAGTTCATCTTAGATCTAATCCGAAAGAGAACATTTCTAGTAATCCTTTCCTCCAGCAAGAGCACTCAAGCACTCCTGATTAGGGGCTTAGGGTTCATATGGATGGAGAATGCAAGGAGAAGAGACTCTTGGAAACCGTTGCCGTCGCCGACGCTCGATCCGCCACCGAGATTTTCACGGGATGCCAAATCGTCCAACTTGATTTGGGGCTTTAGGTTCAGAGTCTTCGGACAGAGACTATGGGAAACAAAACATGGAGAGGGAGAGAGGGGAGAGTGAAGGCGAGACGTCATTTTGGGTCGTGGATATGAACATGCGACGTCGTTTTGCTGACGTTGATAAATTGGAAGAGTATATATATTTGTCATATAGGAGAGAGGAATGATTAAAATATGTCACGTCAGCATTTTCCTTTAGCCACATTGAACGAAGTTAATGGAAGGACTCAATTGAACCAATTTGACAAGTTTTAGGACTGATTGCATTTTTTGTAAGTTTTAAGACTCAATTGTACTTTATTGACAAGTTTTACGATCTCTAGTGAACATATCCCTAGAGAGAAAGATAGGGAGGCATGGAGAGAGAAGCTGGGTGGAAAGGGAAGGCTAAGTAACACAACGACAACATTCTAAGACGGTGAGAGTCCGGCGTCTCACGATGCTAGTGCTTGTCGGGACGCACCTCCATCACAGCCACTCCTTTAGATGTGTGTGTGTGTGTGTTCCATCACAGCCACTCCTTTAGATGTGTGTGTGTGTGTGTGTGTGTGTGTGTGTGTGTGTGTGTGTGTGTGTGTGTGTGAGAGAGAGAGAGAGAGAGAGAGAGAGAGAGAGAGAGAGAGAGAGTCCATCATGGACAATTGGAGAAAGAATGAACTTCGAATTATAAAGGTTTCTATGAATAAGAATGTACACATGAGTTTATATTCTAGAAATATCTCAATAGAACCGAATCGGGTGATTTGCTAACACAGAACTTCATAAACGCATTCTCGCAATTATAGGTTCAAGCATCAAGATCCATTTTCTTCTCCATTACATCGTAGTAAAACTCACCAATTCTTTTGATTAAAAAAAAAAAACCCTCACCAATTCCAACGGCCGTCTCTAGCATGAGGTGCCAAGAGGAGAGGATCCCACTCGACACGTGTTTATAGGCAACATCTGAAACAATCGATAACTTTCTTTTATTTCTCTCTCATATTCGACAAGGCGGCCGCAACAGTAACCTAAAGGTGTCGTCCCCATCACTTAACCTTCCCCTCCCCCAAGTAGATAGTCATACATAGATGTTTCAAACGACATTAAGTATGCGTCCCAAAAGTAAGTTAATCAAGCAAAAATGTTTAAAATCGTTAATCGCATGTGTCTCAAGTACATGTTGATCAAAGATCTTTTGAAATGGGTGATCAGACATAATTTTTAAGTGCACGTGGACCTTGACTCGATCATTAAAGGCGAGTTTTGCCCTATCTTTCGTATGTTGGAATAAACAGTGTTAAAAATGAACAATACTGTTTTATAGATATGGAAGATACTTACAATTCGAATGACAATAATAAACGTAAGCAAACTGCCTCAAATATGAAAACACTAAGTTGGCAGAAGCACAGAATCTGAGCCTTCAGAAAGAGGTCAGAAGCAGAAAAGACTAAACCATCAGATACATGTCAGAAGCAAAAAAACTGAACAATCAGATGCACTATTCAAAACTCGTCAGATGCAAATGCATCTGAACTCATTAGATGCAACACAGATGCACCCGTCAGATGCAGTTCCTTCTGAACCCCGTCAGAAGCAGTTCCTTCTAGACCCGTCAGAAGTAGTTCCTTCTAGACCCGTCAGAAGCAGTTCCTTCTGAACCCGGTCAGAAGCAGTTCCTTCTGCACCCGTCAGAAGCAATTTCTTTTGAACCCGTCAGAAGCAGTTCCTTCTGAACCTCCAGAAGCAGTTTCAGAAGCACTGAATCTGAACTCGTCAGAAGCAGTGAATCTGACCCTTCATGAGAATAAAAGCTCAACCTTCAAAAGAGCAAAATTTTCACGGAAATACAACAGTATAAAAAGAAATTGAATTAATAAAAAATACCGAGGCATGTGTCCAATACAGTTTCCTTAAAACAGATTCGTCCCCTCCAGTACGTGTTTTGAGGTTTCATGAACGTCTGTCTCCCAGGATACAATGGTTAAGCAGCGATAGAGGCAAGCACAGCACTCCAAAGCTTTCGGCGAACTTGAACAACACGAGAATACTATCGAAAACAATGCAAATGTAGATAATTCAAAAGAGGGAGAGGTGATTTTCGTAGTCCGTAGTTCTTGTGTCTGTGTCCTTGAAACAGAACAGGAAGCCACCTATTTATAGGCTAAGCGGGGCATTGCGAAAATAAAGAATAACGACTAAATAAATTCTGCCGTTTAGAGCCGTTATGTATTTAATTTTGTAACCATAGAATTATAACAGCCGTTACTTAGTTAATACCATTAACACACAGGTAAATAATTTAAGAACGGTTAACGGCTTGAGTTGGAAAAAATTAAGACAGAAGGCAAAAATGGGCTTGCCGCGAGGCCCACTTTTCGGTCCTGCATTCGTGTACGCAGGTTGTGCGCTCGTGCCCAAGTTTGAACTTGTTGGGCCTCCGGGATTTGCACCCCCATGAGCATGCGCGCGAGGCATAGTGCTTGTGTTATGATAGTTACCACTCAAAAAGAGTATATCCATATATAAAGCACTTCAAGGCCTTCTTCCTTTCCTATGTGGGACTAGTGCTTTGTCACTTCCCACTTCCAACTCAAGGGTGTTCTTTGAGAAACAATTCCTCATTCACTCACCCATCAAAATACCTCATATTTTCCAACAATCCCCCACATGAATGAAAATTATTTTAGTTTTGACTCTGTGATAGTGTTCAACAAATGAAACCTGCATAGGATAGGTAGGTATCACCCTTTGAACTTTCCCTTGTGAAAGTATATTTAATTTACCAGCTGTCCAGTAGACATGATGTCCTTGAACTGTCTCGCTTTCTTAGTAAATGACCCATACACTTCACACAGGAATCATCTAAGCGTTTGTTCAGTTCTCATGAGTATGTTCGTTTTGGCCATGAACATCGTCCTAGTTCTGCGAGAGTTTCTAAGGAATTCAGCCTTCAATAATTCTCCTTTGAAGCGGCCCCACTTCTCTCTCACATAGGTGATTACTTAATCTTGAGTAATTGGTTTACTCCACTTAAGAATCATTAAAGCATAATTGCTATCATTTTCTTGATAAACCCCCACAATAATTGATTTTTCTCCACATATGTGAGGGATATCAAATCACTGTTTCTTTTATAGGAATGGTTTGAGGGATAGACCCCTACAATGATATCATTCAGTTCATATAATTAGGTTGTCCCTTTGAACCTAGATCTTGGGATCTTAAGTCAGCTAGGTTAGATTTTCCTTTATATCAATTTTTCTGTAATGGGCTTCAGTCCAATTCCTATTGTTGACTTTTCAACTAACTCTCTGTTTAACCCTTTGGTTAGCGGATCCGCAATATTATCCTTTGACTTTACGTAGTCAATAGAGATAATTCCAATTGAGAGTAGTTGTCTAATGGTATTGTGTCTACGACGTATATGTCTAGACTTACCATTATACATGTTACTCTGTGCTCTTCCAATCGCAGATTGACTATCGCAATGTATACAGATTGGTGGCACATGTTTTTGCCTTTTTGGAATATCCTCTAGGAAATGGCGTAGCCATTCAGCTTCTTCACCACATTTATCCAAACCTATAAACTCGGATTCCATTGTGGATCTAGCTATAACAGTTTATTTACAGGATTTCCAAGATACAGCCGCACCTGTCAGTGTGAAAACATATCCACTAGTAGATTTTGAGTCTTTTATATCAGATATCCAGTTTGCATCACTGTACCCTTCTAATACAGATGGATGCCTGGTATAGTGCAGGCCATGATTCCGAGTATACCGTAGGTACCTGAGTACTCTCACTATTGCTTTCCAATGGTCAGCACTCGGATTGCTCGTATATCTACTCAATCTAATAATCGTATTGGCAATATCTGGTCTAGTACAACTCATTAAGTACATTAGACTTCCAATAATTCTGAAGTATTCTACTTGAGAAATACCCTATCCTCTATTCTTGGATAGATGAAGATTATTGTCTAATGGTGTTCTAGCAATGCCAGAATCATTCTTGCTGAATTTTTCAAGAATCTTGTCAACATAGTGTGACTGGTTTAAAACTAAACCTTCTAACGTTCTTGTGATCTTAATCCCTAAAATCACATCAGCAAGTCCCATATCTTTCATGTCAAATCTTGAATGCAACATATTCTTAGTAGATTTGATCATTTTGTCATCACTACCAACAATGAGTATGTCATCCACATATAGACATAGAATGACATATCCATTCTCTGTCTCTTTAATGTAGACACATTTATCACATTCATTGATTTTAAAACCATTGGTAATCATTGCATTATCAAACTTTTCATGCCACTGCTTTGGCGCTTGTTTTAGACCATACAATGATTTTACTAATTTACAGACTTTCCTTTCTTGTCTTGGAACTACAAAACCTTCAGGTTATTCCATATAGATTTCTTCATCCAAATCACCATTTAGGAAAGCTATTTTTACATCCATTTGATGTACTTCTAGATTTCGCAATGCTACAATTGCAAGTATCATCCTAATGGAATTTATTCTCGTCACAGGAGAATAAGTATCAAAGTAATCTAAGCCTTCTTGTTGTCTGTATCCTTTGATTACAAGTCTGTCTTTATACTTATCAATGGAGCCATCTGCTTTCATCTTCCTTTTAAAGATCCATTTGGACCCTAAAGGTTTACAACCAGGAGGAAGATCCATTAGTTCCCAAGTATGATTCTGCAAAATAGAATCAACTTCACTTTTTATTGCCTCTTTCCATAGAGGTCCCTCAGAAGAACACACAGCTTATGTATACGTTAGTGGTTCTTTTTCTAACAAATAAGTTAGAAAATCATTTCCAAATGATTTTTCTACTCTTACTCTTTTGCTACGTCTTAGTTCATGATTTGAATCATGACTTTCATCATTCATAGTTTCATTCGTTCGTTTAGACGAACTTGAACCATCATTGGATTTATAAGGAAATATATCTTCAAAGAATGAAGCATTCCTAGACTCCATGATCGTATTCTTGTGTATATCTGGAATCTTAGATTCATGCACAAGAAATCGATATGCATTACTGTTATGTGCATAGCCTATAAAGATACAGTCCACCGTTTTAGGACCTATCTTAGTTTTCTTTGGTGTTGGAACAATTACTTTAGCAAGGCGCCCCCACACTCGTAAGTAATTGTAGGATAGTCTCCTACCTTTCCATAGCTTATAAGGGGTTTTATCATCTTTCTTTCGAGGTACCTTATTTAAAAGATAATTGCTTGACAAAATAGCTTCACCCCACATATTTTGAGGTAAGCCTGAACTTAGTAACACTGCGTTCATCATTTCTTTCAATGTGCGATTTTTACGTTCAGCAACATCATTTGATTGAGGTGAACAGGGCGCAGTTACCTCATGTATAATTTCGTGTTGTGCACAGAATTCACCAATTGGTACTCATACTTACCACCTCTATCACTTCTCAATCTCTTGATTTTCTTATCAAGTTGATTTTCAACTTCATTCTTATAGAGAATAAATTTCTCTAAAGCTTCATCTTTGCTTTTAAGCAAATACACATAGCAGTATTTAGTGCTATAATCGATAAATGTAATAAAATATTTATTACCACCTCTTGTTTGTACGAATTTCAAATCACAAATATCACTATGAATCAATTCAAGAGGTACGGTACTTCTGTCAATCGATTGAAACGATGATTTCGTTAATTTTGTCTCAACACAAATTTCACATTTGTGTTTTGAATCAATTTGGAATGAGGGTATGTGTTCCAAGTTAATTAATCTACGCAATGTATCATAATTAACATGTCTGAGTCTACCATGCCATAAATTGGAGGACTCAAGCAAATAAACGGAAGGCTTATTATCTTTATTGATAATTGTCATAACATTGAGCTTAAAAAGCCCATCGGTTACATATCCCTTCCCCACATACATTCCAGATTTAGACAAAATAACTTTATCTGACTCGAACACCATGCGAAATCCATGCTTGTTCAACAGTGATCTGGAGACCAGATTCTTTCGAATTTTAAGCACATACAAGACATTATTCAGAGTCAGCTCTTTCCCAGAAGTCATCTTCAGAAGCATCTTTCCTTGGCCTTCAACCGCAAAAGAGGCATAGTTTCCCATGAACACTTTCTCCTCATTAATTGGTTCAAAAGTTGTGAACATGTCCATATTGGAGCACACGTGCCTAGTTGCCCCAGTGTCAATCCACCATTCCTTTGGATTGGACCCAATTAAGTTCACTTCAGAAATCATTGCAGAGAGGTTTATGTCTGACATGTCTTTTGTCATGTCATTCACCATATTTGTCTCATGTTTCTTCCTCTTTGGAAGTTTGCAATCCACAGATCTGTGACCCGTCTTGCCACAGTTGAAGCATTTCCCTAGAAACTTGTTCTTGGAAACTCCTCCTTTTGGTCCCAACTTCGGCTTGGCGACCTTCTTGTTCTTGTGGCCATGCTTATGCTCCACAACATTTACCTTAGCTGAAGCAGGATTGAATCCTTTGTGTTCAGAGCTTCTGTTGTCTTCTTCAATTCGAAGTCTAACAATTAGCTCTTCCAGATTCATTTCCTTTCGCTTGTGCTTGAGGTAGTTCTTGAAATCCTTCCACCCAGGAGGTAGCTTCTCAATAATCGCAACCACTTGGAAGGTTTCACTCAAGTTCATTCCTTCAGCCTGAATCTCATGCAAGATCACCTGAATTTCTTGCACTTGACTGATTACAGCCTTAGAATCCACCATCTTATAATCAAGGAATCGACCGACAACAAATTTCTTTGCTCCGGCATCCTCTGTTTTATATTTTTGGTCTAAGGATTTCCATAACTCCTTTGCCGTCTTTATTGCACAATAAACATTGTACAATGAGTCATGTAATCCATTCATGACATAATTCCTACATATGAAGTCAGAATGTTTCCAAGCCTCAACAGCATTGAAGGCTTGCTTATCAGTTTCTCCATCGGATACCTTAGGAGGTTCCTCAGTCAAGAATCTCGCAAGATTCAGTGCTGTTAAATAAAACAACATCTTTTGCTGCCACCTTTTAAAGTTCGATCCGTTGAACTTTTCAGGTTTCTCACCATGGTGGAAAGAAGGCGCAGCAGAAGCAGAAGATGATCCAGGTTGATGGACAGCAGAAGCAGAGCTTTTGGTGATGTCATCAGCATGCACATCAACAACGTCTTTTCCAGTAGCCATTCGAATTGTAAGTGTAGAATAGAATTGAATCTGTTTTAAGATTGTTGGAATAAATAGTGTTAAAAATGAACAATAATGTTTTATAGATATGGAGGATACTTACAATTCGAATGACAATAATAAAAGTAAGCAAACTGCCACAAATATGAAAATACTAAGTTGGCAAAAGCACAGAATCTGAGCCTTCAGAAGGAGGTCAGAAGCAAGTTAGAAGCAGAAAAGCCTAAACCATCAGATGCAGGTCAGAAGCAGGTCAGAAATAGAAAAACCGAACCATCAGATGCACTGTTCAAAACTCGTCAGATGCAAATGCATCTAAACCCATCAGATGAAACACAGATGCACTCGTCAGATGCAGTTCCTTCTGAACCCCGTCAGAAGCAGTTTCTTCTGAACCCGGTCAGAAGCAACTTCAGAAGCACTGAATCTGAACTCGTCAGAATCACTGAATCTGACCCTTCATGAGGATAAAAGCTCAACCTTCAAAAGAGCAAAATCTTCACGGAAATACAACAATATAAAAAGAAATTGAATTAATAAAGAATACCGAGGCCTGTATCCGACACAGTTTCCTTAAAATAGATTCGTCCCCTCCAGTACGTGCTTTAAGGTTTTGTGAACGTCTATCTCCTAGGATACAACGGTTAAGCAGCGATAGAGGCAAGCACAGCACTCCAAAGCTTTCGGTAAACTTGAACAACACGAGAACATTATCGAAAACAATGCAAATACAGATAATTCAAAAGAGGGAGAGGTGATTTTCGTAGTCCGCAGTTCTTGTGTCTGTGTCCTTGAAACAGAACGGGAAGCTACCTATTTATAGGCTAAGCGGGGCATTGCGAAAATAAAGGATAACGGCTAAATAAATTCTGTCGTTTAGAGCCGTTGTGTATTTAATTCTGTAACCATAAAATTATAACAGTCGTTACTTAGTTAATATCATTAACACACCGGTATATAGCTTAAGAACGGTTAACGGCTTGAGTTGGAAAAAATTAAGACAGAAGGCAAAAATGGGCTTGCCGCGAGGCCCACTTTTCGGTCCTGCATTTGCGTACGCAGGTCGTGCGCTTGTGCCCAAGTTTGAACTTGTCGGGCCTCCGGGATTTGCACCCCCCTGCGCATGCGCGCAAGGCATAATGCTTGTGTTATGATAGTTGCCACTCAAAGAGAGTGTATCCATATATAAAGCACTTCAAGGCCTTCTTCATTTCCTATGTAGGACTAGTGCTTTGTCACTTCCCACTTCCAACTCAAGGGTGTTCTTTGAGAAACAATTCCTCATTCACTCACCCATCAAACTACCTCATATTTTCCAACATCGTATTCATAATTATTGAGAGGATTCAATATTCATGGGTTGAAAATCATAATTTGAATGGTATTTAGTATATCGAAATAAAAGAAAAATCAACATTCGTGAGTTGTGAAATTGAAAAAAGTAAAGAGTAAAAAATTCTTCTCAATAAGCTCCCAAATCTCTATTTTTTTTTCTTTTTCTTTTTTTTGTTCATTTATGTTTTCTATTGGCATTAGGGTTCTTGTTTATTTAGGTTAGTGGAGGAAAAATGGAAAATATGAAGCAATTCGACCACCAAAATAGTTGAAAAGGATAACTATCTCAACCACCTCTTGCCATTATTATAATGCTGCGTTTGGTCATCCAGATTTTTAGTCGGGATGGAACTTGATTGGATAAGATATGGTAAGATAAAAATTCAAGAATTTTGTCATATTCTATCTACTATTTGGTGAATTACGAATTTAAAGCAGATGCAAGACGAGGATGAGATAGACTCTATTTGGCCGAAATATTAGGATGCTTGAGAAATTATTTAATGATGAGTTCTAATAAGTGAGTTAATATCAAGCATATGTTTTTGCCTTCTGAATTCGGGCCAACATTAATGGAGAAGACCCCATAGAAGCAAAGGTCTTGATTTGGAGTCGAATCCTTTAAGAATGACTCGCTGACCTTACTCTTTATCTTGTCGAGTGAATAAACAAGTGATGAATAATTTAATTATCATGCCTCTTTTTACAAGTTGAAGATGCACTCATGCAAGTCGTCCAAGAGAGATACCTTGAAAATTGACAGTAAACCTCGAGTTCTTCATAATATGTCGAGATCCCTTTCAAATGTTGGAAAGGTTCAAGCAGTTAAAGAATGAGGGACATGATCTCATATCATGCCAAAAAAATCTTTTAAAGAATAAGGTCATGCAGATACCCGCTTTTGCGATTAGAGGCCCTAACCTAGCGTCGCCGGAGAGGCAGCCGACTTGACAGTCATCATCGTCGAAGAGGTGGCCTGGCGTGGCTGAGATGCGGCCTAGCGTAGTGGAGTCGGCCTAATGTGGAGGAGAGGTAGTGGTTGTGAGAACAATCCGGTTCTTCTTATGTCTGCTCTCTTGACAAATCTTGTCCTAGTCTATCTCATCCCTCATCTAGGATAATTTTATTCATGTTGTGTTCCCCTACGAGAAATCCTTTATCGTATTCTAGAAGCTTCTAAACACAGAATTAGGTAAAATATATTCTATCATGACTTTTATCCTAATGATCAAACGCAGTCTAAGAGATTCATATTAGCGATAAAATATCCAATTTGAGCCACTATTGCTCGTGTAGAGCCAGCCTGTTACCAATCCACCATAGTCTGAGTAGGAGTGGTGCTAAGATTTTCGTATACCATGGCATAAGCAGCATATTCAAAACTATGCGCCATCGAGAAGCCATAGGGGGATTCGCCCCATATGTACCAAATCACACTGGAGTAAAAATAAGGAGTGCATTTGGTTCAAATTTTTCAAAGCCCCTTGAAGAAAATGTGGGGGCGTTTGGCAACTATTCCAAATGGGCTTTGAAATGAAAGTTGACATTGGAAATGCTGAAAACTCAATATGCTGGTAAGGACTAGCATTCAGCTTTTAACATTTGGCCAAATGCTGAGTTATGAATTTTTCTTCAAAAACTATCCACTTATTCTTTCAAATTTTGATTTTGCCCCATTATTTTTTTTTACTACATTATTATTCTCTAATAAAAAAAAATCAAACCCTCAAGCTAAGGCCTCCACTTCGCCGGGGGTCACGTGACCCCACATGATGGCCACTTGAGTCGGGTGGCCCTCGCTAGGGTCGTACGATCCAAATGACGGCCGCTAGTCCTTGATTTGGCTTGCCAGTGACCTTAGTCTAGGGTTTCATTTTCTTTCTTTTTTTATTTAAAAAATATTATAGAACCTCTTTGCAATTTTTTACCAAACACTTGTCAGCCCAATTGTACTTTTCAAAGCATTTTTTTTTACCGAACTTCATTTGCATTTCCTCAAAATCCTTTAGACTAAATGTATTTGTTGACAAAAAAGAATATTTACATTCCCTCAAATTCCATTTCCAAAGGCGAACGGACAATTACTACAGTGGTGTACGAATATATTTTAGTGTTAATGCCACGGAAGATCATAAACTAGTACACGTGTGATAAATTTACCTCAAACTATTTTTTTAACCATAAAAAATCTCAAATTGATACATTTGTGATAAATTTAACATAAATTGGTACATCTGTGATAAATTTATCCTCCGTTACTTTCATTATATTTTAACCGTCAAATTGATGAGTTAGATGGCACGTGACAGTTCATTGGTGTACCAGTTTAAGGTTTTTACCCTTTATTTATCATAGGTGTATTAATGTGATAAGTACATCGCAAGTGTCATAACTTTTGTATGGTGCTCACTTGAGTGCCATAACTTTTTTTTGATTACATGAGTGTCATAACTTTCAAAAATCATTCATTTAAGTGCTATCTCTTACGTGGACGCCAAAAAGTTGACATGGCAGTTGGAAAAGCTAACTGGCAATGGAGAAGTGATTTTAATTATTTTTAATGACACGTGGCAGCTAAAAAAGCTTACTGGCGCAGACGAAATGATTTTAATTGATTTAATTTATTTTTTAATGACACGTAGCGACCGGAAAAGCTGACGTGCAACTGGAAAGCTGACGTGGTAGCCAGAAAAGCTGATGCGACATTCAAGTGAACGATTTTCGCCAGAAGTGGCACACAAGTGATCGATTTTTGAAAGTTATGGGGCTCAAATAAGGAAAAAAAAAGTTATGTCACTCCAGTGAGCGCTGTACAAAAGTTATGACACTTGTAGTGTATTCGCTCCATACATTAATTGATGATTTTTGTGATATTAAATCAATTTAACAAAAGGTAAATCAGTTTAGATTTTTTTGTGATAAAAAAATTAATTTAAGTTAAATTTGTCACATATGTACCAATTTATTATTTTTGATGTAAAAAAATAGTTTGTAGTAAATTTATCACAGATGTATTAGTTTGTGGCTTTTCATTATCAAAAAAATAATTTAGAGCAAATTTATCCTAGGTGAGTTTTTCATGATATTAATCTTATATTTTAGCCAAATGAAGTATTGTCGTTCGAAAAAAAAGTATTAACACATTCATAAAGAGGTACGACGGAAGTCACAAACTAATACATCTGTGATAAATTTAACTGAGTTGCCGAGGGAAGGAAGGGCCTGCAGCTTTTTGCTGCAGGCCCATGTGGGGGGCCCCACCCCACCCCCCCTCCCCTCCCCTCACGCCCCCCCTCTCCCTCCCCTTGATTTTTATTTTTTTTATTTTATTTTTTTAATATATTTTTATTTTCTTTTAATAATTTTTTTAATTGTTTTATATTTGATGAAACCGCAAAGGATCAACATTTACGTAAAAAAATATTTAGGCGTCTTAATTCCGAGAAAAATTAACGAACGAACAAAGCGATGACGTTTACTCGCTGGGCCCCAGAACGATCACATTTACGTAAAAAAAATATTAACGCGCCTCGTCTCGCAGGAAAGCGAACGAATGAGCGAGGAAACTGCGTTCGCTCGCGAGACGATTATATTTACGTAAAAAAATATTTATACGTCTCGACTCCAAGAAAAGTGAGCGAGGCGACGCTCGCGGAGCGATCATATTTATGTAAAAAATATATTAAGGTGCTCGTCTTCGAAGAAAGCGAGCGAACGAGCGAGGCCATGACATTTGCTCACGTTGCTGCGGAGCGATCATATTTATGTAAAAAAAAATATTTTCTCTGAATCGAGGGGCGTTAAATATTTTTTTTTACGTAAATATGATCGCTTCGCTGCATCGTGAGCGAATCATCGCATCGCTCATTCCCTCGCTTTCTTCGAAGACGAGCGCGTTTATATATTTTTTTACATAAATATGATCGCTCCGCGAGCGTCACCTCGCTCACTTTTCTTGGAGTCGATACGTATAAATATTTTTTACGTAAATATAATCGTCTCGCGAGCGAACGCAGTTTCTTCGCTCATTCGTTCGCTTTCCTACGAGACGAGGCGAGTTAATATTTTTTTTACGTAAATGTGATCGTTCTGGGGCCCAGCAAGTAAACGTCATCGCCTTGTTCGTTCGTTCACTTTTCTCGGAATTAAGACGCCTAAATATTTTTTTACGTAAATGTTGATCCTGTACAGTTTCATCAAATATAAAATAACTAAAAAAATTATTAAAAGAAAATAAAAACATATTAAAAAAATTAAAACAAAAATTAAGGGGAGGGAGAGAGGGGCGTGAGGGGAGGGGAGGGGGAGTGGGGTGTGGGGCCCCCCACGTGGGCCTGCAGCAAAAAGCTGCAAGCCCTTCCTTCCCTCGGCAACTGAGTTGCCGAGGGAAGGGGAGGGGGTCTCCCGGCGGGCCCCCAGCTCCGAGGGAGAGGGAGGGGGTCCGCCGGTGGGCCCCAAGGTCTCCCTCGGCGGTCAAGGATGATCTAAATTTGTAAATTTTTTTTTTTAGTATTATTTTTATAAATATGATTTTTTTTTTGTATTATTTAAAAAAAAAGGCTCCCCATCGGAGCTTGGCTTAATCCATCAGCCACGGCACACGTGGCAACCCACAACACCCCCCACTCCACAAAGGAGGAATTTTTAGCAGCTGTTGAAACAACGAACCCAACGCTCTCTGTGCAATCAAAGGCGCTGCATTGCCAAAGCCAGACCGCCATATTTGGAAGAAAACTCAGTGAGATAAATCGCAGTAAAGAAGAGTCTCGAGAATTCTTGAGCTGAGAAGATCGAAAGCCGAGAAGGGTATCCTCCTGTTTTCTTGGAATTGCTGATGGAACTGTGTTAGCTTGCTGCTACAAGCAAGAGGAGAGATAGAGAGAGAGAGAATGAAGGGTTCTGTGCTTCGTAGACCTTTAATTTCGGGAGTGAAGCTTCCCTTGCTAGTTGGCGTGGACTCGTTGCCGTGCGCTGCGACGTCGCCCGCAGTTCAAACCTCGTATTCTCGTGAGTTTTCCCTCTTTTCTCGTACCTTGTCTTTCTTTGGTCTTCAGTAGTTTATGGTGTCTCCGAAAATGTTAATGGGAACATTACTGCGGGTGCGAAAAGTTAATTTTGGGATGCAATCTATTCTTCGTTCAACGGCTGAATTCGGGTCTAGTTTTTGTTGAAAAAGGAAGACTTAGAGTTGAGAGATTCCTAGTTTGATACCTACCCTTTTCTAGTCAAGCTTCTGTAGTGAGTCCGGAGCGAAGTTTTGGTATCTTTGTCCTTATGATAGGTATCGTCCGATGCATATGGGCCTTATCCCTGACGAGATGATTGATCTTCACCCTTTTCTGGTTAAGCTTTTAAGCCGATTTAAGTGAATTGGGTATGCAATCTACTAGATTTCTCCCTCTCTGCCATGTTAGCCACTTGAAAATGGTGCAGTTTTTTCCAAATAAACTTTTCAGCTTGTACAATCACCAGGTTTTATCGAAGCCAATGTTTCTAGAAACTATTTTGTTTCAATATTTCCTCGAACTCCAAAGATTTTGCTATATAATGAGCGCTATAAGAAGATGCACAGTAAAGAAATGGATGAGTAATTATGAAAGACAATGCAACACGGATGTGGAAAGAAGATGGCAGCTTCTTTAATGTATGCAACTTCATGACACCTTAGTCATATTCTGAACCCTAAAAACTGTATGATTCTTCTCCTTCAAATTGCAGAATGACCAGAACAACGTTGTACTGAAAACTTTTAAGCTTTCTGAAAATTAGCTTCTTGGATATTACATCTTGTTGAAAGGTACTCCTCGTAAGCCAAAAAGAGTTGCAAAAGATTTTGGTACTTTTTCATGTAAGGAGACAAATATAAGCATGATCCTTGGTACACTTGTGTCAGAAGATGCCATACTTTTCTTAATTGTTGGGGACTTTGGACTGCACTAATTTTGACAGATTAGTGTGAGTTTTCTTTTGGGCTGAATGCACAATAGGTTGGTTGGCTTAGTGAAAATCAGACTACACTGACTAAACTTATCTCTCTCTTATTTTAGCTAGATGGAGAGGATTATCAAGAAGGAATCAAACATGCAGCACATTCCAAGTGCAAGCATCCAATGTAAGTATTGGATCTGGGGGATACGACGGTAGGGATGAGAATGAAAATCAAAATGCCTTGGGAGAAAATCCACCTGGAAGCAGTTCGTCAACAATGTGAGTTCTATCTGATTGATTAACAGCTCTTGCCTTTATCTGATTTGTATTCTTGGAATCTTGTTTTATTTGACTGTATCTTTCATGATGATGATGATGGGTCATGATTTTGATTCTAAGGATGTGTTAGATATGTTGCCTTTAGATTACAGTAATAATGAGTGGATGCTTGATATATGAATCCAAAGCAGCTATTGCAATGTAATGATCCACAAAGTTTTAGCTTCACTGGATAGGCATATATGATATTCCCAATTTATGCTTTCACTATCTTGTTTGTATGTTTAGACAAAGGGAAAGAGAAATCATCATTAATGAGAATTGAGGTAGAAGTTCTACTATAAATGAAAAACTAGATGTGCTATCTGAATGAATTGAGTTGTAGCGCTTTTAGAAAGATCATTGCTAATCATCATGATATTTCAAGATCGATAGAAAGCTGCATTGTCCTTCCACCCTTTCTATGTTTCAACATTTGAAACTCTAGCCCTTAGATTTGATGTAGCATTGGTACAGAGTCTCTGTATATTGTAACCTCTTAGTGTTGATATCTTATATGTTCAGCAAAAAAGAAACCAAGAAGCTTTTAGATAGTATGCTTGTTGTGTCAATAAAAATTGTAGCTTTTGGCCTATACTGTCTCTTCTGCAAAAGTCCCGTCATATATGCATTGTAATAAACTTTGTTTGGCAAGGCAATAGGTGGTGCTGTGACTAAATATCTTTACTTCCTTTAGTCTCTTAAACTGCGTGCTTCAAATTTTCAGCCAAAAAATTTGCATGGTTTCAATGCACTTCTTTCTCATCATTTGAATTGCGAGTCTAGGAATCTGTGGACTTAATTAACGAGTGTTTATTTTTGTGATTTGCAGCAAGAAGTTCCCTAGCCAAATTCCTTATCCTCTCTCTGTTGCTTTGGTTCTCTTTGGATGCGCTTTGGTATTTTCATTGATTGTGTTTGTCAAAGGCGGACCTTCATCACTTTTAGCTGCTGTTGCAAAGTCAGGCTTCACAGCTGCGTTCGCATTAATCTTTGTTTCTGAAATTGGGGATAAGGTAGTAGTTAATCATGGACAGTGATACTTTTCACAAAGCATTCATATGAGAGATTCGCATCTCTCTGCTTATTAATTATCTCATGTCAATTTAGTTTCTTTTGCTTCGCAACATCTTTGGGGTAAAGATGTCTTGCTTTTATTTTATGAATCTTTGGGGTTCATCGACCGCCGACCCCAACTAGTTTGGGATAAAGGTGTTGTTGATGTTGATGCTTCTCAACATCTTGCTTTCTTAGTCTAATTTCACTAATACTTCAGAAGAGCTATAACATATGGGCTGTGGCTGGATATACATATGCCTATTTGGACTTTTGTCAACTTGAGGATGTAGGTGACTGCCCGCTAAAGTTTTATCGACTACTAAACCCAGCTCTTCCTATGTGACTGATGACCCAGCAAAGAGGACGAATTTGGCATTGAAAGATAAGAAACCTATGAAACTGAGACCAGTTTGTTGTCCAGTAATATGGCTAATAAAGAATGATGCAGTATAGGCTTTACACCTATGCATCACGCTCAAGTAGTTTACTTATGACTTAAGCATGATACTAAACTGACTGCGTGTTGACATTCAATAACTGTCCCCCTTCGATGGTTGGTCCTCTTTATCCATACTATGTGTTGGTGATGGGCTGATGTACTAAGAGCCTCTGTATCTTGTCACTGCTCAGGTCCTAGAAATGTCAGAGCATGATGTCCCTTCACTTCACTCCATGATGTCTCCTTTTCTGCATTAAAAACAAGATTGACGTTGCCTGGGCTCCTGTTGAGGTCAATTGCATGGTTTCTTGAGTTTTATATATTTGGAGCTCTACTATGTCTCAGTAAACTCTGATTTATCAGTTAATGCATCTCTGCTGCCAGCAATTCAAATATTTTCATTGGAAGATTAGAATTTTCTTGTGCTTGTGTTATCAATTTTGCTAGTAACACCTACTTCGTCTTTGTTTTTTACATTTGGCATACCATATGACTCTTTAATCTAGAAACTTCATTTGATGAGAGAAGTTAACGCTTGCTTAACAGCGGATATCGTTTACAATATGTATTAACTCAAGGTATGGTTGTTCCTGTTGCCCAGACATTCTTCATTGCTGCACTATTGGCCATGCAATACAAAAAAGGCCTGGTAATCTCTCTCTCTCTCTCTCTCTCTCTCTCTCTCTCTCTAACACAGCGCGCACACTAGTGGTGTAAGAACTTGATTTAGCACGAATAAGTTAACTGTAGATTTGAGCTGAAAATGTCTCCTTATGAAGGGAATATCGTCTGGGGTTCACCAATAATTTACACCTGCCAGAGAATATCTTTTTTCCTGCTCGATAATACTAGAGAATTTACTCTTCATGTGAACGAGTATCAGATGCCTTGACAGGATTCTGTCCATGATGGGTGATAAATCGTAGCACTGAAAACTCAGTGCTGTTATTTTACAGGCTTATTTATCTTCTTTGCTGATTTTAGAGCATGGAAAATATTCACAGATCAAATGATGCGTGAAGGGATGCTGCTTCTGAGTTACCCGTTTAACGGATGTTTGCTGGAATTGACGACCTGTAGTATGATTTCTAAGAACTACATGTTTTTATGCTCTTTAAAATATTTGAACAGGTTCTCTTAGGATCAATGGGCGCTCTTTCATTAATGACAATCCTGTCTGTTGTGATTGGAAAGATATTTCAGTCAGTACCTGCTCAGTTCCAGACTAGTAAGTTATACTGTTCCTTCTTGTTTTCCTGTTGGTTTTTCCATGAACTTTGAAGTATAGTGAAACTCTCAGAATGTGCTTGAAGTATCATCATTCGAAAGATACGAGAAATTTGAGTTAGCTTAGCAGATTGAGCTTTGGCTAATGGTAAAATATTTGCATACCTCCTGTCCTGAAGTCGCCCTAATAGTTAGTTAACTGGAGTCCATGTATCTCCCATTAGTTGAAAATAGTCCTTAGTGAGGATGGATGACATGACATTTCCTGTCCGATGAGACATTTATATCTTCTCTCAGGCTCTAAACTTTTTGGATGATATTATATCGTCTGTACTATGATAAATTTAGATATGTGCTGTAAACAATGTCATTAGTTAAACAGTGACATACAAAAGCAGAATTCTCTGGCAAATAGAGTTTTGTTATGGTGAGTGTATGGATCTTCCTCATTGACTATGTGGGTGACGTAGTTGCTTGTCACATTAGCACTCAAGGCAGGGTCATGGCATGTCTGCATTATCTTCTGATATTTCTCATTAGCTACCGACATCTTTGACCTTGTTGAGACTCAAAATCCCAACCGCGCACTCTGTTAGTTTTTCTTTTGGACACGTAGAAATTATGCTATTGACATATGGACTTGCAAATTTAAATCAAGAGCCAGAACTCACCAGAAAGCTGTTCTGCTAGTCTTTAATCCCCTGACAGTTAGCCACTCTGGCTGTGATTGAAGAGCTCTGGAAAAGCTTGTGCTATGATGCCTTTATCATGTTTTAACTTGGCAAAGAAAGAAAAGGAAAGAAAGAGCGAGGGAAAGAGAAAGGGTATGTTTCCTTTGTATGTTTTGCTACAGAGGTTTCTCATACACACCTGTATATACTAAAAGGAGACTTTTGGTGCGGCTAAAGTACACTTAGTGCCAAAACTTGTGTACGACGCTTATTTTAGTGCAAAAATTTTCAAAACAATTACTTAAGTGCCAACTTTTTTAAAAACGATCACTTCAATGCCAACTCCGGCAAGCCACGTCAGCTCAAATATTAATAAAAAATAAGTCACATGAGATTTTCGGCGATCCACGTCAGCTTAAATCGGAATTGGCACTGAAATGAGCGATTTCCAAAAAATTTGGCGCTTAAGTGTTTGCTTTTAAAAAAAATTGGCACTTAAGTGACATTTTGAAAGTTTTGGCACTGAAGTAATCGTTTTTAAACGAAGTTAGCACTTAAGTGATCGTTTTGAAAGTTTTTTGGCACTAAAGTGAGCGCCGTACACAAGTTTTGGCACTTGTAATTTACTTAAGCCCTTTTGGTGCAGTTTAGTCTATTGACATGCTCCGATTAAAGCACAAAGATTTTTCCTCTGCTTAAGTGCACTAAAAATCAACTGTCAAGGGAAAGTTACTTGTATATGAAATTTCAGCCACATGCTGATGCTGATAGCTTCTCTTACTCAAGTCTGAACTTTGTGTCTGCCCATCACAGGCTAAAGTAGGATTGAGATATCAAATGAGGGGGATACTAAAGGACACAACTTCCCTAGCGATCCATGATTAGGAATGCACATTGCGTTTTAGGGTTAATTAGAGATTTGGAACATGAAATTCAACATTTCCGTCATAGCATTGTGAATGATAATGCAATCTTGAGATTTATGTGCTAAGCAGTATTTTGTCGTAAAAATCATCTGTTTGAAATTCACTTGCATCAACTTGGATGCATATAACTATCAACTATTACCAGTTCTCTTTCCTTGGCATGATAGAGAATCCATTTGATCCTCTGGCCCTTCTCTTACAAGATTTTTCATGTTTCTGCTCTATGTGATCATTGAAACAGCCTTACCTATTGGGGAATATGCTGCTGTGACTTTGCTTATATTCTTTGGTCTCAAATCGATAAAAGATGCATGGGATATTCCGCCAAATGTAGATAAGAGTGGAGAGAAGAGCAGTCCTGAGCTAGATGAATATGTTGAAGCTGAAGAGCTTGTAAAAGAAAAGGTTATTTCTTACATTATATCTTATTTCTTAAATTAGATCTTGCTTCCTTGTGATCCTTCACTGGATATACATTTTCTCATTGGCTATTTGCTGATCTATTTCTCAGCATGCTTATCATAGGTTTTGGCATTTAAGAAAGTTTGTGGTACCTGATTTGACTCAATATGTTTATTAGGTCTCCAAACGACTTTCGAATCCTCTTGAGATTGTCTGGAAGTCCTTCAGCCTCATATTCTTTGCTGTAAGCATCTCTTTCATTCCTCTACCGGTGCTATATTTTTGCCAAAGTAGAAGATGCAGGATTGATTCGCCCTCACTACATTCAATGAAATTATTAAACTTGCCACCAGAAAACTTTACATTGCCATTCAAGACGCTGTCTTGGCTTGTTTTAGTGTTCTACAGCTTTTGGTTGTTGACTGCCTAATGACATCTGTATTTGCCTTGTTCTTTATCAATATCGATTACACACACTGCAGATATGGATATCCTTTTTCTCTTTTTTTTTTTTTAGGACTTGCAATTTTAATGAAATTATCCATTACACATTGTTACTTTGAATGGTCACTCCTCTGATAAAGATTCCTTCTGATCTTTTAACTGCAACCAGGAATGGGGAGATCGCTCAATGCTTGCAACAATAGCCCTTGGTGCGGCACAGGTTAGTTAGATGTTAACTTATACTTCCGTGCAATCCTATAGATGTTGGCTGATATATCCTGATAATATCTTCCTCATTGGCCTCCAGTCTCCATGGGGCGTTGCGAGCGGAGCTATTGTTGGACACCTTGTGGCAACATCTATTGCGGTTCTCGGGGGTGCATTTCTAGCCAACTACATATCTGAAAAGCTTGTGAGTTTGACACAAATTCAATCTTGTCAGTTTATTCTCTCTCCCTCTCGCGCTCAAGACATGCACTCCTTTGAGCATTAGGGATGTCCTCTATCCTGCACCATACTCCCATGTGTGTGAACATATTTCTGCTGTTGATGCTTACCTCATTCCCACGCGTCAATGGTGGAGAAGTGGTTAAGGGTTACAGCACGAATGGGAGCCCAATGGCTGTAGAGTATCTTCATCCAGAATGTGCTATCTTCTTGGTGGCCTGCTATTTGACTACCCTTTCTGTCTTATAGCGCATTCTCAATCTAAACGCAGAAGTGTGTGATCCCAATTTCCACTTTGGAAAAGATCAAAGAATTCCACTTATGTACTTGTTTCTCTTGGTTGAAAAGCTTCCACTTCATTATGCAGTATGGTTATGGTACCGACACATCTACTATGTCTCTATACTTCCTACAACTAGATGAATAGTGGTCACATTTTGCTTCAACTAAGTGATCTCAATTTTCCATCCGAGTAGCTGTATTTGCTGCTCGTTATAAAAAGATCCTTGCTCAAAGCAAACTCACTTGTTCTGACTTTTAACTGGTTTTTGTTGTTCGTGTTTTCAAACAGGTTGGCTATTTGGGTGGAGTGCTGTTTATTGTTTTTGCAGTAGCGACATTTTTCGGCGTTTTCTAGAGGTTTTTAGACTGATGGAAGAGTGAGCTTAGAGCTCGTGAGGTGTAATATTGCTTGCGGCGCTTGGTTAGAGTGACAAGAACTAAATGGGCTGGAAATAAAGGTGCTGAAGATTCACCATACGCCTCCTTTTCTTTCTCTCTTGTTTTCATGTATTTTCACAGCTGCAAACAAGCTTGACTTGGAGCATGTATTTTTCAACATCATGAACAAGGTTGCAGTTTCATTCCGATTTTGATTAGTTCAAACACATGGTCCCAAAAAAAAAAAAAATGCTATATGTTGGAATTCTCCAAACTGGATCTTAGTTGATGATATTTTATTCTCGGACACTAATAGTAAAAGACAGTTTGTTTTGAGTAGCTAGATATTATCCCGTGATTGCTATGGTTCTTTTCATTCTTTCTCCCATTTCACTGCGACACATGGTGCTACAACGATTGTACCCTTCTTGAGGTCTTAGCAGCAGTTACAAATTGGTAATTGTAAGATTAATGTGTGATTAGTCTTAGCTATTAGTCTTAGCAGAGGGGTCGTGTTTTTCCCTGCGTAAGTTACTCGCAAAGGGGTCATTGTGATGTTAGTTCGCTATATCCTTAATTAACTTCATTGTGGAGACCAAATGGAAGAAGAATTGAATATGCTAGGGATGAGCGGAAGAAGAATTAACCAATTCAATCTGGAGTGAACGCAGGCTATGTTTTTGCCTTGACTAGTTTCTCATTACAAAATGCAGTTCGATTCAACTTCAGGCCATACCAGTTGCAGTTTGATTCAACAGATAAAATTCATACATAGCATCAGTCCTGCAAAATTCATCATGACAATATCCTCCAGGATCAATTCCTTTGCTTACCAATATGCATTGTCATTCTTCCTGAAAATCATAAAGGCCAGGAGTAGCGAAGAAGAGCTCATCACTTCTCACAAATTCATTGGTCCTTTGATTCATCCTGGCATGGCAATCCTCAAGGAATGGAAATCAAATGACATTTCAGGTTGCAAGATTCAATGTTAAGACGAACTTCCATCCAATCTCAGAAATTTCAGTATCAGGACTTCCATTCCTTCAGTAGTTTAATTCCAAGGGGAACCAAAAGCGGCATAAAGATGATTGGATTAAAAACATTGCCGGCCTTTTTTACCACTTTTCAGCCGTTGAGTCAAATTACAAAAAAATTTCCCCGTATTTAACAGCTGTCATCTTCTGACCAAAAAAAAAAAAAGAAGCTGTCACGTAGGGCAAATAGCAGATAAATGATAAATCCTTTCATCTCTCAGAAGATAAGGACCCTCAAAAACTCTGGCTTGAAATGTTTCCTGGAATTGCGCTGCGAAGTAAGTCCTTGTGGGCCATCTTTTACCAGAAAGCTTCTTCCTGAAAAACAAGAGAGAGGTCATCGAGTTACCAGAGGTGACTACGACTCCTGTTTCCAGTTCCTCCAGTCCCATCTTCAGCACCTTCAGTTTCGCTCTATTAAGAAAAACCGCTTTGCAAAAACGCGTGTACCCAGAGGTAAGAATGAAGAGCCAAGAGACTGCTCATGTTCAAACACGGAGGACCCAGTAATCATGCCTTTGAAGTGCAAAAAGATGTAGAACGACAACAAGATTGAATGGATGCAGTTCTCCACAACTCGTGCCAGACACTGTCAATGGATATTGTTGTAAGTCAAGCTCAACTCGCGCCGGACACTATCAATAGAATCAAGAAGTGCACGTCTCCATTCAGGTTCTGTTAGGATGAAAGCCTCTCTCCAAGCAGCATTCACGCAAGCATGGTTCACTGCTTTGGCGTAAAGACGCGGGTCCATGTCAGGCATGCCTTTCAGGATGGCAATCATGGCTCCTATGGAGAACGGGTCTGCAGTTTGTGGGGCCATTGAGGTGACGGAAGTTTGTGATGATTGACCCATCTTGATTTTGAGAGCTTCTTGAATAGCTTTGCAGGTGCTAGCAAATTCATATGAAGCGCTCCTTCTCACCCTCTTGGAATTTCGAGTCCTATCCAGCTCGTGGTTCTCACGAACTGGAGTAGCCGCCAGTTCATTATTGAACCTTTCTTTAGTTTGGTGTTCACTGCCCAGCCTATCTTCAACCTGTGGTTCTTGTGCCCTTAATTCCTTCGGTGTACCTACTGCAACACCACCATCGTTTTCACCCCAAGCACCATTGTCATCATCTTCCAACGACACCAACTCTTTCACATTTCCTAATGCATATTACTTAGTAGCATATGTATATGTATCCCCAAACACAATACAAAGCTGGGGATACAAAGGAAACCCTTCCTTCCTAAATTTGGCCCATTCACTATTATCCTGCGCCATTTTCAAAAGGAGGACATACATCAACAACTTTATTAATAGCATGCATAGAAAGTTAGAATCAAATGACCCAAGTAAAGTTGTACCATGATATGAGACTCCCAGACACTTTCATCATCCACAACAACCCTGTTGATCACATTGTCCCATCCAAATCCCGTTTGGGAAAGAAGCTTCTTAAAACTACCGTACAGTTTCTTCAGTTTGAATGCCTTGTTCTTGAACTGAACTAGAGTAAACTGGTGTCCTGTCTGTTTATTGAATTCGCGACGAATGTTATTCCACCCTACTTTGTTGTAGGTACAGGTTGTTCGATTCCCCTTTTTAACCTCGTCTACCATCAAGCTTACGAACAATTGGGTCAATTGCTCGGTCCACCTTGCCATGATTGTGTCTTTGTGGGATGCCATTTAATCTAAACTGATAGAGTATCAGATGAGCCAACTCATTAAATTCAATTACAACATTCCTCAAATTCAAAAATAACATGCTTATACGCATTTCATAACAATTAGTCAAAAACACATTTCATCAAACACAACCAAACTTCAGCTGAAACAGGAAATTAAAGCCCAAAAGTTCAACATTTTACTTCACATCTTCAATAACATTCCTCAAATTCAGAGAAGCCCTTTTCTTTTTCCTTTCTTTGCTAATAAGAAAGAACCATTCCAATGGACTACAATAACTGCTCTATTGGGGAACCAAGGCTGGAGAATAATTGTAGATTAAAGTAGTCAAACTGATAAAAACCAGAGTCAACTTCAGAACCTTGATACCCATGGAAAAGGTAAATGAATCAGAACAAAAACCTACCATTCCATCTACACAATGTGACAAAATAGCTGTATCCACTTTGTATTCAGCTCCTTAACTTTTGCTCATCTATAGACAAAGCACCCACTATTTGGAAAAGCACGTTTGTGAGAACTGAGAATCGACGGAGTAAAAATAAGATAATCCTAATAACAGTAACTATCATTGAGAGCGATGGCATCAAGGTTGAGCATAGAGCAAGCTAATGCAGACAGCACCAATCATCACAAAGCTAGTGTTATTCAATTGGTTATCAAGCAACAACTCAATGAGTACAATGAGATAGCAACCAAATTACTATTACCAATAAATCTTTAGAGCACAGTGATCACAATCCTCAAACTTAACTGAAGCACCTCCCCATAATCATCGATTCTCCTAAAATTGAACTAACAATGAGCTACTAACAACAATATCAGTGCCGAGATAATCCTAAACCCAAAGAATACTGCCATAGGAGGCCCAAAAATCTAGATCAAATGTAAATTCCATCCAAAAATCGATAAGAACAGAGCCACAAATCGTAGTACAGATTAGACTTCTTTGTAGGTGAAATGCATTACATTGATACTAGATGTTTTTTTATATACAGGATAGATGTACCCCTTTTCTTTTTCCTCTCTTTGCTGCCCGAAACTTCTTGACTGCCAAACCTAATGAGGAATCTTGACGAGAAATCTTTTCCCAATTTATAAGCACCAGTGCTTGCCAGCATACCATCAAACAGTACATTCCGATGCCCTTTAATCAACATTTGTGTGGCTCATGAAAATCCTAAAATCGAATCCAAGAAATGGTAAATCCGGCACAAAACACGAAAGAGGGAGAAAACCCTAACCTCCGGCAGGTCTGAGCTCCTCGGACGCAAACGACGAATCGGACCTGCCAGTGGGTCTCCGGAAGGCGACGGCGTGGTTGGGAGCGAAGTGGGAGACGCGCTTTAATGATTTCCCCGGACACTTCTACGCTTGTCTAATTCCTCCCTCTTGTGTTTTTGGAAAAAAACCATTTTTTTTCGGGTAATATTTATATAAAAAAGATCCATTCTCAAATGAATTTTAAAATGTGCTAGATTATGACAAATCATTGATAAAAATAACAAAATCTGGAAGTTTCCTTTAATTCTTTTTTATTTTTATCTTCTTGTTGATTTTCCAGGCAAAGCACTCCGGGGTGATCCACTTAACTTTGAGGTGAAGAAAGTAACCATATGCATGATAGCATTAATAAATGCTTCTTAATGGAAAGAATTGTACTTTTAATCCCGTTTACATAAACAAGAGCCCAATACAAAAAGCCCAAAATCATTGCACATATGAAAACAAATATTATTTAACGGTTAATTGTTAAGTCTATGCGAAATTCAATTCGATTCAAGATTCTACTTCAATAATTTAGTTCGACTCGAAGATCGAATCGAACTGAATCTTTTGCTGAAAATTGAGAATTAACTTGAAACAATTAAGTCTACAGGAAAAATGTAATTCGCTAGAAACTTATATAGACGCATTGCACTTCTTCGTATTAATAAGAAAATGGCAAAAAGTGTGTGTAAGCGTCAAGGTAAATCGATCTGCCAAACTAGTGAGATCGATGGGAGCCTCCTTCGTAGGCTGGGTCGAATCAAATCGAATCGAAGCTCTCAGGATTCTGACCAAATTAGCTGATTCAACCTGATCCGACTGATTTTCGATTAAGTTGACCCATTATGCACAGCCCTAAATAGTAAAAATTGGGAACACTCTCTCACCGCTTAAGGTTTCCTCCCTCAAGAGGTTTTCTCCCACGCGGGTTGCTTTCTGCGTTGGCCTCGTTGAGGGGGAGAGGGAGCTCTCTCTCCCCTTCGTTCCTCACTTTTTATGTTTTTTTTTTTTGTTGTCTTTTTAGTTTGCTTTCTTTTCCTTCTTCTTCTTATCTTTTCTAGATTTGAAAGTTTCACTTCTCCCATTTCGGGGAGATGTCTCTCCCAATCGAATTTAAATTTGAGAGTTTTTGTTAGTATGTTTGTTGCGTTTTGCTTTCCTCCAGTTTTATTGCTGAACAAATCCAGATTCAGTGAAGATCGAAAGAGCTTTGTCAATGATCGATATTTGTTTAGCCTTGTTTCTCTGCACGATGATAGTGATGGGATGTCGAATCTAGGCGTGCATCGCCGAAAGGTAAAATCGTTGCGAAATCTGAAGATAGCCGTGTGTGTGCTCGTTACCAAAGACGGATTCGGTGATGCCAAGTCAACTTGCGACAATTAAGTCCAGGGGAAAAATGTTGAAGACGCGCCCTCACGTGCCCTTCTTCGTATTGATAGGAAAAGGGCAAAAAGAGCGCGGGAGCGAAGGCTAAATTGATCGACCAACCCGGTGAGATCAATGGGAGCAGACTGGGGCGGCATCGCCTGGACCTTCCTCGCCGAAGTGAGGCGGCGGTCGCCGCTTGTCCAGTGCATCACCAACTTCGTGTCCATGGACCTGATGGCCAACACCCTTCTCGCCGCCGGCGCTTCCCCCGCCATGCTCCACTCCCTCCAGGAGCTCCCGGACTTCACCCCTAACGCTGACGCCCTCTGCGTCAACGTCGGCACCCTTACTGCCGACTGGCTTCCGGCCATGAAACTCGCCGCTGAGCTCGCTGCCCGCTCCGGGAGGCCATGGATCCTCGACCCGGTGGCCGCTGGGGCTTCGGGTTTCCGGTTGAACGCTTGTAGGGAGCTCGTGGAGCTCAAGCCCACTGTCATAAGGGGAAACGGGTCCGAGATTATCGCGCTCGCGAATGCTTCCGTGGGAACCACCAAGGTGATTTGATCAAATTCGCAACTTTATACGTGTTTCTAGAGAAAGCTCTCGTTACTGGAAATGGGTTTTGCGATTGGATGTTGAACTTGACGCCCAGCGTTCTTGTTTCAACCTTTGGTCAATTTGAGTTGTGATGGGGTTTGCAAACTTGTGCCGACTGATATAAAGTCATGTGAGTTGAGAGATTGAAGTTTCAGCTGTATGGCTACAATTTGCGCGAAGTTAAACAGGAATGGTCTGCTATAAACCATTGATTAATTTGCCTCTGGATATATTTCTCTCTGTTCAATCGTCAGTAGTATCACAGTGAACAGGACTTAATCTGTGCATCTTGATCTTCTTTTTCAATTTGTTCTCTTGAGGGACAGACATTATCCTTGGGGCAACAGTTGAAATTTTGTCAGATGTGCTTCTTGAGTGTATCTGGCGAGACTGCTGTTTTTTTTGGGGGGGGGCTTATTTTTGGGCGTGTGAATCATGAAGTCTTCAACGTGTAGTCCTGCAGACTTTATCCTACATCACTACCTTGACGTTGTCTTGCATATACTCAGTTAGTCGGTACCTCTATAAAATCTCAGGAGTTATTAAGATGTGAGATGTAATTGGAAAAGAAAATGATTGTAGGAACTCGCATAGTTGAGTTGAAAATAGAGCCTCGGTTTCTCACATCTTGTATGTATTTCCTTTTCCAATAATTCTGTTTCCTTTGAATGCATCATCTGAGCAACATTGACCTCAAAACCTTTCTCTGGTAATGTTTGTGACTGGTCCTTCACAATATACCTTCCTCTCACAGGGTGTTGACAGCTCCCATGACTCGAAGGATGCAATAGAAGCAGCGAAGTCATTGGCTCAGGCAAGTGAAGCTATAGTCGCAGTATCCGGAGCCGTCGACATAATTACAGATGGGCAAAGAGTGGTAGGTGCCTCGAATGGGGTCCCGATGATGCAGAACATAACGGGGACCGGGTGTTCTGTTACGGCGCTCATTTCTGCCTTTGTTGCTGTTGACCCTTCGCATGCCTTTCAAGCTACAGCCTCAGCATTATCTATATTTGGCATTGCTAGTGAGATTGGGATGGAGATGGCAAAAGGTCCAGCTTCGTTGCGCATGCACTTGATCGATTCCTTGTATGGACTTGATCAAGCGGCAGTTCTCTCTTGTGTTAAGATCTCCAGAATGTGATCAGTTTGAGGTGCTACATGAACAGTATAGGTGGTATATTAGGCCACACTGAGTTGGGTAAGACACGTCTCATGAATGGGTGACTTAAAAATAAGCAAAATGCCGTGTTGTAGCGAGATGATTATCATTATCTATATAGAAACTTCTCACAATAATTCTGTTCATGATTGTAAAGGTAGTTTTCCATTGTCATACGGTTTTATGAGAACTTAAAGCATAACTCCTAGTCCTAGCTCTCTGAGATATTATCGGAAGCTGCTGTTAAGATTCGCAAGTATATACTTTTTCTCTCATATTGTTGGATAATGCAATATTCTTGTTGCTTATGGCTAGATTGGTCAGAATCTTTCAACATAAAAAACTGAATACCATTCAGTATCTTTGCGAATCTGAATTCAAGGGCCCTGGTGTCCAAATAATGAAATCCATGAGGGGAAAGGCTCTAAAAGGTTAGTGTGATTTAGCACTCATGAAGCGAGTCTTGTATTTATGTGGCAGCAACTTGCCTGCTAGTTGGTTGTGTAGAATGGATGGCAATATATATAAGATAGTTATGGAACTCACTTTTTCTGGACAAGGCTTTAGTTTCATAAGGATTCTAATTTTACATGTTGTTGAGGTAACCATAAGTGCTTCCTGTTAGGAAATTGCATGAATCATGTCTTTTCTATCAGCAATTATTCAGAATTGTTGCTCGAGAAGACAACAATTTGGACATCAACAGCACTTGGTGCTCTTGAATCATTGCAGAGAACAAAATCTTGTGCACTACTAATCTTTCCTTGTTAAGTCATAAGATAACCAGGATGTTGAGGAAGTCTCTTCTTAATACTGGATATACTGACTATTCTCTGTTGTATAGTGTGCTTCGTTGTCTTATGAAATAGTTCTGGTGTCAAATTTTTATTGCTTCCCTAGTAGTCATTTATCGAATAGGTCCCTTATCTACACACATCACTCTTTGGTAACTTTCAGGTCTTTGCCTCTTACGCTAACTGGTAAAATGCTTCTTGCTACCTATAGCAGACAAGAAATAGCCGGTAGTTGATTCTGCGATTCCTCTCTGTTTTCACTTCATTCAAGAAGTTGCTTTTCTTTACTGGATAGTTTCAGGATCAAATTTATTGATAGACCTTATCAGACGTCGCGGATCGAGTGAGGGTTCAAGGATTTTTTTTTTTCTTTTTCTTTCAGTTCTCTTTATGTCGGTTCTACTTGGTAATATTCCTAAGCTAAATTCTTTTTTCCGTTCCTTGCCTTTTGGTTCACCTAAGCCGAAGGTGTTATCTTCCATAGAACCATTTGCTAGAATTTAGACCTCGCTAATCAACTTGTACATAGTACAGGTGACATTTCGAAAGGAAACAAACAGATTGACAGCACTCATTTTCAGCACACAAACTTCACATGGTTTCTCGGCAACCCGGGAACCTAGTACTTTAGATGGACGGTGATCCTGAGCAATGTCTCTGCACCATCTATGACAACCTGGCCAGATGACACGAGCGGCCGCACTTCGGCGAATCCGCAAGCATTCTTGAATTTCCCAGTCCCACTAGTGATCGACAGATGCGACATGGGGCTCCCGATCTTGTATATGCCGTAGAAGTTCAGGCTGTCGCCGTATTCTCCTCCCTCGATCATGGCTGTGAATGCCATCATCTGCGTGCTCCCCTCCGCGGAACTCGCGACATACACTCCCTGCGCTTTGCCAATGGTTTGGGACCCAAGCTCAGGGCTCAACGTCAGTATATCGTCGATCACGGTGATTGTCCCGAACCCGAGACCCAACCCATCAGGACCCAGCTGGGTCTGGATATTGAAGGTGTTGCCGTTGTTGTTCTGATTGATGATGGGCTTTCCCGCAAATGTCGTGCCGGCCAAACCAGTCCCAAGTGGGATCCCAGTGACGCCGTTAACCGTGGGGATAGCCCCGTTCGCATTGGGAATAGCCACGCCACCTTTCGGAGGCATGAACCCTATCGGCCTTGCAAAGGGCACTTGACCGGTGTATATGTTTCCGAGCAACCCTGTGACGGGCCTCGCTGTGGGGCTGCTTCCCCCGAGGATGTCGTGCATGTAGAACTCGAGGACCGGCTCTCCGCCCGCAGCTGCTGCAGTGGGGCCTGCTGCCCCCGCATGGAGCAGCAAGTGGACGGCCGCGATCAGCACCGTGATGGGAATTTGTAGTGATGATTTCTGGGACATCTTTGTAACTGCAAGCTTGAGGAGCTCGGAATTTGCAAATGACCCAGATAGTTTATGAATGAGGATGATCATCCACTTTCAGTTTGCAGTTTATATAGGGATTGTCTTTAGGCAGAGACCAATATTGTGGAGTGGCTGTGAGAATCCTTAAGGTAGTGAAGTTGTTATGAAGTGGGGTTTTGGAGTTGGTCATGTTTGTTTAGGTGCTGAATTTTATTTTAGTCGACACATGGCGGGCACTGATTAGCCAGAATCCGTTTAAATTTTGTGTGCTCCCGTGGATTTCTCGAAACCTAGATCAAAACTTTAGAGAACGATTAGTGTTACGTCATTTTGCTTTATTAGAAACCATACCATTCTGTTCAAAGCATTGTACGAAAAAGAAAGCTAAACCATACTAGAAAATTACAATCCGTGGCAATTAATTAAGTGCAGCTCTGGATAGGATAAAAGTTATGCTATTTGGAAGAACTTTGCTCAATTTATGACCAAAAACACTCCGTAAAGAAGCAAAAGAAAATGTTGTAATGTTGTGAAATATGGGATTCAAAAAGGCCACTGCTATTTGGAAAAGATCAAAGTGTAACTAATAACAAAACATCGACAAATCAAAATGAGTATCATGCGACTTTCTTTTGGAAAAGCACTAATCCATCTAATTACGGTGGTCGAAAGCAAATGAAAAGATTTTTCTTTTCATGGTCTCGTTCTGTTTCCAATTACAACCATCAATACATGGAACTTGTTCAATAGACATTCCCAACTCTGCAATAAAAAACACCAAAGCTTTCCATTTCACATCTCACCATCACGAAGAAACTGCAAGTTCTTTAATTTTCGCATGGATATTTACCAAATAAGAGGCAACCATCTTCGTTTAAATATCAGCAGGACTTTCATCTTTCCAGCAAAGTCACCCCAACCATTTCAACTCTTGTGCTTGTTCGGCTCCAACGTGGTTGTGGAGCGCTTTTTCCGCGACCGGATGAGTGTTCAACTTACAAACCTTCAAAGAAGGGAATCTTAAAGCTCGCTGCAAGTCCAAGAATGACAATCTCGGATTCCATGTGATGCTCCAATTGCCAGTTGGGGTTTTTGGTCCCAACCCAACATTACAGGATCCACAGTATACTCCTGCAGCTTTCAGTGACCTGGTCAACTTCACTACTAAGATGTACTCAAACAAACTGAGCATTAACCAGAAGTTTTATCATCAGTAATTTACAACAACTTACTCCTCATTTGGTTGGCATCTAAACAGCTGCAAAGAGAACCCAAAACCACTGAATCTTCAGCAAGGCCTGAACTTCCCTCTTTAGCATCCAAAAGATTGCAATGAAGATTGGAGTAACTTTTAAACCCAGCAGAACAAAATGAATCATTAACAAAAGAAGTCAAAAGCTTCGCCAACGAGCAAGAATGTAAGCAAGAGAAGGAGAATTTTCCTTTTTGTTAATAAACATTCCAGTTTTCTAGTTCCAATTGAGCATGCAATATGCATCTTCTCTGCGTACTTCCAACGAGTGGAACTTCCCCAATCAGTTGTCACAAACTTCTTCGTGTGGAACAGTCAGATATAAGCAAGCTAAAGTCTCTCCAGCCTTTTGAACAAAAAGAAAAATAAATAAAAAAGAAAAGAAGGTCCCTGCAGCCCAGCCGTCGGCCAGCATCCCAAGGATATTGACCGATAAGGATGGCAACATAAAAGTTCGTTTGCAATCTCTCTCAGATGACTCCTTACACGAAGGATGCCTCTCATAAAGCTAAAACAGCATTTTCCCCAGATCAACTGCACTTTCCGCGTACATTGATTTTCCTCCTCTGTCGAGTCATATGTTGCCCTAATTATACTGAAATCCATGATTAAACCCCAAAAGACATCGCCTTTCACCTCACATGGTCTCAATATGCATGAAAGATCATGAACGAACATTTAAAACGATACCAATCTAGTACTGAACATAATTGCTACGACACTCCAACTTCATGTTTGAGTCTAGACAAAACTGCAGACAAACTATTTTTCCATTATCTAGGAAAGTACAAATTACTAATCAGAGCACTTCATCGTGATTCCTTCAAACTTTGACTGATTAGAAGCTGCCTTGAGTCAGATCAGTACCTTAGCTTCAAGCACGGCCAAAAGTTTCGTTATTATGGGGACACAATGCAATAATAATTACCAGGAGACACCTAGGCAATCCAATAATAATTACCAGGGGAACACAACTAGGCATAGAGAATCCAAAGGAAGGAAATTAGTAATTGCAGAAAGAAGGAAGAGAGGCCACCAATTGAATTTTTCCGCCAAGTTTCAATTCAGTTTCAGTACCCAGCATGTAGACAAAGACAGAAAGATCAGCACAATGTTTCTTCGGTTACACGATCGTCCTATCCTAGTTTAACCCAGGCAAGTACCAAAAATTCCACACTAGCAAGCAAGACCCATCTTCTCATTATAGAGAGCCAACAACTGCGGTGCTTCCCCCAAATAAGTAGTCACAAACTTTTCCAGGAACTTCTTCTCCGGAAGAGTCAACAATGTAAGCAGGCTACGAGGTTTAATCAAACCTTTAGACAGCAGAACTCGAAAGACCGATCCCCGAGGAACAATTCTCTTCCCTAAGCTAAACGTGATGGCTAGCGGACGCTGGGAAATAACTGATGAATCAAGCCCCACCACATTGACAAAGAAGTCCATTGCAGCATTAATTTTGCTTTCCGACAATGCCATACACTGCGGATGCTTCCTAAAAGCTACAAGAACTACCTCCTCGGACCAACCCCACTTGCCATACACACCGATTTTCCTCCTCCATATCAACCCGCTCATGCCCATAATCACCTGCAAAGCCGTGACAAAACTCATTTTGCAAGGGTCAAAGCCCATTGCTTTCACCCTATTCATGGTCTCATCAAATTTCAAGGACCGACACCAAAAAATTTGCCCGTGATACAGGACCAAATGCCGGATATTCGCTTCAGGCACCCCGGCACTCCTCAAAGTCGTGATTTCAGGAACAAGTTCAGCTTGCGGATCCTCGTACAATATTCGGGGAGCACGTTTGATGGCTGCCATGGCCTTTTCATCGGATTGTAACAAATTACTGATGTAATGAAAAGTGGGTACCAAATGCTGTTCTAGGCTCCTGCCCAAAATCTTCGGGACTGCAACCACGAGTCTGGCTAATTCGAGGTCGGAAATCCCTCTCGAGCGCAAAAAATTGAGTTTCGGCAAGAGAATCTTGTCTGGGTCCGCTAAAAGCACCGCGGGAAATCTTCTGACGATGTGTGAGATCTGAGTTGCAGTGAAACCTTGGTTCTTGAAGACACCAATGACTGCGTCTGGTCTCGAAGTCGTTTCGAATTTGACAAGCTTGGAAGCGGAGATAGCCGATTCTGGAGACAACCCACAGGAGTCGACAAGGTAGGAGGCTATGAATGATTGCGATTTCCAGGAGGTCGAGGAAAATCGGAGCAGCAGACGGAGTGAATCAGCTTGTGGAGGAGGTTGACGAACCCCAACATGAAGCAGGGCTTTGCGAAAGAAATGGAACATGGGTCTTTGAATCTGATGAACTTGAAGAGCCCGGTTTCTTCCTTCTGCTACAAAGCTGGAGGTTTTCAAGGGGTTTTGCTTTCTGCCCCAGTGGGCTTCTTCAAATTCAAGATGGATTTTGAAGGAAAATTGTAAATAGAAGGGGTGAGCAACGTGAGTTTTTTCCAGTTTAATATTAAAAAAATATTTACAAAATTAGTTACAATTGGGGTGGCGGGCGAGACCCGTGCGCTGGCGAGGACAGTATATGACTAGTTGCGCACTGCAACCCCCCCCCCCCGGTCGCACGAGAGTATGGCCGACAGTCGCGCGGGCCTGCAAGATTTTAGTGCGTCTAAGAAGTTCTCAGACGCGCTAAAAACAACCTCCCCTCCCCCACCATCGGTTAGCCTGCACCACATGCAGGCCTTTAATCAAGCCTGCAGGATTTTAGTACGTTTGAGAAGTTCTCATACGCACCAAAAACAACCCCCCCTCCCCCACGGTTCTTCAAGTTGTGAAGATTGAAAAAGGGAGAAGCAGAAGTCTCACGCATTCTCTCGTCTCATTGCCCTCCTCCCTCGTTCTCTCAGAAGACTCATGCCTTACCTTCTTAGTGTCTCTCGCACTCATTCTTTCTCCCTCAGACGATCGTCTCAGCTACAACCGTCGTAGTCGCTCGTTCTTACCTCTCCCGTTGTTCCTCCCTTAGGCGCTCTCGGTATTAAAACTCCCTCAGGTAATCGCTGTCGCGACCCTCTTGCGGCGGGACGTCGAGGGCTAATGGGCCGTCCGATGGGTCTGATCGAATGCGGGCCTATCCGAAGGTCCATTACCCAAATCGCAATGGAGGTTTATGTGGTCGACCTTCAGTGTGGTCTAGTGACATGCGATATGTGTACATGCCAAAGAGTCGCCACCAATCATTTCATGAAAGGTACGATTGGAAACCCTATCGAATAGTTGGGAGCATTCTATTCGATTTTGCGAAAACCAGAGAAGTGGGATTGGGGACTTAGTTACGCCAACTGTCAGAGTTGACGCACTTTCGGTACCTAAGTTGACTGATTTATCTAACCTAAGATTTCATGCAGATGAGTAAGGTGCGAACCCTAAATCTAAGAGTTCATACAGAGGAGAATAACTACCTAGCACTCACAATTAGTAAAAATAAGTGCGCAGATCAAGGATCCAAGACATGCGGATAAAATACATAAATACAGCATGGCATCCCTAATAAGACCCTATTAGCCTAGAGAAGTATCAATCAAAACTCAGGAATGATTTTGACATGATTTGCCCATGAGAGGCAAAATCGTAATTTTGAAGAAATTCTGGACAATTTGCCCCAAAAGGGGCAAATTTGTCATTTCAGAAGAAATCTGGAGTCGAAAGGGGTTGGAAATAGGATTGGCCATCTAACCAATCCATTTCCTATTTTTTGAAAATTTTCAGAATTTTTTTGAAATTTTGGAAGCGATTTACCCTTTGAGGGGTAAAATCGTCATTTCATAATAAGACGAGAAGTGAAAATCCCAAACAGAAGGATTGGTCAACCATCAGACTCAAATCATTATTTTAAGCAATTTTCACGACTCGACTAGAGTAGGAAAGACGACTTACCATTTGAGGGGTAAAATCGTCATATTCGGAAAAAAAAAAAAAAGGATGAGATTCGAAAACCCAAGCAGAAGAATTGGTCACCTTACTGACCCTAATCCTTCTCTTGGCATTTTCAACATATCTCATGTACAAAGCTGGGGCGATTTACCCCTAAAGGGTAAAATCGTCAATTTCCAGAAAAACGGATAAGAAATCCCAAAAATAGGATTGACCAATTTTCTGTGGTCATTCCTCGATTTTTAGGCATTTCTGGAGTGTCTAGGAATTTTCTACAATTTTCCTACCGTTTTTGGGATTTTCTAGGATTTTCTAACATTTTTTTAGAATTTTCTAGAATTTTTTGATTTAGTTTTTATTTTTTAAAATCATTTTCTGAATTTTTTTATAAAAAAAATGATTCGGACCAGATACCCGGCCCAGACCCGAACCCGCGCGGACCGATCCCCCAAAACGACGTCGTTCCGTGTTTTTCTATTTTTCTATTATTCGGATTTAATCCGACGGTTCCTATTGAACCACGTGGCTATCCCACGGCCGCTGGATCGATTGACTGAAATCTACGGCCCAAATCAAAAGCCGACCACTTCTTGACCGTCAGATCTGATTAATTAAATCTAAGGCCACGATTAAAAAACTTGACTCAATCCAGGCCGTTCATTCATACTAACCTAAACGACGCCACTTGATCATTTACCTAAACGGCACTATTTCAATCCGTTCTGATTTTTTAATTTTAAAACCATTTTCGAATATCCCTAATTACTAATCGAACGGCCATAAAAAATAGGACTCGATTAATCTAGACCGTCCGATCTAAGCTGACTCGTCCTAATAGACTAACGGTCGAACCGACTCAGCATCTACGTGGACCAATCACATGCTGCCACCTAGGCTTTTGACTAACTGACTTGTCATGTATGCATCGTCTTCAACCTCTCGACTACAACTAAACAGATGGCCGAAAGCCTCCGACGACGATCCAACGGTGAAACCTCAACGGAATTGCACACGACCGACGTCAATCGACTTGTCTCAACGTCAAACACAAAATATCGGAGAATCATGCAATTTCATTCACGGAATTAAAGACGACGAAGCTTACACAGTACATAGGCATGGCATCTCAATCAAGCCGAGCAAAGCATTTCAGGGTAATTCCTTCGCAGAGGAGCTTCGAATGAAGTTCAGAATACTCACCTTCAGGTCCAATTGACCTGGTTTAGGTTAGCCTGAGCTAGGGGAGCTTCGACAGGATCGATAATGGCGAAGGGATTTTCGGAGCTCAGACGCGAGGGATCATGCAAAATCGACACAAAAACGAATTGCGACCGAGCTTAGAATAATTCAAGGGATAAAATGCATACTATAATTGTAAGAAACAAGGTCGGAGACTAAATCCACCATAGATGCACAGTATGAAGCTCGAAGAAGAGAACTGCCTGATTTCGAGGTCTGCGAATGCGAGACAAATGGCGATCGCTTCCTTGAACTTCAGGCGAGCTTCCAATGCCCTTTTCTAGCTTCGATTTGGCCTGAAAAAGCCCAACAAGTGCTTTATTGATTCGAGCTCCAACCTTCGACAATGGCCGATCGATTATTTCCTGTTCCGGCGATGTCATGTAGTATCACCGGTGTCAATTGACAAGGGACAATGAAGGAATAAAATGCCTCTCATTTCCCTTCCAATTATTTGCGAATGGCCCTTCAATTTGACGTCCAAAATCGGCTTGAGACTGTTCATTCAAGTAAGAGGTTGACGAAGAAGACGACATTGTAGCGAACCGGTTCGACCGGTCTGACCGGTCAGAACCGGTTCTGGCTTGATTTTTTCAAAATTAATCACAATTTGGTGGGGAATTTTCACAATTAAACCTCAGAATCAACTTAGGACATGAATATTATTTAAAAATGTGTTTTTGCCTAAAAGTTCTAGCCAATTTCTATAAAAACCCCAAATTTTCATTTAATTGCAATTAGAAAAATTGTGCAATTAAGGGTTTAAACAGTCAAATTGGACCAAACCACTTCTGCCAATCGACTCAGAATGATGAAAAACATAGGGCAATGACTTCAATTTGTAAACGTACCCTTGAATTAAAAGTAATTTTAATTGTGCCCAAATTCAAGGACTAAATTGCAATAAAATGTGTAATTCTGTCAAAATCATGCAATTAAACCATTTATGTGAACAATTGGACCAAATTGCATATAAGGATAATCAGACTGGATGACAAGACTCTCAAAATGTCAAAAATTACAAATTAAAAGACTCAATTGATTTTTTTTTTATCAAATTCCATCATATGTGAAACGAAGGAACATATATGATTGAAATTGGATTTTAACTTTTTGTGAGGTAAAAAAGACAAAGAATTTTAAAGAAAAATATTGAATATTTTTTTCATATTTTTGTGACCTCGAATGCTATTTTTCTTGAATTTTTATGAATTTTCCTATTTTCTAAAAATACCAAAAAATGTGAAAAATATGAAAAATTATTTTTGGTCAAAAATGGTTCCTTAGGCCCGGCCAAGGCCACCAAAGTTGATTTTGTATTTTTTTTTTACTTTTTATGGATTTTGTTTTATGAATTTTCCAAAAATGAACTGAAAAAAGACTGATAAAAAATCATGTGTCAACAATCGCGTTTAATTTATTTAATATTTTCCTGTTATATAAATTTTTTATAAATTTTTTATTTGACAGATAAAAGCAAAGCGGGCCTTTCTCTTGGCAGTTGGAGGTCCCCATTTGGTGCGTGTTCTCCCTAGATAATTTGATGTACTATTATACTTTTTTTCGCAGTTCTGTAAACATAAATTTATTTATTTGGTTGTTATTTATACCAAAATAATCCATGTTATTTATAGATTGTTAATATTATATCTCGTGAAGCGTGGGTTGGATTTTATCCAGTTCAAAGAATATTTTTAAATAAATTAAAAATTCGAATAATTAAAAAAATAGAAACTAGAAAATGGCCACAATCAACTGACCTTGGACTATTTTCGGGAGTATGGTCTTCGAATTTTTTAAAATGATGAATTTCCCCTTTTGGCAAATAATCTATGAAAAATTATGAAAATATTCGAAAAAACTCCGAAAAATAGAAAATAGCCACATTCAACTGACCATGGACTATTTTCGGCAATTTTGCATCCAAATTTTGTAAAATAATGATTTTGCCATTCTGGCAAATAATATTCTGAAAATTGCCGAAAATTTTTGAAAAATAGAAAATGGAGACACTCAACTGACCATGGACTATTTTCAGTAATTCTGCCTCAGAATTTTTAAAAATGACGATTTTGCCCGTCTGGCAAATTATCTCAGAAAAATTTGAAAAATTTTCGAAAAGCTCCCAAAAATAGAAAATGGCCACATTCAACTGACCGTGGACTATTTTCGGTAATTTCGCCCCCGATTTTTTTAAAAAATGGCGATTTTGCCCTTCCAGCAAATAATTTTTTGAAAAATTTCGAAAAATTTCCAAAAATAAAAAATGGCCACATTCAACTGAACATGGACTATTTTCGGTAATTTGACCTCCAAATTTAATAAAATGATGATTTTGCCCTTTTGGAAAATGATATTTCGAAAAATTCCAAAAAATTTCGAAAAATAGAAAATGGCCACATTCAACTGACCATGGACTATTTTCGATAATTTTGCCTCAGAATTTTTAAAAATGACGATTTTGTTCGTTTGGCAAATTATCTCAAAAAAATTTGGAAAATTTTCGAAAAACTCCCAAAAATAGAAAATGGCCGCATTCAACTGATCATGGACTATTTTCGGTAATTTCACCTCCGATTTTTTTAAAAATGATGATTTTTCCCTTCTGGCAAATAATTTTTCGAAAAATACCAAAAAAGTCCAAAAATTTTCAAAAAAAATCCAAAAAATTCCCAAAAATATAAAATGGCCAAATTCAACTGATTATGGACTATTTTCGATAATTTCGCCTCCGAAATTAATAAAGTGACGAATTTTCCCTTATGGCAAATAATATTCCGAAAAAGTTCGAAAATTTCCCAAAAATTGCTAAAAATAGAAAATGGCCACATTCAACTGACCATGGACTATTCCTGTAATTTGGCAAATAAGGTTTCGAAAAATTCTGAAAAATTTTCAAAAATAGAAAATGACCACAATCAACTGACCATAGACTCTTAAAAAAATGTGTGGTGGCAATCAACTCGCCATATTCTAATTTGACTATAGTAGGATAATAACTACATAATTGTATGTGCGAAATAATTTATAATTTCTCATATTTAGCATAATGTCTTCAACATCTTTTGCGATTGTGCATTGGGGAGGTACAATAGTACGAAATCAATATGGAGTTGATTATGATGGCGGACAATATGCTATGTTCAAGTTTGAAAATATATCCTCATTTTATGAGTTACATGCTACGATTGGGCATATGTTGAATATAACAACAAATCAGTATATTCGCATTATGTTGTATATGATATTATGGAGGTGCATAATGATGGTGCAGTTACGATGATCCAACAGTTTACTCTTTCGGGTGGTTCTACGGGTTTTTTTACAGTTCTATGTAACTGTAAATGAACACCAGAATGTTCATGAAGATGACGTTGAAGAATGCTACAATTTTGTTGGGGAAGGCTCTAATGTTGGTGAAGATGATAATGATGGAGATGACTCTATTGAAGAAGATGATGAGTATTGGATGGACATTGATGACAGTGGTGAAGAAGATGTCGAAGGCGACAATATAGACGCTTACTACAACGCTCACTGCAGCAATCCCATTATGCCATTGGTAGATCCACCGCCATATTCCGAAATTGACTTTGATATAATGCAAGTCGATACAAGAGACAAGCTAGACCGTTCGTTATTTGATCCATCAAATGAATTTGATATTGGCATGGTATTTTCATTCCGGGACGCGCTGTAGTTGGCTGCGAAAGAGTACTCTTTGAGAAGAAATCATCATTTTCGCAGTCATGTAACGAATATTTCCCAATATGTGATAAAGTGTGGTAATCGAGACAATCCGTGTGATTGGAGGCTCCCCGCGACTAAGAAAACGGGTACACTACTCTGGAAAATAACTAAGTACAATGGGCTACACACATGCAAGACGACGACGTCATTGCGGGATCATTGGCAACTTGACCATAAGTACTTGTGTAGCCAGGTAAAATAATTGTCACCGCCCAACCAGATATCAAATCGCGACACTGATGGCGGAGATTAAAGACAAGATGGAGTTCGAACCTACCTACCGCAAAACCTGGGCAACTATACAAATGGCGATTGCTGAATCTTTTGGAGGATGGGATGAGTCGTATGGTAGGTTGAGGACGTTCATGAATGAAATGGTGGTAAAGAATCCAAGTTCTCATTTTGTGATCGAAGATCGCATGAACATAGATCACAGTAGCACGATTTTCGATCGGATGTTTTGGACTTTTGCGCAAACGATTCATGGCTTCGCAAGTTGTCGGCCTGTGATATTTGTTAATGGTACTTTTATGTACGGAAAATACCGAGGAACGCTCCTTGTTGCATCCTCACTTGATGGCAACAATCATTTATACCCGTTGGCATTTGCTGTAGTCGATCGAGAAAGTATTTCGAATTGGACTTGGTTTATGACTATGTTGAGGATATATGTCACTAGAAGGGATAATATTTGTGTCATATCAGACAGACATCCTGGGATTATAAGAGCAATGGAGACAGCGGGGTGGCGTCCTCCACATGGCCACCATAGGTTTTGCATTCAACATCTTGTCAACAATTACAATAAAAAAATTCAAAAAGGAGAATGCAAAAGACTTATTGAGACAACAGGTAAATTTTAAATTTTTTACATTTGAGGAAAGTACGTGTTCATAAATTTGAATGTGATAGTACTAATTATTATTATAATATACAGCTTACGCTAATTAACAACAGAAGTTCGATAGCATCATGAGCGAAATTAGGGGTATAGATTCACGCACAGCTGCATGGTGTGATCGGATTCCAAAAGAACAATGGATGAAAGCTTATGATGGAGGGAAGAGATATGGAGTGATGCCAATAGATTTAGTTGAATCTATCAATGGGATGTTGAAGGGTTATCGTGGTTTGCCAATAATAGCTATGGTCGATAAGACATTCTCCCAATTGTCCAAGTATTTCGACACGAGAAGAACGATGTACAGGACACAGGTTGAGCAATGACATATACATACGCAAATTGCGGATGAGATTGTCACGCCCCGTGTTCCCTTGCGAGCTCGTCACATCCGCCACGCCGCAATAAAATATCCCAGGAACCAACAGACGGCCTAAAGAATGAAATGAAACGAGCATGCGAAAGGAAAATAACAACCCAGGCATTTAATACATGGGAGTTCGAACTAACATAAAAGCGCGCGCGCGCACACACACACACAAGATCAGCATCCAGTTATATCCAACGGTAAGGGAAAAGACATAAGGTAAACGCACACAAGGTTGGGTCAAGGAACTAAGGGCTAACATCAAAGACTACTCCATCGCCCTCACAAAACCTAACATCAAAAGGTTTCAACCCCAAAAGGCTTAACCACTGCAATTAGGCTACTCTGTGGAGCTGCCCGTCCCGTCATCATCAGCTTCAGCTTCATCTTCGTCTGGGACATAATCAGAAAATGTCTCAGAGCGTACCTCCTCCGTGTCCTCCTATAGGTTATCCTCGGAAGTAGAGATCTCGATCACCTCAAGGTGTTCTTCGGTTGTCGGGGACTTCTCGGGAATATTCCTTGAAGCTACCACCGAGGTCTCGACATTGGCATCGATGCGAGCGGGATGACACCAAGGCGGCACCACCCTCAAAGGAACTTCAGCAGGATTCATTGGACCATAGATGCTATTGTCCCCAACATGGTGAAACCACGCCTCGTAGCGGTGAGGCTCCAAACTCTCTGCTCCTTTATCGACCCAAACTGTGGTGCATTTTCTAATATGCACTACACCCTTACCGTTAGGAAATTCGGCAAAAGTGGCGGTCATCTCTTTTGGATCGCCCAGGCGTAATGGCCACACACTTCAGGGTTTGGGGTCTGAAAAACACGTCCCACTACGGGGTGGGATTTACATCTCAGCAAGTGAAACCTAAACCTAGACTAGACCGCTAGTCCCCCCAGATCATGTGACGAAGCAAAATGCAGTAATTCATCAAGACAATATCACAAAGTATTCATATGTCGAAGCATCTCAATGTAATTGGCACGAGCAAGAATCACAGTCAAGCACATCGTGCACTATAAGACCAAGCTTCACGTGCTAGCATAGAATAAACTCATAACTTTAGAATTATCACAATGTTATCACATTCTATCATCGCTAAGGGCTCTCTGGCCACGATGTGTTTCTCATGGGCTCAATAGCCATTTTAGTAGCATAATGGCACTCTGGCAATGCTTTCGCATAAGGGCACTCTGGCCATTTCATTAGCATAAGGGCACTCTGGCTATGTTTTCATAATAAGGCACTCTGGCCATGCTTTCGCATAAGGGCTCTCTGGCCATTTCATTAGCATAAGGGCACTCTAGTCATGCTTTCACAAATAGGGCACTCTGGCCATTTCATCAACATAAGGGCACTCTGGCCATGCTTTCACAATATGGCGCTCTGGCCATGCTTTCGCATAAGGCCATTTAAACACGATTGCCGATCGAAATTCATTTAACACACGATCACACTATGCAATGCAAATCATAGAATTCACTAATCAATTAATTCATCAATCCAATTTGTCCAATAGTGTCCTAGTGATCGAGTAAAGGTTTAAGGGACACTTACCCTTCAATCAAGCTAGCCAATTTCAACTCAAATAACCCTCCTAGGTCATCAAGCCCACGATCGAACATGGCACTCACAGCGCGCCTATGGAAAACCACATCGAAACTCAATCAATTCTCAATTCCTTCGCGCCAATACGTCGATAACATATCAATCAACATCCTAAGGTACCTTAACGACCATTTAATAGCAAGACGACACCTTCCCTAAGCCTCAAAGTGTTCGGTTTGCACAGATCGAAACATGGCAGGTTCGATTATGTACTTATCCACACTAATCAGTCCATAGATCAACTTAAACTCCAATTTACCAAAAAAATAACTTGCCAAAATCTTAATCCACATGTCTAGGAAGTCATCGAAGATTTTGAAGCAAAACGATGCCTTAAGGTCCTTCGATTAGCTTGGTTTCCCTTGGTGCTCGGCGGTTAGAATTCTGCCTTCAATAAACCATATCAAATCAGCCAAGAAAACCAATCTTAACTCAACTAAACTTGTAATCCTAGCTCAGCCAACTTGAGTACAACATGTCTAGATGATCTCACAGCAAGTTTGAAGCCAATCGGAGTCTCTAAGTGGAAGAACGAAAGCTTTACCTCAGCTTGGTCTAAATCTATCCACTTTCGGGTTTGAGGCTGGACGGCAAGTTGGGACCTCCAATGGACGATCAACCACCGGGCATGTGTAGAGGAGAGGCTGAGGATAAAGATGGTGGTTGGCGCGAGGTGAAGGAGTCGCCGGAGACGACGGTCGACGGCAACGAACACGGCGGGCAGAACCGGTCGGCCGGAGCAGTTTTGGCTAAGAAGAAAGAAGAAGAAAATGATATATATATATATCGGCTAAGCAAAGAGGAAATGAGGGAGGCTTCCACCAATTATTCACCTTGGTCAAATGACAAGATTGGTAGGTGGTAGGTAATTAATGCTAAACACACAATGAATAACACTTGTCATGGAGCACATAATATCTTTGTCATCCATTGACTTCATTTGACCACTCTTATCTTCTCATTTTCGGCAGCAAGGGAAGGTCCAAATGACCAAATTGTCCTTCATTAAATCTTAAGGCAAGGGTAAGGGTTGAGGGGCAAAATGGTAATTTTGCACTTTCCGTCTGAAACTTCACTTTTCTGATTTTAAATTACCATCGGCAAGGCGACGTCAAACTCAAATGAACGTTGGAATTCTTCATTTCCATTTTTCCAATTTCGAGATTCCATATCGTGATCGATTTTCCGTCAATCGTAACTTTAGTTTATTTCGAACTAACGGGCGGCTTTTACAGACTTTACGCGTATCGACACTGTGATTCTCATCACACTTAGGACAACTCAAGTTACGGCGACTTTGGTTGTCATGTAATTGCGAAGGTTCATTGCTAGTTCCGATGGTCTCGATCGTCATAGTTCGATTTAGAAAAATTTTGCAAATTATACATTGGTTAAACTGCATCACCCGCGCTCCAATCGTATAACGCTAGCAATGGATTCCTTAATCGTTATTTGATCGGCCTTTATTGGTTCTAAATATTCCATCGGCAATCCTTATGGTCAAAGCGCCATTTCCTTTTTTGAGTTTTCCTAGGTCCACGCACTTTGTCATGCATTAGCCTTTCCCTTTTGGTCAGTCTACTCAGGATTGATCAGATCCAAGCGAAATAAAACTGAAATACATCGATAGATACTCTTCATTCAATAGTCTCAAAATGGTTAGAAATTCAGAATGTCATAGAGATGCTCGACCAAAACAGTGCCAAAGCAAATAGGCATGACGTGACATGTTTCGACTCTGATATAAGACTTTTCGAAGTTAAAACTGGACGCGATAGATCCAGAGGATCGAGGGTTAGAAACAGATAGTGTGCCTAGCTGAGCGAACCTGTACATGTGGGAAATTTGAAGAGATTAAAATCCCATGTTCCCACGTAATTGCAACATGTCAAGCACATGGAGTTGATTACTATGAGTACGTAGATGAATGCTACTCGTTGGATAACTACATGTTTTACCCGTTGGGGCATCTTGACTACTAGTTTGGATCTGGCGACCTACTATTAGTACCAGACCCAAGGCATATTAGAAAGAAAGGAAGGCCCCATACATCACGAATACGTAATGAGATGGACTGGAAGACGGCAAGCAGTAGTAATGCGCGTAATCATTGCAGCAACTGTGAAAAATCAGGGCATAATAGAAAAACTTGTGCAATGAGATCTGGCCGACAATAGATCACAGTTGTGTGAATTGTGTACAATAGATATTTTGATTTATTCTAATGTTATAATATGACAATTGTGCGATATTGATTCAGCTCCTCTCTGAATTATGTGTAACATTGATCGCCGATTTTTTTTGTAATGATATGACAATTGCGCGATACTTATTTACTCCGTTCCTCCGTGCTATGTGCACATGATACATGTACACAGATTTATTGTAATGTTATAATTGACAAATATACGATATTTACTAGCGTCCTCTGTAATGTATTTGTAAATATGAATTAGAGGACATGCATTCAGCTGGGACCTGTGGATGATTCGCTACTTACACTACAGGATAGACATAGATCGAAGGCCATATAGGACGCTCAGGTAATTGACTAATTTAGCAGTTGATTTTTCTCTTGTAACAGCATTATCAAAATTGCTAATAACACTTCTTTATGTCACATTTCACAGGGTCATCATGATCAAGCACTCACATGTCGGAGATCAATGAAACATGTACTTGAAGTTGATCCACGCATAGTCCCATATCTGCGAGCTTCGGCCTTTTATCAGGTTTATATGATGGGATTTTTCCAACTAGATTGGCATCTGATTACTGCACGGGTCGAGTGGTGGAGGCCAAAGACTCACACCTTTCATATGCCTAAAGATGAATGCACGATCACGCTGCAGGATATTTCAGTGCTGACAGGCATTCCCATTGATAGACAGGCAGTTACCGGCCCTACTAATAGGAATTGGGGCGCTCTCTGTGACGAGCTACTGGGTGCTCGTCTAGACAATCTACGTGGCACGCAGTTGAGGTTGGGCTAGCTAAAAGAACACTTTACTAAGATCCCAGACAATGTTGATGAAGTCACCATGCAACAGCATGCTAGAGCATTTATTCTCTGGTTGCTTGAAGGATCAATTTTTGCTGACAAATCATCCTCCAGAATTAGTTTGCTATTTCTTCCATTATTGGAGAACCTTAATGACCATACCTAGTACAGTTGGGGTTCAACAACGCTTACGTGGCTGTATCGAAAATTGTGCAGTGCAACTGATCCAGACACAAAGCAGATCAGCGGTGCCCTACATGTTTTGCAGATTTGGGCGTGGGAACGTTTCAGATGCATCTCCCCATCCTTGAGGGACCGTACCCTTTTTCCAGATAAACCTCTTGGTAGCAGGTATGTAATCTAATGCTTTTTCAGTTCGTGAGTCATTAATTCTTTCTAATATGGATAATATAAGAAGATCTTATTTTTCTTCCTACAGATAGAGTCGGGCAAGACAGACAACGGAGGTGCCCACACATACTTTGCTACATCCGCGCTACTTACTTGATAGAATGTCATCTGAAAATGTAAGTAATGATAATAACAAACGGGTTTATTATAATGTTAACTCTTACATTAATTCTTCGTTTAATTTGATATGTTTTATTGCGATAACAGATTACTAGTTGCCCTACATCAATGAGATTATGCAGCAATTACCAAATTGCTTCCGACATGGGCAGCACATTTGGATGGCTCGTGTCCCACTCATATGTTACTGGATAGTTGAGTGGCATTATCCAGATTGAGTACTACGACAGTTTGCTATGCATTAGCCAATATCGATAGCTCTTAGTGATCATACGGCCTTGCATAATGTTGAGTTATGGCTAGTTGGGAGGGATTGGATAGCCACGCACAGAGAGCTCATCGACATATGGGACGATCGTGATAGATATAAAGTCCAAGAAGCTCATGTAGTGGAGTCACTTCACTTTCATTCAGCATATATGAAAATGGTTCTGTAGACATACACGGAGGTGGATTTCCATTCTGAGAGCCGGAATGGGTTCATCGGTCAGTGCAAACACTTTCAATTTAAATCGTTACTTTTTTTAATTAACATAAGTTATTGACATTTTAAAACTTTTGTGGTTTTTTTATATCATTACCAGAGTGATGGCGTCGAACGTGCTTTACATATTTTGGACACCGCCAATTTATCTCGTCAGGCCTGGAGAGAATTACAGAAGATACTTAGGGCAACATTATATGCCAAGCATGAGGAGAGGCGGATAACAGTGATGCCACCACCCGAGCCAGCAACTACAACAGCACTAGTTGGTCCACACGATAATGACCCGCCCGAGACTGTTCAGCTGACCCGGAGGACCACTCAAGTTCATCCGGGTAATATTGTTATTCCATATACTGTGGAATTTCATACATCGGATTTCGCTCCGAGGTTCACTCCAGGGTTTGGCCAGACAAATTTCGCTACAGGGTTCGCCCAGTTTGCTGGTCCACCTCATGGGGTTCTACTTTTCAATATGGTGACAATCAAGAGCCGCATACGCCCGCTATTTCTCCGATTTCAAGGGGATCCGATTTCCCTCCTTATTTTCCATCACATCCTACAGTAGGCTATGCACAGTCTGGATGTGGCATATTTTTGGACTTTGATGATGCATTACCATTACAGATTCATGAGCCATCACAACATATGCCTTCGTCATCTACACGTCCTGCTCCTCCAGATGCACGTTCTCATCGTTACGACACCAAACCCGTCGAACGACGGAGAGCACCTAATTGTGGAACATGAGGCCATGTAGGAAGACGACGTCTTTAGTGCAGGTGCAATTCAGGTTGAGGATTGTTATTTTTGGGATCAGGTAAATTGAGGTTCAAGATTATTATCAGCAGAAGGACAGCAGAAGTGCCAATATTTATGTACGGCGCTCACTTTAGTGTCAATTTTTTTTCGCCGGCTCACTTAAGTGCCAATATTTGTGTGCGGCGATCACTTTAGTGCTAATTCCGGCCAAAAATGATTAGTTAAGTGTCAATTCCGGCCAAACAATACACATGGCATTTTTTTTTATTAATTTTTTAATATTACGTGTCAAATTTTTAACAAAAATTAAGCCACGTGGATGCCACGTGGACATTTAAATTATTAAAATAATCAATTTTTCAGAAAAATTAAAATTAAAATAGAAATATCCTAAACATTAAAAAAATTAAAAAAAGAAAGGAAAAAATTGAGCTACCTGATCAGCTTCTCGGCGTGGACAGAGGGGAAACTTGATTGCGCAAGGCGGAGGTCGCCGAGGTTCGTCACGGAGGCGAGGGGTGGGGGATGGCCCTGGGGTCGCCGGGGTCGGGCGACCCCCGTCGCAGGGCCGCCAGGGTCGGCGAGGCCGATCTTGCCCATATTTGGGGAACAAATTGAGCTGCCTGATCAGCTTCTCGGCGTGGACAGAGGGGAAACTCGATTGCACGAGGCGGAGGTCGCCGAGGTCCGTCGCGGAGGCAGACGGAGACGCGAGCAGGAGGGCGAGGACTAGAGAAACGAGCTTCAGTCGCTCCATTTCCTTCATCGAGCCGCAATCGGTCCCCGCAGCGATGATTGGGATTTCGGATCGCGAGGCTTGCAAATTCCCAGGTCGTCGCCGCTTATCCTCCCGCTCAAATCAAGATGAGATTGTTTTCCCCGGTTCCCGAAAGTTGAGAATGGTGGTTGCGTTCCTTCTAGGGCCATTCGCGTCTTTATACGAGTTCGAAGAAGACGGAGTGTGAAGAGGACGAGTGGTTGGTTGGTTGGGCACCGGAACGGCGTCGTTTTTTGGGGCTTGAACGAGGGGAAGGGTTGGCCGTCGCTGGCGAGGCCGATCGGGCCTCGCCACGGCGAGGCTTGACCTCGCCCAAATCTGGGCGAGGTCTGCCTTGCCGTGGGTCTGCGAGCCCGGCCGTGGCCAGGCCTCGCCGACCCTGGCGGCCTCGCGACGGGGGTCACCCGACCCCGGCGACCCCCTGGGCCATCCCCCACCCCTCGCCGACCATTGCCGGCGATGGTGGGGGCGGCGGCGGCGAGGGTTTGTGAACCCTCGCCGTTGCAAACTCCATCTTTTTTTTTTGCCTTTTTTTTTTTACTTTTTCAGTTTTTAGATTATTAGGTGAATTTTTTTTAACTTTTTTTATTTGCTGACTAGGATGCTCCAGCGAGCCACGTGTACGCCACGTATGATTTCCGGCAAGCCACGTCGGACTTGACACTAAAATGATCATTTTTTACAAAAATTGGCACTGAAGTGATCCAGCGAAAAAAATTGGCACTAAAGTGAGCGCCGTACACAAATATTGACACTTCTGCTGTCCTTCTGCCGATTATTATCTATCATTATAAACTTTCATGGCTAGATGATTTTTTTACTCTGGATATGTCGTATTTTACCATAATGTTATGCATATTTTTAATTAATAATTTATCATAATTTACATATTTATTATAATAAATCTTGATTCGGTGGCGCAGTGGTCCGCGACAGTGGGTGGCGGCCGATGGGAGCGCGCCGACCGCCACGAGAGTTTGGGAGGGGGGCGAGGTTGGCCGCCATGCGTTGGCTAGGGTGGCATACCGGCACTTGACGGCCGCGCGCTAGTGCTGCCATCTCGCGTCGTTCGGGCGTCGATGGCACTAGCGCGCAACGGCCGCGCACTGGACAGACCAGGGCGAGGCCGTCGCGTGCTCCCCACGCCTGCGCCCGAGTCTCGGGCGACACACCAATTGTCGCGCGAGACCCAAATCGGTAAAAATTTTACAATTTTAACTAATTTCGTAAATATTTTTTTAATATTAAATTGGAAAGAAAAACTCGAGCAACGTCTCGGTCTAATCCGAGAGCCGCATCGAGCCAGTTTTGGACGGCTCTTGTGAGAGTCCAATTCCCGGTTTTCGATTTCTAATTTTGAGCCATGTAGCATAAATTAAAACGACACGCAACACGACGTTGACATGTGATTTTTAAAATTTCAACGCGTTGATACATGTTATATATTAAATGTATATGATAAATTATCATGTACATATAAAAGTATTAATATGTTATGGATTCATGATTAGATATTTTTGGACCGGCAATGTTTATTAATTTTAAGGTGGCGGAGTATGTACCATTCGAGATTCATTTATATTTCAATGTCTAGCCAGAAAATACCATGTGTGTGCGTGCGTGCACATAAATTTATATTTTGACTCCTAATTTATTAAAATTGCTTAAAATTGATCCCATGCATGTTGAAAATGTGTGTCAAGATGCTGAACTCATGTGTCGCTGGAGTGTCTAGAGCGCTGATCACGTATCGGAGAGTGTCGAAGCGTCGGACAGGACAAGAAGGTCTCTGAAGAGTGTCCGTGCTATATAGATTTTGAGAACAGGCTAACAGGTCTGATTTCCACTTCCGCATGAGGAATCGGACCATACTATTACATCTTAATTTTTTATTTTCTCAAGCAATTTTTTCTTCTAATTTTATATTCCAAAGCTGCGCATGCGTGCATCGGTTGTTTATACAAAAACCCTTTCTCACTAAGGTTGGATTCGTGATTTGTGGAACGGAGCTGTTCAATTTTTTTAAATAAAAAAGATTAATGCCACTAAAAATCTTAAATTGGCACATATATGATAAATTTACTCTAAATTAATTTTTTGACTGCAAAAAATCCCATATTGGTACATGCAATAAATTTACCTTAAACTAATTTTTTGACCATATAAAACCCCAAACTGGTATACCTATGATAAATTTATCTAAAAATGAGCACAAAAAATCTTGAACTGGTATATCTGTGATAAGTCTACCAAAAACTAAATTTTGACTATAAAAAATTTCAAACTGGTACACACGTGACAAATTTACATTCTGTTAGTTTTTATGAAACTTAATTAATACCATGAAAAACCCTAAACTGATACACCTTGACAGACCAAGGGTAAAAACCCTAATCTGAACTTTGCATAGCTTGCCCTCTTGAAAAATAGGAGAGAAATTCTTTTAAACCAACTAAGGATGTTTCTTCTAACCGTTTCGCTTTTACATATGGACATCTTTTGACCAAACAAAACTCTAAGCCTTGAAAATAAGAGATATTGTCTTGTTATTACTGATGACTATACAGGGTTTACGTGGGTTTAATATCTTGCTTATAAAAGTGAAGTTTTCGCCTTGTTTTAAAAATTCACTAAGAAGGTTCATAATGAAAAAGATTATGTTATCTCTTGCATTAAAATTGATCATGGTGGAGAATTTGTAAATCAAAACTTTTTTGAAAAATAAGGCAAGACTGGTGGCAAAAGGATACTTCCAAGGGAAAGGGATAGATTATGATGAAATTTATGCTCTTGTTGCCAGGATAGAGACTATAAGGCTACTTCTTGCTTATGCATTTTTAAATGCTTTCAAACTTTTTCAGATGAATGTCAAAAGTGGGTTTTTTTTAATAGCAATATCAAAGAAGAAGTCTATGTTGAATAATCACATGATTTTGAAGAACAAAGAGGAAAAAAAAATCTAGTTTATACCTTGAAAAAAAGCTTTATATGATTTAAAGCAAGCAACTCGTCATTGGTACAAAAGATCAAGTGGTTTTCTATCTGAAAAAAGATTCAAAAAAATAACATTAATATTACTCTCTTTATTTAGAAATAAGGTAAATATATTCATCTTGTTTAGATTTATATTGATGATATTATTTTTGATTTCCTCTAATGAAAATTTGCGAGAAATTCTCTAAGACAATGCAGAAAAAATTTGAAATAAGCATGATAAGAGAATTAAAGTTCTTATTTGGACTCCAGGTAAATCAAACCAAGAAGGGAACATTCATTCATCTAGAGAAGGGAACAATCCAAAAAAGGGCCCGTAGTCCTCTCAGTTTCTCAAATAAGGGCTCGAAGTGAACTTTGATTCAAATAAGGGCCTGAAATGACATAGTGTGTTTCAATTAAGGGCCTGAAGTAGTCATAGTGTTTCAAAAAAGTGTTTGGCCTGAAGGGTATTTTCGTCATTTCACATTTTAATTTTTTTTGTTAATTTTTTCTGACCTTTAAGCGTGGCGCAATTTCAGCAACGAGGAGGACGACGACGAGGACAGTGTGTTCCTGGGAAGGGGCAATTTTCCAAATTAACGTTTTTTAAAAAAAAATTACCAAAATAATAGAAAAATAAAAGTATTTACCAAATTGGGTGCCAATCGGCGGCCCAGCCGCCGATTGGCACCCAATTTCGAAGTTGGGCCGCGATCGGCGGCCCAACCGCCGATTGGGAACCCCAATCGGCACTTAGGCCGCCGATTGGGGCCCCAATTGGGGTTGGGGCCCCAATCGGCGGCCCAACGTTGACATTCAGGCCCCAATCGGCGGCCCAACCGCCGATTGGGGCCGCAACCCATTTTTTTATTTTAATTATTTAATTTATATTATCTTTTTATAAAAGTAATTATTAAATAATAAATTATATTTTTTAATTTATTAAAATTATTAAAATTTAGTTTTAATTTATATTTTTTTCATAAAAGTTTCAATTAAATAATAAATTATGTTAAAATTACATAAATTACGTGGGAAAAAAAACAAACACTGCATAATTCATTTTCCACCATTAAAATTTACTTTTAATTTATATTTTTTTATAAAAGTTTCAATTAAATAATAAATTATGTTAAAATTACATAAATTACGTTGGAAAAAAAAATAAACACTGCATAATTCATTTTCCACCATTAATTAAAATTTACTTTTAATTTATATTTTGTATATTATCAATTACATAATAAATTTTATTGAAATTACGTAACTTTGAGGAAAAAAAGACAAGCATCACATAATTCATATTACACCATTAAAATTTACTTTTAATTTATATTTTGTATAAAAGTTTCAATTAAATAATAAATTATGTTAAAATTACGTGGGGAAAAAAAAACAAACACTACATAATTCATATTCCACCACGTGGTGCTGCAGCACTACATTTAAAAATAAAAAATAAAAAAAAAATAATTACTAAATAATTAGATTAATAAAAAATATAAATTATCTGTAATTAATTACATAATTTATATTTTTTATTAATCTAATTATTTAGTAATTAATTTTTTTTATTTTTTTTTATTTTTAAATGTAGTGCTGCAGCACGTGGTGGAATATGAATTATGTAGTGTTTGTTTTTTTTCCCCACGTAATTTTAACATAATTTATTATTTAATTGAAACTTTTATACAAAATATAAATTAAAAGTAAATTTTAATGGTGTAATATGAATTATGTGATGCTTGTCTTTTTTTCCTCAAAGTTACGTAATTTCAATAAAATTTATTATGTAATTGATAATATACAAAATATAAATTAAAAGTAAATTTTAATTAATGGTGGAAAATGAATTATGCAGTGTTTATTTTTTTCCCACGTAATTTATGTAATTTTAACATAATTTATTATTTAATTGAAACTTTTATACAAAATATAAATTAAAAGTAAATTTTAATGGTGGAATATGAATTATGTGGTGCTTGTCTTTTTTTCCTCAAAGTTACGTAATTTCAATAAAATTTATTATGTAATTGATAATATACAAAATATAAATTAAAAGTATATTTTAATGGTGAAATATGAATTATGTAGTGCTTGTTCTTTTTTTTTCTCAAATTTTATATCATTTTAAATAATTTATTATTTAATTGCAGCTTTTATAAAAAAAATATAAATTAAAAGTAAATTTTAATGGTGGATTATGAATTATTGAGTGCTTGTTTTTTTTCCCATTGTAATTTACGTAATTGTAAATAATTTATTATTTAATTGAAACTTTTATAAAAAAATATAAATTAAAAGTAAATTTTAATGGTGGAAAATGAATTATGCAGTGTTTGTTTTTTTTCCCACGTAATTTATGTAATTTTAACATAATTTATTATTTAATTGAAACTTTTATGAAAAAAATATAAATTAAAAGTAAATTTTAATAATTTTAATAAATTAAAAAATATAATTTATTATTTAATAATTACTTTTATAAAAAGATAATATAAATTAAATAATTAAAATAAAAAAAATGGGTTGCGGCCCCAATCGGCGGCCCAAGTGCCGATTGCGGCCCAACTTCGCAATTGGGTGCCAATCGGCAGCCCAACCGCCGATTGGCACCCAATTTGACAAATACTTTTATTTTTCTATTATTTTGGTAATTTTTTTTTAAAAAAACGTTAATTTGGAAAATTGCCCCCTGGGAAGCTCCCAGTTCGATCACAAGTTCAAAAACAACGGCATCTCCGCGAATTCAAGAAACATCCATGGCTTGTACCACAGCAGAATCGATACCGAGCTCGCCAGCGAGAGCAAATCGGGCGGCGGGTTCCGGATCAAGATCCCCTCCGAAGTGAGCATAGCTCAGTCCGGAGTGATTACCAGACGTTCGACAAGAAATTCAACATGGGTCCTTCTGCGAGTGATGCGAACCCTAATTTTAGCCCCAATTTCGTTCCTAATTTCGGAGGTAGCGGTGATGGCAACAGCGGAGGCGGATATGGAGCTAGGGCCACGAGGGAAATGAGTGGGATCAGGAGTTCATCCTGGCCCTGGCCAACGAGGACGAGCTCGTGTAGAATCAGATCTACTTTGTGCTCTCCAAGTTGAAGCTCCAGCACCACCTAATGGCCTTGGACATGGCAGCCCTCGCCGTGAAGGTGAGCATTGCGATGCAAAATGCGTCGAAGTGAAGCTCGCCCCTGCCGGCCTTGCCTAGGCGAGCCAAGGGCTGGCCTCGATGCCCTCGCCCGGGCGAGCCGAGGGCGGCCCTCGTCGATCTCGCCCGGGCGAGTCGAGGATGTCTCTTTTTCTGTGAGTCGAAATGGGTTTCCAACGCCTTAGGTGAAAAGGGCGTTGCTGCTGTTGATGAAAAGGTAAGAAGGGTTTTTGAGGAAGCAAAAGACGATGAAGGGGGCGTTATTGGTGTTGCTGAAAAGGGGAGTTTTGGCTACTGGTGAGGGGAGGACGATGGTGGCTGAGTTGGAGGAAAGGAGTCCAGTGGCAACAAGGACTGGTGGAGGATTTGCCGTGGTGGGCGAGAAGAGAATAAAAAGGAAAAAACGAAAAAAAAAATGAGAAAGGAAAAAATGAGAAAAGGAAAAGGGTAAAAAAAAAGGAAATGACTAAGATACCCATACTCAGACCATTCTTTGAAATAAAAAGGACACTTCAAGTCCTTATTTAAAAGGGTCAATACCATAGAAAACCCCAAACTGGAACACCTATGACAAATTTACCCTAAATCATTTTTTTAACCACAAAAAACTTCAAACTTGTACATTTGTGATAATTTTATCCCAAACTGGTACATTTGTGACAAATTTATCATTCGTTTGTTTTCGTTAAATTTAACCATTAAAGTGCTAAGTTTATGACATGTGGGAATAGATGGGTGTACCAGCTTGAGATTTTTACCATCTGTTTGTAATATGCATATCAATTTGTCATAAGAAAAAAGTGTCAAAAAAGTCATAAACCTATTGGACTAGTGCCAATTTAGTCCTAAACCTTTTTTTGGTGCCAATTCAGTCGTAAACATTTTGCATTGGAGCCAATTAAGTCTTAAACCTTTTATTGGTGCTAATTCAATCCTAAACCTTTTGCATTGGTGTCAATTCAGTCCCAAATCTTTTATATTTGTGCTAATTGAGTTAATTCGACTAATTTTGATCGAAAATGGCTGACATGGACATTGATTATCCTACGTGGCACGACAAACTCTGACTTGGATATTTTTTTAATATTATTATATAATTTTAAGTAATTTTTAATCATTTTTTTGGTTTTTTAAAAAATATTTTGAAAATTTATTTAAAATATTAAAAAATATTAAAAAAATATCTACATTAGCGCAAGTCATGCCATGTATGACAATTGATGTTCACGCCAATGATTTTCGGTCAAAATTTACCGAATTGACTCAATTGACATAAATACAAAATATTTAGGACTAAATTGGCACTAATGCAAAAAGATTTAGAACTGAATTAGCATCAATAAAAAGATTTAGGATTGAATTGGCACTAATGTAATAGGTTTAAGACTTTTTTGACACTTTTCCCCCAATTTACTAGTTTGAGATTTTTCGTGGTAAAAAATTAATTTACAATAAATCTGTCACAGGTGAACCAATTCAGGGTTTTTAGTAGTAAAAAAAATAATTTGAGGCAAATTTATCACAACTATACCAATTTGGGGTTTTTCGTAGTAAAAAAAAATAATTTGGAGTAAATTTATTACAAGTGTACCAGTTTAGAATTTTTCATGATATTGACCATATTTGAAACAACGTCGACTTTGAGCCCTTATTTGAAAAATCGAGGGCACTTCAGGCTCTTAAACAAAATTTTCCCTCAAGAGAAATATGCACTAGAGATCGTCAAGAAATTTGGGTTAGAGAACTAAAAAAAGATAAGAGACTCTAATGTCACCTTTGTCCAAACTCGTGGACGATTACTTTATCTCACAGCTTCAAAATCGGATATTCTATTTAGCGTATGCTTATGTGCAAGACTTAAATTTAGTCCAAAAAATTCACACTTTTCAGCAATCAAAATAATTATCAAGTACATTGGGACTTATCCCAAGAACGGTCTATGGTAATCCAAATATTCTGATTTCTTTCTCAAAGGATATGCAAATGCAGATCTTGCCTTTTGTAAAATTGACAGAAAGAGTACTTCTAAAACGTGCCGATTCATGGGAAACATACTAGTTTCATAGTATTCAAAGAAACAAAGCACAGTTGCTCTTTCTATAACAAAAGCAAAATATGTACCTCTCGAAAGTTGTTGTACTCAAATTCTATGGTTGAAGCAACAATTAAGAGATTACGGCGATGAAAACTTGAATGTAGAGAGATCAAATATGACAACACAAGTGCTATAAACTTGACCAAGAATCCTATCTCACATCAAAGGTGAAACACATCAAGGTCAAGCTGTAGCATCCTCGTTCGCCACCTACTTGTTACCTTCGCGCTTTACTTTAATCTTTTATTATTATAAAGTATACTCGGTGCATGCCAAAGACTAACTAAAAGCAATCAGTCGGATATACAATAAGCAAGTGCATGTCAAAATATACGGCAGACACACCTAAAGTATATGGCCTTAAGTTTCACTATTTACATTCACCTCACAAACATAATCCAAGACATGAGTACAATTTCCACCCAACAACTCGTTTCACAAAGTTGTATATACATTAGTCTTTACAGTGATATAAGTTTTAACGTCTAGGAGAGACCAAAACAGATCAATCTACGTCAAAACTTTGTTATCTTACATCAGTTACCAATACAGCTATCCAATAAGTTACATTGCCGTGTCAAAACATCCTCACCCCAGACTCCATCGTCATCACATCCGCCTACTCCTGACCACCACCCGTATCGCCACTGTCTGCATTCAGAGTTAATGGGATAGGACCCATCAGCTCACCATCATTTCCTGTTGTATAAACTAGTGCAAATCGAAACAGCATCAGGCCATACCCAAGCCCCATCAACAGACAGAATACTAACTTCTAAAATTGGAGATCAGGGAAGTCAGGATCAACATGATCCTCCCATGCACTAAAAATATCCCTAGTTAATGATTTCATAACACACGCATTACAATCAATATTCAGATGATGCATGTGTGAGCATAAAATCTGACAACCATAATGCCATAAATGCATATGCTTTCTCTCGTTATCTCACATTTCGTATTCACATCCGACTCGCAGGCCGAAGATCCATGGAATACTCACACAGCTTCTAGCGTCCGAGGCATCCCATGTTACACAGCAGGGGCATCTCCACACTTTAGAGGCATCCTGAATTCCATATTGACTCCATGGGGCATCGTCGGCAGAAACCTCGATGGCATCATTCTCTCAGCTCACAATGAAATGCCATGACGTGCACATGCAATGTATTCTCACTTGCATCGGCATTTCTTTCCTTGACATATTAAAAAACTCAATGATATGCAATCGAATAATTTATACCTTTTCTCTTATGTGAAAAGAATCAAGCCTGATGTCATGATTTTTCAACCCCTCAGTGACGTATGATTCTAACGCCATTCTCTAGAAATTATAAGAGTTAGGACATGTATAGATGTAAGGACAAAGTGCCAAAATTTTTAAGAACTAAAGTATATTTAGGCCAACTACATTAGAAATTTGCCGTAAATTACTCTAGGACAAGAGTTTCGAGCAGAAACAGAAGATCCGTTTCTCATTTAGAATGGTTGGCAATCAAATAGCTGCAAAGAGAATGCAAAACCACTTAACCTTCAGCTAGGCCTGAGCCTCCTTTTTTTAGCATAAAAAAAAAAATTTGCAATGGAGATTGGAGTACGTTTTAAACCCAGCAGAATGAAATGAATACGTCAACAAAAGAAGAAAAAAGCTTCAGCAAGTAGCAAAAAAATGTAAGCAAGAGAAGGAGAATTTTCCTTTTTGTTTATGAGCATTCCAGTTTTCCTGCCAAGTACCTGGAGTTCCAATCGAACATGCAAGATGCATCTTCTCTGCGTAGTTCCAACCAGTGAGGACCTTCCCCAATCGGCAGTCACAAACTTCTTGGTGAAATTGTACGGAACAGTAAAGGATACCATCAAGATACAGCATCCTTATGGGATATTGAGCGATAAGGATGTTGTCAAAAAAGTTTGCCAGCGATCTCACTCTCAGATGACTCCTCACGTGAAGGTTGCCTCTTTTAAAGCTAAAACAGCATTCTCCCCAGATCAGCCGCACTTTGTGCATGCATTGATTTTCCACCTCCTTCTCGAGTCATATGTTGCCCTAAATATGCTGAAATCCATGATTAAACCCCAATTCAGAGGCTCAAAAGGCATTGCCTTTCACCTCACTTAGTCTCATTATGCATGAAAGATCATGAAGGAACATTCCAAACGATACCAATCTAATTTGCTGAACATAATTGATACGACAATCCACTTCACATTTGAGTCGAGACGGAACTGTAGACAACCTATTTTTCCATTATCTAGGAAAGTACAAATTACTAATCAGAGCATTTCAACGTGATTCCTCCAAACTGTGACTGATTAGGAGCTGCCTTGAGTCAGATCAGTACCTTAGTTTCGAGCATGGCCAAAAGATCCATTATTATGGGTACAGAATGCAATAACAATTACCAGGGGAACACACCTAAGCATAGGGAATTCAAAGGAAGGAAACTAGTAATTGCAGAAAGAAGGAAGAGTGGCCGTCAATTGATTTTTCCTCAAGTTTCAATTCAGTGTCAGTATCCACAATGCAGACAAAAGGCAAAAGAAGAGCAGAATTTTTCTTCGGTTACACAATTGTCCTATCCTAGTTTAACCCAGGCAAGTACCAAAAATTCCACACTAGCATGCGAGACCCATCTTCTCATTATACAGAGCCAACAACTGCTGCGCTTCCCCCAAATAAGTAGTCACAAACTTTTCCAGGAACTTCTTCTCCGGAAGAGTCAACAATGTAGTCAGGCTACAAGGTTTAATCAAACCTTTAGACAGCAGAACTTGAAAGACAGATCCCCGAGGAACAATTCTCTTACCTAAGCTATACCTGATGACTACGGGATGTTTGGAAATAACCAAAGAATCGAGCCCCACTACATCGACAAAGAATTCCATTGCAGCAGTGATTTTGCTCTCCGACAATGACATACACAATGGACACTTCCTAAAAGCTAACATAACTACCTCCTCGGACCAACCCCACTTGCCAAACGCACCGATTTTCCTCCTCCACGTCAACTCGGTCATGCCCATAATCACGTGCAGAGCCGTGACAAAACTCAGTGTGGAAGGGTCAAAGCCCATTGCTTTCACCCTATTCAGGGTCTCATCAAATCGCGAGGACCGACCCCAAAAAATTCGCCCGTGATACCGGACTAAATGCCGGATCTTCGCCTCAGGCACCCCAGCACTCCTCAAACTCGTGATCCTAGGAACAAAAAAAGCTTTCGGATCCTCGTATAATATTCGGGGAACATGTGTGACGACTGCTATGGCCTTTTCATCGGATTGTAACAAATTACTAATGTAATGAAAAGTGGGAACCAAATGCCGCTCTAGGCTCCTGACCAAAATCTTCGGGACAGCAACCACGAGTCTGGCTAACTCGAGGTCGGAAATCCCTCTCGAGCGCAAAAAAATTGACTTTTGGCAAGAGAGTCTTATCTGGGTCCGCTGAAAGCACCGCGGGGAATCTTCTAACGATGTCTGAGATTTGAGTTGAAGCGAAACCTTGGCTCTTGAAGACACCAATGACCGCGTCTGGTCTCGAAGTCGTTTCGAATTTGAGAAGCTTGGAAGCGGAGATAGCCGATTCTGGAGACAACCCACAGGAATCGACAAGGTAGGAGGCTATGAATGATTGCAATTTCGAGGAGGTCGAAGAAAATCGGAGCAGCAGACGGAGTGCATCAGGTTGTGGAGGAGGTTGACGAACCCCAACATGAAGCAGGGCTTTGCGAAAGAAATGGAACATGGGTCTTTGAATCTGATGAACTTGAAGAGCCCGGTTTCTTCCTTCTGCTACAAAACTCGAGGTTTCAATTCAAGGGTTTTGCTTTCTTCCCCCAGACTCGTCTTCTTCAAACTCGAGATGGTTTTCGAAGGAAAATGGGTAACTAAAGGCAAGTGCGACAACTTTTGTACCGTGCTCAATTGTATATTATAATTTTTTTTTTTTGTTTACTTGAGTATCATATCAAAATAAAAAAAAAAACCGCTCACTAAGTACCACAGCAAATCGTTTCTTGAGTGCCACTTCCGACAAATCATCATCCGTGGACTTATTTCATTATTTTTTATTATTTTTAATGACACGTGGATTTTTTTAATATAATTTTTAATTTTTTGTACAATTTTTTTTCTTATTTTTCATTTGTTTTGACATTTTCCTTTTTTGAAATTTATTCTTTTTTTTTTATTTTGATATTTTCATGGCATCTCTTGCCTTGGCAGATGAGGGTCACCGGCGACCCTTGCCGACCATGATCAGTCGGCCTAGGAGTGAGGGCCAGCTTGCCCTAGTCGCGGCTCTGCGATCGTGCTCAAGGGCGCGAAGGTCCTCACCAGAACTAGGCAAGGGCCCTCGTGGCCCCGCTGGCGACAGCGACAGCGACGGCGCCCTCGCCTAGACCTGGCGATAGCCGTCGGACCCTTAGTAGCCGTACTCTAGGTCGTGACGACTGTCGCCAGGTTCGGTTGCGACTAGACATAGCCACAGGTCATGAACCGCCGGTTTCGATTCATGAAAATGGTGGAATCGAAACCGGCCCTTGAGGGGGGTCTCAGTTCCGGGCCGATTCCAATTTTGATTTTTAAGATTAATTTTTAAATAAAAAATAATAAAATTATAAATTATAATCAAATTGTATATTTTAATCAATTTTGGAAAAAAAAGGAGATGAATGGGCTTGAACTTAATAAATTGTCATTAAATGTCACATATCTTCTTGGAGATAGAAGAATCAAAACCATTGTAGTTATTTTACCTTTGATAATCCTAACTTACCTCATCGTTAATCATCGCTATTCGTCGTGGTACCCGTGGCAGTGGTATCTCCACCATCATTATTGAAGAATTCATCGTCTCGATTCAGCTCTTGTTGTCGAAATCTAGCATTTATTCAGTATCGACACAAGCTTGAACCTTAACCGCATCCTTTTAATCTTGAACAACGGAAGTACAAAGTTAATCTTCCAACACTAAATGTTTGTTCAACTGCAACTGTTGAAAAATGGGTTGCTAACATCTATCTTGCGATGAGAGCAAGAAATGGGTAATCGGTTGAGTGACCCTTCCCCACTCCAGAATTTTGAAATTTACGTCGTGTTCGGAATCACGGAACTCAAAAGAAATGGATAAATAGTTTTCTAATTCGCAAATATTATCTAGTGCTCCCTTTCTTTTTTTTTTTTTTTCCTACTTATGAGTAGACCGTACCCTCTACTAACTCTACCACCCTCCTCACTTTGTGAGGCACTAGGTTGGGAAGATCCACTATCACCTAAACTATATATACTACAAAATTCATCATGTAATACTACTATAATGTCTTTAACCTCTCATTGTATAGCTTTAATATATTTTTTTTCATTCAAATGTAAACAATCATAATAATAAACGCTAAGATAATAATATAAACAATCTAATTTAGTACGTGGATCGAAAACAGTAGCAACCAAATAAACAAGAGGAATATTGAAAAAATAATTCAACCATTTTTCTCGCATTGCTATAATAGTCTAACCTAATTGAGCATCATTTTCATAATCACAAAAAATACTAGTAATATTAACACACTCTATTAAAAATAAATGTATAGCAGGATAATAAACACTAGATAAAGCATAAGTAACAACGTTGAAAACTTTCAAAAAATCCATTTTTTTTGTAAACATCTCAATCTTGCTGGAGTAAACTAATTTCAAGAATATTATTAGAAATAAACGCATATAATAAATCTTTGTAATCAAAAGATTGATGAAGCAACTCATAGGTAGAATTCCAACAAGTTGAAACGTCTTTTGGAAATCTTTTTTCTTTTCTTCCATTTTGCTTACAAAATCTGCCCCATTCTTTCATAACTTGGGGACGAGTCCATAAAAATTTAATTGTTCTCTTTATTGGGGTGGGAAAAAACTCAAGAGTTCGTAAATCATCTTGTACACATAAATTTAAAACCATCTTATGTACATAAATTTAAAACATAGTAAACACATCTAATGTGAAAAAATTATCCGCCAAAAGAGGGTTTACGAATTCTTTCTAGTTCGAATGGAAGCAGTATTTGCCGCGACATTGTCAAAATCAATTGAAAATTTTTTATTAATCAAATTATATTCTTCTAAAACTTGCCTAATTATTTTATAAATATTATTGACCGTATGCCTTTCATCAAACATTCGAAATGCAAGAACTCTTTTTTAAATGTTCAAATCCTCACTTATCCAATAACATATGAACCCATATAAGAATAAATTTATCAAGGATCACTGCAAATGTCGCTACCTATATGCACACGTCCATTGAAATCTGTAAAAAAGTTTGTCGAAGCCTTTTTTTTTTTTATAAATATTAAAATGTTCGCGTTTAAGTATATTTCTCGGAACATGTATTGCTTGCAGAGTATATTTAGTGTTTATCAAATAATTTGAACAAAAATTTTCGCCACTAGTTAACGATAAATGTTCAATGACAACATATTCAGCTAATATTTCTTCATAAAGTTTATCAGTGTAACAGAATATATGATGAGTGTTAGGATTGGCGTATCCAAAAATTTATTATTGGCTAGTGTCGATTAGCGCTTGCGTTGGATGTTTTTGCATAAGATGCCGATAGTATGTTTCATAACCCTGCCCTCTCCCATTTTAAAATTGTATGATTTCGTACAATATTTACAGTTTACCTTATACTTGTCTCCGTCTACGTATACCTTGTCGGAGTGTTGCCATAAGTTGGATGTACCCTCTCGGGCCTGCCGTTCCAGCTCCTTTGCTGTCGACGATTCTTCGATACCGGTACGAGGATGGAGACTTTCTTGCGTTGGGATGTGCTTGAAGTTGGAATTGGGAACACCGTTGATATTATCATCGTTGTCCACCAAAAATGCATAATTACGGGGATCATATCCATGATGAGGATAATCAGATTCTCTTATCAAACTCTTTCCAGTATCTCTGCTTCTACTCGCTTTTTTGAGAGAATTGATCAGAAAGTCGATTCAGAGAATTTAGCCTAGATTGAGAGGATTTGTGTGGAAAAATGAAAGGGAGGAGTGGTATTTATAGATGGAGAGGGGTATAATTAGACTAATTAGTTAAAAAAGAAACAAAAGGAGGGTTCCGTTGGAAAGAGTCAACAGCTCTTTTCCAATGGTCATATTAGGGCCGTTGGGCCTAATATCCGTTGGGCCCCACGACTAATAGCTGGTTCGGAACTGGTCTGAAACTGGCGGTTTCCAGCCGATTTCGAATTTTCACGGAACCGGCTAGCCCGGTCAACGGGCCGGTTCCAGGCCTAAATCGGCCCGTGACCATGTCTAGTCGTGGCTCCTGTGGTCAAAGCCCCCTCTTCTTCTCCTCCTCCTCCAATGGCAATGCTGTTTAGTCCCAGATCACGAAGTGTTCAACCCGTGCCGCTTCTGTCGCAAAGGGTTTCAGCTTAAGGTGTCAAATTGGACCTTCATATATGCTTCTGGCTTCGTCTCTTTTTTCAATTGTTGTACATCTTCTTGCTTTTTTGGTTCTGGAATTTTGGTCAGGGAAGGGTTTGCAATAACTGTCATGCAGAGGGTGAAAATGTTGGGATCGGCTGCAAAGATAGCCAATTTATCTGCTTAAGTCCTTCAATTGCCGAATCACGTGCAATATCCCATCAGTCAATTCTTGAATCATTCGTCCGACGGTCAAGCTATACTAAACACAAGAGCTCTTCGGAGTTTCCAGTTCCACACAGCGGACATCTATAGGTTCTTTACTTCCTTCCCATGAGCGATGACCGTCGCGGCCTCGCCGGCCCTGGCCCCTGTCGGAAACACATTCCTAATCTGTATACGAAATACATGAGGAAAACTCTTGATTAAAGCCCAAAATTAACTTACTTGGATCACTGATCGGAGAACGATTACACGAGAAACCGTACCCACTGTCCACAGCTTAAGTGTCGCCTTCGCAGTCTCGAGAGTCCCTTCTGTCGCCTTCGATACGATTCAATTTCGAGGGGGGAGAGACGTTTGTTGTGAACGAATGTCTGTATTTCTTGGAGAGGAGAAGGAACCGACGTCAGTTCTATTTGACGTATATTAAGATGACATGAAGAGACACGTCCGTTTGATTTACAGATAACCGCTATTGCGGTTATCTGTGGAGGCGGGTGTGATTGCCTGCATGGGCGCACATCGTAAGACCCCTTCTTTTCAACATCTCCCACTCGTCCATGTAGGGCAAACAGTTCACACATGTCCACGAAGGACCAACAACTCCCACTCGTCCACAAAGGACCAAGCATAACTCTCTTTATATCTGCAAAGTTCATATTGACAAATAATCCGTGCGACCAGCATACACTGAGAGCTCGTTGTCACACATCCGTTGGGAGTATATGACAGCTCAAATGGACATAATCAAAAGTATATTTCCATATGCTTATACCCTAGATCGATCAGTCACATACATATCTCTCTTTGGATCTCATTTCAGCATGATATGTTATATTCACAATTATGATCACACTAAATAATCATAACCTGCCGGTTTGTGAATATAAATCTATAATGTGACTCAAAAACTCGAAATCGATCTTCCTCTTCCATTAGACCTCTCAATTTCAGTTCAGCTCGCTTTTCTAGAAGTGTCCCTTTAGATCGAATCAATTTCATGACCATAGGCAACACCCTAAGATAGCGAACACTAAATAGAAATCTTGAGAATAACGAAGAGTCATGAGGGCACCAAATGAGGAATTTTTATCCTCGAGAGTCTCACACGGCATAGAAAAAGTTGAGATCATAACTTTTGCCAACTCTCATTGGTCGACAATGCATACGTAATATGAAGTACGTATTACGGTATTTTCTCCTTCCCCATAGAGCGTATGTCTTTCTATTTTAATACCGTACAGATGATTACTTTGACATACTCAATGTCTAACCAGAGTTCACGTAACAACTCCAATCAAGAGTTTCCATCAGAACTCTCATCTGTCAATAAAGACAGATAAAGTGAAATATGTGGGAGGGCTAATAATAATAAAAAAATCTCTTTATTTCACTTTCGGACATTATAAATAGTAAGTCCTCATCTTAACATTCTTGTTAAGGCGACATAAATATTTTAAGCTTCAGCTCTCAATTATCACCTAGATAATAAGTTTAAATTTGCCTCATCTCTATTCATCACGCAGTGAATAGAGGCGATTACCCGTGTGAGTGGGCTAATCTCTCATCTGTCTGACATACCTTCTCAAAGAATAATGTACTAAACATTAATATGCATAAATGTTACACAAAATCATAGACATTAATAATGATAACAAATATCATTAATCATTAACTATCATAGGCATCAGTAATGATAACAAATATATTAACTCATTAACCGTGAACTTTGGGGAACATAAGCATCCAACTCTAATTTCTACGCCCTTTTAGGGATTCTAATTCAAAGAACTAATCTTTCTATCAACAAATGACCAGGTCAAGACATCTCTAGAAATTCATTTCATCATAGGATTTGCTTTCATTATATGCGTAGATGCACTATATGTTCACATCTTTTCATACAAACATGTCTTCCACAACATCATATTCCGAGTCAATACGTTTGGTCTTGTAGTGGATCCTTAGTGTAAGCTTTTGCTACTTAACTATCACAATTAACTAATAATTGGACTTGTAGCATTCTTAGCAATACTTTATTGATCCAAACATCTCTCAAGTCAAAGACCATTTTATACTACTGCTGATAACACCACGAGAACATCTTCCATCGTGGATAAGGCCATACATATTTGCTTCTTACTTTTCCATGATATGGCGCCATTACTCAGTAAGAACGCACATTCAGAGGTAAAATTCCTCTCATCTATATCTCCCCCTCAATCAAAATCAATATTCATTCAAGGTGCAGATCTCTACCTTGAATATCAGTAAATTGGTCAGTAGTACTTTCACATATCTCAGAATTCTATTGACGGCAATTCAGTACACTTGACCTCTATTGGATTGGTATCTTCTTACCATTCCAACCGAATAACAAATATCAGGTCTCGAACATATCACAGCGTACATTGAGCTACTAACAGCACTAGCATATGGATCACTTTCCATTTCTTTATCTCCTTATGGAGTCTCAGGATACATATTTCGACTCAAGCCTTTACCATTTGTAATAAGAGTATATCATCAACATATAATGATAAAATCACAAATTGATTTTAGGATCTTTTGATACATACACATTGGCCTTTATCAATTGTTACAAAATCATATGCCACTAAGACATCAAGTAAAAATGTATATATCAATTTCTCAAAGACTGCTCAGGGCCATATTCTTGGCCTTCATTCACAACTCCTGCAGGTTGTACCACATAGGTTTCTTTCATTAATTCTCCATTGAGAATCGTAGTCTTTACATCCTTGATGTAATTCTAGATCCATACTCATCATTATTACCAGAATAAGGTGAAATAGCTATTACGATTCACCATAAGGCCAGCCTAAAATTGCTCAAACAAGCCATCAGCTTTATAATGGCTTTGTGTCCATTCAAAGTTTGATCTCATTAACTCCATCTCTTTTTTCATTGCTTGTATCCACTTTCCCTTATCAGGGAAAATCGGAGCCTCATTTTATACTCCTTGACTTATTCTCTTATTATGAAGCAACTATGAATTTTATACTCCTTGACTTATTCTCTTATTATAGAGCAACTATGAAAGCTTATAATGCTTCTTGCGATTTGTTCACCAGATTGGAGATTGTATACGTAGTACATCATTGAGATCGTACACTTAGTACATCATTCTTCATTACGCTCCACTCGGATCAGACAATGGCGTGACAACACCTTTTACACATCAAGTGGTTGCAATTGAGACTAATTTGAAATAAATTCCCCACTTCTCATATTGCACCCACTTGGATAAGATGCCCATAAGCAATCATTGTCACTTTCCTAAAATTCAAACAGAGAATAGTCTTTAAGTATCTCACCCTTTTTCAGAAATTCATTCACTAAGAATGTGACATCTTGTGATTCAAATTCAGTTACACTCCCCACTTTCTTGCTCACCCATAGCACTTACCCTTTCGAGTGCTCTTGGTATTTTACGAAGATACTTTTGCCTCTAGGGCCCAATTTCCCAAACTTGTGGGAGAACGCGTGTGCATAGAAAGCATATCAAGGTCTGAGAAAACTCAAATCTCATTGTCGACCTATCCAGAACTCATATGAAGTAGTGGTAACTGATTTATAAGGCACACAGTTAAGTATCTAGACAGCCATCAACAAAAAAATATCACCACAAAAGACGATATTGTGCTATCATAGACTTAACCTTATGTATTATGATCTATTTCTTCTCTCTGTAACTCCATTATTCAGAGAAATTGATGGAATAGCAACTATTATTCTATTCCTTTTCATCACATAAACATCCGAACTGATCAGATAGATTTTCTCAACCTCGATCGGATTTCAAATAAAATTTATCGAAGCAACTTATGCCTCAAATTTATGAAAAAAAAATCATAAAACAATAAACTCGAATCGAGTGTAATTATACAAATGTGATGGAACAAACAGTTTCATGCCTTGCTATCACAGTCACTGAACCACATATGTATGAATGGATATCAACAAAGGAAACTCAGCTCTTGTTCCTTTTCTAAATGGTTTCCTCATTGTTTTTCCTACTAGGCAATGCTCATAAATAGATGATATTTTCAATATTGTCCAATAAACCCTATTTGGCTTATTAAAATATCTACTATTGGCCAATATGACCAAATTTAGCATGCCACATATTCTTATCATCATAAAGATGAAAAATTAGGAATAACATTTCATCACTGTACTCAACAATCGGCACAATGAAACCATTCAGAACCATAATAACTTGTTACCAGTAACAAGTCAACATCATCGTCATGAAAGTTCAACTGAAACCAAGTTTAACCCAAATAAATACGGAAAATAAATTCCGTCGAGTTTTGGAGCATATTACATTTTATGTAGGAATAAAATGCGATCATCACACATATTCAATTTGGCTAATGCCAATTATTTTAACTTTCACTAAGAAATTATTTCCCACATTTACTCACTTTGCTCCATGTGAAACTCGTTGAAATTCCACTAAGGCATTTCTATCCTTCAGTTACATGAGCTGTGGCCTCTAAGTCTACAATCCACTAAGGATGAGATTCAGGCTCAAAGACTGAACTGTAGACATAAGTAACACTTTTAAGTGCTCAAGGGTTTCGAACTTCTTTAACTTACCACAATCATGAATAGAGTGACTTTTATTTCCATAGTGAAAACACGTCATTTTTGAAATGTTTTCATTGAAAGGACGTTTTCCTTTCTTATGTCGGTTAAACTTTAATTTCTATCAAGAATTGTTCTTTCCACTACTTAAATCCACCTTGACGCTTATCTCTAGAGCACAAAACTCATTAGAACTAGAATCAACATTACAAATATCGATTTTAGGTTTTGCCACCATAAGGCAATCCATCTCTAGTTTAAGGCGTCGCATAATATCCTTAAAAATCTTTACTTATAATGTGGATATAGTGGATTTTCATATGCACATAGCTATGAAATAAAGAACGAACTACTGCTTGCACTTGCAATTCATCAGTCAAAATGGAGTATGCATTTTACAGCTCACTCATTTGTTTGACATATGCCACATAGGCCATTTTATATTCTGCCCACAAAGGCATCATATACGTATCAAACCTTAAGGTGATCTGTTTCAAATTGGAGACTAATGTCTCATCAAACTAAGTTTTATTAATGCCTTCCATTTGACTTTAGCATTTACAAAAAAAAAAAATGCCTGAACTCAGGAATAAAAAATATTTATTTTTCATGCTTCGGCAACATAATGTAAGCAACAGAGTTCAACTTGTTTCTCGTTGCAAGTATCTCTTTGTACTTTCTTGACAATGCATTAATCTTATTTTCAGTTTCTTCCATAACTAGGTCAAGAGCTCATAGTGCATCTTGCTCTTTTAGCACATATTGGATCATATTCCAATTTTCATAATTTAGCCATCTTAATTCTATCCTCAATTAAGCTTAACTATAAGCTCAAACTGTTGTATCTGAACACAAAGTTCAATAGACATGTACTCATTTAATTATTTATGCCTATACATTTATGCATCTATTTTACACTAACTAATTATATTAATGAATAATTTCACACAAAGTCTCAAAGTCGAAAGTTCACTATGTTCCCAATCATCGTCTGAGAATTCTCGTTTGAAATTACCATTAATACAATCTTTTATGTAAAATCGAGTTCATGAAGTCACTAAAACCTTTTAGAACTCCCCACTTATCCATATACCACCAAGGCATTACATTCCATAAAAAAATCACAGCTAAAAATTTCATTTAACATGAAAAATAGTATTTACATCTATAGATTTACATCAATAAGATGCAAAATTCTAATACAACAACATCATGTGACATAATGTATGCCAAGAACGGGAAAAGATTCAATAAACTCTTTAGGGAACTTCTTGACCCTAGAAGGCGTCCCTATAGTTGCTCTTGGGAAACTCTCTGGTCTCAGCCAAGGGAACAAATCTCTTCGCCATGGCGCATTTTGCCTACGCCAAGACCTATTCATAGCAAGGGTCGATGTCTTCTTTGCCCCGACCTCTAAGAACTCTATCAAGAATCTTATTCCAAGGTCCTTATAAGAAAAGTAGTAGGCATTTTTTCACAAGCGGTCCAAGACCTCATGCCAATCAGGAAGAGTAGTTTTTAAGGCAACAACCCTCAGATAGTCTGGCATGACAAAACCATTACAAATGATTTCTAATATCATTTTGTTCACCGTTATGATGTGAGTCATCATGTCAACTCTGCCATCCCATCGATAAAATGCCAACTCATTCCTCAGCTTAAGGAGTCTCTCATGTTCCTCGTCTGTCCACAGGAATATTGAGATTCGCACTGCACTCTGTTCCATAGTTCCTGCAACAAATGCAAAATAATAAAAGGGATTACATATAATCCATAGTACATAAAAATGGTAAAACAAATATACCACATTGTAGGAAATTTCAATACGAACACATCGGCACCAAAATCACCTTAATCAGACTCCACACGCGCCTAGAGGCCTCTGCGCGTGGGCTTCACGCGCCTCACGTGCGGGGCACGCGCCAGCCGGCGCAGTCAACGGTCAGCGTTGACCGGTCAATGGTCAGTGTTGACCATTGACCCGGGTCGGGTCATGGGTCAAATCGGGTCGGATTTCGGGTCAGGTCGGGTCGACCCGCCACGTCATCATGCCGCGTCATCGGACACGTGTCCGCCACGTCAGCTGCCACGCAAGCGCCACGTCAGCAGATCTTTTCAGCGGTTCTGGCACGCGTGACGCACGTGGGCGCGTGAGGCCCACGCGCAGAGCGCCCCGGCGGCGCGTGTCGGTGCGTGCGGCGTCGTCTGGCGTCGTTCGGCGTCCGTTGGTAGCGTTCCGCCCCTCAAAATGCTCGTATTGACGAGACGATTCGGATGGTATGTTTATTTTCCACTTTCACCAAGTGAAAGTGTACAAAATCGCGTCGCTTTGCCGCCGCCCTGGGAACCCTATCTTGTGGCGGCGCGTGTCGCGCGTGCGGCGCCGTCTGGCGTCGCCTGGGGACATGCGACCACTCCAAATTCTCGTCTCGCCGAGCCCGTTCCAATGATGTGTTCAAAATAAATTTTCGATGGCCAGAACAGAATCTGTCGGCGATGAACAGTACGCTCGGGTCCCGATTTTTCTCGTTAAAAATTTGTCGATTAAAACATGAATTCAGGAAACAAGAACCGGCGCTCTGATACCAATGTCGGAAACACATTCCTAATATGTATACGAAATACATGTGGAAAACTCTTGATTAAAGCCCAAAATTAACTTACTTGGATCACTGATCGGAGAACGATTACACGAGGAACCGTACCCACTGTCCACAAATTAAGTGTCGCCTTCGCAGTCTCGAGAGTCCCTTCTGTCGCCTTCGATACGATTCAATTTTGAGGGGGGAGAGACGTTTGTCGTGAACGAACGTCTGTATTTCTTGGAGAAGAGAAGGAACCGACGTCAGTTCTATTTGACGTTTGTCACTGGTGACCCTCATTGGCCAAGGTAGCAAAAACCAGAGAAACAAACAAAAAAGAAAGAAAATTTCAAAATAAATAAAAAATTATAAAAAATTCCACGTGTATATTAAAGTAATAAAAAAATTACTTCGCCGGTGCTACGTCGGTTTTCTCGACATTCACGTCAGTTTTTCCGCCGTCCACATAAGCGATAGGACTTAAGTAGCAATCATAATAATGGTGTGTCGGGATGTTAAACTTGTGTGTCGTTCTAGTATATGAAGCGCTCAGGTGAATGATCTTGGCCGGAATTGGCACTCACCTGAACGTTTCTGCTCCGATGTGGCACTCAAGTGAACGTTTTGAAGTTATGGCACTCAAGTGACTGCCGTGCAAAAGTTATGGCACTTCTAGCGTGCCCACTCATGGATAAATACATCTACTTAATTCGGGATAGTAATAATTCAACAGAGCTTTTTCCATCCTATATGACTAATTCATTCTATATTCATTAAAGAGACAAAATCGCCATCAATCATTCAGTTGCAATTTACAGTGGGAGCCCCAGGTTATTTACTTTCCTTCTTTTTTTTAGTTTTCGTATTTATCTTAGTGTAGGTTAATTTGCCATAAATTAAGGCCGATTTCCTCAGTCAAGTGAAAAATGGGTGGTGGAAAACACCCCCCAAAATAATTTCTGATTAAACTCTGTCAATTTGCAAAGCAAGCACCATCTTTCTCCTATAAATAAATCAGATTGCAAATCCAAGGATGACGACCCGGGCTTCCAATTAATTTGTTCCTCGTTCATCCTGGTCCTTTGTACTTCTGGGTTCCCTAAAAGCAAAGGCGGAACCCTATACGTGCCAAGCTTTAGGACTTCCTGCATTGGTATGATTTTTATTTCTTATTGGTGGGAATAATTTAATTTAGCTTTTACATTGAAATGCTTTACTTGCATTCACATTTCTTCTTTTTTCAAGACGTCCGTCTTTAAATTCACATGTAATGCTTATTTTCGTTTTCAAATTTCGAGATTCGTGTACTTCTCAATTACATGTCTTTCACATCGGAGTTTTTTTCTATTGCAGAAAAGCTATGTAGGAATTAACATTTTATTCAAAAAGTCACGTGGAATCGTTTGCCAGAATTTTTCGTCGAGAGCACTTAATGATCATTTTTTCTCCGATTTAGCACTTACATGATCCGGTGAAAAATTTTGACCATCAAAATGAACTCGCACGAAAGTTACGTAACTTTAATGTCCTTTTCCCTACTAAAATTGCCAATGATTGTCCTTTTCTCCGATAATAGTGTAGGGAACGAACTGACCAAAAAATGCATGATGTCAAATGCAAGTCTCATGACTAAACTTTGGCGATAGTACAGTGCTTCTTTATTCATCCTGATGCAGTGTATGCACCAGACAGAGCACATAGCCAAGACCAATATTCAAGTAGTGCATCATTCATTTGAGTACCAAAAATCAGAAGAAAAGAAGGAGAAAAAGGATTGATCAACTCAGTGTGATGCTGCAGAGAATAAATACATGTATAAAGTACTCTAGCACAAGAGTTTCGAGCAGAACCAGTAGTTTCATCATTAATAATATAAAAGAACAATTCTTCATTTAGAATGGTCGGCATTTAAACAGCTGCAAATAGAAAGCAAAACCACTCTACCTTCAGCTAGGCCTGAACCTTCCCTTTTTTTAGCACCCAAAAAATTGCAACAAAGATTGGAATTACTTTTAACACAGAAGAATGAAATCAATACGTCAACAAACGAAGAAAAAAGCTTCAGCAAGTAGCAAAAATATAAGCAAGAGAAAGATCTTTTTTGTTGATGATCATTCCAGTTTTCCTGCCAAGTACCTCGAGTTCCAATCAAGCATGCAAGATGCATCTTCTCTGCATAGTTCCAACGTGTGAGGACCTTCCCCAATCAGCAGTCACAAACTTCTTCATGAAATTGTATGGAACAGTAAAGGATATCAACAAGCTACAGTCTCTCCAGCCAATCCGTTAGACAGCATCCTTATGGGATGTCAGCTGATACGAATGTCGAGAAAAAAGTTCGTCTGTGATCTCACTCTCGGAAGGATGCCTCTTTTAAAGCTAAAACAGCATTCTCCCCAGATCAACCACACTTTTTGCCAGCATTGATTTTCCTCCTCTGTCTCGCATCATATGTTGCCCTAATTATACTGAAATCCATGATTAAACCCCATTTCAGAGGCTCAAAGTCATGAAGGAACATTCATAACGATACCAATCTAATTCGCCGAACATACTTGCTATGACACTCCACTTTATATTCGAGTCTAGACAGAACTGTAGACAAACTATTTTTCCATTATCTAGGAAAGTACAAATTACTAATCAGAGCACTTCACTGTGACTCCTCCAAAATTTGACTGACTAGGAGCTGCCTTGTGTCAGATCAGTACCTTAGTTTCAAGCACGGCCAAAAGTTTCGTCATTACGGGGCCACAATGCCATAATAATTACCAAAGGAAGGATTAGCAATTGCAGAAAGAAGGAAGAGAGGCCGTCAATGGTTTTTTTTCTGCAAGTTTCAGTTCAGTTTCAGCATCCAGCAGGTAGACAAAAGACAACAAGAAGAGCACAAATTTTTTTGGTATCACAAGCATCCTATCCTAGTTTAACCTGAGCAAGTACCAAAATTCCAAACTAGCATGCGAGACCCATCTTCTCATTGTAGAGAGCCAACAACTGCGGTGATTCCCCCAAATAAGTAGTCACAAACTTTTCCAGGAACTTTGTCTCCGAAACAGCCAACAATGTAGTCAGGCTACAAGGTTTAATCAAGCCTTTAGACAACAGAACTTGAAAGACGGATCCCCGAGGAACAATTCTCTTCCCTAAGCTATACGTGATAACCTGCGGATTTTGGGAAATAACCGACGAATCAAGCCTCATCACATTGACAAAGAAGTCCATTACAGCAGTAATTTTGCTCTCCGAAAATGCCATACACAATGGATGCTTCCTAAATGCTAGAAGAACTACCTCCTCGGACCAACCCCACTTGCCATACACAGCGACTTTCCTCCTCCACGTCCACTCGCTCATGCCCATAATCACGTGCAGAGCCGTGACAAAACTCATTTTGCAAGGGTCAAATCCCATTGCTTTAACCCTACTCATGGCCTCATCAAATTTCAAGGACCGACAGCAAAAAATTCGCTGCCCATGATACAGGACTAAATGACGGATGTTCGACACAGGCACCCCGGAACTCCTCAAAGTCGTGATTTGAGGAACAAGTTGAGCTTGCGGATCCTTATATAATATTGGGGGAGAACGTCTGATGGCTGCGATGGCCTTTTCATCGGATTGTAACAGATTACTAATGTAATGAAAAGTGGGTACCAAATGCTGCTCTAGGCTCCTGCTCAAAATCCTCGGGACTGCAACCAGGATTGTGGCTAATTCGTGGTCGGAAATCCCCCTCGAGCGCAAAAAATTGACTTTTGGCAAGAGAGTCTTATCTGGCTTCGCTAAGAGCAACGTGGGGCATCTTCTAACGAGGTGTGAGATTTGAGTTGGAGTAAAACCTCGGTTCTTGAAGATACCAATGACTGCGTCTGGTCTCGAAGCGGTTTCGAACTTGACAAGCTTGGAAGCGGAGAGAGCAGATTCTGGAGACAACCCACAGGAGTCGACGAGGTAGGAGGCTGTGAAAGATTGCGATTTCGAGGAGGTCGAGGAAAATCTGAGCAGCAGACGGAGTGAATCAGCTTGTGGAGGAAGTTGAAGAACCCTAACATGAAGCAGGGCTTGGCGAGAGAAGTGAAACATGGGTCTCAATCTGATGAAAACTTGAACAAGAACTCCGGTTTCTTCCTTCTGCTACAAAACGAGAGGTTTCAATCCAGGGGGTTTTGCTTTCTTCCCCCGTGTTGGCTACTTCAAATTCAAGATGGTTTTCGAAGGAAAATTGTAAATAGCAGGGGTGAGCAACTAGGGATGAGCATACCAGACCGGACTGGGCTGTTTAGGGTGAGTTTGGTTCAGCATTTAAAATGTTTGGGGAAATGTAAATACCTTTAACCTAAAGGGATTTAGGAAAATACTAATTGCGTTTGGTAAAATCTCATTTGAAAATGGGCTTTGGATTGAATAGTGTTTAGTAAAAACAACATTGCAAATGAGCTTTCAATGTAATTTTTTAAATTTTTACTTAAAAATTTATCTTTTGCCGAACTGGAGAAAAAGATAAATAATAAAAAAGTGGGGCAAAATCGAAAATATAGGAAATTGATGAGGTTAGTTTCGAAAAGAAAAAAATCTATTAGCATTTGGAAAAAAATCTATCAGCATTGGGCTGATCCCTAGCAGCATTGGGCTTATAGCTTTCCCAAGGCCAGCATTTGTTCAAATGCTGGCTTAATGCTGAACCAAATGCTTCAGCATTCTCTCAATGGGCTTTGGGAGCTGAAAGCTCATTGGAAATGCTGAACCAAACCCACCCTTAATTCGGTCTTGAAGGAGGAATGGAACTGGCCCAGACCGCCCGGACATGATTACCAATATATATATAATTAAAAAAAATGATTTCAAAGTTCATTTCTCAAGCCAGTTCCATTGTTAGACCGTACATTCTTGAAAAGGTATTCTAAGATATATTGCCTCTCAACAATGATATGAATCATGAAAGTATTGAGTGGCAATTCAGTTGGAACCATGAAAGCATGTTCGAGTTGAATGCTAGTGAAACCGCTTTACAAAATTTCTCTTGGAAACTAGGACATCCCCTCAATGTTATGAATGCAATCTATCCTATTCATTCTGATATTTTCCAATGCATTGTGTGGTGAGTGTATTACTGGCGTGTTCTTTCCAAAAAGAAATTATTCAATCGGTTCATTTAATATAGTGGTAGCAATTTCTTACTGTTCATGCATTTCGGTTGTTCATTTCAATGAGTAGTCATGTATTTGTTTCTGGAAACTGCTTGGATATGAAATCCACTTAGTAAACAACATCATTATGGCTGCGTTTGGTAGTTTAGATTTGGGCTCGGATAGGGTAATCGGATAGGATAATAAATTACCATATCCGATGTTTGGCGATGTCGTACGGATCGGATAAACTCGGATATACCCGGATAGAACACCATATAAGAAATTCGGGGAGGGGGGTAGGATACACCCGGATTGGATAAAAAATAATAAACCCTATTCATTGCGGAAGGATGTCACCACCACGAGATCTGGTCCGCAACCTCTCAACCTCTCCTCTAGGGTTTCCTCCGTGGAAGTTCCTTGCAGTGCGTCCTTGGCGGCTCCTCCACCGTCAGCCGTAATCGTCAGCCCAAGCCCACCTTGCCGTGCGGCGATGCCGGCTCGATTGGCAGGTCCGGTGGGCATGAGCCGATTCTGGAGCGGCGGCCTGCTGATGCCGTCGAGGAATCCACGCCGGTAGTCGCCGATGATTCGAGCCCGGCCTCGACGTTGGTAGACTATCCCAGCAACGATCTGGGCGATGGAGTGACGAAAGGAAAATGACATGTTGGCAATACTTTGACGTTGAAGCTTGAAGAGTTACAGCGCGTCCTTGGTGGCGGAGGTCCCCTTTCATGGAGGTCCCTTGCAGCGCGTCCTTGGCGGCAGCGTTGTCGTCGGGGAGCTTGAAGAAGAGGAAGGCAAAGCTGCGGGAGGCGTACAAGGTGCGTCGAGCGCGCCGTACTTGCCGAACGCGTCCATTGGATCCGTGTCGGTGACATCGGCAGACAGGTTGCCGATCCAGAGGTTGTTTGAGGGCGGCGTTGTCGCGACCGGTCCGAAAGCGGACGCGGCTAATGGATTGCCGATCGCAGGTCTTGGATCGGCGCGGGCCCTCCCAGGCCCATACCAAATCACGGCGGGAGTATTTTTCAAAGGATTCGACGATAAGAGTCGATCGCTTTCGACCTTCAGTGTGGTCGTGGTGGCATGTGCAACTTGTGCATGCATTTGGAGTCGCCACCGAATTGAAGAAAGCTCCCCAGCTCTTCTTGTCGCAAATTGGTCACATCATTCTTCAATATTTAAGTTCCATTCAGCAACCATGCGGCACAAAAATACAAGTCAAAAGTCTAACGAGAGTGTCAATTCTATCTTCGAGACTGCCTCAACCTCTCGTTTGTTCTCGATCGGACTCATGTCTCGTGCTAATGAAGGTGTTGATGATTAAGAAGCTGGTTGATCTCGGCCCGAATGCCTTCGTCTTCGCCACCGATGCAACTCAATTATGTAAATGTGATGCATGATATGCTACGCATGAAAATTAATTATTATTATTTTTTTTTTTGTGAGAACTAAAACTAATTCTCATTTTATGCAAAATGGATGACTTAAAGAAAAGAGTCAAAATTTAGGTGTCAACAGCTGCCCCTCTTTGAGAGTGAGCTCGTCAGAGGTTGCTTTCAAAGATAAAATGACACATGAATCTTGACCGACTTGACTGGGGAAAAGAAAGGCTATGACATTGGACACTTAAGCCTTTTGATGAATGTTCAAATTAATCATCGGTTTGTTCTTGCAATTTGTTCCTGGGCTTAGTGGATGGAGGTTTACCCGAAGCTCACCTGTCGGATGATGCCGGTTGCGACGACTTTCAAGAAGATACCTAGGACTCGTTCAGAATATCTTAGGGAGATTAAGCTCTGACCTGTATGGTAGGTCATACCATTATGGGATTCCTAACTGGTAGGAACCTAAGGAAGGCGCATCCCATGCTTTGGGATTTGCCAAGGATTTTGATCCGTATGGTGGATCGGACCTTTGTATTGATCCTTTATGCGGTTTCTACCTTTGGTTGAGTTTAGTTTGATCCTTATGGCGGTTTCTACCAATGAGCTGACCCTTATGGCGGTATCTACCATCAATTTGACCCTTCAGGCGGTATCTACCTGAGTTTGACCCTTTAGGCGGTTTCTACCTTTGTTTGACCCTTTAGGCGGTTTCTACCTTTGTTTTGACCCTTTAGGCGGTTTCTACCTTTGTTTGACCCTTTAGGCGGTTTCTACCTTTGTTTGTTTTGAAAAGGGGTCTCACGACGAGGGTTCTCCACGTCCGATGAGACTGCTTGATTTTGTTTAAAAGGGGTCCCGAGACGAGGGTTCTCCACGTCCGATAGGGCTGTTTGATATTTTTGAAAAGGGATCCTAGGACGAGGGTTCTCCACGTCAAGCTAGGACTGCTTGATTTTTGAAAAGAGGTCTCATGACGAGGGTTCTCCACGTCCGATGAGACTGCCTAAATTTTGAAAATGGGTCTCATGACGAGGGTTCTCCACGTCCGATGAGACTGTTTGATATTTTGAAAAGGGGTCCTAGGACGAGGGTTCTCCACGTCAAGCTAGGACTGCTTGATCTTGAAAAAGGGTCCCGGAACGAGGGTTCTCCACGTCTGCTGGGACAGTTAGCTGACTTTGTTTTTTTTTTTTTGAAAAAGGGTTCAATCCTCATCCCTTCTTTTGAAAGATCCCGAAATTTGTCGGGAATTCAGTTTTGAGGCAGTGAAAGATTTTATTTGACAAAACTTCACTTGAGTCTGTTGAGGCGACATTCTGGGAGCTGGGTTCTCCAGGTATCCTGCAGAAGTTTGCGCCTGAAAGATTTTTCTTCACCAAGAAAACGTTAGTAATCTTTGGGAAGACCACGGCTGTCCATTTGACAAAAACCATATGACTTAAGTTTTAATTGTGAAATGTGCATTTTGATGCTGGAGGCTATCCAAAGCATTCTTGCAACACGCGAATGTGACCACAAATCCCTTGCACGGAAAATTTGGATCAACAGTTTGAAAATTCCAAAAAGAGTTTGTTCAAAACATCAATTGGAATATTTCTCGACAATGAGGTCTTCTCACCTGTTTTGCGATAGCGGTTTTTTATAGGGGACGCACTCAATTCCCTACTAACCTGTGCCTAGGTTTTAGGCTCATTCGCAGCGCATACATTTTGATCGGTCGGGAGGTCTTCCACGGGACCGTAATGTTGGGCTTGGATATTGGTTTTCAAGGGGGACCCGCTTTGGAGTCAAGGCCATTGTATGAAAGTCTTCACCATCTGCTCCGGGTTTACAAGTCGAGAACCCTGTAAAATGAGAAAGAAATAGTCTTGCTCGTACTTCTTCGAGCTAAGCTATATGTTAACCCAAGCGTCTTAGTCAGAGAAGACTGTTTCGGGGTTGTAACATTGGTAGGATTGGGGACCGAAAAAAGCTTGTTTTTGGCCCAGAATTCATGAGGGGTTTGACATTGGTGATCATTGCAAATTTACCACCTGCCCTTTCCTCTATGTATCTTTGATTTTTGAGGCGTGCAACAGCTTTTGAGGTGTGCACGAATTCTTTAGAGAGCGTCTCTGGCTGCATTAAGGGATTGACAACTCTGTCTGCGTCTTTCTTCCACGCTTGACATCATTTGGAGGAGCGGTCTTTTTTATCTGACTCCTTTAGAAATTTTCTCTTCCCAACTAGGTTTCATTGGGGATCACTCAAACAGTTTATGTGAGCATCGGCCTTGCTTTTACCAGGCACTTTGCTTTTTCTTTTCTGATGCTGGGATTTTTTTCATTCATTTTTGAAATCCCACTTTTTCTCATCTTCATGGGATCATGTTAGACATATAGTCTAAACATGTTTTAAATATCAGTCCGGGAATTCTCTTCGTAATCCCTGAGTCTTGAACTCTTCTGTTTCTGAAGTGATGCTGCATCCATCTTGAAATGTGCAATGATCACCAACGGGTTCATGAAACGAATTTGCAGGCTCAACTTGACTGTGCAAAGGATATGGTGTGTGGGATAGAGAAATGAATGCTTCTCGTCATCCTATGGCATTTGGATTACCATATAAGCAACACACAAAGATTAATGTTAGTCCGAGCAAGAAAATTTCTAACCATTTTCTCCTGATGTTGCTGGACTCACCTCCATTTTGCCCCGATGTGGGGTGGTTCTTGACAGGGTTAAGAATGAAAACCGCCGTTCAAAGGGGTTATCAACGGTCACCTGTAGTGTTTGAGGGATATGAAACGAATGCCTCCGTCGTCCCAACCCATGTAATCACTGCGAATGGTCCCTACTTCCGTAGGTCCAGATTTTGCTGTTTTATCCGCTCCACTTCTCTCTTAAGTGTGTATAGGACGTGTTTGGACTTGGCTTTGCCTCTCGTCTTTGAGAAAACGTCCTTTTGAAAGTTTTAAACAACTTTTGATTGAAAAAATATTTTTTTGTTTTCTCCAAAAATTTTACCCGTCAAGGGGATTTTATGATGCACCATGCATGTTCTTATTCATGTTCAGATAACCTCCTATTTCAAGACATGAATGCCCATGAAGTTAGAATTCTATGTCTTTTCCAGACATTAGATTCTGAAAGCTTTTCTTTTCTTCTCAGTTTTTATTCAACATCTTCAATGGATTGGGGAAAGGGATACTTACCTGTCCCCCGCGGCTGGAGATCCCTGAAAATGCGGAAGAAACATGTTATTGTACGTTCACGAATTTTTCAAAAAATTAGAACGATACAATTTACCATTGGTCATGTATTCCAACGGGTAATACATGGGATGTGAAAACCTGTTTCGCCTTGATGGCGAGCCCCTGTCAAAGACGAGAATTAGGTGTCAGTTTGCGTTCCAAAATTCAAGGCGAATTGGAACGATACAGCCTTGTTCTTGCTTTGTGTTTCCATTCGAACACAAACGCGCGGCTTGCAGAAATTGGCCATCTATATTGTGGCCACGATCCCTCCGTTTGGTTGGCGATGAATCATTCTCGAGGATTTTCCCCAGAGGAGATCCATTTGTGTTTTTGGGCGTATTCCAGCGCCACTCATCATAGTTCCTTTTATTCAAGAAAAATGAAATTTTTATCAGAATGCATGTCAAAGCATGAAGTGTGGAAGCGATACTTTTTACCATCCACTAGGTCTTATGATCAAAGACCATCTCCTGGAATCCTGACTTCTAAGGCCACTGATTCAATTCGCCTCCCTGTTAGCGCGCTCTTTTCATTTGGGGCTTTCAGCGCCAACGACTTCCTGCAAAATGAGTAAAAATTCATGTTAGGCATGTGGTCTTCGAAGACCAAATTGGAACGATACAAGGTTACCGTTCACCCAAATTCGTATCTTGGGGTTTGATTCTGATGCGGACGACTCTGTTATTGCGTCCATTGACTTTGCCAGAGGAGAAACGTCCGGCGTACAAATGATTCACTTGCCCCAGTTAGGCATGGTTTTGCTGTTTGTCATCTCTGGATTCGATGACCCTGGTTTGATGCGCTTTCATGGGGGATCATGAGAGTTTGCCCCCGGTTTGGCTCCTCAAAGTAAATGGGGGGAACCTGCTCCCATTGACTTTTGCAGATTCTGATCATCCGTCTCGATTGTCAGAGTCCTTGATCAATTTTATCTGTCTCAAGACAGCCTGATATTCTTGGGATTCGTCATGTAGCGGTTTGGTGATTCTCTCGATCACAGTCGCCATTTGAGGTATTTGATGTTCCCTGTTTGTTATTTGAAAGCATCACATCCTGCGTCCCCTGCTCTTTGATCATCATCTGAGAGGAAAAAGAAAAGAAGCATTATTCCCATATCAAGAAAGTAATCATTTTGGAACGATACGTCCTTTTATACTTGATTTGCATTCCGTTTTGATGTTGCATATTGATATGAACAACATCTATCGAATTCCTTCATCTGTGCTTGAAGGTATTTGCAATGCCTACGGTTCATTTGCCCCAGCTAGGCGACGTCTGTTTTGTCATTTGAATGCATGAGCTTCTGGGTGCATTGTCTCTTTTATCACCTAAGATAAAAAAAAATGGAGAAAAACTTATCCTCAGATCTGATTAAAAAATCAATTAGGAACGATACGTCCTTTCACCAAACGAGTGGCTCTGCGGCCAAATGCATTTTGCACTGAAGGGACGAATTCCACTATGCTCCACGGGTTTGGGGAATTTGCCCCTATTTTCGATAGAAATGAGCCTTATCGAGATGTATACAATACAAATAGATCCCTAATACAATCAATCTAAGGGACGAGATAGAGAGGACCTCAGCAAAATTAGTCTTATTCAAGAGAACTAAAAATGCCAAACCAATCAAAGGAATGTGGTCCGAACACTTGGAGATGCCCCAGTTCCAGTCTTCGAGATGTGAGTCCAGGATCACCGATTTTTTTTTAGTTGGTTTTAGATATATCAGCCATCCAAAGACATGCACATGAGACAAGTGAGGATAAAACTTCTAAAAATCAAAGGATTTGGCACCTAAGGTCAAGGTTCCCACCTCGAGTTCTAGAAAGAGCAGATTCCATTGCACAACTATCGTTGCATTGGGGCTCGATCCATAGCTCAAAATGAGCGGAATTGAAAAGTGGATTACCCCGTGTTTTTCCTCACGGAGATTCCATTTTCAATCCCTTCTATTGTTTTCCTATAGACGGCGCCCGGGGTTTTAGGCGCGGTTGTGTGTGTTTTCGGTGTCGTGCTAAAGCGATAAACATGCATCTTATTTTACAATCACCGCTTCAATATAAAACATACACACAATCATTCATTCCTACGCCCAACTTGCATAAAACAATGTTAATCACAGACTAACCCCCCTTATCACTCCAATCTGCAAAAACATATAACACCTATCATGAGCGGACTCACCTCACCTTCAAGATGCGCCTGCAGGGTTAGAAATATCACTCAGCGTTTTAATTACGGCCTAAGTCCACTTGAGGTCTAGAACCATTGGTTCTAGAACAAAGGCGTCCCCAGTGGAGTCGCCAGCTGTCGCGACCGGTCCGAAAGCGGACGCGGCTAATGGATTGCCGATCGCAGGTCTTGGATCGGCGCGGGCCCTCCCAGGCCCATACCAAATCACGGCGGGAGTATTTTTCAAAGGATTCGACGATAAGAGTCGATCGCTTTCGACCTTCAGTGTGGTCGTGGTGGCATGTGCAACTTGTGCATGCATTTGGAGTCGCCACCGAATTGAAGAAAGCTCCCCAGCTCTTCTTGTCGCAAATTGGTCACATCATTCTTCAATATTTAAGTTCCATTCAGCAACCATGCGGCACAAAAATACAAGTCAAAAGTCTAACGAGAGTGTCAATTCTATCTTCGAGACTGCCTCAACCTCTCGTTTGTTCTCGATCGGACTCATGTCTCGTGCTAATGAAGGTGTTGATGATTAAGAAGCTGGTTGATCTCGGCCCGAATGCCTTCGTCTTCGCCACCGATGCAACTCAATTATGTAAATGTGATGCATGATATGCTACGCATGAAAATTAATTATTATTATTTTTTTTTTTGTGAGAACTAAAACTAATTCTCATTTTATGCAAAATGGATGACTTAAAGAAAAGAGTCAAAATTTAGGTGTCAACAGGCGTCTCATGATCGTTGCCCGATTCCTTGGAGGTTCCGTGGTGTGAGGGATGGAGGGACTTGCTCGGAGGCGACATTATCGGAGCGGAGGAAACCCTAGAGGAGCAGCAGAGAGGTAGCGGACCAGACAAAGTATGAATACGCTATCCTATCCGGATATCTATCAAACATATGATGGGATTTTACAAAATCCAAAAGACAATTCGGAGAATTTCTAATCTAACCTTATCCTATCCGGGCCCAAATCTGGACCACCAAACGCAGCCTATTAGTATAGCTTCGCCAGCCAAGTTTTTTCGATTCTGTCCTTTATGTATCTCTGTTGTGTCAGCGGTTAGACCAATGTCACTATTAAGCCTACCATTCTGTGAAGGCACGCCTTCATTATGAAGGTGAGCAAACTAGACCATCATGTATTTTTATCCAATTGTGGGTATTGATTGTAAATTAACATGCAATCGAAGCATATTTTATTTCAAGGGTTAGATTTTTTCTATAAGCAGCTGGTGTTAGAGATCCCACTGAGGCAGGACTAGGACCGGACCAGGCTGCCGGTCTAGATTTTGTCCGGTCCTTGGTCCCGAAAATTCAGGGTCCAGTACTACTAGTCTGGTCCCCGGTTCCATACCAAGATCGGAACGACCCGGACCATGCACACTCCTATAAGCAACCTCTCAGTCTAATCAAGGTCTAGTCAAACTTAGGTCGGGTCAATGGTCAACTCAAGTCAAACCTAGTTAGGATCTCGGTTCGGTCACCCCTATTGACGTCAGCACCTCCAACGTCTTTCAACCGGCACGCCCATGTGGTTCTCACTTGTCGATGTCATCATGGCCCGTACAGCCGCACCCAACGGCTGTTGGGGGCCGCTGACCACTCAAAACACTCGTGTAGACTGTTGACACCTGATTTTTTGACCAGGTCTTTTTTAGTTTTATTTTTGAAAAAATCACAAAAAATTTATAAAAAGTCAAAAAATTACAAAATCAACTTTGGTGGCCTTGGCCAAGCCCAAGGAACCATTCTTGACCAAAAAATAATTTTTCACATTTTTCATATTTTTTAGTATTTTTGGAAAATAGAAAAAACACTTAAAAAATCAAGAAAAATAGCATTTGAGGTCACAAAAATATGGAAAAATATCCAATATTTTTCCTTTTAATCCCTTTTATTTTTGACCTCTCAAAACAATCAAAATCAGATTCCATTTTAGGTGTTCCTTTGTAACCCGTACTATTGAATTTGAAGAAAAAATAACAATTGAGTCTTTTAATTTGCAATTTTGGCATTTTTTAAGATCTTGACATTCAATCTAACTATCCCCTATTTCAATTTAGCCCAATTGTTTGTGCAATTTGCTCAATCGCATGGATTTGACAAAATTACATACTAAAATTGCATTTTAGTCCTCGAAATTGAGCATAATTGAAATTACTTTCAATTTAAGGGCTATCATTGCAAATTAAACATGCTACCCAATGGATTTCACCATTTTAAATCAATTGGAACAGGTGGTTTGACTCAATTTGATCATTTTCACCCTCAATTACACGATCCCCAATTCCCAATTAAATGAAAATTTGGGGATTTTGTAGAAATTGATGAAAACTTTTGGGCAAAACCACATTTCTAGATAGAATTCATGCCCTAGATTCGATTATAAGGTTCAATTGCAAAATTTTTCCATTAATTTGGGCTTAATTTGAAAAGTCCTATTCGGGACCGGTTCAGACCGGTCAGACCGCCGGTCAGACTGGTCGAACCGGTCCGCTACAGTGTCTTCGTCTTCATCTAACCTGCGCACAAATGAACAGTGCAAGGTTGAATTTCAACAGGGGAATTGACCAAGCAATCGGCGGCAATTAAAAAAGAACTAGTGGGGGTTCCATTCGCCACAACATTCCCCGTCGATTGACACCAAGAGCATGACCAATGGCCGCCGGAGCAGGGAGCAATCGGCCAGTCAAACCTTCGGACCTGCAAAAGTCAACAAAGGCAAAAACAGCTCAAATCCTTGCCAAATTCGTGAGAAATGAAGCTCACCGCGGAACCAAAAGGAACTGAGCGAAATGCCCATCTTCCCCGACTTCGTTTTGACCCAATTGCACGTGACTACACGTGCCAAACCGAGTCAGTTGGAGATCCACCGTTCGGCGCCGAAAATCGAACAAGCTATATAAGCTAACAGGCCTTCGCGAAGGGAGAGGACGGTTAGTTCAGTTAGAGCAAGGAGTACATAATCGCGCGAGAGAGAGAGAACGCGGGAGAGAGCTCGTTCTCCGACCCCTGTCGTCGAGAATTGGAGCTCGAATTACAGGGCACCGGTTGGGCTGTTTCCGGCTGAACCACAGCCAAAGAAGGCTTTCTGAAGCTTGACCGGAGCGCCAGGAAGCTAACGCAGTCGGCCGCGCACAAGGAATCTGCGAGAACAGGTGAGTCACAGTCTCGAGTCTTCCTTCAAGCTCTCATGGAGATTCACGTGTTTCTTGATCATTCATGCAATTAATGTGTGCGTTTCGTTCCCCTAACATCACTGACCATGTTCGCGTCTTCATTTTGCATCGATTTTGCTCACATACCCCGAATCGAGTCTTCCGATTTAGCCTCCATAGCCGATTCTTGCCCAGCCAAATCTGGGCCGAGCGAGCTCGATCGGAGCTCGAGGTAAGTTCCCTAAACATTGAATGATGCTTCACTGTTAATGAATTGGTTTAATACGCCATGAATTGCCTGATTAGAGTACATGAGTGTGTACTGGTTCTTGTTCGATCGCGCTTGATTCTGTGAATGGATTCGTGTAATCTTGAGATATGTTAAAATAGAAGCGATTTCGAGTTGATTGGCGCTGGTTTCGCACGATTCCATTAAAGTTTCACCGTTGGATCGACGTCGGAGTGCTTCAGCCGTCCATTTCGCCGGGGTCGAAAGGTTGAAGACGATGCTGACTTGGCAGGTCAACGAGTCAAAGCGCTTAGGTGGCGATCGACCATTGGTCCACGCGTCAGTCCAGTCAGCTCGGCCGTTGGAGGTTGTTATTCGAATAGGTAGATCCAACGGCTGAGATTTTTTGAGCCCAACAAATATTGTCCGTCCGATTAGAAATTAGGATAATGAAAAAATGATTTTAAATCGGAAATAAAAAATGATGGAAACGGCGCCGTGTGGGTTAGTTAGGAGGCGACGTCGTTTAGGTTAGTGGGATCGGACGGTCCAGATCAAGTCCCATGTTCTAATCGCAGCCGTAGGTTCAAGTAATTAGATCGGACGACCCTGGTCAAGTCTTCAATCAATCTGAACCATAGGATTTGGTAAGTCAATCCAAAGATCGTGGGTCAGCCACGTGGCCCATTAAGGACCGTCAGATCAGTGCCAAATAACCTGAAAATCATAAATGTATTAAACGGCGTCGTCTCGACCAAGGATTTCGTGGGTCCGGGCCTGGGCCGGGTTCCGGCCGGAGTGGGTCGGGCCGACCCGGTACGAATCACATTTTTTTATTATTATTAAAAAATCAATAAAAAAAAATAATAATAAAATCAGAAAAATCTTAGAAAATCCAAAAAAAATGCTAGAAAATTCCAGAAAATTCCAAAAAAATGTGGAAAATTTGTGGAAAAATCCTAGACATTCCAGAAATCCCCAAAAATCGAGGGTTGACCACAGACAACTAGTCAAGCCTATTTTTGGGGTTTCTTATCCAATTTTCTGAGACTTGACGACATTACCCTTTAGGGGTAAGTCGCCTCTGTTGTGCATGCTAGATAAGGCCGATAATGCCAAGGTGAGAATTAGGGTCGATTAGACGACCAATTCTTAGGTTCGGGTTTTCGAGTCCCGCCTCTTTTCTCAAAATGACGATTTTGCCATTTAATGGGAAAATCGTCTTTCTTGTCTCAATCGAGTTCTGAAAATTGCTTGAAGTTAGGGTTTGGGTCAGGTGGACGACCAACCCTAATATTTGAGATTTTCAGTTCTCATCTTTGTCCAAAATGACGACTTTACCCCTCAAAGGGTAAAATCATTTTTAAATACCAGAAAAATCCTGGAAATTCAAGAAAAATAGGAAATCGATTGGATTGATGGCCAATCCTATTTCCTCTGTCTTTTGACTTCCCAATTCATCTAAAATGACAAATTTTCCCTTTTCGAGGTGAATTGTCCCCGAATTATTCAAAATTACGATTCTGCCCCTCATGGGCGAATCATGTCCAAATCACTCCTAAGCCTTGATTGATATTTCTCTAGGCTAATAGGGCCTCATTAGGGATGCCATGCTGATTTCATGTGTTTTATCCGCATGTACTGGATCCTTGATTTGTGCACTTATTTCTATTAATTGTGAGTGATAGGGTAGTATTTCCCATCTGCATGAACTCCTAGATTTAGGATCTATACCTCACTCATCTGCATGAAATCCTAGGATCAGATAAACCATTCAGCTTAGGTACCGAAAGGGCGTCAACTCTGACAGTTGGCGTAACTAAGTCCCCGAACCCACTTCTCTGGTTTCCGCAGAATCGAATAAACCACTCCCAACTATTCGATAGGGTTTCCGATCGTACCCTCCACGAAACGATTGGTGGCGACTCCTTGGCATGTACACTCATCACATGTCATTAGACCACACTGAAGGTCGATCACGTATATCCAGCAGTTGCGATTTGGGTAATGGACCTTGGGAGAGGCCCGCGTCCGATCCAGCCAGCGATCGGGCGGCCCATTAGCCCGCTCCCGCGCTCCCGAGCTCGGGAGAGGGTCGCGACATAGACGAGATGATTCTGATGGTATGTTCAATAATAATTTTTTATCGAAAAATTTTCGTGTACATGCAACATTTCGCCATGATTTTCGGCAACCAATGCCGTCGAGGCACATGCGGCCCCTCCAGACTCTGTCGAAGTCATGCGACCACTCATTTTTCTCGTCTTGATGTGATGATTCCGCCCATTTGTTCAAAACTAATTTTCATTGTACATAGAATCACGATTGTCGCGAAACAATATGTTGGTGTTGAACCTTGAAACTCGTCTATGCGCACCCGTAATAGATGCCATCATGGATGTAATATAACGTGAACAAAAGCTTTGCATGCTACTTTTTGCTCGATTTTCCGTCGCTGTGAACTTGTCTTTTGAAAGCCGCTCGCATGGCTTAAACATAGCAATCAAGCACTATTCAATGTCAATTTTATATGATAGTTTCACGAAGAATGTTGCAATAGACTAAACAAGTCGATTAAATTTCGACACTGTGTCCTACATTGTCTAGTGTCGTCGATTAAATTTCGGCATTGTGTCCTATACCCTATCCAATATTGTTGATAAAATTCTAGTGTCGTGTCCTAAGTGTCATCATATCAAAGGCTATCCATTATTGATGTGAATCGCTGCTGAAACTGATCGTTCTACGAAGATCCAAGAGTTGCGAGTTGCGAATTGCTAACCTTGACCCTCAATCGAACCCGTGATTGGTAACCTCGGTATGAACGTGACCTGTTGACGAACCTGTGTTAACCAATCCACGCTATAGACGCCACGAACAAGAGAATTCGCAATCTTGCTCGATAAGTCGATCGACCGCCACAAGAGAACTTGATTTGGTCTAGTCTTTAAGAGAACTCGAAGAAGAGAAAGACTCTCTGTATAAAATTCTGAATCACTAATGTGTTTTCAGAAACCCATAAGCACCCTTATATATGGTGCTAACCCTAAAAGGTTAAAATTATAAAAATACCCTTAATTAATAAAAAATTCACCTAAAAATAGAAAAAGGCCTAAAAGTCCATCTAAACGATGCTGAATGGCCGAAATTCATCGCCGTTCATGGCCATGAGTATTAATCAGGACGCCGTTTCTCTTCAGCTGACCAAATTTGAGCTCATTCGGAGCTCGTTAGCCCTAAATCCGTTCAGAATTTGCGAGGCTAAATGTAATCGTGTTGCGCCAAGGAGCTTCAGAATCTTCAATTCTGGAATCAAGATCACCTCAACTCCAAAGATCTTGAACCATGATGCAGATAGCTTGCTTGAATTCCCTCGCTCTCGCTCGAGTAATTGGACCAAGCGGATAGAACAACGAGTCCCTAGCACCTCCTCCTCGATATGGTTCGATGTCCACATCATTCCCTCCGCCGTGCAAAGGATTTGCCCTCAAATCATCACCTGCATCGAAAGGAGTCAAGTCAGTAACATTAAAAGTAGCACTAATGCCATATTCACCTAGAAGATCAAGCTTGTAGGCATTATCATTGACCCTCTCCAATACCATGAATGGTCCATCCCCGCGCGGTAATAACTTAGAACGTCGTTGCTCGGAAAAATCCTCCGTGCGCATATGAACCCAAACCCAATCGCCGGGTTCAAGCACTACTTTCTTACGCTTTTTGTTGGCTTGCTTTGCATATTGTTTTGTCTTGTGTTCAATATTCAGCCGTGTCTTTTCATGTAATGTCTTCACAAATTTGGCCTTCTTAGCACCATCTAAATCCACACGCTCTTCAACAAGCAAATGAGTTAAATATAAAGGAGTTAATGGATTAAAACGATAGACAACCTCAAACGATGTGAATTTAGTAGTAGAATGCACACTCCTATTATATGCAAACTCAACACGCGGTAAACAATCTTTCCAAGACTTAATGTTCTTCTTAATGATAGCACGTAACAATGTCCTTAAAGTTCTATTAACTACTTCAGTTTGACCATCAGTTTGTGGATGACAAGTTGTAGAGAATAAAAGTTGTGTACCTAATTTCTTCCACAATGTCTTCCAAAAGTAGCTAAGAAATTTAGTATCTCGATCAGAAATAATGGACCTAGGCATGCCATGCAAACGCACAACCTCACGGAAGAACAAGTCAGCAACATGTGATACATCATCGGATTTATGACATGGTATAAAATGAGCCATTTTTGAAAATCTAAAACCACATAAAAAGAATCATTACCATGCTTAGACCTAGGCAATCCTAACACAAAATCCATAGAAATATCAACCCAAGGATGCGTCGGGATAGGCAAAGGCGAATACAAGCCATGTGGTTTAGTTGTAGACTTAGCCTGTTTACATGCAATGCACCTTTCACAAACACGTGTGACATCTCGTTTCATATGTGGCCAATAAAAATGTTCATGCAGCACTTCATAAGTTTTATTGATTCGAAAATGCCCCATTAAACCACCACTATGCGCCTCTCGCAACAACAACTCTCGTAAAGAGCATCTAGGCAAACATAACTTGTTTTCACGAAAGAAATAGCCATCTTGCTTGTAGAATTTTTCAAACGCAGCATGCTCACAAGCTTCAAACACTCTTCCAAAGTCATCATAATCAGTATTTAACTCTTTGATATGCTCAAAACCTAAGCACTTTGCCCCTAGAGTAGTTAAAATTGCGTACCTTCGAGAAAGTGCATCGGCTACCACATTTTCCTTACCTTTTTTTTATATTTGATCACATATGGAAAAGTCTCGATGAACTCCATCCATTTAGCATGTCTTTTGTTCAACTTTTGCTGTCCCCTCAAGTACTTTAATGTCTCGTGGTCGGTGTGGATCACAAATTCCTTTGGCCACAAGTAATGTTGCCAAGTTTCCAAAGCTCGCACCAAAGTGTACATCTCCTTATCGTACGTTGGATAATTCAATGTTGCTCCGCTTAACTTCTCGCTGAAATAAGCTATGGGACATCCTCCTTGCATCAACACAGCTCTAATTCCTATACCAGAAGCATCGCATTCTATTTCAAAAGTAACACTGAAATTTGGTAAAGATAACAAAGGAGCATTAGTTAGCTTATCTTTCAACAGATTGAATGCTCTCTCTTGCTCTTCTCCCCACGTGAAACCCACGTGCTTCTTGATGACCTCGGTTAAAGGTGCGGTGATGGTGCTGAAATCCTTTACAAATTTGCGATAGAAACTAGCTAAGCCATGAAAGCTGCGCACCTCTCCCATAGTCTTAGGTGTCGGCCATTCTCGGATCGCTTTCACCTTTTTTTCATCAACCTGTATTCCATCAGCTCCAACAACAAACCCTAGAAATACTAATTTGTTAGTCACAAAAGAGCACTTCATCAGATTAGCATATAGTTGCTCGGCCCTTAAAACCTGTAAAACGGCTCGCACATGTTCAATATGGTCATTAAGGCTTCGACTATATATCAAAATATAATCAAAATAGACAACCACAAATTGACCAATAAAAGCACGCAGAACATGATTCATAAGTCGTATGAAAGTACTATGTGCATTAGTTAAACCAAATGGCATGACTAACCACTCATACAACCCATACTTGGTCTTAAATGCAGTTTTCTATTCATCCTATTCTTTCATTCTAATCTGATGATAACCATTTTTCAGATCAATTTTAGTAAATATGCAAGCTCCATGTAACTCATCTAACATGTCATCTAATCTAGGAATAGGATGTCGATACTTTACCGTAATATTATTGATTGCTCGGCAATCGACACACATTCGCCAAGACCCATCCTTCTTCGGCACTAACAAAACAGGAACATCGCACGGGCTAAGACCTTCTCGCACATATCCTCGTTCTAGTAATTTACTAACTTGCCGCTGAAGTTCCTTTGTCTCCTCAGGGTTACTTCGATATGCGGGTTGGTTAGGTAATGGCGCACCAGGTATCAAGTCGATTTGATGCTCTATGCCTCGAATCGGTGGTAAACCTTCAGGAACCTCATCAGGAAAGACATCTTCAAATTCCTGTAATAAAGACACAACAGAATTAGACAAATTCGAGTTAAGATCGTTAGTAGTAAACAATGCCTCCTTGTACAAAAGTACAAGCATTGGTCGGTCCAGAACCAAAGCTCTCCTCACTTCGCTCGATCTTGCATAGAAATTTTTTTCTCTTTTCTTTCCTTTCTCCTTTTCCCTCGGTTTTTACCACTCTGTTTTTCTCAACCTCTCATTTTCCTTGTGTCTCAAACTCTCCACGCAAGCTCTCAGTTTTCTCACTTTTTCTCTCTTTCTCAGCCTCACGTTGTAGTTTCAATTGATCTTCTTACACCTCAGTAGGTGTCATTGGCACCAAAGTATAAGTCTTCTGATTCATTACCAATGAATATCGATGAGTGTATCCATCATGATGTACCCTCCGATCATACTGCCATGGTCTACCAAGTAAAAGATGTCCCGCTTGCATAGGTACAACATCACATACCACCTCATCTTTATATCGCCCTATCTCAAATGGAACTAGGACTTGCTTCAAAACTTTCACTTCACCACTATCATTCAACCACTGAAGTCTATATGGTCTAGGGTGCTTTGTAGTTTTCAATCCTAGTTTCTCCACCATAGTACAACTTGCCACATTTGTACAACTACCTCCATCAACAATTAAACTACAAATCTTACCATTCACCAAGCATCTTGTATGGAACAAGTTATCACGTTGCTGGTGATGCTCCTCCTCCTTGACTTGCATGCTAAGAGAACGTCTAACCACCATCAATTCACCCTTGACTGGCATCTCGACATCGCTACAGTCCTCCAATAGCGGCATGACATCATCCTCTTCCTCCTTGTCACTTTCAGATTGAACATCTCCAAGCCTAGTCATTATCATCACCCTCCTATTAAGGCATCTTTCCAACTTCAATTGCCTCTCTACTTTGATAGCTTTGTCCACCAATTCTTCAAACTCGACATAATGTTGCAGCTCTACCACTCTTGCTATATCTCGGCTCAAACCATATAAGAATCGTGACATAGTAGCTTCGCGATTCTCTACCACATTAGCACGGATTATGGCAATCTCCATCTCTTTATGGTACTCTTCCACACTCTTGTTACCGTGTGTGAGATTTTACAGTTTATGGAACAAGTCTCTGTGGTAATGACTTGGTATGAAGCGCTTCCTTATCACCGCTTTCATCTCATCCCACGTTTCTACTGATCTCTCACCATTGCGTCTCCTGCTATTCACAAGCTGATCTCACCAAATTATAGCATAATCAGTGAATTCAATAGCTGCAATTTTTACCTTCTTGAGCTCCGAATATCGCTGGCAGTCAAATACCATCTCCATTCGTTTCTCCCATTCTAGATATGCATCAGGATCATTCTTTCCTTGGAAAGATGGAATCTTCATCTTGATATTGCTAAGATCATCATCTTCTCGATATCTGAACTCTCGGCGTCTATTTCTTCTCCCAAACCTGCCATCTCGGTCATCTTCTGTATCGGACTCATATTCATCGTCAAATTGCCGCTGCCATCTGGGTTGTGCCCTAGGTTCATCTCGCTGATTTTGTGGCCTCCCTCGTGGTTGCTCTCGATCACCATCAAGCCTCGTCTCACACTTCACAACTCGGTTTCTAAGTGCTTCAAGTTGTAAGCTCAACTGCTGGATGCCTGCTAAAATTGCATTATCCCTTGGATTGGTGCCATCATCCTTTTGATTTACGCTTTTTTGGTCTGCCATGACTTTTTTTTTTAACTAAACCTGCAAGATAACGTTAGAAATAAAAGAAATCTCACCACACTCCCTCACGTGTTTCGCTCAAGGTGTTTGTCACTCCCCTCGTGTTTAACTCAATCTGGCCTTTTTTCTTCCAACAATTAAACTCACACACTCTTGCCTTTTTCCTCTCGTTTTCTTCTTTCAAGCCCTTTATCAGACTAGAATTCCATTCTCACAAGCTTATCACAACAGTCGACTAAACCACCAAGCAAGATCAATTCAGCAATATATTGCTCAATTCAGCAATTCAGCAACTTTTGCTAGATTTGAATTCAGGTTCAATGTTTGCTACTATTTTTTTTTTCTATTCGGTCCAACTAACAACAACAACAACAACAACAACAACAACAACAACAACAACAACAACAACAACAACAATAATAATAATAATAATAATAATAATAATAATAATAATAATAATAAAGAAACGAGTCGTCCTCTTGATTTTTTTTTTCGGACTTTTTTTCGAATTTTTTTATCGGTTTTCTTTTTTCCTTTTTTTTTCACCGATATTTTTTTTTCGTTTTTTTTTCAATGAATTTTTTTTAGTCGATTTTTTTTACGAACTCAATACAATTAAACAACTAGGACCGAAAACCTTAAGTCAAAATTGAAATTGCAGCAAGAACAATTCAGAATCCTAATTCGATTAGTAACAGATCCCCAATTCTATAAACCCTAATTCTATAAACCCTAGATTGCTGAATGAAAATTAATAAAAGTAGGATAACTAGACATTGTAGAACCAGCTCTGATACCAGATGATGTGAATCGCTGCGAAAACTGTCGCGACCCTCTCCTCGAGGAGGACTGCTGTCGGAGGGGGCTAATGGGCCGCCCGATGTTGCCTGATCGGACATGGGCCTCTCCCAAGGTCCATTACCCAAGTCGCAACGGCTGGATCTACGTGGTCGACCTTCAGTGCGGTCTAGTGACATGTGATATGTGTACATGCCAAGGAGTCGCCACCAATCGTTTCGTGGATGGTACGATCGAAAAGCCTATCGAATAGTTGGGAGCGATCTATTCGATTCTGCGGAAACTAGAGAAACGGGATCGGGGACTTTGTTACGCCAACTGCTAGAGTTGACGCCCTTTCGGCACCTAAGTTGAATGATTTATCTGACCCTAGGATTTCATACAGATGAGTGGGGTACGGACCCTAATTCTAAGAGTTCATGCAGATAGGAATGGTTATCCTATCACTTACAGTCAATAAAAGTAAATGCGCAAATCAATGATTCAATACGTGCGGATAAAACACATGAAAGCAGCATGTCATCCCTAATGAGGCCCTATTAGCCTAGAGAAGTATCAGTCAAGGTTTAGGAATGATTTGATAGGATTCGCCCATGAGGGGCAGATTCACAATTTTGAGAGATTTGGGGACAATTTGCCTTTGAGGGGAAAAATCGTCATTTCAGATGAAATATGCAGTAAAAAATAGGGTGGAAATGGGATTGGCGATCAAATCCTTCAATTTCCTATTTTTCGGGAATTTTCAGGATTTTTCTGGAATTTAAAAGTGATTTTACCCTTAGAGGGGTAAAGTCGTCATTTTGGACAAAAATGAGAACTGAAAATCTCAAATATTAGGATTGGTCACCCACCTGACCCAAACCCTAATGTTAAGCCACTCTCAGGACTCGATTGGAACAAGAAAGACGATTTTCCCATTGAGGGGCAAAATCGTCATTTTGAGAAAAGGGATGGGACTCGAAAACCCAAGCCTAAGAATTGATTGCCTAACCGACCCTAATTCTTACCTTGGAATTATCGGCCTTATCTCGCATATACGGTAGAGGCGACCTACCCCTAAAGGGTAATATCGTCAAGTCTCGAAAGAACGGATAAGAAACCCCAAAAATAGGGTTGACCAGTTGTCTGTGGTCAATTCTGGATTTTCGGGGATTTCTGTAATATCTAGGATTTTCCTACAATTTTTCTATATATTTTTGGATTTTCTGTGATTTTCTAACATTTTTTTTGGATTTTCTATGATTTTTCTGATTTTTTATTTTATTTTTTAAAATCATTTTTTGTTTTTTTATTATTAAAAAATACTTCAGACCGGGTCAACCCGACCCACTCGGGTCGGAACCCGACCCAGACCCGGATCCGCGCAACCCACGAGTCAAAATGACATCGTATCTCCCTTTTTTATTTTCGGATTAATCGGACTTGATCCGACGGCCCTCATTGAACCGCGTGGCTAATCCATGACCACCGGATGATCAGACTGGAATCTACGGCCTAGATTAAGCGAAGACTCGACCAGGGCTGTTTGATTGACATACTAAAATGCACAGTCAGGATTAGAACCTAAGACTTGATCTGAGCCGTCCACCCATACTAACCTAAACGACGTCGCCTACTCATTAACCTAAACGGCACCATTTTGGCTCTGTTTGATTTCTCGATTTAAAACTATTTTTGGATAATCATAATTACTAATCAGAAGGCCACAAATTATTGGACTCGATTAATCTAGACCGTCCGATCTACTTATTCGAATAACAACCCTCAACGGCCGTGCTGACTAGACCGACACGTGGACCAATGGCCGACTACCACCTAAGCTTTTGACTCATTGACTCTGCCACGTCAACTTCATCTTCAACCTCGCGACTCCGATGGAACGAACGGCCAAGCTTCTCCGGCGATGATCCGACGGTGGGATCTTAATGAAATCGCGCGAAACCAAAGCCAATCGACTCGCAATCGTCTATAATCTAACATATCTAAGAATCAGAGCGTTCTTTTCACGAAATCGCGAGCACCATGCAGAATGCCGAGTACGGCCATGGGAGTTCAATCGCTCGATTCACATTAAACCATGGCAATTCAATCACAGGATAACATCAATCAATGTTCAGAAGACATACCTCGAGCTCCGATTGAGCTCGCTCGGCCTAGATTTGGCTAGGCGAGAATGAACAGTGTTCGGCAATGGCGGTTGAATTGGAAGACTCGATTCGACGTGTTAAGACAAAATCGATGCAAAAAAGATATGCGACGATGGTCAGTGATGTCGAGGGAACAAAATGCACATGCTAAATGCAAGAATGAACGTGAAATAGGTAAGTCGCCATTGATGCACAGTGAGAAGCTTGAAGCTACGTCTCACCTGTTTTCACGGTTTCAGCTTGCGCGGTCGACGGCAATCGCTTCCTGGGAGCCTGGACGACCTTCTCACGTCTTCGTCGAGCTTTGGTTTAGCCTGAAGAGGCCGAACCAGTGCTTTGCAAATCCGAGCTCTCCCTCGACAACGGCGATGGAGAGGAGCTCTCTCTTTCGCGTTCTCTCTCTCTGTTCGATTCAGTTTTCTCTCCCGTAACTGAATCAACTCCCCATTCTCCTTCGCGAAGGCCCTGTGGACTTATCCGATTTCAAGAAGCCTTTGCCGCAAATCGGGAGGACCAACAGACTCGAAATAGCACGTGATTACCCGTGCCATTAGGCCCAAACGGCGATGGAGACGATGGGTGTCCCGTCTACGTCCGTTTAGTTCTTCGATAGCTCTTAATTCGTGCGAATTTGGCATGAATATGCACTGAGTTTGGGAGGCGTTGACTTTCGTAGGTCCGCCAGATTGACCGGCCGATTACTCCCTTCTTCGGCGACCATTGGTCGTGATTTTGGTCTCAATCGACGGGGAATTGCCTGAGGAACAAAACGCCCACCAGTGTATCTTCAATCGTTGCCGATTGGTCGATCAATTTCCTTGTTGAAATTCAACCTTGCACTGTTCATTTGCGCGAAGGCTTAATGAAGAACATGACATTGTAGCGGACCGGTTCGACCGGTCCGACCGGCGGTCTAACAAGTCTGAACCGGTTCCGACTTGAAATTCTCAAATTAAACCCAAATTGGTGAGGAATTTTTGCAATTGGACTTCAGAATCGAATCTAGGGCATGAATTTTATTTAAAAATGTGATTTTGCCCAAAAGTCATGTCAATTTCAACAAAAACCCCAAATTTTCATTTAATTGCAAATTGGGGAATTGTGCAATTGAAGGTTCAAATTATCAAATTGGACGAAATTACCTATGCCAATCGATTCAAAATGATGAAAACTATTGGGTAGTATGTTTAATTTGCAATGATAGTCCTTGAATTGAAAGTAATTTCAATTATGCCCAATTTCAAGGACTAAAATGCAATTTAGTATACAATTTCACCCAATTTATACAATTAAACATTCTGTGAGGGAAATTGGGTTAAATTGCAATAAGGAAAAATTAGATTGAATGTCAAAATCCTAAAAAAATGCTAAAATTACAAATTAAAAGACTCAATTGACATTTTTTTTTATCAAATTCAATCATATGTGTTACGAAGGAACACATACAATTGAATATGGTTTTGGACTTTTTGTGAGATCAAAAAGACAAGGGATTTAAGATAAAAATATGGGCTATTTTTTCATATTTTTGTGACCTCGAATGCTATTTTTCTTGATTTTTCTAGTATTTTTCTAATTTATGAAAATATTAAAAAAAGCAAAAAATATGAAAAATTATTTTTTTTGTCAAAAGTGGTTCCTTAGGCTTGGCCAAGGCCACCAAAGTTGATTTTGTAATTTTTTGACTTTTTATGGATTTTTTTTATGAATTTTCTGATAAACAACTACAAAAAGGCTGATCTAAAATTAGGTGTCAACAGCTGCCCCTCTTTGAGAGGAATCTCGCGAGAGGTTTCTGTCAAAGACAAGTGACACCTTAGTCTAGATCGACTCTACTAGGGAATAGAAAAATGAATCTTGACATCTAATCTTTCTTATCCCACTTGTAAATGCTTTGCCCTATCTTTGCCGATGAGAAGGAAAGAGGCGGGATAGAGATGCTCACCTGTTACTTACCTGCCTGATGCTCGTGCGGCATGCGCGGTGTACATCGGGTTCAAGTGGATACCTAGGGGCTCGTCTCTTGAGCATCCTAGGGTAGTTAAACTCTAGCCTGTATGGTAGGCCAAACCAGAGTGGGATTCCTATATTTGGCAGGAACCTGTGAATGACGCACCCGTTCTTTAGGGATTGTCAGAGGTTTTGATCCGTATGATGGATCAAACCATGAATAGGACTCTTTTCTGCTAGAAACCTATGGATGACGCACCCGTTCTATAGGGATTGTCGAACATTTTGATCCGTCAGGGGATCAGGCCGTGAATAAGACTCCTTTCTGCTAGGAACCTATGGATGACGCACCCGTTCTGTAGGGATTGTCGAACATTTTGATCCGTCAGGGGGATCAGGCCGTGAATAAGACTCCTTTCTGCTAGGAACCTATGGATGAAGCACCTGTTCTGTAGGGATTGTCGAACATTTTGATCCGTCAGGGGGATCAGGCCGTGAATAGGACTCCTTTCTGCTAGGAACCTATGGATGACGCACCCGTTATGTAGGGATTGCCGAACATTTTGATCCGTTAGGGGGATCAGGCCGTGAATAGGACTCCTTTCTATTAGGAACCTATGGATGACGCACCCGTTCTGTAGGGATTGCCGAACATTTTGATCCGCCAGGGGGATCAGGCCGTGAATATGACTCCTTTTTGTTAGGAACCTATGGATGACGCACCCGTTCTGTAGGGATTGCCGAACACTAAGCCGATCCTATATTCTAAGGAATTAACTAGGGTCTATACAAGTGAGGTGTACCTAACTTTCAGGTTTACCAAATGAGCTATTCTGGGTTTAGGGATTACCTAGAACTTTACAGATAGCTGGTTCTAAAAATGGTTCTTTTGATGTGCAAGGTGTTATTCTGGGATTTGGGGACTCCAAGTATCCTGCAGAAAACTCAAACCTGCAAAAACTTTGATAAAATTGTTCTGGGATCTAGGGTTACCTGGAATCCCATAGAAAGACGATCTTGAATATTGTCCTTTCGACTTTGGAGGTGACGTTTTGGGATCTGGGGTTTCCAAGCATCCTGCAAAAAGCTCAAACCTATAAAACTGAAATCTCATGAAGAGATGATTCCGAAGATTGTCCTTTTGACATTGGAGGTGACATTCTGGGATCTGGGGACTCCAGTCATCCTGTAGAAAGTTCAAACCTATAAAACTGAAATCTCATGAAGAGATGATTCCGATGATCGTCCTTTTGACATCATGGTAAACATAATGCAGATAAAGGTTCATTTTAACCTATGCAATTATGCAAAATGACTTAGGATGCTGGAGATTGTTCAAAACATCTTCAAGCATGCGAGGATGATCAAGAACCCTCGTGAGGAAAATCCTTGGATCAAACAATTTGAAGTTTCCAACCAAAGCTTGCTTTCGAGCATTCTATTGGAATATCTTAGTCAGAAAGGGCTTCTTACCAATTTTTCTGACTTGGTCTTTTCATAACAAGAGCACTCGAATTTCCTAATACCCTATACCTGGGTTTTCGAGACCGTTCGCAGCGCATACATTCAGATCAATCGGGAGGTCTTTACGGGACCGTAACGTTGGGCTCGTACATGGTTTCCGAAAGGGGACTCACTTTCTGAGTCAGGTCTTTTTGCACACAAAATTTTCTTCATTTGCTCCTGGTTTATAAGTCAAGAACCCTGCAAAATGAAAAAGAAATAATCTTGCTCAAACTTCTTCGAGCTAAGCTTAGACATTAAACCCTGCATTAACCCAAATGCTTTAATCAGGAAAAACTTCTTAGGGTTGCAACATAGGTAGGATTGGGGATCGAAAAAGGTTAATTTTTTGGCTCAGAGTATGCGAAGGGCTTAACATTGGTGATCATTGTAGGTTTTACTGCAGATCTAGTCCCTTTCGGTTCATAGAGTACCTTCAATCTTTGAAGTGCGTTGGTAGTCTTTGGGAGAACCTCTCTCTTGTGCTAGTGCGGCGTCAATACTTGAATATGACACAATCTGGGAGTATTTTTTACAATCAGACACTAGTGACCTATACAAAGGTATCGTACCTTCTTTTGGCATTTACAAGATCAAACACATGATTCACAAGTGTACAAGTATTTTGGACGGGCATTGGCCTTGCTTTTACCAAGCGCTTTGCTTTTTCTTGATGCCCAAGATTGGATCTTTTTCTCTTCTCTTTTTTTTTTCTTTTATTGAAATCCCACCTTTTTCTTTCTTTTGGGATTTAAGATTTTCAAATAAGTGTGCTAGATGTACAACTTGAATCTTAGCACTCAAGCATTAACCCAGGAATTTTTCGTAATTCCTATTCTTTTGAACTCTTCCACTCTTGTAGTGATGTCGCTTCCCCCTTGAATATGCAATGATCACCAACGGGTTTGTGAAATGAACGTATAGGCTCAACTAGGTTGTGCAAAGAGTAAAAGTGTATAGGATAGAGAAACGAATGTTTTTCGTCATCCCAAAGCACTTGAATTACCATAGAAGTTAAAATGACAAGCAACACACGAAGATTGATGCAAGTCTGAGCAAGAAAATTTCTAACCATTTACCTCCTGATACTGCTGGACTTACTTCCAGTTGGCCCTAATGTGGGGTGGTTCTTGACAGGGGTAAAGAATGCAACCGCTGCTCAAATGGGTTATTAATGGTCACCTGTAGTGTTTAGGATGAGGAAGTGAATGCCTCCGTCATCTCAATCAATATGATCGATGCGAAGGGCCCTTATATCCCTTATATCCTCAGATCCAGGCTTTCCTATTCACACACTTCTCTCATCTCTCGAGTGTATGTAGGACGTGTTTGGATTAGGTTTGCCTTCCCTCTGGAGGAACATCCATGCTAGATAGTCTAAGCAAGCTATGTTTTTTTTTGGAAAAATCACTTTGTTTTTCTCCAGGCATTTTATTCCTCAGGAGATTTCGAAGAAGCATCATGCATACTCGGATTGTGCTTGGACAACCTCCGATTATGACAAATGTGCAATAAATATCAGGAATCCATTTTTCAAAAGCGAGATTTATTTATAAGTTCGGGCATGTGAATGTTCATTCTTTTTGCTCTTTCTATTTTACAGAAGGCGAGAGAGATTTTACTGTATTCCTCCCTTGTTGTCTTCTGTCTTCATGAGACATTCCTACATGTAGGATAGAATAAACATTCTTGTGAGTGAAGGATGGTTTAACCCTTGATGGAACATATACATATCACCTGGTTCTTGATGTTGGGGACTCTTCTGTCTAGGGTTCCATTTGGATAAATCCAATTTCGAATTTGCTTCTCGGGATCCTGCAAAATTGAACACATGCTAGTGTATGCATGGATGCATGATATGCTCATGTAATGACCATTTTAGCGATTCGGACCATTTCGGGACAAACCACATATTCAACATCTGATTTCATTTCAAAGATAATACCTCTTCACAGCATCTGAATTTACAGGGTGCCCCAGTTTTTCTCCTTCAGAATTTACAAGAATTAATGCTCCTCCTGTGAGAACCTTTTTGACAATATAGGGGCCTTCGCAACTCGGGGTAAACTTGCCTCCCGGGTGGATAGCATTTGGCAGAGTCTTCTTTACCACCAGGTCGTCTACCTCAAAATTTTTGGCTCTAACCTTTCGATTGAATGACTTTGCTACCCTCTTCTGGTAATCTTGACCATGACAGATCGCTCTGAGACGCTTCTCGTCTATCAAATTTAGCTGTTTATATCTGTGTTTGGAGTATTCTGTTTCGAAAAGTTTACCCTTTGATAAGATTCTTAAAGAGGGAATTTTAACTTCCACGGGCAGGACCGCTTCCATCCCATATACCAGAGCGTAAGGAGTTGCCCATGTAGAAGTTCTGATCGAAGTTCGATATGCCATTAAGGCGAAGGGTAGCCTTTCATGCCAATCCCTATAATTTTCTGCAGTCTTAGCCAGGATCTTTTTGATATTCTTGTTAGCCGCTTCTACTGCCCCAATCATCTGTGGGTGGTAAGGGGAAGAATTAAGATGTCGAATGCCAAAACGGTCCAGTAGATCATCGACAATCTTGTTGTTCAGGTTGGACCCATTATCTGCAATGATCGCTTGAAGGGTATCATATCGAGAGATTATATCTCTCTTAATAAACCTCGCCACACTTCTTGCGGTGACATTTTTGTAAGAATTGGCCTCTATCCACTTTGTGAAGTAATTGATCGCCACCAGGATGAAACGTTGACCATTTGAAGCCGTTGGATTGATTGGTCCTATCATGTCTATCCCCCATATAGAAAAAGGCCAAGCTTCGGACATTTGATGTAGTTCATTCGGAGGAGCATTAATCTTATCGCCGTATACTTGACACCGGTGGGATGACCAGACATGCTGGCGGCAGTCTGATTCGATGGTCATCCAATAATATCCGAGCCGCATGATTTTCTTGGCGAGGAGGTGGCAGTTCATATGGGGCCCACATATAACTTCATGGATCTCCTTCATGAGAACATTTGCTTATTTAGCATCTATGCATCTTAACAGAGTGGAGTCAAATGACATTTTGTACAGGATTTGTCCACTGAGGAAGAACTTGCTGGCTATCCTGGTTATGTATCTCCGGTCTCCTGCCTGACACCATTTAGGAAACTTCCCTTTTAAGAGATAATTCTTGATGTCATAGTACCACGGCTCTCCGTCGAATTCTTCTTCTATCATCATACAATAGGCCGATTTTTCGATTATGCCAATTCTTAGCGGTTTTATTTCTAACCCACCAGTTACTTGTAACATTGAGGCCAATGTGACTAGTGCATCTGCAAACTGGTTATGAGATCTTGGTAAGTATTCAAATGACACTTCTTCGAACTTAAGTGTCAGCTTTTTAAGGTATTCGTGATAAGGGATGAGTTTTGCGTCCTTCGTTTTCCACTCTCCCCGTGTCTGTAAAATAATGAGCATGAAATCTCCATAAACTTGCAGTCTAGGTATTCCTATGGAAATGGCTAACCGTAAGCCTAGAATGTACGCCTCGTATTCTGAGATATTGTTGGTGCAAGGGAAAGTCATCTTTGCTGCAACAGGATAATGTTGATCGTCTGGGGATATCAATACTGCCCCAGTGCCGGCTCCAGATAGGTTAACAGCGCCATCGAAATACATGACCCACTTATCCTCTGCCAGGTTCATAACTTGATCCTCTGTCTTTGTCTTTTCGGAAGACTCATAATTCTGTGAGTTTTCTGCCAACATATCAACTATGGCTCTTCCTTTTACTGATTTTTGTGGAGAGCACCTGATGTCAAATTCAGATAACATCACCTGCCATTTTGCTAACTTCCCAATCAGAGCGGGCTTCTCCAAGAGGTATTTGACAGGGTCATTTTCTGTTACCAGCTGAATATGGTGATGTAGGGTATACTGTCTTAATCTACGAAGTATCCATACCGTAGCCACGCAGGCCCTTTCAACAGGTATGTATTTTGCTTCAGACGAGGTGAATTTCTTGCTCAAGTAATAGATGGCTCTTTCTTTCCATCCATGGGGCTTGTTTGGGCGAGTAAGGCTCCCAAAGATTCTTGCTGTATAGTCAATAATAAGGTCAAAGGATGACCTGGGACGGGCGGCACAAGTACTGGCGGAGTGACCAGGTAGTTCTTGATCTTCTTGAATGCCTGACTGCACTCTGCATCCCATGTCACTTTTGCACCCTTCCTGAGTAGCTTAAAAATTGGTTTAGCCACATCTGATAGCTGATTGATGAATCTGGCAATATAGTTTAGTCCCCCCAGAAGGCTTCTTACTTCTTTTACTGTGGAGGGAGTTGCTAGATCATGGATAGCTTGAATTTTTGAAGGATCAATCTCAATGCCCCTGTTACTGATCATGAATCCAAGAAGTTTTCCAGATTTTGCCCCAAACACACATTTGTTAGGGTTCAACCTCAACTTGTATCTGCGCAGTCGCTCAAATAGCTTTCTTAAAACCTGAATGTGATCATATCCCTTTCTAGACTTGGCGATTATGTCATCAACATATACTTCGATTTCTTTGTGGATCATGTCATGGAATAATGTGATCATAGCCTTCTGATAGGTGGCCCCAGCATTCTTCAATCCGAAGGGCATAACCTTATAGCAAAAGTTTCCCCAGGGGGTGGTAAATGCAGTCTTCGGTTTGTCCTCCTTCTTCATGAGGATCTGGTTGTACCCAGAGAATCCATCCATGAATGAGAATAATTCGTACCCTGCGGTACTATCAACCAGTATGTCAATGTGCGGTAGTGGGAAATCATCTTTCGGACTTGCCTTATTCAAATTTCGATAATCCACACAGATTCGAATTCTGCCGTCCTTCTTCATGACGGGGACTATGTTTGCAATCCAGTCCGAATATAGGATAGCTTCAATAAAGCTTACCCTGAGAAGCTTCATCACCTATTCTTTAATTTTGTCTTCCAACTCGGCTTTCATCCGTCTACTACCTTGCCTAACAGGTTTGACACTAGGATCCGTGGGTAATGCATGTTCCACAATTCTGGGATCCAAACTTCGCATGTCGGTGTATGACCATGCGAAGACGTCCTGATACTCTCTCAATAATTCTGTGAATCTGAGCTGTTCATCCCGGGATAAATGTCCACCGATCTTGACTTCCTTGATATTCATAGAGTTCCCCAAGTTAATAACAACTGGTTCCTCTGAAGTGGGAGGTACTGACTCTTCGAAGGCACTCCATTCTCTGCGGATAGATGTGTAACCTTCATCCTCATCCTCTTCTTCAATATGGAACAGCCATCATGATGATCCGAATCACACAATAACCTGGTATGTATGTTTGAAATGATATGCCTGAAATGTCATGAGTATGGTTAGTCTATATTTCATATGGAAATGCCATGCATGAGTGTGAAAAATCTTTTCGAAAGAGATTTCAAAATCAATGAATGTGTAAATGGGACTAGTCCTCATATCATAGGACATCCTTGTCCCTGAGAAATCTTTTGGAAATCAGGAATCATACGAAAAATTAGGCCTCAAGCTTCTGTATGGAAGACTAATATCATCATTGGGTTGACTTGTGGTTCCATATGTCCTTAACAAAACTTGTGTGATTTTATTGAATGCAAAATGGGCCGCATTACAAGTTATGCTATTTGGACCAATGGCCGGAGATCCAAAGGCGTTTTCCTACATTTATTTCAACCACCAATACTAAAAGTGTAATGAAACACGGGAAATTTAAATGCGGTATTGAGAGTAGAAAGAGATTTCTTTACTCAGAAACGGTGGCTTCATTGCCCAGCCACCCTATGATGACGTTCACGAAGTTATCTCTCAGGAAATGGTTCACCAGATCCGGTTCTGCTGATAGAGGTATATCTTCTTCCGACAACCACCTAAAGTTCTTGCTGAAGTACTCGTTCAAAGGGCTGTTGAACATCTTGGATTTGCCTTTCCAAGCTGGAGAACCTACGAATGAATCTCTCTGGTTTTTCTGGCATCCATGGCGTCTCAGGCTCTTGCCTCGGCCTCGGTCGGTTGTCTTAGGGGCAGACTTGTCCAGGCGGCTTTTCTGATACCCCAAGCCCATCCTGTGCTGGTTAGGTTTCAACTGTAGAGGGGTATTCATTCCCTGACTATATTTGCCCAGGCCTTCTCCAGGGTTATACCCATACGCCAGTAGCATTTTGGCTGATAAGCGGTGGGCTTCAGAAATATACGGAGTCCTCAATCTTGTCCCCACAGGAGTGTGTACTGCTGCCACCAACTCTAGGGAATGATAGCTTGCTTCCACCCTGGTTTCGGGTTCGATGTAGGGAATGGCGCTGCTCTGATATGTTTGGAGGTCAACTTCTCCATGCACGGTGATCACCTTCCCATCCACTACAAATCGTACTTTCTGATGTAAGCTTGAAGGTACGGCTCCTGCTACATGAATCCAAGGTCTTCCCAACAGGAATCCGAATGCACTAGGCAAATCCATTATTTGTAAATTTATAGAGAATCTGGTTGGGCTGATGAGTACGTCAAGCTCAATCTCACCTACCACAGTCTTCTTCATCCCATCAAAAGCTCTTACAGCTGTTTTGTAGGCTTTAATAATTTCTTCTTTGATGCCTAAATTCCTCAAGGTAGCTAGAGGGCATATGTTGAAAGCGGATCCATTGTCAATCAGTACATGTGCTATTCTCTTTCCGTTGCACTGTGCGGTAATGTATAAGGCCTTGTTGTGTCATTTCCCTTCCACGGGGAAGTCTTCATCTGAGAAGCTCAATTGGTCTTTCAGGAGGATCGCCCCTACGAAGTTCCCTAACTGTACATCATTGATTGTTTCAGGGACATGCATCTCGTTCAGTATCTTCAATAGTGCATTTTTGTGCTTCTCTGAATTGATGAACAAATCTAGTAGAGATATTTGGGCCGGCATCTTCCTTAACTACTCTATTACTTCAAACTCGCTGGTTTTAATAATGGACATGCGCTTTTCTGCGTCCTCCTTCGAGACTTCATTCTTTTCAGACTCGCCTTCCCTAGAAGCGTAGAATCGTCCAGATCTCATACCGCATCTACTTCCCCCGTCCCGTAGTTCCAGTGGACTGCCTTAGGATCGTACTCTTCTACCGGATGGACTTTTATAGTTATCGTCGTCGGGCAAGATGCCTCGGGTTCAGCTGTATTGTCCGCTTCTTCTCTGGGCAGCCGAATTATAACAGGCTTGATCAGACAACCTTCTACCTCACTCAAGCTGTCAAGCTCTTCCAGTTTGATCACCACTGTTGTAGCGGCTTCAATCATTGACACAGTGTTGTCAAAGTTCTTTAAGAAAATTTCATTTTTCAGTTGACGATGCCGGTCGTCGTTTCTTCGCTTTGCTGACGTTGAGGATTTCGGGTACCCTATCTTTCCTTTAAATAGTTCAACTGAGTCTTGTTGTTGATCCTTTGATCTCTCTATTTCGGCATACTGCTCTGTGTCAAGCTTGGTATCCATCATTTGGTCAAGCGATGATTCAAAACCTTTCGTAAAAGGCCTTTTCGCTTCTTCCGGGATTTCCGGTTGAACGGGATCATCCATACCTCCCCATCCATCTAGTATGATATCCTCCATTCTCTGATAGAAACTAGGAGGAGCAGAATATTTCACTTTAAAGTTATACCCTCCGGAATCTTCACTCAGGTTGTCTATGATCTCTCCCCTTTCTAACGCGTTAGCCATGAATCTGTGATCTACTAAGCTTCGCCTCTTAGGTTCCAATTCTTCCTCGTCGAGTTCTTCTTCCAGCTGGACGATCGACCTGAGATCACCTATCAGACTCTCGTACGGGATACTCCACGTGCTTTCCTGTTCAGTTTTAATCATAAAATGGCTCCCTTCCAAGCTTAGAGAGGCCTCAACTCCCTCAAATTTTTCATCGGTAACATCCGATATTATCCCCAAGCTTATCATCTTAGTGATACACAATTTCTTCATGTCAGTAGAGACCTCCCCTTCTTTCGGGTATAATGAGGCGATTTCCACAATGTTGGTCAGCTTAGGTATGTCTACCTTCAGCGTAAGGTGGCTTTCTTCCTCGTCAGCGAATATTGCCCCTATTGCTTGATGATAAGGGAGCGGGTTTGCTTGTACATTCGGAGCCATGTTGTCGAACTTTAGAATTTGGTTGTCAATCAAAGCTTGCACCTTCAACTTAAGGATATAGCAATTATCGACGTTGTGTCCCCTTTTGCCCATGTGGTAGACACAGATTTGACTTTCATCAAAATCAGGATATTTAATAAGATTTGCCCTAGGGGGTTCCTTCGCCACCAGGTGTTGCTCTAACAGCATCGAGAGCAACTTGGATAAAGGCCTCGGGAGCTGAGAGAATTGATTTTGAGGTTGCCTCCTTCTGGGTTCTTGCCCTTTTGGTGCTGACCATGACGATCCTCCCTTAGTCTGATTAGAATTGCTAAACACCTTGGGATTATGGGGGTCCGGTATGAAGGCTATGTCGAGTCCAGCCTCTCTCTCATTCTTCAAGGGATATTGCTTCCTGTTAGAAGTTTCATGCGACCTCCTTTCTCTTAAGGCCCACTCAAGCCTTTCAGCCACCTTTATCAAGTGCGTAAAGGTTTGACATCCTGAGGTGTTCAATCTGTCAAAGTATTCGTAGGGGAGTGCTTTCAGAAACAAGTCAACCAGCTCCTCTTCTGGGATTGATGGCTTTACTTGGGTCGCCAAAGCTCGCCACCTCTGGGCGTATGTTCTGATCAACTCACCCATTGCCTTTGAGGTTCGTAGAAGGTCCTCTCTCGTCGGGGCTGTAGCTGTGTTGAACTTATACTGTCTGAGGAAGTCTTCTGCGAGATCTTCCCACCCATCATAGTCCTCAAGGTCTAATTCGATGAACCAAGCCAGAGCGGCACCGGCCAAACTCTCTTGGAACGTGTTCATCAGTAATGGAACATAGTCTGAATATTACGCCATCTTGCGCAGATAATATTTGAGGTGAGCACGGGGACAGCCTATCTCATTATATTTCCTCACGAAGTCTAGTTCCTTGTAGTCAAGAGGGGTCTCCACTTTGGCGAAGGGAGATATCTTATCGAAACGAGCCAACTCATAACCTTGGCTGCTCAAACACTCCTAAATCTTGGCTATCCTCTTAGCCTCTGCTTCAGTTTTCACGGTCTGCTTTCCCTTTTCATCCTTTTCAAGGTTGATGACAATAGGGGGTGCCTTCTGTTGTGACTGGTTGTTCGGCATACAGACATCATCCTCAACACGTCGGGTATCTTCCGTCGTTTCTTTATCAGCCATATCGGGTATGAGGGATGGACTTGGGTTGTTCTGATTAGGAGCTACTTCCCGTCTGGCGTGGGAGGCTTCCAGCATTGCCTTAATATCAGCCATCATGGTTGCCATAGCAGTCATCTGTGTCTCCAGCATGCCTACTCGCGGGGTTAACTCCTGTTGTTCCATTCTTGTCTTAAGCCAAGTGTGAAAGTGATGTGTTGGCAATTCCGTTATTAGAGTGTACCTATTTAAAAGGAATTTCAGCGAGTATTTCTTCAGTATTGGCAAAAGGAAGTACTTGATCCTTTTAATTGCATGTTTTCTATTGGTGAACGAGAAAAAGGACTACCTTGTGAGCTTTAGTCTCATGTGGGCAGTTCTTTTAATCGTTCTAAAAAAGAATTCATGAAATTAAAAGAAGTGTAATTTTCGATGATGATTTTTATGCGCTTGTAAAACATGACCGCACTCATGCATATGCGTTCCAAGTAACATTCAGTACAAGTGAGTAAGCATGAAAAGGCATTGTGATGTTTGCTTATTTTACACTTGACAGGATAGTCTATTCAAGTCTAGGACGCTTAAGGTCTAAGGTGCCCTCATCATCCCAACATGGATCCTTCTCTTCAGTCTGGGAGTCTTCATCTTCTGAATACGACGGCGGCCCCATATCTTCGGGTATGTATGGCTCTACTCCAGGCACATACGGTACGATGTATTCGGGTACATAAGGCTCGACAAGGCTGCGTCTGACCGCCCCAAAGTGTTGAATGTATTCCGTGGTAGCTCTGTGAATGTTCTCCATGCGAGTCATGTTTTCTGGCCACCTTATATCTTCAGCCTGAGAGTTCTTCAAAGAGCGTATAATAAATTGCACCTTAGCTTCAAGCTGTTTCTTTCCTTCTCCTGCAAGGGTCTCTTTTGGTATGTCAAATGAGAAGATACCAGGTCGGGGTGGTGAAGGAATTTCCTGTAATGCCCCAAATTGCTGGATAACCCTATTCGGATAATATGCAGTAGCGCTTGTGAATCCTAGCAAAGGGACTGGGTCTTCGTCATTACATGTGAGCCTGACTTTGCCCAGTGTTGGCAATCTAAGTCGCCATCGGCGCTGTTCCAGTTTCAGAGTTCCAAGGAAGTTCTTCCATTCTATGAAGTTGAACTTAGGAATACGTGTATAGGTTCTGACAAAGGTTTTAAGAGGATGGGCATCAGAGCTAATCTCAATGAAACCCATGCGGATATGGAACTGTTTGATATGAGATGTGAACCACAGGTACAGAAGATCACTAGAGGCTCTAAAGATTCCCTTCTTATTTTTCTTGAAGCGATTTAGGGAAAGGAAGGTCTCAGCAAGGATAATGTTGGAGTAATCCCACCAACAACAGACTTGTCTGACTACTACAGCCATAATAGGGTCGAAGGTGACAGACGAGATCAGGAATAGCACAAAGTTAAATAAGGCCAAGACAAAGGCTCTACCAGATTTAGTCCCTTTAGCAGCAGGGAGGTTGGGGAATCGATCTAGAAGGAAGGATAGTGAAATTTTTCCAGAGTTGCTTTTGGCATTTGTTTTGACTTCGTCGAGGCTTGTGTCAAGGAATTCAACTAGTTGACTCAATGGCTCAAATCCTATGGGAGGTTGAACCAGTAAGTGAGTGAACTCCACTCCGATGGCGGCGCTGTATTCTTCGAGAGTAGGGGTAACTTCCAGCCCTTCTAAGCAGAATGTAGCGGTGGTAGGATCCCAATAAAGCGCCATGGCTTGAATAAAGGCAGATGGGCATTCAATCTTCAGCAGGTCCAATAGATACCACAGCTGTGATTTGGCATATTTCTGGCTGGCTTCGCTCATGCTATCCCACCATGATAAGAGCTCGGTCCGAGGAACTTTACACACTTGAATATCATTCTCTCCCATCAAGTCTAAAATATATAAAATGATTTTGAAAAGTCAATCGTCAAAAATTACTTTAAACATATGACTATGCAAATGCCATGAAGTATGCATGGACCAACTTAATTGCATAGTTCAGTCGAAGAAGTTGAAATTAGAACCTTTTTCAAGTACTGAAGACCTGACTTGAAGTCTAATTTGAATTTCAGGAAAGTGAACTATGCAATTTAGTCAGGTTCACTCTAGTGACTAAGGGAAACAACAACGTCACATTCCATTGGTCAAAACATCAAATGGGAGAAGAGCGGAATGAATCCCTTATTACAACGAGGACGCCTAACGAAAGAAAGGTAAAGAGAGGCTCTTCAAACAAGAAAGCCATAAAAGGCCGATGGAATGTGAGGATCTAAACCACATCTTCCTAAAGGTCTATTCTTCTTCACAATAATAGTCGGTCAGGAACTTTTCTGCGGTTGAGTGTAAGGGATCTCCTTCGGTAAATTGATCGAGGCATCTCAGCTCCTCTAGCCATTCTCTGGTCCATGGTATCATGACTTCAGGAGTCTTCTCGCGTCTCGGCTTTTTGAGTATGATGTGCTTCGGTCTTGTCTTGATCGCAGGGCGCCTCCTTTTTCCCCAAAGAGTGATCATAGGTATATCTTCCTTAGCTTGCCTTTCAGCTTTTCGACGAGCATACGCGTCCCTGGCTAAGCGATTGCGATGTTGCTTCTTCATCTCCAAGTAATCTTTGAACAACTCGTCTTCTTGTCGCTTGAATCTGAGGTTGTCGACATAGTAGTGGTTTGACAATCTTCAGCATATCCCAACTTGCGTCCAGTCAGCTCTCGGCCATGTACGAACCTAGTAAAGTGCAGCCTTGTGTTTGGTCCAGGGCGAGTGACTTTCCTTAGGTACTCGAAGGTTACCAATTCTGTTGAACTTTTAGGAAACATCGACATCCTACCCCTTATCATCGTTATTTCAATTAGTCACTTGAGTGATTTTCATGATGCATGTAAATGCATGTAAATGTACGAGTCATACTATGGAACATGGAATAGTAATGTATATTGAAAATAAAGGCCTTACCAACCAAACTTGGGGATGTGAAATGTTCCCCTGTAACAATGTGCGGTTTTAGGTATACCAACCATCCATAGACATGCGCATGAGATAAGTGAGTATACTCTAAAAATTACGAATCAGGTGAGGAACCTATGGCTCAGGCTCCCACGATCCAAATGAGGCAAATTCCTCCCCAAGGGTACCCACCCAAGAGGGCTAGATATCGCCAATTTGGATTGTGAGCGGGAACGAACACGAAAGTCTCAAGTGCCATCAAACACGAGATCCTTTCGCATCCTTTCCCTATCTAAGGTAACCTAGAGGTGGTTTGCAGTCAGGGTTTGAATGCCAGTGTGTGCGATGTGTCGTGATCATCACAATGCAAGGTCATGCATAGCAGTTTGTATCAAACACCGCTTCAATATGTGCTGAAGATAAACATACATTCCCAACTCTAACCTGCAGGAAAAATGTCAACAATCACTCCACCCCTTATTTCTTCAATCTACAAGAACATCTAACACAACGGTTAGCGTACGTACCTCTCCTTCGAGAGCATCTGCAGAAAATAAGGTCAGAAAGACCAAACACTTTTTAATCGGCTCAAGTCCTCTGGTATGCAAAACTAGAGATTCTGATTTAGAATAGTCCCCAGTGGAGTCGCCAGTCTGTCGCGACCCTCTCCTCGATGAGGACTGGTGTCGGAGGGGGCTAATGGGCCGCCCGATGTTGCTTGATCGGACGCGGGCCTCTCCCAAGGTCCATTACCCAAGTGCAACGGCTGGATATATGTGGTCGACCTTCAGTGCGGTCTAGTGACATGTGATATGTGTACATGCCAAGGAGTCACCACCAATCGTTTTGTGGAGGGTACGATCGGAAACCCTATTGAATAGTTGGGAGCGATCTATTCGATTCTGCGAAAACTAGAGAAACGGGATCGGGAACTTTGTTACGCCAACTACGAGAGTTGACGCCCTTTCGGCACCTAAGTTGAATGATTTATCTGACCCTAGGATTTCATACAGATGAGTGGGGTACGGACCCGAATTCTAAGAGTTCATGCAGATAGGAATGGTTATCCTATCACTCACAGTCAATAAAAGTAAATACGCAAATCAAGGATTCAATAAGTGCGGATAAAACACATGAAAGCAGCATAGCATCCCTAATAAGGCCCTATTAGCCTAGAGAAGTATCAGTCAAGGTTTAGGAATGATTTGACATGATTCACCCATGAGGGGCAGAATCGTAATTTTGAGAGATTTGGGGACAATTTGCCTTTGAGGGGAAAAATCGTCATTTCAGATGAAATATGCAGTCAAAAATAGGGTGGAAATGGGATTGGCGATCAAATCCTTCCATTTCCTATTTTTCGGGAATTTTCAGGATTTTTCTGGAATTTAAAAGTGATTTTACCTTAGAGGGGTAAAGTCGTCATTTTGGACAAAAATGAGAACTGAAAATCTCAAATATTAGGGTTGGTCACCCACCTGACCCAAACCCTAATGCTAAGTCATTCTCAGGACTCGATTGGAACAAGAAAGACGATTTTTCCATTGAGGGGCAAAATCGTCATTTTGAGAAAAGGGACGGGACTCGAAAACCCAAGCCTAAGAATTGGTCGCCTAACCGACCCTAATTCTTACCTTGGAATTATCGGCCTTATCTCGCATATACGGTAGAGGCGACTTACCCCTAAAGGGCAATATCGTCAAGTCTCGGAAGAACGGATAAGAAACCCCAAAAATAGGGTTGACCAGTTGTCTGTGGTTAATCCTCGATTTTCGGGGACTTCTGGAATATCTAGGATTTTCCTACGATTTTCCTACAATTTTCCTATATTTTTTGGATTTTCTGTGATTTTCTAACATTTTTAAGGATTTTCTATGATTTTTCTGATTTTTTTTTATTTTTTAAAATTATTTTCAAATTTTTTCATTAAAAAATGCTTCGGACTGGATCAACCCGACCCACTCGGGTCGGAACCCGGCCCGGACCCGGATCCGCGCAACCCACGAGTCAAAACGACACCGTATCTCCCTTTTTTATTTTCGGATTAATCGGACTTGATCCGACGGCTCTCATTGAACCGCGTGGCTAATCCACGACTATCGGATGATCAGACTGGATTCTACGGCCTAGATTAAACGAAGAATCGACTAGGGCCGTTTGATTGACATACTAAAATGCACGGTCAGGATTAGAACCTAAGACTTGATCTGAGCCGTCCACCCATACTAACCTAAACGACGTCGCCTACTCATTAACCTAAACGGCACCGTTTTGGCTCTGTTTGATTTTTCGATTTAAAACTATTTTTGGATAATCATAATTACTAATCGGACGGCCATCAATTATTGGACTCGATTAACCTAGACCGTCCGATCTACTTATTCGAATAACAACCCTCAATGGTCGTGCTGACTGGACCGACACGTGGACCAATGGCCGACTGCCACCTAAGCTTTTGACTCGTTGACTCTGCCACGTCAGCTTCGTCTTCAACCTCGCGACTCCGATGGAACGAACGGCCGAGCTTCTCCGGCGATGATCCGATGGTGGGATCTTAATGAAATCGCGCGAAACCAACGCCAATCGACTCGCAATCGTCTATAATCTAACATATCTAAGAATCAGAGCATTCTTTTCACGAAATCGCGAGCACGATGCAGAATTCCGAGTACGGCCATGGGAGTTCAATCGCTCGATTCACATTAAACCATGGCAATTCAATCACAGGATAACATCAATCAATGTTCAGAAGACTTACCTCGAGCTCCGATTGAGCTCGCTCGGCCTAGATTTGGCTAGGCGAGAATGAACAGTGTTCGGCAATGGCGGTTGAATTGGAAGACTCGATTCGACGTGTTAAGACAAAATCGATGCAAAAAAGATATGCGCCGATGGTCAGTGATGTCGAGGGAACAAAATGCACACGCTAAATGCAAGAATGAACGTGAAATAGGTAAGTCACCATTGATGCACAGTGAGAAGCTTGAAGCTACGTCTCACCTGTTTTCACGGTTTCAGCTTGCGCGATCGACGGCAATCGCTTCCTGGGAGCCTGGACGACCTTCTCACTTCTTCGTCGAGCTTTGGTTTAGCCTGAAGAGGCCGAACCAGTGCTCTACAAATCCGAGCTCTCCCTCGACAATGGCGATGGAGAGGAGCTCTCTCTTTCGCGTTCTCTCTCTATGTTCGATTTAGTTTTCTCTCCTGTAACTGAATCAACTCCTCCTTCTCCTTCGCGAAGGCCCTGTGGACTATATCAGATTTCAAGAACCCTTTGCCGCCAATCGGGAGGACCAACAGACTCGAAATGGCACGTGATTACCCATGCCATTAGGCCCAAACGGCGACGGAGACGATAGGTGTCCCGTCTACGTCCGTTTAGTTCTTCGGCAGCTCTTAATTCGTGCGAATTTGGCATGAATTTGCACTGAGTTTGGGAGGTGTTGACTTTCGTAGGTCCGCCGGATTGACCGGCCGATTACTCCCTTCTCCGGCGACCATTGGTCGTGATTTTGGTCTCAATCGACGGGGAATTGCCTGAGGAACAAAACGCCCACCAGTGTATCTTGAATCGTTGCCGATTGGTCGATCAATTTCCTTGTTGAAATTCAACCTTGTACTGTTCATTTGCGCGAAGGCTTAATGAAGAATATGACACTGTAGCGGACCGGTTCGTCCGGTCCGACCGGCGGTCTGACAGGTCTGAACCGGTTCCGACTTGAAATTCTCAAATTAAACCCAAATCGGTGAGGAATTTTTGCAATTGGACTTCAGAATCGAATCTAGGGCATGAATTTTATTTAAAAATGTGATTTTGTCCAAAAGTTCATGTCAATTTCAACAAAAACCCCAAATTTTCATTTAATTGCAAATTGGGGAATTGTGCAATTGAAGGTTCAAATGATCAAATTGGACGAAATTACCTATGCCAATCGATTCAAAATGATGAAAACTATTGGGCAGTATGTTTAATTTGCAATGATAGTCCTTGAATTGAAAGTAATTTTAATTATGCCCAATTTCAAGGTCTAAAATGCAATTTAGTATAGAATTTCACCCAATTTATGCAATTAAACATTCTGTGAGGGCAATTGGGCTAAATTGCAATAAGGGAAAATTAGATTGAATGTCAAGATCCTAAAAAATGCCAAAATTACAAATTAAAAGACTCAATTGACATTTTTTTAATCAAATTCAATCATATGTGTTACGAAGGAGCACATACAATTGAATCTGATTTTGGACTTTTTGTGAGGTCAAAAAGACGAGGGATTTAAAATAAAAATATTAGCTATTTTTCCATATTTTTGTGACCTCGAATGCTATTTTTCTTGATTTTTCTAGTATTTTCTTAATTTCTGAAAATATTAAAAAAAGAAAAAAATATGAAAAATTATTTTTTGTCAATAGTGGTTCCTTAGGCTTGGTCAAGGCCACCAAAGTTGATTTTGTAATTTTTTTTTACTTTTTATGAATTTGTTTATGAATTTTCTGAGAAACAACTACAAAAAGGCTGATCCAAAATTAGGTGTCAACAGAAACTGATCGTTCTATGAAGATCCAAGGGTTGCGAATTGCTAACCTTGACCCCCAATCGAACCTGTGATTGGTAACCTCGGTATGAGCGTGACCTGTTGACGAACCTGTGTCAACCAATCCACGCTATAGACGCCACGAACAAAAGAATTCGCAATCTTGCTCGATAAGTCGATCAACCGCCACAAGGGAACTTGATTTGGTCTAGTCTTCAAGAGAACTCGAAGAAGTGATAGACTCTCTGTATAAAATTCTGAATCAATAATGTGTTTTCAGAAACCCATAAGCACCCTTATATATGGTGCTAACTCTAAAAGGTTAAAATTACAAAAATACCCTTAATTAATAAAAAATTCGTCTAAAAATAGAAAAGGGCCTAAAAGTCCATCTAAACGTTGTTGAATGGCCGAAATTCATCGCGGTTCATGGCCTATGGCCATGAGTATTAATCAGGACGCCGTTTCTCTTCAGTTGACCAAATTTGAGCTCATTCGGAGCTCGTTAGCCCTAAATCCGTTCAGAATTCGCGAGGCTAAATGTAATCGTGTTGCGCCAAGGAGCTTCAGAATCTTCAATTCTCGAATCAAGATCACCTCCACTCTAAAGATCTTGAACCATGATGCCGATAGCTTGCTTGAATTCCCTCGCTCTCGCTCGAGTAATTGGACCAAGCGGATAACAACGAGTCCCTAGCACCTCTTCCTTGACATGATTCGATGTCCACATCAATTATACTAGCCGTTGATCAGTCGAGAGTCTATACAATGCTACCTATATCAATATATCTATCTATTGCATTTGACACTTTCTGTCCAAGATTGACCTGGAACTTCTTATTGAAAAATGAACTATTTACGTTCGATAAAGATTTCCATGTCAACAACCCTCTGGACACCAATAATCTTTTGGCAAGCTTGGTCAAGAGGTTTTTGACGTCAACAATCTTTTTTGGCACGCCTGGTAGAACTCACAGGGTATTAGTCCAAGAGAGTGCTATGCCACGAACAAGAGGTTGTGACAACTTGGACGTCGTTGGAAACGAGATTATGGAAGACATATAGCGAGCGAAGTCGTCAACTGCTCATGAAGTGCCAAATTAGGTCCAGGGCGATAGTGGCAACACGCTTCGACAGCAAATCGAAGAGCCAAGAAGGAATGTGAAAATGACACCATCATGTTGTCATCGAGAAGGCGTACAATTGAAGAAACTCAAAATGAATTGCTGATCATGTTATCCAAAGAATGACTGATGTTGGTAAACCATTTATCATTAACACTCATCATACAAGTCAGCATGGAATCCTGGCAGAGCTATCGCAACCCCAAGTAATGAATGTTCCTACACCTGCCAGGCACATCCATGTATCTCCAACGATGAACATGGGTTCTACACCTATAGCATCAACTAGTATCTTACAACGGGGAGAAACATTGCCAATTACTCAGGGTGACGGTTCAAGCCGTCAAGCAAAGCCATATCCAAATATGTTATCGGGCTAACCTAATCAACAAGATATACCAGCTACCCAACTTGCGGTCATTGCTCAACCAAACCTCATCCCTAGGAATGAGACGCATGTACCCATGGTTATAAAAAATCAAGGAGCAGTATCCGCTCTTCCTAAGGGACAAGATTAGTTGCCCTAGGTTAGAGGGCCATATCAGCCTTTCCAGCCGGGGTACTTTTTTGCACAACTAGAGTACCAATTAGTATATCAGGTTTTGCTGCCCCGAGCTCATCAACCAATGATTCAGGCTTTTCAACCAACAATACAACCAATGTACCAAGCTCAACAACAACAACCGGGGTACTAGGTACCATACCAATTGGTGTGTCAAAATCAATTAGCTGTCGATCCAGCGGGTATGCACAATGATCCGGCGATGGGATCTAGAGTTAATGTTTATCGAAAGTCCTATCCTAATTGGAGGGATAGTTCCTTACCTAAAGGGATTTAAGATACCAGAATTTACGTTGTTTACTAGTAAGGATGATCAGTCTACATAAGAGTACATCAGTAATTTCCTGGCTTTATGTGGAGATGCCACTCACGCAAATCATTGTCAGGATAAGTACACTACAAGTGCCATAACTTTCGTACGGCGTTCACTTAAGTGTCATAACTTTCAAAATGTTCACTTGAGTGCCATATCGGAGCAAAAACGTTCAGATGAGTGCCAATTCCGATCAAAAGCGTTCACTTGAGTGCTATATTTATCGGAAAACATGATGTGAAATTTTCACTATTATTTATTAAATTTCTGAGTGCCATGTGGAAATTTCACGTCAATTTAAAAAAAATCAGAAAAACGAAAGACAAAAAAAGTAAAAAATTAATGAAAATTTTTAAAAAAATAGAGAAACCCTAGGTTTCTCGGTGGTGGCCAATGACGGTTGCCGCTGGCCACCACCTGCCGGCCCAAGGGCCGGGATTGGCTCGCCCTGGGCCGGCGAGGCAGCGATGGCCTTGGTCGACGACCGTTGTGGCCTCGACAACGGTGATTAAGGATGTGAAGCCTTCGATCGCGCTAACCCAGGTGCGATCGAGGGTTCAATTGCGCCAGGTATGGTCGCGACGACCATCGGCTAAGGCTGTCGCGTCCTCGCCGACCCAGGGCAAGTCGACCCTAGGCAGACGAGATCGTGACGGCCCTAGACGACGGCCGTCGCGGCCTTAGCTCGAGCAGACGATGGCTCGAAGCCCTTGCGCGATCTGAGCGAGGGCTTCATGCCTTCTCCGATCGCTGTCGAGGCTACGACGGCAGTCAGCCAGGGCCGTCACGGCCTTGCTAGCCCAGGGCGAGCCTACCCTGGCCTTTGGGCCGGTCGGTGGTGGCGGGCGGCGACCCTTGCTGGCCACCATCGAGAAAACTAGTTTGCCTTTTTTTGAAATTTTCAGTAATTAAAAAAAAACTCCAATAGGCCACGCGCCGTCAGCGTTTCCAGCAATCACGACACCTTTTCAGATGGCCATGTCACCTTTGGCACTCAAGTGAACACTTTTTTTTTTTAAAAAAAAACTAGTATTCAAGTGAACGTTTTGAAAGTTATGATACTCAAGTGAACGTCGTACGAAAGTTATGGCACTTGTAGTGTAATTTTTCCTTCTTTGTCAAAGACCGCTTTCACATGGTATACTGCGCTACCGCCAAATTCAGTACTAACGTGGGAGCAAATGGAATGACTATTCCATGGCCAGTTCCAACGAGTAGTACCGAATTTGTTTGTTGTAGACCTATCGAAGATAAAGCAAATGGCAAATGAAACTGTCGACTAGCTCATTGCAAGGTTCAAAAGAGCTAGGAACAAGTATTTTTTTTTTGTAAAGAACTAGGAACAAGCGTTTAGTTCTCCGCTGAAAGAACATTCGCGAAATTTGCCTTCAATGGGCTGAAGTTTGAAATTCGAGACAGGATGGTTGGCCATCCATGTGTGGATTTGTTTGAGTTGTCAATGATATCTGTCACACATGAGAGCTTACCCAGAAAAAGAGATAAAAGACAACATGGAGAAGAGACGTGAATTTTGCCTAATCGACTGACTTCGATGAAGAACAGATGGATCCTGCCAAGCGTTGAGACCTGCAAATGTTAAAGAGAAGTCGACCGTTATGGAAAGGGTTGAGGAATTTGTGTATTACTCCTTTGATGTAAGTTGAATTGAGGAAATTTTCGACATGTTGCAAGCCGATGGGCAGATCAGTCTGACAGAAGGACAAAAAATACCGAATAAAGATGAACTAGCATGGAAGAAGTACCGCAAATGCCAGCACTCATGGAGCCATAACACATCATATTGCTTAGTTCTTAAAAAGAATATCTACGAGGCAATTCGACAGGGGAAAATAAAGTTTGCCAGCTACAAGATAGTCGCGACCTACTTTGATTCAAAAGAAAGGCGAAGGCTTTTGCAACAAGAAAACGACTTCGATCGAAATGGTCTTTCTGGAGATAGTTGAATTTGTCTAAGTACCAGAGCTGCCGGATAAGATGGGAAGCTTATTTATGTTAGTGTAATATCCTGAAAAATGGTGCTCTCGTGCCTATCTTGACAAAGGTTTTCGGGAATTCATTATGAAACCTTTTTAACTAGGAATAGTAAATCTCCCATGGATATAGGCACCGATCCCTTTCCTATAATGATCGGAATGGTATCCTTGAAGCATTCGAGTAAGGGGTATGGATTGCCGAATCTATATACACATTGTAGACGAAGGCTGGATGACATCGATCGGTATGAGGAGGACTATTGGAGGGATGGTTGAACGATTAGAAAGGGTCAAAAGCATTCCCCAGTTAGGAATGTTAATTCCTGGAGACCTCATATCTGTCACGAGCCCCGCAAATCATTTAAGCAAAGGTATAAGGAAGGACACCCTATTGTTTGCACGCTGAGAGAGCTTAGTGATAAGTTTGACTACTACGTAAATTATGGTTCCTACTTAGCTATCTTTGTAATAGAGTTCCTCATGAATGGAGAGGGAAATTCATTAACGACATTGATCAAAATCATTCTGCATTGGTGAAGCCGTATCTTCGACGAACTTTGAAGATACCAAGCACTCCACCAGAGGGATTGTGATATGAATCAACAGAAGTTCAAAGCAAATATGAGTTTATGGCTCGTACCAAGAAAAGAAGAGTACAAAGGAAAAAGAGAATCCATCAACTGCAGTTCAATCTGAAAGACTACGCTAAAGGAAAACCAGCGTTGGCAAGTCGTCCCAAGTTTCAAAGGGCCAAAAATCTAGTTTGGAGGCGCTGTTGAGAAAAACCCTAAATGATTTTGATGTTGACAAAACAATCCATGCACTCTTAATTTTGGGATAATGCCGTGAAATGCTTGTTTTGCAAATTGTCCTTGGTGCGGGGATGCACATGATTAAATATGTCAAAAAAGATAGCTCAGATATGACTTTTGAGGGACTCAGATGCTGTGTAAAGCTCAAAGGTTAAGTGTGGATAGCTCATACGTTGGAATGATGCTCAAGCTTTGAGAGGAACATTTACATGCAGTAACTAGAATTTCAAGAGACGTTCAAAATGATCTTAATTGATACATTATAAGGGATACAATCCAGCTAGATCATTCTTAAAGATTCTCAGGGATAAAGATCAATCAAGGACGCAGATCAAAGGAGACTAACGCAACTTTTCTAATGAAGGAATCTATCTATGGAAACCCAAGATCATAATTGTATGGGCGATTTGATCCGAACAGGGAAGATTTTCCTTTGGCGATCCTCAACGGCTATGAGATCTTTTTTTGAATATTATCTCATCCAAATAGAAAGTTTTGGAGAGCAATCCTTTGAAGGCCTTGCAACGGTTAGATTGGAGCGAAGAAGTATAAAAGTCATTTCAAAATTGAAGAGAAAAAAAATCGACATTAAGAGGCAAAAGTGTTCATAATTCCAATATTGAGAGAACTTCATTTCATATATTCTTCTTGATCCTTTTATTGTAATCGTGAGGAGGTGTACACAACAGTGTTGAACATTAGGTGTGGAGTCCTGCGTCTCAAGGGACATTACTAAGCTATAACCTCTAAGCTGTAACCTCTGAGCAGTTTACTAGTGGAATCCAGCCGATTGGCTGACAGCCGAAGAAATGGACGTAGGCTTAATCAAAGCCGAACATATGCGCAATATTTTCTATCTCTTACTCTGATCTTATTATATATTTTGTAATAGTTGATCTGCACACTCACCGCATATAGTGACAAAGCTTGTATTGATCATTTGAGGTTGAGCTTCAAGCTTGTGCAATTTGAAATCCGCATTAAAATCTCAAATTTTGCATTATATTCACCCTCTCTAGGTGATAACACTAGCCATAACAATTGGTTTCAGAACCTGGCGCTCATATTTTGTGGAGTGTATCTACTTCCGAGCAAACGATCTTTATGGCTAGCAGTTTCTCTCGCACTTGGATCTAAGGTGGAAGCAACAATAAGCCACCATACTTTGAGTGTAAAAAGTACAGTGATTGGAAGAATAAATTCAAGGCATACATTAAATGCCAAGATCCTCAGATTTCGGATGTTGTACAACGAGGAGTGAATCTCACTGTAAGTGCCACAAGAGGATCAAATACAAAGGATAATAATTCAACGCTAGTCGCCACTCTATCGGCAACTGAAATAGCAAAGAGAGATGCTCTTGATGCAAAGGCTATTTATTCATTTTATAGTGCTTTATCTCCTACTGAATATAAACTTGTTGCAGACTGTTCCTCATCAAAAGAGATTTGGGATAAGCTCTAAATCATGTTGTGGAAATTCTCCTATATTTTGATTCTGACAAAACTATCAAAAGAATTGTATAATGTTTTATGATGCAGTAAGAATGAGTAAGCTGCAGGTTGTGTGGATCAAATTTTGTCGCGAGGACCAAGTGTCATATGGAGTGCTTCTGGACGAAGGGTCAGATGGAAGTGCTTCTGACGAGGTCGGATGGAGTGCATCTGACGAGGCCAGATGAAGTGCATCTGAGGACCGTCAGATGGGGCTGCTTCTGAGGGTCAAATTCAAGATGATCCCCCATCTTTTATGCAACGATCTACATGCAGGGATAAATAGACCTTATCAAATCTCCGAATTACCATTCCATGAATACTGATCTAATTCAATAAATTCTTTATGAAGATGAAACTTGAAATTAGTCAGTTTCTGCATCTTCAAGACATGAAGATCCACGTATAGCAGGTTTCCGATCAAGGCAAGGCTCCTTATGGAAATTTTGTGATATTCGATTGATGTGATATCCCTTCTAATCTAATCAAGGGATCTTCTACAACTGGATATTACTTTCCAAGAATACCTCTTTGGGACCAATACGGATTTTCCACATTTATGGAAACTGGAGATTTAGTTGTATGGGAAACTAAATCAGAAGGGTTCAAACTCTTCTTCAATGATCATCATATCTTCTAAGATACAGTCTCGTTCAATCACAATTGAGGACGTCCAATCAAGGATTGAAGAGCGATCTCTTGGCTGGGTATCCAACGGCTAGTTTGGAGGCAGGGGAGTATAAAAGAAGAACCATGGCGATCTGAGAAAGGAGGACGAATAGAAATCCAAAAAGTGCAAGCGTGATTCGAATTGTACCCAAAATCATTCTGAGCGCTCAAAATCTCATTCATTGTGAGAATCTGTAAGAGAGAGAAATCAAGTGGTTGAGTGATTGTAATTCTCTTGATTCTTCATAGTGAAATCCAGCAGATCGGCTGTCATCGTGGGAGAGTGGACGTAGGCTTGACAAGCCGAACCACTATAAACTCAGCGTTCTCTTCTCTTCCCTACTTTATTGCTGCGTTTGAATTATACACTATCTCCTGAAAATCATACTTTGAAATTTTCATTAATTCGGCAAGAAATTTCATTTTATCTGTCGATTCACCTATTCACCCCCCCTCTAGGTGATATTGCTAGATCCAACAACTGGTATCAGAGCAGGTTGCTCATATTTACGAAGTGTTTATTAACTTCAGAGCTAACGATCTACTATGTCTAGCAATCATTCTTCAGGAGCAGGCGATTCGTATTTTGTAAATAAGCCATCATACTTTTATGAGAAGGAATACAATATGTTGAGCAATAAAATGAAATGGTTCTTTAAGGCGTATGATGATTTGATGTGGGATGTTGTAACAAATGGTATTGTACCTAATGCTGCTGCAAGCACAACATCTGCAAATGAAGCAAATCTCACCACGACCATGACTGAGACTGAAAAAGCCAAAAAACGAAGCTTGGACTCCAAAGCTGTTAGTGCATTATTTTGTGCTTTATCAACTCCTCTTTATAATCGTGTTTCAGAGGAAGAATCTGCCAAAGCAATATGGGATATACTTCATATCACATTTCAAGGAACAAATAGAGTGAAGGAAACAAAACTCAGCATTTTACTGAGTGAGTATGAAGCTTTTCAAATGAAATCTAACGAATCTATTGCTGATATGATAGACAGGTTTCAAACTCTAGCAAGTGGACTTGCAAGACAAGGTGCACCAGTTGCTGAGGCGATGCAAGTGAGAAAAATACTGAGAGGACTCACAGACGAGTGGAACTATGTCAAACCATCCATACAAGAATGTCAAACAATCAGACAACTTTCGGTGGATGAGTTAGTTGGGACACTACAATCCTATGAAACAGAACGAGCAAGCAAAAAGGGTGATAAAAAATATAAGAAATCAATTGCATTGAAAACTGAAATTACTCAATGTTTATCTGACACAGATGATGAAGACGAAGATGATGAAGAACTTGCACTTATGGTAAAGAAATTTAGAAAAATGGCTCGAAAAGCCAAGAACTTCAAAGGAAAGAAACCTTTGAAGAAGAGTGATAAAAAATTCTCTCTAAATGAGACACAAGAAAGCAAAGATGTAATATGCTTTCACTGTAAGAAAGCAGGACATATCAAGCCGAATTGTCCAACATTAAAGAGAGACAAGCTCAAGTACGAGAAGTACAATAAGGCTTTAAAGGTAGAAACTTTGAGTGATTCTGATGAAAGTGAAGACTACGCAAACATTTGTTTGATGGCGAAGTTAGACTCAGAATCAGATTCAAGCTTAGATTCAGAAACTGAGGTAAGTCCATCTAAACCCCCTGATGAAGTTACGGAGTATATTGATGAACTTTGCAATAGTTACAAAGAAGCTCTTGAAAAAATTTCTATTTTGAAAAAGGAAAACTCTTCTTTAAAACAGCAGAATATCTCTCAAAAAGAAAAAATTGGGTTTGTACAACACGAATTTCTTAAATTGAAAGAAAGCCATGATCTCATTTCAAAAGAGAATGATTCTCTTAAAAAGAAAATTGATGAAACTTCAAAAAGGTTTTTACAAAGCTCAAAAACTTTGGACAATATTATTTCTAAATAAATACCTTTTAATGATAGATTTGGCTTGGGTTTTAAACAAGGAAGTGTTCTCAAAAACAGTTTTTCTAAAACAAACTTCTACAAACCTACTGCTACTGTTTATAAAAGGTATTTTTACAAACAGTTTACCAAATCTCACATACACCAACCTTGTGTAAATTGTGGTGATTCTAACCACACTAAAGAGTTATGCAAGAAAGTCTGGAGACCCGTTAAAAGGTCAAATTCTACTAACACAGAAGGACCCAAGCGAGCTTGGGTACCAAAGAAACAGTGAGTTGCTCATTTCTTGCAGATACCAAAGAGAAGGAAGAACAAGTGGTTTCTGGATAGTGGATGGTCGAGTCACATGACTGGTTTTCCAGAAGTATTTATATCTCTTTCAGAATGTGATGGTAGAAGTGTGTCATTTGGAGGAAAGAACAAGGGAAAAGTCATTGGAAAAGGGAATGTCAAGATTGGAAATCTGACGATTAAAGATGTATCTCTTGTCAAAGGACTGAACTACAACTTGATATCTGATGAATCCGATCTTTGGCACAGAAAGTTAGGACATATTAGTGTAAAGCATATATCAAAGCTTTCCAAAAAGGGACTTGTTCGAGGGTTACCTCAAACGAAGCTGGAAAAAGGAGGACTATGTCATGTATGCACACTAGGTAAGCAGATGAAGGAATTTTTCTGGGATATTCAACAACGAGCAAAGCCTACAGAGTCTACAACAAAAACACTCGTGTTGTTGAAGAATCTGTAAACATCAAGCTTGATGAGAATTGTCAGAATGATGAATCTGAATCCAGTTATGTACTTCCTCAAGTCTCAGATACACATGAAGAATCAGAAGAAAAGCAAAACTCAGATGCAAATACTGGTTCGGAGAATGCTCAGAAGGAAGCTCACTTAAATGAAGAAAGGCCAAAAGTTGAACAGAATGAACCCACAACTTCTTCAAATGATCGCTTTGACAAAAACTGGAAGCATAAGTCAAGTCATCCAAAGGAACTTGTCATGGGAAACATAGGTGATGGCATCAAGACAAGATCCAAGTTTAAGCAAGCAATGAGTAACATAGCATTGGTGTCTGAATTGGAGCCGAAAGGAATTGAAAATGCACTAGCAGATGAGAACTGGATAAATGCTATGCAAGAAGAGCTACATCAGTTCAAGGTTAACAATGTTTGGGAACTAGTCAACAGACCCAAAAATCGTCCAGTAATTGGAACAATGTGGGTATTCAGAAACAAACTGAATGACAAAGAAAAAGTTGTAAGAAACAAAGCAAGACTCGTAGCAAAAGGCTACTCTCAAGAAGAATGAATAGATTATGATGAGACTTACGCACTTGTAGCCAGGTTAGAAGTTATAAGGCTATTACTTGCTTATGCTTGTTACAATGATTTTAAACTGTTTCAGATGGATGTGAAAAGTGCATTTCTCAACGGTTACATCAAAGAAGAGGTCTATGTTGAGCAACCCCCTGGCTTTGAAGAACCTAGAGGAAAGGATTTGGTTTTTGTGTTAAAAAAGGCTTTATATGGATTGAAACAAGCACCTCGTGCTTGGTATGAAAGGCTGAGTAACTTTCTATCCAAACATAACTTCACTAAAGGTAATGTAGATACTACCCTCTTTATCTAAAGGCAAGGTAAGGATATTCTTCTAGTTCAAATTTATGTAGATGATATAATTTTTTGTTCTTCTAATGAGCTGCTTTGCAAGAAATTCTCTAAGGTAATGCAAGATGAATTCGAAATGAGTATGATGGGAGAATTGCGTTTCTTTCTTGGACTTCAAATTCATCAATCTCAGAAAGGAACATTTATATTTCAAGAAAAGTATGCACTGAAATAGTGAAAAAGTTTGGGTTGGAAAATTGCAAGAAGACAGAAACTCCCATGTCTCACTCCTCCAAGCTTGATAAAGATAAAGATGGAAAAGAAGTTGATCCCAAGCTATATCGAAGCATGATTGGATCACTACTCTACCTTACAGCTTCAAGACCATATATCCTATACAGTGTCTGTTTGTGCGCAAGATTTCAGTCAAGCCCAAGGGAATCACACCTATCAGCTGTCAAAAGAATAATTAAATACATCGGGACTTATCCCAATTATGGTTTGTGGTATTCTAAATCTTCTGATTTTACACTAAGAGGTTACTCAGATGCAGATCTTGCAGGTTGCAAAATTGATAGGAAAAGCACATCTGGAACTTGCCAGCTCATGGGAAATATGCTTATCTCTTGGTATTCCAAGAAACAAAGTACAGTGGCACTCAGCATAGCTGAAGTAGAATATGTATCACTTGGAAGCTGCTGCGCTCAGATTCTTTGGCTAAAACATCAACTCAAAGATTATGGTGTTGAAGATACAAATGTGGAAATCCAATGTGACAACACAAGCGCCATAAATCTTACAAAGAATCACATACTTCATTCAAGAGCAAAGCACATTGAGATCAGACATCATTTCATACGTGATCATGTTCAGAACGGTGATGTTAACATTCAATATATTGATACAAAAAATCAGCTAGCAGATATTTTCACAAAACCCTTAGATAAGGAGTCTTTTAATTTTATTAGAAACAAATTAGCCATCATTAACCCTCTATGTTAAGCATATTTTAGGCCAGAAGGAACGTCAAAAGGAGTCTCAGAAGCAACGTCAGAAGGAACGTCAGAAGCAATGTCAGAAGGAACGTCAGAAGGAGCATCAGAAGGAACACCAGAAGGAGCGCCAGAAGGAGCGTCAGAAGGAAGACCCAAAAAGAAAGTCAGAAGGAATGTAAGAAGAAAGTCATCATTTTTTTTGGGAAGCTAATAAATCAAAGGTCAGTTATCTCCTAAAATTAGAATTTTAAGGTAAGTCTCTCATATATTTTCGTATATTTGATTGACAGTGATTAATTGATTTATTAAAGGAATTCGTTTATTTTTCTTTAAATTGACTTTGTTTCCAAAAATAATCGCCACTTTTATAAAACACCGAACCGTCACCTTTGTTCTCTCACTTTCAAACCGCTCTCAAATCGAAACCCTAAACCGTGTTCAAAAGCTCTCTCGATCTCGATTTCTTCCTCGATTCAACACTCTCTCTTTCAAAGTTTCAAACTTTTTCATCTCCATGGCTCCAAAATCATCCTCTGACTCGAAGAAGACTTCTTAGACGAAGATAAAGTTCTCCTCTTCAACTACAGGCACCACCGAGCCTACGAAAACTGAAATCAACGAACAGCACGAGGCATTCCGTTTGGCAAAAGGTTTGTCTTTATCCGCTTTTGAAGGGAAAGAAGCCAGGGCACATTCTAGGGGTAAGAACAGTAGGAGTGCCACAACTTTTGCGTAGGGATCACTTGAGTGCCTTAACTTTTTTTTTGGATCACCTGAGTACCTCAACTTTTAAATATGGATCACTTGAGTGCCATCGCTTATGTGGCAATCGAAAAAGCTTACGTGGCGATCAGAAAAGTTGAGGTGGCGGTCGGAAATGCTTATGTGGCACCGACGATCGACTTTTTTGAATATATTGATATACATGTGTAATTTTTCATAATTTTTTATTATTTAATTTTTTTTCTTATTTCATGGGCTTTGCCCATAGGCCGACGGGTCCCCGCTGACCCCCGGCCGACCGGCCACCCTCTCCTCCACCCACCTCTGCCCCATTCAGCTGTACCTCTCCGTCCTCTTTCTCCTCGTCGCCCACCTCCGCCTCCGTCCTCTTCCTCTTCCTCATTCTCTCCCTCTCCCTTTTTCTCACAATCATGCTCTGTTTTGGAGCACCAAAAACATAGGCCATCCACAGCGGCCTCAAATCTACACCAAGCTCGTCTTCATTGTGTCCGAAGCACCAGTAGCCTCAAAGAAGCCATGCGAGGCGACGCCGAGGGTCGCGCGACCTCGGCCACCCACAAATGCACAAACCCTAGATCCCTTAGCCCAAGCGACTAGACCCGCGATTGTTGGCTGAGACCGTCGGCAACCATGGGGCATTAGACCGACGACTAGATCTAAAACGAATGATGCCAAGTGCATTCGACACCTCATTGCCCGTGGCCGACAGGGCCGTGAAGGCCTTCGTTCAGATCTGGTGAGGGCCTTCGTGCCCTCGACCACGGCCACAGAGGCCGCGACGGCCATTGCTGAGGACTGTCGTGACCTTGCCGGCCCAGGGCGAGCCGGCCGATGCCCGTGGGTTGGCCAATCATCGTCGGTGAGGGTTGCCGAAATCCCTCTTCTTCAAACCGACGAGAATGCCCCAGAAGACCATTTGCCATGTCCCTAGAACCGGCGATGAAGACTGTCCAGTGAGAATGATAAAAATGACGTGTCGTTAAAAAATAAATAAAATAATGATAAAAAAATTCCACGTATGATGATTTGCCGGAATTGACACTCAAGTGATCCACTTTCGCCGGAAGTGGTACTCAAGTGATCCATATTTAAAAGTTGAGGCACTCAGGTGATCGAAAAAAAAGTTAAGGCACTCAAGTGATCCCTACGCAAAAGTTGTGGCACTCCTACTGTTCTTACCCCGCACATTTTAAGCCAAAGTACGACAGTATTAAGGCAACATGGGATTTTGGTAATGAACTTAGAAAACTGCTGAATACTCATAAGTTCGATAGCGAAGGCGAACTGCTAGAGTTTCTTAGTTTGCCTGGGAAGGTTGTTGAACCAATTGCTATTGAAAAACCTGAATCTGCCTCTACAAAAGGTAAGGAGAAAGTAGCTGAGCCCAGTTCGAAAGCAACCACATGAAAATCTTCTCCGATTAGGCCTGGCTGTACTAAGGCAAAGGTTGAAGATGATGATGACATCCTGTTCAATGACTTTGTGAAAAATATTGGGTTTAATTTGGATAAAAGCTTTCCTGATCCTGACTTTCAAAGTCAAGCACACAAGGACAAGTTCGAGTCCTTGAAACAGAGAGGTATCATACCACACAGGGTATTTGATTTGAAGTACTTTGACAGTAATGGCATTCCTCTTAGAAAGCATCTTCAAAAGGCCAACCTAGAGCTTTTTGTAACCAAAAGGAGTTTTACTTTTCCTGACTTGGTAGCTTATTTCTACTCAAATCTTCACTTTGCCAACTTCAACAATATGTCTTTCACTGTGCGTAGAAAGCAGTATGTGTTGCATGTTGATGAATTGGCATTCTTTTTTAGCACTAGAAAAAGGGCTTTTACACCTCTGGATATTACTGCTGAGGAGGCTTTTTGTTTTCTTACTGGAAAAACAAACTTTTCCAAAGAGTCGAAATCTCATATAGCCTACAATGATTTTCCTCTGAAGCACACAATGATGCACAAAGTTGTCATAGAATGCCTCAGACCAAAAGCAGCCTCAAAGACAGACATCTCAAAGTATGAGGCAAAGCTGTTGTGGGGTATCTTCCAGGGAAAGAAGATTTCTTTTGCCCACACCGTCCTACTGCACATGTACAGATCAGTTCTTAAGCCAAAGGGACATCTACCTTATGCCGGTCTGATCTGTAGAATAATAGAATATGTTAAGATCAAGGCTTATGGAGAACTTATCAAAAAGGAGATTCCTTTGATGATTGCTGGTGAAACTATGATGGGCAAAATGGGCTACAAAATGACTCATGCTGGATGGAGGACCAAGAACAATGAACCGGTTCTTGTGGAGTTTGAGGATGAGTCTAAACAGAAGTCTCCAAAAAGGAGAAAAGTTATGGCAATCAAGGGTCAGCAAGAAGACACTTCAGCTGATGATCAATCCAAAAGAAGCAAGACAGAATCTGATTCTGAAGCTACTCAAACCAAAGGTGCCTCAGATGGAGAAAGTCAATCTAAAAGTCAAAGTCAAAGTGATAAAGAAAAAGGAGATGAAATTGAAACACTACCAAAAGAAAAATTTGTGTACACTTGTGATTTCACTGAGGAAGAATTCCTCACCATGTGGATTGATGAGGATGCTGCGAGAAAGGAAAATGAAACAGAGTATAGTGATACTCTTTTCACCTTTAACTATGAGCAGTGGTCAGAACAGGTACTTGCACAAATGGCCTCAGACGAACGGGTGGAAGAGCCAGATGATGCTGAGGCTTACTCCATATCATCTACCAGATTAACTGTTCATAAAGGCAAATCAAGCTTGGAAATTGCAATTGCAAGAGAGGATCAACTCTCAAGTGCTCAGTCCATACTAATGGACATTGATGAAGATATAGAGTCTGTGCCCAGTACAAAAGCTAAAGGGAAGAAGGCTATAACTCAGGGGGAGCCCTTACCTGCAACTTCAGATGTCTTTCTGACAGAAGTATTTGCTTCTCAAGCCTTTCCTAAAGCTCAATCTGAGGGGGAGAATTTACCATCAAAAGGGATAGACATCACAAATCAGGAACCAACTCCTCCAGCACCACAGGTGGAAATTTAGAGGCACATGGAAAATCTTCAACAAATCCTCATTCAGACTCTAACTGCTATGGAAATCAGGCTAGATCAGAAACTGCATCATTTCGAACAGAAAGTTGATGGGCAGTTGTAGGGTATGGCAACTCAAGTGTCCAATCTCGAGAAGACCATTGACTTATATGGCCGAATGTTTTGTGCTGAAATTGCAAACATGCCTTCATACACGCTGGTCAGAACTGACAAAACCGCTTCAGAACTACCTTCAACTCAAGCTGTCAGAAGCCATGCTCAGCGAATGGGAAGAAGATATGAAGGACCTTCTTCAGTGGAGACTAATGCAGAGCCTGAAGATATTCCCTCTTCATCCAAAATTCCACCTTCTTCTTCTTAAATATTTCATTTTTAAGCAATTCCTTTGACAAACATATTCATTCTCCTACATTCTTTTTGCTGATGACAAAAAGGGGGAGAGATTTTATCAGCAGAATATCATGAATATCATTCAGAATATCATTTGTACAGGATATTACAGTGCAGGTTATCATTTATAGATGATTATGTTTTCCTGCAGGAGCAAATTGAGTGACAATGTTACTTGTTTTATCTCAATATCACTACCAATTATGACATACATTGTTTATTAGATTTTGATAGTTTTGTCACCATCAAAAAGGGGGAGAGATTTTATCAGCAGAATATCATGAATATCATTCAGAATATCATTTGTGCAGGATATTACAGTGCAGGTTATGATTTATAGATGATTATGTTTTCCTACAGGAGCAAATTGAGTGACAATGTTACTTGTTTTATCCCAATATCACTAACATTTATGACATACATTGTTTATTAGATTTTGTAGTTTGTCACTATCAAAAAGGGGGAGATTGTTGTGGAAATTCTTCTATATTTTGATTCTGACAAAACTATCAAAAGAATTGTATAATGTTTTATGATGCAGTAAGAATGAGTAAGCTGCAGGTTGTGTGGATCAAATTCTGTCGCGAGGACCAAGTGTCAGATGGAGTGCTTCTGGACGAAGGGTCAGATGGAGTGCTTCTAGACGAAGGGTCGATGGAAGTGCTTCTGACGAGGTCAGATGGAAGTGCTTTTGACGAGGTCAGATGGAGTGCATCTAACGAGGCCAGATGAAGTGCATCTGAGGACCGTCAGATGGGGCTGCTTCTAAGGGTCAAATTCAAGATGATCCCACATCTTTTGTGCAACGATCTACATGCAGTGACAAAAAGACCTTATCAAATCTCCGAATTACCATTCCATGAATACTGATCTAATTCAGGAAATTCTTTATGAAGACGAAACTTGAAATTAGTCAGTTTATGCATCTTCAAGACATAAAGACCCATGTATGGCAGGTTTCCGATCAAGGCAAGGCTCCTTATGGAAATTTTGTGATATTCGATTGATGTGATATCCCTTCTAATCTAATCAAGGGATCTTCTACAACTGGATATTACTTTCCAAGAATACCTCTTTGGGATCAATATGGATTTTCCACACTTATGGAAACTAGAGATTTAGTTGTATGGGCAACTAAATCAGAAGGGTTCAAACTCTTCTTCAACAATCATCATATCTTCTAAGATACAGTCCCGTTCAATCACGATTGAGGACGTCCAATCAAGGATGAAGAGCGATCTCTTGGCCGGGTATCCAACGGCTAGTTTGGAGGCAGGGGAGTATAAAAGAAGAACCATGGCGATCTGAGAAAGGAGGACGAATAGAAATCCAAAAAGTGCAAGCGTGATTCGAATTGTACCCAAAATCATTCTGAGCGTTCAAAATCTCATTCATTGTGAGAATCTGTAAGAGAGAGAAACCAAGTGGTTGAGTGATTGTAATTCTCTTGATTCTTCATAGTGAAATCCAGCCGATCGGTTGTCATCGTGGGAGAGTGGATGTAGGCTTGACAAGCCGAACCACTATAAACTCAGCGTGCTCTCTTCTCTTCCCTACTTTATTGCTGCGTTTGAATTATACACTATCTCCTGAAAATCATACTTTGAAATTTTCATTAATTCCGCAAGAAATTTCATTTTATCTGTCGATTCACCTATTCACCCCCCTCTAGGTGATATTGCTAGATCCAACAAATCACATATGAAGGAATAGATAGAGTTAAGAAAACAAAAGTCAATTTCCTTCTCGGCCAGTATGAAACATTCAAAATGATGCCCAGAGAAACAGTTGAAGAAATGTTTGGCAGGTTCATTGAAATAGTGAATGGTCTCACATATCATGGGCAACCAGTTTCTGGACCTATCAGAGTAAACAAACTGCTAAGAGCTCCCACAAAGGAATGAGACATTGTGAAAACATCCATTCGAGAGACTTAAAGGATATCACCTTTGTCAATGGATGAGCTCATTGGAATTCTTCATTCCTGTGAGGAGGAAAGAAACAATGAGGAAATCACAACAAAATGTAGGAAATCCATTGCTTTGAAATCTAATATTGATTATGATGTTTCGGATTCTGAAAATTGAGGAATTAGCACTAATGGTTAGAAGATTCAGAAGAATGGCAAAGAAAGGAAGGAATTTCAAAGACAAAAGAGATATCAAACGAAATGATTAGAAGAGATCATCTAAAGGCAGAAATGAAAATTAAGAAGTCGTTTGCTATGAATGCAAGAAGAGAGGCCATATCAAACTAAACTGCCCTCTGTTAAAGAAAAAGGGGAAGGATGAAAAATCCAAGAAGACCTTAAAAGCAGAGAGTTGGAGCAATACTGAATGTGAATGTGATGATGAATACGACAATATATGTCTCATGGCAGACTTTGATTCTAAGGTATCTGCATATATAGATGAGTTATGTTTAGAATATAAGGCTACTCTTAAGAGACTTTCAGAGTTGAAAAATGAAGTAGCTATTTTCAAACAAAGAGACGTATCTCAAAAGGATAAAATCAGTTTTCTTGAAAAGAAATTTTCTCAAATGAATTAGAGGTCTGTTTTGATTTTAAAGAAAATACTCAAAGAAAATCTAGGTTGGAAATCCTAGAAAAAGAAAACATCGTCATGAAAAAGGATAGAGATCTCTTCAAAGATGAACGTAATTCGGTGAAAAAGGAAAAAGATTTTTTGAAAAAAGAAAACTTTATTTTGAGAAGGGAAACTTTGGATATTCATAAAAAGTTCTCATCCGAATCTAAAACATTACAACATAGACTTTCCATATAAGTTCCCTATTATAACAAATAAGGACTGGATTTTCAAAAGGAAAGCAATGTGAAGAATCATTCTTCTGAAGTAAAGGAAAGACTTAGGAAAAAGCTTCCTAAGCATTTTTACAAAGATCGTTTTAGGAAACAATTAATAAAATCTGAAGGACGGATTTTTTTCTGTATACTCAAACTGTGGTGATCCAAAATATTCTATAAGTTATTGCTCTAAAATCAAAAGGCCAACCCGAGATATTCTTAGATATGCAAATGTTGCTAACTCCAAAAGATCCAAACAGATTTGGGTACCAAAGAAAACTTGAGTTTTATTTATGGTTGCAGGTACCAATGAAAAGGAGAAATAAATGGTACATTGATAGTGGATGTTCTAAATACATGACTAGAGAATCATCAATATTCATCAATCTTGAAATGTTTGATGGAGGAAGTGTTTCCTTTGGTGGCAACAACAAAGGAACAATCATTGGCAAAAGAACTGTGAAGATTGGCAACTTACTTATGTAGCATCCCACTTTCAATAGACTGTAATTGGTTTATAAAGACCAAAAAGGATTAGCAAGCCGACTTAAGGCGAGAAAGCTCGTAGCTATGAATTGAGGACATACGTAATCCAGATTAGCTAGTCCAGATTAACTAAGCTAAGGATCATTGAGGACATTAGCGATGTATGACTTGAGTGCCATCACCATATTATATGATGTGTGATTGGTTACTAAACTCTTTTTGGTTTTCAATAAAAGGCGAATTTAGGTGAAAGATAGCCCATAACTCGAATGCTCGCAGTTTCGGTTTTCAGCGAGCACCAAAAGTAAAATGAAACGTACGAGCTCATCTAGAAGGCAAATTGAGCTCCATTTTTTTTTCACGCGGCCGTAAGATCATGAGGAACATGAAGAATCTAAAGTCTAATTGTCAAGGAAGTAGGCGAAATTTGGTCAGGTTAGGCGAGAGTAAACCTCGACAGGATTGTGTGATAAATTCAATGTTGGATGCATGTTTAACAAGTGTCTAAGGGAGTCGAGCCAAGTAGCGTGTGAAGAGAAGTGAGGTGGCAACAAAAGAAGGACCTAGGTATGCATGGGAAGCAAGTGGCGTGCATGCAACGCCTAAAGGCTAGGTGGCAAATTAACCCGCTGCATGTCCTCCAGGTGTCGGAGCGAAATAGTAAGTGTCACCTCTCTTTCTTTTCCTCTCTCTAACGCATGCAGAACAAGGAGATTGGTCTCATTTGGGGATCTCTCTCCCCCTCCCTCTCTGTCACACGCTTGGTATGAGGAAAAAGGAAAAAAAAAAAAGACCAAATCTGTCCATTCGATTTGAGGATTGAAGAAGGAGATCGAAGGGGCAATTAAGGCGATATTGAGCTTCCACCGCAAAATTAAGGCAATGAATCATTCTATCTCTATCCTATAATTTGTTAGGATGTTAGAATGAGGTGGATCTTAGTAGGGGTGAGCAAATTGGACCGTCCAAATCGGGACCTGTGACGCCCCGAGTCCTCAACGGCGCGCGACATCGCTTCACGTCCTGTTCCGTATGAATGATACCCAGGATCCAAGCAGTGCGCGGTAGACAATGAAACTTAAATGAATATGCTGAAGTGTCATGCACGACTCTAATACAATTAGACAACAAGATGGTTTGAGGAAATAAGGCACTTAATCAAGTCATAGCATAGGATACGGTTCGTTTCACAAGATAAGCATAAACTGGAATACAACACTTGGGCACAGGGGAAGGTGGTTAGCCTAATCAAAAAGAAACAACGAGCTATGGGTCAGGCACTACTCAAAAAATAACTTCCAAAAGTCATGGACGCCTAGGCTATCTAAGGGTCGAGCTGACGGTCGTCATCTGGATCCTCGCGGTGCACAGGGTCATACTCCTCAAGGTCTTCCTCCTCTTCTTCTTCTTCTTCAAGCACTTGCTCTGGATCTTCGTCTTCCTCGGATTCGGGCAGAGGGTGGAAGATGGCCTCTCCGTCGGGATTGTGCTCCTCCTCCAAGGGCTCGTCCTCGGGATCGTCCAGTGCTTCTTCTTCTTCAGGTTCAGACTCTTCAGTCTCCATGGGGTCTTCGGCATCAGAGGGCCCCACGATGTCGCCTTCGGCCTCGGGGTTCTGAGACGGCACCGGCGGAAGATCTGGGTCAGGAGCGGTCTCGGAATTAGTGAGCTCCCCATCAGCAGGGTGCACCATCGAAGGGTCCTGCTCGCCAATGACATCCCACGGTACGTCAAAATTCCTCAACGGTCCGACTGTGAGGTCGTTGTCTCGGTAGAACCATGCTGCGAATCTGTCTGGCTCCAGTCTGCTAAGCCCACATCAATCCAGATAGTGCCATACTTCCTAATGTAAGCCTTCCCTTCTCCCACTGGGTACTCCGTAGAATACTGCTCCACCCAGACGGGTACCCCAAAAATCGGCGGCGGCGGCATACTCAGGGTTTGGGGTCTGAAAAGGTGGGTCCCACGACGGGGTGAGATATACTCAATAAGCTAGCCTAACCCTAAGCTAGGCACTTGGAACTTCCAGACACTCCCAAACACATGCAATGACTAAACAAACAAGCGACAGGTAATGGCACATAATAACTCAATGAAAACGTATCTAGTCATGTAATCTACAATTTAGGCTAGACAGGACTTGTACTTTGGCACTTCGCATTCCATCATATAGAGAATAGTTTATGCGTACGGTACGATTGAGGTTCTCATGGCTTAGCCCGCATAATAACGCATCAGGCTTAAAAGATCAAGGAACCCGCGTTTAACGCCTCAGGCTTCCGATGCCAATTCTCATGACCCGCGTTTGACGCCTCAGGTCTATCCCGCTTTTAACGCATCAGGATGCCATTAAGCCCCGCGTTTAACGCATCAGGGCACCACATGCACAATAGATCATAATCCTTTCCATTAGCATCATCAAGTCATTTGCGCACACTCTCACCAAGCTAAGCTCAATTCGGCCCTTTAAGTTACCGTTCCACCTCATGGCATCATATCACATAGTTCCACAAATTAAGTCCATAGTAATGTCTTGCGATCAATATCACATCAATTGAGATAATCCAATGCCAACACCATTAGCCATTCAATCAATACCACAAAATCACGGCGTTCCAATCAATCAAGGTCTATAACTCGCTAATTAATTACACAAGACCAAAGTCACTAACATAGATTCACTTAATCTCAATTGAACTCCTTTCAATTCCCACGGCCAGAATGCAACTTATAAATTAAAGGCCATTGCTCATTGCGTTCATAAAATTAACCCATGGTCGTACACTCCTAGGCTCAATTTAAGATTTCATCGATTCAATCAAACACGATTTAAGCTCTAATGCATCATGCGGTATCACGGGGACTTCAGTTCACACCTAAGGGCATCGACTCACTTACGTCAACCATGAAATCAACACCACGGTTTCTACAAGATGCGACCATTCTCGGCATTTCCCAAGGGCAGATTCGGTTCACCAAGGTTTCTATCAAAACAGCCCATCAAACTCATCTAATCTAATTCTAACTTGGTCCTTCCGTCACACAAGGTCCTACCAAAGGGTTAAGGAAGCTTACCAAGCTTGAAAATCCAAGGGAGACCGGTTGGAGCGGCTGAAGGTGGCGTGGCGCACGGCGGCTCCAAGGAGATCAGATCTGGTCCCTAGGTGTCCACGCGTCACACGGCCAAGAACAATTGTCAATACTACCTCTAACACACGTCTATAACTCCTTGACATGTCTACCTAAGTACCAAGAGTCGCTTACCTCAAGCTTAAACAAGGAACTCTCAAGAACAGCCCTTCCTCTTCCCTCCCGGTTCGGTTCGGCCTTGGTGTGCTCGGGCGGCTTCCGGCTCCAACGGCGGCCCAACTAGACTCAAGAGGAAGGGGAATGTCGTCTATGTGGTGGTCGAAGGTGGCAGAGTGGCGGCGGCTGGACGGCCGGCTCCTCTTTGGGTCGAGGAAGAGGGAGCGACGGCAAGAGGGAGAGGAGAGAGCGAACGAGAGAGTGAGTGAGAGAGAGGGAGGGTCGGCCGAATGGGGTGAAGGAGAAGTGAGTGTGTGACATGAAGAGGAGGAATTTTTGGAGGGAAAGTAGTAGTGGGGGTGGTTGATGGGGTGAAGGACATGGAATAGTGACTTAGAATGACAACTTAGTGGGATTAGGTTTTGGGAAAAATTGTCCAATCAAATGGTCTCTTCCATACTCCAATAATTCAAACCACAAATGATTAAAACACCCCTAGATTTTCGGCCAAGGTAGGAGGATAGGCAATTGTCCATTTTGCCCTTGCCTTAATCTAGTGAAAAGTGTACTAAGCTTAGGGGTAAAAGGGTCGATTTCGCTTGTCGGTTCAAATCTTGCTTTTCTAACTTATACTGGGCTAATTCTAATCTTAATAGTTCCCCGATGAGGCGACGTCCAATTTTACTCCACTGCGATCTTCGAATGTCCGACCTCCAATCTCGAAGTCCAATCTATGGCTAAATTCAGTCAATTGTCATTCCAGCGCGTCTCGGACTAACGGGCGGCTCTCAGGAATTACGCGTATCGACCCGCAACTAATGTCACGTTTAAGAGTTACTCGAGCCACGGCGGCTTTGGTTGTCATGTAATCGCGAGGGTCAATCACTAGTCCCGAAGGGTACGATCGTTAGGAATCGATTTAGGTTAATTCGCAAATCATGTCATGGTCATACGGAATCACCCGTGAACCAATCGCATGACACTAGCAAATCGTTCTAAAACCATTCTTAGATCGACCTTTAGCGGTCCAAAATATTTCCTCGACGATCCTTATGGTCAAAGCGTCGACTCGTGGTTAAGTTCTTTAGTCCACGTACTTTAAATCCTATATGGCCATTCCCCATTGGTTAGTCGACTCGAGAGTGATCAATTCTGAGCGAGATTAACTGGAATACATCGATAGACATTCATTCACTAATAAGCTTCGAGATAGGGTCGGAATTCGGAATGTCACAGGACCGGACCGGACCGGTGGTCCGGTTCCTGGTTCTAGAGGTGTCCAGTCCGGTTCTCGGTTCCCAAAATTGGAACCGATGATCGGGCGGTCCGATTCCCGGTTCTAGGGCAATAAAACCGGACCGGTCGATTTTTTTTAAAAATAACATAATAATGATTCTGATTAGGGTTGGCTTCTTTTTCCCTTTGCACTTTGCAGTCCCCGCTGAGCCTCTCTTCAGTTCAGTTTTCACTCCTAAGGCCTCCCTCTCTCGCAAATCCCAGTGTTCAAAGTAGAGGGACTCAGCGGGGTTCACCGAGCATGACTGCCATCTACATCTCAGCAAGGTAGATATACATACTGAGGAGGATGGACTTGGAAAACCACCACTTTACAGCTGCAATTATATTCTTCAAATAGAAAATCCAATTCTTGGAAAACATTCTCAATTATTTATTCTCTAATAGGCAATAACTGCTAGAAAGAAAATTTACATACAAATTTATTCATCTGAAAATGCAAATGACAGCAACTATGCAATTGAAAGCCACAGTACAATCATGAGATAAACACTTGACTAGTGCAGTTGATAGAGGCATGCCATCAGAACAAGTACAGAACACACGTAGATATAAACGTGTCTATGTGACAGCAAAACTACTTGATTGTGTTATTAATTCCTTGGAACCGGACCGACGATCCGGTCCGGTTCCCGGTTCTCGGGGTGGCGGTCCGGACCGCGGTTCCGAAAAATGGGAACCGGGACCATTGGTCCGGTTCCCGGTTCTTGAGGGGAATCGGATCGGACCGGGAACCGCTCACCCCTAGATCTTAGTGCTGAGATGGGATAAAATCGAGCTAGAGTAGGAAGTAGGGGATTGTTCAATTCAAATATGCTCTAAGTCTACTGGGTTGTGAATTTTGCCAAGCTCTGTGTGTTGAGATGATATTTTTAACTCATTTAGAACCTCGCAGGTTTTGTCTGTTTCTGGTGAGTTTAGCTGTGACTCCTGTCAGTTCGTGATTTTACAAAGATTTTAGGAAAATTAACAGAATCAACCAGTATGAAACATTCATAATGAAGCATGGAGAAACTATGAAACAAATGTTCGACAAATTCACTAAAATAGTGAATAGTCTCACATACCATGGGCAACTAGTGTCTGGACCGATAAGAGTCAATAAACTACTAAGAGCTCTTACGAAGGAATGAGACAACGTCAAAACATCCATTCGAGAGACTCGAAGGATATCACCCTTGTCTATGGCCGAACTCATTAAAACTCTTCAATCCTATGAGGAAGAAAGAATCAATGAGGAAACCACGTCAAAAGGTAATAAATCCATTGCTTTGAAATCTAATGATGATTATGATGTTTCAGATTCTGAAAATGAAGACGATGAGAAACTAGCACTCATGGTCAGAAGATTTAGAAGAATGGCAAAGGAAGGAAAAAATTTCAAAGGCAAGAAGGATCTCAGACGATATGATCAGAAAATATCATTGAGATAAAAATGAAAGCCAAGAAGTCATCTGTTACGAATGCAAGAAGAGAGGCCACATTAAATCAAATTTCCCTCTGTTAAAGAAGAAAGGCAAGGATGAAAGATTTAAGAAAGCCTTGAAAGCAGAGACTTGGAGCGATACCGAATGTGAAAGTGATGAGGAATATGCAAACATTTGTCTCATGGCAGATTCGTTTGATGACCTCGAGGTAACTCATTCAGAAATTTCTTCTGATGTATCTGCATATATAGATGAGCTATATTTAGAATATAAAGCTACTCTCAAAAGACTTTCTGAATTGAAAAAGGAAGTATCTATTTTCAAACAAAGAGACGTTTCTCAAAAAGATAAGATTAGCTCTCTTGAAAAGGAATTTTCTCAAATAAAGAAGAAATCTGATTTTGTTTTCAAGGAGAATAGCCTACTAAAATCTAGAATTGAAATCTTTGAGAAAGAAAGTATTTCCTTAAGAAACAAAAGAGATCTTTTCGAAGAAGAAAGAAATTTCTTGAAAGAGGAAAAATATCTTTTCGAAAAAGAAAATTCCTTCTTGAGAAAGGAAACTTTGGATATTCATAAAAACTTCTCATCCAAGTCAAAGACATTACAATACATACTTTACATACAAGTTCCATATTATAACAAATCAGGACTAGGTATTCACGATGTGAAAAATAAATTTCCTGAAGTAAAGGAAAGACTTAGGAAAAGGCCTCCTCAGGATTTTTATAAGAGTCATTTTAGAAAACAATTTACAAAGTCTAAGGGTCAAAATTTCTCTGTATGTTCAAATTGTGACGATCCAAGACATTCTAAAAGCTACTGTTCCAAGATCAAAAGGCCAACTCGAGATATTCTTATATATGCAAATGTTGCTTATCCCAAAGGATCCAATCATATTTGGGTACCATAAAGTTTGTGCAATTTCAATTCCGCATTAAATTCAGAAAATTGCACTATAATCACTTAGCCACAACAACTGGTTCATCAAAGAGGAATAGAAATAGATGAAAACAAAGATATGGCTATTCTAGACTTACCACCTCCTGTTAATAAAAAGCAACGTCAGATGATGCTTGGCAAATTGAATTTCTTGCATCGTTTCATTGCTAACTTGTCAGGAAAAATTGAAGTGTTCTTTCCCCTACTTAAAGTAAAGAATGAGCAAGAGTTTGTATGAGAAAAAAGAAACATCAGATGGCCTTTGATCGACTAAAAAAGTATCTGATTAATCCGCCAATCTTAATGCCACCTAGAGCAGGCAAGCCATTGAACTTGTACCTATCTGTGGCCGATACCATGAGCAGGCAAGCCCAGATGGCATCCGAATATAATATATCGAAAGAATTAGCGGACCACATAATTACCCAAACAAGAGTTTTGCCTTCGATGGAAGCTCGGGTAATAATGGCTCAAGATAAAACAGCTGAGAAACAGGATGAACAACCTAATCGACCAAATTGGAGAACTCCCTGATGAGTTACTTTAGAAGCTTAGGCCTTTGTAGTAAAGAGTTCAAGAGGCAGGCCATGAAGTATTTACTAATCGACGATGAACTGTATCAAAAGACAGTCGATGAACTACTTCTAAAGTGTATGGGCTAGGAAGGAGCCATGCTCGTAATGATAGGGGTTTATGAGGGGATTTGAGGCGCTCATCAGGCTGATTTTAAGATGAAATAGTTATTGCGACGACATGGATATTACTGGCCATCGATTACTAAGGATTGCATTCATTATGCTAAGGGGTGCTAGTCATGCCAGAAACATGGCCGGGCCAACATGTCCTTGCTTCGTTGATGAACCCGATTAAACCGTGGCCTTTTAGTAGATGGACAATGGATATAATAGGAAAAATTTATCCTCTTTCATCGAAGAAGCATAGTTTTATCCTGGTAGCCATGGACTACTTTACTAAATGGGTTGAAGTAGCTTCACACAAGAATGTGACACAAAAAGTTGCAAGAAAATTCATCGAGGAGCGAATTATTCATTGATTCAGAATCCTTGATACCATAATAATAGCAGACCAAGAAACAGTTTTTACAAGACGAGAAATACTGAATTTTACCTAGTCCAGGGGGCCGATATGGTCCATTCGACACCATATTATGCTCAAGCTAATGGCCAAGCTAAAACCTCTAATAAGGTGATCATTGGGTTGATAAAAAAAAAAATATATGGAGGATAACTCAATAGAATGAGATTCATTGTTACCGACAGTATTGTGTGCTTATCGAACATAAAAAAAGGGTCACAGACATAGGGGCCCATGGGAAGAAGAAACATTTGGTTGATGAGGACCAAAAGCTTATAAACGAACCAGGCAAACATTTGTTCGGGTCATGAGACAATAAGCTAACCTCAAGGGTTGACTTTACGTCCACAGTTTTCCAGCTATAGATAGTCAAAGGATTGCTATGCAATTGTTGATACCAGGCATAAAATCTGTCATCGAATGATGGGAAACCTCTAAATCGAGGAGACGAAGATGACCATATATCTCTTAAGGAGGAGACTTGCATATGAAGTTTTTCAACAACTTGAAAAAGCAGTTATCGGCGTCTTCACTATGGATTAGCTTGTTGGAGCAATCAATAAGTTGTTTAGCAGTGAGCTCAAAGGATTAGGTTTCCATGAGAAAGGTTGAAGCATGTCCGAAAGGGTTTAGGGTTTAAGAGAATTTCACACGAGAAAGAAGACGACAGTGAAAGACTTTTTACCCAAAGACAAAGGCAATTCAGATCAAAGACCAAGATAGCGTATCCGAATAAATAAAAATGAAGATTTGAAGCGATTGTGCTTTGGGAAAGGAAAAGACATAAAGGTATAATTATTAATCACAGCTGACTACGGTCAAATCGAGGGATATCTTTTAAAAGAGATAAATCTTCGATTTATTTCTTTCAAAAAGGGAGGATATTTTAACATCAAAAGTTGCCCGAAGGCACATGTGATGGGCACGTGACGGAGTCATAATCAGCTACGGACGGATGCACTGGGATTCTTGGTCAGTCATAAAATGCCATATGTCACGAGTGAATTTTGGTGATATTTCTCACAGAGTAGAGCAAACGGCGCGCAAAAGCAACCACGATCAAAGTAGTTGAGCAGCAACCCTCAAAGGTGGAAGGAGAGTGGCGCGTAATAGCAAGAAACTGTCGATGGTGTCATCAGCCATGAAAAGCGTCAACCATTGAAGGATGGGAAGACGTGCTGAAACGGAGGAGAGTGGAAAGCCAGAAAAGTTATCTAATCGACGGTTATGAAAGCATCTCTATAAATACTTTGAGTCGTCTGACGCATAACCCCCCACCCCCTCCCCCACAAAAACACATCTTTATCTTTCACTTTTAGCACTTAACTTAGCTGTAGTTTCAGATTCTCATTGTTGATTCAATTCCGACGAGTTTCATATCCTGGGTCGATGTCATCGATTAAATTTCGGCGTCTTCCCACTATCCAGTGTCGTCGATTAAATTTCAGTATTGTGTACTACATTGTCTAGTGTCACCGATTAAATTTCGACATTGTATCCTATACTATCTAGTGTCGTCGATTAAATTCCTGCATTGCATCCTATACCCTGTCCAACATTGTCGATTAAATTCTAGTGTTGTGTCCTAAGTGTCAGCATATCAAAGGCTGTCCATTATACTAGCCGTTGATCAATCGAGAGTGTGTATAGTGCTACCCATATCAATATATCTATCTATTGCATTTGACACTTTCTGTCTAAAACTGATCCTGAACTCCTTATTGGAAAACGAACTATTTATGTTCGATTAAAGATTTCCACGTCAATATCCCCCTGCACGCCAATAATCTTTTGGCAAGCTTGGTCAAGGGGTTTTTTACGTCAACAGTAGCTATTGATCTGTACTATAGTCTGTCTTAACCATCTTTTTGCAATACTCTTTCTATAGAGAAACGAGCGTCTGAGGAAGCTTAAGCACTGAAAGACGAACACTTGCAAAAGTTCAAGGACCATAAGATCTTTAATTTTATCGGAAAGGTACCGGCAGTCATTAAACCGAAGAGAAATGCTAAAAGGTTCGAAATTACAATTTTCTTCCTCCAGAGAAGCAATCAATCTCTTCCTACCTACATTTCGATATCTCTTATCAGGATTCGCATTTGTCGTTGAAAAAAAAAAAAATCAACTCATACAAGATGGGCATAAACCCATCCTCCTAACCTTCCCTTTTTCCTAGTAAAGATTGGTCAGTTCAACTAGCGTGCATCGGGACTAAAAAAGAAAAAAACTGGCGTGCACCCGAATGACGGCGGGTGACCGGTGAGATGGACTTTTAATTCGTCGTGTAAAAGAAAGAAAGATAGATAGAATGAAATAAAAAAAAAATTACAAATTTAAAAAATATGAGAAATTAAAAAAATATGTATACGATATAGGGCTAATACCACCAAAAATGCCAAACTGGTACACCTATGACAAATTTATCTCAAAATATGAGAAAGGTTGAAGCATGTCCGAAAGGGTTTAGGGTTTAAGAGAATTTCACACGAGAAAGAAGACGACAGTGAAAGACTTTTTACCCAAAGACAAAGGCGATTCGGATCAAAGACCAAGGTAGCGTACCCGTATAAACAAAAATGAAGATTTGAAGCGATTGTGCTTTGAGAAAGGAAAAGACATAAATGTGTAATTATTAATCACAGCTGACTACGGTCAAATCGAGGGATGTCTTTTAAAAGAGATAAATCTTCGATTTATTTCTTTCAAAAAGGGAGGATATTTTAACATCAAAAGTTGCCCGAATTTTGGCGATATTTCTCACAGAGTGAAATAAAAAAATTACAAATTTAAAAAATATGAGAAATTAAAAAAAAATATGTATACGATATAGGGTTAATACCACCAAAAATGCCAAACTGGTACACCTATGATAAATTTATCTCAAACTATTTTTTTTTTACCATGAAAAATCCCAAAACGGTATAACTATGACAAATTTATCGCAAACTAGTACAACTACGACAAATTTACCCTCCGTTAGTTTTCATTAAATTTTACCATCAAATCGCTGAGTTTAATGACACGTGGCAATTATCGAGTGTACACGTTATCCTATATTTACTATAGGTGCATCAATTTGAATTTTTTTTTGTTATTCACTCAATTTTTTTAAAAAAAATTAACATAGGGTAAATTTGTCATATGTGTATCAATTTGGAATTTTTTGTGGTAAAAAAAATTAGTTTGGGATAAATTTGTTACATTTGTACCAGTTTAAGATTTTTGGTGATCAAAAAAATAGTTTGGGGTAAATTTGTCACACGTATACCAATTTGGGGTTTTTAGTGGTAAAAAAAATAGTTTGGGGTAAATTTGTTATAGGTGTACCAATTTGAAATTTTTTGTGGTATTAATCATAAAATATATAAAATGTTCAAGGGCACATGAGTGGGTGGAATCAACTAATACCTTTTATAAATTAAATGTGTTGTAAATGGATTAAATATGGGTTTGTCTTTAAACCCGTTCACAACCACATATAGATAAGTTTACAACTCAAACTCAATAATAACCCATTTATTAAAATTTAACTATTTCATATTTGGCACACATACTTAAAATATGGATTCTCAACCCATTTTGACATTTTTGGTGACGCGGATACTCTTTAATACCATTTTAATTCAGTAATATTTCTTTCTTTCTTTTTATTTGTTCTTTTATTTTATTTTTTCTTTCTTTCTTTCTTCCTCCAACCGGTAATTGGTCGGCTCTATGTTTATTCAACATTGATGATGGCAAAATTTGACAACGACCAGGGACCCTCGTTCATGCTAATTAAGTTAAATTTTTTTTCACGCAGTTCAGTTCCATAATCCATTTCCAATACTCAATTTAGATCTAATTCAAATAGAAGTGATATTCATAGTCCTGTAGTCGAGATAATCATGGAAACATCACAACAAATAACCATCATGACAAATGGAGATCGTTGCAACCCTCTCAAGGGGTGATTTTAATTCCCCGGTGGCTTTTGCGAATTGCCAGTGATGCAAGGAACTCAAACGACCAACTCTGAACAAATCGGTGACAAATGTATAAGTGTGTCAACAGATTGCGTAAGCCCATGCCACAGCCCAATAGCCCTAGAAAAAGGAATAGGTGGACAGGTAATCTGATTTGAAGTTGTTCTTTCTCTTTTGCGCATAGAATCTGTCCAATTATGAAAACCTGGGAAAGGAATCCCAAGTCAATTTGGCAAATACAGTTTGCCCAAAAGGGAAAAAGAACTCATGAATATTGCATCTACTTAATTCGGAATCTGAAAATAATCAAGCGGAGCTATTTCCATCTAAAATATATGACTAATCCACTCATTTTCACTGAAGAGACAAAATTGCCCTCAGTCATTCGATGGCAAATTATAGTAGCCGCCCCAAATTTAATTGCTTTCCTTTATTTTTATTTTTTTAATTTTATTCTATTTTATGTAGGATATGGTTGCCAAAATTAAACCCTATTTTTGTTTCCATAGTAAGAAATGAGTGGTGGAAACAGCTGCCAAAATAATTTCTGATTAAGCTCTCTTACACTTTACAAAACAAGCACCATCTTCCTCCTCTAAATAGAGCAGATTGCCAAGACTCTTTTGTCATTGTTCTCTCGAACAAAGATTGGCCTTGAAAAGATGGGTGAACCAACAAGGCTCATCTTGGTGTCCTTGGCCTCCCTTGCATTGTTTTGCTCTGTGTGTGAAGCTGCCGGAACCAATGGCCCGTTTAAGAAATCTAAAGTTCACCTCGTAATCACTAACAATTTGCCCGGAGGGGCGACCCTCACGGTGCACTGTAAATCAAAGAACGACGATTTAGGGTTCCATTCGATCGGTCCCGGCGCATTTTGGTCCTTTGAATTCCGGCCAAACGTGGCCATAAAAAACACCCTCTTCTTCTGCAGCTTTCAGTGGCCGGGCCAATTTCACTACTTTGATGTTTATGTGCAGGCTAGAGATGATGACCGATGCCAACACAATTGTTTATGGAGCATCCTACCGGATGGTCCGTGTCTATTCAACTTTGATGACGGCAAATACGACATATGCAGTCCTTGGAATTCGCAGCCATCGAGACTCCCTTTACTGGGATCCTTGGCATAGAGGCCTCCTTCGTCGAGAAATTATTACATGAGTATAATGTTTTAGATCAATGTATTGATGAATTTCACTTCTTTTGAGTTTTCTTGTAGGTTCTCTAATAATCAAAAGAACGAATTTACATGATCCTTCATGATACGACGAAATCAGTAACTCATTTCGTCGTTCTCGTATATAATTCTTGTCAAGATAGATGGTAATATTCTTTGGAGGCAGAGTACTCTTCTCTGTAATATTTCATCCAACCAAGAATGTGTTAAAAAAATGTCGAAAGATTTTACTGCATGTCTAACTAAATTGTTCGACTTGCTTTCCGGTTGAGATTGGTTCGACTTCCAGTCAACCGCATTCTCGAAAGAAGATTCGAAGATCACAACGACCGCGTGCGAGATAAAAATTACTACTATAGATCATTTTAAAACCGGCCAATCTATAGCTATTGATATGCGGAAGTTCACTATAGTCTGTCTTGAAAACGAACGTCTGAGGAAGCTTAAGCACTGAAAAACGAACGCCTACAAAAGTTCGAGGACCATAAGCTCTTCAATTTTATCGGAAAGGTACAGGCAATCCCTAGACTGAAGAGAAATATTAACATGGAACTCAAGATAATGACTGGTATCGAGTGAAACAGACCACAATACAAGCATACTCCTGGCAGTATTAAAGAATTTTGGCCAAGTAAGGTAAGGATCACAACGGATGGCTGCAGAAAGTACAACGAAATTTCGAAATGTCATACTGGACCCACCATCAAAATGTCGACTAAAGTATTCAATGTCGAACCGACGAGTTCGGGCTCGGTTTTCAAATTCAAGTTAGACTCAATGAAAAACCCGGCTCGACTTTAAGCATACTTGAAGTAGGTGCCTTTCCTCGAACTCGATGTTTGACATGCTTTTTCAAGCCAAATAACATCGCATTACGTCCCCATTGTATGCATCCTCTAAAGTAAAGGTGTTCAGTTACTTCATTGGACCCAAGAGCCACTCCAGCTATTTGAAGTTGAGTCAAATTTTAGGCTGACTCGAAACTCGCTCATGGATTTCGTGGCTCAAGTGACGAGTCAGTTTTACCCTAAATGACAATCTTGCAAGCAGCCAAGGGCAGAGAACTTCGGCTTACGTTTAAGGCTTCGCCATACTCTGAATGTGTACCGTGACCACAACACAGCATAAGTGGAGCCGCCGCCACCGATCTTCCCCTCCTCCGCACTTCACCACTTCGACTTTGTGACAAACGAAAGACGGCACCAGATGTAAACCAAAATTGGCAGAGAAGAACATCCTTGGGTATAAAAGGTTCCAAATTTTTCCTCCCAAGAAACAATCAATTTCTTCCTAAAGTTGATATCCGATTTTTAGTTGATTTTATTTTTCAGAAAAACATACTTCAAAATCAACAAAAATTCAAAAAATTCAAAAATTGACTTTGGAACCCTTGGACACACCTAAGCAACCAATTTTGACCAAAACATATTTTTCTTTTTTCTTTTTGGTATTTTCGGAATTTCATTTCATTTAAAAATAGCCGAAAATAGAGGAAAATACCAAATGAGGTCAGAAAAATCTGAAAAAAGAAGTTAAAAAACTTATTTTAATTTAAATTTCATTTTCAGCCACTTTAGAGTAAAATATTCAATTAGGATAATAATTTTACCCAAAATCATAGGAAATCATAACCTAATTGAGGCAAAACAGTAATGGTCTTCCAAAATGACACATCATAGATCATGGGCCAATTAAGGGGTGAGGATCCTATGCCTTACTTTTTTTTAAGGCAGCAGATCCCCACCCTTGATAGTGCTCTCGCCCCCTATATCAAGGGTGGGGATCCCTCTGCCTTAAAAAAAAATAAGGCAGAGGATCCGGATCCCCAATTAAGACCCTTCATGATTAGCAAAAGTGAATCTACGTCATCAAATCAATCCTAGGGCCTCCATGCAAACCTAAGGTGCCCTAATAAGCCTATAAAAGGCCTAGGATATCCCCACTAGCCCCCTAGGATATCCCCACTAGCCCCATGACCGGTTCGACGGAGCCGTCGGTTCCGGTTCCATGAAAAGGTGGAACCGAAACTGGCCCTTGAGGAGCCAGTTCCGGTTCCGAGCCGATTCAATTTGTCCATACTTTTTTTTATAATTTATTTGTAATATTAAGTTATTAACAATCAAATTGAAGGTAGTTGAGTGGATTATGGCATTTGCTTCAACCAAAAGATCAAGGGTTTGAAGCTCACTTCAAGCAATTACCATTTTCTCAATTTTTTTCTTTTATTTTTTTTAAATGGCCGGTTCCGGGTCGGAACTCGGGCCGGTTCCGGGCCAGTCAACGAGCCGGTTTTGGGTCCACGGTTCAATTTGGCCATGTCTAGGCAAGAGGACTGGTGTGCGAAAAACCAAAAAAAAAAAAAAAACAAGTGAAAAAACCCAGAAAATGCTGGTCACGAAGGAAAATAGGGGGTGTTTCATGTGGTAAGCTGAGTGAGTTTTAGAGCGAAAGAAAGCTTAAGAGACCTCGAGGGGGAATCCTCTACTATTTGACACCATTTTCGCCATCGTTCTTCCCCATGAGCTCCGATTTTTACCCTTCACGAGCAGCCAAGTCTGCACCTTTTATTTTTTGCAAAGTGTTGGTCTTGCATGTAGGCCGAAACGTTGAATGTTTTGGAAACCTTGTATTACGTACTTTAATCTGGGTTGAGTGAATTTTTCTTGTATGACATGCATAAAAGAAAGATCCGGGTCGAATCTAGGTGCGCAACCGTTTGCTCAACCTGGGTTCGGACCCAGATTTCCAAAACAATCAGCCCGGCGACTTGGGGGGGTTTTTGGTCTTGTCTTTTTGTGATTTGTTTTGTAATTTTATGTGTTAATGGCTCAGCATTAATGAGACATTATTGCATTTATGCCTTTCAGCGGTTACGACTATTCTAGTTTAATGTTAGCATAACCGACATGCACTTATGTCAACGTAACCGACGTACATTTATATTAGCGTAACCGACGTGGTTTAATGATAGCGTAACTGACTTGGATTTATGTTAATATAACCGATGTGATTTGATATCGCAAAATGGACGTTTTACCGATTTATAAATAAATTGTATCTGTAGTTCATAACTGTAACTCACAACTCGAATCACACTCCTTTAGTTTTCTTATAGTCGTCCTTCAAGTGTGCCAGTTTCGAGAAATGTTCGACAGATTCCTATTCGTACAGTACCGATACAAATAGGTTCGTGGTGTTGTATCTTGAAGGCATGGTTCTTTTTTCTTTTTCTTTTTGTCGAAAGCGATGCACTTGCATTAATTGAAATTACGGGTCCTTACAGAAAAGCCCAATGAAGGGGCATCAACACAAAGTAAATTCCATAGGGTTTGAGGAGGTTTAATGGTCCAAAACATCGGGACACAGTTTATGCGGCAAGATTTCGATAGCCAATCCGCAACTTGGTTTGTTCTCCGGTCACAGTGGGCCACTGAAACACCATGTAAGCGGGCCAAGAGAGATTGGGCCTCAGTGATGTACGTTTCGGCCTCCCAGCTTGACTCACTCTCTCTGTTGACTGCGTAAACTAAAGTACGACAATTAGAATCCACGATAACCTTTTCAGTCTTCTTCGTTCTCTCTCTCTACAGCTCTAGAAACTTCAAGGCGTGAACTACAGTTCTCGCTTCTGCAATGATCGGAGGGCAAGATCGAATCTTTATCGCAAATCCGTCAAGTACAATGCCTTCAGAGTCCCGAAGAACCCCTGCGATGGCTCCCTCTGGTTGGTCGCCAACGATGGAGGCATCGACGTTCAATTTCAGCTCTGAGTACTTTGGAGGGATCCGACAAGGAGATAAATTTGGGTCTTGATCAACAAAGTGAGTATCTTTTTTATTCCATTTGTTGTAGCTTTCCAAAGTCGCTATTTGCTTCGTGGATTACTGCTGTTGCGTTGGGATCTTTTCCTCTGAAAATAGATTCGTTCCTTGTTTTCCAGATCCACCAGAGGATCGCTGCCGCCATCTCAAATGTGAGTGCATAAGTTTGACTCTCAATCAACTCCTGAAGCTACGCATCCATGCGTGCACCATTTGGTCTCGGGTTATGGTCGAAATAGAGGGGGGTTTTCCAGATCTGATCTGTCCATGGACAATGGTGAAAAATATGCTCTGTGGTTTCTACCTGTAGGTTGCACAAAGTACACAGGGGCAGGGGAATGATATTGCGATTCCAAAGATTCTCCTTTGTGGGTAGTGCGTTTTGACATAAATTCTATAGGAAGATTCGAATCTTTGGAGGTGTATGAGCCTTCCAAATTCTGTTTCATAATATGCGTGATGGTTGGAATGAAGTTGAAGTTTGGTTCATAATACTCTGATGTTCTTTGTCCCTCGGTGCATTATAAGCACTCTTGACAGTGAAGTCTCCCGATTGCTTTTTTGTCCATACTAGCCTGTCTTTTCCAAGGGTCAAGTTGAGTGGGGTAGATAGTATGTCTTCAGCAAGTTCTTCATAAAAAAATTTATCTAATTTTTTATTCATCCCACCTTGCGTCCTGCCTTGAAATAAGGTCTGCCACTTTGGCGGGATCATCTCTGTTCACTAGGCCTCCAATAGGTCCACTCTTGAGCCCGTGGTCTTCTCTAATGCTGGCCATTTCACCATTTCCTATTTTCCATCTCACTGACCCTGAGATGACTTCTCTGCCGTAAAGGATACTCTACCATCCCCAAGATGGTCTGCGGCCTTTTCTTGCTTGGAGGAAGGATTTATCTGGATAATACACTCCTTTTAATAATCTACTCCACAGAGAGTTTTGGTTAAGGGCAAGTCTCCAAGCTTGCTTGCCTAGCATAGCTTTGTTAAAGGCAATAAGATCCTTAAAACCCAAACCTCCATTATCCTTCCTTTCTTTCAAGATGTCCCATTTCCTCCAGTGTAAACCTGATTTGGATTCATTGTTTCTCCAACAGAAGGAGGCTATTTCCCTTTCAATTGATTTGCAGATGGAGAAGGGAATTTTAAAAATCGACATTTCATACTGATGGATTGCCTGAACAACAGTCTTTAACAGTATTTCCCTCCCTGCATCTGAGATAAGGTTTTCCTTTTACCCTTCCAATTTCATATTCACCCCAGTAGAGATCCAAGAAAACATCATCTTTTTCGATTCCCCCCAATCAGATGGAATTCCGAGATATCTTCATGTTCTCTCTATCACTGGGACTCTCAATATATAGGCTAGGTTCTCTTTTAACTGGTATGGGCAGTTTGGTCCCATAAAAAGCCCTGACCTATTACGATTGATTTCTTGCCCCGATGCGTAACAATATTGGTTCAAGATTTGAGCCAAATTCTCCTCTTCTATCAGATTTCCATCCAAAAAAAATATAGAATCATCAGGAAAAAATAAATGAGATAGAGTTGGGCAGAACCTGTTTAACTTTATGCCTTTTATTGTCCCTTCGCTAATAGCCTTTTTCATCAGCATCAAGAGTGTATTCGACATAAGGATAAACAAGTATGGTGATAGAGGATCTCCTTGCCTAATCCCTCTCGAAGGTTGGAAGAAAGGTAGAGATTCGTCGTTTAGTTTGATACTCAGTTTTGCTGAGGTGACACAAGTCATAAATCTATTTACCCAAAAAGTGCAGAATCCCATATTTAGGAGACAGGCTTCAAGAAAATCCTACTCAACCCTATCATAAGCTTTCTTCATGTCGAGTTTAAGAACAGCTTAGAACCTTGTCTTTCTTTTTTTAACCCTCATATGATGCAAAACTTCCTGAACCACCATGATGTTGTCTTGTATTTGTCTGCCTCCAACAAAGGCACTCTGCTCTTCTGCGATGAAGTTCGACAGCCAAGTCTTGAGTATGTTTGCTAGGATTTTCGATATGACCTTATACGCAAAATTGCAGAGGCTGGTTGGCCTGAATTGGTCGACCCTTTCTAGGTTTCTAACTTTTGGGATCAGTGTGATATGTGTTTTGTTCAACTCAGGGTTCATTACCCCAGTTTCAAAAAAATCTTTGATCTTCTCTGTGAGCAGTAAAACCATCGTATTTTATTTGATAAGAAGAAGACGTATATATACAAAGTGGGATAAACCACCAACACACACGAAGACCATTATACCTTTTACTCCTTAACACTCCCCCTCGAGCTGGAGCATGGATATCGAACATGCCCAGCTTGTTACAAATATACTCAACCCTACTATTCTCTAGAGATTTTGTAAAGATATCAGCCAGTTGTTCACCAGTCATAATACAACTAGTAGAGATAACTCCAGCTTGAAGTTTCTCACAGACAAGATGACAATCAACTTCAATATGCTTGGTACGCTCATGGAATACAGGATTAGAAGCAATATGGGCAGCCGCTTGGTTATCGCATCGCAACTCCATTGCTGCAGGATCTTTGAATCCAAGTTCAACTAATAGAGGATGCATCCAGATTAACTCACAAGTAGCTTGAGCCATAACTCTATATTCTGACTCTGCGCTTGATCTAGCCACAACATTTTGCTTCTTACTCTTCCACAATACTAGGTTTCCTCCTACAAATGTGCAATAACCTGATGTCGATCTTCTATCTATGGGAGATCCTGCCCAATCAGCATCCGAGAAGGCTTCTACCCTTCTATGACCACGATTCCTATAAACGAGACCTTGACCTGGGGCTTTTTTCAAGTATCTCAGAATTTTGATTACGGCATCTCAATGTGAAGTACGGGGGGAAGACATAAATTGACTCACAACACTCACTGAAAAGGAAATATCAGGTCGAGTGATAGTTAGATAATTTAGCTTTCCAACAAGTCTTCGATACCTTTCTGGATCATTTAATAATTCACCGTCCTCTGCCATCAATTTCAGTCCCACTTCCATCGGTATATCAAGTGGTTTAGCTCCTAACATACCTGTCTCAGTAAGCAAATCTAGAACATTCTTCCGTTGTGAGATATGAATACCTTTCTTCGCTTATGCCACTTAGATCACTTCGATACCCAAGAGTGATCCCAGATCTTTTGTATGAAACTGCTGTTGCAAATACAGTTTCAGCTCTTTAATTCCTGTAGAATCATCTCCAGTTATGACAATATCATCAACATAAACTATAAGAAATATCCGACCAGCTTCGGAAACTCGATAAAACATTGAATGATCTCCAGTACATATACTTAGTCCAAACTGGAGTACCGCCTTAGAAAACTTCCCAAACCATGCTCTGGGAGATTGTTTCAAACCATATAAAGATTTTTTTTAAGCAACAAACATGACCAGACTCCCCCTGAGCAACAAACCCAGGTGGGTGCTCAATATACACATCTTCATGTAAATCCCCATGAAGAAAGACATTTTTAACATCAAGCTGAAACAGAGGCCAATTAGCAAAAGCAGCCAAAGAAAGTAAGAGAAGAACAGAGGTCATCTTAGCCACTAGGGAAAATGTATCACCATAATCGACTCTATAAACCTGTACATACCCTTTAGCAACCAATCTAGCCTTGAGACGAGCAAGAGAATCATCAGGATTAACCTTGACAATGAATACCCACTTACATCCAATGGTCATCTTTCCTGCAGGTAAAGGGACAAGATCCCAAGTATGGTAGTGATCCAATGCCAATAGTTCCTCTCCCATAGCTTTCCTCTAGCCTGGACTAGATAATGTTTCAGAAACAGTTTTAGGAATAAGATGTGTATCAATGGTCATTAGATGAGCCCGACAAGAGGCAGATAAACTAGAATATGAGACAAACTGTACAATAGGGTGGTTCGTACAACTACAAACTCCTTTACGATGTGCAATAGGAATATCAAGATCAGTATGTGACTGACTTACCTCAGGCTCAGAAGACGAAGAAGACGAGATAGGCTCAGATTCATCTGCAGGGGGCGCCACATGCTGACGAGGACGTCTACGGTAAATATACTGGACAGGTGGAGAACCTGAAGGTTCCACAAAGGGTGTTGATTCCATAATAACATATGTGAAGGAATCATCAGCCATTGTAGGAGGCTCCATTGGACTATCAGAATAGACAGTGGACTAAAAAAATGAGACATCTGCAGTAGTAAAATACTTATGCAAAGAGGGATAGTAGCACCGATAACCCTTTTGTGTACGAGAGTACCCAACAAAAATACATTTAAGAGCTCGAGGATCAAGTTTAAAGAGTCTTGGACGATGATCACAAATATAACAGATACAATCGAATATACGAGGTGACAAACGAAATAAGGGGTCGGAAGGAAAAAGAAGAGAGTGAGGAATTGCACCGTTAAGAACAGAGGACGGCATGCGATTGATAAGATAACATGCAGTCATAACAGCATCAGCCCAAAAGGATTGATCTACCTTCATCTCAAATAGCAAAGAACGAGTAACTTCTAACAAATGACGATTCTTTCATTCAGCAACATCGTTTTGTTGCGGTGTATCGGAACAAGAGGATTGATGAAGAATGCCCCACTGAGACATGAAGTCAGAGAAAATCTTATAGAAGTACTATTTGGCGTTATCACTACGAAGAATACGAACATTAGTAGAAAATTGAGTATCTATTTCGTGAACAAAGGCGCAAAAAATAGAGAACAACTCAAAATGACTTTTCATTATATATAGCTAAGTGGCTCGTGAATAGTCATCTACAAAAGTAACGAAGTACTTAAAACCCAACTTTGATGTGACAGGACATGGATCCCAAATATCAGAATGAACTAACGCAAATGGCTGAGAAGCTTGTTTATTGACTCTTGGACTATAATTAGTACAGTGCAATTTCCCAAACTGACACGACTCACACTCAATACGAGATAAAGAATGAAAATTGGAATCTAACTTTTTCAAACTTCGCAAAGAGGGATGACCGTCCGACAATGAATTTGATGCGGAGAAATTGCCGAACAAGCAACACTAGAATTATCATCAAACACATATAGCTCCCTCGACATGTGTCCTCTACCAATCGTCTTCTTCGTCTTCAAATCCTGAAAAACACAAGAATCGGGATAGAAGGTTACCGAACAGTTATATTCTTTGGTAAGATAACTGACAGACAAAAGGTTTGATGGAAAATTTGGGAGGTATATGACAGAAGATAAATATATAGAGGATGTCAAGGGAGTTGTGCCTAGCCCTTTTACTGTGGATAAAGAGCCATCAGCTAAAGTAACAGTGGAAATAGACTCATGAAAGGTGGAAAATATACCTGAAGATCCAGTCATATGATCCGTAGCACCTGAATCAATGATCCAGGAGCGAGAAGTAGATGAGAGACATGCTTTTGCATTACCTGTCTGAGCAAAGGTAGCTGCGGAGGAGGAAACTGGTTGAGAAAGCTGAAACTGATTGTACTGAGCGAGTTCCTCGTCTGACATTTTGATCAATGTTCCTCCCTTAGAGGACTGAGAAGGAATAACAGACTCAGTTGCATTGGCTACATTTGCAATAGCCGAATGAGGGGGCTTTCCATGAAGTTTATAACGAAAATGCTGAATATGTCCGGGTAAACCACAATAATGACATGTTTGTGCAAGTCTAGTATTAATGCCCGTGTCACCAGAGGTGCTACAATAAGACTGTGATTGGCCTCTACTGAATCCACGGCCACTACCACCACTATTAAAGCCACGACCACTCCGACCACCACGACCTCGACCACCGCGTCGATTCCCTTGGACTACCAAGGCAGAACTATCACATGTAGGGGATACATCTTTAGATGATTCTCACGAAACCCGTAATACCTAAGAAAAGGTCTCTGTCAGTGAGGCCACGGTGTCTCCTCCGAGAATTTGTGAACGGACTCCCTTAAACTCTGGTCCTAATGCTGCCAAAAATCCCATGACCGCTAACTGTTCTCGTTGCTCCTGCATCTTCTTAACATCAGAGATAATTGGCAATAGATGATTAAGTTCCTCATAAATTTGTTTAAAATCTGCAAAGAATTGAGTAAGAGGCCGACCCTTTCTATCAGCTCGAATGAAATCCTGGGAAACTTCATAGATTCTTGACAGATTATTTTCTCAAGAATAGGGAACATTCAAGTAATCCCACAACTCCTTAACTGTGGTGACGTGTGTAACCAAAGTAGCCACATGAGATTCCATAGAATTCCACATTTGGCCTAGAATTCTGGCATCTCTGGTGTCCCATTTTGTATCAATTTCTGTTTTTGTATCCGTCAGATGATGATGTTGCTCTCTTCCGGTCAATACCACCATCACAATCCTCCTCCAATGCTGGAAATTGTGACACCAACTAACTTTTCCTCTGTCAAACGACTAAAGGAAGTAAACACGATCTCATTCACTACTCATTTTCCCTCCGCCATAACACACACTAAACAAAGCTCCACAAACTATCATTGATCACCAACTGAATCAGCCCCTTTCACTCCACACAAATCAGAAACTAACGGCTTCGGAATCAAACCATACACCTCAAAATCTAGACAAGTCCCTTTCAATCAACAGCCACACACAACATCTAACCAAATCAGCCAACTAAACCAACAATGACTCTCTGCAATCAACCAAACGCCTCAAAATCTACACAAGTTCCTTCCAATCAACAGCCACACACAACATCTAGCCAAATCAGCCAACTAAACCAACAACGACTCTCTGCAATCAGCCAAACAGTACCACCCAATCGATATGTAGAACATTACATCGACTCAGTCAATTGATACATGATAAAATGATCCTATGTGCACTTCAAACAGTAAAATCCAACGCCACAGGGTCCAAAATCAGGCACTACAAAGTTGTACGAAGGGGTTGCACTTCAACCCAGCGACCCCCAGTTGGATTGTTTTGTCAACTTCAAAATCACCTAGGGGTTTCTCTCAACAACCTCCAGTTGCAAAACTGTATGTTTTCATACAATATTTATATTTTACCTCATACTTGTCACCACCTAGATGTTGCTTCTCAAAGTGTCTCATATGTTGGATGTACCCTCCTGTTTCAGCTCCTTTGCTGTCAACATTTCTTCAACACCAATAGAAGGATGAAAACTTTCTTGCGTTGGAACATGCTCGACGTTGGGAATAACTTTGATATTATCATCATCGTCTACCTAATATGCATACTCACGAGGATCATATTGAGGTTGAGGATAATTTTCCCCCATCCTTATCGGTGGCATCGCGCTCGTTTCCCTATCACCAGCTCTGCTTCCACTTGTCCATTTTTTTTTAGAGAATTGAACGGAAAGCCAATTCAGAAAATTGAGAGAATTGAGCTAAGATTGAGAGAATTTGAGAGAAATTATGAGAAAAAATGAAAGAGGGGAGAGGTATTTACAGAGATTTAAGATAGTTTTAATAAATTAAGAAAAAATAAAAAAATAAAAGGGGGGCTGTTGCAATGCAACGATCCACTTTTTTTTTTTTTAAAGTCGTTGGGCTTGGCCCAACGGCTAATTCAGTAGTTCGGAACCGACCTAAAATCGCCAGTTCTTGGTTGATTTTGAATTTTTCTTGAACTTGAAGAGGCCCGTGAGGGCCGAGCCGGTTCTAGTTCTGAACTAGCAAGCCCCGTCAACGGGTCGATTTCGGTTGCTCAATGGGCCTATTCCGAGCCCAAATTGGCCCGTGGCTACCTCTAGCCATCGCCATCCATCAACGATGGTCGTCGGTCACTGGTTGGAGCTCGGCGACTCCCGCCGGCTCATCTCCCAACCTCGTGGCTATTTCCAGCAATGGTGGGGCGGCGAGGGCACAACCCTCGATGCTACAACCTGGGTTTTCTCTTTTCTTTTTTAAAATTTTAGCTTGTTTTTTAGTTTTTTGGCTTATTTTTAATTATTATAATAATATATGGATTTTTCTATTAATTTTTTTTGCCTTTTTTTTTATTGCTGACTAGAATCCTCCAACGAGCCACATAGACGCCACGTAAGATTTTCAACGACGCTCACCGAAGTTGGCACTCAAATGATCATTTTTCAAAAAAATTGACACTTAAGTAATCCAAAAATAAAAGTTGGCACCAAAGTGAGCGTCATACACAAATATTAGCAATGGTGTCCTTTTGCCCAACGTGAAATTTGCCCTTTCATGTTGATACATGTTGAAACGTGGCTATAAATTTGGCCAGATTCGACAGCCCGGCTGGGCCTCCCCATTGATCACTTCTAGATCATAACTTGAGAAACACGATAGTTGAGAGAATCAACCTCCTTGTGTAGGAGCAAGTATAGTTTCAGGATATAACCTGAAACTAGATCGGTAGGAAATTCTGTCTGATTTTAGATTCCATTGTATGCAAGTAGGTTCTAGGTTCCAAAAATTAAGAAACATACTCTAACAAGTTTCAAAGTTCCAACTAGCTAGTAGCTGGAACCTGAAATTTGTAACCGGTAACAAATTTTTTGTGTTATTCTTGGTATATACTTTGCGATTCTGAGATATTCCATAACATCAAATGATAAGTGGGTAAACTGAAACCACTAATTTAAGCTTTCATTTTTCGCGACATTTATGACCGAGACTTTTGCTTTGTTAATGTTTTATATATATTCGTGTGTCTAAATATGAATTGTGGTAAATAGATTATAATGATAAATCATGATCGATAGGTGGTCGTTCAATTAAGAGTATAGGTTTCGACCAAAAAAAAAATTAAGAGTACAGGTGAAATTTGAATATACTCTGGTGCCGACCCTAGAACCTCTGACAGGGTATGTTCATTTTTCGCGACATTTATGACCGAGACTTTTACTTTGTTAATGTTTCATATTTATTCGTGTATTGAGTTGTGGTCGGTAGATTATAGCGATAAATCATGATCAAGATTCACTGAAAATCGTTCAATTAAGAATACAAGTGAAATCTGAATATACTCTGGTGCCGACCCTAGAACCCGTGACAGGGTAGGTTCCAGAGCATACAGGGTAACTTTCAGATTTCAAAAATTCAAAAACTTGTTCCAACGGGTAAGTTTTAGTGAAAACTATACAAAATCTGAAACCGCTCACCCCTGGTCTCGGGAAAGAAGGGATGTACAAGGTTTAGTTCGAGCGTTCCTTATGATTTGTCTTTTTATTTGCCTATGCCACTCATCCAATGCTTCTGGCTACGATAGCAAATACTTTTCCGGGATATCAGAACACAGTTCTATCGCATACACGGCCTGCGTTCGTTTATCGAAGAGCATATGTGGGAAGCAATCGTGAAAGAAGGTTCAAAGTTCGCAACGGTAACGTACAAGATAAAAATTACCAGTATAGGTCGTGTTAAAACAGGCCAGCCTGTACCTATTGATATGTGGACGAAGTTCATTAGTCTGTCTTGACCATCTTTTCGCAAAACTCTTTCTATGGAGAAACAGACATCTAAGGAAGCTTAAGCATTGAAAAACGAACACCTACAGAAGTTCAAGGACAAAGGGCTCTTTATTTTTATCGGAAATGTACCGGCAGTCGTTAAACCGAAGAGAAACACCAACATGAAACTCTCGACATGATCCGATATCGAGTAAAACAGACCACAACACAAGCACACTTCCTAGCAGTATTCAAGAATTTTGGCCAAGTAATGTGAGCACCGCAACCGATGGCTGCACAATGCACAATTAGATATTGAAACGTTATACTGGACCCAACACCAAAATGTCAACCCAAGCATTCGATGTCCAACCGAGGAGTTCGAGCTCAGCTTTCAAATTCAAGTTAGACACAATGAAAAACCCAACTCGACTTTAAGCTGATTTGAAGTAGGTGCCTATGCTCGAGCTCAAAGTTCTTCATGCTTTTCAAGCCAAATAGCATCGCATTGCTCCATATTGTATGCATCCTCAGGTGTTCAGTGACTATTGGACCCAAAAGTAACTCCAGCTATTTCAAGTTGAGTTAAATTATAGGGGACTCGATACCAACTTTTATGTATCTCGTGGCTCAAGTGACGACTCATTCACCGTTGCTTACAAACTCGCAAGCAGCCGCCAAGGGCAGAGAACTTCGGCTTACGTTTTAAGCTTCGACGTAGTCTCTACACAGCATAGCATAAGTAGAGCCACCGCCTCCAATCTTCGGGTTGTTCGCACTTCACCAATTCGATGTTATGGCAATCGAAAGATGACACAAGATGTAAACCAAAATAGATAGAGAAGAAGAAAACCCTTGGGTATAAAAAGGTTAAAAATTACAATTTCCTTATTCCCAAGAAACAATCACTCTCTTCCTACCTACATTTCGATATCTCTGACCAGGATTCGCGCATTTGTCGTAAAATAAATCAACTCATACAAGATGGGTATAAAACCCGTCCTCATAACCAAAACCCTTGCCTTATAAAGATTGGTCAGTTCAACTGGCGTGTACCATCAATCGGAAGTCTAATATTCCATGCCGCCCATGCCAGGAGGCATTGCCGCACCCTCCTTTTCATCCCTAGGAAGTTCCACCACAACTGCCTCAGTCGTCGTCAACAAGGATGACACACTGCAATAAAGAAAAGATTGATAATAAGCAAGTGGAAGAGAAGATACAGCTATAGTCCATATCAAAAGTAAATGCTTTAGCCAAAACAAAGAAAGGAAGCAACGGAGAAAGCAAAGTTTCTCTCTTACCTGGCAGCATCAACCAAAGCGGTCCTAATAACTTTCAGTGGATCAATAATTCCAGATTTCACCATATCAACATAGTCACCTGCAAAGAATTTCAAAAAACAGAACAGATCGCATCTCTTATATTTGAAAGAATAAACCATCCTAGAATTGTGTAGAAGGAAAACTGTGAGCACCTTTGGCTGCATCATATCCTAGGTCAGGGTTATCCTGCTCCAAGAGCTTCCCTACAACAACAGCTCCCTCGACTCCGGCATTGGAAGCAATGGTATGGACGGGTGTCTGCAATGAGAGGAAGTTATTTGCTAAAACATGAAACGAGTATCAATCGTTCCCTCAAGTGTTGAAAACATGTCCTGTGTTTATTAATACATCCCTTTTGAACTTAGCTAATTTGCGACATAAAAGGGAGTCCGAAAAGGAGATTCTATACCGACCTTCAATGCATTCTGAATAATCTGGACACCAATCTTCTGATCGAAGTTGGCAGTTGGCAATTTCTCCAACTCTTTTGATGCATATAAAAGAGCAACGCCTCCACCTGCATTTCTGCCTCATCACACACTTGTCCTCAAGTTATGCAGGTTGAACCGCAAAGATGGGTAAAGAAGGTTACCTGGTACTATACCCTCCTCCACAGCTGCCTTTGTTGCATTCAAGGCATCTGTAACCCTATCCTTCTTCTCACCTACTTCTACTTCACTGGCTCCGCCAATCTGTGTAGGGAAGACAAATAAGATTTGCAAAGTTTTCACATCGTAGATCATAAGAAACTTCAAAACAGGGAACTCCCTAAAAATTTATTGTGTTCACTAAAGTGTGAACTAAGCAAATGGAACAAACCTTCAAGACAGCCACACCACCAGAAAGTTTTGCCAATCTCTCCTGCAATTTCTCTTTATCGTAGTCTGAAGTGCTCGACTCAATTGCGCCCCTAATCTATTTTGATACAAGCAGAAAAGGTCGAGTTAAAAACTAACTTCAATCAAAAGAAATGACCAGCATATCATACAAAAACAGTTATGTAATCGGGGCCACTACAAGTGCCTGCACTCCGCTAGGAAAGACGAGTATGCACCACAAACCTGTTCACATCTCTCCTCTATGGACTTCTTGTCACCAGCACCATCAAGGACAATCGAGTCATCTTTAGACACCGTGACCTACAAATTCATTAGAGACAAATTGTAAGTAGAAGTAAGTCATTAACAGCAATGCCTGAATTACAAGGGCCAAATTTGTTTAACGTGGTACTGGCTTACCTTCTTGCATGATCCAAGCATATCAAGATCCACCTTGTCTAGGTTCATCCCAAGCTCTTCAGTTATTACCTGCCAAACAGAAGAAAATAATGAAACATGAATGAACTGCTTATATCAATTGGAAACCAGACTCAGGTTATATCAGGCAGATAACTCACTTCACCACCAGTAAGAGTGGCAAGATCCTGTAGCCCGGCTTTCCTGTTCTCTCCAAAACCCGGGGCCTTAATAGCACAAACCTAAGCAGAATACGATGCATAAAAATTCAGCACTTCCTGTTCATGATATTGATAAGGAAATGCGTAATGGAAAAATTGATAACATACTACCAACCTTGATTCCAGCACGAAGTTTATTTAGGATAAGAGTTGCCAGGGCATCACTTTCAACATCCTCAGCAACAATGAGTAATGGTCTTTGTTTCTGAACAAAGGCACATTCTGTCAGACATGTATCCATGCAATAGCTAACTGGATATGTCAAAATGAAGTTGGTGGTTTGTGGTTACCTTTAGTGCCAACTCTAAAACTTTTACAACTGCATTTATACTTGAAATTTTCTTCTCATGGATGAGTATGAGGGGATCTTCTAACTCCTGCCAAAGCAAAAGACACATCATTTGAGAGTTGCTGCACTAACATAGATAAACCAGCCAAACCATCCATAAAGATTCTTACGCATTTCTGGTTCTTCTGATTGGTGATGAAATAAGGCGAAATGTAACCTCTATCCAGCTTCATCCCCTCGACAACCTCCAGTTCATTGTATAATGTCTTCCCATCCTGCAAGAAAAATGAATTGGAAATCCATGGGCCTCAGCAATTAGTAAAAGATGCAGCTCAAATCAAAATCATGCATATAAAGTACCAGCATGACAAATATGTGCAAACACACAAAAATATTAAGATATGTTGCAACTTACAGAGATTGTGATAACACCCTCCTTGCCAACTTTTTCCATGGCCTTTGCGATCAATTCCCCAATTTCCCGTTCTCCATTTGCGGATATTGTTCCAACCTGTCAATATACAGGTAGCATAAATTGTAATGAAAGCCGTCTACATCAGTAAACCAACGGATGCCAACCACTACTGCATAAACTCGTAAAAAGCAAGGGATATAGAACCTGTGCGATCTCCTCTGATGTGCTGATCATCCGTGCCCTGCTTTTTAAATTCGTTACAACCGAATCAACTGCCATGGTAATGCCACGTCTCAAGTCCATTGCATTCATCCCAGCTGCAACTGACTTGCATCCCTCAGTGAATATTGCTCGTGTAAGGATTGTAGCGCATGTGGTGCCTAAAACACAAGGAAATTGGATTAGTAAGCATCAAATATGATGAGAAAAGAAATATTCTAAGCACCACTAAAAACAAGGCATAGGCAGGATGCTGATCCCACCATCTCCAGCAACATCATTGGTTGCATTTGCAACCTGCTTTACAAGACTAGCACCAACATTTTTAACTCTGTCCTTGAACTCAATACTCTTTGCCACGGTAACACCATCCTTTGTCACCTTGGGAGTACCAAAGCTCTGCTCAATCACCACATTACGACCCTGCAAATAGTAAACAAAAATAATCATACCAAATGGTTATTAATGCCAATCATTTCAAAAAGCAGCAAAACTGGCATAGATTATCGCCAGATTCCACTTTCTTAATGTAATTGAGTATACACTGCCCAGGAAACATGGAAGAAAAGAGAGCTCCTTTCTCTTAAATTATTCAAGTATACATTCTGACCATTGTTCAAATAATGTCCGAAAAGAGCAGCATAAGAGTCAGCCGGTTCAAAACTTTCACACAAAAATTACAAAATTTCGAAAAGCTCGGAGAGTAAATTTACTCCTTTCACAACAGTAATTAGGAAGTTTATTCCCCCAAGGAGAAAGACATTGCCAACACTGCATTACCTCGATTCGGAATTCATCCATTAACAAGAATTAACCAGTTTAAGCTGATATTACAGCAGTCCCATGAATCATTCTACCGACACAGTACTCCAGCTAGCTACCAGACGTAATACTAGAACCATGGAAGCCAAATAGATTACCTTCGGGCCCATAGTGACCTTCACAGCATCTGCAAGGTCTTCCACACCCTTGAGCATCAAGGCACGTGCCTCGACCCCAAATTTGACGTCTTTGGCAGCATAATTCCTTGCCCAGCTTGTTCTGCTACCAATCTGCGCAGAAGCACCATAAAACAAATTGAAAAATCACAGAAACAACCTCATGTTGATTCACATGCCTGGAAACCCGTCGAAGAAACTGACACTGACCTGGTGAGCACTGTTCCTTGCGATCCTTTTACACGGGAGAAAAACAAAGAAGCAAAAAAAAAAAAAAAAAGAAGAAGCCCACATCAGCAAAAGGAGCGACTAGAAGAATCCAGCTTCTTATCTGATCGATGAGAAAACAAAAAGCAAGCCGAGATAACACATATTTTATAGTTTAGCTTTCGAAAGACAGATGACATAACGCGAATGTATCCAATCCGGTTACTCCAGCGATCTACACCAGCTGTCCTAACGCTCAAAAGACAGAGCCTTTCCGCTTTAATTAGCAAAAACGTAGAAAGGACAAGCGACCCAGATGAGATTCCACTGTTTTCTCGCACTACCGAGTGCGAGAGAACACTGAACGAAGACAAAACAAAGAGCCAGAGTGAATCTTAGAGAGTTACCTGGCTTTGGAAGCGAGGCTCGAAGCGAAGCGGTACATGGCGGCGGAATCAGGCAGCAGAAAGAGGAGTACTATGGGAGGGATAGAGACGCAGAGCAGAGTTGGGAAACGAGGTTTCGGTGGGCAGGAGGGGTTATAGCATTTGAAGAGGGTGGGAAGGCTCTAGAAGGAGGAGGAGCTTCTAGGGTTTAGGGTTTTTGGGATGTCCATTTTTGGAAAAACAGAAAATATATATATATTAAAAAAAGAAAAACAAAAAACACAGACCAAAAAAAAAAAAAAAAGGAAAAACCTAAAAGCCGTGGTGAGACCCGCCCGAATTCACGTCCACGCCGTTTCCACCGGATCGGTGGAACGAACCACGTCTTCCCTTCCTTTTTTGTTTTTTTTTTTTTGACTTGCCCTCCAATAAGCAGAAAAATGTTGCGTCCAATCTTATTGTAGTCCCGTTTTTAGGTTTTTCCTTGTTCTTTTTTTTTTTTAACTCAATCAAAGCCGATCTCGTGACGTGCAGGAGCAAGTCGTCACAATTGATTTAACTTTATATCCGTGAAATCGATAGTACTTTCATAAAAATGAGATTTGCATCGGAGGATAAGGCGTGAAGCGAGGTATGTTGTCATCCCGGCCTACGGGAAGTTTGTAGGATTCGGGCAAGAATGTCATGATGAAGCCATGTTGAGCAGGAGAGGTGAACCTTGTTTTGAATGCATTCGGAATTAGTTACCTCACTAGGTATATCTACTTTCTTGAAGGACCTTAGGTTATTTAGATGAATTACAATTAAAACGGGAAAAAATCGGCTTGGATTTCACTTTGTATATTTGAAAATCACTTTTAGGAAAATGACGATAATTTTTTCGATCTTTAGCTGAAACCTAAAAATCAATTAGAAAATATTTTTCGTTGTGTGACACAAAATTGACTTTTCATATGCAAATTTGTTAAAAAAAATTTGAAGTTTTTATTTTTTGTTTTTGTATTTTTTTTTCCCATAATCATGTCATCAAAAGCAAAAGTTGTTTCATTCTCCTCACTCTCAATCAAACCAAACTAGACATGGCCAAATGGAACCGCGAACCTGGAACCGGCCCGTTGACAGGGTTCGCGGTTCCGAACTGCCAATTTAAAAAAAAAAAAAAAGGGGGGGCACGTGGGCTCCACCCCCTGGAGAAGCCTGTTGGAAATTGCAACGGCCATTTTGGCCTTTGCAATTTCCTTTTTTTAAATATATATATATATATATAAACCTCTCAATCCCTCTTCATTTTTCTCATAATTCTCTCAATTTTCTCCAATACTCTCAAGTCTCGATCTCTTAAATTCTGTCAAATTATCTCAATCCGTTATTCTCTCTCAATTCCGTCTTAATTCTTTGAATCAATTTTCCGATCAATTCTCTCAAAAAATGACAAGTAGAAGTAGAAATACTAAAAAGGGAAAGAGCCCGATGGGAGAATTCGATTATCCTGTTCGTGAATATGTTCCTCGTGAATATGCATGTTGGGAAAACGACGATGTTCACAATCCCAACGTCGAGCACATCCCAATGCAAGAAAGTCTTTACCCTCCCACTGGTGTCGAAGAATCGTCGATAGCAAAGGAGCAGGGACGGAAGAAGAATTCGACTTATGGCTACACTTCAACAAAGTATGGAATGAAAATGAAGGTAAGTTTGATTTAAGCTGTAAATATTGTCCGCAAACATACAAACTTGGTAAAGGAGGTGGTTACAGAACATTTCTACGGCATCTGACGAAAAAACATCCAACGCAAGCGGGGATCGACACTAGCCAACAACAAATTTCCGGGTTCGCCAATCCTAACACTCATCCTTTATTCTGTTTCACTAATGCACTTTATAAACAAATATTAGCTGAATATGTTGCCATTGAGCATGCTCCGTTTAATACTGGTGAAAGTTTTAATTTTAGATATTTGGTAAACACTGTGATGGCTCCGTAAGCACCATCTATTCCGAAAACTACTATTAAATGCGAACTTAAACAAGTTTATAAAAAATGAAAAAATGATTTGATAATTTTTTTTGGAGAATTCAATGGACGTGTACATATAGGTAGTGATATTTGGAGTAATGCTTGGAATATGAATTCTTATATGGGTGTCACATGCCATTAAATATGTGATGATTGGGTTATTCAAAAAAGACTTCTTGCATTTCAAGTTTTTCCTAAAAGGCATACGGCTCATAATATTTATAGACTAATTAGGAAAGTTTTAGAAGAATATGATATGATTAATAAAGTTTTTTCAATTGGTTTTGATAATGCTGCCGCAAATACTACTTCAATTCCCGAGTTAGAAAAATTTGTAAACCTTCTTTTGGCGGATAATTTTTTCACATTAGATGTGCTTGCCATGTTTTGAATTTATGTATACAAGATGGTGAACGATCTCTTGTGACTTATCTCCATCCAATCAATAGTGCAATTAGATTTTTATGGAGTTGTCCTCATCTTATGAAAGAGTGGGGAAAATTTTGTAAACAAAATGAGAGAAAGGCAAAAAAGTTTCCAAAAGATATTCTGACTTGTTGGAATTCTACCTACGAGATGCTTCTACAAACTTTTTATTACAAAGATTTATTATGTTCCTTTATTTCGAATATTGTTCCTGATATTGCTTTACTCCCGTAACATTGGGACGTTTGAAAAAAAATAGATTTTTTGAAAGTTTTTAATGATACTACTAATACTTTATCTGGTATTTATTATCTCACTACGCATTTATTTTTAATAGAGTGTGTTAATATTGCTGGTGTTTTTAATGAATATGAAAAAGATATTGAATTAGTTTCGAGTATTTTAGTAATGCGAGAAAAATGGTTGCATTATTATTTGAACATTGCTCTTGTCTATTTAGTTGGTATTATTTTCGATCCACGTATTAAATTAGATGATTTATTAGATTATCTGAATGCTTATTATTATGATTGTTCACATTTGAATGAAGTAATAAATATTTCAATTATACAAGTAGAGGTTAAACAAGTTATAGTAGCATTATATAATGAATTTTCTAGTAGATATGATTTAAGTGACAGTGGATGTGGATCTGCTCAAGATAGTGTCTCACAAAGCGATGCGAGTCTTTCACTTGCTAGAGGGTATAAAATGCTCATAAGTAGGCAAAAAAAAATATAGGGACATTAACAGGTAGTATTTCCGAATTAGAAAAGTATTTAACAATTGCTTTTGAGTTTAGTGATTCCGAACATAGCGTAGATTTCAATATTCTCGAGTGGTGGAAGAACCATTCAACTCAATTTTCAGTTCTCTCCCTCATTGCGAAACAAATATTAGCGACCCATTCTTCAACAGTGGCAGTTGAACAAGCATTTAGCGTTGGAGGATTAATTTTGAACCCTCGCTGTTCAAGATTAAGTCCGGAAAGTGTGGAGATTCAAGCTTGTATTGATGATTGGACAAAGGCTAATTTTCGACAACAAGAGCTGGATCGAGAACACGAATTCTTCAGTGAAACTGTGGAGATAGTACCGGCACCACAACAACGGGTAGCGACTATTGATGATGAGATAAGTTGGGGTTACCAAAGGTAAGAGAACTACATGGGCTTTGATTCTTCTATCCCCAAGAAGATATGTAGGCGCTTAATGATAATTCATTAAATTCAAGCCCATTCATCCTCTTTTTTTTTTTAAATTATTACAATGTACAATTTGATAAATGACTATAATTTATAATTAATAATTTATTTATTTATTTATTTTATTATTTTAAAAATAAAATTAAAAGTTCGGAACCGAAACCGGGAACCGACATGGAACCGCCAGTTCCGTGGAACCGGCCATGTCTAGATCAAACCCTCTTCTTTAGCAGCACGTCACCATCCTCCTCCCTCGAAGGCATCCCCGCATGGCGACCTACTTCATGTGGATCAGGGGAGAGGGGTTACGGTGCCTAGGGCATGTGGCTGAAAAGAGATTGGCAAGGGCGAGGGCTCAAGATGGAGTTTCGAAGGTTTTTTATTTTATTTTATTTCGTGGTGTTTGGATCCGCTTTGGGGTTTCTGCCAAGGATTTGCAAAGAGCAAAGAGGATTTAGGGTTTTGAATGTCTAGAGAGGGAGAAATATGGCGGGTGTTGAGTGAGAGAGAGATATGATTTATGATGACGATGATGGCGAACGGACGGGCGGTTCTCGAAGGGAAGGAGCAGCGAGAAAGACGAGAGGAAAATGATTTCCATTTCCAAAAAGTAGAAATCATTTTCCTCAATTTAGAAGAGCACTTTTTTATTGACTAAAAAATATTCTTTAATCACTCATTTTTCATGTCACAAACACCAAAAAATGAGAAAAGTATTTTCCTAAAAAATATTTGAAGGGAACAGATCCCTATTATAAATACAGCGGAATTACTCTAAATCAACAAGCCTAGGATAGTCTTGAATCACTGATCGGAGAAGCATATCACAAAACGGACATACCTCATATTTTCACAGATTAAGAGTCACCAATGCAACGAGAGATTCGAGTTCGTTATCACGTTCGGGAGAGCAAAGGGAGAATCGTCGTCGTCGTCTCTGTCTTCTGTGTTCTTCGTTGGAAGATTGTCGTCTCTAATAACGACGTCTGACAGAATCACTTAACAGGACGAAGGGATGTAATCTTTTAACACGTTCAAAGTTGGTAACCGCCAAGGGGTGGGATACCCTACATGGGCGGACCACGGTACTTACCGTGCACCCCCATAAAATCCAACATCTCCCACTCGCCCATGAAGGGCTATCCATAACTGTCATTTGCCCACTAAGGATCAACAACTCCCATTCACCCACGAAGGGTTAAATATAACTCTCTCACTTTTCTGCAAAGTTCATATCGACAAATAATCGGTACGGCCAGCATACTGCGAGAGCTCGTTGCTATACATCCGTTGGGAGTATATAGCAGCTCTTAAATGGCATGTTAACTCAGAGTAGATTCAGTATGCAGTACCCTAGATCAATCAGTCACATTTACATCATATCTCTCTTTATCTCTTCGATCTCATTGAGCGCTCAAATGCAATACATTGTATTCACAATCATGATTAACTCAAATAATCACAATTGGTCGACCTATGAACACAAAGATTGAATGTGACATCCAAACAAATTTGATCTTCCTCTTCCCTTAAACCTCTCAATCTCAGTCCAGCTCGCTTTTCTAGAAATGTCCCATTAGGTCGAATCAATCTCATGACCATTGGTAACACCCTAAGATAGCGAACACCAAAAAGAAATCTTGAGAATAAGTAAGAGTCGTGAGGGGACTTAATTTGAGGAACTTTTATCCTCAAGAGTCTCACACGGCTATAGAGTTGAAATCAAAACTCTTGCCAACTCTACTTGGCCAATTCATGCATACGTAATATGAAGTACGTATTACGGTATTCTCTCCTTTCCCATGGAGCGTATGTCTTTTCTTTTAATACCGTACAGATGGTAGCTCAGACATACTCAATGTCTAGCTTGAGTTCACAAATCTACTATGTAATAGAAACTTTCAGAACTCACATCTGGCATTAAGACAGATAAAGTGAAATATGTGGGCAATATCACTTTAAGTATTTCACTTTCGGACATAATAAATATTATGACCTCATCTTAACATTCCGTTAAGGCGATCTTAAAAATTTCAAGCTTCAGCTCTCATTTATCACCTAAATAATAAGCTTGAAATCGTCTAATCTCTATTCATCACGCAGTAAATAGAGGCGATTACCTGTGTGAGTAGGCTAATCTCATCTGTCCGACATACTTTCTCAACATAATGCACCAAGCATTAATATGCATAAATGTCATACTAACTCATAGGCATCAATAATGATAACAACTACCATTAACTGTGAACATTGGGAAATATAAATGTCCAGTACTTCCACTTTTATGCACTTTTAGAGATTTCAATATATATAGAACTAATCCCTTTGCTAACACATGACTGAGGAGCAATATCTCTAGGTACTCACTTCATAGAAGATCTGCTATCATTCTGTGCATGTATGTGTACTGTATGTTCACATATTTTCTTGCATCAATGTTTTTTAAAAAATATATATATCACATGTCTATTTGCTTGGTCTGGCAATGGATCCTTAGTGTAAGTTTTTGTTGCTTGGCTGTCACAATCAACTAATAATTGTACTTGCAGCACTCTTAGCAACACCTCACTGATCCAAACTTCTCTAAAGCCAAACATTCTCTTATACTGCTATTGATAACACCACGAGATCAATTTTCATCGTAGATAAGGCTATACATCTTTGCTTCTTACTATTCTAACACAAGGCGCCATTTCTAAGTAAGAACGCAAAGTTAAACATTTTCCCCAATCAACATCAGCATAGCCTTCAAGGTACAAATCTCTACCTTGATAACTCAATAAAAAAATCAGCAGTACTTTTCAAATATCTCAGAATTTTCTTGACGGCAATTCAAAGCACTTGACCTGTAGTGAATTGGTATATACACACCATTTCAGCTACATAATTAATATCAGGTCTTTTACACACACAGTTGTTGACACCTAAATTTTGATCAACCTTTTTCTTCCTTTATTTTTCAAAAATTCATAGAAAATTCATAAAAAACTAAAAAATTACAAAATCAACTTTGGTAACCTTGGCCAAGCTAAAGGGACCATTTTGGATAAAAAAAAAATATTTTTCATATTTTTCGTATTTTTTATTATTATTATTTTCGAAAAATATAAAAATAAAAATAAAATAAAATAAGTAGTATTCGAGGTCACAAAAATATATACAAATAGTCGGTATTTTTATTTTTAATTTTCTTTACTTTAGGACCTCATAAAACAGTAAAATTCAGGTTCGATTTTAGGTGTTCACTGATCACCGTAAAATTGAATTTGACAAAAATATTAGTAATGATTAAAAGAAAAAGGAGTGAAAACATCATCATTTAAAAGGAAAAGAGGACTAATCATTTTGTCTTCGCTTTTGATTATTTTATTATTATTTTTACTTTTTTAGTATTTTATTATTTTATTATTTTATTATTATTTTATTTTTTATTATTATTTTACTCTCCTCCCCCTCCTTCATCATCCGCCTCTCCTTTCCTCCTCCTTTTTTCTCCTCCTTCTTCCGCAACTTGTTCTTCTTCTTCTTCTTCTTCTTCTTCTGGTTCTTCTTCTTGTTCTTGTTCTTGTTCTTTTTTTTTTTTTTGTGAACCTCCCCCACCTCACCGTACATCACTCCCCGCCACCACATGTCCGGCCGCCTTCGTCAAGCCAGCTACCACCGTGCCATCACCTCCTCCGCCGTCCTTAGTGGGGTGGCCGTGACTAGGCCGTGACCCGGCGATGGCTCAACCGTGAGCCGGCCATGAGCCGGCCATGACACGGCCATGACCAGGCCAAGACCCGGCCATGATCCGGCCATGGCCCAGCCGTGAGCCGGCCGAGATCAGGCCATGGCCCAGTCGTGTTCGGGCCGAGACTTGGCCATGGCCCAGCCGATGGCCGAGCGAATTGGCCCGTGTCTGGGCCCGAATTTTTATTATTATTGTTATTATCATTATTGTTATTATTATTATTTATTGCCAATTTTAAAACTTATAAAATTGATTGTTGACATTCTGATGTGGTGATCGACAGGTGATGCGCATGGAGACAGTCGTACGCTGGGGCTGGGCGATTGAAGACCGGTGTCCAATCAAGTATATTTTACATACCCGATTCGTATATCAAAGTTAATTTTCTAGAATAATACCATTATAGACTTGATTTGCACGTATTTATCTCAGTTCAGTGGTTAGCTTATTTATCTGGTTGAGTGTTATCTATTGCCAATGATATGCTTTTTGTTAAAATATTTTCTGAAAATATAAAAAAATATTAATAAATCAGAAATGCCAAAAAAATGGAAAAATTAAAGAAAAACAAAAAAATTGAGAAAAATTGCAGAAAAAATCTAAAAATTTTCCAAGGCTGAAAATGACAAAAAATTGACTTGTTTTCGTTTTTTTGGATTTTTCTCCCATTTAATCCAAAATGACGATTTTACCCCTCAAAGGGTAAATCGTCTTTGATATTCCGATGAATTGTGAAAATTGCTTAGAATTTGGCGATGGGTCAAATTGGTGGCCAAACCTTATGTCTAAGATTTCCACATTTCATTTCCTTTTTAGAAAATGACGATTTTACCCTTCGAGAGGTAAATCGGTTTCTAAAATTTCAAAAAAATTCTGAAAATTGTCGAAAAATAAGAAACGGGTCAATCGAGTGACCAAACCTTTTTTTTCGACACGGTTTTACTCCGGATTCATTCCGAAATGACGACTTTGCCCTTTTGGGGAAAATCGTCCCTTTTGATCCCAAAATTACGACTTTACCCCTTATGGGTAAAATCATGTCTAAATCATTCCTAAGCTTGATTGATACTTATTTAGGCTAATAGAGCCTTATTAGGAGTGTCATGTTGATTTGATGTGTTTATTTTTCATAATTGGATTCATTGATTTGCGCATTTTATTATTGATTGTGATTGCTAGGATAGTCATTCCTATTTGCATGAATTCCTAGATTTAGGATTCGTACTCCACTCATCTGCATGAAATCTTAGGTCAGAAAATTCAGTCAACTTAGGTACCGAAAGGGCGTCAACTCTGACAGTTGACGTAACTAAGTCCCCGAACCCATTTCTCTGGTTATCGCAGAATTGAATAGAAACTCCCGACCATTCAATAGGGTGGTCCAATCATACCCTCCAAAAAATGATTGGTGGTGACTCCTTGGCATGCACACTTAGCACATGTCACTAGACCACACTGAAGGTCGACTACGCATACCTCCGTTGCGATTTGGGTAATGGGCCTTGGGAGAGGCCCGCGTCCGACCAGACTGGACGGCCCATTAGCCCCCGAGAGCACACAGGCAACCTCGAGAGGGTCGCGACAGACTGGCGACTCCGCTGGGGACTTTAGAGAACTTGAGCCGATTAAAAAGTTGATTGATTTTTCTAACATGTTTTATGCAGATGCTCTTCAAGGTGAGGTACGTACTTTAACCCTTGAGGTGTTAAATGTTTTTGCAGATTGGAGAAATAAGGGGTGAAGTGTTTGTTAACTCTGTCTTATGCAGGTAGGAGTTTAGGATGTATGATTGTGTAGATGTTTATATTGAAGCGGTGTTTGCTAAATGAAATGCATGTTTATTGCTTTAGCACGACACAATGAACACACACAGCCGCGCCTAAAACCTCGGGCGCCGTCTTTAGGAAAACAATAGAAGGAATTGAAAATGGAATCTCCGTGAGGAAAAACATGGGGTAATCCACTTTTCAATTTCGCTCACTTCGAACTATGGATCGATGTCCCAATGCAACGATAGTTGTGCAATGGAATTGGCTCTTTCTAGAACTCGAGGTGGGAACCTTGGCCTTAGGTTCCAAATCCTATCTTTTGATTTCTAGAGTTTTTACCCTCACTTTTCTCATGCGCTTGTCTACGAAAGGTTAGCATACATAAAACTGCCAAAAATATAGACAGCAGGGGCAAACCACTCCTACATCAGGAAAACCTGCCGAAGTCGAAGGCATCGTATTTATCATTTAATATGTGGGGCAAATCCCCCAAGCGATGGTTATCACCCACAGAGTATAATGGAATCCATTCCTTCAACGCGAAACGCATTTGGCCGCGGAGCCACCCATTAGGTGATAAAAAGAGACAAGGTCCCAAAAGGCCATGCATTCAAATGACTAAACAGACGTCGCCTAGCTGGGGCAAATGAACCGTTGATGTCGTAAACACCTTCAAGCACGGATGGAGAGATTCGATAGATGTTCATATCAATATGCAACATCAGAATGGAATGAAAATCAAGAGTAAAGTTGTATCGTCCCAATTTGTCTTGAATTTGGGAACATGAATTGACACTTATTATTTATCCTTGACAGGAACTCGTCATCAAGGCGGGCAGATTTCCACAAACCTTGTATACTCGCTAGAGCACATGATCAAGAGTGAGATGTATTGTTCCAATTTTTGTAAAGTTTTGGGACATACACTGATATATTTCTTCTTTATCTCCAGGGATCTCCAGCCGCGATGGGAAGGTAAGTATCCCTTTTCCCAGTTAGCTGGAAATAAAAAAAAAATGTGTCAGAATCCTTTCAATAATCATGCCTAAAAAGGATAGAGATTTTTCAATGCATCGATATTCATGATTTAAAACAGGAGGTTGTTTGAACATGAATAAAACATGCATGAGGCATCGTAAGATTCCCTTGAGGGGTAAATTTTGGGGAAAATGAAAGAGATTTTTCCAATAAAAAATTGTTCAAAACTTTCAAAAGGGCGTTTTCTCAAAAGACGAGAGGCAAAGCCTAATCCAAACACGTCCTATACACACTTGAGAGAGAGGTGGAGCGGATCAGATAGCAAAATCTGGACCTACGGAGGTAGGGATCATTTGCAGCGATTACATGGATCGGGACGACGGAGGCATTCGTTTCATATCCTAAATACTATATGTGACCATTGATAACCCCTTTGAACGGCGGTTTTCATTCTCAACCCTGTCAAGAACCACCCCAAACTTGGGGCAAACGCAGGTCAGTCCAGCGGTACCGGAAGGTAAAGGGTTAGAAATTTTCTTGCTCGAACTAACATCGACCTTCGTGTGTTGTTTATATGGTAATCCAAGTGCCATAGGATGACGAGAAACATTCATTTCTCTATCCCATACACCATACCATTTGCATAGCCAAGTTGAGCCTGCAAATTCATTTCAAAAACCCACGTTGGTGATCATTGCATGTTTCGAGATGGAAGTAACATCACTCCAGGAACAGAAGCGTGCTAAGGTTTAAGTTATATATCTGGCGCAATTGCCGAGAATCCTAGTTCTGAAAGAAAAGGAAAAGCGTGATAAAAAGGGGAAGAAAAAAAAGAAAAATCCCCAGCATCAGAAAAGAAAAAGCAAAGTGCCTGGTAAAAGCAAGGCCGATGCTCGCATAAGCTGTTTGATTGATCCCCAGTAAAGTCTGGTCGGGAAAAGAGGAAATCCCTAAAGGAGTAAGATCAAAAGGGCTACTCCCCAAATGGTGTCAAGCGCGGAGCAAAGATATAGAGAGAATTATCGGTCTTTGAATGCGACAAGAAACCATCTCTAAAGGATTTGTGCACACCTCAAAAACGGGCGCACGCCTCAAAGGCTGAGGATGCAGAAAGGAAAGGATAGGTGGCAAATCAGCAATGATCACCAATGTCAAACTCGTCATGAATTTTGGGCCAAAAACAAGCCTTTTTCGGTCCCCAATCCTACCAATGTTACAACCCTGAAACAGTCTTCTCTGACTGAGACACATGGGTTAACATATAGCTTAGCTCGAAGAAGTACGAGCAAGACTATTTCTTTCTCATTTTGCAGGGTTCTTGACTTGTAAACCCGGAGCAGATGGTGAAGACTTTCATTCAATGGCCTCGACTCCAAGGTGGGTCCCCTTTGAAGATTAATAATCAAGCCCAACATTACGGTCCCGTGGAAGACCTCCCGACCGATCAAAATGTATGCGCTGCGAATGAGCCTAAAACCTAGGCACAGGTTAGTAGGGAATTGAGTGCATCCCCTATAAAAACCACTATCTCAAAACAGGTGAGAAGACCTCCTTGTCGAGAAATATTCCAATTGATGTTTTGAACAAACTCTTTTTGGAATTTTCAAACTGTTGATCCAAATTTTCCATGCGAGGAATTTGTGATCACATTTGCATGTTGTAAGAATGCTTTGGATAACCTCCAATATCAAAATGCACATTTCATGACTAAAACTTAAGTCATACGGTTTTGTCAAATGGACAGCCGTGGTCTTCCCAAAGATTACTAACGTTTTCTTGGTGAAGAAAAATATTTCAGGCTCAAATTTCTGCAGGATTCTTGGAAACCCCAAATCCCAGAAAAACATTGGCTCCGTGGAGTGGAGCACACAGGTTTGAACTTTCTACAGGATACCTGGAGAACCCAGTTCCCAGAATGTCGCCTCAACAGGCCCAAGTGAAGCTTTGTCAGAATAAAATCTTTCACTGCTTCAAAACTGAATTCCCGGCAAATTTCGGGATCTTTCAAAAGAAGGGGTGATGATAGAACCCTTTGTCAAAAGAAGTCAGTAAACTGTCCCAACAGACGTGGAGAACCCTCGTCCTAGGACCCTCTTTTTCAAAAATCAAGAAGTCCTAGCTTGACGTGGAGAACCCTCGTCCTAGGACCCCTTTTCAAAAAAATCAAGCAGTCTCATCGGACGTGGAGAACCCTCGTCATGAGACCCCTTTTCAAAGCAAACTGAAGGTAGATACCGCCTGAAGGGTCAATTCAAGGTAGAAACCGCCTGAAGGGTCAACTCAAGGTAGATACCGCCGGAAGGGTCAACCAATGGTAGAAACCGCCTGAAGGGTCAACTCAAGGTAGATACCGCCTGAAGGGTCAACTCAAGGTAGATACCGCCTGAAGGGTCAACTCAAGGTAGAAACCGTCTGAAGGGTCAACTAAGGTAGAAACCGCCTGAAGGGTCAAATTAAAGGTAGAAACCGCATGAAGGGTCAAATTAATGGTAGAAACCGCCTAAAGGGTCAACCAATTGTAGAAACCGCCTGAAGGGTCAACTCAAAGGTAGATACCGCCATAAGGATCAACTCAATGGTCCGATCCACCATACGGATCAAAACTTTGACTAATTCCAAATGTTGAAGAAGTTATTTTCCTAGGTAAGCCTTACGGTAGGCGAACCGCTTATGGTCTAATCCACCATACGGATCAAAATCCTTGGCAAATTCCCAAAGAAAGAATGCGCCTTCTTTAGATTCCTATCGGTTAGGGATCCCATAATAGTATGACTTACCATACAGGTCAGAGCTTAACCTCCCTAGGACACTCTAGTAACGAGTCCCTAGGTATTCTCTTGAATCCATCAGACACCGCGAAAATGGCACAAACATCGAACAGGTAAGTGGCAGGTATGTCTCTCTACTATCTCACTCTCTCATGTCAAATGAATGTTTCCCCCTTCAAGAAAGAGCATACATCGACAAGCATGAAAAACTGGATGTCATGACTCATTTTCCTTTAGTTTCACGAGTCGAGTCGATCAGGACTCAGGTGTCACATTGTCTTTGAGAGAAACCTCTGAGGGGATTCCTCTGACGAGATTCCTCTCAAAGAGGGGCAGCTGTTGACACCTAAATTTTGATCAACCTTTTTCTTCCTTTATTTTTCAAAAATTCATAGAAAATTCATAAAAAACTAAAAAATTACAAAATCAACTTTGGTAACCTTGGCCAAGCTAAAGGGACCATTTTGGATAAAAAAAATATTTTTCATATTTTTCGTATTTTTTATTATTATTATTTTCGAAAAATATAAAAATAAAAATAAAATAAAATAAGTAGTATTCGAGGTCACAAAAATATATACAAATAGTCGGTATTTTTATTTTTAATTTTCTTTACTTTAGGACCTCATAAAACAGTAAAATTCAGGTTCGATTTTAGGTGTTCACTGATCACCGTAAAATTGAATTTGACAAAAATATTAGTAATGATTAAAAGGAAAAGGAGTGAAAACATCATCATTTAAAAGGAAAAGAGGACTAATCATTTTGTCTTCGCTTTTGATTATTTTATTATTATTTTTACTTTTTTAGTATTTTATTATTTTATTATTTTATTATTATTTTATTTTTTATTATTATTTTACTCTCCTCCCCCTCCTTCATCATCCGCCTCTCCTTTCCTCCTCCTTTTTTCTCCTCCTTCTTCCGCAACTTGTTCTTCTTCTTCTTCTTCTTCTTCTGGTTCTTCTTCTTGTTCTTGTTCTTGTTCTTTTTTTTTTTTTTGTGAACCTCCCCCACCTCACCGTACATCACTCCCCGCCACCACATGTCCGGCCGCCTTCGTCAAGCCAGCTACCACCGTGCCATCACCTCCTCCGCCGTCCTTAGTGGGGTGGCCGTGACTAGGCCGTGACCCGGCGATGGCTCAACCGTGAGCCGGCCATGAGCCGGCCATGACACGGCCATGACCAGGCCAAGACCCGGCCATGATCCGGCCATGGCCCAGCCGTGAGCCGGCCGAGATCAGGCCATGGCCCAGTCGTGTTCGGGCCGAGACTTGGCCATGGCCCAGCCGATGGCCGAGCGAATTGGCCCGTGTCTGGGCCCGAATTTTTATTATTATTGTTATTATCATTATTGTTATTATTATTATTTATTGCCAATTTTAAAACTTATAAAATTGATTGTTGACATTCTGATGTGGTGATCGACAGGTGATGCGCATGGAGACAGTCGTACGCTGGGGCTGGGCGATTGAAGACCGGTGTCCAATCAAGTATATTTTACATACCCGATTCGTATATCAAAGTTAATTTTCTAGAATAATACCATTATAGACTTGATTTGCACGTATTTATCTCAGTTCAGTGGTTAGCTTATTTATCTGGTTGAGTGTTATCTATTGCCAATGATATGCTTTTTGTTAAAATATTTTCTGAAAATATAAAAAAATATTAATAAATCAGAAATGCCAAAAAAATGGAAAAATTAAAGAAAAACAAAAAAATTGAGAAAAATTGCAGAAAAAATCTAAAAATTTTCCAAGGCTGAAAATGACAAAAAATTGACTTGTTTTCGTTTTTTTGGATTTTTCTCCCATTTAATCCAAAATGACGATTTTACCCCTCAAAGGGTAAATCGTCTTTGATATTCCGATGAATTGTGAAAATTGCTTAGAATTTGGCGATGGGTCAAATTGGTGGCCAAACCTTATGTCTAAGATTTCCACATTTCATTTCCTTTTTAGAAAATGACGATTTTACCCTTCGAGAGGTAAATCGGTTTCTAAAATTTCAAAAAAATTCTGAAAATTGTCGAAAAATAGGAAACGGGTCAATCGAGTGACCAAACCTTTTTTTTCGACACGGTTTTACTCCGGATTCATTCCGAAATGACGACTTTGCCCTTTTGGGGAAAATCGTCCCTTTTGATCCCAAAATTACGACTTTACCCCTTATGGGTAAAATCATGTCTAAATCATTCCTAAGCTTGATTGATACTTATTTAGGCTAATAGAGCCTTATTAGGAGTGTCATGTTGATTTGATGTGTTTATTTTTCATAATTGGATTCATTGATTTGCGCATTTTATTATTGATTGTGATTGCTAGGATAGTCATTCCTATTTGCATGAATTCCTAGATTTAGGATTCGTACTCCACTCATCTGCATGAAATCTTAGGTCAGAAAATTCAGTCAACTTAGGTACCGAAAGGGCGTCAACTCTGACAGTTGACGTAACTAAGTCCCCGAACCCATTTCTCTGGTTATCGCAGAATTGAATAGAAACTCCCGACCATTCAATAGGGTGGTCCAATCATACCCTCCAAAAAATGATTGGTGGCGACTCCTTGGCATGCACACTTAGCACATGTCACTAGACCACACTGAAGGTCGACTACGCATACCTCCGTTGCGATTTGGGTAATGGGCCTTGGGAGAGGCCCGCGTCCGACCAGACTGGACGGCCCATTAGCCCCCGAGAGCACACAGGCAACCTCGAGAGGGTCGCGACAACAGTGTACATTAAGCTTCAAACAACATTAGAACATGGAACACTTTCCATTTCTTTATTTTGCTTGTGGAGTCTTAGGACACATCTTCGGCTCAGACGTTCACCTCTTACAATAGGAGTATATTTTATTTTACAATCTTGCATACGGAATCACTCAAGGACTTTATCCAAATAAGTCTCTTGTGAAAGAGATCATAATCTCTTTAAACGTATGCAGATTCATCCATATATAAAAAATTGGAACATAACCAATTCTAACTGTATCAATTAACTCCATACTGCTCTAAGCAATTAGCATATCATCAACATATAATGATAAGATCACAAACTGATCTTTGGATCTTTTGATATATACACAATGATCCTCATCAATCATTAGAAAAACATATGCCACAGTGGCATTACGAAAAAGCATATATGATCATGAAGACCGCTTAAGGCCATATATCGATATCAAAAGTCGATATACCTTTTGTTCTTGGCCTTCTATAACAAACCCAATAGGTTGTTTCATGCAAAAATTCTTCTTTTAATTCTCTATTGAGAATCGCAGTTTTTACATCCATTTGATGTAATCCAAGATCCATACCAATCACTTTCAGAATAAGGTGAACTGATCATACTAATTCACCATAAGGCGAGCTTTATATTTCTTAATCGAGCCATCAGCTTTACGCTTTATTTTGAGAACACACTTGCTCCCAATGGCTTTGCGTCCATTCAAAAGATCAACCTGTTCTCATACTTGGTTTGATCTCATCGACTCCATCTCTTTTTCCATTGCTCATATCCATTTTTTTTAAACTAGGGCAAGTCCGAGTCTCATTTACATTTCTTGGCTCTCTTATTCGTCAAATTAGAGATTGCACACTTAGTACATCATTCTCCATTACGCTCCCACTCGGATCAGACAACGACGACATCTTCTTCACATCAAGTGGTTGCAATTGAGACTTATTCGAAACAAATTCCCCACTTCCCACATTGCTCCCACTTGGATAAGATGCTTCAATAAAATCATTATCACTATCCAAGATTCAAACAACTTATCTCGCCCTTTTTCGGAAGTACATTCACTAAGAATGTGACATCTTATGAATCAAATTCAATTACTCTTCCCACTTTCTTGCTCACCTATAGCACTTGCCCTTTCGAGTGCTCTTAGTATTTCACGAAGATACTCTTTTTGCTTCTAGGGCCCAATTTTCCATACCTATGGGAGGACTCATGTGTATAGGAAGCATATTAAGATTTGAGCAAACTCAAATCTCATATTCGACCTGTCCACAACTCATATGGAGTAGGAGTAACTGATTTACAAGGCACACAGTTAAGTATCTAGACAGCCATCAATAAAATATCACCACAAAAGGTAATACTCACAATAGGATGTGCCATCAAAGACTTAACCATATCTATTGGAATCTATTTTCTTTGCAACTCCAATTCTATTAAGGAGTCGCCGAAATAGAAAATTATTTTTCTATTCCTTTTTCATCACATAAATATCTGAACTAATCAGATATATTTTCTTGACTTCGATTGGTGTGATGAAATAAACAATCTCATGCCTTGCTCACATTTATTGAACCACATATGTCTAAATGGATTAATGCAAAGGAAACTTAGCTCTTATTTATTTTCTAAATGGTTTCCTCACTATTATTCCCACTAGGCAATGCTTACAAATGGGCAAATTGACACTCTTAATACTGTCAAATAAGCCATCTTTAGCTTACTTTACCTAGCCTAGCATGCCACATATTCATATCATCACAAAAGATGAAAATAGGGAATAACTATCATTCACATAATTGTACTTAACAATCTGTACATTGAAACCATCTATAATTCTAATAACTTGTTTCTAACAACAAGTCATCACCATCGTTATGAAAGTTCAAATTGAAACCAAGTTTAACCAAACTAACACGGAAACTAAATTCCGTCGTATTTTGTAGCATATAAACATTTGTAAGAATAAAGTGCGACTATCACACATATTTAATTGGAAAGTGCCAATTACTTGGATTTTCACTTAGAAAATATTTCTCACATTTATTAAATTTGCTCAATGTGGAACTTATTAAAATTCCACTACTACATGGTCTATGGCCCTTATATCTATAAACCACAAAGGATAAAATTCAGTTACCAAAACTGAACTACAGACATATGTACACTCTTAAGTGTACAAAGGGATTCTAACTTCTTTAACCCATCACAATTATGAGTAAAGTGACCCTTTTTGCCACAGTTAAAACACTTCACTTTTGAAATGTTTTTCTTAAAAGGACATTTTCCTTTTCCATGTCGGTTAAATTTGATTCTTTTCTGAAGATCTGTTCCTTTACTTTTTCACTTCTCAAACCCACATTGACGCTATTGCCAGCAGCACGAAGCCCCAATTAAGTTAGAACTAGTATTCTAGTTTAAGACGGCACATAGCATCCTCAAGAGTCTTTACTCTTTATTGTGGATTTTCATAAACACATAGCTATGAGGTAGAGAACAGATTACTACTTGCATTTACTACTCATCAAGTCAAAATGTCGTCTGCATCTAATAGTTCACTTATCATGTTTGACACAAGCAACAAAATGTTGTTTCATATTATGCCCATAAGGCATCATATATACGTCAAACCTTAAAGTGATTTGTCCCAAGTTGGTGAACAATATCTAACCAAACTTACTTTTTGCTGCTTCCCACTTGACTATGACATTTTATAAATGCCTGAACTCATGCATAAAAGTATTTTCATGCTACTCAACAATATAATGCGAGTAATAGAGTTTATCCTTCTGTTCAATACAGCAAATGCAGTATTTCCATCTTCAGGTACTTTCATAATTAGGTTAAGAGCTTATAGTTCTTTTAACTTTTCTAACAGATACTGGATTCTCACATTCCAGTTTCATAATTCTCGCCGTCTAATTTCTATTCTAATCGGGCTTAGCTACGATATTCCAAGAAGCTAAAGCCATAATATTTGAGCACAAAGTTCTATAGACATGTAATCACGATATTTTGATACCTAACATTTATGCATCTATTTTACACTAACTAATCATGTTAATAAATAATTTCACATAAGGTCTCAAAGTCGAAAGTTCACTATGTTCCCAATCATCGTCTGAGAATCCTCGCTTGAAATTATCATTAACATAATTATTTATGTAAAATCGAGTTCACTGAAATTACAAAAATTTTCTAGAACTTCCCACTCAAATAAAGATCATAATTCATACTATGATCTCGATATCTTGTAATCATAGCAAAATGACGTGGCATGATTTGAACTAAAGCACCAATAACATATGCATCAAATCATACTCTAATTTCATATACAAGATATGGATTATGCTATCATCAATCATTATAAGCATGTAAATCATTCTCTATATTAGAAACAATATGAATGAAAAATACTCGAAAAACAAACAAAATACGTATATTAAGAGGGTTCATATGTATTTTATAATTTTTTTTTAAATTCGTCAAACATTCTCATATAGCATATCAAATCGAAGATAATTTTGATACGAACGTAATGGTACCTTGCATGCCCCAATCGGAGCTCAAATGAGCCCGTATGAGCCGGTCAAAGTTTCAGCTCATTTGGTCAACGTGTGGTCAACGGTCAAAGTTGACTTAGGGACCAAAACGCAATTTCGACAAAGATCATGGACCTAATTGCCATTTTCAGAACATTCGAAGACCAAATTGCAATTTTCAAAAATTTCAAGGACCAAATCGAAATTTTCCAAAACTTTGAGGACCAAATTGAAAATTTTCAAAAGTTTGAGGATCAAATTGCAATTTTGAAAAAGTTCAAGGATCAAATTGTAATTTTTCAAAAGATGAGTTGACCGGTCAACGAAGACCAGCCAACGGTCAACGCAGACGGGGTCAACGGCCGACGAACGACCGGGTCGGAATCTCGGGTCTTGGGCCGGGCCGGCTTCATGGGTTGCGGAATGGGACGCTAAGTCCCAATATTATCATTAATAAAATAGGAGTTCCAGATCACAACAGATGCACGTGAATTGGCTCAGTGGATAAATGGGCTGGCGGTGGACAAAAGGCGTGGGTTCAAATCCCACGGCCAACAATTGGCTCTTTTTTTTTTTTTTTAAAGAAAATGAAGGGCCATCACGTGCCCTATTTGCACGCTCACCAGCACCCACGTTTCTTTTTCCCTTTTTTTTTATTAATAGAAGTTCTGTGAGCTTTATTTTAAATTAATACAAAAAATAATAATATTTACAATTTTAATATTAAAAAAATAAAATTTACCGATTTAGGTCTCCCTCGGCATGTGAAATGCCGGGGGAGACCAAGAGGGGGTCCCACGGCGGGCCCCCTTCTGCCGTGGGGGCAGGACCCCCACGTGGGGGGCCCTGCCCCCTAGTCCCCCGGCAATTGTGGGGGTCCTGCCCCCCACGTCCAGGCCCCCCTTCCCCGCGGCAATTCAATTGCCGAGGGAGAGGGGGGCCTCACACCAGGCTGCAGGGCCCCCCTTCCCCCTCCCCATGCCGACACACGGCAAATCCCCCTCCCCTCTCTATATTTTTTCCTCGTTTCTCTCCCCATACAACCACGCGGCAGCATTTCCTTATTTTTCGCTGCATGACCCCTCTCTTTTCCCTCATCTTTGTCGTGATTTTTTGCTGACGGATGAGATGGGATGTGATAGCTTCTTTAGGCCTGCCTCTAGGCCTTCACGGGCGAGCATTTGCGCAATGCTTCACTTTGCTTAAAGTAAAGTCGAAGCAGTCGTCTTCTTCATTCTGTTTCGCTCCTCATTCTCTCACAGACACTTCGCTCTCTCTCTCTCTCTCGTTCTTCCGACATCGGTAAGTTACTCTCTCAAATAATTTTTTCCATTTCAATCACGCTCGCTAGCTCATTCTTTTCCCTCTCTCAGATAATCGCGTTCATTTTCGATTGTCCTCGCTCTACCTTGCTCGTGGTTCCTCCCTCAGACGCTCCCGGTATTAAATTTTCTCAGGCGGTCGGGTATAATTTTTTGTTAATATTTTCGTAGTGTTGAAAATAATTTATAAATTTCTTATTTGACAGAATTTGATAAAAAAAAAACAAAGCGGGTCTTTCTCTTAACGGTTTGAGCTCCTCATTCGTTGCGTACTCTCCTTCAGTCGTTTAAGGTAAATTTCATAGTAATTATTTTTTTCATTTTCGTTAGTATAAATTTATTTATTTAGTTGTTTAGTATAAATTTATAGACAGTTAATAATATGTTATAATTTTTCGTTAGTATAAATTTATTTATTTAGTTCTTTAGTATAAATTTATTTATTTAGTTCAAAATATGTTATAATGTTTAGCTAGTATAAATTTATTTATTTAGTTCTTTAGTATAAATTTATAGACATTTAATAATATGTTATAGTTTTTCGTTAGTATAAATTTATTTATTTAGTTCTTTAGTATAAATTTATAGACAATTAATAATATGTTATAATTGCTCGTTAGTATAAATTTATTTATTTAGTTCTTTAGTATAAATTTATTTATTTAGTTCATAATATGTTATAATGTTTAGCTAGTATAAATTTATTTATTTAGTTCTTTAGTATAAATTTATAGACATTTAATAATATGTTATAATTTTTCGTTAGTATAAATTTATTTATTTAGTTCATAATATGTTATAATGTTTAGCTAGTATAAATTTATTTATTTAGTTCTTTAGTATAAATTTATAGACATTTAATAATATGTTATAATTTTTCGTTAGTTCTAATTTATTTATTTAGTATAAATTTATCGACAGTTAGTAATATTTTATAATTTTTCGTTAGTATAAATTTATAGACAGTTAATAATATGTTATAATTCTTCTGTTAATGTGACGATAGTTCTAATATTTATGAATTTAGGTATTCTATAAAAGCGGGTCTTTCTCTTGACAGTGTGAGCTCCTCATTCGTTGCGTACTCTCCTTCAGTCGATTGAGGTAAATTTCATTGTATTTTTTTTTGTATTTTCGTTAGTATAAATTTATTTATTTAGTATAAATTTATAGACAGTTAATAATATGTTATAATTTTTCTATAGTATAAATTTATTTATTTAGTTCTAATTTATAAACAGTTAATAATATGTTATAATTTTTCTGTTAATGTGACGATAGTTCTAATATTTATGAATTTAGGTATTCTATAAAAATACGTACTGTTATAGGAACAAGAAAAGTAATTACGTGTTGCGATCCTGCGATTTTTCTTTTGAAATCATAACTGATAATTTTTTGGAAAATAACTCGAAAAGCACGGGCCTGGTTTTTTCCGGTCCAAAAAATATTTTTTTAATAATTTTTAAATTAAAAAAATAAGAAATCGGGAAAAATAAAAGAAAATTACAAAAAGAAAGTATATAAAAAAGCTCCCATTTTGCCTTTCTCATTCTGAGAAAGTATATAAAAATCCGAAAAAGTATTTTCAATATTATGACCCACAATTTTTCAAGAAAATAAAGATTTTTTCCTTATGAAAAATCCTGAAAAAATGATTTTCGGGAAAAAAAAAGACAAATTTAATCTTTTGGGAAATTATTCTAAAAAAATTAGAAAAACTTCTAAAGAAATCGCAAAAACCTGGAAATTGTAAATTCGAGAGGTCCATCTACATCTTTCGCACAATGTACAGCTTTTACGAAATAATTTATAATTTATGTATTTAGAAGAATGTCGTCTACATCTTTTGCGGTTGTTCGCTGGGGAGGTACAATAGTACAAAATCGATATGGACGTGATTACGATGGGGGACATTCTGCCATGTTCCAATTCGGAAATATCTCCACATTTGATGAGTTACGTGCTGCGATTGCGCGCGCAATGAATATAACGGGAAATCAGTATATTCGTAGCGTGATGTATAGATACCCGATTGCAACACACGATGTACATGACATTATGGAGATGTATAATGATGGTACAGTTGGGATGATCCAGCAATTTGCACTTTGGGTTGGTTCTGTGGGATTTTTACAGTTCTATGTAACTGTCGATGAACACCAAGTAGGATGTTCCAATGTTGGTGAAGATGACATTGGTGTGCATAATCAGCACGTGGAGCCCGATGATAATGATGATAATGATGGAATTTATATCGATGAAGATGATGATCCTTGGATGGATATTGATGACAGTGATGAAGAAGATGTCGAAGATGACAATATGGATGCTTACTACAACATCCATTGCAGCAATCCCATCTCGCCGTTGGTACATCCACCGCCCCATTCGGAGATCGACTTTGATATGATGCAAGTCGATACAAGAGCGAAGCCGAGACGTATGTCATTTCATCCATCAAAAGAATTTGAGGTTGATATGGTGTTTCCATCACGAGATGCGTTACAGTTGGCTGCGAAAGAGTACTCTCTGACAAGAAATCAGAGCTTTTGCAGTGATGTCACAAATAAGTCACTATATATTATTAGGTGTGGTAATAAGAATGGGCCGTGTGATTGGAGGCTCCGCGCGTCTAATAAAGCGGGCACCCTATTTTGGAAAATAACTAAGTACAATGGGCCACACACATGCACAAATCCTCAAATGTCACGGGATCACCGACAACTTGATCAGAAGTACATATGTAGCGAGATAAAGGCAATGGTCAGAGCCCAACCAGATATCAAAATTAAAGCACTGATGGCAGAAATTCAAGACAAGCTGCACTTCGAACCTACTTACCGTAAAACTTGGGCAGCTAAACAAATGGCAATCGCCGAAATTTTTGGAGGATGGGATGAATCGTACGGTAGGCTGAGAAAGTACATGAATGAAATGATGTTAAAGAATGCAGGTTCTCATTTTGTGATTGATGATCGCATGAGCCAAGATCGGAGCCGCACCTTTTTCAATCGCATGTTTTGGACTTTCAAGCAGACGATTGAAGACTTTGCAAGTTGTCGACCTGTGATATTTGTTGATGGTACTTTTATGTACGGGAAATATCGAGGAACGCTCCTTGTAGCGACCTCACTTGATGGCAACAATCATATATTCCCGCTGGCATTTGCTGTGGTCGATCGGGAAGATAATGACAATTGGACTTGGTTTATGACTCTATTACGGAGATATGTCTGTCGGAGGAGGGACAATATTTGTGTAATATCAGATAGGCACAAAGGAATTATAAAAGCAATGAAGACAGCAATGTGGCGTCCTCCACATGGCCACCATAGATTTTGCGTACGGCATATTGTCAGCAACTATAATAGACAATTCAAAAATGCCGAAGGCAAAGGTCTCGTTGAGGAGGCAGGTAAAATTTAAAATTTTAATTTTTTAGAAAATAATGTTGATAAATTTGAGTGCTAAGCACTAATTATTATTGTAATATACAGCTTATGCGAATCAACCGCAAAAGTTTGAACGCATCATGGCGCAAATTAGGGGCATGGATCCACGCACAGCTGCTTGGTGTGATCAGATTCCAAGAGAACAATGGACCATGGCTTATGATGGAGGGAGAAGATATGGAGCGATGACAACAAATGTAGTTGAATCGGTCAACGGCATGTTAAAGGGTTATCGTGGTCTGCCAATAACGGCTATGGTGGATAAGATATTTTATCAGCTGAACCAGTATTTTGACACGAGAAGAACGACGTTGAGGATGCAGGAGGCCCAAGGACGTATATTCACGCATTTTGCGGGTCAGACGCTCGAGGAAAACAGTCAACGTGCAAATTGGCATGAAGTGACACGTTTCGACTCTGATTCAGGACTTTTTGAAGTAAAAACTGGAATTGACAGATCCAGAGGATCAGGAGGCCGGAAGCACATAGTGAGCCTAGACCAGAGAACGTGCACGTGCGGAAAATTTCAAGAGATTAAAATTCCATGTTCCCACGTAATTGCAGCATGTCAAACACATGCTGTTGATTACAAAATGTACGTGGATGAGTGCTACACGATGGGCAAAACCCTTCAGTGCTATCAGTATCCATTTCATCCGTCAGGCGATATTGATTATTGGTCTACATCTGACGTGCTGCCATTAGTGCCAGACCCGAGACGCATTAGGAAAAAAGGAAGACCCCGTATCTCACGGATACGTAATGAGATGGACTGGACGACGCCTAGCAGTAGCTCTGCGGGCACCTTATTTTGTAGTAACTGTGGAAAATCAGGGCACAATATTGAAACTTGTGCATACAGATTGACCCGAGAATAGCTCACAGTTGTGAGAATTACGTAAATTAGATATAGTAATTTGTTTTCTTTGAGTAAAGAACTGTATTTGTCTTTTTTAATGTTGTTACATTATATATGTAAATTACCTCTGAATTATGTCTATCGTTGTTACATTTTTTTAAATATTTCATTATTACATTATGTATGTGAATTTATTGTAATAATATAATATCACAATTGTAGATATGGCACAGAGGACTTACATTCAGCCGGGACCTGAGGATGATTCCCTTCTTACAGGGCAGGCCCGACATAGATCAGAGACCGTATGGAACGCTAAGGTATTTTAAAAATTTATCAGTTCATATTTCATTTGTAACGGCAATGTGAAAATTGTTACTAACAATTTATTTTACATTTCATAGGGACATCATTGTGTACCTCTTAGATGTCAGCGAGCGATGTTACACGTTGATATCGATGATCTTGATCCGCGCATAGTCCCTTATCTTCGGGCCTCGGGATTTTATGGAATTTATATGATGGGTTTTTTCCAGCTAGACTGGCATTTGATTACCGCGTTGGTTGAGCGATGGAGACCTGAGACGCACACATTTCATATGCCGGAAGGTGAATGTACTATCACTCTACAAGATATTGCGCTGATCACAGGGCTGCCCATCGATGGACTTGCAGTTACTGGCCCTACTAATTTCAATTGGGGCACTCTATGTGATGATCTACTTGGTGATCGCCCACCCAACTTGAAAGGCACACAGATAAACTTAGGATGGCTGAAAGACCGCTTTGACGAGCTTCTAACCGACGCCGATGATGTCACCATCAAACAGCATACTAGGGCATTTATTCTCCGCCTACTTGGAGGATCTATTTTTGCAGATAAATCAGGGGCCCGAGTTAGTTTGCTGTTTCTTCCACTATTAATGAACCTCGACGGCTCTACGCAGTATAGTTGGGGTTCAGCAGCGCTTGCTTGGTTATATCGGGAGCTATGCAATGCAACCGATTTCAAGACGCATCAAATCGAGGGTGCCTTACATGTATTACAGATTTGGGCGTGCGAGCGCTTCAAATGCATCGCCCCAACCCTAATAGACCGTCGTCCTTTGGAAGATGCACCTCTTGGTAGTCGGTATGTGATCTGTTGCTTTTTTAGGTTCACGAGGCATTAATTCTTTCCAGCTAGACTGTTATATAATTTTTTTTAATGCAGATAGAGTCTAGGCCTACAGACAACGGCAGTTCCCACACATGCGTTGTCACATTTGCGCTATCAACTTGATAGAATGACATCAGAAGATGTAAGTAATGATATTAACCAACGGGTTTAATATAATGTTAGCTTTTAGATTAATTATTGATTTTATTTGATGTATTTTGTTACAATAACAGATTATTTGGAAGCCCTACACCAATGACATTCTGAGGGATCTACCAGCTTACTGCCTACAAGGACGAGACATTTGGAGAGCTCGTGTCCCACTCATCTGTTACTGGATAGTTGAGTGGCATTATCCAGACCGAGTCCTTCGCCAATTCGGTATGCAGCAGTCGATACCTATACCTTCGCATGATCATACGCGCTTTCATGATATTGAATTAAGGCCAGTTGGGAAGGATTGGGTAAAAAAGCACAGACGGTCGATTGATATGTGGGACAATCGTACCGATTATATTGTCAATGGTCATCCTGCAACGGAAGAACTCCATTTTCATTCAGCATATATGGAATGGTACCGTAGACATACGCGGAAGTGGATTTCTATTGCGGGAGCTGCAATGGGTGTCGCGGTTCGTGCAAACACTTTCAATTTAATTCATTATGTGTCAAAAAAATTTCAATAATTATTTTTTAGTAATATAACGTATTTGATAATTTTTGTTATTTTTTATATCATTACTAGGGTGATGGTGTCGAACACATCTTACATATCATACGTAACTTCCATCCATCTCGGGAGGCTTGGGAAGCTTTGGAGAATATAGCTACGGCAATGGAACATGCCCAAAATGAGGAGAGGCGGCTAACAATGATGCCACCACCCCAGCCAACAACTATAGTAGAACCCGTTGGGCCTGATGATGAGTTACCTGAGGCTGTTCAGCCGACTCGGAGGACTGCTCGACCTCCTCCAACTGGTGATAGCATCCCCTACACTTTGGAGTATCATACGATAGATTTCGATCAGGGGTTCACTCCAGGGTTTGGCCAGCCGGGTTATTCTACAGGGTTTGACCAGCCGAGTTATTCTGCAGGGTTTGGCCAGCCAGGTTATTCTGCAGGGTTTGGCCAGCCAAGTTATTCTGCAGGATTCTCACAGTTTGCCAGCCCATTTCACGGGGGATTCAATCCACAGCCGCAAACTCCAGCCAATTCTCCCGGTTCATATGGACCAAATTTCTCTCCTCTTTTTGAATACCCACATACAGTAGGAAATGTAGTGTTTGGACGTGGCATATTTTTATCAAGATATGCCTTCATCTTCTGCCCGTCCTATTCGTCCGGATCCTCGTCCTCGATACAATACTAGACCTGCCGAACAAAGAAGACGACTTGATTGTGGGACAGGAGGCCATATAGGAGAACGATATCATTAGTAAATGTAATTGCAGATGACGATTGTTATTAATTATGTAATTTCTTTTCTTTTTATATATTCTACCAGCTTGCTTTTATGTTTTGTATTAATTCGAAAATCAAAATTCCATTATATATCTTTATAAATGTTAATATGTTGGTTAAAAAAAAGCAACGAGATTTTTTGTTTTTTGTTGGTACGCGGGGGGCGCCCTCTCCCTCGGCAATTTAATTGCTGGAGGAGAGGGAAAAAAAATATTTTCGCATGGGGCCCGCCCCTCTCCCTCGGCAATTGAATTGCCGCGGGGGGGGGGGGGGGGCTGGACGTAGGGGGGGTCCTGCCCCCACGGCAGAAGGGGGGCCCCACCGTGGCCACCCTCTTCCACTCCCTCGGCGGTTGACCCGCCGAGGGAGAGGGAGATGAGGGCCCGCCGTGGGACCCCCTCTTGGTCTCCCCCGGCATTTCACATGCCGAGGGAGACCTAAATCGGTAAATTTTATTTTTTTAATATTAAAATGGTAAATATTATTATTTTTTGTATTATTTTAAAAAAAAGCTCAAGTTCTGTCTGCCTACGTGAGTGTCCCCACCTCGATGACCAGCATCTTTTTTTTTTTAAACTGCCCGCGCATGACCCGCACGTGATCTTCTCTTCCTCGCACACGAACAGGAAGGATTTTCTCGTTTTCTTTTGCGCAAGGACAACAACCTCGTTCGCCGCTCGTTCCATGGCCAATTCTCCTCCGACAGTTCGCCATAAACCAAAATTAATGGTGGGTTTTGAACATCACGTCGGCGCGACCACGTAGGTGCAAGAAAACGAGAAAATCCTTCCGACGGAAAACATTCGTCGTCTCTAATAACGACGTCTGACAGAATCACTTAACAGGACGAAGGGACGTGATCTTTTAACACGTTCAAAGTTGGTAACCGCCAAGGGGTGGGATACCCTACATGGGCGGACCACGGTACTTACCGTGCACCCCCATAAAATCCAACAATATTTTTTACGAAACAAATGGAGCATTAGTAAAGCTGCAATTTTGGAACTAGTTCTCTAAAGCGTCCTTAATATCACCATCAGGTGAGTAGAGTGATAGTCATCATGCTCTAAGGTTAAGCTTAGGAAAACATGCTCGGACAAAGAGAGTGAATTGTTAGAGCAAAACGTGCTCGGACAAAGTGCTGCTCTTGAAATTAGTCTATGGGATGCCAATAAAGACACATGAAAAAATCGATAAGAGGCGTTTACTATTGCGTTTTCAACAAGGGGAGAAACCTTCATTGGTCAGCTGAGATCATGAAGAGCTTAGTAGGCGAAAGATGGTGCTGCCAAAAGGCAGTTGGCTCAAAATGCCACATTTGTCAGGAGAGCACAGGTGACCCAAGGTGCCTGAACAGCTTTGATAAAGGGAATCTATCAATGGAGTGGAATTGATCTATTGGTCGAGCGTCCGTCATCCATGTAAGTTCAAATAAATAGGATTGGTGGTATCGAAGTGACATAAGAAAGCGACAGAACAGCGCGCAAAGGCCACAACTAGGGTGTTGCAGAATTGAGTGAAGGAGAATGTCACGGATCGATTCTCTAGTATTCACGCAAGTGGAGCTAGTGCCGTTGCGGCGAAGAGTGAGTGACACCAAAGGAACGATAGAACTAGCTCGTAGTAGTAGCATCATGGTGATTTGAGTTGCGAGTTCTAAGTTAGACAAAATATATTCTAAGGAGCTCTTAGGCAAGGTTAGCCTCTCATGTACAAACTGGTCAAGAGTTAATACCACTCTTCTGATGAGGTCATGCATGCCAAAATCAGTTGTTGTAATTAGGGGTTCTATGTGTATCACTCAAATGACTAGATGCCCAAGATAAACTAAGTGTGGTACGATCTGTTACGAGAATACTATTTGTCGTACTGTCCTTAGGAACACCATTAGAAGAAAGGTCGGCCTAGTGTTCTTGACTCGCCAAATGCCGCAAGGACTAATCTGTGGCTTAGGATATGTTGGCCCCTGACAATAGCATGCCCCTCTCGTCCTTAGGACTCCTCTTTATTTTTTGCCATGTATTCTTTAATCTAATGTCATCATTTTGATTCCAATCAATACTAATATAAACAGCAATGTCAGCCACCTTATGTATTTTAATATTGTTGGCGTATGGGATTTACGGTGTGCGCCCATGCAGGTAATCACCCGCCCAATAGCAATTTGCTTTTTGTCTCTTCAATGATGAAAAAAAACATACTATCCCCTTTTCATCACAACCTCTTTGTTGCTTTCAAGAATGAAGAACAATGTATGATCTCTCCCTCTTAACTCTTAACTCACTGTTGATTGGCGTTCGACACAAAAAAAAAACTAGAGATCACAAAAGGGCATTTATTCTGTGATAATTAAGGTATGTCCTCGTGATATACTTTTCTTCATCAGTGATTCAAGTGGTTGATTGGGTATCTTTCCGCAAATTAGATTTTAGTTAGATCGGATTTAGTATCCAACATTGGTATCAGAGCATGGTTACTTCTTTCCTGATTGTTTCTGATAATTTCGTATTATTAAGTGATTTTAACCCTAATTACGAAGTTACTGCTCATGCGTGATTGTTTGAGTTACGTTCGTCAAAAATGATTTCTGGATACATAATTGGAACGTGCTCGTCAAGACGATCGTTTCGAGTGGTCCCTCGTCGCGAGATGACACCGACAGTGGCCCTGCGCGCGCCACGTGCCACCACGGGTGAACTCCCTCGAGGCCGAGGCATTTCGTCGTTCTTTAGTCATTTTTGGTTGAACAAAAGTTAGGATTGCATATACCATTACGTTTGTATTGGCAAGATGAGCATTTTAAGGGGTGGCTCGTCGCCGGATGTGACATTCTGAATTTCGACCCGTTTCGAAGCTTATGAATGAATGAAATACCTATTGATGTGTTTAAGTTAAATCTCACTCAGAGTTGGCCACTCTTGAGTCGACTAACCAAAGGGGAAATGCTAACGATGATTTAAGTACGTGGACCAAAGAATTCGACCATGGATTGGTACTTTGATTATAAGGATTGCCGAGGGAATATTTTAGGCCATTACATGCCGATCTAAGAATAGTTTTAGAACGATTTGCTAGCGATATACAATTGGATTACGGGTGATTCCGTTTGACCATAGTATAATTTGCGAATTAACCTAAACCAAATTCCTAACATCGCGTCCTTTGGAACTAGCGATTGACCCTCGCAATTACATGACAACTAAGGTCGCTATGGCTCGAATAATTCTTAAACGTGACATTAATCACGGGTCAATAAGAGTAACTCATAAGAGCCGCCCGTTAGTTTGAGATGCACTGAAATTACTATTCATGAATTTTGAGCATGAATTGGACTTCGAAAATTGGACGTTGAATATTCAAGGATTCCAACGGTAATATATTGGACATCACCTCGTCGAGGTAGATTAAATTTTAGGATCGTTCCTTAGAATTAGAAAAGTGAAAATTATGGTTATAAGTTGGGAATTACCTTTATTCCCTTGATAATTGCTCATTCCTCTATATATTTATGAGGGCATAATAGTCTTTTAGTTATCCCCATGTGACCTAATTATTGGAGGGCAATTGTGTCCAAGGTAGTCTTGAAATCATGGATAAGATGATATTGGATAAGGAGACAGAATCTAGATTTTTGAGGGGCCAAATGTCTTTCACCCATCAAGTACACTTCCATCACTCTTAGTCACTCACCTAGTCACATTCTTATCTACCTCACTTGCTTGAAACTTCTTGAGGAAGCTTTGGGAGTAAAATATCTCACTTAACTCTCTCTTTCTCTCATTTTCCTCTAGCCATCCGAACACACACACACACACACACACACACACACACACACACACACACACACACACACACACGTTCTCTCTCGTTTCCTCCTAAGGCCATGACACCACCACCTCCACCACCTTGCACCCTCACCAGACCATCATCCCCACTGTGAGTTGTCGACCATCTAAAGCCTGTAAGCACCGTGAGACGCCGAGACCCCGAGCAGCACCGCCGATCGACTAGACTAGAAATCGCGGATTGTTGGAGGCTGTTCTAGGGATTTCCTTAGATTGGTTCAAGGTAAGAGACTTCCTAAACTTAATTTAGCATGTTAAGAGGTTAATGATTGAGGTTTGGTGAGGATTCGATGGAGTTTAATGGTTGGCTTTGCATGATTTCCTTGGACCAAACAGTTTGCTATTCCCTGACCAAACCGTGAATCTTGAGGCTGATTAAGGGCTGTCCTTGTTTGAAACAAGTGGTAAGTCATCTCTAAATCCTAACTTGGTATGTTAGGAGTTTAGTGGTTGAAGTTTAGGGTGATTTAAGGGGGTTTCGGCGGCTAATCTTGATGTATTTCTTGGAACTGAACCAGCCCCCCAAGCTGTTCCAGTTTTGGGCCGTGACTCTCCTTGGGTATTGTAGACTTCGCTTGCTCTAATACTTGGCAAGTTGCTCCTAAACTTAGCATGGGACTTTAAGTTACTAATGAATGATTAGAGTTGGATTTGGAGAGTTTTAGGGGCTGTTCTTGTATGAAAAACGTCGTAAGACCCGAGAGCCCGCATTTCCGTTTTTCAGCGCGCGTCAAAAGTAAGATGGCTCGTTCGAAATCGTCCGGAGGCCGAATTGAGCTTGTTTTTTCCCACGCGACCATAAGATCATGAGAAATACGAATCTAAGGTTAGATTACTAAAAAAGTAAATAGAATTGTATCAGTTTTACTGAGAGCAAGTCTGGACATGGAAACCGTATCTGCAGTTTTGGGGGTTAACTTATGTTTGTTTGTTTTGAAGCTTGAAATGAGAAATCCATAGTTAAATATTGATTTGACTACGTTATATTCGGCCTTAGGGAGAATTGTGGATGGGAATGACTAAACGCCTTGCTTGTTTTCATTACACTCGATCATGAAATCTAAAATGGGATTGAGGCATAATTGAGTTAGGTGGCCAAATTACCAATGTTGGCCGTGAATGATATGTTGATGTTGTCATTGTGCAATTCAATTTGTGCTTAAGTAAGTACCATGATTGATTGTCTGAATTTGCGTTGCTTGGATCCCGAGTGATCTTGATTTCAAGTTAGCCAATTGAATGAGTACATATTACCCTGTAGCGTTATAACGCTGGGTTTGAGTTATATACTTATGAAATCACATATTAACATAATAAGGTTAAGCATGACCCAATAATCATTATCACAAGGGTCCTAGTAAACATAATAGCCTCGACGTGACAACGACGGCATTTACCAAATGCAAGTACGATCTAAGAGTCGTGTTTCTACGGAGGGTCCGAGCAGATGAATTATTTATTCGACTTGGGCGTTAAAACGAGGGTCCTGCCTAGTACTTTATGATTGTCAAGCTATGTCTCAGGTGCTACGACGATGGATGAACAGCGAGAATCGAGCTAATTGTTAGAAGTACCTTGTGAGAACCCATTGATTGATAAATGCCTAAAGTACGAAGCTTGACCTTAAATTGTGATTCTTTGCTTAATTTGTGAACTCTTGAATTCGTTATTGCAACATGTTCTTGCTATTTATCTGGTTTAGCGAATTGTCTCATTTGATTAGAATTGCATGATAAGGAACGATCTGGAGAATGACTTTGAGGGATAGAGGGCATGAACGATCCGAAGGAAAGCCTGGATGAATAAAATCGCTTGATAGGAATCGATTTGAAGAATGGCCTTGATGACTAGAATTGCATGATAAGAAATGATCGGATGATTGATCTGTAATGTGAACACTGCATGTTTAGGATTTGTCTGAGGTACTATTGGCCTAGTCTAGGTTTAAGAGTTTAATTGCTGAGATTTATTCTCACCCCGTCGTGAGATAACATTTTCAGGTCTCGAATGATGGAATCCCGAGAATGCCGAGGTTTGGCTGTTGGAAGAACCCTTTTGAAGTAGACGAATGTTTAGTCTTACCTGGCTGTTGTAACTTTTGAAGTCGAACTGATGTTTATAAGAAATGTACGAAGTTAAGTTCAAAATCTCTTTTCCATCCCAAGTCATTGTATTTATTTATTTATTTAGAAGTGGAGTTTAGTTCTCGCTTTCGCATGTGCTTATCATCTTAAGCTTGAGTTTGTTGTCGTTAGATCCTGGGAAGAGTTGAAATCTTACAGCCATTGCGGGATGTTGGCGCGCTCGTAAGGTTCGGGGCGTGACATCGAAGGCCGCCAGACCAATCCGCATACGACACATGCGTCAGAGGGGTCCTACACGCATGGACGTTACGTGTCCACGTGTGTGGCGCATACCGAGTGTTTGGTTTTTCGGTTCAGTTTATTCGAACCCGATTTAAAGCTATCCCAAACCTATTTTTGGATAATCTGAATTCATTTTAAGATATTTTCAATCCTTTTTTTTTTGTTAAACCCAACCCGTCGACCCATTGACTTGTTGACCAATGATCGATCCGTTGACCGTTGATCGACACGTTTCCAAAAAAAAAAAAGGCGATCAATCTTTAAGGGGTTTATATGATGTCTTGTTTTACTTGTCCTTGGTTACGATATGTTCGTAAATATTACATGAATGATGGATTTTTTTAGTAATCCACTTTATTCTACATTCGTTGTAGGAACAATGTCATCAAGATCAGGACATAAGGTTATATGGGAAAGGCAAAGTTCAAGAACGCCTTCAAGGCCAAATAGACCTAAACAAAGACAAGCCCTTAATGAGAAGACTAAGCATTTGGGTCATTATAGATGGGATAATGTATCCGACATTATAACCCATGTGATGATGGTCAACAATATGATCCAAGAGATAATATGGAAAGAACAAGTTGTGACTCTAGAAGATGCTTTTTTATGCACTGAAGAACTCAATGCTTGAGGAATGGCATGGATTGATCGTTAGCACATGGCTTGATCATATCACATACAAGAAATTTGTGCTGCAATTTCTACATGAGTTCATACGGTCGGGGCCGCGAAAAACGTTGTCGCTTAGGACAAATGGTATTGGCGCAGACAGAATGCGCCCTGGCGCAATACCAAGGGTCCTCAGAAGGGTTTTCTGAAGACATAGATATGGGTCCCTGATTTGATTAATAACCCACCAAAAGACCTTAAGGATTACCTTTCTCGTACGAAGGAAGTTATGTGGGTTAATTGTCGTACCCATAAGAGGGTCATATCACATTATTATCTTTAAATTTTTCCTTTGGCAGTTTTATTCCTATGTATGTTTCTATTAAGAACATGTTGTGATTATTGGATGTTCTATTTTTGAACATGGCATTTTTTAATGCATTAAATATATAAACACAGTTGAATAATGTATTGATGTTAGTTTCAAATTAGAATTCCTAGATGATGATTGGGAACATAGTGAACTGTTGATTCTAGGGTGTTTTATGAAACTGTATGTTAATACAATTGAAATACATGAATATGATGTATTTGTTACATTCAAATAGACTTTAATCTTTCGTGCAAAATGTCTATATTACCTCATATTCAGATACAATGGCAACGGCTTCAAAGAACATTGTGGCTGAGCTCAATAAAGGGGAAAAGATAAACGCTGAGAATTATGAAATTTGAAATATGAAAATCCAGTATGTGTTGGTAAGAGTGATCGGTTCCAGGATGGGTGGTTCCCACCCTAGAACCAAGAACCGTTCGCTAAGGACCGGTTCCACAAAATGCGAATCATCAACCACCTGTTCATTTCATAAATCCAACTGAGAACCGAACCACCAGTCCAGTCCGGTTCCCGTTTGGATCGCGGTTACGCTATTCACGGGTGAAAGCATCAAGAAACACGACATTGTGATGTAATTTCTTGCACCAAACACAAATACAATTTGCTTATAACCACAAGAAGGACAAAAAATGTTGGAAATGCACGCCACAAGTATTTAATCTCCTCTGATGCAATACAAAACATCATCCATGAGCTGTAAATATAAACACGACATTATGATGCCATTTTTTGCACCAAACATAAATACAATTTGCTTAGAGCGGCCGGTTCGTTGGGCCGGTTGGATGGTTCGCACCCGAAATCATAAACCAAATCGGTACACAGTGGTTCTAGAAATTTGGAACCGAGAACCGAGCTGTACCCACCGGTTACCATCCAAAATCAGCCGATTGGGTACGGTTCGGTCCGGTTTGGTTGGACCGTGAATTTTTTGCTAACCTCTATGTGCTGGAAGAGCTAGAGGCATTAGAAGCTCTTAATCTGATCATGATTGAGCTAGTGGATGGAACTACTGCACAGCACATGAGGGATAAGGAAGTCTTCGCTGCTTGGAAGAAAAAGAACTCAATTGCTCGCATTACGTTATTGAGCAGTATGGATAATGATATCATATGAGAGTTCAGACAACATGAGAATGCGAAAGATATGTAGGATGCCTTGAAAGCTACATTTGGACAGACTTCTGTCACTGAGCTGAGACAGCTTATATTCATATTCGAAACATATAAAATGCCACATGGGCATAATATGAAGCAGTTTTTGAGAAAGATGTCGAACACGATTAGTGAGCTGAAGGATGTAGGTCACACATTATTTGATGAATAACAAGTGCAGGCAGTGATCCGCGCTTTGCCCCATAGTTGAGAGAACATGAAAGATAATCTGACAATAATGAGAATGTCAACACCTTTGAGGATGATATACGCCAATTGTAGAGCTAGAAGAGGATCGCCTTCTAGCAGTTAAAACATAATTTCATGTGTATTTTGCTGTTCTGGCTCAAATGGAGCTTCGGGCTCTAAGCGTAAGTGATGTGAATCGCTGCGGAAACTGATCATTCTACGAAGATCCAAGGGTTGTGAATTGCTAACCTTGACCCCCAATCGAACATGTGATTGGTAACCTCGGTATGAGCGTGACCTGTTGACGAACCTGTGCCAACCAATCCACGCAATAGACGCCACGAACAAGAGAATAGTCCCTAACACCTCCTCCTCGATATGGTTCGATGTCCACATCATTCCCTCTGCCGTGCAAAGAATTTGCCCTCAAATCATCACCTGCATCGAAAAGAGTCAAGTCAGTAACATTAAAAGTAGCACAATGCCATACTCACCTAGAAGATCAAGCTTGTAGGCATTGTCATTGACCCTCTCCAACACCATGAATGGTCCATCCCCGCGCGGTAATAACTTAGAACATCGTTGCTCGGGAAAACGCTCCGTGCGCATATGAACCCGAACACAAACCCAATCGCCGGGTTCAAACACTACTTTCTTACGCCCTTTGTTGGCTTGCTTTGCATATTGCTCTGTCTTGTGTTCAATATTCAGCCGTGTCTTTTCATGCAATGTCTTCACAAACTCGGCCTTCTTAGCACCATCTAAATCCACATGCTCTTCAATAGGCAAATGAGTTAAATCTAACGGAGTTAATGGATTAAAACCATAGACAACCTCAAACGGTGTGAATTTAGTAGCAGAATGCACACTCCTATTATATACAAACTCAACATGCGGTAAACAATCTTCCCAAGACTTAATGTTCTTCTTAATGATAGCACGTAACGATGTCCCTAAAGTCCTATTAACTACTTCAGTTTGACCATCAGTTTGTGGATGACAAGTAGTAGAGAATAAAAGTTGTGTACCTAATTTCTTTCACAATGTCTTTCAAAAGTAGCTAAGAAATTTAGTATCTCGATCAGAAATAATGGACCTAGGCATGCCATGCAAACGCACAACCTCACGGAAGAACAAGTCAGCAACATGTGATGCATCATCGGATTTATGACATGGTATAAAATGAACCATTTTTGAAAACCGATCTACAACCGCATAAATAGAATCCGTACCATGCTTAGACCTAGGCAATCCTAACACAAAATCCATAGAAATATCAACCCAAGGATGCGTCGGGATAGGCAAAGGCGTATACAAGCTATGTGGTTTAGTTGTAGACTTAGCTTGCTTACATGCAATGCATCTTTCACAAACACGTGTGACATCTCGCCTCATGTGTGGCCAATAAAAATGTTCATGCAGCACTTTATAAGTTTTATTGATTCCAAAATGCTTCATTAAATCACCACTATGCGCCTCTCGCACCAACAACTCTCGTAAAGAGCATCTAGGCAAACATAACTTGTTTTCACGAAAGAGATAGCCATCATGTCTGTAGAATTTTTCAAACGCAGCATGCTCACAAGCTTCAAACACTCTTTCAAAGTATCATCATCAGTATATAACTCTTTGATATGCTCAAAATCTAAGCACTTTGCCCCTAGAGTAGTTAGAATTGCGTACCTTCGAGAAAGTGCATCGGCTACCACATTTTCCTTACTTTTTTTTATATTTGATCACATATGGAAAAGTCTCGATGAACTCCATCCATTTGGCATGTCTTTTGTTCAACTTTTGATGTCCCCTCAAGTACTTTAATGTCTCGTGGTCGGCGTGAATCACAAATTCCTTTGGCCACAAGTAATGTTGCCAAGTCTCCAAAGCTCGCACCAAAGCGTACATCTCCTTATCGTACGTTGGATAATTCAATGTTGCTCCGCTTAACTTCTCGCTGAAATAAGCTATGGGACGTCCTCATTGCATCAACACAGCTCCAATTCCTGTACCAGAAGCATCGCATTCTATTTCAAAAGTAGCACTGAAATTTGGTAAAGATAACAAATGAGCATTAGTTAGCTTATCTTTCAACAGATTGAATGCTCTCTCTTGCTCTTCTCCCCACATGAAACCCACGTGCTTCTTGATGACCTCGGTTAAAGGTGCGGCGATGGTGCTGAAATCCTTCACAAATTTGCGATAGAAACTGGCTAAGCCATGAAAGCTGCGCACCTCTCCTACAGTCTTAGGTGTTGGCCATTCTTGGATCGCTTTCACCTTTTCTTCGTCAACCTGTATTCCATCAACACCAACAACAAACCTTAGAAATACTAATTTGTTAGTCACAAAATAGCATTTCTTCAGATTAGCATATAGTTGCTCGGTCCTTAAAATCTGTAAAATAGCTCGTACATGTTCAATATGGTCATCAAGGCTTCGACTATATATCCAAATATCATCAAAATAGCCAACCACAAATCGACCAATAAAAGCACGCAGAACATGATTCATAAGTCTCATGAAAGTGCTAGGTGCATTAATTAAACCAAATGGCATGACTAACTACTCATACAATCCATACATGGTCTTAAATGCAGTTTTCCATTCATCCCCTTCTTTCATTCTAATCTGATGATAACCACTTTTTAGATCAATTTTAGTAAATATGCAAGCTCCATGTAACTCATCTAACATGCCATCTAATCTAGGAATAGGATGTCGATACTTTACCGTAATATTGTTGATTGCTCGGCAATCGACACACATTCGCCAAGTCACATCATTCTTTGGCACTAACAAAACAGGAATAGCACACGGGCTAAGACTTTCTCGCAAATATCCTCGTTCCAGTAATTCACTAACTTGCCGCTGAAGTTCGTTTGTCTCCTCGGGATTACTTCGATATGCGGGCCGATTAGGTAATGGCGCACCAGGTATCAAGTCGATTTGATGCTCTATGCCTCGAATCGGTGGTAGACCTCCAAGAACCTCATCAAGAAAGACATCATCAAATTCCTGCAATAAAGACACGACAGAACTAAGCAAACTTGGGTCAAGATTGTTAGTAGTAAACAATGCCTCCTTGTACAAAAGTACAAGTATCGGTCGGTCCAGAATCAAAGCTCTCCTCACTTTGCTCGATCTTGCATAGAAATTATTTTCTCTCTTTTCTTTTCTCTCTGCTTTTCCCTCGACTTTTACCACTCTGTTTTTCTCTGTCTCTCCTTTTCCTTGCGGCTCAGACTCTCTACACAAGCTCTTAGTTTTCTCACTTTTTCTCTCTTTCTTAGCATCACGTTGTAGTTTCAATTGATCTTCATACACCTCAGTAGGTGTCATTGGCACCAAAGTGTAAGTCTTCTGATTCATCACCGATGAATATCGATTAGTGTACCCATCATGATGCACCCTCCGATCATACTGCCATGGTCTACCAAGTAAAAGATGTCCCGCCTGCATAGGTACAACATCACACACCACCTCATCCTTATATCGCCCTATCTCAAATGGAACTAGGACTTGCTTCGAAACTTTCACTTCACCACTATCATTCAACCACTGAAGTCTATATGGTCTAGGGTGCTTTATGGTCTTCAATCATAGTTTCTCCACCATAGTACAACTTGCCACATTTGTACAACTACCTTCATCAACAATTAAACTACAAATCTTACCGTTCACCAAGCATCTTGTATGGAACAAGTTATCATGTTGCTGGTGATGCTTCTTCTCCTTGACTTGCACCTAAGAAAACATCTAACCACCATCAATTCATCCCTGACTGGCATCTCGACATCGCTACAGTCCTCTAATGGCGGCATGACATCATCATCTTCCTCCCTATCACTTTCAGATTGAACATCTCCAAGCCCAGTCATTATCATCACCCTCATATTAGGGCATTGATTTGCCATATGACCCCTACCTAAACACTTGAAACATTTAATTTCACGAGTTCTAGTGTTAGGATTTTCAGTTTTACCTGAAACTGGATTCGAACCAACTCTGCCATCTTTCTCATTCTCCCTTGAAGTTTCAACCTTGGTGTTGTTTCCCTTCCAGTTCGGCTTCTCGTCTCTCTTCCAATTGGGTTTTCAATTCGAGCTTGAACCTCCACCACTCTTGTAATTTCGATCCAACTTCAATTACCTCTCTACTTTAATAGCTTTGTCCACCAATTCTTCCAACTCGACATAATGTTGCAGCTCTACCACTCTTGCTATATCTCGGCTCAAACCACATAAGAATCGTGACATAATAGCTTTGCGGTCCTCTACCACATTAGCATGGATCATTGCAATCTCCATCTCTTTATGGTACTCTTCCACGCTCTTGTTACCTTGTGTGAGATTTTGCAGTTTATGGAACAAGTCTCTGTGGTAATGACTTAGTATGAAGCGTTTCCTCATCACTGCTTTCATCTCATCCCACGTTTATACCGATCTCTCACCATTGCGTCTCTTGCTATTCACAAGCTGATCCCACCAAATTATAGTATAATCAGTGAATTCAACAGCTGCAATTTTTACCTTCTTGAGCTCCGAATATCGCTGGCAGTCAAATACCATCTCCATTCGTTTCTCCCATTCTAGGTATGCATCAGGATCATTTTTTCCTTGGAAAGATGGAATCTTCATCTTGATATTGCTAAGCCCATCATCTTCTCGATGTCTGAACTCTCGGCGTCTGTTTCTCCTCCCAAACTTGCCATCTCGGTCATCTTCTGTATCGGACACATATTCATCGTCAAATTGCCGCTGCCATCTGGGTTGCGCCCTAGGCTCATCTTGCTGATTTTATGGTCTCCCTCGTGGTGGCTCTCAATCACTATCAAGCCTCGTCTCACACCTCACAACTCGGTTGCTAAGTGCTTCAATTTGTAAGCTCAATTGCTGGATGCCTGCTAAAATTGCATTATCCCTTGGATTGGTGCAATCCTCCTTTTGATTTACGCTTTCTTGGTCTGCCATGATTTTTTTTTAACTAAACCTGCAAGATAACGTTAGAAATAAAAGAAATCTCACCACACTCCCTCACGTGTTTCGCTCAAGGTGTTTGTCACTCCCCTCGTGTTTAACTCAATCTCGGCTTTTTCTTCCCTCAATTAAACTCACACACTCTTGCCTTTTTCCTCTCGTTTCCTTCTTTCAATCTCTTTATCAGACTAGAATTCCATTCTCACAAGCTCCTCATAACAGTCGACTAAACCACCAAGCAAGATCAATTCAGTAATTCAGCAACTTTTGCTAGATTTAAATTCAGGTTCAATGTTTGCTACTATTTGTTTTTCTATCCGGTCCAACTAACAATAATGATAATAAAAAGAAATGAGTCGTCCTCTTGATTTTTTTTCGGCCTTTTTTTCAATTTTTTTTAATCGATTTTTTTTCACCGATACTTTTTTTTTGTTTTTTTACCTAATTCTTTTTTGCCGATTTTTTTACGAACTCAATACAATCAAAACAACTAGGACCGAAAATCCTAAGTCAAAAATTGAAATCGCAGCAAGAACAATTCAGAATCCTAATTCGATTAGTAATAGATCCCCAATTCTATAAACCATAATTTTATAAACCCTAGATTGCTGAATTAAAATCAGTAAAAGTAAGATAACTAGACCTTGTAGAACCATCTCTGATACCAGATGATGTAAATCACTGCGGAAATTGATTGTTCTACGAAGATCCAAGGTTTGCGAATTGCTAACCTTAACCCCCAATCGAACCTGTGATTGGTAACCTCGGTATGAGCGTGACCTGTTGACGAACCTGTGTCAACCAATCCACGCAATAGACGTCACGAACAAGAGAATTCGCAATCTTGCTCGATAAGTCGATTGACCGCTACAAGGGAACTTGATTTGGTCTAGTCTTCAAGAGAACTCGAAGAAGAGAAAGACTCTCTGTATAAAATTCTGAATCAATGATGTGTTTTCAGAAACTCATAAGCACCCTTATATATGGTGCTAACCCTAAAAGGCAAAAATTACAAAAATACCCTTAATTAATAAAAATTCGCCTAAAATTAGAAAAAGGCCTAAAAGTCCATCTAAATGATGCCGAATGGCTGAAATTCATCGCAGTTCATGGCCTTTGGCCATGAGTATTGATCAGGATGCCGTTTCTCTTCAGCTGACCAAATTTGAGCTCATTCGGAGCTCGTTAGCCCTAAATCCGTTCAGAATTTGCTAGGCTAAATGTAATCATGTTGCGCCAAGGAGCTTCAAAATCTTCAATTCTCGAATTAAGATCACCTCCACTCCAAAGATCTTGAACCATGATGCCGATAGCTTGCTTGAATTCCCTCGCTCTCGCTCGAGTAATTGGACCAAGCGGATAGAACAACGAGTCCCTAGCACCTCCTCCTCGATATGGTTCGATGTCCACATCAGTAAGTATCCTCACAGGTTCATGAAAAGGACAAGTAAAGGAGCCAAACCATCTAATAAGAAACCGAAGTTTGATAAGTACGGAAATGGGAAGCGTCCGTGAAGAAAAATATTTCAAGGATGAAATGTTATAATTGTGGCAAAAATGGTCACTTCGCTAGTGACTGTGGCGAGCCAAAAAAGATAGAAACCCTTTATATACTTAAAAGTGTTAGTTTTGTATTAAGTTCTGTATTTTTAACTAAATCTCATCCTTTGTGGACTGTAGACTTAAGCGCTACAAACCATGTAGCCAAAAACAAAAGTACTTTTGTGGAATTTCGACAAATTCAACATGGAGTGAAGTGGATTTATGTGCGAAATAACTCCAGAATGAAAGTTAAAGGAATTTGCACCTGCCAACTTATCATGCGTGGTGGACATTCCTTCACGATGTCATGTACGCTCCAAAGATTCGTCGAAATCTTGTCTCTGTGTTGGTGTTAGTCAAACTTGGATTTAGTATGAATTTCCATAACAATGGTGTGGATTTGTTGTTGGGTATAACTTTTTATGGTTTGGGTTATTTTATTGATGGATTTATTGTATTGGATGTTGAAAACACTAATGTGAATATATGTTATTCCCTATTTGCATGTTCCAATTCTAGTGAGAATGATGTGAATATTTGGCATGCTAGACTTGGTCATATTGGCCAACAGAGAATGAATAGATTAGTCAAAGATATCTTATTAGGCAATATTGAAAAAGTTGAATTGCATGTTTGTGAACATTGCCTAACTGGGAAAACTACGCGAAAACCATTTGGAAATGGTACAAGAGGTGAATTTCTTTTACAACTAATCCATACAAACATTTGTGGTTCAATGAATATAAACGCAAGGCATGGTGCTGTTTATTTCATCACATTTATTGACGATTATAGTTGATATGGATATGTCTATCTGATTTCTCGTAAATTAGAAGCATTGAGTTGCTATAAGAAATTTATGACCTTAGCGAAAAATCAGTTAGATAAGAAAATAAAAGTTTTGAGATCCAATCGAGGTCGAGAATATCTATCTGATCAGTTTCGAGATTTATGTGATGACAATGGAATAGATAGACAGTAATCCATTTCATATACTCCTCAACAAAATGGAGTAGCTAAAAGAAGAAATAGAACCTTACTTGAAATGGTTAGATCTTTGATGGCGAATGCTAATTTACTAATCACTTTTTGGGGCGATGCTTTATTGACTACTACCTATGTACTTAATCGAGTGCATTCAAAATCAGTCTATTCCACCCCCATATGAGTTGTGGACAGGTCAAAAACCTGATTTGAGCTTTCTTAAACCTTGGGGTTGTGCTGCCTATACTCATGAGTCCATTCATAAATATAGTAAATTGGGACCAAGACCCAAAAAGAGTATCTTCATAAGATACTCAGAACACTCAAAAGGGTATATGTTCATAGGCGAGCAAGAAAGCGGTAGTGTGACTGAATTTAAATCTCGAGATGTCACATTCTTAGAGAATGAATTTCCAACAAAGGGTGAAATAGGTTAAGGCTACTCCTTATTTGAGACCTCAGATATCAAGATAATGGGACAGTTGGCTATAATGACCCAAGTTGGTACAATGTGAGAAGTGAGGGATTGTGTACGAACCAATCTCAATTGCAACCACTTGATAAGACGATATCATTATCTGGTCCGAGTGGGAGCGTAATGGAGAATGGAGTTAGTACAATCTTCTCCACGGTGAACAAGTCGTAAAAGCATTCCCCATCGACATTTTGAGATTGAAGTGGAAGTTTTTATGATCGCTCCAATAGAAGAGGATGAGCCAAGGAATGTAAGTGAAGCTCCATCTTGCCCTGATAAGGAAAAATGGATGAAAGTAAGGGAAGAAGATATGGAGTCAATGAGATCAAACCACATTTGGCAAAGATGCTTTTTTTTTTTCTGTGGTAAGATTCACCTCAATTCACCTTATTCTGACAATAATGGCTAGTTTGGATGTTGAATTACATAAGATAGATGTAAAGATTGCTTTTCTTAATGGAGAATTAGAATAAGAAATCTACATGAAACAACCTGTTGAGTTTGTTGAAAAAGGCCAAGAACAAAAAGTATGTCGACTTCTGAGGTCGATATATAGCTTTAAGCAGTCTTGAAGGGAATGGTATATACGCTTTCATAATGCCATAGTGACATAGATTTTGACATGATTAATGAAGATAATTGTGCGTATATCAAAAGGTCTAAAGGTCATTTTATAATTTTATCATTATATGTTGATGATATACTGATTGCCCGAAACAATATGGAGTTTGTTAGGACAGTCAAAAGTTGGCTAACTTCTAATTTGAAATGAAAGATATGGGTAAAGCAACATACATTCTCGGAGTTAAGATTTCGAGAGATCATTCAAAAAGGTTGTTGTCTCTTTCGCAAGAGACGTACATAAATAAATTCCTTACGATTTCGTGTGCAAGATTGAAAACCCATTGATACTTCTATTGCAAAAGGTGAAGGTCTAAGCTATAGAATGTGTCCTAAGACTCTACAAGAGCAAGAGCAAATGAAAATTATTCCTTATACGAGTGCCGTTTGAAGCTTAATATACGCTATAATGTGTACAAAACCTTATACTTGCTATGTAGTTGGACTGGTGAGTAGATACCAATCCAATCTAGATCAAGCAAATTGGACCGTCGTTAAGAGAATCCTGAGGTATCTGAAAGTAACTGTTGATTACTCACTTACATATCAATGAAGTGATTTGCACTTTGAGGGTTATATTGGTGCTGACCGGAGAGGAGATTTAGATGAGAGAAAATCTACTTCTGGAAATGTATTCTTACTGAATAATAGTGTCATATCGTGGAGCAGTAAGAAAGAGTAGTGTATAGCCTTGTCCACCATGGAAGCCGAGTTCGTAGCATTATCAGCGGCAGCACAAGAGGGTGTTTGGTTTGGAAGGTTTTTGGATTATTTGAGTGTTACTAGAGATACTACAAACTTTGTAACTGTTTATTGTGATAATCAAACAGCAATAGCTTACACTAAGTATCCTAAGTTCCATAACAAAATCAAACACATAAACATTAAGTATAACTATGTAAAAGACAAGGTAGCACTAAAGGATGTTAGCAGATTCTATGACAAAGCCGATTCCTAGAGATGTTGTCCATAGTCATGTAAAGACTTTAGGATTGCGTAGAGGTTAATGTATTGAATATTTGTATTTTCCCCTGAATGTTCATAGTTGATGATGTTGTTTATCAATATGGAAGTCTATGAGTCTATTTGTATTTATGCATGTTAATACTTTGTGCATTATATTGAGAAGGTATGTCGGGCAATGATGTCATGCCCCGCGTCCTTACAAGTGCACCAACATCCCTCTAGTACCATTATTCTTTGAATCTTCCCAAGATCAAACGACGAATGATATTCAAGCGAAATGAAATGCACATGCGGAAGCGGTAATGAAACTTCGTACGACAAACTTAACAAGATGACTTAGGATAAACAAAACATTCATACAAAACATAACATAGGATTAGTTTTACAACATAAGTATAAACAGAAGTACACAGCTGGGTTCGGGAAACACGGTGGACCTAAACAAAAGGAAACGTCTAGTCAAGTCACGACACCTCTATCTCAAGCGGGTGTCCAAAAAGTTAGGTGACATAACTACACCTAAAGGTCAGGCTCACTATCGTAAGAGAAATTCTCGTCAGCTATAGGATCATAATCTGCAGAAGCATCTGACTCCGAGTCTATGGGAATATCTACCTCCTTAGGGTCGGATTATGAATCCACGGGTGCACCAAACTCGTCCTCCATCTCCGCGGACTTAGAATCCAATGGGACATTAAACTCGTCTTCTAGCTCTCGCTCTAGCTTGGACTCAATAGGTTCTCCAGGCTCGTCCTCAGCATCAGATGATTCCTCGACCTTTACATCTTCGGCAGGCTCCAGGGGCTTCGGTTGACTACTATCAGGCTTAGCTTCAGGGTGGAACACTTCACCATCAGGAGGCGTAGGGTAGCACCAACCAGGAATCACACTACGGGGTATGTTGAAACTCCTCAGAGGCTCATAGGTCATATCGTCGTCTCTATAGAACCATGCCTCAAAATAGTGGGACTCCACTCCCATTCATCGTCTCTTTCATCAACCCAGACTATACTCCCTTTCCTAATGTAGGCCTTATCTTGACCTACGGGATACTCGATAACCGATTTCACGATGTCCATCGGTTCCCCAAAATGTTTCGGCGGCATACTCAGGGTTTGGGTTCTGAAAAAGTTAAGCCCACGACGGGGTGAGAATAAATCTCAGTAAGCTTACCCTAAACCTAAACTAGGCCATTAGTATCTCCAGACACATTTTAAAACATGCAATGCTTAATCAAAATAAACACATGACATTCGATACATTAGAACAAAGTCATGGCGCATGGCATTACTCAATTTCACAAATCAAGAGCTCAATTACTCAATCCAAACTAAGCCTCGTACTTAGACACTCCATAGCTCATATGCTTAGAGGAGATACTTAATGTGAATCCAATTTCAATGGTTATGCCCGCTGTATTGACTCCTCAGGCTTAAAGAATTAGTGTACCCGTGTTAGTACGCCTCAGGTTACGATGCCATTTTAAGACCCGCGTTAGTACGCTTCAAGTCAATCCCACGTCAACGCCTCAGGATATAATTAAACCCCGCATTTTCCACATCAATATATAATGTGCATACAAGTTTATAACTCAATCAATAAATGGCCAGTCAAAGTGAGTTAAAATTCATCAATCAAGAGCACCATTCGGCCTTCAAGCGTAAATTCCCCTCAAATAATCTTAAGTTCATGCTTAATGTCCTCTAATCACCCATGACCAGTATTAGATTCACGAGGTTAACCAAGGCAACACAAATTTTGGTTCAAGAACACCTCAGGCACTGTTCAGAAAAAATGTTCAGAAGGAACGTTCAGAAGCAAGCACTCAGAAGGAACGTTCAAAAGCAAGCACTTAGAAGAAAATGTTTAAAAAGGGCAAGTTATCCTTAACAATCACAGCCCTTAAATCACCTTTAGTCACCTTCAAATTTACTACTAAACACGTCTGTTAGTAGCCTAAAACCCTAGGTAAGGTTTAAGAGTAGCTTACCAAGCAAATGAGCAAGCAAAACTGACCAAGGAAGTAACACAAGGCCATAGTTCAACTTGATTCGGCAAGGTGTAGGTTCAACCCTTGAATCAACCAAGAAAACAGCCATTAAAACTCATCAATAACACTCTTAACCTCATCCTCCAACCTTCTAACATACTAAGTAGGCTTTAGGAGTTACTTACCACAAGCTAAGCCTAGAAACCCTCTAAAACAGCCCTCCTAGAGCTCACAGTTAGGTCGGGTTCGGTGGCGGTTTAATGGCGACGGACATGTGGCGGTTCGGCAAGGTGGCGGCATCAGTTTTGAGGTCTCTCGGCCAAACAAGCAAGAAGGATAAGGAGAGAGCTTGAGAGAAAATGAAAATGAGAAGGGGAGTTCGGCTGAAGTGAAGTGGGAGGGAGAGAGAGACGTTATCCCATCTATGCAAAAGAAAGTGAAGTAGGGTGGCTACATGAATGACATAGTGTAAGAGTGAAAGACATGTGTAAGAATGAATAGTGAGGGTTGGTAGTGAGGTTTGACTAAGTCTTCTCTCTTGTCATTTTCCTCTTCAATAATTCAAGAGCACTCTAGATCATTTACCCTCCAAATTTTTGGCCAAAGAGAGGGAGGGATTAAAGACTATTTCGCCCTTGCCAATTTCTTGAGGAATGAGCATTAACCTAGGGGTAAAAAGGTAATTTCCACTTTACAATCCAAAATTTCAATTTTTTGATCACTTTGGGTTGAATCATCTTAATTGACCTAGATGAGGCGACGTCCAATTTGTCAATATTGGAATCCTTGAATATCTGGCATCCAATCTCGATGTCTAATTCATGGCCAAACTCAATCAATTGAATTTTCAATGTATCTCAAACTAACGGGCGGCTTTTAGGAGTTATGCGTATCGACTCGCGACTATTGTCACGTTTAAGAGTTATTCGAGCCATGGCATTCTTGGTTGTCATGTAATTGCGAGGGTCAACCACTAGTTCCAAAGGACGCGATCGTCAGTATTCGGTTTAGGTTAATTTGCAAATTATATTATGGTCAGACGGAATCACCCGCGATCCAATTGTATAACGCTAGCAAATCGTTCTAAGTCCACTCTTAGATTGGCCTTTGATGGCCTAAAATATTTCCTCGGCAATCCTTATGGTCAATGTACCAATCCATGGTCGAGTTATTTAGTCCACGTACTTAAATCCTAGTTAGTCATTCCCCTTCGGTTAGTCGACTCAAGAGAGATCAATTCTGAGTGAGATTTAGCTGAAGTATATCGATAGGCATCCATTCACTCATAAGTTTCGAGATAGGGTCGGAATTCAGAATGTCACAACTCTTCCCTATTTACAAAAATTTCTTCCTCAAAATTTACAATAAACCCAACCATTCAAACAAATAGGGGTGGTGACGCCTCATCGCATCCTCACTTTCCCAGGTAGCTCCTTCAGTTCCATGGTGCTCCTAGACCACTTTTACTAGAGGAATCGTCTTGTTCCTCAAGACTTGTTCTTTTCTGTCTTCAATTCTAACAGGCCTTTCCACATACGACACTCTATCATCCACCTCTATAAGTTTGTGGTCCAGTACGTGAGTCGAGTCCGGTTCGTACTTCTTCAGCATTGATACATAAAAGACATTGTGGACTTGCGACAAGTTTGGCGGCAAGGCGAGACGGTAGGCCAAAGTTCCAATTTGTTCCAAAATTTCAAAAGGACCTACGTACCTCGGACTCAGCTTTCCTTTCTTTTCGAATCGAGATAAGCCTCGCATCTGCGACACTTTGAGGAAGACATGATCTCCCACTTGGAATTCTAAAGGTCTACGTCGCTTGTCAGCATAGCTTTTCTGGCGACTTTACGCATTTTTCAACCTTTCTCTGATGACTTTCACCGCCTCAACCGACTATTCTACTAACTTTGGGCCCGTTATACTCCTTTCACGGCATCATCCCAGAATACTGGAGTTCTGCAAGCTCTGCCATACAATGCCTTAAACGGTGCCATTCTAATACTCTACTAATAACTGTTATTGTAGGCAAACTCTACCAAGTGTAACTGCTCTTTCCAGCCCCCTTTGAAATCTATCACACATGCTCGCATTATATCCTCAAGCGTCTGAATTGTCCTCTCGGACTGTCCATCAGTCTGAGGATGATAAGTCGTACTATACTGCAGTTTCGTCCCATAGCCTATTGTAGGCTTTTCCAAAATGAAGCGGTAAATTTGGGATCCCTATCCGACGTAATCGTCACTGGAACTCCATGAAGACGAACTATGTGACGCATGTGCAGTTCAGCGTACCTATCCATAGCAAAGTCCTTTCTCACGGCTAAGAAATATACGGATTTAGTCAATCTGTCGACGATCACCCAAATTGAATCATGGTTTCTCTAGCTTCTAGGTAAACTCATCACGAAGTCCATGGTGATGTGTTCTCATTACCACTCGGGGATCTCCAAAGGTTATAACATACCTCGAGGTTTACAATGCTGCGCTTTCACTTGCTGGCATGTCAAGCACTTAGTCACATGCTTAGCCACGTCCACTTTCATTCCATTCCACCAGTAGTGTTGGCGCAAGTTCTGATACATCTTTGTGCTACCTGAATGAATACAGTAGTTGCTCCTATGAGCCTTTGTTAAGATTTTTCCTCTTAGCTCCTCATCGTTGGGTACGCACAATCGTCCACGAAACTTTAAGATCCCATCCTCAGATACTTGAAAGACAGATTTTCTCTTCGCCGCATCCATCTCCAAAATCTTTTGGAAGTCAAGGTCCGTAGATTGCAGAGCCTTAACCATTTCCTGAATCTCAGGTTTGATTCTTAATGTAGCTAATAGGTTAGACAGTTGGCAAATTTCAAACTTGAACTCTGAATCCCTTATTCCTTTTAGTAGAGTCCATTCTTTAACCATCAAATGCGCGATGCTCGATTTCCGACTAAGTGTATCTGCAACTTTGTTTGCCTTTCCAAGGTGATATAGGATATCACAATCATAACCCTTAAGTTACTCTATCCATCGACGTTGCCTCATGTTCAATTCATTTTGGGAAAATAGATATTTCAAGCTCTGATGGTCAGTGTAAATCTGAAACCTTTCTCCATACAAGTAGTGCCTCCAAATCTTCAATGCAAATATAATCGCGGCCAGTTTCAAATCGTGCGTTGGGTAGTTCATTTCATGTGGTCTTAACTGTCGCGATGCATATGCAACAACTCTTCCATGCTGCATCAGAACACATCCTAATCCTTTCAGTGACGTGTCACTATAAATTTCATAACCTCCAGGGCCAGAAAGAATCGTTAATACCAGCGCGGTCGTCAATCTATGCTTAAGTTCTTGAAAGCTCCTTGAGCACTTATTTGTCCATTCGAATTGCGTATCCTTCTTAGTCAACCTTGTCAGAGGAGTAGCTATCGAGGAGAACTTTTCCACGAAGCGTCTGTAGTAACCTGCCAAACCTAGAAAACTTCAAATCTCGATCGCTGACGTAGTCTTAGCCAATTCGTAACTGCTTCAATCTTTGCAGGATTCACTGAAATTCCATTTCCATAAGTCACATATCCAAGGAATGCGACCTTATTGAGCCAAAACTCGCACTTACTAAATTTAACGTAAAGCAAGTATTCTCTTAATGTCCGTAGAACTACACTTAGATGCTGCTCGTGTTCCTCAGAACTCTTCGAGTAAATCAAGATGTCGTCAATGAAGACAATGACGAACTGGTCCAAGTACATCTTGAACACTCGATGCATCAAATCCATAAAAGCGACTAGGGCTTTAGTCAATCCAAATGGCATAATTGTGAACTCGTAATGCCCATATCTTGTCTGAAAAGCTGTTTTCGGTATATCCTCCTTCTTAATCCTCAATTGATGATAACTCATCATCATGTCTATCTTGGAGAACACGGACGCTCCTTGTAGTTGATCGAACAAGTCGTCTACTCTTGGCAGCGGGTACTTGTTCTTGATGGCCACTTGGTTCAACTGCCTATAGTAAATGCACAAACACAAAGACCCATCCTTTTTCCTTACGAACGACACTGATGCTCTCCATGGCGACGCACTTGGACGAATGAATCCTTTGTCCAGCAATTCTTGCATCTGAACCTTTAATTTCTTTAACTCCGATAAGGGCATCCTATAGGGTGCCTTTGAGATCGGCTCCATCCCAAGGGCTAATTCAATCACAAACTCTATTTCTCTTTCTAGTAGCAATCCCGGCAATTCTTGAGGAAAGACATCGAAAAAATCGCGCACCACGGCTATATCCTCTAGCCTCGGTTCTTCGATTGTCGGATCAATCACTGCAGCTAGGTACGCTTGACATCCTTCGTCCAATAACTTAGTCACCTCAAGTGACGAAATCAAAGGGGTCGAGGTCCCTTCTCGAGTTTCCACGAACTTGAATCTAGGGTGATCATTCTGATGGAAATGGATCACCCTACTACCACAATCAACGACAGCCCTTTGCTTACCCAACCAATCCATCCCAATAATGACATCAAAGTCATACATAGCCAGAACAGCCAAATCTATCTGCTCCTCATTACCACCAACGGCTATCTTGTAGTCTGAACACCCTAGTGAGACGAACACCTTATCCTTCAATGGGGTGGCAACATGCAATATCATACCCAGCGGTTTCAATTCCATTTCGGTCAATTCAGCAAACTGTACATATACGAATGAATACGATGCTCCAGGATCAAACAAAGTATAGGCAGCATGATCATATAAAGTAACTGTACCTGTAACCACGCCAGGCATGTTCTCTGCCTCCTTATGCACCACGGCATAAACTCTTCATTGGGCTGGCGGCCTATTCAGGTTGTTCTGCGGAACAGCTCCAGTCAGCGATCCCGCATGTGGTCGTTGCCCTAAAACTGCGGTCCTGGGGCTTGGCTTGGGTAGTTCCTCATTTGATGGCCCAGTTGGCCACACTTGAAGCTCGTGCCCGTCTTACTCGGGCAAGATCCGTTCATATGCCTTTTTCCACATAGGCGACAGCTCCAGTTGGCCTGATGAGTATGCTTCCCAATGTTCTTTTTGACCGGAGGGACAAAGTGTCTGTGGTTTGTTATCGGCCTCTTGCCAAACTGGTGATTGTCCCTAGCGGGAGTAAACCGCGACCCAAAAGCGGCAACTCTCTCATTCATGTCTCTTTCAATCATTTGGCCCCGCCCGTATATCTCTTTGTAGGTCCTCAAATTCAGGGCCACCATCTGGCTACGAAGGTCCGGCCTCAGCCCGTCTCGGAACCTCCGTGCCCTATCCACTAAATTCTCAACCATTTTCGGTGCGTACCTTGAAAACCTTGCAAACTCCGCTTCGTATTGATCGACTGTTAGTTGATTCTGGCGAAGCTGCTAGAACTCTACCAGGTTCTGTTCCTGAGCAATCTTCGAGAAGTATTTCTCATTAAATGCCTCAGTGAAGGCTATCTAATTAAGAGTGGTGCCCTTAGGAAAAACTCCTCCTTTGGTGGCCTTCTACTAATACTTAGCGATACCTTCCAGTTGGTAGACCGCCAGGATCACTCTCTCTTTCTCCGTGCACCGTAAAACTTCAAAAGCCTTTTCTAGCTTCTCAATTCATCGAGGCGCAATCTCCAGGTCTCCAGTGCCGTCAAACTGGGCCGGTTTCAGTTTCATAAACTGCTCCACCAGTTGGCCCATCTGGCGATTCGCATTCTCATTTCTCTAGGCATTACCATCTCCGTTACCCTGACCATTATTCCCACTGTTCCCATTGTTTCCATTATTTCCATTTTCCATATTCACGACAACAACAACAGCTTGGGCAATAGTGGCAGCCCTCTCTTGAGCCTGTTGGGTGATAGTGGCAGCTCGTTCTTCAGTCTGCCTGCCCATCAGATTCTCAATTTATTCCAGCGCTCTAAGGACCCCATCTACTCTTGGGTCTTCGACCACTTGCGCTCTCGAGCTAGACGCTCCTCTTGTACCTCTACCTCGATTGCTCATCCTTGTTAACTCTCATAGCACCTGAACAACTATAATTCCATCCAAGAATTAGAGACTTAAGCCATCTTCTTAAGTCTAGCAGTTCCAGGCTACTTATTGCTACAACAATTACAACAACATTTGCAACCATCATTTCATCACAATCCAAGCAATCAAAGGTACCATATCAAGAAGTTCTCATCCATTCCTCGAGTCCAGACGCATCTGCAACTTAGTATAGCCACAATCAACTATCCATTCACCAATCATATGTCAACCAAACAACACTCAGTGCTAAGTACGAAGCTCTATAGTCTTATAATCACCCAAGGTGATGCCAATCAAGTGCGCCAATCACAAGCACCAATTCTCATGACATGCATATCATGCCTAACTCTAGCGAACTCCTAAGGTCTAGCTAACCAAACATCCCAAAGTCATCACTCATTATTACTCCTGGCCTCAACCAACTTGGATCGAGATGACCTTGCTCTGATACTACTTGAACTAGGATGTTACGCCCCGCGTCCTTACGAGGGCACCAACATCCCCCTAGTACCATTATTCTTCGAATCTTCCCAAGATCAAACGAAGAACGATATTCAAGCGGAATGAAATGCACATGCGGAAGCGGTAATGAAACTCCGTACGAAAAACTTAACAAGATGACTTAGGATAAATAAAGCATTCATACAAAACATAACATAGGATCAGTTTTAAAACATAAGCATAAACAGAAGTACACAGCTGGCTTGGGAAAGGCGATGGACCTAAACAAAAGGAAACGTCCAGTCAAGTCATGACACCTCTATCTTAAGCGGGTGTCCAAAAAATTAGGTGACATAACTACACCTAAAGGTCAGGCTCACTATCGTAAGAGAAATCCTCGTCAGCTACAATGTCGTAATCTGCAAAAGCATCTGACTCTGAGTCTATGGGAATATCTGCCTCCTCAGGATCGGATTCTCAATCCACGGGTGCATCAAACTCATCCTCCATTTCCTGTTCGGACTGAAAATCCAATGGGGGCATTAAACTCGTCTTCTAGCTCTCGCTCCAGCTCGGACTCAGTAGGTTCTCCAGGCTTGTCCTCAGCGTCAGAGGGTTCCACGACCTCTACATCTTCGGTAGGCTTGGGGGCTTCAGTTGACTACTATCGAGCTTGGCTTCAGAGTGGAACACTTCACCATCAGGAGGCATAGGGTTGCACCGACCATGAATCACACTACGAGGTATGTCGAAGCTCCTCAGAGGCCCATAGGTCGTATCGTCGTCCTTATAAAACTATGCCTCAAAATAGTGGGACTCCCATTCATCGTCTCCTTCATTGACCCAGACTATACTCTTTTTCTTAATGTATGCCTTACCTTGGCCTACGGGATACTTGGTAACCGATTTCAAGATGTCCATCGGTTCCCCAAAACGTTTCGGCGGCGTACTCAGGGTTTGGGGTCTGAAAAAGTTAAGCCCGCGATGGGGTAATAATAAATCTCAATAAGCTAACCCTAAACCTAAACTAGGTCATTAGTACTTCCAGACACATTTAAAACATGCAATGCTTAATCAAAATAAACACATGGCATTCGATACATTAGAACAAAGTCATGGCGCATAGCACTACTCAATTTCACAAATCAAGAGCTCAATTACTCAATCTAGATTAAGTTTCGTACTTAGACACTCGATAGCTCATATGCTTAGAGGATAGTATCATACTCAATGTGAATCCAATTTTAATGGCTATTCCCGCGTATTGACGCCTCAGGATTAAAGAATTAGTGTACCCGCGTTACTACACCTCAGGTTACGATCCCATTTTAAGACCCACGCTAGTACACTTCAAGTCAATCCCGTGTCTAACGCTTCATGATATAATTAAACCCCACGTTTTTCGCATCAAGGTATAATGTGCACACAAGTTTATAACTCAATCAATAAATGGCCAATCAAAGTGAGTTACAATTCATCAATCAAGAGCACCATTCAGCCTTCAAGCCTTAATTCCCCTCAAATAATCTTAAGTTCATGCTCAATGTCCTCTAATCACCCATGATCAGCCTTAGATTCACGAGATTAACCAAAACAACACAAATTTTGATTCAATAACACCTCAAGCATTGTTCAGAAGAAATGTTTAGAAGGAAAGTTCAGAAGCAAGCATTTAGAAGGAAACGTTTAAAAAGGGCAAGTTATCCTCAACAATCACAGCCCTTAAACCACATTTAGTCACCTTTAAATTTACTACTAAACACGTCTATTAGTAGCCTAAAGCCCTAGGTAAGGTTTAAGAGTAGCTTACCAAGCAAATAAGCAAGCAAAACCGACCAAGGAAGTAACACAAGGCTACAGTTCAACTTGATTCGGCAAGGTGTAAGTTCGGTCCTTGAATCAACCAAGCAAATAGCTATGAAAACTCATCAATAACATTCTTAACCTCATTCTCCAACTTTCTAACATACTAAGCTAGGCTCTAGGAGCTACTTACCAAAAGCTAAGCCAAGAAATCCTCCAAAATAGCCCTCCTAGAGCTCATGGCTAGGTCAGGTTCGATAGCGGTTCAATAGCGACGGACGGGCGGTGGTTCGGCAAGGTGGTGGCGTCGATTTTGAGGTCTCTCGGTCAAACAAGCAAGAAGGAGAAGGAGAGTGCTTTAGAGAAAATGAAAATGAGAGAGTGGAATGAGAGGGGGAGTTCGGCTGAAGTGAAGTAGGAGGGCGAGAGAGACGTCATCCCATTAATGAAGAAGTAGGTGAAGTAGGGTAGTTGCATGAATGTCATAGTGTAAGAGTGAAAGACATGTGTAAGAGTAAATAGTGAGGATTGGTAGTGGGGTTTGACTAAGTCTTCTCTCTTGTCATTTTCCTCTTCAATAATTCAAGAGCACTCAAGACCATTTACCCTCCAAATTTTCGGCCAAAGAGGGGGAGAGATTAAAGACCATTTTGCCCTTGCCAATTTCTAGATGAATGAGCATCAACCTAGGGGTAAAAAGATCATTTCCACTTTACAGTCCAAAATTTTGATTTTTTTGATCACTTTGGGTTGATTCTTAATCTTAATTGACCTCGATAAGGCGACGTCCAATTTGTCAATATTGGAATCCTTGAATATCCGGCATCCAATCTCGAAGTCCAATTCATGGCCAAACTCAATCAATTGAATTTTCACTGTATATCAAGCTAACGGGTGGCTCTTATGAGTTACGCGTATCGACCCGCGACTATTGTCACATTTAAGAGTTATTTGAGCCATGGGGATTTTGGTTGTCATGTAATTGCGATGGTCAATCATAGTTTCGAAGGACGCGATCGTCATGAATCGGTTTAGGTTAATTATACTATGGTCAGACAGAATCACCTGCGATCCAATCGCATAACGCTAGCAAATCGTTCTAAGACCACTCTTAGATCAGCCTTTGATGGCCCAAAATATTTCCTCGGCAATCCTTATGGTCAAGGTACCAATCCATGGTCGAGTTCTTTAGTCTACGTACTTAAATCCTAGTTAGCCATTTCCCTTTGGTTAGTCGACTCAAGCAAGATCAATTCTAAGTGAGATTTAACTAAAGTATATCGATAGGTATCCATTCACTCCCAAGCTTCGATATAAAGTCGGAATTTAGAATGTCACATATGAGAGATTAGCCCGCTCACACGGGTAATCGTCTCTATTTACTATGTGATTAATAGAAATGTGACGATTTTAAACTTGTTATCTAGGTGATAATTAAAAACTCAAGCTTAAAATACTTATGCCGCTTTAACAGAATGTTAAGATGATGACTTATTATTTATAATGTCCAAAAGTGAGATAACCCACACATTTCACTTTGTCTATCTTCATTGATGAGAGTTCTGGTGAAAATTTTTAGCTGTTGTTATGTGAACTTAAGTTAGACATTGAGTGTGTCTAAGCTATCATCTATATGGTATTAAATAAAAAGATATGCGCTCCATGGGAAATGAGAAAATACCGTAATATGTATTTCATATTACGTATGCATGAATCGACTAATGAGAGTAGGCAAAAATTTAGCTCTCGACTTTTCTAAGCCATGTAAGACTCTCGAGGACAAAAATTTCTTATTTGGTGTCCTCACGACTCTTCATTATTCTTGAGATTTCTATTTAGTGTTCTCTATCTTATAGTGCTGCCTATAGTCATGAAATTGATTCGATCTAAAGGGACACTTCTAGAAAAATGAGCTGAACTAAGATTGAGATGTCTAATGGAGGAGGAAGAACGATTTAGAGTTTTGAGTCACATTATAAATTATATTCACAGACTGGTCAGCCGTGATTATTTAGTATGATCATAACTGTGAATATAACGTGTCATACTTTAAATGAGATTCAAAAAAAGATATGTATGTGACTAATCGATCTAGAGTACAACATACTAAAATCCATCTTTGATTATGTTCATTTTTTTAGCTGCTATATACTCCCAACGGATGTATGACAATAAGCTCTCATTGTATGCTGGTCGCGCAGATTATTTGCCAATATGAACTTTGCAAGAGTTTTGTGTTTGGTCCTCTATGGACGAGTGAGAGTTATTTGTCATTTGTGGGCATGTGGGAGCTATTTGCCCTACATGGGGGAGTGGAAGATGTTGATGCGTGAGACTTACAATGTGCACCCATGCGGACAATCATTCGCCCACTAGGGGTTATATGCTATTTGAAACGTGATAAGTCATGTCTGTTCAACGACAACAAAAAGCACACTCTCCCTTTTTCATTGTAACCTTTCTGTCACTTTCAAGAACGAAGAACGACATACTCTCTCTCTCTCTCTCTCTCTCTCTCTCTCTCTCTCTCTCTCTCTCTCTCTCTCTCTCTCTCTCTCTCTCTCTCTCTCTCTCTCTCTCAACTCACCGTTGATTGGCGTTCGACACAAAAAGAACTTCAGATCGCAAAAGGGCATTTAATATGTGATAATTAAGGTATGTCCTCGTGATATACTCTTCTTGATCAGTGATTCATGTGGTTGATTAGTCATGTTTCTGCAAATTAAATTATAGTTAGATCGGATTTAGTATCCAACAAATACAAATGACAAACGAACAAGAAAAGCTATAAGGTAAGGACTGGACTAGAAATGCAAAGACAATATTTGACACAAGTTCAAAATTAGAGGTGCCTCTTCTCCTAATACAAAGACAACAAAGTATATTGCCCATCTAATTTTTGTAAAAGACCATTTCCATTTGCCATTTAAAGAATGACACAAATAATTCACAAATTTCAACCCAACGAGCAATGTCATTTTTTGACTTTTAATTTGTTTATGTGGTGCCTGAACTATTCTCAAATGTTCAATCTAGTCCCATAACTTTCTCTAACAAAGTTAAATCAGTCATTTGGTACTATCCACAACTTTTTATAATTGCATTATTGATCGTATTCTGGAATAACTCTTCATTTCAATCTATTTCTTAAATCAATAAAAGATATGATATCCCTTTAGTACCTGATTCACTTTTTTTTTTGGTAAGGTAAGTTTGTATAGACTTTTCAAATCGCTAAATACAAGTGAGAAGCCGGACACAAAAATTATGAACCAATAATGACATCAGGGTGCCAAAATGGGTTCAACGGTGAACCGGCCGCCAGATACATCATCGCGGCATGTGCGCATAACCTAGATGCCGATGGACAGCCATCACAACATAAAGGACAGTAGTAGCATCAGCCCATAAACAGACCTGGGCAAGAATATAAAAGAAAAAAATGCCAAACAAGAGGCCAACATAGGACGGGGGAGGGGGGGGGGGGGTGGTCAGTAGAATGACCAAACAAGGGGGGTTACAAATAAAAACAGGTGTAGTTCCATTTAGTACCTGATTCCCTTTTTGGTCTTTATAAATATCACTGTAGTTCCATTTAAATGTATATGTATTTATACTTTAGAATAATGAAAATATAACCTCATTTAGAATTATATCAAATTCATATTTTTTTTTATTTTAAAAATAAGCATTTTCATAAGAATACTTAATAACATTATTAATTTATCCGTAGAAATTTCATATTTATACTAATCTAAGTCTTGTTTATAATATTTTAGGTAAAATTTCAAGTTTTTACTTGCCATACTTTTCTTAATTAAATTTAGTTAAATCCGTAAATTAAAAATAATAAAATAATAGAGATATTATTCTCATAATTCTAAATGAGATTCTGCTGTTACTATTATAGAGATCATCTCATCATAAGCTAAATTGTACTTAAATAAGATTATCATAATTGGACCAGAAAAGGTATGAAAGTAATAAAATATAATCAATTTTTTGTTGATTAAGGACATAGATTTAAATGAAAAGATATTTTAAAATTTGGGCAATGACAGTAACTGTAAAAACTTTTGACTTTTTTGATTTAAAGTTGAGGGACTAAATTAAATAAAATAAAAAAATTATGATATATTATATATAATTTAAGGATTATATTGGACTAATTAAAATTTCAAAAAATGGCCTGAAGTCCTCTTATTTTATCAAATAAGAGCCTGAAGTGGATCACGTTTCAGATGAGGGCCTGAAGTGCTCTTTTTATTTCAAAAGAGGGCCTAACCAAGGTTATTTTTGTCATTTTTCTTTTTTGATTTCATTTTTATTTTTTTTATTTGTTTCGCACACCCAGGCCGGCAGACCCCTTCCAAAGCACTGTTCATGTAACCCAGGCCACTGTTCATCCTCTTCAACCAAGGACTCTTCATCGTCTCTGTGAGCAGCAATCCCACCACCGCCACCCACACCACCATCTCCTCCGTTGCCGTCGTCCAGCCGCCACCGAGCCCATCGAGCTGCCGCCGACCATTTAAGATCACCTCAAGGACCCCCAATCCGCGACCCTCTCCTCTTTCCCGCTGCACCAGTCGAGGCCCGACGGCCACCCGCGAGCAAGAGGCGATAGCAGTGAAGACCGGTGGGGAGGACGGGAGCGGCGAGGGCCGGTGGGTCCCGCTTCGCCGTCATTCGCCTCGTCCCCTCGTCCTCCATCGACGAACAGATCTGCAAGCCTCCGTCGACGAACAGATCCGAAGCTCGTCTTCCCCTGATTCGGACGATGCCGCCGGCCCAACACTGGTGGGGGGATGGGCGGAACGGGGTGAGCGGCGAAGCCCGGTGGGTTTCACTTCGCCGTCCTTCGCCTCGTCCCCGAGTCCTCCGTCGACGAAAGATTTGCCTCAGTTGATTAACAGATCCGAAACCGAGCTGAAACCCATCGTGAACAGATTTGCAGGCCTCTATTCATCCCTTGCTCATCTCCGATCCTCGACGCTGCCGCCTCTTGCTCATCTTCGATGCCCGACGCCGAGTTGATGCTGTCCTCGTCGCCCCGAATCTAGAGCCTGCTCAACGAAGCTCTAGCCGTGACCAACAAGAGAGATGAACAGTGGCATGGGTTGAAGATGAACAGTGCTAGAGGAAGCATGCGAGCGTCTCGGTGAAAAAAAGGGAAAATATGGAAAAAAAAATTAAAATTTGGAATGACGAAAACACCCTTCAAGCCATACACTCTCTTGAAACACTATAGCCACCTCAGGCCCTTAAATGAAATCTACTACATCACTTTGAGCCCTTTTTTGAAACAAAATTTATTTAGAGCTCTTATTTGGAAAAGTAAGAGGACTTCAGGCCTTTTTTTTTTTAATTTAACCCTTAAAATTTCAAAAATATAATTGCACGATGAAGCCTGATACTAATTGTATTATTTTCTTTTTGGCATTGATGAAGAACGTTCCGATGTCTTCTACTCTTCTCGACCCTTGAACGACACCGTAACGACGGTCTCCCACTCCAACCGTCACACCACCGCGCAGGTACGGAGTTCTCGAACTCACCCTCTCTCAGTTCCTCTCTCTATATTCTCTCCCTTTCTCTCACTTCCCATTTGGAGTTTCAACATCAAAGCAATTCTTTCATCTATCACTCTTCGATTCGTAGGGTGACTGCACAGGGGGCAAAGATGACGGAGGCGATGATAAGGAAGAAGGCGGGCATGGCCAGCGTGAAGGACATGCCCGTCCTTCAAGACGGCCCGCCACCGGGCGGGTTTGCTCCGGTCCGGTACGCCCGCCGCATCCCCAACACCGGTCCCAGCGCCACTGCCATCTTCTTGGCCGCTTTTGGCGCCTTCTCTTGGGGCATGTACCAGGTCGGCCAGGGCAACAAGATCCGCAGGTACTCTCCATGATCAATGCAATCTTAGTTATGAGCCGATTAATTTCTTTTCTCTGGATTGTTCGTTTCTTGTTAGGGTTAAGGATTGTTGGTGATTTGGGGATTTTTTTTTTTTTTTGGGTCTGGGTTTTGCTTAATCTGTTGAGTTTCTCGCATTTTCCCTTTTTTGCCTTATCTGGTCTAAAGCGGTTGGCAATGTGATTTGGTGATGGAGCGATAGATTAGTTTGTAAGATGGGGTATTGTAAAGATTGAACCAAAAGGGAAATGCTAGAGTGAGCTTAGAATGAGTAAGCATTTCCGTTTTACTGTCTTTTTCTTTGTGTATATAATGTGGCGGCTGAGAATTTTTGACATTGCTTGCGATCAGTTGACATTCTCAGCTTGCTCTATCTCGTGGGGAACTTAATTTGGATTTTTAGGTCGAGATAAATTTATGATGCTGCTATGTTTGCGAATAAGCATGGAATGAAGAGAAGTAGATGAAGATTAGTTGCTTGAAACATTCGCAATGCTGGGTTACATTCAGTAGATAACATGGAAATGAGTGCTCTGCTTTACAAATGGGTGGAAGCAAGCAAAAGGGGATTTGATAGATGTCTGAGAAGTTGAGTTGCTAGACATTGGAGTGAACCCTGTGAAAGTGCCGATTTGCTGGCACCAGTCACGGAGTAAAAGAGGTTTAGCAGTTCTTTGATGATTCGAGATGTACACCAATGCAAACTATCCAAGGCTTCAGAATTTGATGAATTCTATTCTTAGTTTCAGAATATAAAAATTTAGAGTGATAAAAACAGAATTGGGCTCTCTTTACCCCCCCCCCCCCCCCCCCCCAAAAAAAAAAAAAAAAAAAAAACAACAACAACAAACAGAATCGGGCCATCCTCTTGCACGGTTCTTATCTCTATGCCCTCTTTCTTAAGAAGCATTGCAAAGGATGTCAAAATGGGATTTTATTTTTCTATAAACAAATGAGACTTGTATAATGAGTTACGTAAAGCAATGTATCAAATTCAAATTCGCGACTTTCCAGATTGCTAAAAGTGTGATATCTACGAATTCTGATCCTCGTTACCAACTCATCAATGTATGCATGTGGAATTTTTCCGTCTGGTTATTGTTATACTTTTGGTCCATTGCCTTCTGCTTTTGTTGGTTGTGGCATAGATTCACTAAAGTTGGTAATGATCCTCACAAGTGGAGTATTCTGACTACTCTCAGTGATTTTGTTGATGGTGTAATGGAAATGATGATTTCACAGATCTGCTTTGTGAAGATGGAAATTTTCAGTTAGTTACTACTGAAGTGATAAATCTGGAGTTCTGCCAAAAGGAAAAATCATTGGGTCCATTGTGCTTTTGTCAATGGTAGTTGTACTTTCAATCTTAGCATTTTGCATACCTTACTTAAGGTTAGTAATAGTCTTTGTCAATAAGTCTAATGCAAAGGACTCTTCCGACATTATAGTTCTATGCATGCTTGTAACTTTTTCCAATATCATGTTCTTCTTGGTAGGCTGGCATGATGCAAGTGAACTTTGCTAGCATGTAAAGCACCTTTTTTTGTTAGAAAAAAATTATTCCCTGTAAGTTTGAAAGAACAATAAATGATGGAACTACAAATTTCTCTTCTATTGTGAGCATGGAACAGCATCTACTTCAATTGAAGTCTTGAACAGTGCTGTTCCAAGAGTGCTTGGATCAGGCATTTCTAGCTTTCTTTTCAGCTAGAAGTCTCTTCCGTTATCATCTTTTGCTATAATTCTTAGAATTGCGGTGGATATGCTAGGGTTGCAATAGAGGTGGGTTTATCTTAGCTTCGCTATAGAAAGTCCAACTTAATTTTTGCTTTATACAAAATTTATAATGCGAACTTCTCAGTAGGTGTATAAATTGTGCTCAGCCTATAAATTGTGCTTCTGATTTTGAATAATGCACTACTTGATTTGGTTTACTATAGTGAGGTCTGATCAAACTATGTCTCTTACTGCCGCTGCTGAATTGGTTTACATATGAGTTGATGCAAAATTGCATTAACTTTGACCTAATAAGATTTCAGTGTCATTTAGAAGGACAAGTTATGTGAAATAGACTTCTTTATACTCATCTGACAAGTCCATGTCTATTACACAAAAGGAATTAATGAATCGTTAAGGAGAGAATCTGATCAAAGTTGTCTATGCTGTCTGCTGATATGCAAGAAGCACGGATTAAGAAGTGTATAACTTAGTATGTTTCAGAGTTTCAAAGAGCCACGTAGCATGTTATGTTGATCAAAAGCATAATGTTTTGAAGAGCTTTTAAATGTTGCATCTTCTTCATGTTACTTTAATAAGCTTTCCCTTTTTTTCTCTGTAAAACTTGCTGTTTCAGCCTGCTTTTCCTTATTGTGGTCTTATGGGAAGAGAAACTCAGGTTCTTTTGAAGAAAAGCTCCCCCCCCCAGGATGGATACTGTTCACTCCTAGACTGTTTAAAGCATCTCCCACTTTGGTTAGCAAATGATATAGTGATCCATGATGCAGACTATAAAATACACTGCAAATCACTCAAGTACAAACTTTACATGGCAGAATGTTTATGGTTGTAATTATGAGAATGACATAATAGTAATACGTATACACTATCGTTTGTGATGATGGCTTTCGCTGAAGTCTGAGTGCTACGCTTTTACTCTTGAAATGAGATTTGCAAAACGATCATTACTACTTGAAAAGTCCACTTATAGGAAGTATAAAAAAGAACTGCATAATTCTGATCTAAAGATGATGGACATGGAGGTTGACTTATTGGCACAATAGACATCTTTCAGATCCATTTGAAAAAAAGTTCTTCATAGATTCAGTTTTTCGAAATCCTCATCTGAGTTTTTGATATCTTGATTGCCTTAAAGAACGTAACATTGATGACATGCATGCATTCTCCAGGGCACTGAAGGAAGAAAAATATGCTGCGCGGAGAGCCATTTTACCTGTGCTGCAAGCTGAAGAGGACGAAAGGTAAAGCAAAAACTTTGAAATGGCCCCATTAATTGTCTCATTACTGCTGCACTAGAAACAATAACTGAAAGACACTGAATTTTGCTTTTTCCGCTTAGATTTGTCAAAGAGTGGAAAAAGTATCTTGAGTATGAGGCCGAAGTTATGAAGGATGTTCCTGGTTGGAAAGTCGGTGAAAGTGTCTACCACTCTGGACGGTGGGTGCCCCCATCAACTGGTGAGCTCCGCCCTGATGTTTGGTGATCCCGTTGTGTGGCCTCTTGTCAATTGTCATGAAGTCATCTGTTTTCCGCAGTGCTGCTTTTCTAGTGATCTGCTTATTCTGCTGGCTCACAATGAATAAAATATGTCTCAAATCCTTGGGCCCCATTATCTTTGTGAAAGTTTAGAGGAAACCTAAGCACCTTCTTGTCAACGTTTTTCTACTTAGTATTGGGGAGGACCTGCCTGTATTGCTGGCTCGGATCTTCTGCTCATAATGGAGTTGAAACTCTATTGAGATTGGACTTTCGGATGCAGCATGTTCTGAAACAGTTATCTCGGTTCATTTCATGATTTTGCTGCACATAGATTTCTACCGAGTTATTTTTCGCACGAACAACTCTTTCAATTCATATTTTTGAGGATGAAAACTATTTTAATTGGAGTCAGGTTAAATGCGTAAGAATGCATAGAATAGGCAAAATCCATTATATGATACGCTAGATCTGGCTCGTTGGATGATGATGATGTGCTACCTAGTAGAACTTATTGGGTCTGTTACAATTTTTCCTGGACTGCACACTCGCTGGTGCTAAATGTAATACATAAACAAAGCACGTACGGCTGCGTATGGATGGTGGCTGGGGAAACTGTTTCTGTTCCAAAAGTGTTCCGGGAACACTTTTGGAGCAAAAACGCGTATGGCTCAAAAATGTTCCGAAAGTGTTCCGCGGAACACTTTTGTGCCAAGGAACACTTTTGAAGGAACAAAAAAAACTTGCTTCTGGAATTTTGGAACACTTTTTGGAACACTTTTGAAACCACCATCCATCGTCGCCGACACGATTACCACTAGCCGCCTTGCTAAAAGCCGGCCGTCGACGGCCGCTGTCCGCCGTCACCGTCCGCCGGCCGCGGTCGCCGTCATCGGCCGACGTCCGCCCGTCGCCGGCAGCAGCCGCCGCCGCCGGTCTCCGGCTGCCGCCACAGGTCACCGGCATTCGATCGCCGGCCACCGCCGCCGTTCGCTGGCCGAAGCCGCGGCCGCCGTCGCCGCCGCCCATCGCCCGCAGTCGGCCGTCGCCTACCTCCGGTCGCCGGCCGCCGCCGATCGCCGGTCGGCGACTGAAAAAAGTGTTTTTTTTTTTAAAATTACCAAACGCGTTTTTTTCCTAAAAATCGTAATTTTGAACAGAAACACAAAAAAATATTTCTATTCAAAAAATGCTCCCTGGAACAGAAACGCTACCATACGCAGCCTACAATTCCCAATGCGTAAGTAACGCTCCGCCCCTTTTAGACCCCCAAAAAAAAGAAAAATGTAACGCTCCGCCCCCTATGCACATTTATGAGTTCTGCATGCGCACCTTTACATAATAAATTAACTACCCCTCAGCACATATAACTTGTTGGAGTTCCGTGGGAATCCAATTTCGATCGCCCTTGCCATTGCTGGTGCATTCCATGTCGCCATCCTTCCTCACATCCCTAATGTTCTCTTCTCGTTCACGAAAAATAAGGATTGCAAGACCGTGTTTTGTGGCCATTTTGTCAAAATCTCATCCATCCGCCTCACATGAAAAGTTGAATGGAATGCGCAAAAAACCCCTTATGGTAAATGACTAATCAGTTGACAAGCATGATCCTCTGGGTGCATTTTCTTTCTGCTGCTGGGAGGAATATGCTTATTACACAAAGCACAAAAAACGAGCGGGCCGCACATGGTATCTACAATGTACAAAGCACCACAGACAGCGGAATAGAACATGCAGGTGCAGGCTTCTAATCCTCATGGTCGACACATCTACTGAAACTACTAGGAGAAACAAAAGATGGGGATTTGTACAAACCGCACCACTTTAAAGGCGACATAAGTGGAGCGTGTTACAGACCGCACACAACTGGAAACAGGGGTCCGGTCCCACCGACCTTATCAGCATCAGGCACACTGGAATAGAAGAAGACACTGTTCGACATTTCCCAACTCCAGTCCTGCTTCCTATAGATGGACATACGGGGCCAGCGATTGATCCTCACGTAGTGTTCCCTGATATTTCCGTTGTCAACGAAGCTAGTGACTATGGAATAACAGCATTCATGGCCGCCCCATACCCTGTCGCCAGGATCTGCAGTTTGGCTACCGTCCAGATGGAAGTGCCGGCGCATTGGAGGGCTAGTGCCTTTCCAATATGGATCTAGATTTCGCCAATACTCAGGTGCAACCTGGTAAAAGCGAAATATCTTGTCATCAGCAGATAATCTTGGCATTCATGATAAACTCCTAATATGAAGCAAGTTCAACACAGAGATCCCTCCAGTATCAAGAAGCTCGATACACAAGCAAAGCTTATGGGCCACACCCTGGCAATGGAGTGGAGATTACTCTTGTCCACAGATTAGCTGGTATTTAAGAGATGTTCCAGATCAAAAACTGTCTTATGCCCATCACATCAATGTCAATACATGATTTCAAGCTCTACTTTAAGTGAGGTGTACAACTTTGACCTCTTCCATTGATGCACTCATGACATACATAATGCGGGTTTGTCTAAACTCCAATACATCATGCATCTTGACAAGTAACAAGCTAAAAGTAGAGCTCAGAGCTTAGTTATAGCAGAAGAAAAAGCAACCTCTATGAAAATTATGTTGTAGTTGAAAGGCACATACCTTACTGAAATGGAACTCCCACGCATGATCACAGAGATCATACTTCGTGATACGGGTCTGTCATGAGAACAGAAAGACATGAACAAAAACAAGAGATGCAAGCGAGCGAGAGAGAGAGGGAGAGAGAGGAGAGGGAGAGGGAGGGAGGGAGGGAGGTGAAAGACATACACGTTTGCCATCCATAATAGAGAAGGAATAAGATGCCAGCTTTGATAGTCCATGAACTTGGGATATTCTCGGTATGTGAGCTTTGCCAGACCACAATTCCTCGCACTGAACTAAAAAGCAAATATCAGTAAATTATCAAAAGAAACCTTCCTTGAATAAAAATAGCAAGATTGAACCACGAAAACCAACCAAGAATATTACATCTATACATGATGGGCCAACCTCATAGGCAGGACCATTGACAAATTCCTTTAGTAATCTATCCTTTTCATGTTCTAACTCTAGCTTTTGCAAAATTCAGTCTAGTATCGTTTCTACTTTCTAATGAATAAATTTCTCTATTAACCAAACAAAGCAAATTTATATAAAGTAACATTGCAAAAAGTCCAAATTTTTTACAAAATGTTTCAAAGCACAGAATTGCTTCCTCTGATATATGCTTTGCGGGCGGCCACTATTGCTACTCCATTAAGAATACTTTCTATGATTTCGCTCAAGATTTTACAGTATCAACTGTTTATACTTTGACATGTTAGGCAAGCACTTCGATCCAGATAAAGGGAGTAATTGTGGTGGGCCATATCTTCAGTTTCTGTATCCAGAATAACTGGACACGCACAGGGTAAATTACTCTTTATGAAGCTAGAGTCACCGCCTTGGGGGCTTGAACTGTCAGAATGCGCGAGATCATTAGATGGTCTTTCACCTTACCATATGAGTGACTGCCTTGTTAAAGATAAACTTTGCCACCTCATGCATGGTTGGAGTTTTTTTTGGTCAACTTCCCAACTTGTGCTTGCTTGGCATTTCTCTCCTTTCCATCTCACCTTCTTGGATAGCCACTCTATGTACCTCGCCACTCTATGTAAGTCCTTGCACCCAACTCAACATCTCCAGCTGGATTGTTCCAGCAAATAAAATAAAAACATTCTTCAGATGGAGGAAGAAAGGACAAGAGAGGTACTTCAGGGAAGAAGTAAAGGCAAAAACAAGACAAAAGACAAAAAGTGTTATGACCTATTACGGCCTAGCAAGTTGCAAGATGCGATTCATCTTAGATCAACCTGGTTTTACAAAAGCGATTAATCGCATTCTTCAATGAAGACTTCATTATGCTTGAGTAATGTAGAAGACCATGAATAGCAAGAGTACGAACTTCAATACATTTCCGGCGTTCCAAAAACATAACAAATATATATACAGTAATCCTTGACCTTTCTTATTAACAATCTATGTAAACTGATCATGAAGATTGCATACCAAAATAAGACCTCTCTTTATCTAGTCCGGACAAGTATCTCCCAAGCTAAAAAAAGCTCTCAACATTCAATCTAGATTTTCTACCTCTTTTATTTTTGGATGTCTCTATCATCTCTCTCATCCAACTTGATAGCTTGACATAACCAAGGGTAGAGTATCAATCTAAGGAGGTCAGTAGATGGAGATAGCCAACCATGCACAAGCTAGAAGTGGACAAACAAGCCCAAATAAAAAAAGAGAGTATATCCAACCTCAATTTGCAGTAATTTACAGCATGTCCTGGCAGGAAAAGGCATAAACAAAACAAGCTTACAAAACCTTTTCAAAAAAAGAAAACACTGATTCTTCATTCAAGAAGTGAAAGCTTCTCTATTACATCATAACCCTTTTAAAATAAATTTAGCCCCACAATTTGTACAACTCGTCGAAGCTCAAAATATTCAACCGGGTTAAGCTCAGCACCACTAAGGATCATAATTGGCAGCAGTACCCCATTGACATGCAACGTAACTAGGCCACAATAACCAGATGAAACAACCAGCCATACATCAAGGATGCATCGTAGAAGTGTCAAATTGCATCCTATATCTGATAAGCATTTATAATGCTTCTGCAACCCATTTCATCATAGAGAACCACAAGAAAAAGTTAAATACTTCTAAAATTCACAACGATAGGGTTAAATCACTAAGCTTTTAGAGAAGTCAATATATTTTCTTATTCACATCTTGCAATCTACAATACCCATTCAGGAGGCCGTTAGAACATTCCCATACAATTCTTCAACAGATCCTTTCTCAGAATTCCCCGTGCTTAGTCTCTGAAATTTCTGTCTAGCATCACAATACCCATGTGTATCGGTTGGCATTAGTCAAGCTGAAAAGGTTCGGGTGCCCTGTGTCCCCCCTAGAACAAAAAATCACAATATCCGTCTTTTCTTTTGGCTACCCATAAGGCCCCTAGGGGCGTATGGCCACGGTGCCACAGGATTTGACCCAAGACCTTTCGGTACTACGTCGTCGAGAATTGCCACTAGGCCACTAAGGCCTTTGGCTTCCCCCCTGCTTAGAATCGCTGTCAATTCGATTTATCCTACATCTTTTGGGCATGTCTCTTTGTCTCTCATCCGAAACCTCCTTTCCCTCTCATACAGCTTAAATTTTGGAACAGAGAAAAGGGATATCTCAAGTACACTCCTCACCCATGAGGTTGAATAAACAGAAAAGAATGCGAAGTGCACAAGGGCTAACAAGCTAACAAAATGCTAGTACCATGGCAAAATTGTACCTTAAATTTCATGCAAGGGTGTCCACCACAAAAGGAACACAAAAAATCTATTGAAAGGAACAATGACATGTTTGATATAGAGAATTCACGGCATTCATTCAGAAAAATATTCAACTAATGTTCGGGTCAAACAGTAGCTTTTGTGATCCATCTTCCAGGAGAGTTGACCATCACCAACATATGGCCACCCCAACTACATATCCATCAAGTCCTAGACAAAACAACTCCACAGATGGAAAGAGCTTCCTTCACCATTAGGGTAGAATTTTTCTTAGTGACACTCTTATTAATAAAAGACATTAAGCTCGTATGATTTTATCCTCCATGATGCACCGCATGGTATTTGACTCCTCATCAGCAAGGAAGCAAACGAAGAAATGGAAAAATAGAGTAATCCAAGTATTCTTTTGGCGAGACTACAACTCCCTCACTACAAGGCAATTATTAGTCCACACCTGATGGAATGTTGTTTCGACAGTATAAAAAATTAAATATAAAGCTCAGATACAACAAGGATGAAACCCATGTAAGGAAAACTCCTCCTACTGTCGCTCAACTTTTAATTGAAATATCTGCGATCTATTATGTTGTTAACTTCCTAAATATGCCACAAACCACCAGAGAAACATTTTAAGAAAAGCACAAACATAGGATGTGTATCTCGAACTTTCGAGAGAACATTTGCAAAAAAGGTGCACGGATACTTTCCTTGAAGTCCTGTGACACCTTTAAAATTCTCATCTTAGGTTCACAGTCAGTTCCTAAAGACTCCAAGGATGCATGCTACATCGAAAAGCAGTAAACTACATCACAGATCATCTCAAATCAAATTCCACAGCACTCGCAGCAAGTGGCTTTATATCATCAAATTCGGCATATTTAACTTCTTCCGCAAGCGTGTCAGTTAATTCACTACCATGTGCTCTACAGCCAAATGGGTAAACCATTTCTGTCATTTCGAATGTAGCAATAATCATCGATTTGTTATTTAAAGACAAACGCTAGCAACACACTAGTCAAATGTAAAAAAGCTACGAGCTGATCACTCAGTGACTCAGTCGTCCAGGTAAAAAGCCCAAACTAGAGCCACAAACTTTGTTCTTCAGGTACGTTTCAAGGGAGTAACGTAATTGGCTAATCGAAAGCAATCACGAATCGAAGAAACCAAACCACTTACAATGCACGCTTCACACAATCCATACAAGATTCTCATAAACACTGGCGAGATAAGAAACTCATTCTTAAAATCCTCTCGTAGAACACCAAAACCCTCACAACTTGTCATCCAACCATCGACAGAAATCACAGTACAAGATCACTATCCCACCTCAGAATTCAGCAGCCCCGAAAGAAGAACGAATAATTACGACAACGAGATATCCCATATCATGCAAAACAGAAAGTGAAGGTAAAACGAGAGAAACGGACCTTAAGGCTCCAGAGCCGGTCGCTGGAGGCGACGCGGTGCCACGCGCGAGAGACGAGCAGAGATAGTGCCACGCTGCGTGCGTCGAGGTTGTTCAGTATCATCACCATGAGGTCCACACCGAACACCTCCAGAGGATCGCGAGACGGCGGCGGCGGAGGACGATCCCGATCCTCGCGCTTCCTCTTCCCCCTCCTCCTCCTCCTCTTCCAGTTCAAGCCGCATTCCTCAGCGGGCGGCGGCGAGTCGTCCCGCTCGTCGGCGTCGTCCGGCGACGCGTCGCCGCCCATGCGGTCTCTTGTCTGCGCCATTGCGGAGAGAAGCACTGAGCCACAGAGATAGAGAGAGACAGAGACGAGGGAATGTTTGGTGACGAGATGGAGGGTTTTTCTGTCTTGGACTCTTGGTGTCTGTTTTGTCGTTTCACCGACGGGATCAACCGGATCCCCGGGGGGGAAAGATCCAATGGTGAGGAAAATAATGGTCCCCTGCGTTACATGCAGGGGATCCATTCACGATTTCGATCACGGACGCGTCCACGTGGCCGTTCGATGAGGGTCTGACGTGGGAGCTTTATGATTGGTGAGTGTACGTGGTGCCATGTGGAGTCGGAAGCAACGGATTATTCCGAGCTTCACGTAAAAAAAAAAAAAAAAAAACATCCATCTACAATTTAGTTGTGTTTTAGATTTTCAATCAAGATACAGCCCGATAAAATAAAATATAACATTTAGGCATTTTTTAATACCCTATCCAATACAACAAATGAGTAGATCGAGTCAAGTAAAAGAGGTGCAGCCCAAACTGACAAATTCAACCCTTATTTATTCAACTTTTTTATGTAGCACAAATTTAGTCACCAATACTCGATCCAACTCTGATTTTGATTCTTAGTAATATTCTTTAAATATGAAAATAACATATTAAAACATGAGAACAATAGCACATTAGAAAATAAAATAAAAATCCATTTTCATGATAGTAGCTTATAGTAAATTTGATGTCTAATAAAAGAATTGTGCGAATTATCAAAATTTTACATATGCGTTTTGTTGTGGAAATTCTCTTATATTTTGATTCTGACAAAACTATCGTAAGAAATTGTATAATGTTATGTGATGCAGAAAGAATGTGTAAGCAGCAGGTTGAGTGGATCTAATTCTGTCACGTGGACGAAGGGTCAGATGGAAGTGCTTCTGACGAGGTCAGATGGAGTGCTTCTGACTGAGGGTCAGATGGAAGTGCTTCTGACGAGGTCAGATGGAGTGCTTCTGATTGAGGGTAAGATGGAAGTGCTTTTGACGATCTAAATAGTGACAGATGGATCGAATCAAATCTCCGTATTACTAGGGGTGAGCGTTTCCCGGTCCGGTCCGGTTCCCCTCAAGAACCGGGAACCGGACCAATAGTCCCGGTTCCCATTTTTCGGAACCGTGGACCGGACCGGCCACCCTGAGAACCGGGAACCGGTTCTAAGGAACCAATAATACAAACAAGAAATCTGTCCAAACTCCATTCGAACCTGTTAGAAACGACTTCAACAGAACCAATAACACAAAAACACAAATAAGAAATCTGAAATATGTTCAATCTCCAATTGAACCTGTTAGAAACAACTTCAACAGAACCAATAACACAAAAACACAAATAAGAAATCTGTCCAATCTCCATTGGAACCAATAACACAAACAAGAAATCTAGCTATAATGTTTGATCCGATGTGCATACAAACTACAAAGTAAGTGCATCAAATGCAGCAAAAGCACATCAAAGGAACCAATAACACAAACAAGAACAAGAAATCTGTCCAATCTCCATTGGAACCAATAACACAAATAAGAAATCTGTCCCGATTCCTGCAGCTATGGTGTCGGTATAAAGCTGTGTATCACTCAGCAGTGGTTCAACTCCTTCGGGCAAGGAGAAATCATCATCATCCTCATCATCATATGCCTTCTTCTCGCGCCGCTCCTTGTTAACGCTGGTAATAGGATGAATCAAAGGATCATGATAGAAGGCTGGTAAATCGGGATCCTCAGTCTTTATATACATGACCATGGGAGTATGGTATATACAAAGCTTTACTTTCCGAGGCCTATTGTTGTAAAGATGCGGAAATGCAATCCTGTATTCTGTCCTGAGAGGAGAACGAATAATGAGTTTGTTAATGTCATTGAACTCATTCCAATCCTCATCTCCCTTTTCCATATCCCGGTACAGTGGCTCAAACTTCGGACCTCCTGCAAGATGAAATTCCGCTTAAACATTTACATTTAAGGCATCATGCCTCGAGGGAATATCGCATACACAGCAGAAAATAAGCATCGAAGAGCGAAAAGTGGCTACAACTTGAGACATTGATAGAACTTTATTCTGGTATGCCCAACATTCTCACTACTTCTATCGGTCATCCAATTTCATTTTAGAGATCAACGCCATACTGAAAGAAATCTTGAAAAAAAGAAAAAGTAGTAAAATCCTGATTCCCAAGCTTCAAGCACACAATAAGCTACGCAAGAGATAGTTTCATACACAACAAGAAAGCAACTTAAATCTCTCACAAAATGAAATGCACCTCCCCGGAGACATCCTCAATTGGCCCCATTGAGCATCTCTTGCACATAATATCTATCTAAATACGTCTCATGGCATCTATCTAAACCTGTTAGAAAGAACTTCAACAGAACCAATAACACAAATAAGAAATATGTCCAATCTCCATTGGAACCAATAACACAAACAAGAAATCTAGCTATAATGTTTGATCCGATGTGCATACAAAACCGAGGCAAAAATTAGTGAATGAAAATCTCACCATATATTCCTTCCATCAATTTGTAAACTCTATTTACCGATGAGCTCCGAGCAAGCTTCATCCATGGTTAGAAAAAAAAAAGATATTAATTAGAGCATTCACTTACTAAATATACAAAAGAAATACAAGATATAAAAGAAAATAAATATCCATGACTTACCTGACTCGAACTTTTCGGCGTTCTCGATGCACTCCTCAATATTAACCGGCTTGTTAGCAACTCTCAACCAATCTTGACCGCAAATCAAAGCTTCCACCACTCTAGGAGTCAAAGAACTTCGATAGCGATCAAGTACACGACCAGATGTGCTGAAAGTGGACTCCGAAGCAACGGTTGTTACTGGAATAGCCAAGATATCTCGAGCCATCAAAGAGAGGACTTTAAACTTTTGCCTAGCAGTATTCCACCACTTCAAAATGTCAAGAGTACGACCTTCTTCACGTGTAGCTTGAAGATACTTTTCGATCTCGGATAAATTACCCTCGGCCACTTTTTTCTCCTCATCCATAAAGCATTCGAATGCCTTTTCCCCATCGAAACTCACATCGAAACCCATAGTTAGATCAATCTTATCTTTGTGACCTTCCTCATGTTGACCACTCGAACTACCACCAACATCAATTAAAAGTTGACTACACGAATTTTTGTTGCTAGAAGTTTCGGAACCACAAGACTTTTCGTAAAAACTAAACAAACGTCCTAGGTAAGTCCTCACATAATCACACCTCTCATTTATTATCCCATCATCATCATAGATTAGTTTATAACAATATCGCGCATACTTCATCTTTTTTCTTGGATCCAATACCACCGCAATCAAAACCATCATATTCACTTTATCGAAACTCCCATAATATTTGTCAAACTTTTCCTTCATCTTCACTCCCATGGCTTTCACGCTAGCATCTGAAGCAATCGCCGCTTGTTTCAAAGTTTTATATAAACCAGCTATTTCGTCAAAATAATCATTTGAAGTGATATACAAAGCCCCAGACATCTTATTGGTGGAATCATAAAACTTCTTCAAAAATAAGACAAGAACTCTGGCACTTTCCCAATCTTCAGCTTTAGGCGTTTCATCTTCAAGCTCAGCCACGAAGAAAGGATCATCTTCTTCCAACTTCTCAAAAGCTTTTCTTAGCTTTAAGGCAGTGTCTAACATGAGATAAGTTGAGTTCCATCTAGTGGAAACATCAAGACAAGCTGAACCTTTATAACTATCCTTGCACTCTCAATACAAGCTTGGAATGATTTAGCTCTCATAGGAGAACCTCTCACATACCTAACAGAGTTTCGAATACGTGTAATGGAATCACGTATTTCATGCAATCCATCCCTCACAATCAAGTTTAAAATATGAGCCGTGCACCTCATGTGTAAATCTTCACCATCTAAGATCAATAGCTTCTCTTTCACAAATTTAGCTTTCAAAAACTTAATAACTACATCATTTGAACTGCATTATCCACAGTGATCGTGGACACATGTTTCTCTATTTCCCACTCATAGATGCATTTCTCAATCATTTTTCCAATTTCCTTGCCCTTGTGACTAGACATTACCACAAAATTGATGATTCTTTTGTGCAATCTCCAATCATCATCAATAAAATGAGCGGTGAGACATAAATAGTTCAAGTTCTGACAAGAGCTCCATGTATCGGTCGTGAGTGCGATCCTAGACTTAAGCTTGCGAAAATAATTCTTCAAACTCATTCTTTCAGCAAGATACAACTCCATGCAATCTCTAGCCACCGTAAATCTGGAGATGGGATTGAAAAGAGGTTGTGCCACCTTCATAAAATCACGGAATCCCACACGCTCAACTAGTGAAAAAGGATGTTCATCCACTATGATCATCCGAACAAGCATTTGCCTACAAAGATCTTGATCAAACTCCCACGTTGACAAGTCATTAACACTACCAGTACCAGTAGTAGTATTTCCCTTAGTCATCTGAGCAGTATCCATTCTACGTGGGACAAAAAACTTCTGCTTCTTATCTATATTTCGAGGATACTTATTGCACCTATTCAAGTGCTTCCACATAGCAGAAGTACCGTTATTAACACAATACCAATACATGGCACTACAATATTTGCAGAACATCTCAGTTTTCCCCTTCGAATTTTTTTTGCCTCTACGAAAATGTTGCCAGACTTTTGATAGTTTTCGTTTACCAGTAACAGTTGGGCAACCATGAGATACCTTATTTGTGTCGACTTCCTCTTCGAAGACTTCTTCACCTTCATGTATTTCTTCACCTTCATGCTCCAGTGAATTCATTGGCGAAGTCACCTCATCAATGGATTCGTCCACTTCCATTTAGAACACCTGAATAGAATAATCGGATTATAATCTTATTCTATATTCAAGAAAATGAATTAACGATAGAGAAACATGGAGTGTAATTCTAATCGTTGGAATAGTCATTTTTATGATAAACCATACCAAACATAAATTTCAAAACTTTACTTAGGGAACCAAAAGGAATCTTATCTGAAAAATCATACCAAACATAAGGAAAGAGGGTACAGTACAGCGAAAGGAATCTTAATTATTCGCCTAACAATCAGTCGAATCATGCATGCACTAATAAGGGTCAAAGTTGATGCAGCCCGTTGACTTGTCACCAAACCTCGACTAGATATAGATTCACTAACATTGTTCCCCCACATATTTCATAGCAAATGAAGTGCGGCTGGAACAAAATGGACAAAAGGGATGATGAATATACTGAGAGTTAAACAGAATAACCATTCTTTCTAATATATACATGACCATTCGACTGAAATTCCAATTCCCACATAAAAAAACAGCACTCATAGAAATGGGAAAGGATTCGGAAATCAGAACCACAATAAATGAATTGAGCGCAAAAACAAGAATAGATAACAATTATACATTAGTGCATCACAGTGAAAAAGATGATCATGAAACGTGAAACTAAACAGATTGTACTCCTGAAGGCTTTACAGATTGTATGCTAATTAAGGAACATGAAACGTGAAACTAAACTAACTTCTCAGTAAGAATAACAAATCATCTGTTCCGCACTAATTATTTCTGAAAGAATTTATAAATTAGAAAGCTCAACTGCAGAGAGATTCGAAGTTTTAGAAACACTTAATGCAAAAAGATTTGAACATTTGGAAAAGGCTACTACGAAGAAAATAGAGGAAATGGAAAAAAGAATTACTGATAGGTTTGAAAATAGGATAGACTCATTGGAAAAGAGCACTAATGAGAGATTTAGAAAAATGGAGGAACAAAATATAGAAAAACAAAACCAAATTCAAGAACAACTAGAAAAATTAGAACACTCTCAGAAAAGATTTGATGCATTTATTGACAAACATACCCAAAAGGAAATACTCCATGAAAAACAAGAAATACTTCAAGAAGAACATGAGAATAAATTGCTGTGTACTTCACAGAAATATTCATCGATAGTTATAGCCGTAGAAATACGACTACCTAAGAGATCATTCAAGCCCACTGCTTTTGTAGAAACAAGATCTACAAATAATGTTATAGACTCAAGACTACTTAAAAAGGATGAACTTATATTTGAACCAACTTCTGCATCACAATCAGATGGATCACTTGTACGTAACCCATACAAAATGATAGATGCAAAACTCAAAATGAAAGATTTATGTGGGAAGTACTCAAGGACATATGAACTAGGAGAGACAAACTCTAGACCATTTGAACAAGATTATTTTGGCATAATACTAGGATTATCCTGTATGATTGGAAAACAGGAAGGAATTATACTCACTAGAAACACTTTCCAACTTATCTCAGGAGGAGATCAAATACCACTTGAACCTCCCATAGGACTAAAGAAAGATCATTGCAATTGTAAAGACAAGGGATCATGCAAATCCCAAGAGCAATTACATTTCGAATATTTAGAGATGGACTTCCAAGAACATTGTCTAGACCCATTCACTGAACATTTGTTAGAAGAACGGGAATATGATTTAGGACTTCTAGATCAATGCTCACCCCAAGTAATGATCTCTCTTCTTCTCTTCCTTGGAAGTTCTTTGAACCCATTTTCTATTTTTACAAGAAAGATGACTCCTTTTAACGATTGAAAGGGAAAAGAGAAAGGATGATACATCGAGAACGTTGGGGACGAGAGGCGGACGAAGCTGCACTTCACCGGAGACACAGATTTCACCAGAGAGGAGAGGCGGACGAAGCTCGACGGCGCCGAATCTCTCGCGCTCCGATGTACACCTCCGTCCGAAGCTTTGAACTATCGCGGCATCTCCGTGCTATTTTACAGCGAGCAAGGATGTTGCCGAGAGGGGTAGACTGAATCGATCGAAATCTGCTTGCCCGGTTGGCCTCTACCTAATCTCGCTCACGCTCGCGCAGCCGGACATGGATGGGCATGAGAAGAGGAGAACGAGATGACTCCGAGAGGCAAAGGAAGGAACCCTAATCCCAAATGAGTAATAAATCTGATCGACTAACGTGAGTAAAGTAAAAGTGCTATATTTTTTTCTTTTTTTTTTATTACAAACCGGGCGGTCCTGGCGGTCCGGTTCCGGAACCGGTCCCTAGAACCGGGAACCGGACAGCCCGGTCACCGGTTCCAATTTTTGGAACCGGGGACCGGACCGGACCCCCCTAAAACCGGGAACCGGACCACCGGTCCCGGTCCGGTTCGGGCGGTCTTTTTTGCTCACCCCTACGTATTACCATTCCATGTCAACTGATCTAGTAAGAAACAAATCTGTTCTATGACGAAACCCGAGAAAGATCAGTTTCTGCATTTGCAAAACGTGAAGACCCACGTATGGCAGGTTTTCAATCAAGGCAAGATTCCTATGGAAAGCTTGTGATATTCGATTGCCCTAATATCCCTTCCAATCAATCAAGGGACTTTCTACAATGGGATATCATCTTCTAAGGAATATTCCTTCGGGAACCAACTCAGACTTATCATACTTATGGAATCTGGAGATTCAATTGTATGGGCGACTGAATCAGAAGGGTTCAATATCTTACTCAACGGTCTACATATCTTTTGAAGATACAGTCTCGTTCAATCACGATTGATGACGTCCAATCAAGGATTGAAGAGCGATCCCTTGGCTGGGAATCCAACGGCTAGTTCGGAGGCATGGGAGTATAAAAGAAGAATCATGATGGACTAAAAAGTAAGAGGGCGAACAACAATCCAAAGTGCAAGCATAATCTGAGTTCTATCCGAAAATATTATGTGTACCCAAAATCCTATTCATTGTGAAAATCTGAGAGAGAGAAAAATCAAGTGATTGAGTGTTTGTAATTCTCGTAATTTTTCATAGTGAAACCTAGCCGATCGGCTGTCATCGTGGGAGAGTGGACGTAGGCTTGATCTAAGCCGAACCACTATAATCGTCGTGTGCAATATTCTCTACTCTAAACTCTTACTTTTGTGTTTAGACTTTTTACGCACTGTTATACTGTTCCTGATTCTAATCGTACACTAAATTATTTTATTTATTCCGCAAGAAATTTCAATTATATTCAGCAGAATCACCTGTTCACCCCTAGGTGATATTGCTAGATCCAACAATTGGTATCAGAGCAGGTTGCTCATATTTACGAAGTGTTTATTGACTTCAAAGCTAACGATCTATTATGTCTAGCAATCACTTTTCAGGAACAAGCGACTCGCACTTTGCCGACAAGCCACCATACTTTGATGGGAATGACTACAATATGTGGAGCAACAAGATGAAGTGGTTCTTCAAAGCCTATGATGATCTGATGTGGGATGTTGTCACGAATGGAGTAGTTCCTGCAACTGTTACAAATCCAACATCTGCTGACGGAGCAAATCCTGTCACAACAATGACCGATGCTGAAAAGGCTAAAAGAAGAGGCTTTGATTCTAAAGCTGTCAATGCTCTCTTTTGTGCCTTATCTACCCCTCTCTATAATCGTGTCTCAGAGGAAGAATCATCTAAAGCAATATGGGATAGACTTCATATTACCTTTCAAGGAACAAATCGAGTAAAAGAAACGAAGCTCAGTATTTTACTGAGTGACTATGAAGCATTCCAAATGAAATCTGATGAATCTATGCAGATATGATAGACAGGTTTCAGACCTTGGCAAGTGGACTTGCAAGACAAGGTGCGCCTATTGCTGAACCAATGCAAGTCAGGAAAATACTACGTGGACTCACAGATGATTGGAATTACATCAAACCATCAATTCAAGAATGTCAAACAGTCAGACCACTCTCGGTGGATGAGCTAGTCGGGACTTTGCAATCTTATGAAATAGAACGAGCAAACAAGAAGGGGAGAACAAATAGGTAAAAAATCTATTGCCTTGAGAACTGAAATTGCTTAATGTCTTTCTGATACAGATGATGAAGATGAGGATGATGAAGAATTAGCCCTCATGGTCAAGAAATTTAGAAAGATGGCTCGGAAAGCCAGAAACATCAAAGGAAAGAAACCTTGGAAGAAGAATGAAATGAAAATGTCAAGCAACGATTCACAAGATAGCAAAGACGTGATCTGCTTTCACTGTAAGAAGGCAGGACATATCAAACCGTACTGTCCAATTTTGAAGAAGGACAAACTCAAGTATGAAAAGTACAAGAAGGCCCTAAAGGCAGATACTCTAAGTGATTCTGATGAAAGTGAAAATGATTACGTAAACATCTGTCTCATGGCCGAATCAGATTCAAATTCAGACTCAGAAACTGAGGTATGTTCATCTGAACTCCTTGATGAAGTTACTGAGTATATTGATGAATTGTGTAGAAACTACAAAGAAGCTCTTGAAAAAGTTTCTAGTTTGAAAAAGGAAAATTCGTCCTTAAAACAGCAGAATTTATCTCAAAAAGAAAAAAAATCGATTTTCTACAACAAGAGTTTCACTAATTGAAAGAAAATCATGATTTGATTTCAAAAGAAAATGCTTCTCTGAAAGAAAAGGTTTCCGATATCTCAAAAAGATTTTCACAAAGCTCAGAAACTCTAAATAACATTATTTCAAAATAAATACCCTTCAATGACCGATCTGGATTAGGTTTTAAAAAAGAAAGTAATCTAAAAAATTCCTTTAAAACTGAATTTCGAAAATCAACATTTTCTGATTACAGGCATCATTTTCATAAGCATTTTACTAGATCTTATATTCGACAATCCTGTGTGAACTGTGGTGATCCTAGTCATACTAAGGATTATTGCAAGAAAATTTGGAGACCCGTTAAAAGGTCAAAACCTACTAACACAGAAGGACCCAAGAAAGCATGGGTACCAAAGAAACAGTAAGTTGTTTATTTCTTGCAGGTACCAAAGAGAAGGAAGAACAAGTGATTTCTGGATAGTGGCTGTTCAAGTCACATGACTGGAAATCCAGATGTATTTATGTCCTTCTCAAATTGTAATGGTAGAAGCGTGTCCTTTGGAGGAAAGAATAAGGGAAAGGCCATTGGGAAGGGAAATGTAAAAATTGGAAATCTGACGGTTAAAGATGTCTCACTAGTCAAAGGATTGAACTATAACTTAATTTCTGTAAGTCAACTCTGTGACTCTGGCTATGATATTTGCTTCCAAGATTTAAAATGTACAGGTATGAGCAAGGACAAGAATCAATCCAATGTACAGGTATGAGCAAGGACAAGAAGCAATCCTTCACGGGACGAAGGCATGTGAATATTTATCTTTTAGATATTGATGCTAACTGTGGAAGTGCAAAATGTCTTATTTCTGTTAAGGATGAATCTGATCTTTGGCATAGAAAGTTAGGTCATATTAGTGTAAAACATATCTCAAAGCTTTCCAAGAAGGGACTTGTTCGAGGGTTACCTCAAACGAAATTTGAGAAAGGTGGACTATGTCATGCATGTACACTAGGCAAGCAGGTAAGAAGTTCTTTTAAGTCCTTAAATCAAGTGTCCACTAAGCATTGTCTACAGCTACTTCATATGGACATCTTTGGACCAAACAGAACCTTAAGCCTTGGAGGTAAGAAATACTGTCTTGTCATAGTTGATGACTTCTCTAGATTTACATGGGTTTTATTTCTAGCTCACAAAAGTAAGGCTTTTATGTCTTTTTCAAAACTTGCTAAAAGAATTCAAAATGAAAAGGGTTACACCATTTCTAATTTGAGAACGGATCATGGGGGAGAATTTGAAAATCAAAGTTTCTCAGATTTTTGCACTGATTTCGGAATTCAGCATAATTTCTCTGCACCTTATACTCCTCAACAAAATGGGGTAGTAGAAAGGAAAAACAGATCCTTGCAAGAAATGGCCAGAACTCTTCTTATTCAGAGTAAAATTGCATCTCATTTTTGGGCTGAGGCCGTTTCCACAGCCTGTTATATTTTAAATCGAATTTCTCTCAGACCTTTTAGTGAAAATACCCCCTATGAAATCTTCAAAGTAAGAAAGCCTGACGTTGCATATTTTCATGTATTCGGTTGCAAATGCTTTATTCTAAAGAATGCTAATGATCGAATTGGAAAGTTTGATGAGAGATCAGATGAAAGAATTTTCTTGGGATATTCAACAACGAGCAAAGCCTACAGAGTCTACAACAAGAACACTCGTGTTGTTGAAGAATCAATAAACATCAAGTTCGATGAAAGCTATCAGAATGATGAACCTGAATCTATTCAAGTTCATACACTTCCTCCAGTCCCAGACTCACAAGAAGATTCAGGAGAAAAGCAAGACTCAGATGTGAATGTTGAGAATGTTCAGAAGGAAATTCTCTCAGTTGAAGAAAGACCAGAAGATGAACAGAATGAACCCACAACATCCTCAAATGATTGCTTCGACAAAAGTTGGAAGCACAAGTCAAGTCATCCAAATGAACTTATCATAGGAAGTATAAGTGATGGCATAAAGACAAGATCAAAATTCAAGCAAGCAATGAGCAACATAGCATTGATATCTGAATTAGAACAAAAAAGGATTGAAGATGCATTAGCAGATGAGAACTGGATAAATGCAATGCAGGAAGAGTTACATCAATTTAAAGTCAACAATGTTTGGGAATTGGTCAACAGACCCAAAAATCATCCAGTGATTGGAACTAAGTGGGTATTCAGAAACAAACTGGATGACAAAGGAAAGGTTGTAAGAAACAAAACAAGACTTATAGCAAAAGGCTATTCTCAGGAAGAAGGAATAGACTACGATGAGACCTACACACTGGTTGCCAGGTTAGAAGCCTTTAGACTACTTCTTGCTATGCTTATTACAATGATTTCAAACTTTTTCAGATGGACGTGAAAAGTGCTTTTCTAAATGGCTACATCAAAGAAGAGGTATATGTTGAACAACCCCCTGGCTTCGAAGAACCTAGAGAAAATGATTTGGTATTTGTCTTAAAAAAGGCACTCTATGGACTGAAACAAGCACCTCGTGCTTGGTATGAAAGGTTGAGTAACTTTCTATCTCAACACAACTTTACAAAAGGTAATGTAGACACTACTCTTTTTATTCAAAGAAAAGGTAAGGATATTCTTCTAGTTCAAATCTATGTTGATGATATTATTTTTGGTTCTTCTAATGAGCTTCTTTGCAAGAAATTTTCTAAAGTAATGCAAGATGAATTTGAGATGAGTATGATGGGAGAATTACAATTCTTTCTTGGTCTTCAAATTCATCAATCTCAGAAAGGAATTTTCATATATCAACAAAAGTATGCACTGGAAATAGTGAAGAAGTTTGGTTTGGAGAATGGCAAAAAGACAGAAACTCCCATGTCTCACTCCTCCAAATTAGATAAAGATGAAGATGGAAAGGAAGTTGATCCCAAACTATATCGAAGTGTGATTGGATCACTACTCTATCTCACAGTTTCAAGACCAGACATCCTATATAGCGTCTGTTTATGCACAAGATTTCAATCAAGCCCAAGAGAATCACACCTATCAGCCGTCAAAAGGAACGCCAGAAGGAGCGTCAGAAGGAGCGTCAGAAGGAACGCCAGAAGGAGCGTCAGAAGGAGCGTTAGAAGAAATGTCAGAAGGAACGCTAAAAGGCGCGTAAGAAGAAATTCACATCTTTTTGGAAAAGTTCATAAATCAAGGTTAGTTAACTCTTAAAATTCTCTTTAAGGTAAGTTTTATATATGAATATATATCTCCGAATATCTGATTGACGGTGATTAATTGATTTGTTAAAGAAATTCTTTTATTTCTTTTTAGAAGATCAGAATTTTCTTTTACTGATTTTGTTTCCAAAAATAACCGCCTCTTTTATAAAACACCGAACCGTCACCTCTGTTCTCTCACTTTCAAATCTCTCTCAAATCGAAACCCTAAAACCGTATTCAAGATCTCTCGCTCTCGATTTCTTCCTCAAAACAACACTCTTTCATCCAAAGTTTCAAACTTTCTACGTATCAATGGCTCCAAAATCAGCCTCTGACTCGAAGAAGACTCCTCAGTTGAAGAGAAAGTTTTCCGCCTCAACTGCAAGCAGCGCCGAACCTACAGAAACCCAAATCAACGAACAGTGTGAGGCATTCCGATTGGCAAAAGGTTTGTCTCTATCTGCTTTTGAAGGAAAAGAAGCAATGGCACATTCTATTAAGCCAATGTACGATAGTATTAAGGAAGCAGAGGATTCTAGCAATGAACTTAGAAGATTGCTGAATGCTCATCAGTTCGAAAGTGAAGGTGAATTGGTCGAGTTTATTAGTTTACTTGGAAAAATAGTTGATCCAATTGCTATAGAAAAACCTGAATCGGCATCTAGAAAAGGAAAAGCGAAAATGGCAGAGCCTAGTTCGAAGTCAAGAAAACCATCCCCTGTAAGACCTGGCGGAACTAGGGTAAAGGTTGAAGATGATGATGACATTCTGTTCAATGATTTTGTGAAGAATATCGGGTTTAATGTGAATAAAAGCTTTCCTGATCTTATGTTCCAGAATCAGGCTCACAAAGACAAGTTTGAATTCATGAAACAGAGAGGTGTTATACCTCACAGGGTGTTTGAGTTAAAGTACTTTGATAGTAACGGCATTTATCTAAGGAAGCATCTACAAAAGGTGAAGATAGATCAATTCATAACGTATAGGGGCTATACCTTTCCTGATCTGGTAACCTACTTCTACTCAAATCTTCCGTTTGTCAACTTCAACTCCTTGGCTTTCACGATGAAAAGAAAGCAGTATATTATGACTGTTGATGAATTTGCATCTATCATGGGAACCAGAAAGAGAGATTTCATACTTTTAGATGTCACTGCAGAAGAATCATTTTGCTTCCTAACTGGCAAATCAAGCTTCTCAAGGGAATCGAAGTTGCATATTGCCTACAGTGATTTCCCCTTAAAACACATCATGATGCACAAGGTGATCATTGAATGTCTTAGACCCAAGGCAGCCTCTAAAACAGACATCTCGAAGTATGAGGCAAAATTGTTGTGGGGAATCTTGACAGAAAAGAGGATCTCTTTTGCTCACACAGTCCTATTACACATGTACAGGTCTGTTCTCAAGCCAAAAGGACAACTACCATATGCTGCTTTGATCTATAGAATAATAGATCATTTCAAGATTGGTGGATTGAACGCCTTTATCAAACAAGAAATCCCTCTGAAGACTATTGGTGAAACTATGGTGACAAAGATGGGATACAAGATGACTCCTGTTGGATGGAGGACAAAGAACAATGAATCAGTCATTGTGGATTTCGAGGATGAGTCCAAGCAGAAATCTCCAAAGAGAAGAAAAGTTATGGCTGTCAAGGGACAACAAAAAGACAGCTCAACTGATAAGGACTCAGAGGCAAGTGAAGAAGGAACATGGGAGTATGACTCTGAAGCTACAGAATCTCGAGGTGGATCAGATGAAGAAGGTGAATCTGGGGATCAAAGTGCTGAAAGAAATGAGGAAGGAGGAGATGAAACAGAAACACAACCAAAAGAAAAGGTTGTATATCCTTGTGATCTTACTGAGGAAGAGTTCCTCACAATGTGGACAGAGGAGGATGCTGACAGAAATATGGATGAGATAGAGTATGATAATGCTCTTGTCAATTTTAATTATGAACAGATGTTAGCACAAATCCTAGCTCAGCTGGTCTCAGAAGAGCAGGAGGCAGAGCCAGATAACATTGAGGCATATTCTATATCCTCGACCAGACTCACAATCCACAGAACTGCTCCAAGCTTGGCATCAGACATTGCACGAGAAGATCAACTGTCGAGTGCTCAGTCCATACCTATGGACATTGATGAAGATGTAGAATCTGCGCCCAGCTTAAGAGATAAAGGGAAGAAGGCTATAACTCAGGGGGAGCCCATCCTGCAACATCTGATGTCTTTCTCACTGAAGTGTTTGCCTTTCAAGCTTTTCCCAAAGCACAAACTGAGAAGGAGAATTTAGCTACAAAAGGGATTGACATCTCATCTCAAGAACCTGCTCCTCCAGAACCACGGGTGGAACTTCCAGGACATTTTGAGAATCTTCAATATATTCTTCTTCAGACTTTAGCTGCTATGGAAACAAGGCTTGATCAGAAACTGCAGATTTTTGAAGAGAAGATCGATAGGCAGTTGCAGGGTATGACTAGTCAGGTGACCAAATTGGAGAAGTCAATTGATCTATATGGCAGAATATTTTGTGCCGAGGTCGCCAACATGCATGCCTACACACTGGTCAGAACTGACAAAACAGCTTCAGAACTGCCTTCATCTCAAGCTGTTAGAAGCCATGCTCAGAGAATGGGAAGAAGCTATGAAGGACCTTCCCCAGTGGAGGCTGATAATGAGCCTAAAGATCGTCCCTATTCTTCAAAAATGCCTCCACCAACATCTTCTTAATTTTATATTTTATTTGGTAAAAAGTTACTCTTTGCTATGATACAACCTTTACTCTATTTTGTTTAAAATTGACTCGATTTAATTTTTATTCGCTTTATACACTCTTTCTGATGTTGACAAAAAGGGGGAGAAGAATCTATTTGTGCAGGGATTGATATCATCTTGAGCAAAGATATCTATACGCTGTTTATACTCTCATTATTGGGAGAAGAGTTTATTTTTTAGTACATGATCTCTAATGATGATTACCTGCAGAGCAAATCGGATGATTACTTGTTTATATCACTGTTTAAAAACTTTAAATTTACATATATGTATTTGCAATAAGAGTAGTTTTGTCACCATAAAAAAGGGAGAGATTGTTGTGCAAATTCTCATATATTTTGATTCTAACAAAACTATCGTAAGAAATTGTATAACGTTATGTCTGATATAACAGGAGCGATCTCGACTGACCAAAAGAGACTATGCATCGCTAAGATGATAAGCTTGGGGATAATGTCTGATATCACCAATGAAGAGTTCGAAGGAGTCAAAGCTTCTTTATCTTTGGAAGGAAGCTACTTCGTGATCAAGACTGAGTATGGTAATACTTGGGGTACCTCACATGAGAATCTGGTAAACAGTCTTGGGCCAGTCACTCAATCAGAAGAAGAGTTTGAAGAAGACGAACTGGTAGCCAAGAGGCGAAGCCTAGCAGACCTCAAATTTATGGCCGACGCACTTGAAAAGGGCGAAATTATAGACAACCTTGGTCAAGATTCTGGAGGGTACAACCTCAAGGTGAAATATTCAGCCCCTCCCAGCTTTTATCAGAAAATTGAAGATATCATACCGGACGGATGGGGAGGTATGGATGATCTCTCTCAACCAGAGACCTCGAAGGGCATAGAAGAACTTGACAACACCGTATCGATGGTCGAAGTCGCTTCGACAGTGGTAATCAGATTGGAAGAACTTGATAGCATGAGCGGGATGAAAGACTACCTAGTCAAGCCCGTTGTGATTCAACTGCCGCAAGAAGAAACAGGCGACGCGACTAAACCGGAGATATCTCATCAGGCAACTGTAACTATAAAAGTCCCCCCAGCAGAAGAATACGATCCTAAAGCAGTCCATTGGGACTATGGGACCACACAGGTAGACGCAGTAATGAGGTCCAGACGATTCTATGCCCCTAGGGAGGGCGAATCAGAAAAGAAGGAGGTCTCAAAGGAAGACGCGGAAAAACTCATATCAATCATCAAAACCAACGAGTTTGAGGTGATAGAACAGTTGAGGAAGTTACCCGCTCAGATATCCCTATTGGATCTATTCATCAATTCTGAAAAACATAAGAACGCACTATTGAGGATACTTAATGAAGTACATGTCCCTGAAACAATTAATGAGGTACAATTAGGGGACTTTGTGGGGGCGATCCTTTTGAAAGACCAATTGAGCTTCTCTGACGAGGACTTCCCCATGGAAGGAAAAGGACATAACAAAGCCTTGTATATTTCCGCACAATGTAACGGAAAAAGAGTGGCGCACGTATTGATCGACAATGGGTCAGCCTTCAACATCTGCCCTTTGGCCACCCTAAGGAGGTTGGGAATCAATGAAGAAACGGTTAAAACATCCAAAACGGTTGTGAGAGCTTTCGATGGGATGAGGAAAACAGTGGTAGGTGAGATTGAGCTTGACGTGTCCATTGGCCCGACAAAGTTCTCTATAAATTTCCAAGTGATGGATCTGCCCAGTGCATTTGGGTTCTTGTTGGGAAGGCCTTGGATCCATACAGCAGTAGATGTCCCTTCAAGCTTGCATCAAAAAGTACGCTTCGCAGTAGATGGGAAGGTGATTACCGTACATGGAGAAGTCGACCTCCAGACATACCAGAGCAGTGCCATACCCTATGTTGAACCTGAAGTGAAAACAGAGGCGAGTTATCACTCCCTGGAACTGGTAGCAACAATTCATACCCCGTCAGGGACAAAGCTAAAAACCCCATACATCTCAGAAGCCAGTCTTCTACCAGCTAAGATGCTGCTGGCATACGGATTCAACCCCGAAAAAAGCCTAGGTAGACATAATCAAGGTATAAATACCCCACTGCAGTTAAAAGCTAACCCACATAGAATGGGCTTGGGGTATCAGAAAATCACATAGATAGATCTGGCCCAAAGACAACAGGCCGAGGCCAGGCAGAAGCCGGGGACGCCTGGGAGGCCAGAGCAGCCCGAATGACTCATTCATTGGTTCTCCAACTTGGAAAGGCAGGTCTCAAATGTTCAATAATCCTTTGAATGCCCACTTCGACCAGAACTCTAAATGGTTGTCTGAAGAAGATGTCACTTCACTGATAGAACCAGATCTGACAAATCCTTTCCTCAAAGATGACGCTGTGAATGTCATCATGGAGTGGTTGGACAATGGAGCCACTTCCTCTGAGTAACGAGACTCTTCCATTGTCTTTAAATACTGCATTTAGAACTTTTTGCATTTTGTTGCATTTTCTTTCCTTATTGTACGTATAGGGAAACGCCTTTGGATCTCCGGCCGTTGGTCTAAATAGCACATCTTGTAATGCGGCCCATCTTGCATTCAATAAAACCATACATATTTTGTTAAGGACATATGGAACCACGAATCAGCCCAATGATGATACTAGTCTTCTGCACAGAAGCTTGAGGCCTGATTTGCCGTATGACTCCTGATTTCCAAAGAGATTTCCTTGGGGCCAGGATATCCAATGACATGAGGATTAGTCCCTTTTATACCTGTACCTATTTCTAAAACTCTTTCGAAAGGACTTTCCATGATCATACATGTCGTTCTTATGGAATACAAACTAACAATACTCATGACATTTCAGGCATATCATCTCAAACATGCATACCAGGTTGTTACGAGATTCAGACTTCTCCAGTAACCATTCGTATAACATTGAAGAGGATGAAGATGAGGGTTATGCGTCTATCCGCAGAGATTGGAATGCCTTTGAGGAGTCGACACCTCCTACTTCAGAAGAACCAATCATTGTTAATCTGGGAGACTCCGTGAATATCAAGGAGGTCAAGATCGGCGGGCATTTATCCCGAAATGAAAGGCTCGAGTTCATAGAGTTATTGAAAGAATATCAAGACATTTTTGCATGGTCTTACGCTGATATGCCAGGTCTAGATCCTAAGATCGTGGAGCATGCCTTACCTACAGATCCCAGTATCAAACATGTCAAGCAAGGCAGCAGGCGGATGAAGGCTGAGTTGGAGGACAAAATTAAGGAAGAAGTCATGAAGCTTCTTAGGGTAGGCTTTATTGAAGCTATCCCATATTCAAATTGGATTGCAAATATAGTCCCCGTCATGAAGAAGGATGGTAAAGTTCGGATCTGCGTAGATTACCGAGATCTGAATAGGGTAAACCCAAAAGATGATTTTCCGCTTCCTCACATTGATGTGTTGGTGGATAGCACAGCAGGTTATGAATTGTTCTCGTCTATGGATGGATTTTCGGGATATAACCAAATCTTCATGAAACAAGAAGACAAACCAAAGACCGCTTTTACCACACCCTGGGGGAACTTTTGCTACAAAGTCATGCCCTTTGGATTAAAAAACGCCGGGGCTACCTATCAGAAGGCCATGGTCACATTATTCCATGATATGATCCACAAGAAAATTGAGGTGTACGTCGACGACATGATTGCCAAATCCAAGAAAGGATAGGATCACATACAGGTGTTGAGAAAATTATTTGAACGCCTGCGCAAATATAAGTTGAGGTTGAACCCTAACAAATGTGTGTTTGGGGCAAAATCTGGGAAACTTCTCGGGTTCATAGTCAGTAACAAGGGCATTGAGATTGATCCTTCAAAAATTCAAGCTATCCACAATCTGTCAACTCCCTCCTCAGTAAAAGAAGTAAGAAGCCTTTTGGGGAGACTGAACTATATTGCCAGATTTATCAATCAACTGTCTGATGTGGCTAAGCCAATCTTCAAATTGCTTAAGAAAGGCGCGAAAGTAACATGGGATACTGAATGCAGCAGGGTGTTCCAAATGATCAAAAACTATCTGATCACACCGCCGGTACTTGTGCCACCAATTTCTGGTCACCCCTTGACCTTGTATCTGACTATACATCAGGAATCCTTGGGAGCCTTACTCGCCCAAACAAGTCCGATAGATGGTAAAGAAAGAGCCATCTATTACCTAAGTAAGAAATTCACACCATCTGAAGCAAAATATGCACCAGTCGAAAGGGCCTGTGTAGCAGCGGTATGGGTACTTCGCAGACTGAGACAATATACCTTGCACCACCACATTCAGCTCGTAACAGAGAACGATCCTGTCAAATACCTCATGGAGAAACCCGCTTTAATTGGGAAATTAGCAAAATGGCAAGTAATGCTATCTGAATTTGACATCAAGTGTTCTCAACAGAAGTCGGTTAAAGGAAGAGCTATAGCTGACATGCTAGCAGAAAACCCATCAAACGGTGAGTCTCCTAAAGTAACAAGCACAGAAGGTCAAATTCTCAACTTAGCAGAAGACAAGTGGGTCATGTACTTCGATGGTGCTGTTAATTTATCAGGGGCAGGCACTGGGGCAGTACTGATATCCCCCGATGATCAGCATTACCCTGTGGCAGCAAAAATAACTTTCCCGTGCACCAACATCTCGGAATATGATGCGTGCATTTTAGGCCTACGATTGGCCATTTCCATGAAGATACCTAGGTTGCAAGTTTTTGGAGATTCCATGCTCATCATCCTATAGACACAGGGAGAGTGGAAGACGAAAGATGCAAAGCTCATCCCTTATCACGAATACCTTGAAGAATTGATACTTAAGTTCGAAGAAGTGTCATTCGAGTACCTATCAAGATCTCACAATCAATTTGCAGATGCGTTAGCCACCCTGGCCTCGATGTTGCAAACAACTGGAGGGTTGGATATAGAACCCATAATGATCAATATAGTTGAACGGCCAGCTTATTGCATGCTAATCGAAGAAGAGTTTGATGGAGAGCCATGGTATTATGACATCAAGAATTACCTCTCAAAAGGGGAATTCCCTGAAGGATGCCAGCCAGGAGACCGAAGATACATAACCAAGATGGCCAGCAAATTCTTCCTCAATGGACAAATTCTATACAAAAGATCCTTTGATTCTACTCTATTGAGATGTGTAGATGCCAGAGAAGCAAATATCCTCTTGAAAGAGATCCATGAAGGAATATGTGGGCCTCACATGAACGGCCACCTCCTCGCCAGGAAGATCATGCAGCTTGGCTATTATTGGATGACCATCGAATCAGATTGCTGTCAGCACGTCCGGTCATGCCACCAGTGCCAAATATACGGTGATAAGATCAATGCACCCCCAAACGAACTGCACCAAATGTCTGAAGTTTGGCCTTTCTCTATGTGGGGCATAGACATGATAGGGCCTATCAATCCTGTGGCTTCGAATGGTCATCGCTTCATCTTGGTAGCGATTGATTACTTCACAAAGTGGGTAGAAGCCAGATCTTACAAGAATGTCACTGCAAGAAATGTGGCAAGATTCATCAAAAGAGACATCATATCCCGGTATGGTACCCCTCAAGCGATCATCATAGATAACGGGTCTAACCTAAACAACAAGATTGTCGATGATCTACTGGATCACTTTAACATTCGACATCTAAATTCATCTCCCTACCGCCCACAGATGAATGGGGTAGTGGAAGCAGCCAACAAAAACATCAAGAGAATCTTGGCTAAAACAGCAGAAAACTACAGCGATTGGCACGAAAGGCTGCCCTTCGCCTTAATGGCTTATCGAACGTCGATCAAGACTTCTACAGGGGCAACTCCCTATAGTCTGGTGTTTGGGACAGAAACAGTTCTACCAGTAGAAGTTAAGATTCTCTCTTTGAGAATCTTATCCAAAGATAAACTCTCTGAGTCAGAGTATTTCAAGCACAGATGTGAACAACTGAATTTAATAGACGAGAAACGTCTTAAAGCCATTTGCCATGGACAAACTTACCAGAAAAGGGTAGTCAGGGCGTTCAATCGAAAGGTCAAGACCAAAAACTTCGAAGTAAATGACTTGGTAATAAGGAAAGTTTTGCCAAGTACTACCCATCCAGAAGGAAAATTCACTCCGAATTACGAAGGCCCCTACATTGTCAAAAAGATCCTCACGGGAGGAGCATTAATTCTTGTAAACACCGAGGGAGAAGAACTAGGGCACCCTGTAAATTCAGATGCTCTGAAGAAATATTACCCTTGAAATAAAATCAGATTCCGGTCATATGACTTACCCCGAACTGAGCCTACTCTTCATGATAGTCTTGGCATAAGCATATCATGCATCCATACATACATTAGCATATGTTCAATATTGCAGGACCCAAGGAAGTAGGGTCGCGATCAATTTGAATACATGGTCAAGAGGACTTACTGTCGTGATGGTCAGAAAAATGTAGAGTTTCACGAATCTATCAACTCCCATTGGAGCGCATGATCAAGGGTAAGGTGTATTGTTCTAATTTTCTGAAATTCGAGAGCATGCACTGACATATTCCTTTTATGTTTTTCAGGGATCCCTAGCCACGCTGGGCAGGTAAGTATTCATTTCCCTATCTCTCAGGTTTTTAAATTTCCAGAACCCTTATTACTAGAATTTGAAATGCTTTTTGAAATCTAGCTTGCATTCAATTCTCATGTCTATAAAGATGCAGAATTCTCACAGTCATGTCATTGGCATTCATGTTTAAACTTGGAGGTTATCTGAACATGATTGAAATATGCATTGTGCATCATAAATCCCTTTGGAGGTAAGTCTTGGAGAAAGAGAAATGAACTTTTCCAACAAGAGTTGTTTAAAACTGTTTAAAAGGATGTTTCCTCAGACAAGAGGCAAGCTGGATCCCAAACACGTCCTATACACACTTGAGAGATGAGTGGAGTGGTAAGGACAGCGAGACCTTGACCTACGGAAGTAGGGGTTATTCGCAGTGATTACATGGATCGAGACGACGGAGGCATTCGTTTCTCTATCATAAACACTACAGATGACCATTGATAACCCTTTGAACGGCGATTTCATTCTATACCCCTGTCAAGAACCACCCCACAGTGGGGCAAACTGGAAGTATGTCCAGCAGTATCAGAAGGTAAATGGTTAGAAGTTCTCTTGCTCAAACTTGCATGAATCTTCGTGTGTTGCTTGTCATTTTAACTTTTATGGTAGCTCAAGTGCTTTAGGATGACGAAAAGCATTCGTTTCTCTATCCTATACGCTTTTACCCTTTGTACAGCCCAGTTGAGCCTATACGTTCGTTTCACAAACCCGTTGGTGATTATTGCATATTCCAAGGTGGAAGCGACGTCACTTCAAGAGCGGAAGAGTTCAAGATATATGATTTATGAAAAATTCCTGGACTAATGTTTGAGTGCTGAGATTCAAGTTGCACATCTAGCACACTCATTTGAAAATCCTGGTTCCTAAAAGAAAAAATGGGATTTCAACAAAAAAAAGAAAGAAAAATTCAATCATGGGCATCAAGAAAAAGCAAAGTGCCTGGTAAAAGCAAGGCCAATGCCCATCCAAATACTCATACACTCGTGAATCATATGTTTGATTTTGTAAATGCCAAATGATGACACGATACCTTTGTATAGGTTACTAGTGAGATCTGATTGTAAAAGAAAATTTCAAGGGAGCTGGACTGCGAAAAATGCTCCCAATCTTGACATGAGATGGCAAAAGCATAGACAAGGTATTGACGCCATCTTGACATGAGAGAGATGTTCTCTAAAGATAAATATGCACTTCAAAGGCTGAAGACGCTCTTTGAACAAGAAGGAGCAAGATGGCAGCAAACTTTCAGTGATCACCAATGTTAAACCCGTCGCGTATTCTGAGCCAAAAATAAGCCTTTTTTGGTCCCCAATCCCACCTACGTTACAACCCTGAAAAGCCTTTTCTGATTAAGGCACTTGGATTGACATAGGGTTTAATGTCTAAGCTTAGCTCGAAGAAGTTCGAGCAAGATTATTTCTTTCTCATTTTGCAGGTTTCTTGACTTGTAAACCTGGAGCAGACATTGAAGACTTCTCTTCAATAGCCTTGACTTGCTTGCAAGTCCCCTTTGAAAACCGTTGACCAAGCCCAACATTACGGTCCCTTGGAAGTCCTCCTAATCGATCGAGGTGTATTCACTGCGAATGATCCTGAACCCTAGGCACAGGTTTGATAGGAAATTCGAGTGCATTCTTCGTAAAAGACCATTATCTCAAAGCGGTGAGAAGTCTTCTTTGATGAGAATACTCCGTTGGACATTTTAACCAAACTCTTTTGGTAATTCCAGATTGTTTGATTCAAACTTTCTCCACAAGGAATTTTTGATCACTTCCATATGTTGCAAGGTGTTTTGGATAACTCCCAGCATCGTAATGCATTCATTGAAATTATTTTCATGACTATGATATAAGTCATAAAGTGCTGTCAGTTTGACATTAGATATCACTTAAAAACCATTGGTATGCCTTTGGTAAGAAAATTTTCAGATTGGAGCTTCAGCAAGATTCTTGATGACTTCGGCTCCTAAAATGGCTTGTATCACTCTAGGTGAGAAACGATTCACATGTCTAAACTTCTGCAGAATTCCTGGCAAGCCCAGATCTCAGAAAAACACAACCTCTCTTGGTAAGAAAGAGTTTACATGTTCAAGCTTCTGTAGGACCCCTGGTATCCCCAGACCTCAGAATGCTACTTCTCTTGTAAAGAATATATTTCAAGCTTAAACTTCTATAGGAATCATGGTAACCCCAGATTCTAGAAGGATGCCTTGCTCTATGAAGAAGAGTTTTCAAGTTTATTTTCCTGCAAGACCCCTGGTAATTCCATATCTCAGGAAAACACATTCTTATGAACAATTTTGTAGGTTTGAGCTTTCTGCAGGATACCTGGAGTCCCCAGATCCCAGAATATCACCTCTAATGTCAAAAGGACAATCTCCGAAATCATCCCTCTGTGAGATTTCAAAATTTACAGGTTTGAGCTTTCTGCAGGATACCTGGAGTCCCCAGATCCCAGAATGTCACCTTCAATGTCGAAAGGACAACATTCAAGATAGTCTTTCTGCGAGATCTCAGGTAGCCCCTGGATCCCAGAAGAATCTTATCAAAGTTTTTGCAGGTTTAAGTTTTCTGCAGGATACTTGGAATCCCCAAATCCCAGAATAACGCCTCGCGTGTCGAAAGGACAATTTTCAGAATCAGCTTTCTGTGAGGTTCTAGGTAACCCCTAAACCCAGAATAGCTCATGTGGTAAAGCCTCAAGGTTAGGCACGCCTCACTTGTATGAATCCTAGTTAATTCCTTAGAATATAGGATCAAAAACTGTTGACAAAATCTGCTTTCTGTAAGGTTCTAGGTAACCCCTAAACCCAGAATAGCTCATGAGGTAAAGCCTAAAAGTTAGGCACACCTCATTTGTATAGATCCTAGTTAATTCCTTAGAATATAGGATCAAAATGTTCGACAATCCCTAAAAGAATGGGTGCGTCATCCATAGGTTCCTAGCAGAAAGGAATCCTATCCTCGGCCTGATCCCCCTGACGGATCAAAATGTTCGACAATCCCTAAGAGACTGGGTGCGTCATCCATAGGTTCCTAGCAGAAAGGAGTCCTATTCATGGTCTAATCCACCACACGGATCAAAATGTTCGACAATCCCTAAGAGACTGGGTGCGTCATCCATAGGTTCCTAGCAGAAAGGAGTCCTATTCATGGTCTAATCCACCATACGAATCAAAATGTTCGACAATCCCTAAGAGACTGGGTGCGTCATCCATAGGTTCCTAGCAAAAATGAGTCATATTCATGGTTTGATCCACCATACGGATCAAAACTTCCGACAATCCCTAAGAGACTGGGTACGTCATTCACAGGTTCCTGTCAAGTATAGGAATCCCATTTTGGTACGGCCTACCATACAGGCTAGAGTATAACCGCCCTAGGATACTCAAAAGACGAGTCCCTAGGTATTCACTTGAACCCGCTATACATCGCGCATGCCGCACGAGCATCAGGCAGGTGATCAACAGGTAAATAGCAGGTGGGTCTCTCTACTTTCTCTCTCACGTCAGCAAAAGAATAAGAAGCAGAGCATTCACCAGCGAGACAAGAAAGATTGAGCGTCAAGATTCGTTCTTCTTTTTCCCCAATTGAGTCGGTCTAGATTCAGGTGTCACCTGTCTTTGAGAGAAACCTCTCACGAGATTCCTCTCAAAGAGGGGCAGCTGTTGACACCTGATTTTTGACCAAGTCTTTTTCAGTTTTATCTTTGAAAAATCACAAACAAATTCATAAAAATTCAAACAAATTACAAAATCAACTTTGGTGGCCTTGACCAAGCCCAAGGAACCATTTTTGACCAAAAAATAATTTTTCATAATTTTTTTTATGTTTTTTAGTATTTTTAGAAAATAGGAAAATACTCAAAAAAATTCAAAAAAATAGCATTTGAGGTCACAAAAATATGGAAAAATATCCAATATTTTTCTTTTTAATCCCTTGTATTTTTGACCTCATAAGAAGTTCAAAATCGGATTCAATTATAGGTGTTCCTTTGTAACCCGTACTATTGAATTTGAGAAAAAAAATACCAATTGAGCCTTTTAATTTGCAATTTTAGCATTTTCTAGGATCTTGACATCCATTCTAACTGTCCCTGATTGCAATTTAGCCCAATTTTTTGTGCAAATTGTTCAATTGCACAAATTTGGCAAAGTTGCATACTAAAATTGCATTTTTAGTCCTTGAAATTGAGTATAATTGAAATTACTTTCAACTCAAGGGCTATCATTGCAAATTAAACATACTGCCCAATGGATTTCACCATTTTGAATCGATTGGCAAAGGTAATTTGACCCAATTTGATCATTTGAACCTTCAATTGCATAATTCTCAATTTGCAATTAAAAGGAAATTTGGAGTTTTTGTTGAAATCGATATGAACTTTTTGGCAAAATCATATTTTTTGATAGAATTCATGCCCTAGATTCGATTATGAGGTTCAATTGTAAAAATTCCCTACTAATTTGAGTTTAATTTTGAAAAATCCTATTCGGAACCGATTCAGACCGGTCAGACCGCCGGTCAGACCGGTCGAACCGGTCCAGAATAGTGTCATCTTCCCCAACTGAGCTTTCGCGCAGATGAGCAGTGCGAAGATGAGTTTCAACAGCAAAATTGATCGACCAATAGACTATAATCGTAGAAGCATTGTTGGTTGTTTAGTTCCTGAGGCCGTTCCCCGTCGATGGGAACTGGAATGAAGATCAGTGGCCACTGGAGCAGCGACTAATTGACCGGTCAAGCGACAGACCCGTGAAAGTCAACTCAGGCCACACTCATGCCAAATTCGCTTGAAATAGAGCTCGCCGGAGGACCAAACGGGACTGGACAGAATGCCCATCCTCCCCGACGCCGTTTTGACCTAATTGCACGTGATCACATGTGCAATTGAGGCCGGTACACAGTCCACCGTTCGGCGCCAAAAATCCAACGAGCTATATAAGCTCATGATCGCTTTCTGTTGAAGAGGAGGGGGGATTCAGTTAGAAGAAGGTAAACAGAATTGGAACAGAGAGAAAAAGAGGGAGAAAGAGCTCGCTCTCCATTGCCATTGTCGAGAGCGAAGCTCGGAATTGCAGAGCATCGGTCAGGCCTTACCAGGCTAGACCAAAGCTCGGAGAGACCTTCAAGAGACCGTCCACACCGTCAGGAAGCGATTATCGTTAGTCGCGCGGTCTGAAATCGCGGAAAAAGGTGAGGCAGAGCTTCGACTTTCATACTAAGCTTCAATGGCGATTCTCACATTGCTTGCTCATTCTTTCAATTACTATGTGCCTTTCACTCCTTGAACATCACTGACCATGTTCGTATCTTGATTTTGCATCGATTCTCCCTGAATACCTCGAATCGAGTCTTAAAATCTAGCCTCCATAACCGACCACTGTTCATCCATGCCTAGCCTAATCTAGGCCGCGCGAGCTCAATCGGAGCTCGAGGTAAGTCTTCTGAACCCCCGTTGGTGCTATCCTGTGACTGAATTTCTGTGATTTTGGGTAAAACGCATGATTGAACTTCCATGGCCGTACTCGGCAATTCGCACGATATTCCTGATTCTGTGAATAGGATGCTTCGATTCTCAGATATGTTAAACTAGAGATGGTTGCGAGTCGATTGCCGTCGGTTTCGTGTGATTTCATCAAGATCTCACCGTACGATCATCGTCGGAGAAGCACAGCCGTTCGTCCAGTTGCAGGCGCGAGGTTGAAGACGAAGCTGACATGGCGCAGTCAACCGGTCAAACTCCTAGTTGGCATTCGGCCATTGGTCCACGTGTCTGTCGAGTCAGCTCGACCGTTAGTCTGTTAGGTTGAGTCAGCATTAGATCGGACGGTCCAGGTTAATCGAGTCCAACAAATCGTGACCGTTCGATTAGTAATTAGGGTTATCTGAAAATAGTTTTAAATCGAAAAAAAATAAAAATGGTTGAAACGGTGTCGTATGGTTTAGGGGATAGGCGACGTCGTTTTAGGATAAGTAGGTATGGACGGTTCAGATCAACCCCTATGTTCTAATCGTGGCCGTGGATTTAGTAAGTCAATCGGACGGTCCCGAGAGAGCCGTCGTTCAATCTAGACCGTAGGTTCTAGTAATCAGATCTAAGGGACGTGGACAAGCCACGCGGTTCAATATAGGCCGTTTGATCAGATTAGAATAATCCAAAAAAATAGAAATGCGATGCGGCGTCGTTTTGGAGCCGGGGTCCGCGCGGGTCCGGGTCTGGGCCGGGTTCCGACCCGAGTGGGTCGGGTCGACCCGGTCCGAATCATATTTTTTTTAATAAAAAAATCAGAAAACGATTTTAAAAAATAAAAAAAAATAAAAAAAACCTAGAAAATCCAAAAAAATGCCAGAAAATTCCAGGAAATTCCAAAAAAAAAAAAGTGAAAAAATGTGGAAAATCCTAAACACTCAGAAATCCCCAAAAATTGAGGATTGACCACAGACAACTGGTCAATCCTATTTTTGGGGTTTCTTATCCGTTCTTCCGAGACTTGACGACATTACCCTTTAGGGGTAAGTCGCCTTTGCTGTGTATGCAAGATAAGGCCGACAATGCCAAGGTAAGAATTAGGGTCGAGTAGGCGACCAATTCTTAGGTTTGGATTTTCGAGTCCCGCCCATTTTCTCAAAATGACGATTTTGCCCCTCAATGGGAAAATCATCTTTCTTGCCTCAATCGAGTTCTGAAAATTGCTTAAAGTTAGGGTTCGGGTCAGGTGGACGACCAGCCCTAATATTTAAGATTTTCAGTTCTCATCTTTGTCCAAAATGACGATTTTACACCTCAGAGGGTAAAATCACTTTTAAATTCCAGAAAAATCCTGGAAATTCCCGAAAAATAGGAAATAGATTGGATTGATGGCCAATCCTATTTCCCTTGTCTTCTGACTTCCTAATTCGTCTAAAATGACAGATTTATCCTTTTAAGGGTAAATTTTCCCCGAATTATTCACAATTACGATTCCGCCCCTCATGAGTGAATCATGTCAAAATCACTCCTAAGCCTTGATTGATATTTCTCTAGGCTAATAGGGCCTCATTAGGGATACCATGCTGATTTCATGTGTTTTATCCGCATGTACTGGATCCTCGATTTGCGCACTTTTTTTTATTGGTTGTGATTGATAGGGTAGTATCTCCCATCTGCATGAACTCCTAGATTTAGGATCTGTACCCTACTCGTCTGTATGAAATCCTAGGATCAGATAAACCATTCAGCTTAGGTACCGAAAGGGCGTCAACTTTGACAGTTGGCGTAACTAAGTCCTCGAACCCACTTCTCTGGTTTCCGCAGAATCGAATAGACTACTCCCAACTATTTGATAGGGTTTCCGATCGTACCCTCCACGAAACGATTGGTGGTGACTCCTTGGCATGTATACTCATCACATGTCACTAGACCACACTAAAGGTCGATCACGTATATCCAGCAGTTGCGACTTGGGTAATGGACCTTGGGAGAGGCCCGCGTCCGATCAAGCCAGCGATCGGGCGGCCCATTAGCCCGCCCCGCCTCGAGGGAAGGGTCGCGACAACGATTAGAGTCGATCTCTTTCGACCTTAGTGTGGTCGTAGTGGCATGTGCAACTTGTGCATGCATTTGGAGTCGCCACCGGTCTTTCTTGGAGGGTAGACCAGAAACCTTACTGACCGATTGGGAGAGATCGATCAGTTCTGCGGAACTAGAGATTTTGGGTTCGGGGACTTGGTTACGTCGGTGTCATTACCGACGCCCTTTCGGTACCTAACGTGAGTGATTTTCCTAATTAAGATTTCATGCAGGGAAATTTCGGGTGAGGCAGGTCTGATTCAGGGTTTCATGTAGATTGGAAGACTAGTCCAATCAATCACAGTCAATTTAATGAAAGCGGGATTGAGTGTATAAATAAACACATCAATGCACACCAATTCACATCAAATGCTTCCTAGTATAGCCATAAAGGCTTAGGAAATGTGTGATTTAGAACCAAGGGTAAAATGGGAAGATTTGGAGACAATTAGCTCGAATGGCAAAATCGTCAATTTTTGGAAGGTTTGGATACCGAATTACCCAAAATATTTCATGACTAGTTGATTATGGCCATTTCCCATTTTTGAGAATTTTTTGGAATTTCTCAATTTTTCTTCAATTTTTGGAAGACGATTCGCCCAAAGGGCGAAATCATCATTTTTAAGAAGGGTCGTGGTTCAAAACACCCGGAATGAGTCTTGGCCAGTTGATTGTGGCCATTTCCTATTTTTTGGGATTTTCATGGATTTTTGTTAGAATTGTTTTTGGAAGACGGTTTGCTGGAAGGGCAAAATCGTCATTTATGGAAGGGTCGGGGGTCGAAAGACCCGAAACAGGCGATGATCAGTTGTACGTGACCATTTCCTATTTTCTGGAATTTCTTTTAGAATTTTTCTGAATTTTCCAAATTTTTTATGATTTTTTTATTTTTTATTGAATTTTTATTAATTTTTTTATTTTCTGAATTTTTTAATTATTTAAAAATATTTTCCGGGCCGGGTCAGACCCGGCCCGTGCCTCGCGGGCGCCCTGCCCGGCCCGACCCTATGGGTCGGAGCCGATCTAAAAAACGACACCGTTTTGTATTTTTAAAGGTTTTTCTATTTTTTTTAACAATTTTTTATTATTAAACATTTTTATTAACATTTTTTTTATTTATTTCTAAAAATCCCAGATCGGACCGTCTAGGATACGCCACGTGGCGAAATCCTAGCCGTTCGATCAGAACCAATTTTTTTATAAATCCGAAAATTAAAACCCCCATCGGACGGACCAAATTGTGCCACGTGGCCTCATTTGGTGCGTCCGATCTTGGACTACATCGGATGACCCTTAAAGTGCCACTTGGCCCAGTATCCTCCGTTGGATCAAAATTGTTTTTATTATTTACGAAAATCATTTATTAAATCTGAAAATCTTTTTAATTTTTTCAAAAATCCCAGATCGCGACATGTGGCTAAGCCACAACCGTCCGATCTGGGTTTTATTTAAAAACTCGAACCGGCCCCACTGAGATGACGTGGCTGCCTACGTGGCACACCACGTCATCCTTTGACTCGTTGACCGTTTCAGCCCGCCGGAGAAGATGATCGGCGACTCACCGGAATAGTGATTATTCCAGCGAAGTCGCCGGAATCCTCATCGGAATAGACGAACCGAAGCCAAAACTCCACATTTTTTGTTCGTTTTTGCGGCATTCGACTCCCTAGCACCTCAGCATCAACATTCAACGAAAACATGGCGATGAAAACGTGGGAAAAGCGACGAACCGGACCTCCACAGTGGTCGGCGCCGGCGAGTATTTGCAGGTTTTTTTTTTTGTTCAAACTCGATTCCAACCATTCAAGCAGCATCAAGGTAAGGTTTAGGGACTTACCTGAGCTCATTTCGAGCTTACCGTCCGCTGTGCTCCTCCCCACGAGCTCTCGGCCCGAACCTTGGCCGGCGAAGCTCCGGGCTCGGTTTCCGCCGCGTTTTAATGCAAAATAAAGATCACACGAGGCTTAGAGTTGATTCTAGTGAAGTTTAAAGATGAAATACGCACAAGAAGGTGTCGGGAGGTGCACGGCCGGGAGCCAAAAAATAAAATGTCCATTTAGGCATTTCATCGAACACATGGTGTGCATATGGAAAACGAAGGTGGGGAGGATATACCGACCTGTCCGTGGCTTGTTGGCGACAACCGAGCCCTAGGTGATGATCGGTGTGGTATGCTGAAGCTCCTGTATGGCCGTTTGCCCGTCGGTTTTGGGTCGAGCTCATCAAATTCTCCTCTTTTCTCTTGGCCGGAGCTCGGTTTTTATACCGAGAATTCTCATCTTTCGTGGCCGACCGACGCCCGTCTGGTGTCCCCCGATCCACAAAAATCGGGCATCTATTTCTACTTTTGTCCCCCACGATTTGTTGTTCCTCGCTTTTCTTCAAAAATCGATCCCCACCATCCCTTGTTTTTTTTTGTTCTTCTTACGGCGCACATGGGTCTGCAACTAAGTTGCAGACTCGGTCGGACCGGGTCTGGTTGGGTCTGCCCGGTTCGACTAATTCGCCCAAATTTGGCCCCAAATTGACATATTTTTATGAAATTGATGGCAAAATCGGACTCCTTGACATTTTTTCTATCAAATATGGGTATTTTTGTGAATCAATTGATTGAAATTTAGTGAAAACCCCAAATTGTCCCTAGGATCCGAAAATGAATTTCGCTTAATCGAAGGTCCAAACGACCAAATTAGCCTGAATTGAGGACACCAATGGATTCAGCATTATGAAAACTATAAGTTAGAGGTGTTTGATTTTAATGGGTATACCCGTGTGAAATTTAATTTCAAGATTCGTGAAACCGGGGACTAAATTGAAAGAAAATTATGCAATTAAGCCCTTTTGGTTAAAATTGATCAAATTGGAGGGAAAACTGACCCAGTTGCACTTCAAGGCTTTAGAAACCAATGTCATAGCTCATAAAACGTGAGAATTGAAAATTAAAAGACTCGAAAAGGATTTTTTAGGTTCGGTTCGGATTTATGTTTGTGAAGGAACATAGTGACTCGAGCCGAATTTTCAAGATTTAAAGTGACAAGCTTGAAGAGGGAATTAAAAAAAATTAATGAATATTTTTGTGTATTTTTCTGACCACGAATGGTATTTTTCTGATATTTTTGGGTATTTTTATAATTAATTAAATTCGAAAAATATTAAAACAATACAAAAAAATTTATTTTTTTCAAAATTGGTTCCTGGGGCTAGGCCAAGGCTTCCAAAGTTGATTTTGTAATTTTATGACTTTTTTTGGTATTTTTAATTAATTTTAGAAATAAAAAATGAAATAAAAGATGACCAAAAATCAGGTGTCAACACACATCCGTGATTTCAAGCTAGAATTGGCCGCATGGACTAAATTGACACAAATGCAAAAGGTCTGGGGGTCAATTGATAAATAAAATATTTATGACTGATTTCACATAATTGCAATATATTTAATTTTTTTCTCTGTCAATTCTCCCACCCTCTTAATGAGATCGAATTCTCTGCAATAAAGACAAAACCCCAACAAAACAAGTGAGGTTTATCAATGGTCAAAGGAAAATGTTGATAGATGTATCGACTTTATTTATCACAAGTGTACCAGTTCGTAAAAAATAATAATCTATTAAGATAATAAAATTTTGGGAATTGCATATTCAATTTAGGATTTTTCGTAGTATTAACTCAATTTAACGAAAACTAACAAAAGGTAAATTTGTTAGATATGTAACAATTTGGAGATTTTTGATGGTTTAACAATTAGATTTGGATAAATTTGTCATATGTAATTAGTTTGAGATTTTTGATAGTCAAAAAATTAATTTATGAGAAATATATCACATGTATATCAATTTAAAATTTTTCATGATACTAATCCTTTATTTTTTTCAAATAGCCAAATATAATAAGCTGGCCTCTTTAGTCATAGATTCTGCACGAACAAATAAGTTTTGGCACCAAAATGAGTGTCGATCAATGCTTCAAAATATGATGTTTCCTTTAAAAGTACACTCAAACATGAAACCATCTAAACTATTGACCAGTCATACTGATTGAGTTCAACACCAAATCTGTTAGAATATATAAATATTAAATAAATAAGTTTTTCTAACAGTTTAATTTTTTAGAACAGCTAGTTATAATTCCAGCAAAATTTCATATGCTATCAGAGTAAGAGGTCATGAGTTTAAACTTTTAGAAATGTTGGTAATAGTCTCAACAAAAAGTATTTCAAAACAGTCAGTGCTAGCTACGGATTGTTGGCACAAATGCAAAAAACTTAGTATTCGATTGACAAAAAAAAAGATTTACGATTGAATTGGCATAATTATAATAGGTTTATGATTTTTTTGGGCAATTCTCCCATCTTATTAGCTAGACCGAATTCCCTGGGATAAAAATATAAACCCTGACAAGACAAGTGAAGTTCATCGATGGTCAAAGGAAAACGTTTGACCATCACTCTCACCGACCTACTACTACAAGATTTTCAAACTAGAAAGAGGAAAAATTGTGGGCATCTCCCATAGGACTTTGCGAAACCAAACTGAGAGTTGAATTCAACCTCCCGAGCGAGTTTGACCAAAGGACCTAAACGTAATGCCCAAGCAGCACGACTTGACTGAACACCCTTTAAATTAAGCTCACGTCAAGCATGATCACACAAAACCATATCATCACACTCTTGAGAGACATGGATGGATTGAAGTTGCATGGAGTTTGGGCAAGTCCATTCAGCACCATAGTCATATGGGCATTGAAGCTCAAGGGCATACCGTTTGAGTACATTGAAGAAGACCTCTCCAACAAAAGCGCCTTGCTTTTGCAGTATAACCCGGTGCACAAGAAGATTCCCGTGCTCGTCCATGGCGAGAGGCCCGTTTGCGAGTCCATGGTCATTGTCGAGTACCTCGAGGAGACGTGTCCGCGATACTCGCTGCTGCCTATCGATCCTCACGAGCGAGCTGTGGCACGCTTCTGGGTCAAATTCATCGAGGATAAGGTCAGGGACTCTGATATTCTCTACTTTGGTATTCATCTTTGAAAAACCGTCAACCATTCAATTCATGGGTTCTACTTGCTTTTCATATCCAACCCGAAACTTACCATGAGAAAAACATAAGCCAGACTCCTGTTTAATGTTTCGAATGCAGGGTCCTAATGCTTGGATCGTGTATCGGAGCGTCGATGAAGAGCAAGAGAAGGCCATGAGAGAGAGCTTCGAGATGCTATCGATCCTAGAGGAACATGGTCCAAACAAGGGGAAGAAATTCTTTGGAGGAGACAACATCAACATTGTCGACATTGCATTTGGTGGGGTGGCACATTGGACGGGAGTCATAGAAAAGGTATCGGGGGTGAAGATGTTCGATGCCGAGAAGTTCCCTCGCTTGCACGCTTGGATGGCCAACTTCAAGAGCTTGCCTGTGATCGCGGAGAACTTGCCTGATCAAGCGAAATTGTGCGAGTTTTTCGCCCGCCTAAGAGAAAAGTTCTCGACACCTACACACAAATAACGCTCAATGATCGATTTCATGATCTGGAATTCTATATTTTAATAACTGATCACATTTGGATTTCGGCTGCTGTCCCTCTGGAAATAATAAGAACTCAAGTAAGAGTGAAGCATGTACTTCGGTCTGAAGTTTGAAGTTGAAGCTTACTTATTAGCGTATGCAATGAAGTGCAATGTACTCTTTTGACATTCGAATCTTGTCCACCGAGGCATGTATTGCCTCAATTTGATAGTCCTAAATCTAAAACCAATCGTGATTTTGGTATATGAAACTAATCAATAGGTCAGTATTTCATGCTACTTTCCTAAACTCAGTATGTCAACGCCTGTATAAATTCTATTTTCATTTTTGTTATGATCAATATTTTCTCATATCGTAAATGGATATAATAGTGTTAACAGGTTTCTCGTGAGAAGTGTACAGCCTAATGTTGCACTTACAAAATACAATGAAATAATGAACGCACTCATTTTATAAAGGGAAAATGTCAAACAAGGGCCCAAGTTGAGCTCTCTGAAGTTGAGCTCTCTGAATCATTGAGAATCCTTCCGTTTTTCTTTTTGGCTGCTAAGTTGAGCTCTCTAAGTCCCACTGGGAGTTCCCCTTTTCTTTTCTTCCTCTCAGTCGCCCGACTTGCCCCCACAGAACTAGGGGAAGGGAGGGGATGCGGAACTAGATTAAAGGAAAGAGGAAAGAGAGAAGAAAAAGGACGTACATGGTGGTGGCGATGGAGATGGAGAGGGGAGAGAAGAGGAAAGAGAGAGAAGAAAAGGAACAATAAAATAAAATTAAAGGACTGAATTACCCTTCGTTCAGGTCCCTTTTTTTTAAAATGATTTAAGTACTTCGGGCCCTCATTTGAAACAATGCCCACTTCAGACCCTCATTTGAAACAATGCCCACTTCAGGCAATTATTTGAGAAATCAAGGGCACTTGGGGCCCTTTTTTGAAATTTTTCTTTTTATAAATTTTGTAGACCATGGTCGATAATGACGATATAGTTAAGCAACGAACTTCCATTTTATTTTCTTTTGTTGAATACTTGAGAAAATATGCCTTAGTGTTATATATAAAACGCCTAGTATTTCTTAGCATACAAGTAATCACGCATGTTCCTTCATTTTTTTTTCCTAAATCTTCTTTGACCTGTAAGGGCTGTGTTTGATAGGTGGGAATTGGGGAAAAGTACACTGCAAGTGCCTTAACTTTCGTATGGCGTGCACTTAAGTGCCTTAACTTTCAAAGTGTTCACTTGAGTGCCTAAATTTTTAAAAAGCGTTCACTTGAGTACCAAATTCTTTTAAAATCGTTCACTTTAGTGCCAACTCCGATGAGCCACATCAGCACAAATAATAATTAAAAATGCAACGTGTCGGATTTTCGGTGAGTCACGTCAGATTTGGCACTGAACTGAACGATTTTAAAAGAATTTGATACTCAAGTTAACGCTTTTTAAAAGTTTAGGCACTCAAGTGAACACTTTGAAAGTTAAGGTACTTAAGTGCACGCCGTACGAAAGTTAAGGCACTTACAGTGTACTTTTCCCCAATTCCCACCTATCAAACACAGCCCTTACAGGTCAAAGAAGTTCAACTAGGAAAATAACAAGAAAGATAACGGACAATATACTTTTTTTTCAGGTAAAGAAGGGTTCGTATACTTCATCATTAGTAAATAAAAGAAAACATTGATTGGATGAATAGTGAGAAAAATGCGTGCTAATACTTTTAGCGCATTTAGAAAAGAAGGAACCAGTAGGTAAGAAACAAGGGAATATGGTCTTGTAGCCATAAGAACAGAATCACATTTCGTGACATACGTAACTAGTTATTTAGCATGTCATTAAGAAATCGCGAGGTTAAAAAAAAAAGTACCAAAACTTACCCAATCAAGAGGACAAAAGGAGATATTTACTCACAGCAACAGAAGAGCTAGGGCCTGAACTGTCCCTTAGATCCACAGACAAATCCAATTATACCCTGCAAAAAGTCAAACTGTGTCATCTTACTGTGAACATCAATCAAATGCATCAAATCATCATACATGAAGCAAACTTGGTAAATTTTTCAAGAAGATAAAAATGCAGCGAACTGCTTGGATGAAATTATGCAATTTAAATGTGAAAGGCCATCTACTAGTTACTTTTACGAGTATCTTGGAGGCCGCTAGTTTGGGACAATTTATCAGTCGGTCATATTTCGAAAGAAGATATTTAACCAGGAAAATAACAAGATAGATACTGAAAAATTTCCTTAAAGGCAAGTTACATTCCTTTCGTTGTCAAAGTTCATCAAACAGTTTGAACACTCTCAAACATTTGAAATCTCCTTTTCTTCATGGCTCCTATAACTAGAACATTCCATTAAAAAGAATTTGAAGGGTTGTTATACCTTATCATTAGTAAATAAAAAGAAAACATTGATTGGCTCACTAGTATGTGAGATATAAATGCTAATACTTTTAACATTTACAAAAGAAGGATGTAGATAAGAAACAGGGGAATATGGTCTTGCAGCCATAAGAACAGAATCACATTCTGCGACATTCGTAACTGGTAATATAGCAAGTCATTAAGCCATCACAATGGTTAAAAAAAAATCACAATCATATCGGAAAGATAAGGTGAAAAAGAGAATTCGCGCAAGTCATAAACTTACTCTCAATTGGTCCCTCTTTCTTTGTGAGGATTATAGGCATAGTTAGACCAAACAAAAGCATCCTCTTTACCCCAAAAAGAATTGGCACTTCCACCCCTAACATGATTGAATTCAAGAAATTAACCCCCTGGGCGAAAAAAGAAAAAAAGGTGAAAAAGAGAGGACTCTCCATAGATGATAAGAGTAAAAAGCTAGCTAGCTAGGGCTTGTGTGGCGACAAAAGAAGAGGAGAAGGAAAGTGGGAGAGGAGGGTAATGCAGTGATGGGGAATTTGGAGTTCAGAATCAGATTTTGCAATTTTATGGCATGGAATGATTTTGGAGTGTCTGCTTCAATCGAATGACAAAAAAAATGAACAAATCTTTTTGTACATATGGATTAAAAATGGTGGCTGCTGTTGGCACCACCACATGATGACAACATACCTATGGAGAGTCCTAGCTAGCTTTTTACTCCTCTTCTTTTGTCGCTACACAAGCCCTAGCTAGCTTTTTTCTCTTATCATCTATGGAGAGTCCTCTCTTTTTCACCTTTTTCTTTTTTGGCCCGAGGGGGGGGGGGGGGGGTGTTAATTTCTTGAATTCAATCATGTTAGGGGTGGAAGTGCGAATTCTTTTTGGGGGTAAAGAGGATGCTTTTGTTTGGTCTAACTATGCCTATAATCCTCACAAAGAAAGAGGGACCAATTGAGAGTAAGTTTAGTGAAGTCTAATTGATAGCAAAGGGAGACTAACACATATGAGCATCTAAGGGCTGGGGTTAAATTGGCGAGGCAACTAAAACTCCCCCCCCCCCCCCCCCCCCCCCCCCCCGGCGTTAGGGTTTTCGAGCGAAATTTGTTCGCCGACGCAATCTCTTGAGTCACGAGGGGTCTCGATTTCTCCGGCACCTCTTGTTTTTAGTGTGGATGATGTTAAAATACTTGCGTGGATTGTTCCCTGGCTGTTTATCTAATAATAATTCCCATCCTCCCGAGGCACTGTGTGGACAAGGATTTGTTGTTGGATGAGTTTGTCACACACGAGATAGGCTTTGAATATATTAACAAAGCTTTCGAGTCACTCACTAGGGGAAAGTGTCTCCATTGTATGATCTGGATGGGCAAATGAGTTGACTTTTTTGCTGTTCTTTTACAACTCAGCATTGCCCCATAGTGTAAAACCATTTATGTGTTCAAGTACTTGGCTGGTAGGAACTGAACTTGTTAATGGATTTTGACTGAGGTGGTATCGCCTTCTTTGAGATTGCGAGTCTTCACATTTACAGATAGATAGTGTGGACTCTATAGATGAAGTAGAGGAACCCTTTTTCTCTAGTTACAAAGTTCTTGGCTCGAGGTCTCCATCCTCATTGCTAAGCCGAATTGTTATAGCAAAAGCGAAGTTGAAGGATTGAAGTAGTTGCTGTGCTCAACATCGGTGTTTCTGGTGTCTGAGATGAGAGAGGAGCAGATTATTGGATGTGACTTTGGTTTGGCTAATTGAGCGTTGTGACATTGTTCTTGGGTTTAATTGTGTTCTTGTTCACTAATGGCCGCTTATGCTGATGTTGCTAAGTCTCACGTTAATAACATTCCTGATCAGTCACAAGAGCTGCCTAGTATTATTATGTTGGCTCGCGCTGAGTATGAGTCTTTAGTTCACTTCAACCAGGTGGTGGCTTCATCTGCTTTTACTGCTACTTTGGCACAAACTTCTTTAGATAATTCATCTTGTTTAATTTCTACTGCACCCACTTCTTGGGTTGTAGACTCAGGAGTCACCAATTATATGATCGGTAATTCTAACTTATTATCTGGTATTACATCTGTGTCTCCTAGCTCAGTTACAATTGCTAACGGTTCACAATGCCATATCACTAGTCAAGGGAATGTAACTTTGGGCCCTTCTCTTTCTCTCTCATCTGTCTACCATTTACCAGCTTTCTCATGTAACTTACTTTCTGTTAGTTCCCTTCTAGAGAGTTGAATTGTGTTGTGACATTTACCTCTACTCATTGTACCTTTCAAGATCTGAGGACTGGACAGACAATTGGTGGAGGACATGAGTCTAATGGGTTGTACTACCTGAATAAAGATCTTATTGCTACTGCCGTTCAAAAGATTTCCACCTCCGACTCCTTTAAAATACATTGTCATACGGGTCATCCACCGTCCGATATACTTCGTCATTTCTCTCCTACTTCAGAGTCTGTGAGTCCTATCCAGTGTGAGGCTTGTTAATTTGGCAAACATCATCGGGTGTCTTTTCCTTCCCGTGTCCAGCGTCATGTGTCTAGTCCTTTTGAGTTGGTCCATTTTGATGTTTGGGGACCGAGTCGTATCAGAGATATGTTTGGTTACAAGTACTTTGTTACATTTGTGGATGATTATTCCCGCAGAACTTGGTTATATTTAATAAAAGATCGAACCGAAGTCTTTTCATGTTTTCGTATGTTTTACTTTGAGATTCTCAATCAATATCATGTTTATGTTAAATGTTTGCGTTCCGATAATGCCAAAGAATATATTTCCAATGGTTTTCAATCATTTCTTACATCTCATGGGATTTTGCATCAGACATCTTTTCCCTATACACCCTAGCAGAATAGGGTAGCTAAACGAAAAAATCGTCATCTCTTAGATGTTGCTCGTTCTCTACTTTTCCATATGAATCTCCCAAAAATGTTTTGGGAGCAAGCTATCCTTACAGCATGCTATCTCATTAATCGTCTTCCATCCTCTGTGCTTTGTGGATGCATACCTTTTCCACCCCTCCATCCTACGAGTCCATGTTGACCAATTGGTGACTTTCTCTAAAGATATTTTGTCCTCAGGTATGGCTCCACTACTGCCAATCCCCTTCACTGGGGTTCCCAAGCCATCGGTTGATTTTCAATTTTTCAACCGGACCTATCAACGTTGCCATTCTATTCAATGTGAGGTAGTACAATCGCCGCCTACATTGGACATGCATGCTTCTCCACCAATTCATGTCCCGGCCTCTTATCAACCAGTTTCTTCTGAGCCTGATTCTACTATTGATGTTCCAATTGCATTGTGCAGAGGTATGCGTTCTCGTGTCGGTCAACCCAATTCTCACTTAGCTCCCTATACTGGTTTGTCTAGTCGTACACATACTCGTTATCATCTTTCTCAGTTTTTATCTTATGATTGTCTTTCTCCCACATATTCTTCATTTGTTGTTTCTTTATCTGCTGTGTCCGTGCCAAGTACTGTTGCAGAAGCTCTTGTCCATCATGGTTGGCGGCAGGCTGTGGAGGATGAAATGCAGGCACTACAAGATAATGGGACATGACAGCTTACATCGTTACCTAATGGCAAACAAGCTGTGGGGTGCCATTGGGTTTCACAGTAAAGTTTCAATCGGATGGTTCTGTTGAGCGCCTGAAGGCGCGTCTAGTTGCTAAAGGTTACACCCAGACCTATGGAGTTGATTATGATTGAAAGAGAGAAAGTCCAGTATTTTATTAATGAAAACTCAATATATATACATGAACAACTCCAGCAGACTCAATGACCATTATACCCCTTTTAATATCTCTAACACTTCCCCTCAAACTGGAGCATAAATACCATTCATGCCCAGCTTGTTACAAATATACCCTATTCTCCCATTCCTCAAAAGTTTAGTAAAAATATATGCAAGTTGTTCACTAATCCTAATATAATTGGGAAACTTTTTTTATTCTGTTTCTGGATGAGTTTTAGAGAATCAGAACCTGTTTCATAACTGCACAAAAATGATATTTCAAAAAATTGTTTCTTTTCCTATTTTTTCATTTAAGTCAAATAACTATGTAGTTAATTTGTAAAATTTCATCCTAAATTGAAGACTAATTTTCAATGTACATAAAATAATTTAAAATACATTATTTTTTAGCATGTCATGAATGAAACATAAAAGTTAATATATGATGTTTAAAGTTCGATGAAGCATGGACACGTTCTCATATTAAGGACTCATTTTTCTTTAAATGTTGCGTTGTCTAAATACATAGAAAAATGTCGGCTGTCCTCATCTTCTGTGGTTAGTGGACAGCTCGTGTTCATATTTAAGTCGGCAACGTGGTAAGTACAATGGTGGTGGAACATGGTCTATAAATATAGAGGTTTGTTTGTTTATATTGTGAGACGCCATAGTGTGTGCGGGGAGTTTAGAATTAGAGGGAGTTCAGAGAAGAGTCACCAAGTGCAAATGTGGTCTCTGAGGATTGAGGCAGCGCAGCCCATATACTCCCGTAGTATGGCCTTAGCATATGGGGAGTGAGAGTTACAGAGTGTTGTGGTTTATATTTCAAGCTTAGCAAAACTTGTGTTTTTTGTGTAAAAGCCTTAGCGAGACTATTTTGAATACCACTCTCATATTTACGTATTCAAAAACTTTATCGCGTTGAAACCATCAAACTTCCGCAAAAGCCCTTTTTGATTCCTACAATTGGTATCAGAGAAAGGTTGCGTATTGTACAATTCACACACGACATGACATAGCAAGCCAAGTTTAGAGCATGATTACCAAATGACGTTATTTGGCAATATTCACATGTAACATGATATTACACATCAAATTCCCGAACATAGTGACGAAATGACATGGTATGGTAATAACCGCATACAAAATGACATGACAAATCAAATCCACAAAATGATGATGGAATAACATAACATGACTATAATCACATTCAAGATGATATGAAAGGCATAGAAATATGGTCACTGGGACAAGACACTGCAGTTGTGACAAGAGAGAAATTCATAGATGTATCAAGGCACAATTGAAAAGTTCAAAATAAGCAGTTTAAGTCGAAGAGAAATGTGCGTGCATTTTGAAGGGAACAGTTGCTACCCATGAGCAGAATCGTGGAACAGTCGTCACTTGAGACGTTAAACCATGGAATAACCTTCAAAAAGAAGGGTCGTGAGAGTAGTTAACACACGATCTAGCGGAGACAACTGCCTAGAAGCAAAATCGTGGCATCATGAGATAGTAGGTACAAAAATTTACGAAAATAAAGGAACATGAAAGCAATTGGTGGCAACTGTTTGAATAAATGCAACTGCTGGAAACCGCCAAGGAGCGATTATCTTTATATCATTATAAACTAGGGGAAAACCTCTTACAAATCAAACAAGTTTACTTTACTTGTACTTTCAAGCACCGCACTTTATCTTTCCTAGCTGTCACTTTTCAACCCGCGTTACTTACTAAATTTCGGGCGTGTATCTCTATCCTGAGTGATGTGTCATCAATTAAATTCCGGCATACTACTTCGATGCTCTCGAGCTGTGTCGTCGATTAAATTCCAGTATAGTTTGTTAACACTTGGTTATTTTATCGAGTATGTATCGCCAATTCTTGTTGGTGATTTAGTTTTGACATGATTTATGTTTGCACATTCATGTTCTTCTCGAAGTGGTTGTTATTTATTTGCGGTGTGATACTTCATGTCCGGAGTTGGCGCAGGACCACCTTCTTTGATAATTAGTAGCCGAAGAACAACTGAAAATTGTTGACGTGGATGCCAACGATGCCACGTAGGACAATTAGCGTCACCGTACTTTTATTTCCATGTTTTTTTTCTGAAACTTAGGGCGGTGAGGGCTAGCTAGCCCTCACTAGCAGCCGCCGAGGGCTGGCTGGCCCTAGCGTAGGGGCCGGCGAGAGTTGTTTATTGGCCAAACCCTAAGCTTAATGTGACCTATTCGAATTTCATCAACTACATCCAAACTGCTCTAGGTTATTGCTACCTGCACATACCGATAGTTTGGATTTAATTGGTTCATAGGGCTCGCATTTAGGTTTTTCCAAATACGAGTAAGTCGTGGATTATGAAAAAAGAATTTGTTGTTAGAAATCAAATTCTCTTTTCATCGTCACTTATTATAACTTTATTTAGTGTCTTTGAAAGATGAAAAAAAAATGTAGAAGAGTTTCTACTTGATCAAGTATTAAAACAAAAGCACCGCCCATGACTTGTTAACTAGGATAAGTTAAAAGAATGCGTACATTATGGAACATGGGCACCAAATTCTTCAACCGCTCACTATGAAATAGGTGATGGCCGTATTCCAAAAATAAAATATTAATGCAAATATTGGATTGGACATATTGCACTTTGAGTGCGCAAACTACCGGAAACACGACAGACAAGTATAAACCAAGGGATACGCAATAGTAGGTGAAAGTAGACCCGACGAATTGGACTCGAAAGAAGAGCAATGCCAATACTTACTGTAATCGTCTTACATAGTACAAAGTTGATTCAGTAAGTGATGCGTAGACTACTATTGGCGCTTGAATTTGGTCAATTTCTTTAAAAGGCCTCTCACAATCCGACGCGAAAATACACCAAAATTTTGAACTTGTTTAATGGATCTAGCAATGCTCGTACTTGATACCATATCGAAATAAGGCAAAATCCTTTCTTTTAAAAACTTAAGCTATCCAAATAATGGGCAAAATTACACAAAAAACCTTAATTTATTGCAATTGTGTCACAGTCATAACCCCCCTTTTTTTTGCCAATTGAGTCCTAAACCTTTGTATTGTGCCAATCCAGTCCATTTGGCCGGCCGGCATTGACGTCGATAATTTTTAATATTTTAATATTTTTTCCTTTTATTTTATTTTCTTTTTCTTCCCCCCCCCTTTTTTTTTCTTTCCCATTGTTGCGCGGAACAAGCGATCGATCGATAAAATAGACAGAACGAGCAAAGTAAAACGAACACAAGATGTACGGGGTTCGGTCGTAAAGACCTACGTCCACGGGGAGAGTAGCAACGAATTCCACTATAGAACGAGCGAGACACGGAGATTACAATCCACTCGAGTTACACAAACATACCCTTAGTGTTTCTCAGCCCCAATTACATCCCAAGAACGCATACAGTGTTTAGCCCCCAATTCCTAGCGAAATAATCTCTCAATCTCGCAAAGGAATTAAAACACAAATCTAACCTCAAGATTTAACCGGCTTTGACACTTGAATTCTTGATGTAATTTCGCGAACAAAACGAAGACCCAATACCAAGCACTCTTTGACAAACGGCGCTTCAAACCTATGTTCTGCGATCTCTATGCACTCAAGCACTCGTAGAAAGTACGGCGCTTCAAGACCCGCATTCGGCGTCTTCCTCAGAACGTGTAAGGCACAAAAGTTTCTCTGCGACAATCTTAAAAAAACAAGACCAACGATATATATATATATATATATCGCACAGGAGCAGGCCGACTTCCTTTTTGGTTCACTTGATCAGTCATATATATATATATATATATCGCACAGGAGCAGGCCGACTTCCTTTTTGGTTCACTTGATCAGTCAACCTAGAAAGTCTAAGATTAACTTCTCTTCCTGCAACGTAACTTCAAAGAAATAAAAAAAAAAAAAACAAATCTTCTCTCTTCTGGCCACCGTGCAAAATATATCGTTTCCTTTCTTGTCTTTATACCACAGCCACCAAAAAAACGCATGCTTATTTTGGATATGCAAAATATTCTTTCGACCTCGTCTTGGGCTCAAATTCGAGACATAATTTCAACAATCTCCACCTTGGCTCGACATTTGAGCTAAATCGCAAACGCTTCGCTAGAATCCGAACTTCATCGCTACTCTCCCAACAGCCCCCAATGGGCTCAACCGCCACAGACATCATCCAAGTCCAAGCTGCACTTGAACTTCGCTATAACCAAGGACCTCATTAGAACACCAACTACACATGCACTTTTAACTAATCTACAAGGACTATCTGACACGAGCTCCTTAATCACAGATAAAGCAAAACCACCACTGCATCCATATCTGTCTGGAGATCAAACACGTACCTTGTCAATATCAGCAGTTACAGCAACCATTGGCTCTATAGGCTCCACCTCGCTACAAGCACCATCTGTGTCGATTACTTCGCTAGTACCCGCTACCTCAAGAGTTTCTGGTTGCAACTCCACCTCAAGCTGAACACCGTTCAAATCCATATTAACACTGCCACAATCACTCCTAACTAGAAGTACTGGAGACTCGTCAAAGGTAACTTCTCTATTGTAAATAGGTGAATTTATATCCGGGCACCACAACTGATAGCCCCGCTCACCTCGTGCATAGCCATGGAATATGCACCTTGCCTCCACATCGAGCTTACCATCACTTACTCGATAATAACACGGGCAATTAAACATTCTAAAGATAGAATCATCAGTAACATTACCTGACCACACTTCTTCAGGAGTCCGATATCCAATCGCAGTCGATGGGGATCTATTCACCAGGTAGCTCGACATACTAAGCGCATCCGCTGGAATTCTCCCAGCCATACCAGCACTAGAGATTTTTTCACGGGCCGTCTCTAGTAACTCTCTGCTCATCAATTCTGCACGCTGTTGTGGTTTATTGGCACTAGTGTGGTGTTTCACTATGCCTTTTTTCATGCAGAATTTATTTGTCAGCTTCGAGCAGGATTCCATGCTACTGTCAGTTCGCACATGCTTGATCAACTTACCAGTCTCCGTTCCGATCAAAGCTCTCGACCGCGTATTCCTGACAACATCATCAATCTTGTGCTTTTGCACAAACACCTAGGCCTTCCTCGAGTAGCCGTTAGAATCTCGAACAGATGTCGACGTCTCAGGAGCGAAACTTATCAATGTCTCACCTTGAAGTTCATTCCTTTCATTATCACCAGGGCACCTCGAACAATCTTCAAAACTCCACCTCGTGAAGAATACCTACACCCAGCTGAATCAAGAGCACCCAAGGAAATTAAGTTCTTTTTTAATTCTGGAATGTGTCGTACTCCAGCAATATCCTCACAATACCATCATGCATTCTGATTTTAACATCACCAATTCCTATAACATTGCATTTAGCGTTGTTTCCCAACTGCACTTTACTACTATCCATGTATTGATAAGAAGTAAACCAGTTCATGTTTGGTGTAGCATGAAAAGAACAACCAGAATCCATAATCCATCCGTCAAACGACGAATTCTCAGTGACAGACAATACACAATCGACACTATCAGAATTTTCAGCTACAGCTGCAACATCATCTGTAGATTCAACTCCAATTCCCTTAGCCCTTTCATTTTTCAGCTTAAAACAATTTCGTCTAAGATGCCCTCTCTTGCCACAATTCCAACAGACATCACTACCAGTCCTAGACTGACTGCGTCTATTCATGTTCATACTACTTCTGCTAACACGAGTACTAGCTCTTCCTCTTTCACCTACTAAAGCAGTAGATACAGATTCGCCAGATTCTCATCTACGGATATCGTCACTCAGAATTAAATCTCGAATCCCATCAAACGTCAAACTAGTTGACCCAGAAGAATTACTAACAATAGTATTTCAACTATCAAGCAATGAGGATAATAGAATCAAAGCACGTACCTCATCTTCAAAGTCAATCTCAACTGAACTCAACTGACTAACTATCTCATTGAATTTATTGATATGATTAGTAACTGATGTACCTTCGCTCATCTTCATGTTAAGCATACGTCACATCAAATAGACCTTGTTGATTGCATAGGGCTTCTCGTACATGTCTGACAAGGCTTTCATCAAACCCGCAGTGGTCTTCTCCTTGACAATATTAAATGCAACGTTACGGGCTAACGTCAATCGAATAACACCCATCGCTCGTCTATCTAGCAATTCCCAATCGGGTTGCTTCATCGTTTCTGGTTTCTTCCCAGACAGGGGCTCGTGCAGCTTCATCTGATATAAATAGTCTTCTATCTGCATCTTCCAGAAACCAAAGTCCTTCCCCTCAAATCTGTCGATTTTCACTTTAGCTTCTTCTATCGCCATCGATTCGCTTCAACTCAAGCAAGCCTAGCTCTGATACCAATTGTTGCGCGGAACAAGCGATCGATCGATAAAATAGATAGAACGAGCAAAGTAAAATGGACACAAGATGTACGGGGTTCGGTCGTAAAGACCTACGTCCACGGGGAGAGTAGCAACGAATTCCACTATAGAACGAGCAATACACGGAGATTACAATCCACTCGAGTTACACAAACACACCATTGGTGTTTCTCAGTCCCAATTACATCCCAAGAACGCTTACAGTGTTTAGCCCCCAATTCCTAGCGAAATAATCTCTCAATCTCGCAAAGGAATTAAAACACAAATCTAACCTCAAGATTTAACCGGCTTTGGTACTTGAATTCTTGATGTAATTTCGCGAACAAAACGAAGACCCAATACCAAGCACTCGTTGACAAACGGCGCTTCAAAGCTATGTTCTGCGATCTCTATGCACTCAAGCACTCGTAGAAAGTACGGCGCTTCAAGACCCGCATTCGGCATCTTCCTCAGAACGTGTAAGGCACAAAAGCTTCTCTGCGACAATCTTAAAAAAACAAGACCAACGATATATATGTAAGCATGTATATCGCACAGGAGCAGGCCGACTTCCTTTTCGGTTCACATGATCAGTCAACCCTAGAAAGTCTAAGATTAACTTCTCTTCCTGCAACGTAACTTCAAAGAAATAAATAAATAAATAACAAATCTTCTCTCTTCTGGCCACCGTGCAAAATATATCGTTTCCTTTCTTGTCTTTATACCACCGCCACCAAAAAAACGCATGCATATTTTGGATATGCAAAATATTCTTTCGACCTCGTCTTGGGCTCAAATTTGAGACGTAATTTCAACACCCATTGTAGGCCCTCGTCCGGCCTCGCGCAAGTTGGACGAGGTCATGACAGCCTTCGCCCCTGGCCATACCTCACAATGGTCTGGGTTGGCGAGGTGTGGCTGTGGGTGAAGGCGGCCATGGCCCCGCCAACCTTGAGCGAGGTCGCCTTCACCCGTAGCCAATGAGACCATGGCGAGGTTGCCCTTGCGCCGATCTGGCCAAGTGCTTCGCGGCCCTCACATTGGCAATGTGTGTGTGTGTGGATAGAGAGAGGTGGGACTGAATTGACACTTTTTTTTAATGGGTTTAAGACTTGCTTGTTTATTTTCCCCCACAAAATAATGTGATACCTCCGCCGGACAAAAGCTACACCAGTCAGCCCCTCAATACACGTGGGTTGAAACTTTAAAAATTGCATGATGTCAAAGCAATATTTTTTTCATGTGGCGTGTACAACCTTTATTCCAAATGAATCTAAAATATTTTTTCATGTGGGTTGAAATTTAGGTTATCCAAAAACAAAAATGTGATTTGAATTCAACCTTCTAAATTAGTTTGACAAAAAAAAAATAGTTTGACCAGAAACCCCGAATTTAATGCCCAAGCAACATGACTCCACTGAAGCACCCTTTAAATTGAGCTACAAAAGCACAAAGCGGACATTAGCAGCGCTAATTTAGCACAGTCTTCATAGACATGGATGGAGTGAAGTTGCATGGTTTTTGTATGAGTCCATTCAGCGCTAGAGTCATATGGGCGTTGTGTAGGCTGCGTATTCAATCCGTATGCAGCAACCCAAAATACACACGTACAGATACACAAATCCATGTTCCATAGAGTTAAAGAATTAACACACCTTGTTTTGGATTCATCGTTCTTGATGCGGAATTGCGAGAATCCAACGCTTAAGAGCTTCTCTTCTATAAACCCCCCTTGATCACTGGCTTCAATGAGACGGCCCCTCACTGTCGTTTCTGACAATTTCTATATGTGAGGTTATGTGGACATTAGGGTTTAGAGGAGGGACTTAAGCACTATTTATAGAGAATGAACCATACCCCCTCATCAAGGATAAGGATATCTCGGCCCATACTATCCAGCACCATATCCTACTTGAATTAGGAAATAATATATCTCTTTCTTATTAGACCAAATAATAATTACAGTAACAATTAATAAAGCCCACAATTGAATATTAAAACGGAATATTCTAACATTCTCCCACTTGGGCTAAATTAATTGAAACTGTACTGTATATGCGCATCTTTATATTGGTCTAGAGATAATTCCCAACAGTCAATCCGATTCCATAAAGTCTTAAGCACTGGAGCATGCCAATAACTGCATCAGAAGACACAGAGCCATCCACGATCACAGATGCTCTTAACTCTACTGATATGGATTTGATATGGTAGTATGGCAATCGGACAACATCTCAAATAATAGAGACACCTTATATGTTATCCTCCTTGTCAGTCAACATTCTCTCACTTTATGTGTCATAAAACCGGATGTGTCACGAGAGAACATCTTTACGGTTCCAACGAACCAACATATGTCTTACCTTTATAGTTAACTATGCTTTACGTGTAACAAGGCATATGTCTTTTGGCTAAAATAAATGCCCCAGCCATCACTCAAGGTTTACACAACGCCTTGAGATTTTCAACTGATATATGTATTCAACTCCTCTTAATCATTATAACTTTATTGCATGCAATGGAGTTGATGCATATCTAGATGTTACAAAATGTAACAAACACAAATGTAAACTTTATTAGAGCAAATATCGAATGCAGCTCCCACTGAACAACAGCATATCATGATGCTTACTCAACCCATCAATTAACACGTCATAGCATCCCACGATGCTTTTATATTTGCGACATGTCATCTAAATGTGTATGGGAAGAGACTTTAAGTTAGTGAGTCTGCAGCCTTATCATCTGTGTAATAAGCTCTACTGTAGTGTCACCCTTTCATCTGTTACCTTTATGGTCAAAAACTTGACCGCTAGATGTTTAGACCCCTTGCGACTCATGCTGTTGTTAATGAACAACACTGTAGAATTATAGTCACAAACAACTGTATGGGTCTATCCACAAAGTAAATACGGTCAACTCTTTAATGAGATTCCGGAGCCAAATAACCTGAATAGCAGCTGACAAGCATACTACAAACTCCGCTTTCTTGATTGAGAATTACATAGATTTCTGTTTACGTTTTTTTTTTCTGTAATACTGCACTTTTCTGTAGATATATAAATGTCTGTAGTTGTCAATTTCACATCATCCTGACAACTAACAAAGCTAAAATCCGAATGACTTATTAGCTGCAGGTCCTGAATATGTCTGTAAATTAGCGTACAATATTTTGTCCTCTTTAAGTATCTCAAAACTTTCTTAGTAATCACCTAGTGAATGTGTCCTGGATTTAACCAATACATTACAAGAATGATCCATACGAATCTCAATGACTAGGACAAAACACTCTATATCAAGATCAATCACGTAAAAAATGCTTCGACAATATCTGCTTCATCTTATGCAATAATTCAAGAAAATTCCTTTCAAGCAAGATATCGTCTGCATAGAACAGAAGGAAAATAAATTCCTCCCACTGATCTTGTAGTATATATACTAATTTACTTTGTTCTTGACAAAACATGATAAAGCTACAATACTATGAAACTTCAAGCCACAATTGTCTAAAAGCTTACTTGATCCCATAAAATAGACTTTTCAGTCTAGAATCTCCATAAATATGATCAAACTTTATTCCATGATATTTATATGATATTTCTCTCTCTTTACCCACAAGTTTATCTGAATCATCTGCTGTATAACCTCCGGGTTACATAAAAAAAAACTTTTATATTAAGAACTCCAATAAAAAAGAAGTTTTAATATCTGTATGATAAAGCTCCTTACAATATGAGCTATTAATTCCTTAATCACTCTGAAAAACTCTTTATGAGAGACTGAATAAAAATTATTTTAAGTCTGCTCATTCTTTATGAGTGAAAAATTTCGCTACCAATCTGTCTTTAAACTTCTTAAATAAAAAACATTGATCAAAATATAATTTGATATAATAAAGTAGACAAAAAACTTTCATCTGGAGTCCCTTAAGTTATGCACACCCAATTGCAGCAGATGGACTTGTGACCTTGAGGCATACTAATAAGCTTTCAAACACCGCATGTTTTATAGTCTATATCTCATCTACCATGCACCCAATCACAATTATAATTAAAAACAAGAAATAGCAACTGTATAAATTACTAGATTATTTACATAGTCGATTTTGTAGTCATGCTCTTCCGAATAGACTATACAATGTGATTTGATACAACTGATCGTCTCTGCATGATAGATCTTTTAGGTAGAGCTACTTTAACCTTTACGCTGCGCTTGTAGGGTTTGATAAACTTCATCAGGTATTATCTTAATAACAAGAACCTGAACCCCAAAAGAATCATACTATAATGTAGAACGCTCCATGATCATCTGTATAGACAGAGAAAAACGATACAATTGTCCCTACCATACTGTTACCTTTAATAGTCTGTGAGCAACTACCATTATTCGGCTATATCATGCTCCAGCAATTTAGTTATCTGTAATTCCACAATTCTTGTTCCTCTTTTGGGATGATAAATCAATACCCCTTTAAATGATATGGGTAAGGCACGAAGTAAAACCGAGTGGTTCTGGAGTCCAACTTATCTAATGTTGGATTATGTAACTTTATTTCTGCATGAACACCTCAAACTTTAATATGGTTCAAACTATATTAACGTCCAATCCATGACTCAAAAGAAGTCAATGAAATATTTTGATAAAAACATAATGGGTTATTTTTAAAGTTTTACCCCACAGAAAAAATATATAAATTGATTTTACATATCATACTCGTCATCATATCCGTATGGTGTGATCTTGCCTTTCAATCACACCTTTCTATTGAGGAGTATCGGGCACAAAATCACAACCCAGAATCCTCTCAAATATTTGGCAAATGGCTCTTTAAGCTATCCAGTATTGCCATGTCAACCATGATACTCACCACCTTAGTCAAAAATATCTTTTTTTATAATAAATTTATCGACTATAGTCAAAAATATGTTGAACTTGTCACGGAAAGAAACATTTTCTTTAACCAAGTATGAAAAACATATAGAGAAAAATCATCATTTAAATGTGATAAAAACTCTACACAATATTACCATATAAGATCCACTTATACTAGTATAAATGACCTTCAATGGGTCATAACTATCGACTATAGTTTCACCATTTATCTTGGTTATCTTATATCTGCTTTAATCTACGCATGTGTCTAGGACACTTTTAAGAGTGAGCAGAATGCTTGCCTTTATCTGTCTTTTCACTCTTTCTTTACTGATGTGACCAAGAAATTTATTCCATAATACGCATGATTGTTCCTTAGGCAGATAAATTTTGTAAACAACTTTTCAGCTGTATAAGTTACGTATAATTCATTGGGAGATAAACATAATTTGTATAATCCATTGGACATAGAGTAGTAACCAACTTTATTTTAAAAGAAATAGTAATTATTTTATTTGAAATCTCAAAAAAAGGAGTAACTACACATGTCCATACTTGATACCGAAAATAAATTCCGTCTTTAAGAAGAGTACATAAAATATGTTTCATAATGTCACAATAAAACCAGAATCCAGAATGACATTCCCATCAATTTAGCGTCAACTTTATAATTGTTTCCATAATAAGATTGATTCAACCTGAATTTGGTACCTTTCAGTTTATGAATTCCTATATGGTAAATGCAACACAATATGCTGCACCACTATCTAGCCATCACATAACCAGATGAGGCCTAAGATAGAATGAATTCATAAATCAATACCAAAAAATCATTACTTTATGCTCATACTTAGATAACCAAGTCTTTGTATTAACTGTAGTCTTTCTTTATGTGATCTTTCTTCTTATAAAAGAAGTAGCAATCACCATCCTTTTTCAAAGGATGCTTTTCATGGATCCAAATAATCAGAATGACCGGTGGTTTAATATAATACTTTATGAATATGATTTTAGAACTGTTCAAAATATAATTTCATCAATTTTAAGACGTAATCCTTAATCTTAATAGAACCATTACACTTGATGTTGAGGAGTCATTGTAGATATTTACCACTCTTAATAATAAATGAGATATAATTTCAAAGCCTTCAAGGCTTCCTTTACTTACTTAGCAGTGCAGTTAACTAGTAGAAAATATTTTTCAAGTGTTCTTTAGTGGACCACTTCATATCAAATAAGCGAATCCGATCACTCTTTACCCAATAAGTACATAATGCTCTTGAAAGTTCTCACCAATGAAGGTGAGAACTACGTGTCTTTCTTGATAAGAGTAATATAAGTATTTGTTAGTTCTTTGTAAACAGATAATCCTCATTCAGTTCTCAATAAGTCTTAATTCTAATAGAGTTGCCGTTCACAGAAACGGTGACTAAAAATAATCAATATTTTTAATTAGCATAATGTGAAATTTCACCTTGAGAGATACATACATCATCACATAATCACCTTTAGGCAGAAAACATGTCATGCAGTTGTATACTCCCTACATTACAGCGGCCATGAGAACTTATTTCAATCTTCGTTAATCACCACCTTTGGGTGTATGACATCACTTAGACTAATCAATCCTCAACCATATGCTGTACATGTAACCCTCCATGCAAAAATATGCAATTACCTCCTTTGGGAGTATAACTACCCATTAAAACAGGAGACATTCCAATACTATGTAAAATGTACTTTATTAAACTCAACTAAGTGTGCCACTTTGGCGGTCACAACCCAACTGAATTTACATGAAATTGTGATATAACTTTATATTTCACATTTACCATATGCATGTAATTTCAGAAATTAGGGGCAATCATCCACAAAATTACACGCCGCTAATTTACATCGATACCTTAATAATTCATGTCAAACCATAAACATGAAATTGATCAAAAAATTTCCACATAATTCCACGTGATACTTTCATGTAAGCTTGTACCTGTACTTCACAAATTCTTATAGAAATACCAGAAAATACCTAAAAAAATACCCCAAAATACACTCGTATTTGGCGTTTCGTACGTATTTCCATCCATGAAAATACCAAACATGAAAAATAAATGTACCATCCTGTGGAGCATGAGCATACGAGTACGCCGGTACCTGGAACACCTCCATCGGAGCCCGCATGCGCCCTCACGCGCCGCTTGAAGCTTCGGCGCGTAAGGCTCACGCGCAGACACTTGCCGCGCACGTGTTCTGTATGTTCAGCCGGTTCTGAAACCGGTCCGACCGGCTCGACCGATCCGACCGGAAGGTCCGAGTCAACGGTCAACCATTCCGGGTCGGGGGCAAAGGATCGGGTCGGGTTCCGGGTCGGGTTGGGTCTGCACCCGGCCGAACGACGTCAGATGACGTCATCCCGCACGTGTCACGCACGTGCGGGCCTGGGTCCGCGCGTGATGGTGCGTAGGGCGCGTGGCCGCCACGCGCCCGATAGCCACCGGCGAGTGGCGGCGCGTCCGGTGGCTTCTGGCGGCGATCTTTATATGGTTTGGTCGTCTCGTCGAGCCCTTTCCGAATATATAATTTTCTTTGAATTTCGATAAAAATAAAATTCCGAAAAAACACTGGGAACGTGATTCGTGACCTAGTACGCGCAGGCTCTGATACCACATGTAGGCTGCGTATTCAATCCGTATGCAGCAACCCAAAATACACACGTATAGATACACAAATCCCTGTTCCATAGAGTTAAAGAATTAACACACCTTGTTTTGGATTCATCGTTCTTGATGCGGAATTGCGAGAATCCAACGCTTAAGAGCTTCTCCTCTATGAACCCCCCTTGATCACTGGCTTCAATGAGACGGCCCCTCACGGTCGTTTTTGACGATTTCTATATGTGAGGTTATGTGGACATTAGGGTTTAGAGGGGGGACTTAAGCACTATTTATAGAGAATGAACTATACCCCCTCATCAAGGATAAGGATATCTCGGCCCATACTATCCAGCACCATATCCTACTTGAATTAGGAAATAATATATCTCTTTCTTATTAGACCAAATAATAATTACAGTAACAATTAATAAAGCCCACAATTGAATATTAAAACGGAATATTCTAACACGTTGAAGCTCAAGGGCATACCATTTGAGTACATTGAGGAAGATCTCCCCAACAAAAGTGCCTTGCTTTTGCAATACAACCCGGTGCACAAGAAGATCCCCGTGCTCGTCCACGGCTCGCGGCCCGTTTGTGAGTCCATGGTCATAGTCGAGTACCTCGAGGAGGTGTGGCCGCAACACCCGCTGTTGCCCACCGATCCTCACGAGCTAGCCATGGCGCGTTTCTGGGTCAAGTTCATCGAGGACAAGGTTTGCTAATCTAATATTCTTTTACTTTGGTAACTCATCTTTAAATAAATTTATTTAATTCATGAGTTCCACTTGTTTCAATACCCAATTCAAACTTGCCATGTTGTTTATGTTTCGAGTGCATGTGGTGCAGAGTCTTAATGTTTGGATGGTGTGGCGGATCACCGGCGAAGAGCGAGAGAAGGCCATGAGAGATAGCTCGGAGATGTTGTCGATCCTAGAGGAACATGGTCCAAACAAGGGTAAGAAGTTCTTCGGAGGAGACAGCATCAACATTGTGGACATTGCATTTGGTGGGGTGGCTTGTTGGATGGGAACCATAGAAGAGGTGTCGGAAGGCAAGATGTTCGATGCCGCTAAGCTTCCTCGCTTGAACGCTTGGATGGCCAATTTCGAGAGCTTGCCAGTAATCGCTGAGAACTTGCCTGATCGTGGGAAGTTGCATGATCACCTCGCCTGCATAAGAGAGAAAAGGTTGTCATCGTCTACACACGAATGATGCGCAGACTTCCCGTCCTTTTTCGTGAGCTTCAATGATCGATGTTGTAATATCTGGCTATTATTTGCACATCTGCCTCTGTCTCTTCGTAATAATGAGAATTCAAGTGAGGTATGTACTTTGGCCGGAAGTTTCAAGTTGAAGCTTACTAATTAGCATATGCAATAAAGTAAAATGTACTTCAACGCATCGTCTTCTGAGGCTATTGTAATAGTTTGATAATGTCCCTAAATACAAGATTAGTCGCGGTTACGGTAATATGACACTATACATAGAGAATCATGTATCAATATTTGGTGCTAAGTTCCTCTTCTAAGTTTGTCAACGCATTCATAAATTCTATTTTCATTGTTTTTTTTTATTTTATCTGATAAATATTATTTCATAGTGTAAATGGAATAAATAGATTATTTTCAAAGGTTTCTTGCGACAAGTGTTAAGCCAAATATTGTATTTACAAAAAATAATGGATAAACTCATTATAAGAATTTTATTAGATCATGTTCCATGGTGACGATATGGTCAAGTGACGAGTTCTGAGGGAAGAGAAGAAAGAGCAGGCAAGTGTCACGGACTGAAAGTTTTTTTATACCTAAATATATCCAGTCTCTCTAGAACTATAATGTATTTAAACAAACTGGGAACATCTTTTGTCTGGTACATTTAGGGTGCATTTGATAATATTTCCATTTCTCTATTTTTCTATTCTTTTTGTTCTCCAAAACAGAAAAAAAAAACTTATTTGTGTACTAGTTTTTCTACTCCTTGGAATAAATCAATGGTCAGGAAATAGATTTGGAATAAAAGCAAGAAATAGATTTGGAATAAAAGCAAGAAGTAAAACAAATTTTCTTTTTTGTTCCGGAGAAAAAAGAGAGAAATAAGATCGTTTTAGAGAAACAAGCTCAGCACAACTTAAAATCGTTGGGTCGGCAACCTTCTACCTAAGTCGCTGGGTCGGGTCGGGTCACCACATCGGGCCATTTTCGAATAATTTATAATTATTATTTTTCTGACCATTTATCCTTTTGGCGTCAAAATAATGTCAAGATAAAATCAAAATAATCGATTTTCTATGCTAAGATTTTTCTTTTAACACCCTAAGATACATTTTACAGAAGATGCACCGAAAAATTCATATGCAACATGAAAGAATTGACAGCATTGGAAGAACATTTAAGGGTGTATTTGTTTCAAGAACATTCCCGGCCCCGGTCCCCGTTCCCGTCCCGGCCCTGATCCTCGGTCACTAGCCTCTGTCCCGATCCCCGGCCCTAGTCGCGATCCCCAATCCCGACCTCGGTCCCCAGCCTCGATCGCCGGCCACGACCACGACCCCGGCCCTGGCCCCGCTCTTGGTCCCCGGTCCCAATCGTCGGCCCCGGCCCGGGTTGCCGGCTTCGGCCCCGGGATCGGCCTCAATCATGTTTTCAAAGAAAGTGAGAGACTCAAAATTTGGGAAAGTGTTTTCACCTTTTTATTTTGGGGAATTCACTTTCCTATTTTAATGCATAAAATCTTTGTTGACTGGAAAGTACTTTCCGTTGACAAATCATTTTTCGCGAACCAAACAGACGAAAGTCCCGAAAACACTTTCCCTGAAAATACTTTCCCCAAAACAAACGCACCCTAAATTTGTATTCAAATACTTTGCATCCATATATATAAATTATGTTAACACTTGAGTTTAATTAAGTCCCTTTTTTATCAGAGGTGGGTGAGGTGCGAATTGACGAGAAATGTGGAGATATATACTATCAATTTTTGGTTTGAGTCTTTAAATATAATTTTTTGAAAAATCACAGTGCTTTTTCAGAATTCTTGAGAATGCAAGTGAGAAGGGAAGAAAAGAAAAAGAACCCCAAACCCGACCCAAATAAGCCCGACTTGGCCTAAATCGTCGGACTATCTGAAATCATTTTACCCATAACCTAGTCCGACCCGACTGAGAATCGAAAATCCTGAAAATTTCAAGTTGGGACCAGTCAAGGGTAAGACAAGCCAGGGTATTTTTGACACCCCTAATAACTATTACATTGGATTTTTTGCGACCATCTTAGAATATCTTGATTTGTTAAGTCCTTACAAAAGTTCAGTTTATCCATAAATGAATTGTTAAGTCTCCACTACAATTTCTAGAATTAAATGAAAAATTTGAGAACAAAATTTTTTTGGGTCATAATAAACGCCTTTTTATTCTTTTTCTATTCCTGGAATAAAAATTTTGCGCGGTTACCATACGTATTTTTCTGGTCAGAAGCTCCTCTAGGAAATAGAAATAGAAAAGATTATTTCTAAATATAAATTGTCCATGAGAATAGAAAGGTTACAGAACGCACCCTTAACCTAATGATATATGAAGAGTATATGAACCAATGATACCTCATTTCATTCTTCTCTCTCTAATATGTAGAAACGTAAAGATTATTTGTTATACATTTCAATATGAAAAATAATTATGTGACTATCTTTAATCATTGTAAGATTAACAGCTCATTCTGAATAAAAATAAATAAATAACAAATACATAGAAATTTTTGTAAGTCTGCTTTTTCAAGAATTTATAACCAATATCACACTCACTAAGACCGTAATGTTAACAAAACAATGTCTATGTTTACCGAACTCTCTCTTTCCTCATTGGAAGAGCTCCTGATTTAAATGACTCAAATACGGTTACTTTTTGCAAGAAACGACACCGTTTTGCCATGCCTATTGTACAAGTCCATGGTACTAGACATGTCGACACCATAAAAGTTCGTTCAATTCGACTAAACTGAGGATATTTCCATCTAATTAAGAACATCAATAGTCATTATGGAAAACGTCGACCAACATCTCCCACCAACCTACAACTACAAGATTTCAAACTTGAGAAAGGAAAAACGGGGCCAACTGTGTTCTGTGCAATTTAGAATATGTATTAGTTTAAGCACATAGTCAGCAGATACGACCCTGGACAAGCGCGAATTCCAAACCTTTTAACTGTTTGATGAAATGAATCAACGTTTTGCCCAAGTAATTTGACTCAACGAAGCTTTAATAACTACCAGTCTTCGGACTCTCAAGGCATAGAAGAAGTGAAGCTGCATGGTGCTTGGACAAGCCCGTAAAGTCACTATGTGATATAGGCTCTGAAGTTCGAATGCCGTTGACGAAGTCCGAGCTTCGCAAGCTCAGTCAGAAGTCGCAGTCGTAGAAGCGACTGAAGAAGAGGAATATCAGATGCTATAGGTAAAGAATATCAGGTGTTGAGAGGGAGTGTTAGAGATTCAACACCTAATACAAGAAAAAAGCAAAGTCCACTTTCTCATATTGTTGGTGGTGAACTTGTGCAAAGTTGGTCTGACTTATCAAACCTTGGTGCAAGTGGATGGACTTTGGAATTTCGGCAGATTGAGGGGGAGTCCTTTGGCAGTGGAATGCAGCCAAGTTAGACTTGTTCGGGTTAAGTACACCTCAAATGCCATAAGTTGTGTACGGCGTTCATTTTAATACAAAAACTTTCAAATCGATCACTTTGGTGCTAAGTTTTTGTAACTTCGATCACTTAAGTGTCAACTTATTTTAAAAACGATCACTTCAGTGTTAAGTCCGATGAGCTACGTAAGCTTAGATAATAAAAAAAAAATACTCGTGTCGGATTTTCAATGAGTCACGTCAGCTTAAATCAGAGTTGGCACTAAATTGATCTTTTTTAAATGGAGTTGGCACTTAAGTGATCAAATTTACAAAAAACTTAGAACTAAAGTGATCGATTTGAAATTTTTGGCACTGAGGTGAGCGCCTACACAACTTAAGGCACTTGGGGTGTATTTAAGCCGACTTGTTCACTTAGTGGACAGCTCATGTTCATATTTAAGTCGGCAACGTGGTAAGTACAATGGCGGTGGAACGTGGTCTATAAATATAGAGGGTTGTTTGTTTATATTGTGATATGCCATAGTGTGTGCGGGGAGTTTAGAATTAGAGGGAGCTCAAAGAAGAATCACCAAGTGCAAAGGTGGTCTCCGAGGATTGAGGCATCGCAGCCCATATACTCCCGTAGTATGGCCTTAGCATATGGAGAGTGAGAGAGCATGTTGTGGTTTGTATTTCAAGCTTAGCCAAGCTTGTGTTTTTTGTGTAAAAGCCTTAGCAAGGCTATTTTGAATACCACTCTCATTTTTATGTATTCGAAAACTCTCTCGAGTTGAAACCACCAAACTTTCGCAAAAACCCTTTTTGATTCTTACAATTGGTATCAGAGCAAGGTTGCGCACTGTACAATTCACGCACGACATGACATAGCAAGCCAAGTTCAGAGCATGATTACCAAATGACATTATTTGGCAACATTCACATGTAACATGACATTACACATCAAATTTCCAAACATAGTGACGAAATGACATGGTATGGTAATAATGGCTAGCAAAATGACATGACAAATCAAATCCACAAAATGATGACGGAATAACATAACATGACTATAATCACAGTCAGGATGACATGAAAGGCATAGAAATATTGTCACTGGGTCGAGACACAGCAGTTGTGACAAGAGAGAAATTCATAGATGCATCAAGGCACAAATTTTTTTTTTGGTCGGGTATCAAGGCACAATTGAAAAGTTCAAAATAAGCAGTTTAAGTCGAAGAGAAATGGGTGTGCATTTTGAAGGGAACAGTTGCTACCCATGAACAGAATCGTGGAACAGTCGTCACTTGAGATGTTGAACCATGGAACAACCATAAAAAAGAAGGGTCGTGAGAGTAGTTAACACACGATCTAGTGGAGACAACTGCCAAGAAGCAAAATCGTGGCATCATGAGATAGTAGGCACAAAAATTTACGAAAATAAAGGAACATGAAAGCAATTGGTGGAAACTGTTTGAATAAATGCAACTGCTGGAAACCGCCAAGGAGCGATTTTCTTTAGATCATTATAAATACCATCAATCATCAACTAGGGGAAACCCCCTTACAAATCAAACAAGTTTACTTTACTTGTACTTTCAAGCACCACACTTTATCTTTCCTAGTTGTAATTTTTCATTCCGCGTTACTGATTAAATTTCGGACACGTATCTCTATCCTGAGTGATGTGTCATCAATTAAATTCAGGCATACTACTTCGATGTTCTCGAGTTGTGTCGTTGATTAAATTCCAGTATAGTTTGTTAACACTTTGTTATTTTATCGAGCATGTATCGCCAATTCTTGTTGGTGATTTAGTTTTGACATGATTTATGTTTATACATTCATGTTCTTCTCGAAGTGGTTTTTATTTATTTGCGGTGTGATACTTCATGTCTGGAGTTGGCGCAGGACCACCTTCTCTGTTAATTAGAAGCCGAAGAACGACTTTCGATTAAAGATGAAATTCCGGCAAAACACATCCAAAGCCACTTTTAAGTTAGATTGTCTTATATTTGTCAATAAGTAATAAAAGATTACGACAAGTAGACCTCATCTAATCGAAGTATCTAAACCTTACAATATTGTTACATGTAGATTTCTTCAACTCAAACTTCTCATGTAGGAGAAGAAAAGGACATTAGCACAAGATCATTTACATTTTGAAGTTCATTCCCAAATCGGCCATTTTTTTTTTTATTGAGGAGGATAACTACCAAAAAAGTCTTAAACCTATTGTACTGGGTAAAAATTTATTCCTAAACATTTTGCATTGATACCATTTCAGTCCATCCGACCAATTTGGATCGAAAATTGTTGATGTGGATGCCAACAATGCCCCGTAGGACGGTCATAGTCACCGTACTTTTTTTTCCATGTTTTTTTTCTGAAACTTAGGGCGGTGAGGGCTAGCTAGCCCTCACTAGCAGCCGCCGAGGGCTGGCTGGCCCTAGCGTAGGGGCCGGCGAGAGTTGTTTATTGGCCAAACCCTAAGCTTAATGTGACCTATTCGAATTTCATCAACTACATCCAAACTGCTCTAGGTTATTGCTACCTGCACATACCGATAGTTTGGATTTAATTGGTTCATAGGGCTCGCATTTAGGTTTTTCCAAATACGAGTAAGTCGTGGATTATGAAAAAAGAATTTGTTGTTAGAAATCAAATTCTCTTTTCATCGTCACTTATTATAACTTTATTTAGTGTCTTTGAAAGATGAAAAAAAAAATGTAGAAGAGTTTCTACTTGATCAAGTATTAAAACAAAAGCACCGCCCATGACTTGTTAACTAGGATAAGTTAAAAGAATGCGTACATTATGGAACATGGGCACCAAATTCTTCAACCGCTCACTATGAAATAGGTGATGGCCGTATTCCAAAAATAAAATATTAATGCAAATATTGGATTGGACATATTGCACTTTGAGTGCGCAAACTACCGGAAACACGACAGACAAGTATAAACCAAAGGATACGCAATAGTAGGTGAAAGTAGACCCGACGAATTGGACTCGAAAGAAGAGCAATGCCAATACTTACTGTAATCGTCTTACATAGTACAAAGTTGATTCAGTAAGTGATGCGTAGACTACTATTGGCGCTTGAATTTGGTCAATTTCTTTAAAAGGCCTCTCACAATCCGACGCGAAAATACACCAAAATTTTGAACTTGTTTAATGGATCTAGCAATGCTCGTACTTGATACCATATCGAAATAAGGCAAAATCCTTTCTTTTAAAAACTTAAGCTATCCAAATAATGGGCAAAATTACACAAAAAACCTTAATTTATTGCAATTGTGTCACAGTCATAACCCCCTTTTTTTTGCCAATTGAGTCCTAAACCTTTGTATTGTGCCAATCCAGTCCATTTGGCCGGCCGGCATTGACGTCGATAATTTTTAATATTTTAATATTTTTTCCTTTTATTTTATTTTCTTTTTCTTCCCCCCCTTTTTTTTTCTTTCCCATTGTAGGCCCTCGTCCGGCCTCGCGCAAGTTGGACGAGGTCATGACAGCCTTCGCCTCTGGCCATACCTCACAATGGTTTGGGTTGGCGAGGTGTGGCTGTGGGTGAAGGCGGCGATGGCCCCGCCAACCTTGAGCGAGGTCGCCTTCACCCGCAGCCAATGAGACCATGGCGAGGTTGCCCTTGCACCGATCTGGCCGAGTGCTTCGCGGCCCTCACATTGGCAATGTGTGTGTATGGATAGAGAGAGGTGGGACTGAATTGACACTTTTTTTAATGGGTTTAAGACTTGCTTGTTTATTTTCCCCCACAAAATAATGTGATACCTCCGCCGGACAAAAGCTACACCAGTCAGCACCTCAATACACTTGGGTTGAAACTTTAAAAATTGCATGATGTCAAAGCAATATTTTTTCATGTGGCGTGTTTGACCTTTCTTCCAAATGAATCTAAAATATTTTTTCATGTGGGTTGAAATTTAGGTTATCCAAAAACAAAAATGTGATTTGAATTCAACCTTCTAAATTAGTTTGACAAAAAAAAAAAACATAGTTTGACCAGAAATCCCGAATTTGGTGCCCAAGCAACCTGACTCCACTGAAGCACCCTTTAAATTGAGCTCACAAAAGCAGGAAACGGACATTAGCAGCGCTAATTTAGCACACTCTTCATAGACATGGAAGGAGTGAAGTTGCATGGTTTTTGCATGAGTCCATTCAGCGCCAGAGTCATATGGGCGTTGAAGCTCAAGGGCATACCATTTGAGTACATTGAGGAAGATCTCCCCAACAAAAGCGCCTTGCTTTTGCAATACAACCCTGTGCACAAGAAGATCCCCGTGCTCGTCCACGGCTCGCGGCCCGTTTGCGAGTCCATGGTCATAGTCGAGTACCTCGAGGAGGCGTGGCCGCAACACCCGCTGTTGCCCACCGATCCTCACGAGCGAGCCATGGCACGTTTTTGGGTGAAGTTCATCGAGGACAAGGTTTGCTAATCTAATATTCTTTTACTTTGGTAACTCGTCTTTAAATAAATTTATTTAATTCATGAGTTCCACTTGTTTCAATACCCAATTCAAACTTGCCATGTTGTTTATGTTTCGAGTGCATGTGGCGCAGAGTCTTAATGTTTGGATGGTGTGGCGGATCGCCGGCGAAGAGCGAGAGAAGGCCATGAGAGATAGCTCGGAGATGCTGTCGATCCTAGAGGAACATGGTCCAAACAAGGGGAAGAAGTTCTTCGGAGGAGACAACATCAACATTGTGGACATTGCATTTGGTGGGGTGGCTTGTTGGATGGGAACCATAGAAGAGGTGTCGGGAGGCAAGATGTTCGATGCTGCTAAGCTTCCTCGCTTGAACGCTTGGATGGCCAACTTCGAGGGCTTACCCGTGATCGCCAAGAACTTGCCCGATCGAGGGAAGTTGCGCAGTTACCTTGCCCGCCTAAGAGAGAAAAGGTTGTCAACGTCTACACGGGAATGATGCGACTTTGCACCCTTTTTCGTGAGCTTCGATAATCGATGTTGTAATCTCGGTACTATATACTGGTTATTATTTGGATTTCTGTCTCTCTCTTTGTAATAATAAGAATTCAGGTGCAGTATGTACTTTGGTCGGAAGTTTCAAGTTGAAGCTTACTAATCAGGATATGCAATAAAGTAAAATATATTTCTACGCATTGGAATATTTTCTTCTGAGGCTATTGTCTTTGTTTGATAACGTCCCTAAATAAAAAAATTTCAGGATTACGGTAATATGACACTATACATGTACATAGAGAATCAATGCGTCAATATTTGGTGCCAAGTTCCTCTTCTAAGTTTGTCAACGCATTCATAAATTCTATTTTCATTGGTTTCTTTTTCATTTTATCTGATAAATAGTATTTCATAGTGTAAATGGAATTAATAGATTATTCTCATAAGTTTCTTTTGACAAGTGTTAAGCCAAATATTGTATTTACAAAAAATAATGGATAAACTTATTATAAGAAATTTTATTAGATTATGTTCCTTGGTGACGATATGGTTAAGTGACAAGCTCTGAGCGAACAGAAGAAAGAGTAGGCAAGTGTCATGAGCTGAAAGTTTTTTATACCTAAATATCCAGTCTGTTGCGGACAAGAAGTTCTTTGGAGGAGACAACGTAGGACTGGTGGATATCACCTTTGGATGGTTGGCTTATTGGTATGAATGCACGGAGGAAGCCGTTGGGGTGAAATTGCTATGTCCCAACACTTTCCCCCGCCTGCATTCATGGGTTGAGAATTGGAAGAAGGTTGATGTGGTCAAAGAAAACCACCCCGACCCTGAGAAATTGTAGGACCATTTTAGAAGTCTCCGGGAGAGATTCACTTAGGAACTTCTCTAAGCCGGAAACAGAACAAAAAAGGGGTCAGGTTGTTATTATGATAAGTGGAGAAGAGATTGAACCAATGTGGAAAACAATTTTTGCTCGCGGGAGCTCCTGTTACTGTTTGATGACAGTTCATTTGCCAAATGGTGCTCCGCATTCTATCATCTTACTCTTCATTCTATTCATTTGAGGGAGATTTTCCAGGAAAAACAGATTATTATCGGCAAGCTGATGCCCGACAATTAGGATCTCTTTACGGGGTAAAATACAACAGCATCCCATGTTAGCTGAGGGTGGTTTTTTTCCTCAAACGATTACTGATTATTTGGAGAGAACCCAAAAAAGCAGAGGAAGTAGGATGTGGCATCTCGGATTATGGAAAATTTAGCTTATGTATCTGTTTTCATCCTCAGAAAACAGATAAAAGATAGAATTCTGGAAACAGTTAGTCTTGGCATTGAGAATTTTAGGATAAGGCACAGGCTTGTATAAGCTACCTTTTTGTGCCAAGTCCAGATTACCTTCTTTTATAGACAAAAAGGCATTGTTCTTCTGGACGTCCCATAAGTAGATGTTGCCAGGGCTTCTTTCCTCTTTAAAGGTGTAAGTAACTTTGTATCCTTTGTCACAGAGTTGACTCGCCCTTACGAAACTGTAATTCGACCCTTTTGCCTATGAAACATCTTCTACACTCGGACTGCCGATATTGATATCTCCTTTGCAAATGATCTTTCCTCTGTATGTTCTGCAAACTTCAGTCCTTTTTTGTTAGAGACGAAGGATGGGGGGCCAGGGCGCCCTCCTGTGTAACCTCTGATTGTGTTGGAGGGATTGATGTCTGTGTGGAAGTTGAATGTGTGGGCGGAGTCCGTATTTGGGTGCCGGAGCTGGCGGTGCTCAGATTGTGGTTCTCCTTGGTGGCTTAAACAGACCATTCTTGATCGCCTTCCGCATCTCACACTTGGTCGACTGCACCAACACGTTCGTCCTATATTTCCGGTAAGCATACACAGTTCCATCAAACTTTGGTGGTCGAGTAATGTGTTGACCCTGCGCTAACAGATGCACATACAGTGCCCCAGCCACTATGGATCTTTGTCCTGATGTAAAATTCTTTTCAGGTCATTGCTACAAGAGTTTATCGCCGAGATGAATTGTCAATTCAATTAATAACATTACCGTAATCACTGCATTCGTCACTATTCTCATTTACCGCTTGGATGTAGAAGAAAAAAAATGACGTTAATAGCCCTCAAACTTTTTTTTGTTTGCTCGAAAACCCTTAAACTTTGATTTAATATGCAATGACGTCTTTAAACATTTCATTCGTTCAGTATGGTCCTTGAACTATTCCTAAATGTTCAGTATAGTCCTTTCTATGATCAAATAAGGGAACAAATCACCACAAGTCCCCAAGCTATTGGAAACGTACAGTCTAATCCTAAAGTATCAATTTATTCAATCTAGTTCATCAATTTTCCATAACAAAGTCAAATTACTCATACTACTCACAAGCTTTCAGTTTTATATCATTGCCCAAATTTGGAATATCTTCCAATATTAATCATAATATTAATCAATTTCCTGAATAAAAAAAAGAGTACTCTAATTTTTGTCACATTTTCTCCTTTTTGATATCTATAAATATTGATATAGTACTACTTAACTATATTTTAACTTATGATGTTCATAATAATAAAGTGATATCCATTTAGAATATTCCTACTAAAATCAAGTCAAATGCTGCTAGAAAAATATCTGGAAATATATTAAAAGCTGTTTTGTACGTTTTACCACGTGAAACATAATATATATCTACATATACACAGGGCCTTGACATTTGTCATCTTAAATGTCTGGACAGCTCATTTACTTGTTTTGTACATTTTACCAAATAGAGCCACCTTCATCCTCCTTAGATTGATTAGTCCACCATGCCTCCGTATTCATATTTCACAAGAAAGACAAAGGTTCCGAATATGAACTTGTCGCTTAGAGTTTTTGTGGTATTCATGATCCTTCATGTAGCTTGCTCCATAAGATTTTACATTACTAGAAAAACCCATATCCAAATTTTCAACGGTTTGCCTGGAGGAGTGACGCTAACCGTTCACTGCAAATCCAAAAATAACGACCTCGTCTTCCGTCCGATCCCTCCCAGGGCATGTGGGAATTCCATTTCAAGGGTAACACACTCTTCTTCACACCGTCAACATATACGACAAGGAACGAAATATTGATCAATGTGACAAGGTGTGCCCATGGCATGTGCTACCTAGGGCTCCATGTATGTATTTGAGGCGGCAAAATGTGAGATATGGAATAAGTCCTGAAATTTGGGAGGGCTGTGATGATACCGTAAGCTCCTCCTATGGGTGAAATAATAATGGTTAGTGCATATCTCTCATGGTGCTGATCGTGAAGACTTGTTAATACTCAGTAACACTGGACGATCGTTTATACAAAAATAAGACGGGAACTGACGATTTTACCCGAGAAAAACTGCTTTTCCACTGGCGTCCACCCTCACCTCATTTATCAAGTGCTGAACAATTCAAGAATTGAGGAATTAGATTAAATTAGATCTGAGATTTATAAGGCATTTTCTATACTTTCTCAATCTATTTGTGCTGTTTTTGTCTCTATACGATGATGGTGCTTGGGACATCGGACCTAAGCGCGCACCACCATTTGGTAAAGCCGTAGCTACTAGAGAGGGATTTCTCAGTGTGTGTGCTCATCAATTATAATGATGCAAGATTCAATGATCAATTAACGGTTGTGCTTGGATACTATGATGAATTCATCCTTGAGGAATCAGTGAGTTTCTACGGTCTATACCAAGTTGATTCACTTTTCAAATTTACTTGTTTTGTGGGATTTTTTTTTTTTTTTTTTGGAAATGAATGTATCTCCATTTGATATAAAATTGAAGATCTTTGAATCTCGACAAAAAGAAAAATCCATCTTAGGATCGAAAAAAAAGTCACTTTTAGGATTTGACAAAAAAAAAAGTCTCTTTTTGAAAAAAAAAACAAAATACTTTCGCACCCATAAAAATTTGAGCCATGGTCTTCAAACAACATAATCATTTTTTTTTGTTTTCACTTAATTATACGAATGTAGTTAGTTTTTTTTTTTTTTTTTTGTTAGCAACATAAATTGGGCCTATTCTAGGATAAAAGCACGGACCATATAGAAATCAGCGTGACTGGTTCGATTTCCATTTCCAATCTTTTGAAATTGGAGGTCACAGTGTTGGTTCCTGGTTCCGGCACAGACCCACCTGGAATTATTCGCTCTTACTTTTCATTTTGGACAATGAGAACACTCACACACACACATATATAGGGATAAGTACAGCACATCTGCCACAATTTTCGTACCAAGCTCACTTGAATACCATAACTTTTTTTTTTTTAACGATACACAAAATTGGGCCTTTTTCTCTTAGCCATGGTGGTCGACCCCGATTGAAGCTCGCTTGGTCTTGAGTGGTCCTCGGCCCTCTCCGGCGGCCATTCCGGCTGGGTTTCGAACTTGACGGTCGCACCTCCCCTCCCTTTCATCCCTCCGCTCGCTTTCCCTCGACATTCGAGATTTCAAGCTGTCACGCCCCGAACCCACGAGCTCGCGAACATCGCACCAGGCCGTTCCTTTGATAGTCCTCCAGGATCTTTCGGCCCACAACCCATATGATCCAAATACACGGGAAAGCTTCTGTCATCTCCACTCATACAATATAAGCAAATGACTTGGGACAAATAAGATGCTCTTCACTTATCTGTGTACTACACTTCATATTTTACAACGGTCAAATAGTAGTGGTTCAATTTCATGTTCACGAAACCAAATACAATCCCCAAGGCCAAATCTGGTTTTATAATCATTCTACCACTACTTCCTCGCATACCAATTCTTGATAAGCTTGGGGTTCCATCTCCTGGTACATGAAAAATGTTAATCCCCAACGGGGTGAGATATAAATCTCAGTAAGCGAACCCTAAACCTAGACCTGACTGCCAGTCCCCCCCCAGATTATACAACAAGGCCACAGGCAGAAGCTTATCAAGGCAATTGCACACGTCATTCATATATCGAACTTTTCAAAGTAACTGGCATGAGTCACAATCATAGTCAGGCACATCATACACAATAGGTCCCAAGCTTCACGCACTAGCACAAAATGAACTCAGAACTTCTCTTTTATCACAATGATATCACATTTCTCATCGCCAAGGGCTCTCGGGCCGCGATATATTTCTCAAAGGCACTCTGGCCAATTCATTTGCATCAGGGCACTCTGGCCATGCAATCACATGGGCACTCTGGCCATTTAAAGATCACTGGGGCTCTCTGACCATTTTGATTCACAGGGGCTCTCTGGCAATTTACAAAACATCATGGCACTTTGGCCAATTACGATGCACAATGGCTTTCTGGCCAATTACAAAGCATCATGGCACTCTGGCCAATTACGACACATAAGGGCTCTCTGGCCAATTACAAAGCATCAGGGCACTCTGGCCAATTACGATGCATAAGGGCTCTCTAGCCAATTACAAAGCATCAGGTTCGCAATCCTTACTTGGCCAAGTGCAATATCTCGCGTCAATACGCCTCAGGACACCTCTTGCCTTTCATAGACCCGCGTCAATACGCCTCAGGTCAAACCCCGTGTCAATGCGCCTCAGGATTTACTCAAGCCTCGCATTTAACGCATCAAGGCATCACATGAATATGCACTCATGAATCAATCACTCATTGGCTAAATAAACTAAAGAGCACATATCATAACTCAGCCATTTCTCATCATTTCAATCGATTAAGGCTAGATATCATAAACCATGCTTCTCATCAATCAACCAATCCATCCACTAAATCCATCCAGTAGTGTCCTAGCTTTCAAGTAAAGGTTTAAGGGACACCCACCTCTTCAAGTAAGCTAGAAAATTCAACCCAAACGTCCCTCCTAGGTCAGCAAGCTCACGGCCAAACAAGGCTCTCACGGCGTGCCTAGGAAAACCACATCGAAACTCAATCATTTCTCAATTCCCTTGGGCAACCACTTCAATAACACACACAACACCTTATCCTCATTTCATCACAGTGTTAAATCAATTCCCCTAAGCATGCCAAGGGCCTTTCTACCATGGCAAATCATCATAAATATCATTCCGCCACAACTGCCCTTTTCTTCGCTCCACGACTAGCTTCATTAGCAGGTAAACTGACATTGATTCATCGACTTCTTATGAAATAAAATTTCAGAATCTTATACTTCAATGTCTTACGGACGCGTGGGCGAAAATGGAGCTCAATTTGGACACCAGACGACTTAGAACGACTCAATTCAAAATTGGTGCGCGGTGAGGACATGTTGGACGGTGTCTCATGTTTTTCACCTCACACAGCCCTTTAATCACCTCTTAATCCAAATTCCTCACAAAATGACTAGTCAATACATCATACAACAAGTTTAGTAATCTCACCGAAAGTCTTGGAGCGAAATAACACCCCGAAGGATTTCAAACAGCCTCGGTTCCTCACGATCAATGCCGAGGTAAAATCTGACCTTGCCAAACTAACCAATTTCAGCCATGGAATCCAATTCTAACTTCAACAAGCACTCAATCTTAACTTGCTCAGCCCTTATATTGAGATTCTAGACGGTCTCACTGAAGATTTAGAGCCATTTGAAGTCCGGAAACCCCCAAAAACGGATTCTCTCCAAAATCGGATCAGATTCTAACCTTTTTTCCCACTCAAACAGACCTACGAGAAGAAATACTTGGCCAAATTGAGCTTATAATACCTTGTTGGAACGGCAAGACGATAATATTTTAGATGGCGGTAGTTTTACATCAATCCAATGCCGGACGACAAAGTTATGGCCGGAACAGTGAAGCAATTTTTGTCTGTCCGCGAGAGGCTTCTCAGCCGAGAGAGGAAAAGGAAGAAAAATGAAAGGAAAATAGGGAGAAGGGAGAGCCACGGCTGAAACAAGGGCTTAGGGAAGCCTTCCACCAATTATTGGTGTCACCCCAAATAATTGGTGTCACCACCAAATGACACTTGGCTTCTTCCTCATTTGACACTTGTCTTTGCTTCTAGAAGACTTTGTCCACCATTGACTTCCATTGACCTTGTCTCTCTCTTGATTTTCGATAGCCCCTTGGGGAATTAAATGACCATTATGCCCTTCACTAACTCTTAAGGCAAAGGCAAAAGTCGAGGGTCAAAACGGTAATTTGATACTTTCCGCCCGAAACTTCGTTTTTCCTATTTTGAATGACTATTGGCGAGGCGACGTCGAATCCTTTTCAAATTTTAAAATTCTTCATTTCCAATTGCTAATTTCGAGCTTCCAATCCATATCTCAAGCATCGATGGACGAAAATTCATATTGTCACAATACTTCCCCCCTTAAAGAAATTTCGTCCTCGAAATTTGCAACCTTCCAATCACGCAATCCTTTGAGGTATCAGCGTCTCATTGCACTCTCATTCTTCTGGATAACTCCTTCAATGACTTAACGTTCTTACTTGTCCTTTTCGACAAAAGTCATCTTTCCCCAGGACTTGCTTCCTTCAGTCCTTAATCTGTATTTGTTCCTCTCTATTCTCTTTCGACATTTATGCATCTGTTAGCAGTTTACCCTTAAGCATTCACATCTCTCTTCCATTTGCTTATCACCATTATTCCTAAACTCTCGTCAGAATGTACTTTTTAGTGCCCCATACCATCTGGCGTATCATTCTCTTCTATCTCGAGTCACTTTGTAATTACACTCTAAGCGTTCTTTTCGCTTACTCAACCATTCATTAGAATTACGAACAACCAGGACTATCAAGTCCATTCACTTTCCTTTTCCTCAACGACCATCTCGTGGTCCAATCGCCCTTGAAGAACGACACCCTACTCTTTAAGGGTGATACACACAATACCACTTCTAGTGATCCATATTCATCCTCAATCAATCCCATTTCAATCGACAGGGTCCAACAGACTGACACGTCAATCTCTTTTATATTCCTCATATCAACAAGAAATTTATCACCATAAGCCTTATGCCAAGATAACGACCATTCCTTAAAGGCACATTCTATGTTCCATAATGAACATTTCTTTACTCGTAATCCATGAACAAGAGTTCTCTTATTCACATGCCTTCCGATCATTCACTTCTTTTACTGAATATCATTAACATTCCTCAAAGTCAGGAATAACCACTAGCCATAAGGCTTTCATATTCCAATCCATTTGGAGACTTCACGTCTCACTCAAAGGGTCCTTGACCACCCACAATACACTTAGGCGACCTTGAGGATTTCGCTTCATATTGGTCAATCATCCTCAGATCCTTGCAAGATTATTAGGATCCACACAACTATTGCTCTCAAGCTATCCTAGGAAGGTACTTCCATTGAACAATTCAACGAAGGCAGTCCAAACATATACCATGCCTTCAAGGAAAACTCTTCCCTTGGTGACACTTCACCAATCAACGACAGCCTCTTAAGGCTAGTAACTGCTGGGGTCACTTTCTTTCTTCAGTGTACCCGAAACCTCTAAGGTTTTCTCATAAAACCCTCAATTTTAAAAGAAGGCAGGCGCAGATTTCATCCTTCCATTAAACTCAATCAATCTCATTCTTATACATAGCTTCACAAGCTTTTCAAAACTCTCGTGATTCTTTCAAAATCGAGCCATATTCTCTTCCAATACTCATACTCCAGTCGCTCATCTTTGCTCAACTCTCACGATCCATCTCAGTTCTTGGATCTTCTCATATCTCGCATATACAAGCCAAGTGCTCGTCTAGCGACCGTACTTTGGTCATTCAACCTTACTAGGTTCTCATGCCACTTGAACCACTATGATTCCCTCCAAGAATATAAGACTTAAGTCATCTACTCAAGTCTAGCAGCCTCAGGCTGCTCATCTCATTATCTTTCACCATCAACTATTCAGTTGTTCCCGAACAACTCTCAACTAGTTGTCCATCATTCAAGGATTCTAAATCATCCTTAAGCAGCAATCATGTATCAAGCCAGCCACAACAAGGCAACTTCTCAATTAACAGCCAATAACTAGGCAAGCCTTAACTAGGCCAACATCAAACAACCACTTAAGGCATCACTTCTATGAGTCACACGCACATACATTAAGCATAAGGCATCTGCCACTTTGTCACAAACACGATAGACTATCTCAATCTCAACATGGATCAGATCAATGGAGTATAAACTCATCACGCTGTCTAATCTCTCAATTAGACCTTAGCCATAACAACCACATGATGCCAATTACAGCACATGCCATCTAGGCCAATCATGAACAACAATTTTCTTTTTGAAACGGAACTCACTGCCAAGCATGAAGCTTTTAACCATGCCAATCACAGGCGCCATTATAAATGCCATGCTACCTTCGAACATTCACTTTGACAATCACTCCAGTGCCATACATCTCTTAACCACAATCAGACTCAACCTGATACCTAGGCTTTCCCTTTCAATTTATGACTTGGGTCATCCTTGCCTCCTCGTTATCTTAGAAGCCTGCCAAGAGCCGCTCCTTATTCGGACCTCTCTGTCCCGACGATCACTCCCCGCCCTCATCAGACCTGGTTGTTACAGGTTGTCCCAAGTCATACATCTATGGAGAAAGCCTCGTTCCACATGCCCCATAACATGGTTCATTATGGTTTATAGGGGTGCATATGGCAACGTTTCTGTTCCCATAATAGCTTTTGGAACAGAAACACTTTTTTGTGTTTCTGTTCTCGGCTACGATTTTTGGGAACAGAAACGCGTTTGGTAACTGCAAAAAAATTCTGTTCTCAAAACAAAAAAAAAAGAATAGAAACACGTATGGTAACCGAAAAAAAAAATATGTTCCAATTTTTTTCATTTAATTAAGCCGACTATATATTTATTTAAATTAAATTAAATCTCATTCAATTTAGTAAATTAAATTTTATGCATGGTTTATAATTATAATATGGACAAGATCAGCTATAAAATAAATTAAAAGACAAGTCGAATTTGAAATTAAATAATGAGAATATCATATATATATTTTCCATTGATAGAAAAAATTACAATTATGAGACATACATAAATGTTTCCAAGTAATTAAAAACATGATTACATGATAGAAAAATACAAAGTCATGGAATTGTAGGCATATTGTGGTCACTTGCCATTTTATTTGCAATGCTTTTCCTAAGCATGTTCATCTCACTTCCCTACACATCTAATACATCATCAGCAACCTCTTCTTATGTACAACCATATGCATAGATAAGATCACCATAGTCAGGATTACCATCATCTTCACAATTGTCCTCATCATCCGACAGTATCAAATTTTGACCACTTCCTATTGCTTGCTCCCCAGTAGCATATTTGGTTTTCCTAACTAAGATTTCATGCAAGCACAATTTTAGGTGAGGTAAGTTTGATTTAGGGTTTCATGCAGATTGGAAGACTAGTCCTATCAATCAAAATCAATATAATGAAAGCGCAATCAAGTGCATAAATGAACCATGTCAACGCACATCAATTCACAATAAGGGGCTCCTAACATAGCCCTAGGGGTTTAGAAAACCCGTGATTAAAGGCCATGGGTAAAATGGGAAGATTTGGGGACGATTTACTCAAAGGGAGAAATCGTCATTTTTTGGAAGGTTTGGATATCAAATTACCCAACATATTCCATAGCCAGCTGATTGTGGCTATTTCCCATTTTTGAGAATTTTTTTAGAATTTCTTGATTTTCTTCAATTTTTGGGAGACGATTTGTTGAAAGGGTGAAATCGTCATTTTTAAGAAAGATCGGGGATCAAAATACCGGAATAGGTCTTGGCCAGTTGATCGTAGTACGATCATTTCCTATTTTTTGAGATTTGTTTTTATTTTTTATGATTGTTTTGGGACGATTTGCCGGAGGGGCAAAACTGTCATTTCTGAAAAGATCGGGGGTCGAAAGACCCGAAACAGGTCATGGCAGTTGATTGTAGCCATTTCCTATTTTTTGGAATTTTTTAGAATTTTTTAGAATTTTTCATTTTTTTTGACAAAAGTGTTCCAAAACCTTTTCTAAAAAATGTTTCGGGAACACAGAAATAAGTATTTGTTGTTCCTCAATTATGCTTCAAAAGTGTTCTTTTTCTGAAAAGTGTTCCCAGAACATTTTAAGAATATTTTTTAACAGTACGCGTTTCTGTTCCCAAAGTATTCCGAAAATACTTTGGGAACAGAAACACTTTTTCTGGAGCGTTACCATACGCACCACAAACACGTACACATCATAACTGTCATCACTACTTGTCATACCACAATCGCCCTTGGATCAATTCTTATCCATCGAAGATTTCTAATTCCATCGTCACATCTCATGGATCAATCGCCTGTATTCACCCATACACCTCAAGTTTAGTCGCTATTCAAGTCAATCCATATGCATTCGATCACAACTGATCTTCAATCCAAATACTCTTTGTATACATCTCATCTCATATCACCCAAAGTTGTCAACAACCATCGATAACTAAAACCATCAAGGTATAACACGATTCAAGCCCAAATCCACTAGTACCAATCGTCTCTTTATAATTCACATTCCTCAAGTTAGGTCATTGACAAACCACAATCACAATTAGGTAATCCAATTGACCACTCACTAATAAACAATTCTCTACTAACCTCAAGCATGATTACTACCTCAAAATCCATGCCTATGTCTCTTTAGTTTCAGCATGCTTCCACTTAAACCTCAATCACCACATCACTCAAGATCATCCACAAAAGTCAACACTAGGATCATTACAATACCACACAAGTTCAAGCCTATAATCCTCAAGATTCAGTGATCAATGCTTAGTCTTAAAGGTCTCACTATCTAATTGTCCTCAAGTCATCACTCATTATCACTCCAAACCTCAATCACACTGGATCGAGTTGACATTGCTCTGATACCACTTCAACAGGGATGTCACGCCCCAAACCCACGAGCTCGCGAACGTCCCACCAGGCCGTTCCTTTGATAGTCCTCCAGGATCTTTCGGCCCACAACTCATATGATCCAAATAAATGCAAAAGCCTCAGTCATCTCCACTCATACAATATAAGCAAATGACTTGGGACAAATAAGATGATCTTCACTTATCTGTGTACTACACTTCATATTTTACAACGGTCAAATAGTAGTGGTTCAATTTCATATTCACGAAACCAAATACAATCCCTAAGCCCATATCTGGTTTTATAATCATTCTACCACTACTTCCTCGCATACTAATTCTTGATAAGCTTGGGGTTCCATCTCCTAGTACCTGAAAAATGTTAATCCTCAACGGGGTGAGATATAAATCTCAGTAAGCGAACCCTAAACCTAGACCTGACCGCCAGTCCCCCCAGACTATACAACAAAGCCATAGGCAGAAGCTCATCAAGGCAATTGCACACGACATTCATATATCGAACATTTCAATGTAACTGGCATGAGTCACAATCATAGTTCGGCACATCATACCCAATGGGTCCCAAGCTTCACGTACTAGCACAAAATGAACTCATAACTTCTCTTTTATCACAATGATATCACATTTCTCATTGCCAAGGGCTCTCGGGCCGCGATGTATTTCTCAAAAGCACTCTAGCCAATTCATTTGCATCAGGGCACTCTGGCCATGCAATTACAAGGGCACTTTGGCCATTTAAAGATCACTAGGGCTCTCGGCCATTTTGATTCACAGGGGCTCTCTGGCCATTTACAAAGCATCAAGGCACTTTGGCCAATTACAATGCATAAGGGCTCTCTGGCCAATTACAAAGATTAGGGTATTCTGGCCAATTACGATGCATAAGGGCTCTCTAGCTAATTACAAAGCTTCATGGCACTCTGGCCAATTATGATGCATAAGGGCTCTCTGGCCAATTACAAAGCATCAGGTTAGCAATCCTTACTTGGCCAAGTGAAATATCCCGCGTCAATACGCCTCAGGACACCACTTGCCTTTCATAGACCCGCGTCAATACGCCTCAGGTCAAAACCCATTGTCAATGCGCCTAAGGATTTACTCAAGCCTCGCATTTAATGCATCAAGGCATCACATGAATATGCACTCATGAATCAATCAATCATTGGCTAAATAAACTAAAGAGCACATATCATAACTCAGTCATTTCTCATCATTTCAATCGATTAAGGCTAGATATCATAAACCATGCTTCTCATCAATCAACCAATCCATCCACTAAATCCATCCAGTAGTGTCTTAGTTTTCAAGTAAAGGTTTAAGGGACACTCACATCTTCAAGTACATTAGTAAATTCAATCCAAATGACCCTCATAGGTCAGCAAGCTCACGGCTAAACAGGGCTCTCACGGGGTGCCTAAGAAAACCACATCGAAACTCAATCATTTCTCAATTTTCTTGCGCAACCACTTCAATAACACACAACACCTTATACTCATGTCATCACAGTGTTAAATCAATTCCCCTAAGCATGCTAAGGGACGTTCTACCACGGCAAATCATCATAAAATTTCAGAATCTTATACTGCCCTTTTCTAGGCCCCACGACCAGCTTCATTAACAGGTAAATTGACATTGATCCATCATCATTTTATGAAATAAAATTTCATAATCTTATACTTCAATGTCTTACGAACGTGTGGGAGAAAACGGAACTCAATTTGGATACCAGACGACGTAGAACGACTCAATTCAAAATTGGTACGCGGTGAGGACATGTTGAACGGTGTCTCATGTTTTTAACCTCATACAACCCTTTAATCACATCTTAATCCAAATTCCTCACAAAATGACTTGTCAATACATCATACAACAAGTTGAGTAGTCTCACCGAAAGTCTTGGAGCGAAATAACACCCCGAAGGATTTCAAACAGCCCCGGTTCCTCACGATCAGTGCCGAGGTAAAATCTGACCTTGCCAAACTAACCAATTTCAGCCATGGAAACCAATTCTACCTTCAACAAGCACTCAATATAAACTTGCTCAGCCCTTATACTAAGAGTCTAGAGGGTCTCACTGAAGATTTGGAGCCATTTGAAGTCTAGAAGCCCCCAAAAACGGATTCTCTCCAAAATCGGATCAGATTATAACCTTTTTCCCACTGAAACAGACCTACGGGAAGAAATACTGGGCCAAATTGAGCTTATAATATCTTGTTAGAATGGCAAGACGATAATCTTTCAGATGACGATAGTTTTACATCAATCCAATGTCGGACAACAAAGCTATGGCTGGAACAGTGAAGTAGTTTTTGTTTGTCCGCGAGAGACTTCTCGGCCAAGAGAGGAAAAGGAAGAAAAATGAAAGGGAAATGAGGGAGAGGGGAGAGCCACGGCTGAAACAAGGGCTTAGGGAAGTCTTCCACCAATTATTGGTGTCATCACCAAATGACACTTGGCTTTTTCCTCATTTGACACTTGTCTTTGCTTCTAGAAGACTTTGTCCACCATTGACTTCCATTGACCTTGGCTCTCTCTTGATTTTCGGTAGCCCCTTGGGGAATTAAATGACCATTATGCCCTTCACTAACTCTTAAGGCAAGGGCAAAGATCTAGGGGCAAAACGGTAATTTGACACTTTCCATTCGAAACTTCATTTTTCCTATTTTGAATGACCATTGGCGAGGCGACGTCGAATCCTTTTCAAATTTTAAAATTCTTCATTTTCAATTGTCAATTTCGACCTTCCAATCCATATCTCAAGTCTCGATGGGCGAAAATTCATAATGTCACACAAGCTATGGACCAGATCTGAGTCGAAGGGGTACTCTTGGTGGTTTCTGCCCTTTTGGCCTGCGCCAAGGCCCGCTTTTTCTCTCATCCATGGTGGTAAACCCCAATTGAAGCTCGCTCGGTCTTGGGCGGTCCCCGGCCCTTTCTGGTGCCCATTCCGGCTAGGTTTCGGACTCGACGGTTGCACCTCCCCTCCCTTTCATTCCTCCGCTCGCTTTCCCTCGACGTTCGAGATTTCAAGCTGTGGACTAGATCTGAGTCGGTTCTGGTCAGCCCGTGTCGAAGGGGTACTCTCGACGGTTTTCGCCCTTTTGGCCAGCGCCAAGGCCCTTTTTCCTCTGCATATAAGGTCGTCTCCTCAATCTTCACATGATCTTCGATTTATGGATGTTCTCGCATGGTTTTTGATTCTGTGGAACGTCTTCTTTGCTCGATTGATCCCTATTTCGGAGTTCTTGGCAGACCTACCTCTTCTTTGGCTTACCAGTAAACAAAGAGTTGGGTTTGAAGCCTTTGGTAGTGGTATTTTCCTCTTTCAATCTGATTATTCGTAGGCATTGAATGCCCTGCTCGTTTATGGCCTCTCCTGCTCGATTCTAGAACTCTTTTTGTAATTTCTTGTGGTGGAGTATCTATTTTTGGCTGGTGGTGTTATATTCCGGATTATTGACTGGTGGTTGAGACCTTGGGGCTAGCTGGTGGTTGTATGGTTGATTATTGTTAGTGGCTGCTATGACTGGTAGTTCACAGCTTTTGGTCCCTATTTCTGCTACGAACCCGTCTCCTCCTCAACTCCAACATGGCATTTGTATGGCAACTTTAGATGAGGTAATTCCCTCCTCTTTACCTGACCATGAGGAGCTGCCACAGCTTGATGTTGGTAGACTAGTTGTTGATCTGAATGCCCCAAAAGATAAGGGCAAAGCTGCTATTGTCCACAATGATTCTGATATTGTGTCTGCTGCTACTAATGTTGGTGGTGCTACTGTTGTCCATTCTGGTGCTACGGCTGTTGTTATTGGAGAAGGAGGAAATAGAGCTGCAGGGTTTCGAAACCGAGACCCAAGGTCTAGCCGAAGTAGAGGGAGATCAGTTAGGAGGAGATCTAAGACTCCTTCAGCTCAAAATGGCCCTTAGAAAGGACCATTGCTAGGTGATACCTCTCGGCCTCCTCTGGCTGAAAATGGTTATGGCCATAACCTCAGTAGGCCGAAACCCCAAATTGGGCAGCAAAAGTCAGCACAAACTTGGGAAAATGTTGCCAAGGTTATGACTAAGGGCTACAACTTAACCTATATAGCCCCTTCAATGGTAGATGGTGAACCAATTGTTGACATCACCTCGGAGGTAGTGGCAAGTGAGAATCCGGTATTGAAGGAATGCATTGTTGGATGCTTATTGGGGAGGAAAATCTACTTCAAGTTGACAGAGGAAGCTATCAAGAAGGCGTGGGGTACCAATGTCGTTGATATCTGACTACATGAAAATGGCTTTTACTTCTTCCACATTCCAGATGAGAATTTTAGGAGAAAGGTTTTAGAAATGGGACCATGATATTACAATCTTGGCACCCTAAGTTAAAGCTTATAAAAGGTGTACATGATACCCTCTCGGTGTGGGTTAGATTGAGAGGTATCCCACTCTCTCTATGGTTTGCTGCTGGTATTAGTCGTATTGCTAGTGCGCTTGGCAATCCTCTCTATGTAGATGCACAAATAGAGCAAATGAAGAGATTATCGTATGCTCGGGTTTGTGTTGGGATTAAGGCTTCTTTTTCTCGCCTTGAACAAGTAAAAATTAGGCGGGATGATGAAATAATTGCCATCGGAGTGGAATATGAATGGAGTCCACTTGTATGCAACTCTTGCTATGTTTTTGGTCACAAAAGTGGCACAGCTGGCTTCTCTTGTGCTGCTGGTCATGAGCCCTCTTTGGCAAAAAACATAACCTCTCGTGCCTAACCCCAAATTGAAGGGGAGTGGCAACAAGTAAAAGGCAAGAAGGATCAAAGGAACAGTAGGATGAGACATTTTCAGTCCCTTGCAGCTATTGCACAGGTTCTGGAGGAGCTTGATAGACCTGGGAACACCTCAGCTCGGGCTAGGGAAATGCCTTCTTCTCCATGCTATGAGGCTAACCTCCTTGAAGCTACTGCACAGGCCTTGAAGGAGAATGACAGACCTGGGAACACCTCAGTTGGGGCTGGGAAAAATCCTTCTCCTGCAAGCTGTGAGGATGACCCCATTGGTCCTCCACTCGGTGACCTTACCCTTGAACCTACTTTCGCGGTCAGTCATGATCAGGTGGCCGGCAAGCTTCTGCCCATCCTCTCGGCTTAGTTACCTTATAGTAGTTCTTCTGATTCGAAGAATGGCATTGAGATGGTTAGCAACATTGGTAGTGACAGTGATGAGAATATCTCCTCTCTTTCCCCTTCGCTCACCAGATCTCGTGCTGCAGTCTTTGCTCCCTCTAGAGATCCCAGTTTAGTTCGTCCCCAGCAGATAGACCAGTCAGCTATTGGGGATGAAAGTACACCTCCTTCTCCCAAGACAGGTAACCCTAAGTCTAGGAAGAAGAAAGGAAGGAAAAAATAGTTACTTTGCCTATCCCATGTATATATATTTTTTGGTATATAGAATATTAGAGGTCTTAATAACCATCTTAAACAGGCTGAAATTCGTAGTCTTATTCAGAATAAACGACTTTCCTGTGTCGGCATTTTGGAGACGAAGGTTAAAGCGTCTCATTTTGGGGTTATCTCAGTTAGTCTAGTATCGGGGTGGCGCTAGATAGCCAACTATGATTACTCTCATCGTGGGAGGATATGGATTGGCTGGGATCCTCAGGTGATTGATATATAGGTTATTTCGGCCTCTTCTCAGATGATTCATGCCTGTCTTAGAATGATGGCCATGGACAACACTTGTCTTCTTTCGATCATCTATGGTGACCACACCTTTATTGCTAGGAGACCTCTTTAGGCCGACCTCGTTCGGTTGAGTGACTGTCAAGAGCCTTGGATGGTGGTTAGAGATTTCAACGCCATTCGGGACCATACGGATAGAATGGGTAGCACAAACAATTGGATCCTCGCTTTTGATGAATTTGGGGACTGTATTGCTCAAGTTGGACTAGATGATCTTAGGTATGTTGGGCACAGGTTCACTTGGGCCACTTCTTCCGGTTTATCCCGAAAACAGAGGAAGATCGACCGTGTTCTTATTAATGAACACTAGTGCTATATGTATTCCTTTTCGGAGGCGATCTTTCTAGCCCCGGGCATATCCGATCACACTCCTATGGTGGTTAAGATTGTGCCTCCACCAATCTCTAAGAAGCCTTTTAAGTTCTTTCATCATTGGACTACTCATCCTTCTTATAAGGATATTGTCGCGCAGGTTTGAGAGACGACTTTTGATGGCAATCCTATGTATATTCTGTGCTGCAGGCTAAAGCTACTCAAGTGCTGGCTCAAGGCTCTGAATAGGCGCAGTTTCTCTGACATCTCAAACCGAACTGAGCAAGCCAGGTTGGCCCTCAACTCGGTTCAAGATGCGTTAGTACTCGACCCTACGAACCAAAGTTTGGTGGATCGTGAGTTCGAGCTCCTCCAGTCATTCTCAGCCCTCCGACTTCAAGAGGAATCTTTTTATAGACAGAATCGAGAATTCGGTGGCTCAAAGAAGGCGATCTAAACACTAGGTACTTCCATCACTTTGTTAATAAGCGAAGACTTCAAAGTCGTATTTTGTCGGTCTTGGACTCGGCTGGGTCAACCTTGACCGAACTGGCTATGATTCAAGACCACATTGTCGACCATTTTGAGAATCTTCTCAATGGTCACTCGAATGCTACTAGGCCGGCTCTCTCTGATGTTCGTAGACTCCTTGCTTGTACTCTTGATGAAGACCAAGTTCACTCTCTTTCTCGAATGGTCACGGAGGACGAAATTCGAACCACATTTTTTAAACTTGCCAAAGGGAAATCACCGGGACCCGATGGCTTTAGTGTTGAGTTCTACACTACCTCATGGGATATAGTTGGTCCATCTGTCATTCTAGCTATTAAAGAGTTCTTTAGAACTGGGAGACCGCTCAAGGAAACAAACACTACCATTCTTACTCTTGTGCCGAAGACCAAGAATGCCATGGCTATGAAAGACTTTCGGCCTATTGCTTGTTGTAATACGGTATACAAATGCATAACGAAGATCCTTGCCAACCGGATAGCATCTATTCTGCCATCCATCATTTCCCCTTCTCAGACTGCCTTTGTTGCTGGAAGGAGGATTAGTGATAACATTATGCTTGCACAGGAGCTGTTTGCAGGTTTTCATCATGTGACGTACCTCCCCAAATGTGCTATTAAAGTTGACTTCCGTAAGGCTTACAATACGATAGACTGGGGCTTCCTTGAATTGGTTCTAAAGGCTTTTCGATTTCCGAATTTCACTGTCAAGTAGATAATGAAATGTGTTTCCACCCCTAAATTCTCGATGGCCATTAATGGAGAGCTACATGGCTTCTTCAAGAGTACCAGGGGAATTAGACAGGGTGACCCTCTTTCTCCTTACCTATTTACTTTGGTTATGGAAGTCCTCTCCCGCATCATTTATGCCAAGACAACTATGCCGGGTTTCAATTTTTTCTGGAGATGCAAACAGAGCCGAATTTCTCATCTTTTCTTTGTAGACGATGTCCTCTTGTTTGCTGAAGGTAACCTACACACCATTCGACTATTAAAGGATAGACTGAATGTCTTTTCTAGCTGGTCTGAACTCCGGCCGAACACTGATAAAAGTGAAATCTTCCTCTCGGGTGGCACGAACATCTTGAAGGAACAAATCCGACAATGCATGAATTTTCACGAAGGTACCTTGCCTTTTCGTTACCTTGGAGTACCCGTCATTACTTCTAGAATCTGTAAGGCTGATTATGAAGCATTAGTTAATGCTATTACTGCTAGAGCCCACTCTTGGTCTCAAAGATTCTTATCTTATGCCGGACGTCTGCAGCTCATAAAATCTATCTTACATTCTATTCATGTCTATTGGGCTTCTGTGTTCACCTTACCAAAGTCTATTTTGAATAAGATTGAACTTATACTCAGGCAATTCATTTGGAAGGGCTCTGACTTAGGCATTGGGGGGGGCCAAAGTCTCTTGGGCAGTTATCTGCTTACCTAAAGAGGAAGGTGGGCTAGGGATCAGGAGAGTACTCGATTGCAACAACGCTTTCCACCTTAAACATATCTAGACTCTTTTTACTGATAAAGAATCTCTGTGGTGTAAGTGGATCCATTTGACTTTCTTGAAAAAAGATAAATTTTTGGGTTGCTAGAAGACCTACTATATGTTCTTGGGCTTGGAAAAAGATCTTGGACCTTCGCCATGATTTTTTTCTACAGTTTAGATGGACCATTGGCAACGGTCACTTGACGTCTTACTGGTTTGATTACTGGCATGAGAAATGCCCTTTATACAAACTTGTCACGAGATGGAGATATTTACCGGTCGAGGATTCCACGAGAAACCACGGTCTGAGACTTCTTCCTCTCGGATTGGCCCTCATCTCCTATACTTGACACCATCTTGTCGTCGATGGAGCCGACACCAACTTTTGTCGAAACCAGAGATGATAAAATTCGATGGATGGAGAGCACTTCTGGGGATTTTTCGGTAACTTCGGTGTGGAACTGTATTAGACCCAAAGGAAGACAAGTTCACTGGCACTCATTTATATGGGATAAGGCGTTTGCTCCGCGAGATTCCTTTCTCATGTGGTTGGCCTCTCACAACTGGCTACCTACTCAGATATTACTACTTCAATATCGAAGGATAGAGGATGGTTCTTGCGCTTTTTGTGATCTTAGGCCGGACTCCATTGATCACTTATTCTTTGCCTGCTCGATAACTAGTAATCTTGCAGCTATTTGGGGCTTCAAATTGCAATCTTTCATGGAAAAACTGTCCTTGGGGTGATTTTATAATGTGGGCCAAACATCATATAGGTGGCCAATCCTTTGCACATCGTATTGCTAGGTTTTCTATAGGTGCCCTCTACCACATTATATGGACGGAAAGAAATAACATCTTATTTAGAGGTAAGGTGTTGTTTACACCATCTATCATTTTACACCTTACTAAGAAGGTTAAGGATAAAACCCTCTGATGTGGAATCATCCAAGATCTTCCCCACAATAGCCGCTTACAAAGGAATTGGGGACTCTCGGCCTCTATCTTTGAAGATTGACACATCGCCGTCTACCTCTTGAGTTGTCGCTGTTGTCTTGCTGATTTACTTTGTACTTTATTGTTTTTATGGTGGTCCCCTCCTTGTATTCTACTTTGTGTGGCTAGCCATGCTCTTCTCATTCTGTGGCTTTGTGGTGGCCTTATTCTAGTAGGACTTTTTTTTTCAAGTTATATTTCTAGTCTATGGTCTTGTAATCTCTTTGGCTGTTACGTTTTTGCTTCTCCCCTATTTGCTGCTATTGTTGCTCCAACCATGTTACAAACGATACTACGCTGCCTAGTTGCTGTAGATGGAGCTGGTTGTTGGGGTTTTAAGCTGCTTCTGTTCTGTTGTTTGGAGTTATTTTTGTGTTATTCGGGTCACCCCTGATTAGCTTCTGCCCAGACATGCTGCTATTTTGTTCTCCGATCTTCTAGGTTCTGTTCTGGCCGGCTATGTTTATGCGGTTGTACTGACTACTAGTTGTTGGACTGCTTTGGTTGGATCTCATCTTCTATGCTACTGCGTTGATGCTGCTGTGATGCCGCAACTCTGGTTCTCCTTCTCTGTTCGGCTAGTCCTTGGCCTATGTTCAGACTATTCTCTCTGGCAAGGCCTTAGTTTGTTGGTTGATGTTTCTACCATTTGTAGGTCTTCTCTGCTATTCTCCCCCCTTCTTCTTCTAGCCGCTGTTTTGGCCTTTCTTTTGGTACTTTTCATTGCTGGTTTTTTGGCTAGTTGGGCCACCTTCCTCATGTTTCTGTCCAGGGATGCCTCTCGGTTTTTGCTATCTGCTGCCTGGGCTTCAAGTGCTGAGTTTATTGCGGCTGAACCTTCCTTTCCAGCTGTTGTGCTTCATTGGTGCTGCTCGGGCTTGCTTTTGTTTCGGTCCACTGGTTTCTCTTGTGCTAGTCAGGGCTCTTCTCTACAGGAGTTTTGTCCACCGCTTGAGCTGCCACCCTATTGCTCGGCCTTCTTTTTGTGGACCTCTCTATACTAGGTTTTTATCTTGGCTTTTTAGATCAAGCATTTTCAGCTTGCTTTTGTCAATTTGGGCCGTTTGTTTGGCCATTTTTTTTCTCACTTCTGTATTGGCCACCACTTGGCCTCTAGGTAGACGCGCGGCAGCGCGATGTTGTATTTTGCTGCCGGTACACCGTTGAACCCATTCTGGCACATTCGTGTCATTATTGGTTCATGGTTTTTGTGGCCGACTTCACCTTTGTGCCTAGTTTCTTGAAAGTCAATATACATACTTACCTTACCAAAAAAAAAATACTGTAACTTTTATTTTATTTACTTAAGTGTCATAACTTCTAAAAAAACGTTCAGTTGGATGTCATAACTTTCAATCAATCGCTTAAGTGTCAATTTTTGTAATTAAAACCTTTACCCAAGTGCCGTAAATTCGACATGCATAGCACTTGTGGTGAACATTTTTAAAAGGTTGTGACATTCATATGATCGATTGAATAGTTATATAGTACTCAACTGATTCTTAAAAAAAACAAAAGAGGTTATGACACTTCAGTAAACGCCGCACATAAGTTATGACACTCAAGTGATCGAAGAAAAAAAAACTTAGGGCAATCAAGTGAGCGATGTAGAAAAGTTATGGCACTTGTGGTATCCTTATCCCTATATATTCATCTTCTTATATTCTTAACTTGAATTCCAGCTCATGTAATCATCAACCGTGCATACTCCAGCTCTCGTTGAAGATCATCGAGTTTTGTTTGAAATTTTTATGAAGATATGTTACGATTGATTATTCAATCTTTTCTTTTAAGTTTGTGAAAACTAGGCATTTACAGTTTGTCTATCAAAACTGTCTAAGGGAGGAGAAGGGGAATGAAACTTAATCTCGAATTCGTACAGTTTCATCTGTATCAACCGATGAAACATGATGACCGGCTAAAACGAGGTATGTAAAACAAATTAGAGTTTAGGTATTCCAAGTTCTACATGCAGACTTAACCATTGATTTTCTTACCGGTAGTATTTGAGCCTCTGTAATTAGGTTTAGAAACCTAGAGGACGAATAAACCCAGTCAGATCAACAAGGACGGAAGAGCTAAAAGGAGAGGATCGCATTCATGATGCTTTGAATTGGATTCATACTTACTCTGGGCAAACAATGACGAGGTAAGATCCCTTTAGTTTCCTTAATTTTTCCAAAGCTGACATTGCATAGAGTTTGTTTTCCTGGGCAACGCAAAAATTGGTGTAACGTTTGTGACACCCTTTTGGTCATAAATCCTCCTTTTTCGTATTCTTCTTGGTTTACTATTTCCATTAGAAGGTCTTAATTTTCACCTGAGCATATGTATCTTTTACTTATTTGGGAACTTTGGCAGTCCATACATATAGCACGAATAGAACCACTTTCTGTTTTTCTTCTTTTTGGATTGCAGGCGCACATGACAATACTTTTGAAGCATAAATCTATTTAGTAATGGGGAAAAGAGTCCAAAAAGTCCTAAACCTATTACATTAGTGTCAATTCAATCTTAAACCTTTTTTATGCCAATTCAGTCATAAACATTTTGCATTTGTGCCAATTTAGTCTTAAACCTTTTGCATTAGTGCCAATTTAGTCTTAAATATTTTGCATTTATGCTAATTGAGTCAATTCAGTCAATCTTGGCTGAAAATCATTGGCGCGAACATCAATTTTTCTACGTGACACGGCTTACACTATCATGGATATTTTTTAATATTTTTTTGATATTTTAATTTTTTGAAAATATATTTTAAAAAAACAAAAAAAATGCTTAGAAATTATTTAAAATTATAGAATAATGTTAAAAAATATCCAATTCAGCGTTTGTCGTGCCACGTAGGACAATCGATGTCTATGTAGTCATTTTTGGTCAAACTTAGTTGGATTAACTCAATTAGCATAAATACAAAAGATTTAGGACTGAATTGACATCAATATAAAAGCTTTAGGATTAAATTAGCACCAATAAAAAGTTTAGGACTTAATTGGCACAAATGCAAAAGGTTTAGGACTGAATCAGCACAAAAGAATGTTTACGACTGAATTGGCACAAGTGCAATATTTAGGACTTTTTTGACACTTTTCTCCCCAACTTCTAAAGCAGAAATCTGTTTGGTTACCCAACTTCATTTTTCTACTTGCGAAAAAAAATTTCCCCTCCAGAAGTAGTTTTAAAGCCACTTGCTGATTAGAAGGTGATTTTTAGAACGTAAATGTTGTCATGTGCGCCTATATTGGCTGGGCATTATACTTGGCATCTTAAAGTAACATCCCCTAAGTGGGACCATGAAAAGTGATATGAAAAGTTATCAAGAATCTATAAGATTCTAGACATTATACTTGGCATCTTTAAGTAACATCCTCTAAGTGGGACCACGAAAAGTGATATGAAAAGTTATCAAGAATCTACAAGAACTTCTAAGGTTACGTTTGGCAGTCAGAATAAAAATCAATATAGGATAAAATTTATCCTATCCTATGTTTGGTTCCTACTCAGGATATGATATAGCATAATATAGGGGGAATATAGCCTGGTTATAATTATCCTAGAGGGGGGTGGGATAAAGGTGGAGAAGATTTCTTTTGTTTATAGTAAAAAAATGATTTTTCTGAATAGCAAACTTTTTATATAATAAAATTACAATAGTAACTATTTTTAAATAAATTTCAATTCTAATGTTAGAAAGAAAAACTAAAATAAAAAAATAATTTTCATTTTTATTTTTTATAAATCATATTTATAATTTTTTATTTCTTTCTTTTTTATAATATATAGTTTGTATATGTATATATACACACATACATAAACACTTGCATATTGTAATTTTAATAGTATAGTTTGTTATTTAATGAAAATTTTTATTAAGAAATGATGAAAATGAGTCAAAATAATGATAAAAAGAGATTCATAATTAAAAATAAAAAAAATGAAGTAGAAGGAACTAGATTTTAGTTAAATATATTCAAAGTTTAGAATGATTTTTCTAATTCTCGAAGAGAATGAGTAATGAAATTTATATAAAAAAAACTAGCATTTTCATCTTCGTCTTCTCTATTTCTAGTTCATGTGAAAATTTCAAGCTACTTTGTAGCTTTTTAGTTTATTATAAAACTTTACAAAAATAGCTAGAGAGTTGAAACTTACTCTCCTTCTTATCTTTGTGGTTCACATCAAAAGTCTAAAAAAAGTAGAAAGAGATTCAAACTGACTCCTCCATAACTTTGTGTTTCATATTGAGGTTTAACGAATATTGCGAGAAAGGAAAAACTTTTTAGCAAAAATTGAATGTTTATATTTTCTTTTTTTACTAGATTTAGCAATGAATTACAAGAGATTCTTACATTTTTCACTTGTGCTTTTTCAAATTCATTTTACATCAATATATATTATATACCAAACAATATATATGATATGACATGAACATATCTGGCTTTATTACTGCGATTCACCTAACATAGGATATGATATGGCAAAATCCATGGATTTCATATCTTGTACTATCCAATCATATCCTAACTAAAAATCCAGGCGACCACACTGTTGCATAGGTTCAACAAGAAATGTGCAGAGGTGATTGGTAATTAGGCTAAAACTTCTAATTCCTTTTTGTTTTAAGCTGCTACTTCTGCCAAGGCTTTCTTTGTTGAAATTACATTCGGTAAGTCCTTGAAGCCACAGCAAGGTGGAGAACCATATTATGATACTGTAGAATAGTATGAAAAGATTGAAGAAGATTTTCATTAATCTCTTTTTCTCTCCTTTTACAAGGCTACAATATAACATGTATTCATACAGACAACCGTAATTGTCCTACAAGTCAGGAGATAAGAACAAAAAATACAAATAAGGAAAACTTCTCATATTAGGACTCTAATTGATAGCTTGCCCACACTCCCCCTCAAGCTGGTGAGAAGATATCTTTGATACCCAGCTTGATAAGAGCGCTATGAAATGCTTGGCTTGAGACGGCTTTAGTAAGCACATCCGCCAACTGATCTTTAGATCTAACAAAAGGAAACTCCACCACCTTAGCATCCAAGTTCTATTTGACGAAATGTTTGTCCACCTTAACATGTTTAGTTCTGTCATATTGAACACTGTAGGAAATTTCAATTGCCACATTGTTATCATAGAACAATCGTATATCAGATTCTAGTGGAAAACCAAACTCTGTCAGCAACTTCTAGAGTCACAGTAACTCACATAGCCCTTTAGCTACTCCTCGAAACTCAGCTTCGGCACTGGACAGGGCTACAACCTTATGCTTTTTGCTTCTCCATGTCACCAAGTTACCTCCCACAAATGTAAATTAGGCCAAAGTAGATCTCCTATCTGAAACGCTGCCGCCCAATCTGTGTTCGTGTAATTCTTTATTTCCAAATGCCCATTTCTCCCAAAGAGAAACCATTTGCCCAGAGCTGACTTCAAGTAGCCTAAAATTCGAACCACAGAGTTCATATGTTCTTTGCTCGGAGCTCTAGACGAGTGTGTGACAAATAAATTAACTTCCCTACTAACCCCTGGTATTGGTCTTTATTAGTAGGTACTTGATCAGGAACTCCTTGAAGTCTATGATTCTGGACGATAGGTGTGTTTGCATGCTTACAATCCAACATTCTAACCCCAGTCAATAAATCTAACACATATTTTCATTGAGTCAAGAAAATACCTTTCTTTGACCGGACTACCTCGATTCCAAAAAAATATTTCAGACCTCCCAAGTTTTTCATCTCAAACACCTTCGTATGTCTTCTCCAAAGTTTAGCAATTTCTTAAGTATCATCTTCAGTGATGATCATATCATCCACATATATTATTAGTGCAGTTACTTTGCCCTATTTTCTTTTTAAAAATAGTGTTGATCATAATTACTTTGAATATGTCCATACCTCTTCATTGCTGAGTTAAAACGATCAAACCATGCCCGGGGTGAATATTTTAGTTCACGTAGGGAGTGCTCAAGCTTGCAAACCACATTAGACTAATCGACACATGCATAACCCGGTGAAATCTCCATGTAAATCTCTTCATCTAAGTCCCCATGAAGAAATGCATTTTTCACATCAAATTGATGCAAATGCCAATCTCTATTTGCTGCAACTGACATCAAAACTTGGACAGTGCTCAACTTAGCAACTAGGGAAAAGGTTTCTTGGTAGTCCACACCGTAGGTTTGAGTAAACCCATTCACTAATAGCAAAGTCTTGTATCTCTCAACTGAACCATTTGCCTCGTATTTGATGGTGAAGACCCACTTACACCCTACTGCACTCTTTCCTGTTGGTAACTGCAGTCTTCAAGTCTCATTCTTCTGCAATGCTTCCATATCTTCTTTCATCGCATGTTGATGCGGGAGCATTGGCCTCAATCAATTGGAGGTTGTCCTCATCGGTTTATCCTAGCATAGATGATGCAGGAATGGCGCAACCGACAAGTTTCGACATGATCCTGTCAACTAGTCGAGCCATATCGGTTTCTATTTATGCTAAACAGGTCCAAGAAATATCTGATGCCGATCGGTCCATGATGCGGAAGCATCCGAATCGTCGAATCCGTTATGGTTGCATCGACATATCCCTTAATGATGAGGAGCTCAGATGTTGACGAGAGCTCAGATGATGCGGTACAAGCTCAGAAGATAACGCGCTCAGAAGATAGCTCGTTCAAAAGATGGCACAATCTTAATGCGACTTTCCTAATTAGTTGCTGACTTGAAGGCCAATCAAATATATATCCATGGAAGGTTATCTAGAGATATTTCTTTTAATTCGGGAGATCTTTTAGGGATAATATTTGATATGCTAGGCCGGTGGATGAGATTATCTTGTTTCATTTTCCATATTTGAATAGGTTTAGGATTATTTGTTTCCTTTTCTTTACGTTATCTTCGTCCCTCTATTTAAAGGATGAGTATTATTTATTGCAATGAGACCAGACCAGACGACATTGATTATTGATGAATGATAATTCCTCTTGAATGTTGAGTTATACACTTCGGCATCTTTATCCTTGAAGAGTGGATACTCCTCAGTGGTGAGCCAAAAAGCCCTTTATCCTTGGTTGGTGGCGTAACCTTTAGACCTTGGTGGTGAGCTTTCTATCAATTCCGATCTTCTTCCTTGGCTGGTGATATCTTTAGGTCTTGGTAGTGATCGTTCTATCCTTCGTTTTGTATTGTTGGCTGGTGATATCTTTAAGCCTACGATATAACTCGAATTCATTCATTATTTCTACTTACCATACAACCATGTTATCCCATAATTTCGCAAATACCGTCCTTCAATTCACCCCTTTGAATCTGTTCGCGACACTCTGTGCTTCGAGACACCTATCCTACGGAATCACTCGCCCACGCACGCATCAAGTTGGTATTAGAGCTTTAGGTTGAAATCTTTTGAGTGATTCCTTCTGTTACCATATTGTTTTCTTTCAAAAAAAAAGAAAAAAAAGATGGTTTATATGGGTCGAAGATCCTTGTCTTTGGAGCAATCCCATGGTGAAAGGCAAGACCGTGCTCTAGAGAAACTTCAACGACAAATGGATCAAGTTCTTACTCTTCTGGAGAAACACGAAAGGGGTGCCTAGAGATGTTCGGCTAGGCCTTCAACTAAAGATATGTCCTTCTTTGAGAATATTTACTCTCACAAGGCTGCGAATACTTTTCCACAGAGTAAAGAAAGGGAAAAGCCCCCTGATTTCATTGTCAAGATCCAAGAAGAATCAAATAATAAATTTAGCAAGTGCTTCAAGTGCTACGGCTGTGGACATCTTCAAAAGAATTGTCCTAACCAAAGGCCTATCACCATTGAAGAAATTAAGGAGATTATTTTGGAACCCCAAGAGGCTCCGAAAGATCATGCTGAATTCAAAACCCATGAGCAAGAAGAGACTTAGCAAGAGCCACAGAATGAGTTTTCAAAATTCCAGGAGCAAGGCGCTATAATTGATCAAGTTGAAGAGGGAGAAAAGATGCTGATCATCCAGGTACCATCAAGCAATTATGATATCATAGATGGTGATTCTCCACATCAATTTGTTGAGACAAAGGCTGAGTTTCTAGAAGAAAAAGGAATGCTTATAATGGGCAAATACATTGCGTGCTACTTTGATTTCGTATGCCCAGAAGTGTTCACTCTCAAAGTATTCGTCAATTTAAGAAAAGGGTTCGATATGATATCATATTGCCAATATGCATTGAATATATTAGTTTGTATCAAGCTAATGTATTATTTAGTTCGTTGGAGAGGTCGACCTGGGAAGTGTTCAAAATCAAGTTATTCCGCAACTTCTAATCTTGGAGCTGAAGCCACAACAAGATTTGAGGTCCAATCTTTTTGAACCTTGGGAGTTTGATGCGGGAGCATTGGCCTCAATCAATTGGAGGTTGTCCTCATCGATTTATCCTAGCATAGATGATGCAGGAACGACGCACCCGACAAGTTTCGACATGATCCTGTTGACTAGTTGAGCCATATTGGTTTCTATTCATGCTAAACAGGTTCAAGAAATATCTGATGCCGATCGGTCCATAATGCAAAAGCATCCGAATCTTCGAATCCGTTATGGTTGTATCGACATATCCCTTGATGATAAGAAGCTCAGACGTTGACGAGAGCTCAGATGATGCGGTACAAGCTCAGAAGATAACGCGCTCAGAAGATAGCTCATTCAGAAGATGGCACAATCTTAATGCGACTTTTCTAATTAGTTGCTGACTTGAAGGCCAATCAAATATATATCCATGGAAGGTTATCTAGAGATATTTCTTTTAATTCGGGAGATCTTTTAGGGATAATATTTGATATGCTAGCTTGGTAGATGAGATTATCTTGTTTCCTTTTCCGTATCTGAATAAGTTTAGGATTATTTGCTTCATTTTCTTTACGTTATCTTCGTCCCTCTATTTAAAGGAGGAGTATTATCTATTGTAACCAGACCAGACCAGACGACGTTGATTATTGATGAATGAGAATTCCTCTTGAGTGTTGAGTTATACACTTCGGCATCTTTATCCTTGGAGAGTGGATACTCCTCGGTGGTGAGCCAAAAAGCCCTTTATCCTTGGTTGGTGGCGTAGCCTTTAGACCTTAGTGGTGAGCTTTCTATCAATCCCGATCTTCTTCCTTGGCTGGTGAGATCTTTAGGCCTTGGTAGTAATCGTTCTATCCTTCGTTTTGTATTGTTGGCTGGTGATATATTTACGCCTACGATATAACTCGAATTCATTCATTATTTCCACTTACCAACCACACACGTTATCTCATAATTTCGTAAATACCGCCCTTCAATTCACCCCTTTGAATCTGTTCGCGACACTCTGTACTTTGAGACACCTATCCTACGAAATCACTCGCCCACGCACGCATCACATGTACCCACTTAGGATCATTCAATGCTTCTTGTACTCCACTAGGAATTTTAACTCCGGAGACATTAGACATAAACGCATTCATGGGTACTACTGACAATCTCTTCGTTGATACATAGTTCGTGATTGGGTACTTCGATTTTCTTTTCTTCACATCAGGTGCGTACCTATTAGGCGTCTTGCCTCGGTTATGTCTGTAGGGCAGTTTATAACCAAATCCCTGTCAGTATCATCAGAAGAATCATGTATAGTTGGAGATCTTACCTCAGGAATATCCTCAAGAAAATGGTCGGGTACTAAAAAGGGATAATTGAAGGAAGGGAGGGTTGTACTTGTTACTCTTAAAGCGAAATCTTCTATACTAGGAAGTTGCGACCTAGGGTGTTGTTCACAACCTTGACCCATATCTTGAGTTGTTGCCACAGGCTGCCCTTCCAATTCGCCATTCTTTGATACTGAGCCGCCTGACCCAATTGCTGCCATCAAACCAACATCCCACCAATTTTCCCTTTCATCTCGTTTTTGTCCCTACAAGGCAGAATTAGTGCCAGGGAAGAAGAGTTCTATCTCAATAAATGTCACATCCATGGTAACAAATATTTTTTCGTGTTAGGATTGTAGCAGCGAAAGCCTTTTTCGTGAGTGTCGTAGCCCAAAAAACACATTTAACAACACATAGATCGAGTTTTGTGTAGTGATGCTTATGAATGTGTACATAAGCCACATACTTGAACACCTTCGAAGGAAAAGTCAAGACTGACGGAAGAGGAACATGCTTCGAACGCTCTTGGAGTGGAGTTTAGAATGCCAAAAATCGGGAGGACACTGTATTCATGAGATACATGTTGACACCTGATTTTTGACCATTTATTATTGTGATTTTTATTCTTTAAAAATTAATTAAAAATATAAAAAGAGGTCATAAAATCACAGAATCAACTTTGGAAGCCTTGGCCTAGCCTCGGGGACCAATTTTGAACAAAAAATATTTTTTGGTATTTTATAATATTTTTCGAATTTATTTAATTATAAAAATACCCAAAAAATCAGAAAAATACCAATCGTGGTCAGAAAAATACACAAAAATATTCAATAATTTTGTTTTAATTTTCCCTTCAAGTGTGTCACCTTAAATCTTGAAAATTCGGCTCGGGTTACTATGTTTCTTCACAAACATAAACCCGAACCGAGCAAAAAATTCATTTTCGAGTCTTTTAATTTTCAATTCTCACTTTTTATAAGCTATGACATTGGATTCTAAAGTCTTAAAGTGCAATTAGGTCAATTTGCCCTCCAATTTAATCAATTTTTACCAAAAGGGCTTAATTGCACATTTTTCTTTCAATTAGTCCCCGGTTTCACGGATGTATACGTATGCTCTACGTATTTATACGTCATACGTATTTATACGTTATGCATATTTGTACTGTTTGGTAACCTCTTTAACTCTTGTAATAATAATAATGGTTATTATTTTTAACACCTTTGTTAGTGCCTTTTTTTAGCATTTTTGTATTGTGAGTGCTATTGCTAGTGCTATTTTTAAATAGCATTTTTGTATTATAAATTGTGAGTGCTATTGTTAGTGCTATTTTTAAATGATATTTATTTATCATAAATTGTGAGTGCTATTGTTAGTGCTATTTTTAAATTGCATTTATTTATCATAAATTGTGAGTGCTATTATTAGATAGAATTTATAATTGTTAGTGCTATTTTTAAATAGCATTTTTGTATTATAAATTGTGAGTGCTATTGTTAGTGCTATTTTTAAATAGCATTTTTGTATTATAAATTGTGAGTGCTATTGTTAGTGCTATTTTTAAATGTCATTTATTTGTGAGTGCTATTTTTAGATAGAATTTATAATTGTTAGTGCTATTTTTAAATACAATTTATTGGAAGGTATTTTTGGCTATAAAAGGATGGCAAGAGTTTTGAGGTTGGGAGGGAGAGACATTTTGTAGAGTGTGAAAATTTTTGAGAGCTTAGAGAGAAGAACACAAACACTCTCTATATTCTCATAATCTTGAGTGAGCAAAATATACTAAGTTCGGAATATTGATTCCGCATATTGCTAGCACAATTGTTGTGGAGTTATTAGTCGTCTCCCCGTTCGTCAATTGGTGGTGCGTCCGAACTAGATGCCTAACACTTGTGGAGGCTGAGATCGAAGAACATCGAACCGACACCTCCGTTCAAGCACGCTACGAGAGGTAATCTATTTACTCCCTTTGAGGCTTTGTGATTTTTTCGATTGAAATGCACGAAGTACGCCTCTGGAGATACATGTATGGGTTGTTATTTATTTCCGCTACGTGTTACGTGGATCCCAACAGTGGTATCAGAGCCAATCCTTAGGTGTTTTCGTGCATTTAATTGATTTTTGCAATTTTTGCAATACTATGGCCAATATGTATTAACGAATTGTTCGTCTTACATGGCTAATGGAGGTTGATTGTTTTATATGATAAATTAATCAACGTAGCAAAAATTGAGACTAAATCAATTTTGAATCGAAAATTTATGGCTATCTTATTTTACGTAAAAATTCTGAATATGATTCAACGTAGAATTTTTATTGTGCCTTCCTAAGTTTTAAATTGTGAATTTATTACTTACGTGGAAGGGTGGTGATCATGGAAAAATCCCTAATCGATGTGATTGATGTATATATGAATGTATGATGATTATTTATATATTTGGGGTTGTAATTATTAAATGGAGGCTGCGTACTCCTTTTATTTTTCATGTAATCTTTATTTTTAGCATAGTCAATTGTTGATGTAAATGCTACGAGGATTACTTGGGGGAGCCTTTTAAGTCGGCGAGCTCTTTAGGGCCCAATTCTTGAAGAGTTCAAGAAACCAAGAAGAAGCGAAGAGCGGCTCTCCGTTATTAAAATATTAAAATGATTAAATGTGGTCTCATTGGCTCGAGACCCATTAAATCATAATTCCATAATCACCACGTAGGATAGATGTTTATGTGATTGACATCTATTTATTTATTATGATTACGTGAGCATGTTAAACTGGTTAATGTGCAAAGTCAGACTTACCTCACCCAAAATTGCGCCTGCATGAAATCCTAGTTAGGGAAAATCACTCGCGTTAGGTACCGAAAGGGCGTTGGTAATGACATCAACGTAACCAAGTCCCCGAACTCAAAATCTCTGGTTCCGCAGAATTGATCGATCTCTCCCAATCGGTCAATAAGGTTTCCGGTCTACCCTCCAAGAAAGACCGGTGGCGACTCCAAATGCATGCACAAGTTGCACATGCCACCACGACCACACTAAGGTCGAAAGCGATCGACTCTTATCGTCGAATCCTTCTGAAGAATACTCCCGCCGCGATTTGGTATGGGCCTGGGAGGGCTCGCGCCGATCCAAGACCCGTGATCGGTAATCCATTAGCCGCGTCCGCTTTCGGACGGGTCGCGACAATACACGACTCCGCTGGGGACCTTGTTCTAGAACCTATGGTTCTAGACCTCAAGTGGACTTAGGCCGTAATTAAAACGCTGAGTGATTTTTCTAACCCTGCAGGCGCTCTTGAAGGTGAGGTAAGTCCGCTCATGGTATGTGTTATATGTTTTTGCAGATTGGAGAGATAAGGGGTGTAGTCCGTGATTAACATTGTCTTATGCAGGTTGGCGTAGGAATGTATGTTGTATGGATGATTTGAAGCGCCGATTGATAAACTGTTGTGCATGACTTGCATTGTGATACTCACAACACATGAACACACACAATCGCGCCTAAAACCCCGGGCGCCGCCTATAGGAAAACAATAGAAGGGATTGAAAATGGAATCTCCGTGAGGAAGAACACGGGGTAATCCACTTTTCAATTCCGCTCATTTCGAATTATGGATTGGGTCCCAATGCAACGATAGTTGTGCAATGGAATCTACCATTTCTAGAACTCGAGGTGGGAGCATTGGCCTTAGGTTCCAAACCCTTTTGATTTTTAGAGTCAAGCCTCACTTGTCTCATGCGCATGTATGTGAATGATTGGTACACCTCGAAACCAAAAGGTCATTCAGCGCCGCTTATGAATCAGAATCCAAAGACTTAGTCGCGAGTTTAAACGAACCAGGATGGCATGGAAAAGCGCTGGACCACCCTGGAGAATCAACTGATGAGGGCAAATGCCTTTTGACCGGGGCAGCCGGGTCAAGTGTAAAAACGTGTCGTTCCTAATTGTTTTTCAATCAGATACCGGCATAATATTTCCTATCTTTTCCTCTCAGGTGAAAAACAGGTAGAGAAGGAAAATCCATTTGTGGATAGACACGAGGGACATGTTTTACATGGCACACATTTGTCAAAAAATGTCCTCATCCGATCACATGCAAGATGATAATGGAATGATGGTAAAACTGTAATCGTTCCAATAAGCCTTTCGAGTGTTATACTTGACTGGGACCTTCATGTCTTTTATCTACAGGATAAGATGGTTGAAGACCAACAAAGGGAAGCTTGCATTCCCTACAAGATGGAAAGAAGTACACCTTCATCGGGCATCACCCATTGGGTTTGCAAAAATAAGATGGATTTATTGCGATGAGCCTTAAGTAGACAACGTGAAGCTGGGGCAACCTAATTTGGATCGACTCTCTTGAAGTCAAAAAGGGTGTATTCGTTCCAAATTAAATTGATTTATTCACAAGCTGATATGGTTTCCCATTCTTGCAGGTGATGATAAAAATGAATGGGACCACTGAAGAATTTCCATCGTCTGGGATGCCCGAAGCGACTAAAGTTGTTGAAGTACTCAATCACGAGTGAACCCATGCTTGCGAATAGCACGAATGCATCAACACGACATGATCAAACTGCCTACAAATAAATCAGCCAACCCAGGCGAATCACTCATTGGCCGGGGGCAAACTCTCATAAGCCCCATGAAGACACATCAAACAAGGGTTATCAAATCCAGAGATGACAAACAGCAAGACCAACTTCACGGGAGCAAAATCCTCGAAAAGCACCGTTCCTTCAAATGTGCGTGGACGCCTTCAGATTGGACTAAAAATCGTCGACAAACGCGGAAAGTGTTAAGGCATGTTGCCAAGACGAACGTCGCCCAACTGGGGCAGAACAGCTGTTAATCTCACGAACAACACCCATAAATACAGACGAGAGAAGATATTCCCAAAGTGGATGAGGATTGCAGCAAGATGCATGAATGAATTTAGCTGGGACAGACATGAAAAACCATGCCTAACTGGGGCAAGTGAATCATTTGTACGCCGGACGTTTCTTCTCTGGCAAAATCCGGGGACGCAATGACAGAGTCGTCCGCATCAAGTAAACCCCAAGATGCGAATTTGGGTGAACGGTAATCTTGTATTGTTCCAATTTGGTCTTCGAAGACCACATGCCTAACATGAGTTTTTTTACTCATTTAACAGGAAGTCGTTGGCACCGAAAGCCTCAAAAGAAAGGAACTCGCTAACGAGGAGGCGAATAAAATTATTGACCTTGGAAGTCAGGAGTCCAGGAAATGATCTTTGATTATAAGACCTAGTGGAGGGTAAAAAGTATCGCTTCCACGCTTCATGCTTTGACATGCGTTCTGATAAAAATTTCTTTTTCCTTGAATAAAAGGAACTCTGAAGAGTGGCGCTGGAATGCGTCCAAAAACACAAATGGATCTCCTCTGGGGCAAATCCTTGAGAATGATTCATCGCCAACCAAACGGAGGGATCAAGGCCACAAGATAGAGGGCCAGATTCTGCAAGACGCGCGTTTGTGTTCAAATGGAAACGCAAAGCAAGAACAATGCTGTATCGTTCCAATTTGCTTTGAATTTTGGAACGCAAACTGACACTTAATTTCCATCTTTGACAGGGGATTGCCATCAAAGCGAGCAAGTTTTCACACCCCATGAATTACCCGTTGGAGTACACGACCAAGGGTAAGATGTATCGTTCTAATTTTTTTGAAAAATTCGTGAACGTACAATAACATGTTTCTTCTGCATTTTCAGGGATCTCCAGCCGCGGGGGACAGGTAAGTATCACTTTCCCCAATCCATTGAAGATGTTAAATAAAAAACAGAGAGAAAAAGAAAAGCTTTCAGAATCTAATGTCTAGAAAAGACATAGAATTCAAACTTCATTAGCATTCATGTTTTGAAATAGGAGGTTATCTGAACATGAATAAGAACATGCATTGTGCACCATAAAATCCCCTTGACGTGTAAAATTTTTGGGAAAACGAAAGAGATTTTTCCAATCAAAAGTTGTTCAAAACTCTCAAAAGGACGTTTTCTCAAAAGACTAGAGGCAAAGCCTAGTCCAAACACGTCATATACACACTTAAGAGAGAAGTGGAGCGAATCAGACAGCAAAATCTGGACCTACGGAAGTAGGGACCATTTGCAGCGATTACATGGGTTGGGACGATGGAGGCATTCGTTTCATATCCCCCGAACACTACAGGTGACCGTTGATAACCCCTTTGAACGGCGGTTTTCATTCTTAACCCTGTCAAGAACCACCCCACATTGGGGCAAAATGGAGGTGAGTCCAGCAGCATCAGGAGAAAATGGTTAGAAATTTTCTTGCTCGGACTAACATTAATCTTTGTGTGTTGTTTATATGGTAATCCAAGTGCCATAGGATGATGAGAAGCATTCATTTCTCTATCCCACACACCGAATCCTTTGCATAGCCAAGTTGAGCCTGCAAAATCATTTCATAAACCCGTTGGTGATCATTGCACATTCCAAGACGGATGCAGCATCACTTCAGAAACGAAGGAGTTCAAGACTTAGGGTTTGCAAAAAAATTCCTAAATTAATGTTTAACCTTGTTAGACCTTTGATCATAGGTCTAACACGATCCCATGAAGATGGGAAAAAGTGGGATTTCAAAAATGAATGAGAAAAATCCACGGCATCGAGAAAAAGCAAAGTGCCTGGTAAAAGCAAGACCGATGCTCGTGTAAGTTGTTTGATCGATCCGCAATGAAGCCGGATGGAAAAAGAGGAAATCCCTAAAGGAGCCAGATCAAAAAGACTACTCCCAAAATGGTGTCAAGCGTGGAGCAGAGACGCAGACAGAGTCATCAGTCTCTTAATGCGACGAAACGCTCTCTGAAGAGCTGGTGCACACCTCAAAATCGGTTGCGCATCCCAAAAACTGAAGGTGCAGAGAGGAAAGGGCAGGTGGTAAATTTGCAATGATCACCAATGTCAAACCCTTCGTAATTTCTGGGCCAAAAACAAGCCTTTTTCGGTCCCAAACCCTACCAATGTTACGACCCTGAAACAGTCTTCTCTGACTAAGACACTTGGGTTAACATATTGCTTAGCTCGAAGAAGTACGAGCAAGACTATTTCTTTCTCATTTTGCAGGGTTCTTGACTTATAAACCCGGAGCAGATGGTGAAGACTTTCATTCAATGGCCTCGACTCCAAAGCGGGTCCCCCTTGAAAACCAATATCCAAGCCCAACATTACGGTCCCATGGAAGACCTCCCGACCGATCAAAATGTATGCGCTGCGAATGAGCCTAAAACCTAGGCACAGGTTAGTAGGGAATTGAGTGCATCCCCTACAAAAACCACTATCTCAAAACAGGTGAGAAGACCTCATTGTCGAGAAATATTCCAATTGATGTTTTGAACAAACTCTTTTTGGAATTTTCAAACTGTTGGATCCAGATTTTCCGTGCAAGGGATTTGTGATCACATTTGCATGTTGCAAGAATGCTTTGGGTAACTCCAGCATCAAAATGCACATTTCATGATTAAAACTTAAATCATACGGTTTTGTCAAATGGACAGCCGTGGTCTTCCCAAAGATTACTAACGTTTTCTTGGTGAAGGTAAATCTTTCAGGCTCAAACTTCTGCAGGATACTTGGAGAACCCAGCTCCCAGAATGTCGCCTCAACAGACTCAAATGAAGTTTTGTCAAAATAAAATCTTTCACTGCTTCAAAAAACTGAATTCCCGACAAACTTCGGGGTCTAAAAAAAAAGAGGGGAAGAAAAACCATTTTAAAAGAAAAAGTCCTATCAGACGTGGAGAACCCTCGTCCCAGGACCCATTTTTCAAAATATCAAACAGTCTCATCGGACGTGGAGAACCCTCGTCATGAGACCCATTTTCAAAAATCAAGCAGTCTCATCGGACGTGGAGAACCCTCGTCATGAGATCCCTTAAAAAAATTTAGGCAGTCTCATCGGACGTAGAGAACCCTCGTCATGAGACCCCTTTTCTTAATTTAGGCAGTCTCATCGGACGTGGAGAACCCTCGTCATGAGACCCCTTTTCAAAGTCAAAACATGATGGTAGACACCGCCTGAAGGGTCAAATCAAGGTAGATACCGCCTGAAGGGTCAAACAAAGGTAGAAACCGCCTGAAGGGTCAACCAAGGGTAGATACCGCCTGAAGGGTCAAACCAATGGTAGATACCGCCTGAAGGGTCAAACCAAGGTAGATACCGCCTGAAGGGTCAACACATGGTAGAAACCGCCTGAAGGGTCAACACATGGTAGAAACCGCCTGAAGGGTCAACTCAAGGTAGATACCGCTTGAAGGGTCAACTCAAGGTAGAAACCGCCTGAAGGGTCAAAACAATGGTAGAAACCGCCTGAAGGGTCAGCTCAAGGTAGATACCGCCTGAAGGGTCAACTCATGGTAGATACCGCCTGAAGGATCAAATTAAGGTAGAAACCGCCTCAAGGGTCAACATGATGGTAGAAACCGCCTGAAGGGTCAACTCAAGGTAGATACCGCCTGAAGGGTCAACTCAAGGTAGAAACCGCCTGAAGGGTCAAAACAATGGTAGAAACCGCCTGAAGGGTCAGCTCAAGGTAGATACCGCCTGAAGGGTCAACTCATGGTAGATACCGCCTGAAGGATCAAATTAAGGTAGAAACCGCCTCAAGGGTCAACATGATGGTAGATACCGCCATAAGGATCAACACATTAGTAAATACCGCCATAAGGATCAACACAAAGGTCCGATCCACCATACGGATTAAAATCACTGGCGAATCCTCAAGCGTGGGATACGCCTTCCTCAGGTTCCTACCAGTTAGGAATCCCATAATGGTATGACCTACCATACAGGTCAGAGCTTAATCTCCCTAGGATATGCTGAATGACGAATCCTAGGCATCTTCTTGAAAGTCGTCGCAACCGGCAGCGTCCGACAGGTGAGCTTCAGGTAAGCCTCTCTCACTCCGGCCCAGGTTCAAATTGTTAGAGCAAACCGGGAATTAATTTGAGCTTTCATCAAAAGGCTTAAGAATCCGATGTCATAGCATTTCTTCTTTCATTTTCCCAGTTGAGTCGGTTAGGAATCAGGCGCCATCTTATCTTTGAGAAAAACCTCTAACGAGATTCCTCTCAAAGAGGGGCAGCTGTTGACACCTGATTTTTGACCATTTATTATTGTGATTTTTATTCTTTAAAAATTAATTAAAAATATAAAAAGAGGTCATAAAATCACAGAATCAACTTTGGAAGCCTTGGCCTAGCCTCGGGGACCAATTTTGAACAAAAAATATTTTTTGGTATTTTATAATATTTTTCGAATTTATTTAATTATAAAAATACCCAAAAAATCAGAAAAATACCATTCGTGGTCAGAAAAATACACAAAAATATTCAATAATTTTGTTTTAATTTTCCCTTCAAGTGTGTCACCTTAAATCTTGAAAATTCGGCTCGGGTTACTATGTTTCTTCACAAACATAAACCCGAACCGAGCAAAAAATTCATTTTCGAGTCTTTTAATTTTCAATTCTCACTTTTTATAAGCTATGACATTGGATTCTAAAGTCTTAAAGTGCAATTAGGTCAATTTGCCCTCCAATTTAATCAATTTTTACCAAAAGGGCTTAATTGCACATTTTTCTTTCAATTAGTCCCCGGTTTCACGGATGTATACGTATGCTCTACGTATTTATACGTCATACGTATTTATACGTTATGCATATTTGTACTGTTTGGTAACCTCTTTAACTCTTGTAATAATAATAATGGTTATTATTTTTAACACCTTTGTTAGTGCCTTTTTTTAGCATTTTTGTATTGTGAGTGCTATTGCTAGTGCTATTTTTAAATAGCATTTTTGTATTATAAATTGTGAGTGCTATTGTTAGTGCTATTTTTAAATGATATTTATTTATCATAAATTGTGAGTGCTATTGTTAGTGCTATTTTTAAATTGCATTTATTTATCATAAATTGTGAGTGCTATTATTAGATAGAATTTATAATTGTTAGTGCTATTTTTAAATAGCATTTTTGTATTATAAATTGTGAGTGCTATTGTTAGTGCTATTTTTAAATAGCATTTTTGTATTATAAATTGTGAGTGCTATTGTTAGTGCTATTTTTAAATGTCATTTATTTGTGAGTGCTATTTTTAGATAGAATTTATAATTGTTAGTGCTATTTTTAAATACAATTTATTGGAAGGTATTTTTGGCTATAAAAGGATGGCAAGAGTTTTGAGGTTGGGAGGGAGAGACATTTTGTAGAGTGTGAAAATTTTTGAGAGCTTAGAGAGAAGAACACAAACACTCTCTATATTCTCATAATCTTGAGTGAGCAAAATATACTAAGTTCGGAATATTGATTCCGCATATTGCTAGCACAATTGTTGTGGAGTTATTAGTCGTCTCCCCGTTCGTCAATTGGTGGTGCGTCCGAACTAGATGCCTAACACTTGTGGAGGCTGAGATCGAAGAACATCGAACCGACACCTCCGTTCAAGCACGCTACGAGAGGTAATCTATTTACTCCCTTTGAGGCTTTGTGATTTTTTCGATTGAAATGCACGAAGTACGCCTCTGGAGATACATGTATGGGTTGTTATTTATTTCCGCTACGTGTTACGTGGATCCCAACAGTGGTATCAGAGCCAATCCTTAGGTGTTTTCGTGCATTTAATTGATTTTTGCAATTTTTGCAATACTATGGCCAATATGTATTAACGAATTGTTCGTCTTACATGGCTAATGGAGGTTGATTGTTTTATATGATAAATTAATCAACGTAGCAAAAATTGAGACTAAATCAATTTTGAATCGAAAATTTATGGCTATCTTATTTTACGTAAAAATTCTGAATATGATTCAACGTAGAATTTTTATTGTGCCTTCCTAAGTTTTAAATTGTGAATTTATTACTTACGTGGAAGGGTGGTGATCATGGAAAAATCCCTAATCGATGTGATTGATGTATATATGAATGTATGATGATTATTTATATATTTGGGGTTGTAATTATTAAATGGAGGCTGCGTACTCCTTTTATTTTTCATGTAATCTTTATTTTTAGCATAGTCAATTGTTGATGTAAATGCTACGAGGATTACTTGGGGGAGCCTTTTAAGTCGGCGAGCTCTTTAGGGCCCAATTCTTGAAGAGTTCAAGAAACCAAGAAGAAGCGAAGAGCGGCTCTCCGTTATTAAAATATTAAAATGATTAAATGTGGTCTCATTGGCTCGAGACCCATTAAATCATAATTCCATAATCACCACGTAGGATAGATGTTTATGTGATTGACATCTATTTATTTATTATGATTACGTGAGCATGTTAAACTGGTTAATGTGCAAAGTCAGACTTACCTCACCCAAAATTGCGCCTGCATGAAATCCTAGTTAGGGAAAATCACTCGCGTTAGGTACCGAAAGGGCGTTGGTAATGACATCAACGTAACCAAGTCCCCGAACTCAAAATCTCTGGTTCCGCAGAATTGATCGATCTCTCCCAATCGGTCAATAAGGTTTCCGGTCTACCCTCCAAGAAAGACCGGTGGCGACTCCAAATGCATGCACAAGTTGCACATGCCACCACGACCACACTAAGGTCGAAAGCGATCGACTCTTATCGTCGAATCCTTCTGAAGAATACTCCCGCCGCGATTTGGTATGGGCCTGGGAGGGCTCGCGCCGATCCAAGACCCGTGATCGGTAATCCATTAGCCGCGTCCGCTTTCGGACGGGTCGCGACAATACACTGTGGTGACAATGACTGTATCCCAAAAATGATGAAAAACCTGCCGACCCTCCAATAAGGCCCGTGCCGTCTCAAGAATATGACGATTTTTTCTTTCGGCCACATCATTTTGTTGTGATGTGTTAGAACATGAGGTCTCATGAATGAAGCCATACTCCTGAAAATAACCTGGTAGCTACTGATTGATATATTCACGACCATTCTCACTTCGGAGAATGCGAAGTTAAGCTCCAAATTGAGAGACTATCATGCAATGAAACATATGAAAGACAGACCTGACCTCATCCTTGTGTTTGAATAAATATAATCAGGTCATTCTGGTACAGTCATCCATAAACGTGATAAACCAACGAACCCTAGACATAGTAGAAATCTGCGAAGTACCTTACACATCAGAATGGATTAATGCAAAAGGTATCATGCTTTTATTGAAAATCGCGGAAAGGAATCTCGCTAGCTTTTCGCTAAAATGCAGGTCTCACATTTAAATGCAGAAGCTGTAGAACTACTAAATAAGTCTAAGAATAAATGCTTTAAATAGCCAAATGAAGGGTGGTCAAGTCGACGATGCCATAATCAAATGTCTTGCTCTTTATCAGTGGACGAACCGTGGGTGTGGTAAACTCTGCTCGTACTGATGTTCTCCACAAAGTGCAATCTCTTCCTCTTTGTACCACGTCCAATAGGATATCTTGAAATAGACAAAAAGAAGGATATATGAGTACGCTGCAATTCAATTCATTAGTGAGTTGTCCAATAGAAAGTAACTTATTAAATAAAGATGGAACTAGCAGAGTAGTTGTCAATGATAGAGTCTGAGAAAGATTATCACTACCAGCTCTTGTAAAAAGAAAGTGACTGCCGTTAGTATTAAAAATATTCTGTCGCCTCAGAGTAGTATGATGAAACAGGTCCTTAGTGTGGAGTGTCATATAGTCCATAGCACCCGAATCTATAATCCATCCATCACGATCGCTACCAGTAGAAGTACTGACAAGCATATGTTGGGAATATCACCAATGATGTGATTGATGGAAAATCACCAATCTTGTTTTAATGATAACAAAAATAATCAGAGGCAACTAATGTGTGCATTGTATGAGCTATACAAGTTTTATATGCACAAACCGAAATGCAAATAATGAGATAAAGAGCACCGGATGTTCTTCAGATAAAGATCTATTCTGCTAATGTTTGGAGTGCTCACCCGATCTTTTGAGGTGAACGAGATATTGCGCGATCATCTACAAGCTGGAAGGATCTTCATATGAGGTGAACACTTGGAAGGACCTTGATCGAGGTGAACAAGCCAAGAAGAACAGAGATGTTCGTGATGGCTTGGATGGACAAAGATCAGATGAACAGTGGATGGACCTAGTGATGGTGAACAAGCCTAGAACTGTGATGTTCGGTAAAGCTTGGAAGGACCTGGTAATGTGAATAAACCTAGAACTGTGATGTTTGATAAATCTTGGAAGGACCATGAAGATGAACAACTTGGTGGAGTCAAGATTACCAGTATGCTTGGTAGGACTAAAAGAAAGATCGAGTCATCGAATTGTTATCAGAGTAGCATATCTTTTGGCAAAGAGGAGCTGCCTTTTATATATCGGGTGGAAGATCAATGAACAATATCAGATCTGGATGTCCGAATTATGGGTAAGGGATCGTACGGATGTTTACTCTTGGAAGGTGAAGGTTACTTGATCAACTGACTAGATCTTTAGTCCTAAAGAAAACATGATGAATGCAAAGATTGTGGTGATATCAATGGCTGGATTCAGCGAAGATTGTGTACAAGTATGAAGAACTTGATAAGCAGAAGAACAAGTCAAAGATAGCGGTGTGTTCATAATCACTTGGAGGTACCATATTCGATCTTTCATCAAGGTGACGTCTTTGTATGCTGAGATACTCAAGAGGTTCATTAGATAATTGATCACAAGTCATTTTTCACGATTTTTCTATAAACAAGACCAATGAGCCAAAGGATCAGGTGTAACAATATTTATGTCGACATCGAGTTTGGTGTCGTTTTATCAACGAACATGTGTGAATGTTTCGTTAGAAAGAATATAGCCGTTGGCGAATGAAAAATCCGCAGAGAAAGATCAGAAAATCTATCGGGTAGAATATAGCCATTGCAGTCTGTCAGCTTTTTCAAAACAATGTCAGACTGCAGATGTTTTAGAACAATGTTAGAAACAAGAGCTACAACAGTTTCAATGGATCTCTAATGGCTAGTTAGACTTCGCAAACCTTTTTAATGGGAAGAATGAAGATGTCTATATAATAGAAGACCTTCTCGGCCAAATGTTAGAGAGATAGAGAGAGAGTGAGCATAATGTAAAATGCATTTGCTGTGAGTGAGGTTTCTCTCGCTGTGTCTTGGCTCTCTCAAAAAATCCTCTCTGGTAATATCTTTGTACTGTAATCTTTTGAGAGATCAGGTGTACAATAGTGAGAGCAGTTCGTAAGTCCTGATAGTGTGATCTATTAAAAAGGCAGTACTTGCCATTTGTAACTTGTCTTAAAGATTACTAGTGTTTTCTAGCTTGAGTTGTGACAGTTAGTCTTGAGAGTAGACGTAGGCTTGGGAATAAAGCCGAACCATTATATATCTATTTGCAAATCTTCTACCTCCTCTTTATCATTCGTAAACATCACCATCAGTCAAATAGCGGCACGACTTAACTTATACAATATGTCTTCGTTGATGTTTGACCACATGTTCATTGTGTGCTTTGGTTTCTCGTAATCATTGTACACTTGCGTACACAATCAGCTCATGTTATTTCAAATATCTCCTGACTCGATGTTTATGACATTTTTGCAGGTGTATGCTTGCACTTTACTTGGTCTTTTATTCAGTCTTGCACACGTTCAGAAAATACTTTGTAAAACATCTGCTTACCACGTCTTTTTATATCACATAATGTTTTGTGTGCTCCTATTTCTCATGATCTTTATATACTTTAGCACACATTCTTTTCATGGTAGTTCAAACATCTGCTGACCTGATCTTTTCATTATCTCTACAAATGTTTAACCCATTGTTTGAAACTGAACTTGTTTTATTTGGTAAATATTTTTCAAAGTTCTCAAACAACCTATTTATCCCCTTCTAAGTTGTATTGTTAGCCCCAATAGCATATACTTATCGTTACCTTCAGAGGTTGGAGTCGAGGTAGAGGTAGTGTCTAATGTCGATACTAAAGATAATGCTGAGGCAGCTGGGGCCTTATCCGAATCACCTGTAGCCAAGGACACCTATTTTTTTCCTACCGCAGTATCACCTTTCTTTTTGGATTGTAATTCCTTCCACCAATTAGGATAGCCATGCAACTTAAAACAGGTTTCCTATGTGTGTTTAGAATTTCCACAGTGGCTACAGCCCCCTGCGTTCTGCAGAGATGATCTAGCCCTCAAACTAACACCGGAGCGTCCTCCCTCAGAACCGCCAAGCATCATCTGCAAGGTAATGTGTGTAGTGTTGCTCTCAAGAATGTTCTGTTCGAGTTTTCCCCCACGTGACATCATGGCAGCAACGAAGTAGTGTCTGGACATGTGAGCATAACATTTTGTCGCATATCCTCACGTCGAACTCTTGCATAAGCTTGCTCTACAAAAGGAAAAGGTTGCATTTGCAGCACATCAGCCTTAACATTGTCAAAATGATCATCGAGCCCATCTAGAATAAGTAGACGTGATCTTCTTGTACTAAGGCATTATAGAGCTCGATATTGTGCGAGCATGTCATGGGGTTCGGATGGCGAAAGTCAACCTCCCGCCAAAGACCTTGAAGAGCATTGTAATACTTCTCAATGGGTCCACTTACCTGCTTCAATCAACTCAGGCGTTGCTTCAAATCATATACCTGGGAAACATCGGAGTCGTCAAAGAATGTTGTAGCTACGGCCTCCCAAACTGTCTTAGTGGTGGAATACCGAATAAAATTATTAATCAATTCCGGGACTATGGAATTGATAAACCGGTCTTTAAATCGTCAATTTTCCACTTTCGGAAACCTGGATTGGTCGGAAGCGGTAGGGGAAGATCTCCATTAATATACCTCAATTTGTCTTTTCCAGAGATGTATATCTCGACAACTTGGGTCCAAAGGCCATAATTATGGCCATCTAACCTCACGGTAATGCATGGTGTAGGAGCCTCAGCGTGGGACAGTGAAACTTGATCAGTGGTCAAAATTTGGGTCAATTTCGATGTTAAATTCTCAAGAAGGGCATGAGTGATGGGAGCTTCTCCACCACTCGAAAGGTGTGTAACAACTCCTATTAAAGCTGGAGGGCCATGTCGGATGGGATCTAGTCATCGGCCATGTCTCGAGAAGAGAAGAAACAATGCTACAACAATCTGGGTCGCGGCGGATCGTTACACCTCTATTGTGGTCAGTGGCGAATCAAGTGATTGACACAGCGTGTCACACCCCGAACCCAGCGGGCACGTGAACATCCCACATGGCCATTCTTTTTGTCGTTATTACCCAAGATCCTTCGGCCCACAACTTAAAAATCCATACAAATGATATGAGTAAGCATAAGCGAGAAAACAACTCCCTCTCATTAACACAAAAGATGACTTGAGGACTACACCACGAAAACGTTTAATCATGATACTACACAAGACTGTGGTTTACAAAAGAAGTTAACACTAGGTTAGGTTTAACATCACTTCTTCAATGGGGCATCTTCAACTGCCAGTTCATGATAATCTCGGGAATTCCATCGCCAAGGACTTGAAAAATATTAATCCCACGACGGGGTGAAATATAAATCTCAGTAAGCTAAACCTAACCCTAAACTAGACTGCCAGTACCTCCATACACCTTTTGAAATAGGTGTTTTGAAATAAAATGCTTTGGCATGATAAAAACATGATTCCACCATAACATGGCATTTCAATAATTCAAAACCGACTCGATTCCGTCATAAAGTTCACAAGTAAAACTGAGCATCGTACTATGACAGGGTTTTCAACCAAGGGCAAGCACTTGACACCATTTCAAAACATGAGGCAAACTTCCAAATGAATTTCTAGAAAACACACCCTTTCTTTAACGCCATTCCTGGGCCATTTTCAACTCATGAGGCATTTCTCATCATATATCCCAATTTCCAATGGCAAGGCTCGCGTGATAACGTTTCAGGCCATTTAATCCATCATTTGCTCTTATGAGGTATTTTCATCAAATATATTGACATCTAGGCCCGCGTCATAACGCATCAGGCTATCATAAAGTACTAAATAGGACCCGCATCATAACGCTTCAGGTCGTACTTCTCAATTGCCCGCGTAATACGCATCAGGCTACTATAACATGTTTGGCAAGACGCGTCTTAACGCCTCAGGTCAACATATATATTTTTCCAGGACCCGCGTAATAACGCACCAGGCAACTCGCGTAGTAACGCATCAAGCTAGGATACTACACGCGTAATAACGCATCAGGTTAGTCATCCTTACTTGGCCAAGTATAATATCCCGCGTAATAACGCATCAGGATAATCCAAACCCCGCGTCACAATGCATTATGGTACAACTTGCCTTTCATAGACCTGCGTCATAACGCATCAGGTTAAATCCCGCGTAATAACGCATCAGGATTTTCTCAAGCCCGCGTTTAACGCATCAAGGCATCACGTGCACATGTACTCATGATTCAATCAATTAAGGCTAGCTATCATAAACCATGCTTCTCATCATTCAATAATCATAAGCGGCTCTTAAGCCTCATCCTTTCACATTCGGATTACTAGCCATATCTCATCTTTAAAATAACTTCATGAACGAGTATAACTCGATTAGACAAGTAATTAGCCTTTTTCCAAGAGAAACAATCATGGCCGAACTCACATAATGCATGGTACAATTTTCACAACAAGGGCAATCAATCGAACAAGTCATTCTTGGCCTCAATTCGTCACTTCCCAATAATCGAATTCCACCATTGCCAAATCAAGCATAGATGTCACACATTTGACACTCAAAGGATCAAATGCCACACGGCCATTCAAGAGCACATGTCAACCGAACATCCACATAGCATTTTCAATCAAGAGTTGCACAATATCACTCCAAGGCAAGCAAGTAAAGCTCGGTCAATACAATCACAATCGGCACTAGCAATCTCAAGCACATTTGACACCCAAAGACCATCAATTCAAGCCTCAAACTTGTCCCCTAGTAACCTAACATCCTTATAGAGGGTTAGGATCAACTTACCACACTAATCAAGCTAGTAAAATCCACCAAAAACAGCCACAAGTTTCGGCCTCCAATCTGACCGGTGCAGGGCAAAATCGGCTCCAACAATTTCCAAGCAAGGCGACACCTCGAAGGTTCTCAAAAGTGACGCGATTCCAAATCGGTTGGTGAAGACAAATTCAGCGATTTCCAAGCAAGGCAAGGTCTCAAAGTTCCTCAAGGATCCACGGTTCCAAGTGTGGTTTTGCGGGGACAGAATCTGTTCTCTTGAAACTCCAAAGATTAGAGAGAAAAAAGCTCGAAAATCCCACTTAGGAGCTCGTGGGTTGGATTAGACCAGTCTAACCTTTTCTCCTTCAAACAGCTCCACGGGACAAGCGGCTGGGCCAAATTGGCCTCATAATTCCTTATTGGAACGGCAAGAGAATAATCTTTCTAATGGTGGGTGGCTCGTTGTTGACACCTGATTTTTGACCATTTACTATTGTGCTTTTTATTCTTTAAAATTAATTAAAAATATCAAAAAAGGTCATAAAATCACAAAATCAACTTTGGAAGCCTTGGCCTAGCCTCGGGGACCAATTTTGAACAAAATATATATTTTTTTGGTATTTTATAATATTTTTTGAATTTATTTAATTATTAAAAATACCCAAAAAATCAGAAAAATACCATTTGTGGTCAGAAAAATACACAAAAGCAGTCATTGTTTTTATTTTAATTTCCTTTTTATTTTGACATCATAAAAAAAGAAAACTCAAGTTCAACTGCATGTGTTCGAATGCATGAAGTTGAATATGACAAAAACACACACATATATATATATATATATATATATATATATATATCATTTAAGTCTTTTACTTTATAATTTATAATTTGAGATCTTGACATTCAATATGATGCATCTATATTTCATTTTGGCCTAGTGATTCACGGAATTCCCATTTTGATATCATGAGGCTGACGACACGAAATCCTTTCGTTTTAATCCTTAGGACGCCAATTTCAATCTTCTTGGCACCCAAATGGAGTGGTTTCGATCTAAGGGACGGCACGATAAATAAGGGAGACAGTGGAGGGAGCCGGGCAGGAAAGCAAGGAAACAATAAAATACGGTAAAGAAGGAGAATATATCCCTTTCGGTGGAGGCAGGTCCAGCGGGGGAGGGGTTTAAGAAAAATAAATAAATAAAACTGAAAGGGAGTAGAAAAAAGCAGAAACAAGGATTCCATGGTGAAAAAAAAAAAGGAGAGGAAGAGGTCCCGAGTCAGACCCGAGACTCCTCCATGGACAGACCCGAGACTCCTCCATCGACGGACCCGGCACCCGATGGTTTCCAGCTCTTGTTCAGTTCCGACCCGAGCCTCCCTTCAGTCCGGCTACAGCCTTGACGAGCCTGGAGTTTTGTTGCCAAAGCCGAATCTTCTGTTCAGCTTTTCCAGCCGCGGTTCGGCCATTGCTCTGGGGTTTCCTCGACGTTCAACTGGTCAACCGTGAGCACCAGCATGACGATGCTGAGGACAGCAAGCTTGTGTCAGGTATGTCTCATTTCCTCGAGTCCCAGCCTTGCATGAGTCGCAGTCATAGCACAGGTTCCACCGAGCAGTCTGGCTCTTGAGCCGCCATCGCAGCCATTGTAGTTGCGTGAGGTGTTGAAACCTTGCACTTCTTGATATCATTCCAACTATTTGGGCTCTTGACCATATCCCTCAACCACTCGGAGTTCCCCTAGTCGATACTCGCGTTAGTTTCCCCCGGGACGTCCATGCTGCTGCCGCGGCTCGTGACGGCAAAGCCGAAGATGGTGAAGGCGGTGAGGGCTGCGATGAGGAGCAGCATGAAGAGGTAGAGCCAGAGTGCCCACGCGACGTAGAGCAGACCCGATTCCACGATGGCAGATGCGTCGGTCAATGCTTGCATCCACCCGACCACCAGGCGCATGGTGATACGCAACGTCTTGAAGGCCTCCAGCCGCACCGAGTCTGACCAACATGATGGCGGAATGGTGGCATGCGAGCAGGTCCCTACGGCCGCGGCGGAGCAAGTCGAACAGTGGCGGAACGACGACCACAGTCCGACAATGATGGCGATGTGATGACAGGTGCAACCTGGTGAGGATCGTTTTAGCAGGTTCACCTCGTTGTTTCGGCGCCGTTCTTGGTGAACCATTAAGGAAGAAGACACTGAGCAGCAGTCAAGTAAGACCAACGTTGGTTGAGCAATAGGGCATGTGTTCGTAGCCTTATGGTGGCTGCGACAGGTAAGGCCCTGTGGTTGGGAGTTGTCCGCCGTCTGTCAGGGCTCGACGCTAGTTCGAGTTTGTTGTTTGGATCTGACGTAGAATGGCGTCTTGGTGGTCGAAGTCTAGGGTGGTCCGAGCGGCCCCCGGTGTTGATCTGTAGTGGTCGTCACCGTTGGGAATCCGGCGGCCGACGTAGTCAGCCGACGGGCAGACATGGAGTTCAGCGTCGGCGTTGAGGCTCACTGCGGAGAGAGACGTTGAGTCTCGTTTGCAGGTGTGTCTCATGAAGGAGACGGTGAATAGTGGCGCGAGTGAGGCCTTCCCCACGTCCTTTCCTTCGGCTATTCGGGCTGCTCGGTTGAGCCCACTTGGGGAAGAGAAAGAGATGAAGTCGGGCTGGTCCAAAGGTTTGAAGAGCTAAGTTTAGCTTTTGAGAGTTGGGCTAGAAAGGAGTCTAGGCCCAATCTGGTGGAAGGGAAAAGAAAGTGGGCCTATAGCCGTTGTGTCTACTGGGCCCGGTTCGGCTTATCTCTTTCGGGCCTGATCAGGTCCGACGGTCTAATCCAGGCCTGGGTTTGAGAACCCGATCCGAACCCGGCCCTTTGAACTTTAAGTAATAATTATTATTAAATTATTATTAATTAATGTTATAAATATATATATATAATAAAATAAAAAAATAAAAAATAATAAAAAAAAAATTCTCAAGCTTGATTGAAACTTCTCTAGGCTAATAGAGCCTTATTAGGAGTGTTATGTTGATTTGATGTGTTTATTTTGCATATTTTGATTCATCGATTTGCGCATTTTATTATTGATTGTGATTGCTAGGATAGTCATTTCTATTCGCATGAAACCCTGAATCAAACCTACCTCACCTAAAATTGCGCCTGCATGAATTCTTAGCTAGGAAAATCACTCGCGTTAGGTACCGAAAGGGCGTTGGTAATGACACCAGCGTAACCAAGTCCCCGAACCCAAAATCTCTGGTTCCGCAGAACTGATCGACCTCTCCCAATCGGTCAGTAAGGTTTCCGGTCTACCCTCCAAGAAAGACCGGTGGCGACTCCAAATGCATGCACAAGTTGCACATGCCACCACGACCACACTGAAGGTCGAAAGCGATCGACTGTTATCGTCGAATCCCTTTGAAAAATACTCCCGCCGCGATTTGGTATGGGCCTGGGAGGGCCCGCGCCGATCCGAAGCCCGCGATCCGCACCCTTGTGCGGGGGGAAGGCCCGCGATCGGTAATCCATTAGCCGCGTCCGCTTCCGGACGGGTCGCGACAGCTGGCGACTCCGCTGGGGACCTTTGTTCTAGAACCTATCGTTCTAGACCTCAAGTGGACTTAGGCCGTAATTAAAACGCTGAGTGATTTTTCTAACCATGCAGGCGCTCTTGAAGGTGAGGTAAGTCCGCTTATGGTAGGTGTTATATGTTTTTGCAGATTGGAGAAATAAGGGGTGTAGTCCGTGATTAACATTGTCTTATGCAGGTTGGGCGTAGGAATGTATGTTGTGTGGATGATTTGAAGTGCTGATTGATAAACTATTGTGCATGAATTGCATTGTGATAATCACAACACGTGGACACACACAACCGCGCCTAAAACCCCGGGCGCCGCCTTTAGGAACACAATAGAAGGAATTGAAAATGGAACCTCCGTGAGGAAAAACACAGGGTAATCCACTTTTCAATTCCGCTCGCTTCGAACTATGGATCGAGTCCCAATGCAACGATAGCTGTGCAATGGAATCGGCTCTTTCTAGAACTCGAGGTGAGAACCTTAACCTTAGGTGCCAAACCCTCTGATTTTTAGAAGTTTACCATCACTTGTCTCATGCGCATGTCTTTGGGCGGTTGGTACACCTAAAACCGCACATAAGTCGACGAGTTGGGTTGGTAAGACTCTCTATCCCCCCAAATCTATCACTGTTCATATAGGCATTTCATTCATTGCATTCTGGTGATTAGATTAAATGCCATTTCGAGGATGATATCCCATGACAAGCACCGAGTGAGCAACAAAGGAGCCTACTATGGACATTATTGAGATATCGTCCAATGAAGATGACGAGTTGGGGCAAGTGATCCGGAAGTCACAGATCGAACTTGGGGCATCCTTAAACGTTAGGATCACATTCCTTTGTTTCATTTTCCATTACTAGTCCTCTTGTATAGGGTTTATTTTTATCGAGGCTTTCTCTATCTCACCCCTTAGAGTGATTGTATTAGGGATCTATTGGTGTATACATTCAGATGGAGCTTGGTTGTATTTCTTTTGACGGGTCATGGGAATGTGATAGTGGCATTTTCTCTAATCATCCGAATACTCCCAAGTCAAGTTTATAATTCCTTTAGAGGAAATCAAAATTGGAAATCTTGCATGACCTTTTTGGTCGTATAGGGTAATCCAACCTCAATTTCGCTAGAAGGAATTATACACTTGAATTGATTCATGCATGTCGTACGTCATTGGTAATCCACGATAATTGATCAAGAGTATCGGCATTGTTTCGAATTTAATGACGAGATAGATGTCCAAATTGCCCTCGTTCTTACAAAACGGCCTTGATTTGGATGCCGTATCTTCAATTAAATTTAAAACACGTCGTTATGCTTTGTACTTTTGACTAGTTCGTTCTTCTCGAAATTGATCAAAAGCGATTATCGTGAATTACATTCCTTTCAATAATATGCTTTCCTTCGAAGAACACTGATAAAAAACTTTTACGCAAGATTAAAACCCTTGTAAAAGTTTTTGTCCTTATTAATCACGAGCAAGCATAAGATTGAAAGGGGTTTATGCTTTCTTTTTCAAATTATTTCTTCTGATTCAGTCGTTTCATTTGCAGGTGAAAAATAGGTAATAGAGAGAAATCTTCTCCTGGATGAATCTGAGGCTATTCTTTCATCTGATCATGAGCAAGTTAGAAAATCAGGACATATTTGCTCAACTTATTGATATTATGGTTCAGCTCACCCAAGTTGAAGATGTTCGGATGCTCGAAGAAATGGACCATATAAAAGCTAAAACACACACAGGAGCTTTCATTCACTTTCGCTCAATCGAAAGACTTTCAAAGCAGATTAATACAGATTAGCGAGGCGGAAAAGTAAAGCCGAACTGAGCCCTAATCAGCAGCACGAAGGAGCTCAATTGGCCCTCCATATGGTTGATTCCCTGCCTACACTCACCGCTCCGTATATCATGATCCGCGAGCTGGAGAAGAAGGCGCTTGCACTCATTCTTAAGGTCAGCAACCTTGGCCCTGTGATCTTCAGCAGCAAGTTCCAAGTCCCGGACCAATTCCCTCCCACGGGATACATCCGCCGTAACAGTATCGAGTCGCTCTTCCAGCCAATCGCTCTGAAACTTCAACATGATGTTACGACGATCGTGCTCATAAGTGATCAGGCACAAGGCCAAACGCTCCACCAAATTTCCACGTTCACGAAGCATCGTCGAGACCCGCTCGTTGGCAGTTTCCATAACCTTGTTGTGGCTGTCAGCCACAAAGTTAGTCAACGTCAGGCAGTCACAGCGGTCTTCGTAGCGGGCTCGCAAGACACGAGCCACGAGAACTTCCCAGTGAGCAACGCGGTAAGCCTCTAGAAAGTTTGCAAAGAGGGCTGGGAATGTTTTATACTCCTTCTCCAACTCAGTACCCTCGATGGAAGTAGTGTCTGTGGCCGCAAATAGAACGCGGATCTCAGCCTCGATCTCCGGATGATCGGCTATGTAAGCATAGCCCCGACCCAAGAGATTATAGAGTTTTTCCCATCGGGCCGGGACTGCGATTGAAAAGACGCAAGCATGGGAAGAGTCAGAGGAAGAAGCAGAAGATGAAGCCATTTCTTGTTGGAAGGATGGAGAGGAAGACGAGTGCGATGGAATGAATGAAAGTGAAAGCTGGGCAAATGAGAGCACTAACCTTCTCCTCGTTTCATAGTAGCTCGAAAATGGAGAAAAGTTACAGCAATAATGCTTGTGGAGTCGGGGTAGTTAATGTAAAGCAGGGGCTGCTCCTCCCGTGAAGCATCAGACATGTCTCGATACGCGATTTCAGGCCTGACGAGTTTGAAAAGTTGTAAAAGAGTTGTCTATTTCACCATTATTGAGATGGAGCGGGAGTCGAGCGCAAATATCGAAGGAGCCGCGATAGGGTTGATAGTTTTGTCATGATGAAAAGCTGAGCGGGTGGTGGACGTAATTAAGTCTTTTGAGAGATAGTGGGGGACAGGTTCGGCTATCGAGGAAAGAAAAGCGATCCGTGATCTCTCCACCATGAAAAGGAAGGAAGACGACAAGACGAGAAACTTAAAATCTCTAGAAGAGCGCTCGCCTGGTGATCGTCTTCCATGCTCGAAGAGCGACTCCTGAGTACGCAAAGTCACTCAAAAGAAAGTTTAGAGAGAGTAAACATAGGAAGAGGATTACAAGACCTTGAGTGAATAAAAAAGGACGAACAAACCTTTTCTTGATCCAGTATGTTTAACAGTCATAGTCATTTGTTGGAGATGACTGACCCAAATGTCCTAGGTAATGTGCAGTTGGGATACCTCGAAGTCTTTGGGATCGAGCCAGATGTCGAAACCATACTACCCAACCCTGCTGGCAACGAGGTTCAGGATCAGGGCAGCGACGATGACAGTGGTGGCGACGACGACAGTAGCAGCAACAACGACGGCAGCGGCGATGTCTCATCTCGTGGAAGAAGACGTCGCCGGCCCTATACTGAGAAGGAAATCCAGATACTCGAAGCCGCCTTCAATAAGTGCCGTTACCCGAATACGAGACGAAGAAGAAAATTAGCCCGGAAATTAAAGATTGAACCCTTAAGGGTCAAGCACTGGTTTCAAAACAGACGGGCCAGATCAGTGGTTCGGGGAAAGTGTCAAGAGCTCGAAACTCTAAAAGAAGAATACGCCAAGCTTCGAGCAGAAAACATGTGGTATAAGGAAGTCCTCATCAACGCCGCTTGCCTTAACTGCGGTGGTTCTATCGACACTCGTGAAATGTTCCGTGATAAGTTTTCTATGAGAATCGCAGGTGATCGTCCGCCACCCCACTCCCTCAAACCATCTTTTGAAAGAGGGGAGGCGCGTTACTACAATTTCCCTGACAATGGGCTTACTATCACCACAGACCAGTTCGAAGTCAACCAGCTTCCTCTGCAACAACCTCTGGCACAACCAGACCCCGCCGAGAGTAAATCGAGGAATGATCGCCGAGTCACGGATGCTATCCTGAGTCGCCAAAAGAAGTTCATATGGTCTCCAGAGCTTCACAGAAAATTCCTTGATGCGGTTCACCAAATAGGGAATGACTCATTATGTCCAACACGCGTACATGAGGTCATGAATGAACCGGGGCTCGCTAGAAGGTTAGTCGCAAACCACCTTAATGGTTACCGAAGGAAGCTACGACGGCGTCATGCCACACGGCACCTAGGAGAGCCCGACTCGAACTTGAACATTAGGTACGGCTACGAACGCAACAGCCATGCCTCAAGAGGAGCCCTGCCGAGTCTCGATACCAACCAAGCCGGTAGCTCTACCACCAACTGTTGGAGAATTGGTCAATATGGCCCTATCAGTCATCTTGATGTTCCTCAAGAATACGTGCCACCGGTGCAACAAATATACACTTCTCCGCTCGAGCAGCAGCCGTCCACCGGCGCTCTTCCTGCTGCTGATCCACCCACGACCTCTAATGTTCAGGAGTTCGCCCAACTAGAGCATATGATCTCAGATGATCCAGTGGGGGAACACTTCGAACAATTTTGCTTCCCCGATCTCTGAGTGAGACACGCTTTTGATAGGAAAGAGGTCGACTCTCCTCTTTTCTTCTCAAACAAAGATGGTGGTCACAGTTCGAAGAATCCATCAGGAGGAGGCTAGCAAACCTTCACGGCCATGAGCTGGAGTCGATGACCGCGCACCTGAACCCAGACATGATGGGGTGGTGATCGAACATACCCAGAGAAAGGGGGGGCTTGTACACAAGTAGAACTCATTTCTTATTTGCGCATTGTAAAGTTTCAATCGGAGCAGTTCCTTTCTTCTTTAAGGCCTAGGGTTGATTTCACACAATGATGCTTGCTAACATCATCATGTTTAGCTACAACAATCTTTTGTCACAATGGGTTCGAGGTAAATCGACCAAGCGCACGAAGGCAAACGTGACAGCATAGGTTACAAACATAACGTGAGCGGGCTCGAAAGCGGAAAGATCGTCAGTTGCCTCAAACACTATGATTGCGAAACCAAGGGCAATATTGAATCTTGCGAAGGATAAGCGGAAATGTACATACACTCTCATTTATAGCACTTAACAGGAGACTTTACAAACAGACTACTGAGGAGGAACCGTAAATCCAAAGTGAGTTCTAATGAGCATCACAAATGAGCTCAATTGATTCTCCATGCTATCCATGCCTTGCTTACAACCCACACTCTGGGAATCGAGGTCTACAAGCTTGAAGAAAAGGAGACGACATTTCTCCTTAAGTTCGTTCACCTTGGTCTCATAGTACTCGAACTCAAGCTCTAAGTCCTGAGCCAGCACCCTCCCGCGAGCTATATCCATGCTCAGGTCTTCAAGCCTTTCCTCCAACCAGGCACACTGGAACCTCAGCACGAGGTTGTGCTGATCTTGCTCAAAGGCGGTGTCAAAAAGAGCCAGACGCTCCACCAAGTTGTCCCTCTCACGGACCAACATCGAAACCTGGGCGTGGGCGTATTCAACAGCCCTTTTATGGTTATCGGCCGTCAGCATGGCCAACATCAGGGACTCAGTTCGGTCCTGATAGCGGGCTCGCACGATACCAGCCAAAGTGACCTCCCGGCTAGCAACTTCGTAAGCCTGCAGGAAATTGTTGAAGAGAGTTGGGAAGATCACAAACTCCCTCTGCAGTTTCGTACCTTCAATACACACAGTATCCAGGGCCGGAATCAGAGTACGAACTTCAACCTCAGCTTCAGGATGACTGTTTATGTAGCCATAACCTCTACCCAAGAGGTGATAAAACCTCTCCCATTGGGTTGAAGCTTCGGCTGAGGCAGCGGGTACAGGAGAGGAAGCCATCTGCGATTCAACGACAGAGAAAAGAAGGAATGATGGAGGAGTGTTTGAGAGGTTAGATCGAAATGTTAATCTCCTCGATGTCAACCTCTCGCCCTTTAACGCTCGAACGAGAAAGGGAAAGCTGCAATAATTTTTCTATACGCAGCAGGGCTAATCAAGCCTCATTAATACATCCCTGGTGAGTCACAGATCCACCTCTGTCCCGTGATTTCGGGCTTAGAAAAGGTAACAACACCTAAAGGCCGGCGGACCTATTACTTTGGAGACCGAGCTAGGGGGACAGGCGTAATGCTCGATATAGCAAAAGTCGACACGGGAAATCTGCACGCTCCACTCAGGCAAGAGAGAGTAAGAACGGACGGGGGGAATCACGAAATCTCGAAAGGAACGCCCGTCAGACACTCGTTACTCAATTTCAAAGCGACGCTTCTTGGAACACGCCTAATCTCTGATAATTACAGAGAGGGCGAACATCTGAGAAAGGGTGGAGAAGATCAAGCGAACGAAGATCAGGAAAAGACATTTCGACCCAAAATGTTCAAGGGGTACCATCATCTGTTGGAAACGCCTGACCTAAATGTTTCCGAACTTGAACGGCTAGAGGAATTTGAAGACCTCGGAAATGAATTCGTCATGAAGGATATGGAAATCGACTCGACCATCCAGGAGACTCAAGCCCTCAGCGACCAAGACGCCAGCGACGATGATCCGCGCCAGAAAAGAAAGCGTCGCCAGCTCTACACTCCGGATGAGGTCCAGATACTTGAAGCTATTTTCAAGGGATGCCCTTTCCCGGACACAGAACAGAGGAAGAAGTTGGGTCAAAAACTACGGACGAGCCCTTTGAGGATCTTGAATTGGTTTCAAAATAAACGAACCAAGCTGAGTAATCAGTACAAACGACGGGAGACCGCGTTTCTAAAGGAACAGAACGAGAAGCTTCGAACAAAGAACATGAGGTATGAAGAAGTTCTTAGCACTATTGTCTGCCCTAACTGCGGTGGCCCTACCACTCTCAATAGATTGTTTCCCGTTAAACCTTCTGCTAGGATCGAAAATACTGGTGATGTAAATGAACAAATCAATCCCACAAAGATAGTGCCAGTGCCTTCTGAAGGAGGGAATATATGCCACTATGATGAGAGTCACCACGTCAGAGCCCAAGAGTCTTCTCCACAACGACTTATGGCAGGATCAGATCCTGCTCGAGAAGGGTTAAAGATCAGCCGTCAAGCTGTCGACGCTATTCTGAACCAAGAGAAGAAGATTTTCGCGTGGCCCCTTGAGCTTCACCGCCGGTTCTTAGACGTGGTTCGGCGAATAGGGCTCGACTATGCACGCCCGAAGAAAGTAATGGAGGCCCTGAATGCACCAGAACTTACCAAGGCTATGGTCTCAAATCACCTCGGTTGTTACAGAAGAGCGCTAAGACAGCGTCATGCTAACCTCGGTTACAAATTCAACACTTATTGGGAAATTGATCAGAATATTCATCTGAGTCATCCCAATTTTCTTCAAGAGTGTGTGCCACAGATGCAGCAGGTGCAGCACCCATTCGTCGCTGTTTTTCCGCTTACTAATGAGCTTTCTACGCTTAGTGCCCAAGGACTTGCCGAACTAGGGCATGTGGTTTCAAAGGATCTAACAAGGGAATGCGTTGAGCATTTTTGTTTCCCTAATTCCCAAGTAGGAGATGCTTATGGGGGTCAATCGATCAACTCCCCTCTCATGTTCTCGAGAAGAAATGGAGGTTCCAGCTCGAAGAACCAGTCGGGCGATACTACCCAACCCATACATCAATATTTCGAAGGATCAGATGACTTCTGCGATGATCAGTCAGTGATACTTCGATCCAAAATGTTCCAAGGATACCGTCATTTGTTGGAAACGCCCGACTTAGAAGTCTCCGAGCTTAAACTGCTGGAAGAATTTGAAGATCACGGGACCGAATCCGGCACGATGGTCATGGAGATTGACACTTCCAACGATGAAACTCAAGGTTGTGGTAATGAAAACAATGCCCATAGCAGTGATCAGCGTCAGAAAGGAAAACATCCCCTTCACCGTACTTCAAGTCAAGACCGGGAGCTTGATTTTTTCTTCGAGGAATGCCCCCATCCAGATGAGAAGCAGAGGGCTGAGCTAGGTCGAGAGTTAGGGTGGGAGCCTGGGAAGGTCAATAATTGGTTTCGTAACAAACGAGCCCGGCTGGGGAATCTACATAGACAGCAAGAGCTAGCGATTCTGAAGGAAGAAAATGAAAAGCTTCGAACAGAAAGCGCTAGGTATGAGGAAGCGCTGAGCAGTGCCACTTGCCTTGATTGCAATAACCATATTCTCATCAGTGAAATATTCTCCGAAGAGCCACTTCTAGAGATTGGTAGTGCTCATATGTTACAATGCCTTTCGCAATGTCTTCCGGTGCAGTCAGATACCGTCGAAGGCTTACAAGAGCAGTTTCCAACACAATCAGATCTCATAGAGATTAGTCGGCAAGCTGTTCTTGTTGACAAGAAAGCGCGATTTTCTTGGACTGCTGAACTCCATCAGAAATTTGTTGATACAGTTCGACAGTTGGGGATCGACACGGCACGATCAACGCGCATACACGAAATCCTGAACGTGCCGGGACTCTCTAAAGTTAACGTCGCGAGCCACCTTGGATATTTCAAGAGGTTGCTAAAAGAGGGACGGGTGACACTAAGCTCGGATGGAGCTGGTTCGAACTTAAATGTTGGTCATAACTGCAACCACGATGATTGTAGAGCCGGGAACACCCAACCATGTTTCGGTGTTGACGAGACCAGCAACCATGTCACCGACTCCTCTAACCCAAATCAGAACGCTCCACCAAGCAGTCTCAATACCCCTCAAGTGTATATACCGCAGTTCCCGCAAATAGGAACTCCCCAATTTGAGTACCAACCTGTTGCTAGTGCTCTTCCCATGGCAAATCCAACATTTACATGGGACATGTCTACATATTTGCCGGTCAACAAGGGAGGTTCCAGCTCGAGGAATCAAATCATCCAAGGCGAGAGTGATCTATCGCCAGCGGTCGGTGACACTCGACTTGAGCATCAATGGCTCGGAGATTCGAGCGATTTCCTTGGAGAGGAACTCAATTTCTGGCTCGATCAGCCTGAAGCTGGCGGACTCTTGCAATAGTGATACAGAGCCGACGATCAGGTGTTTGATTCAAGGCGCGATTTGTAAAAAAATGTTCGGAGAAAAGAGGTTGAATAGCCTGAATGAATGTATTGGCAATCCCATTGTAAGGCTCCCATGGGGGCATTTCTCATTTACGCTTAAAACTAGTCGTACGAAGATCCGCCTTACCTTTTGAGCATCTTTAAGCTCAGGGAAGAGCTCCCCAAGCAATGATCATTGTTCGCAGAGCATAATGGAATCCATGCCTTCAATGCAAAATGCATCTGGCCGCGAAGCCACCCATTTGGTAAAACGATGTATCGTTCCTAAACGATCTCCAATCGGATACCGAAATAATGTCTTCTTTCTTTTCCTTCTCAGATGATAAACATGGATAAATCACTTAAGGAGTCATGCGTTCAAATAGCAGAACAGACGCTGCCCAGCTGGGGGCAGATGAACCATTGATGTTACAAACACTCCAAGCATGGATAGGCGGATTTGATAGATGTTGTTCATATCAACACGCCACATCAGAATGGGATGAAAATCAAGAGTAAAGTTGTATCGTCCCAATTTGTCTTGAATTTGGGAATATGAATTGACACTTATTGTTTATCCTTGACAGGGGAGCCGCCTTGCAAACGAACAGGTTTTTACATCCCATGTACTACTCGTTAGAGTACATGACTAAGGGTAGAATGTATCGTTTCTATTTTTGGAAAATTCGTGAACATACAATGATATGCTTCTTTTACAATTTGCAGGGATCCGCAGCTGCGACGGGCAGGTAAGTATCCCTTTTCCCAGTTAGCTGGAGATAAAAAATGTCAGAATACTCTCAGCCGGCATAAAGATTTTCCAATACATCGATATTCATGATTTAAATCGGGAGGTTACCTGAAGCATGAATAGAACATGCACGGTACATCACAAAATCCCCTCGACGGATAAATTTTGGAGAAAAGAAAATGAATTTTTTCAAATCTGATTATTTTTCAAATCATTCAAAGGGATGTTCCCTCAAAAGAGAGGCGAGCTCAAATCCAAACACATCCTACATACACTTGAGAGATGAGTGGAGCGAATCAAATAGCAAAATCTGGACCTACGGAGGTAGGGACCATTCGCAGCGATTACATGGATTGGGACGACGGAGGCGTTTGTTTCATATCATAAACACTACATGTGACCGTTGATAACCCCTTCGAACGGCGGTTTTCATTCTTAACCCTGTCAAGAACCACCCTACATCGGGGCAAAATGGATGTGAGTCCAGCAGCATCAGGAGTAAATGGTTAGAAATTTTCTTGCTCGGACTAACATTAATCTTTGTGTGTTGTTTATATGGTAATCCGAGTGCCATAGGATGACGAGAAGCATTCATTCTCTATCCCACACACCGAATCCTTTGCACAGCCAAGTTGAGCCTGCAAATTCGTTTCATAAACCCGTTGGTGATCATTGCACATTTCAAGATGGATGCAGCATCACTTCAGAAACGAGGGAGTTCAAGACCTAGGGTTTACGAAAAGCTACTAAGTCGATACTCAAGCGTGCTAAGAGCCAAATCATATATCTAGCACAATTGCCAAGCATCTCGCTTGCAACAAGGGATCAAAGAAATCCCCAGCATCAAGAAAAAGCAAAGTGCCTGGTAAAAGCAAGGCCGATGCTCACATAAACTGTTTGATTGATCCCCAATGAAACCTAGTTGGGAAGAGAAAATTTCTAAAGGAGTCAGATCAAAAAGACCGCTCCTCCAAATGATGTCAAGTATGGAAGAAAGACGCAGACAGAATTGTCAATCTCTTAATGCAGCCAGAGATTCTCCCTAAAGAATTTGTGTACACCACAAAAGCGGTTGCACACCTCAAAAAATTGAAGATGCGGAATGGAAAAGACAGGTGACAAGTTTGCAATGATCACCAACGTCAAACCCTTCGTAATTTCTAGGCCAAAAACAAGCCTTTTTCGGTTCCCAATCCTACCAACATCATGACCCTGAAACAGTCTTCTCTGACTAAGACACTTGGGTTAACATATAGCTTAGCTCGAAGAAGTACGAGCAAGACTATTTCTTTCTCATTTTGCAGGGTTCTTGACTTGTAAACCCGGAGCAGATGGTGAAAATTTTCATTCAAAAACCTTGACTCAGAAGTGAGTCCCCCTTGAAGACCAATATCCAAGCCCAACATTACGGTCCCATGGAAGACCGCCCGACCGATCAAAATGTATGCGCTGCGAATGATCCTAAAACCTAGGCACAGGTCAGTAGGAAGTTGAGCGCATTCCTTACAAAAGACAATTATCACAGAGCGGTGAGGAGCCCTCTTGGATGAGAAATTCTCCAATAGATGTTTTGAACAAACCCTTTTTGGAAATTTCAAATTGTTTGATGCAGATTTTCCGTGCAAGGGATTTGTGATCACATTTGCATGTTGCAAGAATGCTTTGGATAACCTCCAGCATCAAAACGCACATTTCATGATTGAGACTTAAATCATACGGTTTTGTCAGATGGACAACCGTCGTCTTCCCTAAAGTTGCTAATGTTTTCTTGGTGAAGAAAAATTTTTCAGGCTCGAACTTCTGCAGGATCCGTTGGAAACACCAATTTCCCAGAATGTCGCCTCAACAGACTCAAGTGAAGCTTTGTCAAGATAAAATCTTTCACCGCTTCAAAATTGAATTCCCGACAAATTTCGGGATCTTTCAAAAGAAGGGGTGATGATAGAACCCTTTTTCAAAAATCAAGCAGTCCAAGCTTGACGTGGAGAACCCTCGTCCTAGGACACCCTTTTCAAAAAAATATCGAACGGTCTCACCGGACGTGGAGAACCCTCGTCATGAGATCCATTTTCAAAATTTAGGCAGTCTCATCGGACGTGGAAAACCCTCGTCATGAGACCCCTTTTCAAAATTCAAGGTAGAAACCGCTTGAAGGGTCAATTAAAGGTAGAAACCGCCTGAAGGGTCAAATCAAGGTAGATACCGCCTGAAGGGTCAAAGCAATGGTAGAAACCGCATGAAGGGTCAACACAAAGGTAGAAACCGCCTGAAGGGTCAACCCAATAGTAAAAGTCACTTAAATGGTCAACTCAATGGTCCGATCCACCATACGGATCAAAATCCTTGGCAAATCCCAAGTGGAATGTGCCTTCCTTAGGTTCCTACCAGTTAGGAATCTCATAATGGTATGACCTACCATACAGGTCAGAGCTAAATCTCCCTAGGATATCCTAAATAATGAGTCCTAGGTATCTTCTTGAAAGTCGTCGCAACTGGCAGCATCCGACAGGTAAGCGTCAGATAAGCCTCTCTCACTCCGGCCCATGTTCAAATTGTTAGAGCAAACCGGGGATTAATTTGAGCTTTCATCAAAGGGCCTTAAGGATTCAATGTCGTAGCATTTCTTCTCTCATTTTCCCAGTTGAGTCGGTTAGGAATCAGGTGCCACCTTATCTTTGAGAGAAACCTCTAACGAGATTCCTCTCAAAGAGGGGCAGCTGTTGACACCTGATTTTTTACCATTTACTATTGTGCTTTTTATTCTTTAAAATTAATTAAAAATATCAAAAAAGGTCATAAAATCACAAAATCAACTTTGGAAGCCTTGGCCTAGCCTCGGGGACCAATTTTGAACAAAATATATTTTTTTTGGTATTTTATAATATTTTTCGAATTTATTTAATTATTAAAAATACCCAAATATCAGAAAAATACCATTTGTGGTCAGAAAAATACACAAAAGCAGTCATTGTTTTTATTTTAATTTCCTTTTTATTTTGACATCATAAAAAAAGAAAACTCAAGTTCAACTGCATGTGTTCGAATGCATGAAGTTGAATATGACAAAAACATATATATACATATATATATATATATATATATATATATATATATATATATATCATTTAAGTCTTTTACTTTATAATTTATAATTTGAGATCTTGACATTCAATATGATGCATCTATATTTCATTTTGGCCTAGTGATTCACGGAATTCCCATTTTGATATCATGAGGCTGACGACACGAAATCCTTTCGTTTTAATCCTTAGGACGCCAATTTCAATCTTCTTGGCACCCAAATGGAGTGGTTTCGATCTAAGGGACGGCACGATAAATAAGGGAGACAGTGGAGGGAGCCGGGCAGGAAAGCAAGGAAACAATAAAATACGGTAAAGAAGGAGAATATATCCCTTTCGGTGGAGGCAGGTCCAGCGGGGGAGGGGTTTAAGAAAAATAAATAAATAAAACTGAAAGGGAGTAGAAAAAAGCAGAAACAAGGATTCCATGGTGAAAAAAAAAAGGAGAGGAAGAGGTCCCGAGTCAGACCCGAGACTCCTCCATGGACATACCCGAGACTCCTCCATCGACGGACCCGGCACCCGATGGTTTCCAGCTCTTGTTCAGTTCCGACCCGAGCCTCCCTTCAGTCCGGCTACAGCCTTGACGAGCCTGGAGTTTTGTTGCCAAAGCCGAATCTTCTGTTCAGCTTTTCCAGCCGCGGTTCGGCCATTGCTCTAGGGTTTCCTCGACGTTCAACTGGTCAACCGTGAGCACCAGCATGACGATGCTGAGGACAGCAAGCTTGTGTCAGGTATGTCTCATTTCCTCGAGTCCCAGCCTTGCATGAGTCGCAGTCATAGCACAGGTTCCACCGAGCAGTCTGGCTCTTGAGCCGCCATCGCAGCCATTGTAGTTGCGTGAGGTGTTGAAACCTTGCACTTCTTGATATCATTCCAACTATTTGGGCTCTTGACCATATCCCTCAACCACTCGGAGTTCCCCTAGTCGATACTCGCGTTAGTTTCCCCCGGGACGTCCATGCTGCTGCCGCGGCTCGTGACGGCAAAGCCGAAGATGGTGAAGGCGGTGAGGGCTGCGATGAGGAGCAGCATGAAGAGGTAGAGCCAGAGTGCCCACGCGACGTAGAGCAGACCCGATTCCACGATGGCAGATGCGTCGGTCAATGCTTGCATCCACCCGACCACCAGGCGCATGGTGATACGCAACGTCTTGAAGGCCTCCAGCCGCACCGAGTCTGACCAACATGATGGCGGAATGGTGGCATGCGAGCAGGTCCCTACGGCCGCGGCGGAGCAAGTCGAACAGTGGCGGAACGACGACCACAGTCCGACAATGATGGCGATGTGATGACAGGTGCAACCTGGTGAGGATCGTTTTAGCAGGTTCACCTCGTTGTTTCGGCGCCGTTCTTGGTGAACCATTAAGGAAGAAGACACTGAGCAGCAGTCAAGTAAGACCAACGTTGGTTGAGCAATAGGGCATGTGTTCGTAGCCTTATGGTGGCTGCGACAGGTAAGGCCCTGTGGTTGGGAGTTGTCCGCCGTCTGTCAGGGCTCGACGCTAGTTCGAGTTTGTTGTTTGGATCTGACGTAGAATGGCGTCTTGGTGGTCGAAGTCTAGGGTGGTCCGAGCGGCCCCCGGTGTTGATCTGTAGTGGTCGTCACCGTTGGGAATCCGGCGGCCGACGTAGTCAGCCGACGGGCAGACATGGAGTTCAGCGTCGGCGTTGAGGCTCACTGCGGAGAGAGACGTTGAGTCTCGTTTGCAGGTGTGTCTCATGAAGGAGACGGTGAATAGTGGCGCGAGTGAGGCCTTCCCCACGTCCTTTCCTTCGGCTATTCGGGCTGCTCGGTTGAGCCCACTTGGGGAAGAGAAAGAGATGAAGTCGGGCTGGTCCAAAGGTTTGAAGAGCTAAGTTTAGCTTTTGAGAGTTGGGCTAGAAAGGAGTCTAGGCCCAATCTGGTGGAAGGGAAAAGAAAGTGGGCCTATAGCCGTTGTGTCTACTGGGCCCGGTTCGGCTTATCTCTTTCGGGCCTGATCATGTCCGACGGTCTAATCCAGGCCTGGGTTTGAGAACCCGATCCGAACCCGGCCCTTTGAACTTTAAGTAATAATTATTATTAAATTATTATTAATTAATGTTATAAATATATATATATATAATAAAATAAAAAAATAAAAAATAATAAAAAAAAAAAATCTCAAGCTTGATTGAAACTTCTCTAGGCTAATAGAGCCTTATTAGGAGTGTTATGTTGATTTGATGTGTTTATTTTGCATATTTTGATTCATCGATTTGCGCATTTTATTATTGATTGTGATTGCTAGGATAGTCATTTCTATTCGCATGAAACCCTAAATCAAATCTACCTCACCTAAAATTGCGCCTGCATGAATTCTTAGCTAGGAAAATCACTCGCGTTAGGTACCGAAAGGGCGTTGGTAATGACACCAGCGTAACCAAGTCCCCGAACCCAAAATCTCTGGTTCCGCAGAACTGATCGACCTCTCCCAATCGGTCAGTAAGGTTTCCGGTCTACCCTCCAAGAAAGACCGGTGGCGACTCCAAATGCATGCACAAGTTGCACATGCCACCACGACCACACTGAAGGTCGAAAGCGATCGACTGTTATCGTCGAATCCCTTTGAAAAATACTCCCGCCGCGATTTGGTATGGGCCTGGGAGGGCCCGCGCCGATCCGAAGCCCGCGATCCGCACCCTTGTGCGGGGGGAAGGCCCGCGATCGGTAATCCATTAGCCGCGTCCGCTTCCGGACGGGTCGCGACACTCGTCTCCATCCAATGACGGACGACGGAGTTATGGCTACAATAGTGAGCGGCGACGGGACTGAATGCGAGAGAGCAAGAGAGAAAAATGAGAGAGATAAGAAGGAGAGTGGTCTAGCCGAAAATGAAGAGAGGAGAAAGAGTGGAGTCTTCTTCAATCTCCCAATTAGTCAAAGCAAGAATGATAGTTGGGATAAGACTAGGATTTAATACTAAGTGGACAACTCCAACCTAGTAATGACACTTGTCATTTTCTTCATAAAATCTTGGGGCTCCAATGACCAATTTGCCCTCAAGATTTTTGGCCACCTAGGGAATTGGTAAAAGACTAATTTGCCATTATTCCATTCTTAAGACAAGAAAAACCTTCTAGGGGCAAAATGGTAATTTCACACTTACAGTCCAAAATTTCACTTTTCGAATATTAATTACCCTTGATGAGGCGACGTCCAATTCCTTTCAAATGTTGGAATTTTTCATTGTTCGATATCCAATTTCAAGGTCCCATTTCATAACCACGAAGAGGGCCGAAATTATGAATATCACACAGTGGACGGCGACGCTGGATTGTGTAGTAGAAGAGAAGAGCAAACCCCTAGTTTCCAAGTTTGGTTCAATTGGTCGAGTCAACAGGTTCCTGATCGAACTTGCTCTGATACCATGTAGAATAGTAAGAAAAGGCTGAAGAAGATTTTCATTAATCTCTTTTTCTCTCCTTTTACAATGCTACAATATAACATGTATATAATATACAGAGGAGGACAATCCTAATTGTCCTACAAGTCAGGAGATAAGAATAGGAAAAACAATTAAGTAAAACTTATCATATTAGGACTCTAATTAACCGCTCGCCAACACATATAGGGTGAGTTATACAAATCCATGTTTCCTTGGTTTCATCCATCTTCTGAATTGTATATAAAGCAAGCTCTTTTTGCATTCTCTATTGATTATGCACCTCTTGGCCTTTTCTTTCATCTCTGGTAATGGAAGAATTCTTAGCTAGTCTATACATTTAGAGAGTTTGATATGGGCTCTAAAACTGAAAGACGGGGGATATGAGTACATGGAAGAAGATCTCTCCAACAAGAGCCAATTGATGTTACTGTACAACCCATTTCACAAAAAGATTCTAGTCCTCATTCATTGCAGGAAACCAATCACTGCCCAAAGATGCTCATGAGAGAGCGACATCTCGATTTTGGATTAACTTTAAAGCAGAAAGGTGAGAATGCCTCGTTGTTTCTATTAGTACTCCAATCTTGCCGCCTTCAGATTTCAGCTCTACTCTCCTTTTCTTTGGGAGACTTCTACTATATGTAACCTGTGAATAACCAAGAACTTCATCTTCTCTCACAATCTAATTGGAAAATACTGATTCCCACTTTAATTACTCTAACTGTTATATTCTAACTTCCAAATTAGTGATAAGGTTATTTTGGACCATTCGCTTTGTTTTAGGGTTTCTTTGATGGGGGCTATAAAAAGGATATCTTGCATATCACATAGGGGATGTTTATTTTAGCTTCTATCCCGAAACCCTTTGTTTTCACTTTCTTCTTGTCAGATCTTTCGATCCTTGATTGTACGCTTGTACTCGTTATTGAAGATTGTGAAACCCCTCTCTCGCCGTGGTTTTTCCCGTTTTGTGTTTTCCACGTATATCACGTGTCGTGCTTTAATTTGCTTTCATCCTTGTTATTACGCGCTTGAATTTGCGCATCTCTTGGCATTTCCGCAACAAATTGGTATCAGAGCGAAGGAATTTCGGTCGTTTGTTCGAGATGGCATCTATCAAGTTTGAAGTGGCACCCTTCGATTGCCAAAATAATTTCGGGCTATGGAGGATAAAGATAAAAGCTTTGCTACGTCGAGAAGGTTCGGTTAGAGTCTTGGATGGGAAATATTCCGATGACATGACCACGGCAGAGATCGAGAAGATGGAAGAGAGGGCGCATAGCACCATCCAATTGTAGAAGTTACTGATGAAGAAACGTCTTCGGGATTATGGCAAAAGCTAGAGAGTCTCTATATGAAGAAGTCTCTTACGACGAGATTATTCTTGAAGTAGTGTCTTTATACATTAAAGATGCAAGAAGGTACTCCTATGCAAGAACATCTAGATGAATTTAATAAAATCATTATGGATATGAAAAATCTAGATTTGAAGTTAGATGATGAGGATCAAGCACTAATTGTGTTATGCTCGCTATAGAGCTCGCATGAGAATTTTGTGAATTCTATGTTGTATGGAAGAGAATCCATAACTCTTGAGGATGTGAAGCCCTCGTTGAATTCCGCGGAGATGCGTACAAAATTGAATGCGAGTAGTAGTGCAGATAAAGAAGATAGCTTAGTTGTTAGGGGAAGGTCAAATCATCGGGATAGACGCGGTAATAGTAAAGGGCGTTCGAAACTAGATCAGGCCAGGACAAGAAAAAGGTTAAATGTTACTATTGTCACAAGTTTGGACACTATAAAACTGAGTGTCCTTTGCTCAAAGCTAAGGGGAAAAAGTCAACGGACAGTTCTGATTCGGCTAGTCTAGTAAAGGATAATGAGTCTGCTAATGCAGATAATGTTCTTACTATTTTTTCTTCGAATTATCGTGTAGACGATGCATGGATTTTGGATTCGGCTTGTTCATACTATATGTGCCCAAATAGAGATTGGTTTCATACATATGAAAAAGTCACTGGTGGTTCAGTTTTGATGGGTAACAATGCAGTTTGCAGGATTGTGGGGTTGGTACAGTGCGAATCAAATGTCATGACAATGTAGTAAGAACTTTGATAGATGTTAGGCATATCACAGATTTGAAGAAGAACCTTATTTCTTTGAGCGATTTGGATTCCACTAGATGCATGTATATTGGTGGAAATGGAGTTTTGAAAATTTCAAAGGGCTCCTTGATTGTGATGAGAGGTAACAAAAAGAATAGTCTTTATGTTCTGCAGGGAAGTACCGTTGTGGGTTCTTTAAATATATCATCCTCTTCAGATTCTGATAAATCAAGGTTGTGGCATATGCGGTTGGGCCACATGAGCGAAAGACGAATGACTATCCTGAGTAAGCGTGGTTTACTCTGTGGGGAGCATATAGTTTCACTTGACTTTTGTGAGCATTGTGTTTATGAGAAACAACGCAGAGTTAGTTTCAGTACTGGGGTGCACTCGACGAAGGGCACAGTTGATTATATTCACTCCGATTTTTGGGGACCTGCACAGGTTACATCTAAAGGTGGTGCAGTTTATCTTCTGACATTTATTGATGATTTTTCTAGGAAAGTCTAGGTTTATTTTTTGAAGCGTAAAAGTGACGTCTTTGATATGTTCAAGAAGTGTAAGATTTTGATTGAAAATCAAACTAGTAAGAAGATAAAGCGTCTCAGAACAGACAATGGTCTTAAGTTTTGCGGAGGTGATTTTAATAAGTACTTTGAAAATTCAGGGATTGTTCGATATCGAACAGTCAGGTATACGTCTCAGCAGAATGGGGTGGTGGAGCGCATGAACCGAACACTTTTAGAAAGAGCTAGATGTATGCTTTCTAATGCTTGACTTGATAAAGATTTCTGGGCTGAAGCCGTGAACATGACATGTTATTTGGTGAATCGTTCTCCTTCTACTGCAATTGAATGTAAGACTCCAAACGAGGTATGGTCTGGTAAACCTTCTGATTATTATGTATTGAAAGTATTTGGATGTCCCGCTTATTATCATGTAAAAGATGGTAAGCTTGAACCTAGAGCCAAGAAAGGTATTTTTATTGGTTATGCAAATGGGGTTAAGTGATATAGATTGTGGTGTTCTGACTCTCAGTCACCAAAGTTTATAATTAGTAGGGATGTTACTTTTGATGAAAATTTTATCCTAGATCAAAGAAAAGTTGTTGAGTCTACAGATATTCAGGAAGAGAATATAGCGAAAGAGATGGAGTTTAGTGTAAAGCATCCACAAAGAACCTCTGAAGACATTCTTATTCAGCCAGAAAGTGACAGTGAGCAACAAGACTTAGATTCGATTAAAGAAGAAGTAGAAGAAGTTGAACAACCTCAGACTTTAGATGCAGGGAGAGCTAAAAGACAAATTAAGCCTCCTAAAAGGTATGGTTTTGCTGATTTAGTAGCATATGCTCTTACAGTTGCTAAAGAGCTTGGTATTGAAGAACCTTCTACATTTCATGAAGCTACTATTTGTTCTAAATCTGAGAAGTGGCTTGTTGCGATGAATGAAGAGATGGAGTCTCTTCATAAGAACCAAACTTGGGATCTTGTGAAATTGCCTAAGGGCAAAAGAGCAGTTGGATGCAAGTGGATTTTCAAAAAAAAAAATAGGGAATTCCAAGGGTTGAAGATGAAAGATTCAAGGCACATTTGGTAGCGAAGGGCTTTAGTCAGAAGGAAGGGATCGACTTCAATGAAGTGTTCTCTCCAGTTGTGAAACATAGTTCCATTCGTGTGTTGCTCGCTTTAGTAGCCCTTTATGATCTAGAACTTGAGCAACTTGATGTCAAGACCGCTTTTCTGCATGGCGAACTTGAAGAGACAATCTATATGTCTCAACCTGAGGGATTCATTGTTGATGGTAAAGAATATCGAGTTTGCATGTTGAAACGCTCTTTGTATGGTCTCAAGCAATCTCTACAACAATGGTACAAGAGGTTTGATAGCTTTATGTTAAGTCATGGCTACTCGCGAAGTGCACATGACAGTTGTGTGTACTATAAAAAATTACGTGATGGTTCTTTTGTTTATCTGCTATTGTATGTGGATGACATGCTTATTGCAGCGAAGGACATGTCAGAGATACAATTGTTAAAGAAGCAACTTAGCAGGGAATTTGAGATGAAGGATCTTGGAACTGCCAAGGAAATTCTAGGTATGGAAATTCGTAGAGATAGACAGGTTGGGAAGTTATACCTTTCACAAAAGGGGTATATTGAGAAAGTGCTTGAATGTTTCGATATGAAGAATGTTAAACCGGTAAGTACTCCTTTGGCATCCCACTTTAGACTTTCTGCTTCTTTATCACCTAAAACCAAAGAAGAAGAAATATCTTGAGTTCTATATTCTAGTACTGTGGGTAGTCTTATGTATGCTATGGTGTGTACTCATCCAGATATTTCCCAGCCAGATAAGTTGTGAGCAGGTATATGGCAAATCCGGGTAAAGCTCACTGGCAAGCTGTGAAGTGGATTCTTCGATATATCCGAGATACCTCAGATGTTGGTTTGGTCTTTGATAGAGATTGTGACATAGGGCATTCAGTTGCTGGCTTCGTTGATTCTGACTATGCAGGTGATCTCGATAAAAGAAGATCTTTGACAGGTTATGTCTTTACACTTGGTGGTTCCGCAGTCAGTTGGAGAGCAACTTTGCAAGACACAGTTGCTTTATCTACCACCGAAGCAGAGTACATGGCAGCAACGGAAGCAGCAAAGGAAGCTCTTTGGTTGAAGCGTTTGGTTACAGAACTTGGGGTAAAGCAGGAGGGAGCCTCCGTTATCTTTTGTGATAACCAAAGTGCGATTCAATTGACCAAGAACGCGATGCATCACGAGAGAATGAAACATATCGATATTCGTTATCACTTTGTGCGTGATGAGGTTGATAAAGGTACAATAACTGTGAAGAAAGTACCTATAGCAGATAATCAAGTAGATATGTTGACTAAACCAATTCCATTGATCAAGTTCAAGCATTGTTTGGATTTGGTTGGTGTTCTCGTCGTTTGAGTTGCTTAGGTGGTGTTGATGGCGGTTCATCCCTTGTTTCCTACATCGAGTACGCTCACGTAGGCTTAGGGGTGTACGCCGTCAATTCTACCATTTGGCAGGTGGCCTTGCGTGGTCACTCTTGAAGGTGAGGGAGAGAGGCCTTATGGCGTTTGGTAAAATGCTCTTTTGGAGATTTGAAGTCAAGGTGGAGATTTGTTATATTCTGACTTCCAAATTAGTGATAAGGTTATTTTGGACCATTCGCTTTGTTTTAGGATTTCTTTGATGGGGCTATAAAAAGGATATCTTGCATATCACATAGGGGATGCTTATTTTAGCTTATGCCCCGAAACCCTTTGTTTTCACTTTCTTCTTGTCAGATCTTTCGATATTTGATTGTACACTTGTACTCGTTATTGAAGATACTGAAACCCCTCTCCCCGTGATTTTTCTCGTTTTGGATTTTCCACGTATATCGCGTGTCGTGTTTTACTTTGCTTTCATCCTTGTTATTACGCGCTCGAATTTGCGCATCTCTTGGTGTTTCCGCAACACTAACAAATTGTTTGTTCACTTAATCAAGATTCCAAATATCTACATAATTGCAAGGATCCTGTGAGATTGGCTAACGATAGATATTTTCCTCTCTTTTTTTCCCTTTCTTTTCCACTCTTGTAGAGTCTTACCTTTTCCAAGTTCTTGCTAATGTCCTAAGGAGAAGAGAGAGAGAAGGCAATTGCAGAAGTGCTTGAAGTCTTGAGGACTTTAGAACATGAAGCTCTCGCGGGCAATAAGTTCTTCAAGAGGAAACAACATAGGACTGGTGGATATCACCTTTGGATGATCGGCTTATTGGTATGAATGCATGGAGGAAGCCGTTGGGTGAAATTGCCATGTCCCAAAACTTTTCCTTGTTTGCGTTCGTGGGTTGAGAATTGGAAGGAGGTTGATGTGGTCAAAGAAAACCACCCCGACCCTGGAAAAATTATTTTCCACATTGGTTCAATCTCTTCGGCAACTATCATAAAAACAACCTTGGCCACTATTCTATTCTATTTTCAGCTTAGAGAAGTTCCTAAGTGAACCTCTGCTTGAGATTGTCTCGATGGCATGGGAATCAACATATCTAATCTATAACCACTAGATTTGATTTCTCGATTTAATTTGTTATCAAATTTGAATTGGAAAATATCTTCAAAATCATGCATTATCTTTGATTGCATATTTCTCTTATTATTTTCTTATATAGAAAAATTTTAAAAAGATTTAGAAAAATAAGGTTTATTAGAAAACTTATCTTAAAATTTCAATTGCATATTTCTCTTATAGTTGCCATGTCATGTATTTTGCCACATCACATCGGCATGTCATAATTGCTAAGTCATGCACACGTGTGTCACATTTATGCCATGTCACACGTATTTCCATGTTTCTAATGCCTCGTCATTATTTGCACGTCATTTAGAGTACATGTTTAGGTCCATTAAATTAGTTTGCATGCTTAGGTTATTTAATCGAAAAGTGCATGTCACTTAGGTTAGATTTATTTCCGCATATCTTATAATTTTGCACATTAGGTTAATTAATTGCATAATTATTCACATGTCATATAAATTAGAATTCATGTCATTTTGCATGTCATTAGAATTAGTTCATTAAAATAAATGTTCAGCATGCCATGTTAGAATAATTATCACTTTGTATGCCATTAGATTTAGGGCATTTTCATAATTGTCGTTCATGCATGTCACATTAGGATAGTCATCATTTGCCATGTTATTTAATGCATTTAGAGTAATTACTTTCTTAGAATATAGTTATATTCATGCATCATATTCATTAAACAAGTGAAAACCCAACAATAATTATATTAGACTAAGTCTTACGCTTGGGAGATAAGGATTAGGGTTTAGGCTGCAACATCAAAGTGTGTTCTTTTCTCCCCATCGTGCATTTTATTTAATGCTTTGATTATTAAGTGTTAAATAATATTTGCGCCCACGCATGATCACCTGACATGTTGGGACCATAGATTAAAATTAATTTAAGCTGCCTGCTCAAATGTTTTCATTAAAACGAAAATGTAGCGAAATGGCATTAATAGAAATATTAACTGCAACCAAGTCCCCGAATTCACCAATCTCTACTTTGTGAAAATAAAGTATTTCTTCCGATATTGTATTTAGGCGTTTGATTAACCTACCATGAGTCGATTAGTGGTGACTCCAAATTAAAAAAAATTTCGCATGTTAATTATTTGAACCTTAAGTTGTGAATTGATAGAGTTTGGGAGAACTCGAAATAGGTTAGTTAATTTAATTAAGTTAGTAATCCATTAGCCTAATTTTTAGGTCATGACAGATACCAAAATCGGCAATCTGAGCGTAGAAGATGTTTGATCAGCAAAAGGGTTAAATTACAGTTTCATAAGTGCGAGTCAACTCTATGACAAAGGATATAGAGTTACACCTTTAAGAGAGGAAAGAAGCCCTTACACCTTTAAGAGAGGAAAGAAGCCCTGGCAATTTGTACTTATGACGTTGAGGAAGCTTATCATCCAGAAGAACACCACCTTTTCTCTGTAAAAGAAGAAAGCTGGACTTGGCACATAAAGCTAGATTATACAAGCTTTTAGCTTAACCAGAAGCTCTCAAGGCAAGGACTAACCATTTCCAGAATTCTATCCTTTTATCTGTTTTCTACCATGAGCTGTTATACCGAATCCCCCATTGGCCATCGGGCAGTTAACAACTTAACAGATGATCCAATAACTTCTGGAAATTTCTTCGGGTAAGGATGAACGCAGATACCAGTAAATTTTCCCTAATACCATGAGCTGCTTTTTTGGGTTCTCTCCAAATATTTGGTAATCATAGGAGAGGGAAACCACCCTCAGCTAACATGGGATGCTGTTGTTGGGATTCACGTGTCACGTATGGGCAAAATTAAAATAAATATAAACGCAGCGGAAATAATTAAATTGCCCATACACGTATCTCCAAAGGTGTAGTTCGTGCGTTTCAATCGAAAATCACATTAGACGAAAAGAGTTAACGGGGTTACCTCTCGTAGCGTGCTTGAGATCAAATCGGTTCAGATGTTCTTCGATCCAAGCCCCACAAGTGTCGGGCCTCTAGTTCAGACACACCACCAATCGCGACGACGAACGGATGAACGAACTCGCGGGAATCACCACTCAATTGTGCTAGCAATATCAAGGATGCAATATTCCGCACTCATAATCCTTTGGTCATCGCAAGAGCAAGAGTGAGAGAGAGCATCAGAATTTTTCTGCTCACAAAAATTGCACACACACTTTTCTCCAGATCTCATCCGAATGGGCTATCTCACACACTTCAAAAAATGGTTGTCGCCAACCATTTTTGTGCGCGCACACACAATCAGCAAAGCTGATTGTGTGTTAACGCATACACATTTTTTTTATTTAATTTTTAAATAATAACAACAATTGTTATTATTATAAAATCAAAAATGTATACTACTCTCACGTGTGCAAATTGGGCACATCAATATGTGTCCGAACAATACGTGTATATCATTATATGCACGTACGTCAATGACCAAAAATAAAATTAAATTAAATCCCATTTAATCTAATTTCTGTCCGACTAATTCGATAGTCGTGATTGCAAACATATTTGCATAATTGTCTTTCCGTTTAACGTCGTCATATATATTGGTTAAGGTGTGTGACATCCCTAGGTTCATCACTGAGCTGGCAGCAAGACATGTACTAACACTTTAGTACTTCCAAGAGAATTAATTGTCCCGATTAACCTCTAGGTCTCACAAGCCATGAGTGACATCTAGCAATATGTCATGGCTACCCAGACAATGTGAATTCTTCAAGAAAATAATGAACCTGTCAGATTTGGCTACAGTGTAATTCAATCCCTCTGTCTTACCATATCCCGATCGAACAAAGACCATGGAATATTTGTCAAGTCACCAATTCGATCATATGCACAAATTCAATCGGCATGCATTTATACGAGACATAAACATTTTATTCTCGATTACAACCCCGGCCGAGGATTTCAATGCATTGTCATAATTAAATCGCATAGGATATCATACATTGCATATGGCAAGGAGACAGATTCCATTTTGCGCACACGTATGACTTCGTATGTGTATGAACTATGACCATCAAGTACAGAGACGGATCGACGAACCATCAATATGTGTTCTCGTGAACCATAGCCATCCAACACACAAGTCAACACTGTGCCTCAGGTCTAAGGATTATTTACACAAGACCAAAGCATGAACGATTAGACATTGACCACGCTAAAAGCTTCCATATTGCTAATCGTTCAATGCATATCACGTTCAGTGAACTTGTCTAATACAAGCACATGTGTTCTAACTCGGGCATCGCAATACCCAATGACTTGTGACTCGTCATTCCCTCAAGTATCCAATACTTAAGTTTGAAGTTAAGAACACACCGACCTCAACAGGATTATTGATATCCATTCAATGATCCATCGATCAGGAACAGTTTAAAGATACAGTCTAACTGTGAACCCGTCACACATATTCTCAACGTCTTAAGAATAGGTCCAGTCACAACTAATTTTATGGAATTTATTCATATAAGTAGATAATTGGACAAATGAATAAATACGTCTGTGCCATTGATTAAATAATAAATCAGAAGTACAACCGAAATCCCTAATATGTAACAATTACATAATTTCTTTAGGGCATATTTCTAACAGTTGCATTTTACCCTGGAAAGAGTTCCTAATTGTCGGGCATTCGTCGATAATAATTTGTTCTTCCAGGAAAATATCCTTCACCATAGCAGATTAAATACGGTGCCCCATAGTGCGAGTGATCTGTCGTAAACGATCGAATAGTAAGGGGAGCTCCCGCGAGCAAAATTATTTTCCACATTTTTGTTCTCATTTCGGCCTAGAGAAGTTCCAGTTCTCAACCCACAGAACGCAAACAGTGTTCTTCTCTAAAGTTTCAACTCTGTAATCCTTCGTCATAGAGGTGATTCGCACTTATGAAACTGTAATTTGACCATTTTGCTAATGAAACATCTTCTACGCTCAGGTTGCCGATTTTGATATCTCCTCTGCCAACGATCTTTCCTCTATATGTTCCACAAACTTCGGCCCTTTCTTGCTGGAGACTAAGGACAGGGTAACCTCGGTTGCCTAAGGATTTTTCACTCGTTTCTTTTTCTTTTTGGAAGCAGGGGGTGGCGGACCGAAATGACCATTTCTATCACAATTTGAGCATGTAAAAACATTGTGATCGTTAGATTTGATTAGAGGCGTCAAATGGGTGGGTCGGGTCGGGTATGGGTCGGGTCGAATATGGTCCGACCCATATTGACCCATTTAACCCGTTTTGACCCATATTCATCCAATGCAAATTTAGTGACCCATACCCGACCCAACCCATACCCGACCCATACCCGACCCGACCCGTATTACTTAAATACTTATATATTTAGCTAAATTATGAAATATTTATTTCTTATAATTTATTAAGAAAAATTATATTGCTAAAACATGCAATTGAATTTTTTCTGAAAAAATTTAAATTTTTTCTTTATAAAATAATTTTTTTATTATAATCGGCCACCTGCGACCTCTGCTCGCCACTGCTGACCGTTGCCCGCTTCCTGCCATCGTCGTCCCCTCAAACTGCTGCTCGCCACCTCCGTCGCCGAAGCTGTAGCTCTCCCCGCACGGGCTGCCGCTTCTGAAGGCGTAGGGGGCGTAATCGGAGCTTGGGAAGGGAGGTGCTCCGGCAGGTTTCGACGCTGACTCGTACTCGATTCTGGTTTATCTTGCCGAGTTAAGTTAAAAGACTTCAATACTAATTGAGCTTTTCCGTTAGTTGCATTCAAAATATCTATAGCTGCCTAAATCAGACATCGAAATCTTTATAGTTTGCGTTGCTAACCTCATATCCAAGAAAATAATAAAATAATCTGAGTTCTTACAGCCCAAGCTTGTGACGGTCTTCAATTTGAATGTACGATCGAGTTGAGTTAAGCTACGGTATTCAAAAATTTCCATTCAAATACTCAATCGTGTATGGGGGGTTGTCACTGTATTTGTCCAAGTAGGCTCAACTGTACCCCACCCTAGTTCGTCATGTTCGGATGAATTGATCGGGAAAAATGAAGCGTGGGTCGATTTTTTTCCACACAACGCTATATCGATGATGTCGATCTGGAAATATACAGCACCGGCACGTACTCCTCATCGAAAACCAAAATTAGAATTTGGCGTCGTCTCTATTAATGGCGTAAAGCAATGTTCGTAGAGGCAACTGTACACGCACTGTGGCGGCGGTCGACGGCCGGCGGCGGCGGAGGGTGGTGGTTGGTGATGGTGACCAGAGGTGGGCAGCGGTGACCATTGGCGGCCAAAGCAGAGCGACGGCCAAGGCAGGAGAAAAAAGAAAATAGAAAAGAAAAAAAATTATATAAAAAACAAATTAAGATAGTTTTCTTAGCTAACCCATTTATGGCCCATTTGAAAACCATTTATGACCCATAAAGTTTTTAAGCAACCCATTTATGACCCATTTAAGTACTTAAGCTAACCCATTTTTGACCCACCACCATCAAATATGGGCCAAATGTGGGTTCTAGACCCATTTTGCCACCTCTAGATTTGATAAATGAAAGTGTTAGTGACTTTTGTATTCTAACGCTGATTTCTTCTTTTCCTTCGGGATAAGGATACTACGAGTGCCATAACTTTTGTACATCGCTCACTGGAATGTCACAACTTTTTTTTCGCTTACTTGAGTGCCACATCAGAAGAAAGTCATTCACATAAGTGCCACTTTCGGCGAAAATCATTTACTTGAGTGTCACTTCCGGCAAATCATCATAAGTGGACTTTTTATTAATTTTTATTTATTTTTCAGCGACACGTGAGTTTTTTTAAATATTTTTTGAAATTTTCTCTTATTTTTTCATTTACTTTGATATTTTTCTTTTTATTTTCTTTTTGTTGTTTTTGCAGCCTTGGCCGCATGAGGCTCATTGGCGATCCTCGCCGGCAAAGACCAGATGGCCTGGGGGCAAGGAACCCCTCGGCTTGGCCATCGCGACCTCGACACCAATGGGCAAGGGCCCTCACGACCCCATCGGCCATGGGCAAGGACCGTTGCGCCCTCAGCTATAGTCATGGACAGCCTAGGGCAAGCGAGGGCCTATGCGCCCTCGCCCGCCATCGCTGAGGTTGTGACGGCCCTAGGCAAGGGTTGTCGTGGCCCCGCCGGTCCAGGGTGAGGTGATTCCTGCCCCTAGGGTTGCCGATTGTGGCTGGCGAGGGTCGCTGGTGACCCTTGCCAACCAAGGGAGCAAAAAATCAAAATAAAAATAAAAACTACCAATAAATAATTCGTGTACATTAAAATATTCAATATGATCATTTTTTTGGTGCCACGTCAGTTTTTTCGGTGCTCACGTCGGCGATAGCACTTAAGTGGTCGATTTTTCAAAGTTATGGCACTCAAATGAGCACCGTACAAAAGTTAGGGCACTCATAATATGTTCATCCCCTTCTTTTCACAAAACATAATGCGAATATCTTCAACGTTGATGTAAGTTATCATGTATGCTCTTCTTGCTTAACCTCTGGCTGTGTTGGAGGTACTGCTGGTGTTGCAGGCGTTGAATCTGTAGGCGGAGTCCATGTTAGCAGGCCGGGGCGGCGGTGCTCAGCTTGTGGTCCTCCTTGGGGTTCTCGATCGCGTTCCCCATCTCTCACTTGTTCAACTGTTCATCCTATATTTCCACTAAACATAGGCAGTTCCATCAACCTCCGGTGGTGGAGTAATGAATTGAACCTGCACTTAACAGATGCACATACAATGCAAGTCACTTTGGATCTTTTGTCCTAATGTAAAACTCTTTAAAATTCTTTTCAGATCTTTGCTAAAAGAATGTATCACCGAGATGAATTGTCAGTTCGAGTACTAGCATTGTTGTAGTAACTGCATGCGTCACTATTCCTAAATGTTCTTGAAACTTTGACTTGATATGAAATGTCTTCTTTGTAACATTTCGTTAGTTTAATATGGTTCTTGAACTATTCTTAAATGATCGGTCCGTTTGATCATACAAGGGAGCAAATCACCACAAGATGTTCAATTTATTCTATCTAATCCCTCAATTTTCTATAACAAAGTATGCACAAGATTTTATTTTTATATCATTATCCAAATTTGAATTTCTTATAATATTAATCAATTTCCTGAATCAACAAATATTGAGATAGTTCCATTTAACTATATTTTAGCTTATGATCTTTACTGTAACAAAACATTATTCATTTTGAATTGTATCAGAACACTCAAATCAAGTCAAATGCTGTTAGAGGAATATCCGGAACTTGGAAGTATATTATTAAAAGCTGTTTTGTACATTTTACCACGTGGAACATATACGTGTGGCCTTCACATTTGTCATCGTAATGTTCGAACAACTCATTTACCTGTTTTGCAAATTTTACCAAACGAAGCCACTTTCTTCCTCCTCAAATATTGACTGGTCCAATATTTCAAAAGAAAGACAAACGTGTGGAATATGAACCTGTCGCTTAGACCTTTTTGTGGTATTCATGATCCTTCCTGCAGCTTGCTCCATAGGATTTTTCATTACTAAAAAACCCCATGTCCAAATTTTCAATGGTTTGCCCGGAGGAGTGATGCTGACCTTTCACTGCAAAGCCAAAAATATCCCCATATACACGTGGCCTTCAAATTTGTCATCCGAATGTTTGAACACTGGTTTGCACATTTTACCAAATTAAGCCACCTTCTTCCTCCTTAAATTGACTGGTCCACTGTGCCTTGTATTCATATTTCAGAAGAAGAAAAAAAGTTTCGAATATGAACTTTTCTCTTAGACTTTTTGTGTTGTTCATGATCCTTCCTGCAGCTTGCTCCACAGGATTTTACATTACTAAAAAAACCCATGTCCAGATATTCAACGCTTTGCCCGGAGAAGTGACGCTGGGCGTTCACTGTAAATCCAAAAACGACGATCTCGGTTACCATTTGATCCCTCCCAATGGCATGTGGGAGTTCAGTTTCAAGCCTAGCGCTTGGGGTAACACACTCTTCTTCTGCAGCATGCAATGGCTCGATAAATTTCACACCATCGATATCTACAATGAGAGACGAGATATTGATATATGTGGCAAGGTGTGTCCATGGCATGTTCTAACTAATGGTACATGCATGTATGGGGCGGCAAAATGTAGGAAATGGAAATCCTAGAAATTTGGGAAGGGTTGTGACGACATTGTAAGCGAAGGTCAAATGAGAATGCCTCGTCACGTTCCGGCGAGGCATCATCGGAGAGAGAACAAACAAGAAAAGGCGTTTGTTGCTCCCACTGCCGCCGCCGCCGGCACCTTTGCATCGATCCGTCATCGTTGCCACTGGGAGTCGCTATTTGAAAGTAACTATGGATGCATATATAGAAACTCTAGGTCGTCACTATTTGAGACGACAATAAACGAAGAAGAAAGGGTGCTGTTTTGTGTTGTTTCCTTTCTTTTGTAAATTGAATCTGCATAATGTTTATTCAATTTACACAAATCAAGATTGCAATAACAGAGTAAAATCTTCATCTGTCCAATTTTTATCCCCAGCACAAATTGAACCATATTTCTTCGACGAAATAGTGCTCTCTTGATGTGCATGAATTGAATAGAAGGCTCCTTTCATTTAGCTTTTTCGATAAACGAACGGAGCCGTTCACAAATGCAGACGTCCAACTTTTTTAATGTTTGTTTGCTTTTGGGGCGATTTGGTTAAATTTCAATGATCATGAGATGCTATTTAAAATAAAGCGCCATTCCAGCGGAATTTCGAGAATCCGGTAATGATATAGTGGGGATATTTGAGACTTTCCCCTCTCATCAAACTAACATGTATGTTAAATACTCCATTTTGGTAAATATGCATCTTGCTCGGTATTTGAGACTGATAAATGCACTTTTGAAAATAGATTTTCTGACCAATCGTGGTCCATAAGGATTTGTTGCCTCATCAGGAGGGGTCATGATTAAATTGTGCATAAACTGTTTGCGACGAGTGCACAAGTAATCCTAAACCTATTATATGAAAACCAACGGTGTTTTGAATCTTTTAATTGAACTTAATTATGTTGACATTAACTATTGGAAAAAATAAATAAATGTAACCAACTCCTCTGGGCCAAGTCTCGCCTGATTCACCTAACGTGGCAATCTTCGATCGTCCTATATGTAACGGGGACGGAGCGAAGTAGACTATTTTCAGACTATTTTCGGCAAAACGACTGGAAATCGACTAAAGAAATGACTTCCCAGAGCAAATGAAATGCAAACAATTACAAATGGCTGGGCTCAATCACATCGAAGAACAAGAAAGGCAGGCTCTTCTACTAGGATACGGTTGAAGCCTCCACAGCAGAATTTACAGGACGCCACTGTTATTCACGATCCCAGAGCAAACCCACGTGTTTGCACCAGAGGTATCAAAACTGAACAGAATATTGAAGCGAACCACAAATCGAAATCAACTGAACTGAAAATTTTATGTATTTCGATTCAATTTGGTTATCGATTTTGATAGTTAAAAATAACCATTTTTTCAATTGAGTTATTTCGGTTCAATTTAGTTCGGTTCGGTTAACCAAAAGGGGTTAAAAATCCTCAAACAACCATTTTTTTTTATTTTTTTATTTTTATTTTTATTTTTATTTGTTCTTTCTTTTCTTTTCTTTTTTTCCTTTTTAGGCCATAGCGAAAAAGGCCGGTGGCCCCCGTCGGGCCTCGCCTGGTGGTCGTGAGAAGGAAATGATAGAGAGATTCAGCATGGTGCTCACTAAACCTCCGTGCCAGCCCTCAACCGGTGGTCGGTGGCCCTGTTGAATTTGAACCCAAAAAGAAAAGAAAAGAAAGAAAAAAGGAGAAAGAAAAAAAAAAGAAAAATCGAAAACCAAACTGGATTTTTGGATCAATTTATAATCGATTTCGGTCGATATTTGATTCAGTTCGAGTTTCACCATAATGGCCTGGTTCAGTTTGGTTTTCTTGAAAAACTAAACTGGACTAAATCATTGCCACCCTAGTAATTTGCAGTCCATGCCAGGTGCAGCCATTTAGGAATGAAGGGCCGCCATGAAATGGGTTGCTGGCGAAGGGCGCGAATTCAAAGAGGGCGCAAAACTTTGGCTCTCAGGTCCCTCTTGGCTTATGATGGTCTGAGGCAAAGCTAGGGTTCATTTGTCCTTCGCCAGAGCATGGAATGGGCTTACTTAGCTTTGGCAATGACTGAATGAAAATGGCTGCCAAGAAAAATGGTTTGTTGAAGCTCCAAAAATAGAATACCAAAAATAGGACACTCGGTTTGACTCCCAAGAGACAACGATGGTGGATGTCAAACCCCGAACCCGGCGAGCACGCAAACGTCACCCCAGATCACTCTTCCTTAGGAAATCTTCCAGTATCCTTAGGCCCACTTCTAAAAAAAATCCATCAAACAGGCGGAAACGAGAAAAACACCTCCGTACAATTTCAATACAAGATGACTCGAGACAAAATGGTACATTTCTACATATTCACCAATTACAATTTCAGATGTTACAATTCAAACTTCAAATCATAAGGAAATTCTAAATGTCACCATAGAAGCAATTTGTTTCCTATAATTACTTCCCTTGAGACACCTCATTGCCAAGCTCGGTTTTCCATCCTCAAGAACCTGAAAAATGTTAATCCACACAGGGGTGAGATATAAATCTCAGCAAGTGAACCCTAAACCTAGACCAGGCCGTCAGTACCCCCAGACATCTTCTAAAAGCAGCATACGATAGCTCATCGAAGAAAATATCGTAAGGCACTCAATGCAACGCAACAAAATATCATGAATAACGTAATCAAACGTAATTTCCAAGGCATCCTAGCATTAGGACCAAATCAAATTCATGTGCAAGTCTTATTCACCACTTCATCACAATTCTCTTTTAGTGGATCGGCCCGCTTAACACGCACCAAGCTCATCACAATCTCAATCCCAATGGCCAAGCCCGCGTCAATACGTATCAGGCTATTCACAATTTCAATCCCCATAGCCAAGCCCGCGCCAATACGCATCAGGCTATTCACAATTTTAATTTCAATGGCCAAGCCCGCGTCAATACGCGTCAGGCTAAAAATAATTGGCAACCCGCGTTCTGACACATCAAGTTCCAAGTCATTTCAAACAAAGCTCACCATCATACAACGTGCTTTTCATTAAGCAAGGGCTCACAAGCCAAGACTCATCCCTTTAACAACCTCATGATCGAGTACAATTCAACAGGGCAAGCAATTAGACTCATAACATTAGGAACAATCATGGTCAAGTACTCACAATGCAAGGCACGTTTCACACACCAAGACAATGAATCACCTAAGGCATTCCTTTACCAATTCAAGTATGGATTTCCCATAATTGGTAACCAAGCAAGCTCATTCCACACGGCCATTCCTGTACATTCATCAACCGAACATTCCCATAACCAATTGAGCCATGAACATGTCACATATCGCAAGTAATCATACAAGACTCGGTCCATTCTCATCTCATCTGGCCATGACCATTCAAACATAATGGATCCACAAACACATCAATTCATCAACCAAACTCACCCAATAGTGTCCTAGCGTCCTAGTGAAGGTTTAAAGGTCACTTACCTTCCAATTTAATTAGCAAAATCCCTTCAAAGACTCCTCTAAAAATTCGGTTCTCCTTGGTCCAAAACAAGGCAGCCGCGCGACCTATCAAAAGTTCACCAATCGATCAATTTTTCTCTTCCATTCGTCGTTCCATGGAGCCTACACCTCACTAACACCTCAATTGACATTCTAGAATGTCTTAACGACAAATTTAAAGCATGGCGACATCTCTCGTAGCCCTCAAAGGGCTCGGTTCATCCAAATCGAAACAGGGCAGAATTCGGTTCTGTCTTCTACCTCATTAATCAGTCCATAACTCAACTTTAAACTTTGATTTACCACAAAATCAACTTGCTAGCATGTCATAATATGTCTATAAGAGTCTTACCGAGAGTTTTGGAGCAAGTCGACGTCACAAAGTGCCGCAAACAGCCTCGGTCTTACTCGGTTCACCGGCGGTCAGAACTGTCCCGGAAATGTTGTTACAAAACAGCCATGGGTACCCATCTAAACTCAATAAAATTCACAAATTCAACTCAACCAACATGAGTTCTATGCATTATGAAGCCCTCACCGAAAATTTGAAGCAATTTGAAGTCTCGAAGCGGTAAACGAAGACTTTCCTCCAACTTGATCAGAATCAGCCCATTCTTGACCTTCGTCCACTCAAACCGAGCTACGGGAAGATCTACTTTGTCGACTTGGTCTTATAATATGTCTATGGAAAGATAAGATAATAAGTTTTCTATTGGCGGTGGTTTTACCTCAATCGGCTATCGGACGAAGAAGTTATGGCCGAAACAATGGGCCGGTCAGTTTAGGGAGCGAACTGGCGACGGGGTCTTCTTGGCCGAGGAAGAGGAAAACAAAGGAGAGAGGGAGGAGAGAGGAGGTGTCGTGCAAAATGAGAGAGAAGAGAGAGAAATTAGTCTTTAATCCACCTTGGTCAAATGGTTAGAATGGTAGGTTAAAAGTTGTTCATTAAAGGCTAAGCTCTCATTCAATGACACTTGTCCTCTTTCTAATAATATCAAGCCTCCAATGACATCATTGTTCCTCTATTTTCAACAGCTATGGGGAATTGGGATTTGACTAGATTGTCCTTCTTCATTTGCTAAGACAAAGTCAATCCTTGAAAGGTAAAATGATAATTTGGCACTTGCTGTCCGAAATTTCACTTTTCTAATTTTGAATTACCATTGGCAAGGTGACGTCAAATTCCAATCCGATGTTAGGATTCATCATTTCCACTTTCCCAATATTGAGATTTCATTCCATATCTCACGCCTCGAGAGGGCGAAAATTCATAATGTCACAATTCTTTCCCCTTATCGAAATTTCATCCTCGAAATTTGTAGCTCTCCAACATCCCTTCTTTTGGGATACCGGCGCCTCATCGCTTCCTCACTTCCAAAAGTAGCTCCTTTCATTACTTGACATTTCCATAACATCCTTACCAATGACAGTTCCCATCATTCAGAACTCATTTCCTTTCTATTTTCAATCGGTGTTCGCCTTTCTCTAATCCTTTTCGACTTTCAAAATATTCGTCGGTAATATACCCTAGGATACTCAAATCACTCTTTTCAATCGTCAATTGGTCCGAGGACAATATGCACGTCATGCTGCAGTCTCGCTTTTCAATTTCTTGACTAAAGGCCTTACTAGAGCATCGCATTAAACTCACACTTTTTGCTTAATACTAACATCACTAAACCATCGCAAGGATGCACTCCTTGGTGCCCATACCAATTGGGGTACCATTCCCTTCAAACGTCCCTTCATACAATCAGGGATTCATGGACTTAATCAACTTGCCCTCCATTAGTCAAATCGAGTCACAACCTCCTCGGCTCCTTAAACAGCCCATAATTACTGTCTTGTTGGCATTTATAATACTTGATCACATGTTAAGCTAACCCAACTTTCAGTCCACTCCATCAATAGTGTTAAGGCAAATCTTGGCACCCTTTTTATGCCTTCACAATGGATACCATAATTCTTCCTTCGAGACGAGATCATCTCCTTAAATTCCCCTTCAATACTGGACTCATACTCTCGTCCATAGGACCTCAAAGGTTCTATTCATTCCCATAACCCCTTAAGTATTAGGGTTCGATCATAGCAATATCTCAATTCCCTTCTGGCCTTCAGACTAAGTGCTTCCAGTAGCCGTCAGTTAGTCAATTGACAACTTCCAATCTAGAAGTTGAATCTCTTTTTTTTCTCAAGGGAAGATCTGCCCCTCTATTTTCAATAGTGTTAAGGCAAATCTTGGCACCCTTTTTATGCCTTCACAATGGATACCATAATTCTTCCTTCGAGACGAGATCATCTCCTTAAATTCCCCTTCAATACTGGACTCATACTCTCGTCCATAGGACCTCAAAGGTTCTATTCATTCCCATAACCCCTTAAGTATTAGGGTTCGATCATAGCAATATCTCAATTCCCTTCTGGCCTTCAGACTAAGTGCTTCCAGTAGCCGTCAGTTAGTCAATTGACAACTTCCAATCTAGAAGTTGAATCTCTTTTTTTTCTCAAGGGAAGATCTGCCCCTCTATTTTCAATTACACGATACTCAATTTTCAATTATAAGCATCTATTAATTAATCCACCCTGCCTTAGCGATATAGGTATCGCAGTAATAACACTTGGGTAATATCTTCGTTCAACGTGACTTTCCTTCAATTCCCTTTTAGCAGTCAATGCTCTCAACCTCTTATAGTTTACATAACTTCTAGGTCTTTCTTTGATCTCATTTTTTTTTCATAGGGTCCGGGTAGAGACCAAAGGTCTTGAGCGATCGATCCGGCAGAACAACTCAAAAGATAAAGAAGTGTCGTTAATTTCTTCATGCTCGTTCCAAGTTCGAAGTACCATTTGTACAAATAAGAATCCCCTTCGTTACATGATTTCTTCTTCATATAAATAGATATATGATCTATGGGGCAATTACTTAGAAGTACATTTTGTGCAACAGCCCTTCCTATCTGATAGAAAATGATCCCATATACAAGCAACGCTCTCATATCCATAAGCAATTTCATCCATCAACGTTGCCTCTTGTTCAATTCCTCTCGGGAAGCTACTACCTTATTTTCTTGTGGTAGATATAGACTCAAAATCATCTTCCACCCAAACTTTGTTGCAAGGATATCCGCAAACCGACTCCAATCATGCACTAGGCATTCCATCTCATATGATTTTATTATACCTCAAATTTCCTTTCTGCGTCGTGTCATTATGATTCTCTCGACCCCGTTTTGATTCCAAATAGGAACGTCATTATCGGCGTAATCATCAACTTGACTTAAATCCTCAAAAACTCTTTTCATATACATTCATACATGGAATGGCTCTTGTGGGGAATCTTCCCACGACGACTATAGTAACCCATCAATCTTAGGAAACTTCAAGTTTCAGCAACTCACGTCGACCCTAATCGATTCATCATTTATTCCAATCCTCGAGGGCTTCACATGGGTTTCATTTCTCATAAATTTCACGATTGAGGAATCTTACCTCATTAGGCACACGACTCGTGCTATTCACAATTAGCATACTACGATCATCTCCTTAGAGTTCATAGGATACTCTCAAAATCATTCATGTTTCTCATGACTCCTTGAATGAGTTCACTCATCGTCTTTCAAGACGGTAACAATCAACTCAATCATTTCTTGGATACCCAATCCGATAGTTATCCACTTTATTACTATCAAGTGTCGAATTATTCCAACTGTCCATGGTACCATTCACTTGAGAGCTCATACCTTGGCCATCTGCTCTCATGGGTCCTCACTTGGACCATACCACATTTTGTTCTTCTTCTTTTTATCTCTTTCCTCAGGAAGCCTTAGTGCCTTAACCTCTGGGTTCCACAACCAACTAATGCGACCATACTTCAATTTCATCTATTCAACTGAACGTCAACATTATCCTGGAATTCAACGTTGCCTATAGGACAATTTCTTGAACTTCACTTCCAGGAATCATCCAAATTTTGCGTCTTCTTTCTCAGTCTAGACACTCAATCTTAATTCCAAGACAATTTGGATTTTCTCTTCCTTACAGGCCAAGGTCTCTTACCCTACGAAGGAAACTATACACTTTAGTGGCATTCTTTTACTTTGAATTTACCTTATCATTCCCATTCCTTAGAGTGTCAATTTTGGAGCCTGGGCTAACGGCAGTACCTCCACTCTATGATTCAGATTTCATCATGTCTGACACTCCTCTTCCAGTAACTCAGTCAACTCAAGTGACAAAATTTCAAGGAGTCGAGGTTCTTCCTCGGTCTCACAATTTCTTGTATCGAATACTCAATTCGACTACCTCGAGTCACTTTGTAATTACACTCTAAGCGTTCTTTTTCGCTTACTCAACCATACATTAGAATTACGAACAACCAGGACGATCAAATCCATTCACATTCCTTTCCCTCAACGACCATCTCATGGTCCAATCTCCCTATAAGAATAACACCTACTCTTTAGGGCTGACAACACACAATACCACTTCTAGTGGTCCTGATTCATCCTTAATTAATCCCATTTCATTCAACAAGGTCAAACAACTGACATAACTTCTTCCTTAAATTTTCCTCACGACGGAAGAAACAAAACATCAATCTCTCATCACGAGCCTTACGCCAAGGTAAAAGCCGTTCCTCGCAGGTACGCTCCATGTTCCATAATAAACATCACTTTGCTTGTAATCCATGAGCAGGAATTCTGTTATTCACATGTCTTCCGATCACTTGCTTCTCTTATTGAGTCCCATTATCATTCCTCAAAGTCAAAGGGTCATTAACCACCCTTGGCACCGTTAGACAACCTTGAGAGCTCTGTCTCACACTGGTCGATTGTCCTCAGATCCTTGCAAAATTATTAGGATCCACACAACTATTGCTCTCAAGCGATCCCATAAAGGTACTTCCATTGAACAATTCAACGAAGGCGATCTAACATATAACATGCCTTCAAGGAAAACTCTTCTCTTGGTGACACTTCACTAATCATCAACAGCTTCTTAAGGCTAATAACTGCCAGGGTTACTTTCTTTCTTTAGTGTGCCCAAAATCTCTAAGGTTTTCTCATGAAACCCTCAATTTAAAAGAAGGCAGTTTCTCACTTCATCATTTCATCAAATTCAGTCAATCTCAGCTTTATACAAAGCCTGACAAGCTTTTCAAAACTCTTGTGGTTCCTGTCCACGTTTTCACTTTGGAAATGAGTAGTCTCAAGGTTACCTTTCTTGTGACTCTCATCACTTAACTCATCAGTACCAATCGTTTCAGAGACTTGGGTAACAATGGCAGCTCCTTCACGAGTCTGCCTACCTATCTATTTTCTCATTTCCACTTAAGTTCTCATGACCCCTTATCACACTTGGGTCTTACACGGTTAACAAAATCGAGCCATATTCTCTTCCAGTACTCATACTCCAATCATTCAGCTTTGCTCAATTCTCACGATCTATCTCAATTCTTGGATCATCTCATATCTCGCGAATATGAGCCAAGTGCTCCCCTAGCGACCGTACTCTAGTCTTTCAACCTTATTAGGTTCTCTTGTCACTTGAACTACTATGATTCCCTCCAGGAATCTAAGACTTAAGTCATCTACTCAAGTCTAGTAGCCTCAGGCTGCTCATCTCATTATAGTTCACCATCAGTCATCCAGTGGTTCCCAAACAACTCTCAACTAGTTGCTCAATATTCAAGGATTCCAAATCATCCTTAAGCAGCAATCACATAACAAGCAAGCCTCCATGAGGCAAATTCTCAAATGACAGCCCAGTACTAGGAAAACCTCAATTAGGCCAAAACTCAACTAGTTCAACACCAAACAAGTACTCAAAGCATCGTTTCAATCGTTCATACCATAAATCCAGGGGCATATGCCACTCTAGTACAATCACAACATGCTATCTCAATCTCAACAGGCATCAGTTCACTAGGTATAAACTCCCCACGCTGTCTAATCTCTCAGTTAGACCTTAGCCAAGACAATCACACGATGCCAACTATAAAACATGACAATCAAGCCAATCACAACATCCCTTTTCTTTTTCAAATGGCATCCACTGCCAAAGACAAGACTCTCAGCCATGCCACTCACAGGCGCCATTACGAATGACGTGCCACTTTTGAACATTCACTTTAAGAATCAATCATGTGACATACATCTCTTAACCACAATCAGACTCAACCTGATACCTAGACTTTCTCTTTCGATTTATGACTTGTGTCATCCCTGCCTCCTGGCTATCTTAGAAGCCTGCCAGGAGCCGCTTCTTGTCCGTACTTCTCTTACCGGTGATCACTCTCCGCCCTCATCAGACCTGGGTGTTGTAGGTTGTCCCAAGTCATACCTCTATGAGGAAGCCATGTTCCACACGTCCCATAACATGCTTCATTACGGTTTATAGGTATCTCATCAACTCGTTACATGCCAAGCGATAGTTTATTAAGTCTGATAGTGATAAGCTCATGCATGCACCTTGTCAACTTTCATCTCACAACCATAAACACATGCACAACTTATTTTTTCTCACCACTTGTCATACCCCAATTGTCCCTGGATAGATTCCCATCAATAGAACATCTCAAATTTTCCACAAGTGGTCATCGCCTCTCACCAACCAATCGCCAATATTCAATCATATACCTCAAGTCCAGTCACTAATCAAGTCAAATTCATAAGCATTCTATCACAACTGTTCTTCAATCCAAATACTCCTTGTACACATCTCATCTCATATCATCCAGAGTTAACAATAGCAATCAATAGCTAAAACCATCGAGATATAACACAATTTAAGCCTGAATCCACTATTACCAGTCGTCTCTTTATAACTTATTTTCCTCAAGTTGGGTCATTGACAAACCACAATCACAATCATGTAATCCAATTGACCCCTCATTCATAGGAAATTCTCTAGCAACCTCAAATCCAAGCTTATGACTCCTCAATCTCTACTCATTTCCTTGTGAGCCTTAATCATAACATTACTCAAGATCATCCATAAAAATTGATTCTAGAGCCATTGGATTACAACACAAGTTCAAGCCTATAATCATCAAGATTTAATGACCAATACTTAATCATATAGGTCTCACTATCTAACTGTCCCCAAGTTATCATTCTTTATCACTGCAATCCTCAATTACATTGGATCGAGCTGACCTTGCTCGGATACCACTTAAATGGAGAGGTCACGCCCCGAACCCGGCAAGCACGCAAACATCACCCCAGACCACTCTTCCTTAGGAAATCTTCAAGGATCCTTAGGCCCGCTTCTAAAAAAAATTCCATCAAACAAGCGGAAGCGAGAAAAACACCTACGTACAATTTCAATACAATATGACTCGGGACAAAAGGGTACATTTCTACATATTCACCAATTACAATTTCATAGGTTACAATTCAAACTTCAAAGCATAACGAAATCCTTAATGTCACCAAAGAAGCAATTTCTTTCCTATAATTACTTCCCTTGAGACACCTCCTTGCCAAGCTCGGTTTTCCATCCTCAATAACCTGAAAAATGTTAATCCCCACAGGAGTGAGATATAAATCTCAGCAAGTGAACCCTAAACCTAGACCGGGCCGTCAGTACCCCCAGACATCTTCTAAAAGCAGCTTACGATAGCTCATCGAAGAAAATATCGTAAGGCACTCAATGCAACGCAACAAAGTATCATGAATAACGTAATCAAATGTAGTTTCCAAGGCAACCTAGCATTAGGACCACATCAAATTCATGTGTAAGTCTTATTCACCACTTCATCACAATTCTCTTTTAGTGGATCGGCCCGCGTAAACACGCACCAGGCTCATCACAATCTCAATCCCAATGGCCAAGCTCGCGTCAAAACGCATCAGGTTATTGACAATTTCAAATCCCATGGCCAAGCCCGCGTTAATACACATCAGGCTATTCACAATTTTAATTTCAATGGCCAAGCCCGCGTCAATACGCGTCAAGCTAAAAATAATTGGCAACCCGCATTCTGACGCATCAGGTTCCAAGTCATTTCAAACAAAGCTCGCCATCATACAATGTGCTTTTCATTAAGCAAGGGCTCACAAGCCAAGACTCATCCCTTTAACAACCACCTGATCGAGTACAATTCAACAGGGCAAGCATTTAGACTCATAGCATTAGGAACAATCATGGTCAAGTACTCACGATGCAAGGCACGTTTCACACACTAAGACAATGAATCACCTAAGGCATTCCTTTACCAATTCAAGTATGGATTTCCCATAATTGGTAACCAAGCAAGCTCATTCCACACGGCCATTCATGTACATTCATCAACCGAACATTTCCATAACCAATTCAGCCATGAACATGTCACATATCGCAAGTAATCATACAAGACTTGGTCTATGCTCATCTCATCCGGCCGTGACCATTCAAACATAATGGATCCACAAACACATCAATTCATCAACCAAACTCATCCAGTAGTGTCCTAGCGTCCTAGTGAAGGTTTAAAGGTCACTTACCTCCCAATTTAATTAGCAAAATCCCTTCAAAGACTCCTCTAAAAATTCGGTTCTCCTTGGTCCAAAACAAGGCAGCCGCGCGACCTATCAAAAGTTCACCAATAGATCAATTTTTCTCTTCCATTCGTCGTTCCATGGAGCCTACATCTCACTAACACCTCAATTGGCATTCTAGAATGTCTTAACGACAAATTTAAAGCATGGCGACATCTCTCGTAGCCCTCAAAGAGCTCGGTTCATCCAAACCGAAACAGGGCAGAATTCGGTTCTGTCTTATACCTCATTAATCAGGCCATAACTCAACTCTAAACTTCGATTTACCACAAAATCAACTTGCTAACATGTCATACTACGTCTATAAGAGTCTTACCGAGAGTTTTGGAGCAAGTCGACGTCACAAAGTGCCGCAAACAGCCTCGGTCTTACTCGGTTCACCGGCGGTCAGAACTGTCCCGGAAATGTTGTTACAAAACAGCCATGGGTACCCATCTAAACTCAATAAAATTCACAAATTCAACTCAACCAACATGAGTTCTATGCGTTATGAAGCCCTCACCGAAAATTTGAAGCAATTTGAAGTCTCGAAGGGGCTAAACGAAGACTTTCCTCCAACTTGATCAGAATCAGCCCATTCTTGACCTTCGTCCACTCAAACCGAGCTACGGGAAGATCTACTTGGTCAACTTGGTCTTATAATATGTCTATGGAAATATAAGATAATAAGTTTTCTATTGGCGGTGGTTTTACCTCAATCGGCCATCGGACGAAGAAGTTATGGCCGAAACAATGGGCCGGTCAGTTCAGGGAGCGAACTGGCGACGGGGTCTTCTTGGCCGAGGAAGAGGAAAACGAAGGAGAGAGGGAGGAGAGAGGAGGTGTCGTGCAAAATGAGAGAGAAGAGAGAGAAATTAATCTTTAATCCACCTTGGTCAAATGGTTAGAATGGTAGGTTAAAAGTTGTTCATTAAAGGCTAAGCTCTTAATCAATGACACTTGTCCTTTTTCTAATAATATCAAGCCTCCAATGACATCCTTGTCCCTCTATTTTCGGCAGCTAGGGGGAATTGGGATTTGACTAGATTGTCCTTCATTTGCTAAGACAAAACCAATCCTTGAGGGGCAAAATGGTAATTTGGTACTTGCCGTCCGAAATTTCACCTTTCCAATTTTGAATTGCCATTGGTGAGGCGACGTCAAATTCCAATCCAATGTTAGGATTCATCATTTCCACTTTCCCAATATTTAGATTCCATTCCATATCTCACGCCTCGAGGGGGCGAAATTCAGAATGTCACAGTGGATGTCTAAGTAGCACCAACATCGACATGCGAAGCGTAACACGACGTCGACCCGTTATTTCTAAGAAATTATAGAATTTCGAAACGTTGAGACACGTTGCATACTAGATGTTTTTATTCATATACACATTTATCATATGTGTGTGTGTATATATTTTATTGTCAGCAGTGAATCTCCTCTTATTCTTCTATTAGGGATTCACAATTAGATTTTATTGTGACGGACTAGGTATATTAATATTGGGGTGGCTGTTTATATGATTTAACTATAAATATTTTTTAATAGATTTACATTTTGACCCTTAATTTATTGAAAATGCTCACAATTGACTCAGTGTGTGTCGAAATGGCATATCGGGATGTTCGAATCGCGTGTCATTGGCATGTCTGGGGCACTAACCACGTGTTGATTGCATGTCAAAAAGTGTCCAACAAAACACAGAGATTACTGTAGAGTGTCAATGCTTTCTAGGTGGTTGTTAGTAGTCTAGTAAGGGTGGGCCAATGATGGTAGAATGCCATCGGAAGTCCAAGCGGTTGTGGACAGCGAAGGACGATCGACAGAGGAGTTTTGACCAAGGATTAAAGGCTGGAAAATGATGAACAGTAAGTTGAGCTCGCGTGTAGAAAAGAAGGAAAGAACAGACAAAAGAAAAAGCAAAATCAATAGAAAAGAAATTGAGAGGAGCTGAGGGCGTCGCTTATCTTAGCAAAAATGGTGCCCTTCTCATTGAAAAGAATACGCATCACGACATTAGGACGATCGATAATGATTGGACTGCCACTTAGATAAATCAGACGAGACTTTACCAAGAATACTTTATTTTAATTTCTCTTAAAATTTTAGGGTTGCATTATTCAAGTTTAGTACACTATTGATTTTCCTACACTAAATCTAGGATTGATTGCTGGATTATTCCTAAGAAGTTTGGCTACCAAAGTGCTAATTACAATGATATTTGAGACTTTTGTTAGCATGTATTCTAGTATGAGGCATTTCATAGTGTGCTTTGAATGCTTGGCTTCCAGAGCAACTCATTCAGATTTACAGGAGAAATGTTTTTATAAGGTGCATATGGTTGCCATTTAGAAATCTAATGTCATACTATAAGTGTTTGGCTATCAAATTTAGGCGTGTGCAGTTTTAATGTCAGTCCAGGTCCAAGTGCTTGGTATTTGGAACCTACCCGTTGAAACTGATTTACTAATTTTTGAAACCTGAAACCTACCTTGCCTGAAACATGTAACCTACCCCATCATGAGTGCCATGAATAGTTTCAAGGTCTACTTAGGTTGCACTGTATTCTTCAGTGAAAGATTGCAATGAATCATCACCTCTATTGATCATCTTTTGTTGCTACAATCAACCGACCACAACTCATATTTAGAGACACAAAGAATACAAAACTTTAACACAATAAAAGTCTTAGTATGGATATCGTAGAAAATTGTAACTCGGACTAGTGGTTCTATATTACACACCTATTATTGGAGGGCATGGAATACCGTAGGGTCGTTCCCAGAAATTGAACAATAAGAACACAAATACTTATTTCATGTTATAGGTTCCAGGTTCCAATACAAATATTTATTCCATGTTCGAAATTCCAAGTTACCTAGAATATGAAACCTATCCGTTAAAACTGGTAGCCTAATTTTTGAAACGTATAACCTACCCTACTTATGCAAGTGTTGTGGCTAGCGTTATCACCTAGAGGGGTGAATAGATGAATATAGTGCAAATTTTAAGATTTTAACGCGAAATTCAAATTGCATAAGCTTTAAGCTCAACCCTTAAATGATTAATACAAGCTTTGTCATTATATGTGGTAAGTGTGCAGATCAACTATCATGAATATATAATAAGATCAGAGTAAGAGATAAAAAAGACTACACATAGGGTTTATAGTGGTTCGGTTTTGATCATGCTTACATCCATTTCTTCGGCTATCAGCCAATCGGCTGGATTCCACTAATAAACTGCTTAAAGGTTACAGTTTAGTATTCTCCCTTGAAATGCAGGACTCCACACCTAACGCTCAACACTCTTGTATACACCTCCTCACAATTACAATGATTGCATCAAGAAGAATATATGAAACGAAATTCTCTCAATCTTGGAATTATGAACACCTTTCCCTCTTAACGTCGATCTATCTTCTCTTCAGCTTTGAGATGTCTTTTATACTCTTTTGTCTCCAATCTAACTGTTGCAAAACCTCCAAAGATTGATCTCCAAAACTTTTCATTTGGACGAGACAATATTCAAAAGAAGATCTCGTAGCTATTGAGAATCGCTAAAGGAAAGTCTTCCATGTTCAGATCAAATCGCACATACAATTATGATCTTAGGTTTCCATAGATGGATTCTTCCATTAGCAAGGTTGTGTCCGTCTCATTTGATCCGCATCCTTGGTTAATCTCTATCCCGAGAATTTTTACGAACGATCCAGCTCGACTGTATCCTTTGTAATGTATCAATTAAGATCATTTTGAATTTCCCCTGAAGTTCTGGTTATTGCACGTAAATGCTCTTCCTAGTGCTTGAGTATCATTCCAACGTCTGAGCTATCATCGCTCAATATCTAAGCTCCACACAACATCTGAGTCCCTCAGAAGTCACGTCGAAACTATCATTTTTTGACAAATTCACAAACGATCCAGCTCGACTGTATCCTTTGTAATGTATCAATTAATATCATTTTGAATTTTCCTTGAAGTTCTGGTTACTGCACGTAAATGTTCCTCCTAGAGCTTGAGTATCATTCCAACGTCTGAGTTATCCTCACTCAACATCTAAGCTCCACACAGCATCTGAGTACCTCAGAAGTCACATCGAAACTATCATTTTTTGACAAATTCAATCACGTGCATCCCTGCACCAAAGGAAAATCTGCAAAACAAACATTTAACGGCATTATCCCAAAACTAAAAGTACATGGATTGTTTTGTCAACTTCAAAATAATCTAGGGATTCTTCTCAACAATCTCATCCCTTTTTGATGATGACAAAACCAACCACAAAAATATCAATTATTCAAATAAGAAGAGATGAGCAACTATAATTTAGTTACTCAAGTAACGTATTGCTAAAGGATAATTCATCATTTCGTCCCTCGTACTATTAGCGAGAGTAAGCTCTAAAGTTCAAAATGATATGATGATTGATCTCAAAAATTATAATACTTGTAGAGAATGATTTTGCATCTTAGTAATTCATACAAGCATAGAACATTTTAAAGACATGTAATTTTAATTGATTTCAACATTTCTCAATCACATGAATGATAATCTTGAGAAGTACAATAATTGAGAGTATAATACTTGTAATCTAGAGTTTATACTCAAATGCTCAGAACATCTTTGTTCTAACTTGTTCAAAGAACTGAGTATAGAACTTGTTCTTCTTTAATCAACCTGCTCAGATTATAGCAATTGTAGCACAATCTATTTAATCTATTTAACCCTTAATAGTCCATGTGCTCAGATTAATGAAGTGAAATGCTCAGAGTAAAAAAAAAAATTGTTCACCTCTTCTGCGAAAGAAGTGATAATTCTTTTTTAGATCACGTTTCTACTGAACATGGAACCTATGTTCTCAAGTTTTCAATTTGTGAACTTGTTATGACAACTGCACTTGTGTGTAACAGACGTGATGTACTTCCTCTATTTGTACTCATAGTATAGAGTTTATAGTACATACTCACAGTGCATATATATCATTCTTTATAGTATCTTTCATATTTACAATTCACAGTACTCAATATATCACTCTTAACAATGGCAGCACAGTGTATAACATATTTTTAACAGTTCTATTATTCACATTCACAATAATGTGTTATAAAACTTCTCCCCCTTTTTATCATCAGCATAAAAGGGTGAAGACTAATGGCATTCACAGTATGTAAATCATGATCAAATTAGTAGTTGAAAGCACATAATAATACTTTCATAGTCATAGAATAATATTGATAAAAAATCAAGTATGCAATAGTAGTTCAGTGCGAATCAACATCAACAATAATCATTCAAATACAGATCCAAAACAACATAGAAGATTAAAAACATTTGAAAAAAAAAATGAAAATCTTTTTAGTCTTGTGGAGTTTGGACTGGATTTGAAGTTGACGAGGCTTGAGTTGATTGGGCTTGGTCAAAAGGATGTTGAACCAAGACAAATTTGGACAAATTATCAAGTTTTTAGTCAATATCCTTCTTCAGATTGAGGATTGCTTTGTCCATTAGGCCGAACTAAGATTCTGAGAGGTCTGCGATGTCTTTTTTCCTTCGTTCTGCCTCAGAACCTACCTGATTGACAAGCATGCAATGTCATTGTGCAAAAAGCCCAAATTTCTATCAATTTCTGATCCATTTCTCTATGCTTCTATACTAATTGTCTGGGAACCTCTATTCTGTTCAACCCATCAAAGTCTTCATTCTGTCTGAGTAAAATCATTTGATGACTCCCCCTGAGTCCTAACACTTATCTCTGATGGTATGACTGGTTCTCCTCATTTTTCCATAACATCCATGTTTAGAATGTGCTCAACTCTATCTTCTGAGTTTTCTGAGTCTGAGTCAACTACCACCACATAATCTTTTTTTCTCTTCTTTTATGTATATTTTGCTGACTCTTCATTGTCTCTTTTTGTCTTTCTCTTTTGATGTCCAACTCTTCATACTGTACAAGTTCTGATTCTATTGTAGAGACTCCAACCATTACAACCTTTTGTTTTCTGTCTCTCCACAATCCTCTAACCAGACTGTACCTCATGTTGGTCATCCTTGTCTTTCCAGTGCTTCCTTGTCTAATTTGAAGAAATTTCAATCTGAGAGGTATATCAATTTTTATCTCCTAAAATATCTTGGTGATCAAGGAACATTATATGAGAAATGGAAAATGGCTTTCTGTTTAGAATCACCTAGTTCCTTCATATTTTGTCACAGTTCAGGAGAAGTTCTTAGATCTAAGACAGTTTGTGACTATTTTATGGAAAATGACAGAAATCGTAGGTAAAAGATCAGAATGAATGTTAGAAACATTTGTTCTGATTGCTGAGTGATTTGAGAAGATTGCTTTGAACACATCACTATTTCAGATAGGAATGCTAGTAAGGATATACTGCTCAGAATTTAGAATTTCTGCAAGCTTCTTAACACTTAGAGTGTAATCTTTTTTCAAATAGAGAAACTGAATGTTATCTCTATCGAGCATGCAGAAATTTGAATAGAAATAAATAGTAAGTTGAGGGTAGCATGGAATTTGTAAAACACACAGAGTCGTGAGATATGAATCAGAGAGCAAAGAGTGAATGTGCAAGCCAGTTTTTTCAAGAGACTCAATTTCAACAAGTCTGTTTTGCAATGATGACCTACTGAGTAGAAGCTTTTACACATTATGGTGATCCTCTTATCTGAACATTTTATCACTATAACTCTTATCAGCAAGGAATCACATTTTCATTTCCTCAAAGTGAAGATAAATTTCCTCATCATCTTCCCTAACGTTTCCTTTTTCACCATCAAAACTTATTTCTGTCATAATTGCACTCCCAGAAGTCTCTCCAACTTTTCTTTTCACTTTTGCTGATTTTCTCAGCAAGTTTGCTGCTTCTTTTGCTAAGTCACTCGCAATTCTAAGTTCCTTTTCAGTCAAAAAAGGGCTTCACAACTTTTAGCTCGAATGGTTTGTAGAGGAACCCTACCTTGAAATCAGTCTCATTTAGGAATCCATTTTGTCTGATTAACTGTTTTATGGATTCTTCACTTTTTCCTTGAGCCTTCATGCTACGAACTGTAAGAGTGACATCCCTAGCCAAATGAATTCTCTTTTCATTAGTAGGAATGGTCTTTTGAGGATTTACCTTGTTGGATAGAGAGTAAAGGATTTCACGCCTTCTTCGAACATCTGCTTCAATCATATCCTCTTGAGCAGAACTTGTTTAGACATTTCCCTGAATGCCTTCTTTATTTCTTGAAACCTCAAGTGGATTCGAGGCATTGATTTCAGCAGCGAGGTTGGATGAATTTATCCTACTTGTTCCTTCAGCCGAATTTCTTAAAGAAGAATTGTTGTTGGAGTCCATGACAATAGGGTTTTTGGGAGATAGAGTTTGAACTTGGATATGATGGCAAGTGGTTTAAGTGAGAAGTGTTTGCTTCAAAGAGAAGATGATTTTGCCGAATCGTGAGAAGAGGTGACCGTTCATTTTTTAGTTTTGTCTTTTTGCTTTTTGAAAAATGTATTGTGACGGTTTGCATTCCAAGAGTTAAGAGTTTTGAAATAAAATAATTTAAAGAGAAGAGTTGAATAATTTTTGGAAAGTTTATATTCACTCGACTCAATCAATATAATCAATTTAATCAAATCATCAATACAATCACAATATTTGCAGAATATTTAGAGAGATTGCGATGGTGCATACCTTTTTTGTTTCCAAAAATATAACTACTTATGCGCCAAAAATTTGAACGATCAAATCTTTTGTCGTTTCCACTCAGAATATGTTATCTTCAGATGATGCTTTAAGTTCTGAGTTTCTTACAGCCATTGAGCTTCTTCAAATGAAGCTTTCGCATTTCTTTACTCCTTTCAGATGTTGCAATATGCTCATAAGCAAATTTCACTTGTCTAGATAACAGCTCAAACAGGCATAATAGAACCTAATTCTTGTTTGATATATTTAAATGTGTTCTTATCAAGTGGCTTAATGAATATATCAGCTAATTGATGCTTATAATCAATAAATTGAATGCTAACATCAACATTATGTACATGATCACGAATATTATTATGCTTGATTTCAATATGTTTAGCTTGAGAGTGCAAAATTGGATTCTTTGTAAGGTTAATAGCACTGGTGTTGTCACATTTGATCTCCACCTTATGAGCTTGAACATCAAATTCCTTCAATTGTTGCTTTATCCATAGGATTTGAGCACATCAACTTCCAAATGCAACATACTTAGCTTCTGTAATTGATAGAGCCACAATGTTTTATTTCTTGGAGAACCAAGATACCAGCATTGATCCCAAAAGTTGGCATGTACCTGAAATACTTTTTCTATCTATCTTACAGCCTACAAGTCAGCATCTGAATAGTCATGTAATATAAAATCTGACGTTTAGGAAACCACAATCCTATATTAAGATTAGTTCCTATGTATTTGATGATTTTTTTTACTGCAGTGAGATGTGATTCCTTAGGATTTGATTGAAATCTTGCACACATGCACACACTAAAAATGATATCAGGTCTAGAAGCAGTAAGATATAGTACTGAATCAATCATGCTCATGTATAATTTCTGATCAACTTGTTTGCCATGCTTATCCTTGTCTAGCTTGGATGAAGAAGACATTGGTGATTCAGTTTTCTTGCAACTTTCCTAACCAAATTTCTTCATTAACCCAAGAGCATATTTCTCTTGATGAATGAATGTCCTTTGTTAAGTTTGTTTGACTTGTAGTCCTAGGAAGAATGTAAGTTCTCCCATCATGCTCATCTCAAATTCATTCTGCATGATTTGAGAAAAACTCTTGTAAAGATTTTCATTAGATGATCCAAATATAAAATCATCTACATGTATCTGGATAAGGAAGATTTCGTTACCTTCCCTTTTGATAAATAAAGTTGTGTCAACTTTACCTTTCTCGAAACTTTTATTGGTAAGGAAATTATATAACCTTTTCGTACCAGGCTCGTAGATCTTCAAAGCCTGGAGATTATTCAACGTAGACTTGCTCCTTGATATATCCATTCAGGAATGTGCTCTTGACATCCATTCGATATATCTTGAAGTCATGAAAGCAACCATATGCAAGAAATACCCTAATAGATTCCAATCTTGCTATTGGGGTATATGTTTCATCATAGTCGATCCCTTCTTCTTATGAGTAACTGTTGGCAATGAGTCTTGCTTTGTTTCTGGTTAATTTGCCTTTGTCATCCAATTTGTTTCTGAAAACCCATTTGGCTTCTATGACAGGATGATCCTTTGGCCTAGGTACTAGTTCCCAAACTTCACTACGCTTGAACTGATATAGCCCTTGTTGCATAGCTTCAATCCAGCTTTCATCTTTAAGAGTTTCCTCAATTATTTTGGGTACTATTTCACAAACTAAAGCAAATGAATTTATGGCACTCTTGAGCTTAGATTTGGTTCTAATCCCTTTATCAATGCTTCTAATGACTTGATCTGTAAGATGACTAGATTTGTATTTTCAGTTCTTCTTTGATTTTTCATACTCATCCTCAATGGATTCCTTAGTATTTGATACTTAAGATGTTGAGACTTGCTGATTATCTTCCATGTGCTAAGGTGATTCATTTGGTTCTTCATTCTCAGATGATGGATTCTGCTCTCTTGGCACTGCGCCTTCAGCGTCTATAATCTGAAGAGTGTACTCATCTTTAAATTTCACATTCTTGGATTCCTCAACTGCCTAAAAATTCTTGTTGAAGACAAGCTTTGCTTGCTGTGGAATATCCCAAGAATATTCATTCGTCTGATCTTTCATCAAACTTACCCGGCCGATCACTTGAATTTTTAAGAATGTAGCATTTACACCGAGCTTCGTGTGCCAAAGTTATGGATCGTTTTTGACTGATAGAAGTCATTTGTCTTTCTCAGACATTGTATCCAGAAGGTACTTATTACCATGTCTTTGTCCAATGAACGTAGACTAATTATCCTGACTTATACCTGAGCACTTATTTTCTACAAAAGATACTTTATATCCAATATCGCTTAATTGGCAAATGCTAATGACATTGAAATTCAAACCATTGACCAAAAAAACATCATGGATAAGTAAGGCTGCGTATGGATGGTGGCTGGGGAAACTGTTTCTGTTCCAAAAGTGTTCCGGGAACACTTTTGGAGCAGAAACGCGTATGGTTCAAAAATGTTCCGAAAGTGTTCCGCGGAACACTTTTGTGCCAAAGAACACTTTTGAAGGAACAAAAAAAACTTGCTTCTGGGATTTGGGAACACTTTTTGGAACACTTTTAAAACCACCATCCATCGTCGCCGACGCGATTACCACTCGCCGCCTCGTTAAAAGCCGACCATCGCCGGCCGCCGATCGCCGGTCTCCGGCCGCCGTCGCCGTCGCCGGCCGCGGTCGCCGGCCACCGTACGCCGTCGCGGTCGCCGGCCGCCGTCCGCCGTCGGTCGCCGCCGACGGTCGCCGGCCGCCGCCGGTCCCCGATCGCCGCCGGTCGCCCGCCGCCGGTCGGCGACTGAAAAAAGTGTTTTTTTTTTAAATTACCAAACGCGTTTTTTTCCTAAAAATCGTAATTTTGAACAGAAACACAAAAAAATGTTTCTGTTCAAAAAATGCTCCCTGGAACAGAAACGCTACCATACGCAGCCTAAGTTGCCAATCTTCACAGTTCCTTTGTCAATGATTATTCCTTTGTTGTTGCCACCAAAGAAAACGCTTCCTTCATCAAACATTTCAAGATTGATGAATATTGAAGATTCTCAAGTCATGTGTCTAGAGCGGCCACTATCAAGATACCACTTATTTCTCCTTTTCATTAGTATATGCAACCATCAATAGAACTCAAGTTTTCTTTGATACCCAAATCTATTAGGGTCCTTTGGGGTTAGTAATATTTGCGTATCTAAGAATATTTCGGGTTGGCCCTTTTATTTTAAAGGAATAATTTATAAAATGTTTTGGAACACCACAGTTTGAGCATATAGAAAAATTCCGCTCTTCAGATTTTACAAACTATTTCCTGAAGTGAGCTTTGTAAAAATGCTTAGGAGGCTTTTTCCTAAGTCTTTCCTTTACTTCAAGAAAATGATTCTTCACATTACTTTCCTTTTGAAAACCCAATCCTGATTTGTTATAATAGGGAACTTATATAGAAAGTATATATTTTAATGTTTTAGATCCGGATAAGAACTTTTTATGAATATCCAAAATTTCCTTTCTCAAAATGATGTTTTCTTTTTTCAAAGAATTACTTTCGTCTTTGAAGAGATCTCTTTCCATTTTCAAGACGATGTTTTCTTTTTCAAGGATTTCAAACTTAGATTTCCATTGAATATTTTCTTTGGAAATCAAAACAACTTTTCATTCACTTGAAAAATTTCCTTTTCAAGAAAACTGATTTTATGTTTTTGACATACGTCTCTTTATTTGAAAAGAGCTACTTCCTTTTTCAACTCTGAAAGTCTCTTAAGAGTAGCCTTATGTTCTAAACATAGCTCATCTATATACATAGATATCTCAGAGGGAATTTTTGAATTTGTTACCTCAAGATCATCATCTAAGTCTGCCATGAGACATATATTGGCATATTCATCATCATGTTCACATTCAATGTCGCTCCAAGTCTCTGCTTTCAAGACTTTCTTGTATTTTTCATCCTTCCCCTTTTTCTTTAACAGAGGGTAGTCTGGTTTGATATGGCCTCTCTTCTTGCATTCATAGCATCTACCTCTTGATTTTCATTTCTATCTTCGGATAATTTCTTCTGATCATTTCGCTTGAAATCTCTTTTTTCTTTGAAATTCCTTCCTTTCTTTGCTATTCTTCTGAATCTTCTCACCATTAGTGTTAATTCCTCATCGTCTTCATCTTCAGAATCTGAAACATCAGAATCAGCATTAGATTTTAAAGCAATGGATTTCTTACCTTTTGCCGTGATTTCCTCATTGTTTCTTTCCTTCTCATAGGATTGAAGCGTTCCAATAAGCTCGTCCATTGACAGAGGTGATATCATTTGAGTCACTCGAATGTATGTTTTCACATTGTCCTATTCTTTTGTAAGAGCTCTTAGCAGCTTGTTTAATCTCATCGGTCTAGAAACTGATTGCCCATGATATGTAAGACCATTCATTATTTTAGCGAACCTGTCAAACTTTTCTTTAATAGTTTCTTCGGGCTTCATTTTGAATGTTTCATACTGGTCGAAAAGGAAATTAACTTTGATGCGGAACGGTCTGCGACACGTTTATATTCAATATGAGATAAAGCACTATAAAACGAATAAATAGCATTTGCATCAAGAGCATCTCTCTTTGCTATTTTAGTGATCGATAGAGTGGGGTCGGCGTTGAATTATTATCTCCTGCATTTGATTCACTTGTGGCGCCTATAGTGGAATTCAGTCCTCGTTGTACAATATCCCAAATCTGGAGATCTTGGCATCTAATATATGCCTTGAATTTGTTCTGCCAATCACTGTACTCTTTGCCCTCAAAATATAGTAGTCTATTGTTGCTAAACTGCTAGCCATAAAGATCGTTACATGGCAAAAATGGACCAGAATGGACATCGGTCACCGTCCACAAAAAGCGAAAATGCAAATTAAATGGTTATACGTTTTTTCCTAAATTTCTTTTTTTTTCTTTTCTTTTTTAAGAAAAAAATACATTCTTACTCCTACATTATTTTTAGCAGAAATGAGCATAAAACAAAGGTTAGGTATGAATTGTAAAGCAATGTCGGATCGCACAAGCTGGATTGCCCCTTTTGGTTTTATTTTTCATGTCCACTTTCAATATATATATATATATATATATATATATAGACACACACACACAAAAGAACGCATACTTCTGATTCAAGCAATTTTTCCTAAAGAATTTAGGGCTGCTCTTTATCAAAAGACAAAAAGAAAGGGAAAAAATGGCGAGAAAGCTACTCCAGAGTTTCGGATTGCACATGTTCTGCATAAATTGGATTTTACCCCAAACAAGTATACACACTTCCTGGCTTGATTCTAGTCCGAGATTTTTCACGTGTTACGAAGGGAAAATGCTCCAACCAAATGAAATCGGATAGCGTGTGATTTCCAACACATTGATCGGTCGGTGCGGGGGGTGATTGTATACACCTATGTAGCACCGACACGATACGTGACACGGGACGACAGATACGCCGATACGTGATTTCTAAAAAAAATAGAGATTTTTGACACGCTGGGATACGTTATATATTAAATATATATTTTTATATATACATTTAAATTATCATTTTTATGAACTCCAAACATCACATATATGTCTAAATGTCATAGCTATTTCATATTTGATGAAAAATGTTAGTCAAAAACTAGAAAAAAAAAAGTTCAAATACTCTATAAATTGTCCAAATTTTGTTTCTAGCAAAACCACGGTGCTCCAACAATCCACAATTGCCAGATTTCAAAAGTTCAAATACTCCATAAAACTTGACAGAAAAAGATCCACAATGGTGAAAAATAACATTAGGCTAGATTGGGGTCTTTTTTTCCTATAGTAGCCCTGGACACACGTGTCCGGGCGTTGACCAGGCGGACACGCGTTGACCAAGTGTCTAAGCGTGTCGGATATGCCGCCGTATTCGATACGCCAAAAATCCCAAAATACGCGTATCGGTGCTACATAGGTATACACACAGAGAAAAAGCATTGCAAAGGAAACTATACGAGAGACCCAAGCTGACGAACCACACGGTCTTTGAATAGAAAACAACGAAACAATAAAGTAAAAAAAAAAAAAAAAAAAATTGGCCATAATCAACAAAAACAGCACAATACTTGATTTTGACATAGCATGAACAGATTCTGCACTACTTGAACTACAATATTAACCTGACTACCAATTTTTTATTTTTTTACTTGTATAAAAAAAATGCAAAACACAAACGGAATAGCAAAACCTAAGTTTCGCATGAAAAATCTTAAAACACCGTGGGTTATATACAAAGGGGTTCCACTCTTTTAAAAGGTTTCCTCAAGACTTTCTGCCTAAAAACAGTATATATCATTTGCAGTTACTTCTCGGCCTTTGAATCTCCAGAATTAAATGTATAAAGGCGACCCCAAGCATAGAATGCACTACTGTACGTATACAATGGCGTTAACTAAATAGCGGCAAGTAAAATGAACAACAAAAAAAAGGACATGCAAGCTGCTACAAAGTCGGAACTAACCACATTCTGCAAAAACAACTAGACTTTAATGTAAACAAGTAAACATGCCTTATCATTTAGTTCTTGGTCTGAAATCTTTTGCGCATATATTATGCGGCAGAAAGTGTTCAGTCCGAATGAAACCAGATATCATGTAGTTTTAATGCATCCATCGGTTTCGGAAAAGATTGGACAGGTGCGTGGGAAAGGCAACGCGAATCAGACTATGCAAGGATCTCTATTGACTGACCACATGGCCTTTTTCCAACACATTTGCAATTGTGAAACCACGCCAATGACCAGAAACAGAACATTACTAAGAGAGACAATACAAAGCACAGCCATACTATAAAAAATCCCACATTACCTGAACTACCGTATCAACTTGAGTACAAGTTCGCCAGACCGAGGAAATTGAGGGTATTTGAACACGGAAAAAGAGAAAAATGACATGGGAAAATGAACCACATGTTTAGAGTTGAAGAGCAAACAGTAGCCACAGAGAGCTGTACAATCCTTCCACGTTCACTATTGATACAATCAGTATTCCCTCATTCTCTCTTTTTATTTTTTATTTTTCTCTCTTCCTCTTTCTCTTCTCCCTTTTCTTGCCGAGAGACCATTTTTTACTTTGGCTGAGAGATTCATTGAAAGAGAGAGGCTAGTGAACCCTTTCACGTTCTGCCCTTCCTTTGTTTTATATTTTCCAGTTAAGAGCCCTTTGTTCTAATCCCTTTGGGAATTCACCCTTGCATCGGAAGGGGCAACATCGTCCCAAATCCTCTGCTCTTATGTCACTTAAATCGAAACATCTTGCAGCTCATTCTCTGCAGCTTTTTTTTTTGAAACAGTTGTCTCAATCTGCCTCTAAGAGCCATCCATATCAGTTCCACATCATCTCAAATTTGCCGGATCATCATTCTCTTTTGCTGAATTTGTTCTGCAACTAGTCCTCAGCCGAGATCTTATGCTGCTCATCCTTTGAAAGCCACCCCAAACTGAACCCCAAGGGTCATCCACATCAGCTAACGTCAGTTTCTGTGTCAGTCCCAACTTGCTTGCTGATCCGAATGATCATTCCTTTCTGCTGCAGCCGAAATCCATATGTATTTGTTAGCCAATTGGTTGGCTCACAACTTCTTGGTAACAAGCTGAACCAACCTGCAACTTGCTTCTCATTCTTAATCATCATTCCTTTTGCTGAAGTCGAAATTCCCCATTGTAGATCCCTTGTAAGTCGCTAAAATTCAGCTTCTAAGAACCGAACAGCTCCAACTTGCAACTTCAACTTGCTCTAGTCATCATTCTTTTTTGTCCTATGTGTTTTGCTCTTTGGTTTTTCAGCCGAAACACCTAAATACAGCGTATGTATGGATGAATTGTAAGCTTGGAAGCTTCTCAGGTGCAACATATCTATCAGTTTCGATTTGTTCTTATCCTCTGTTGCGTGAATATTATCTTCTGCTGTAGATCATATGCATATCATAATCCAAAATCCTCTACTATAGATATTATCACATGGTGTAGATAATATCCCCAAGATTCTCATATATTCTTTGCTGTAGATGATATTCTCTGCTTGCAAATATTCTCAAATATTCTCTATTTACAAATTCTTGATGGAGATGTCCATCTTTTTCTTTTTCTTTTTCTTTTTTTAGTGGTTACATCTTTTCTTCCTTTTTTTCTTTCTCTCTCTCTCTCTCTCTCTCTCTCTCTCTCTCTCTCTCTCTCTCTCTCTCTCTCTCTCTCTCTCTCTCTCTCTCTCTCTCTCTCTCTCTCTCTCTCAGTGATTTGATCCAACATCCTTTGTTATGCCTTGTTTTCTTTTAAAAAAATGAATGTATTTATAAGAACCGATCTATTCTATCTTACGGAGAAAAATAAAGTACGAGGTTGACAAAATTAGGTGTCAACACTACTTTTGGCGGACAATTTTTCATAATAGATATACTTGCCATATTTTAAATTTATGTGTACAAGATGGTTTACGAACTCTTGATGTTTTTCTCAGCCCAATAAAGACATCAATTCGATTTTTATGAAGTCATTCCCAAATTATGAAAGAATGGGGCAGTTTTTGTAAATCACATAGAAGAAGACCAAAAAAATTTCAAAATATGTTCCAACTCATTGGAATTCTATGTAGGAGTTGCTTATTCAATCTTTTGCATATAAGGATTTAATATGTTCGTTCATTTCGAATAATGTTTCTCAAATTGAGTTACTCCCACAATCTGGGCTATTTGCCAAAAAAAGATTAGATTTTTAAAAAAAAAATTAATGATGCAACTTATATTTTATCCAGTGTTTATTATCCTACTATGCATTTATTTTAATAGAGTCTATTAATATGGCTGATGTTTTTGAAAAATATGAAAAAGATGATGAATTAGCTCTGACTATTATAGTAATGCAAGCAAAATGGCTGGATTATTATACCGACATTCCTCTGGTTTAGTTAGTTGTTTTTGTTTTCGATCCACGTACAAAATTAGATGGTTTATGTGATTATTTAAAAATATATTATGAATGTGTACATTTGAATGCAATAGTAAATGTTCGAACTATACAAGAAGCAGTTAAAGATGCTATAGTAGAAATATATAATGAATTTTGTAGTAGATATGGTTTAGGTGATACTGGATCTTTCCAACCTAGTGATGTACAAAGCAGGGAGGGTGGTAGAATTAGTACAGGATACAAAATGCTCATTAGTAGGCAAAAAAGACAAAAGGGAGCAATAGATAATATTTTTGAATTAAGACTTATTTAACATTTTCTTTTGAGTTTAGTGATTCCAAAGACAGCACAAAGCTCAAAATTCTAGAGTGGTGGAGGGCCATTCAACCCAATTCCCAATTCTCGCTCTCATTGCAAGATAGATTTTAGCAACCCATGTTTAACAGTTGCAGTTGAACAAGCATTTAGTGCTGGAGGATTAATTTTGGATGACCAGCATTCAAGATTACATCCGGATTCGGTGGAGACTCAAGCTTATGTCGATTATTGGACTAAGGTTAAATTTCTATAACAAGAGCTGGATCAAAACATTGAAGCCGAATTCTTCAATCATGACGGTGGAGAAACCACTACTTAGGGTACCAGAACGGGTAGCGATAATTGACGATCAGGTAAGTTGAGGTTATCAAAGATAAAAGAACTACATTGGCTTTGATTCTTCTATCCCAAGAAGATATGTAGGTGTTTAATGATAATTTATTAAGTTCAAGACACTTCCCCTCCCCTTCCCCCCCCCCCCCCCCAAATTTGATTACAATCTACAATTTGATTATAATTTTTATTTGATAATTTATTATTTTTTATTTCATAATTTATTATTTTGGAATTAAATTTAAAAATCGGAACCGGAACCGGCCCTTGAACTGGCTCGAAATCGGGACCACTCCTTAAGGGGCCAATTTCGATTCAAGGGTGGCCACGAACTAGAACCGACGGTATATGAACCGGAACCAGCTGGTTCCGAACTGTGGCCACATCTAACTTTGGATGCCAAATGCCTTAGCTCTAAATCGAACAGCACACCCAAAAACAAAATACAATAGTCCTTTCTTTTTTGTGGGTATCAAGTCATGATCGCTCCATCAAGAATAGGAGGTAATAATAGAGCAAATCCATCGGAGAGCACTCCGCCACAAGCTACCAAAGCACGCTCAGGAAATCGTCAATCTTCGGCTCAAAGTTGCCCAATACAATCACATGTCTAGATATTAGATAATAGTTATCTACAAGAGAGAAGACTTTCAGCAAAATATTATAGGCCAAATGTCAATAACAGAGATACATAAACACATTTATCATATACAAAGTCAAATGGACATCAGACATCGAAGTAAAAAAAGAGTCTAAAAATCTATTAAAGGGTTTACTTTAATTATAAGAATTTTCTTTCTTTCTTTTTTTTTTATCAAATCTTAACACATCTGCAAGACAGATATAGGGATTCAACGTGATGGTTGCAATCTGCTTCCCTGTCAATTTAGCCATGCAATTTTGGTCACACGAAACAAACACTATTGCATGGATGGAAAATCACTTGTTCGGTTGGTTATCTCTTTTCCTTTTGGTTTAATGCCGCAAAAAACCCCCAAACTGGTACACCTGTGACAAGTTTACCCTAAACTATTTTTTTGACCACCAAAAACCCCAAACTGGTACACTTGTGACAAATTTAGCCCAAATTATTTTTTTTTACCACCAAAAATCCTAAACTAGTACAACTGTGATAAATTTATTCCAAACTAATTTTTTTACCATAAAAAACTCCAAATTGGTACACATTTGATAAATTTATCCTCTGTTTGTTTTCGTTAAATTTAGTTAATTTCACGAAAAATTTTAAATTGACGCACTAGTAGCAAATATAGGATAAGGTGTACACCTGACAATTGCCATGTGTCATCCAATTCAGCAATTCAACGGTAAAATTTAAAAAAAAAATAACGAATGGTAAATTTATCACAATTGTACCAGTTTGTGATAAATTTGTCACAAGCATATCAGTTTGGGATTTTTTATGGTCAAAAAAATAATTTGGGTAAAATTATCACAGGTGTACCCGTTTAGAGGTTTTGGTGATATTAACCCTTTCTTTTTTTGCTTTTCCATTTCTTTTGCATTTTAAGAGGCTCATTTAGCCACAAAGTTGATGCATTTTGTCAATAGAGTCAAGAGAATAAGGGATTCGTCACGACATACTTGTCCACTCATGTCAACCACTATATTTCAAGTTATATATCTTCTTCAAATTGATAATCTTATAAAGTGATATCCTTGCCAAACCTCGACAGTTTAATTAGTGATCGAGTGATTTGATGATTTTTGGCAATTGTTATTGCCTTAAAGCAAATTGAGGAACCAAGGGAGGCTGGTGGCCAACTCCGATCTGTTTGGCTGGAAATCCGACATTATCTTTTTTTAAGCCGACGCGGTTCTTTGGAGGGTCCCGGTTAGCATTTAAAAGCCAAATGACATCGTTGAATGCCTTTCCCCCAAATAAAAATCCTAGATCATCTAATTGGAAAGAGAACCCCCAATTTCAAATCCTAACCGGCCATTGAATTAAGGTTGCGTTTGGTTGTCAAGATTTCTAGCCAAGATAATATTGGATAAGATAGAATACGAAATTAAGGGATTTTGCTATATCCTATCCATTGTTTGGCAAATCACAGTATTAAAACCGAATATATTCATATCATATTATGTTTATTGTTTGGTATTTATATATATAGATGTAAATGAATATGAAAAATGCACAAACTGAGGCTATAAGAATCTCTCATAATTCACTACCAACTCTAGTAAGAGATAAAATATAATCATTCACATTTGTAACTACGAAAAGTTTTGTTTCTCTCACTACTTTCGTTAGATTTCAACATGAACCACAAAGCTATAGAGAAGAATGAGTTTTGACTCTCTTTCCGTTTTCATATACTTTTGACATAAACCACAAACCTACGAAGGAGAATAAGTTTTAACTCTCTCGCCATTTTTGTAGAATTTTGACGTGAACTAAAAAACTAAGAAGTAGTGAAACTTTAATATGAACTATGTATATACACACACCACATTCTTCAAGAATTCGAAAGATAATTTCAAGTTCAAATTTTTTCATTTAAAATTTGGGTTCTTCCACCTTATTTTTATTTACTTATTTTTTTACTTTAGATCCCTTTTTTCATTATTTTTATTTCATTCCATCCTTTCTTAATAAAATTTTTATTATGTAACAAACTATACTACAAAAAAATCTTCTTTAAGCTCATCCAATAAAAAATCCTTCAGTTCGTAATGACATGAATATAAAGTGTGTGTAAGTATGTGCACATAATATATATTGTAAAATAGAAAGAAACTAAATTTATAAATATATATAGGAATAAATAAAAAATATTTTAAATTTTAAATTTTTTAAAAATTTATTTTTAATATTAGAATTCAAATATAATCATATTTAATTATTATTTTAATTTTGTAAGAAGTTTGTTATTCGAAAAAAAAATAGCTTTTGTATTATGGACATAAAAAATCCTATCCACCTTTATCCCACCTCCGACATGTGATAATTTTATCCAGGTTATATCCCACTTTATCTAGTCCTGGACTAGCCAAATACGGGATAGGATAACTTTTATCCTATCCTGCTTATCCCGATCACCAAACGCAGCCTAAATTCACACACTATTTCGGTTTGTCCCTAAAATTAGCAGCTCAAACTTGCAAATGGAGAGCTTGAATTTCAATAGCGGCACAAATGTAAGAAGCAAATTCCCCGAAGCCACAAATCCTTTTTGGTAATTGGTACTCAATTCCACAGTCAACTCTCCTAGTTTCAACATCCAAGAACATACAAATTCACCACTGTCTGTTCATTTTCTTGTCAAATCTTTCATCATTTGTTGCCTCTTCACTACATAAGTTTTTCTTCTTCTCTTCTCTGAAGCCTTCTCCTCTGGAGTTTGGTTTCCGATTCAGATAAATTTGCACGACGTGGGAGGGCCCTTGCGCACAACGTAAGAGCTGATCATAGGTCAGCTCATGGAAGTAGTGAAATGGCTTGCCAGCGAAACTGGGCAGTCAGGAAAAGACAACAAGCGATGACCGAACATGAGGATAATGGATGGTGCGCTTGGCGTGGCTCGATTGAAGTAGAGATGGGAACACTGGAAGTGAAGATGGTCGGACGAGGGACCACCGATGAGAAACACCGAGGTGACATGGTAGATTACCAAGATGGCAGACATCGAGCCAAGATGGAGATCGTGGGTGAGAGAAACCGCGGAGGGGCGCTGAGACACAAATGCAGGTGTTGGAGGCCGACAACATCGCAGTGTGAAAGGGGAAAGTGCTGTAGCGACGGTGGCACCTTCTCTATGCTGTTGTTCGCTTCTCTCTCTCCACGCTTCTTCTTTGGCTTTTCTCCACGTGCAGAACCTGAAAGCCCCGCAGCAAGGATTGAAGGAAAAGGATCCTTTTTGGTCCTCAAATTCTGCTTTCGGGAGTTTTAGGTGGGACCTTGTTTTTTTGTTGAGACGAAACGGTCATTTTCGGACTACATTGCCACGTTGCGTTGGATGAAGCGATGTCGCTTTATAAGTCCATGTGGATCAGATTTTTTAAATATAATGTCAACTCATTTAAAAAATTCACTAAAATTTCACTAAAATGAGCACCGCACACAATTTTTAACATTCGGGTATCATTCTCCCATTAAGGTTTCATATCTATCGTTCTCAAATTGGGGTATTAATTTATCTTTCCTCGCTAAATTACATATCCCTTCTCCTTATAGCATGATATAGAGATGATGATGGCACGGTTGAAATGCAACAAAAGTAAAGCAAAAGAAATTGATAATTATAGCAGTTGCCATTTTGACTGAGAAAACAATGTATTGTGACTCAAATAATTTATGACCAGACATGATATTTTCTGATTTTGCTCTCAGGAACAATTTCTAAGCAGAAGAACGTGTTTGGTAATTACACAAAAATTCTATTCTCAAAGAAGGAAAATAATATGGTACAACCGGAGACCAGCAGAGATGAGGGCGATGATCAGTAGTGGACTCTTTCTAAAAAATGACATTGTTGATGTTTTTTTTTTGTCTCGAAACAATGAAACTACCTTTTTTTTTTACTTCTTGTTTATGTTCATGAGAGCAAAAAATCAATGTACATTTCCAAATAGAATTCTATTCTTTTTTTTTTCTCGAGAACAAAAGAACAAGAATGAGAGGATTTGGTGAGTTACCAAACAGGCCCCTAATCTTCTTCGCGAAATGAGTTTCTATTCTTTTCATAAATTCCACGTTCTTTCCTAAAGATTTGGAACAACATGAACCACTCAGTTGATGCTTCCTGATTGGCAAACGATGAATTTACAGCATGCATGGAAACGACTAGGTTTTAGTGACATTTACAAGAAGAAAAATCACTAAAAAGGGGATAAATTTATTGTTGTTTTGTTAATTTATTCATAACTTTTCTTTCTTTCTTTTTGCAATTGAGTTCTAAAAGTTTTGACCATAAAGATATATGGCTCGATCGGCAAATCACTAGCACTGACTTGTACAAATTTTATATTATTATTACTATTTTTACTTTTTTTTATGGCCGGTGAGGTCGGCCTCGCCAGGGCTGGGCTAGCAAGGACCTCGCGGCTTCTAGCAAGGGCTCGTGCCTCGGCAATGGCTTGGGGAGGCACGACCTCGCCGGATCCGACGAGAAATTTAATGGGCGAGGCATTTATTATTCGCGGAGGTCCGGCGATTGGCTAGAGTATGAATGGAAGGAAAAAAAAGGAAAGAGAAAGATAAAAAAAATATATAAATTAGAAAATCAAAAAATTAAAAAAAATTAAAATATATTATTAAAAATTATCCATGTCAACGTCGATTGTGCTACATCAGTGATTTCTAGTAAAAATTGGCTAGATTGACTGAATTAACGCAAATAAAAACGGTTTAGGGCTCAATTGGTCAAAAAAATTAATATTGAATTAGCACAATTACAATAATTTTAAGACTTTTTGATAATTTTCCCGCACATATCATCACTTGATATCTGATTTTATCTTTATTGTTGTGGAAGAAACCTTCTATATCTAGCATCATAATTCTTTTTATCTGTAAGTGTTGATAATTGAATGATATCTGTTTTTATATTAATTGTTGTGGAAGAAACCTTCTATGTGTAATGCCACAATTCTTTTTATTTGTAAGTGTTGAAAATTGAAATGTAAAATGATAATTTGTATCGTTAATGTAGAATTGCATGTGGTTGAGCCCGATATTCCGAAAAGATTTCACTAGTCTAAAGTGCTTAAATTTATGAGGCACATATAAAGGAAAATCGATATCCTGTATAAAAGGGTCTAATACTAAAAAAAAAAAAACTATAGCATTTGTGTCAATTATATCCAAAACTCTTTTTTGTCTCATAAAAACCGTCAACTTTTACTTTGTCCCAATTCTACCAGTCTAATATAAAAAAAAAATCAACTTTAGAATATGTCCCAATTATATCCCAAAAATTTGTTCATAATCAATGTTAGTTGATCCTAAGTGACTCGAATTTTCTTACCGAATTTACCAATGAATTTTCGAAATTTAGAAATAGGGACGACGAGATTTTAAAAAGTTCATCAGAATATCTCAATTTCTAGCCATTTTATTTTAGATGTTGAGTGCAGAAGAAAATACAAAATGCATCATCTTGAACGATCATATTTCTCTCGGCAATATATAGGGGAAGCAAACAACATAAAAGAAGTTAGGAATTTTTTCATGTTAGCTTTGCTAAAGTGTAATTCATTAATAATGTGAAAATGCCACATAAGATTAGCTAATGATGATTATAAACGGAAGGCTAAATGTATTAAAATTGCGACAAAAGTAAAAGTTGAAGGTTTTTTATGAGACAAAAAAAAATTATGGGACATATGCTAAAGTTGAGGGCGTTTTTTTTGTACTAGAAAATTGCAACAAAAAGTAAAAGTTGGATGTTTTTTATGAGACAAAAAAAATGAATATAATTGTCACAAATGCTAAAGTTAGAGAGTGGATTTTTTTTTTGTGTATTGGGCATGCAAATATATTTAAGATATGCAGTAAGTTTAAAGATAGGCACCGAAATATTTGAAATCAAAATATATCTTACCTAATTCAAGTTGGATCGACGCTTGCAGATTGGATCGGCGAGTGGATTCGTGGATCACGTGACTATGGATGCTCAGCTTGCGCGATGGGACAGACGATGGGGGACTCTCTCGGCTAGTGTTCACAGCATTCACGTTTTAGTTGGAACTTTGCTATCACGGTGTTGCGTCGTCCGTAGAATGAGCCCGTATAGTGTTCGTCGTAGCTACCCGAACCTTTACAAGGAAATCCTTAAGGTCACTCGGTGAGGGAGTGGAAATCGAAAGTGCGTGTTCCCGTTGATCTACCAAGAAAGAAAATGAAACAAGAACCCCCCACCCTTATTTTATTCCTCGGTGCCTGGCTCCAACGAAAGCGACAAAAGTGAGTTATGATGAATAGCAAGTGACAACGGTTCACCATGGTCCTCTCCCCTCGGTGATAGTGACTCCATGAAAATTGACGACCGCCTTTTAGGGGGGAAGCCTACAGTTCAAGGGAATAGCAACTGGAGGATCAAAGAAGCAATGCTTCGCTCGCGGAATAGCTCGTTGACAAGGCATGCAACATCAAAGAACTAAATAACGTGGGTCAGTGATATGGTCTAGCACCACGAGCGAGGGACTCCTAGTCAGTTGTTCGGGATCTTGCAAGACAAAATATTCACGACTCAGGGAACGGCTCGTCTGATTGATTTCATCTCAGCCTGAAGATCGGGGCCGCTCGCTTAGCTAGTGTTGATCGCGGCATTCGGCACGATCATCTCAGCATCGGGCTTCAAGATGGAGGATTCGGCTGCACCGCTTGAACTGAAATTGTTTGCAAAGGAACCCACGACAAATCTGCAGGAGAAGCACCAAGGAGGAAGAAGACTTTCGTTGGTTTTTTTGGTCGAAAACACTGATTTTATTTATATCAAAAGTCCACTGGATTAACCAGTAACCAGTCCTAGGCGAGTCTGCATCTCTACAAAGCAAGGCCCAAAGGGCTTGGGGGTGGGAGAACAACCAATTCTGTCGAAGGCTCAAATTTCGATTTTCCTATTCTGTTTACCGGTAATGCTGTGAATATGTCTACGTCCATTCACGATCCGCCAGCTTATGCCACTCCTCTTGGCATAGACGAAATTTTTAAATGGCTCTGATTCACTGCATGCCAATTTAGCTCGATTTACCTCCGCTGGTCCAAACAAATGCAAACGTTTATGCATGGGAAATATTAAAATGCAAACTATATGAAAAACTACATGAAAATATTTTTGCTGTGGACTAAGGTTAGGCCTAATTTTTTATGCAAAATTCATGAATAATAAAGGGAAGTCAAAATTTAGATGTCAAAATAGCTGGCCCTCGCCACCCTAAGTTTCAGAAAAAAAAAATGGAAAAAAAAAGTATGCCAATTCCTACCGTCCTGCGTGGCATCACCAATATCAACGTCGGTGATTTCTGGCCAAAATTGGCTGGATAAACTGAATTGGTACCAATCCGAAAAGTTTATGACTAAATTGGTACGAATACAATAGGTTTAAGACTTTTTTAGTAGTTTTCCCCCCTCAATAAAAAAAAAGGCCAATTTGGGCTTCATATCATCTTAGTTTGAGCTTGAAAATGTAAATGATCTAGGGCTAATGTCCATTTCTTCTTATAAATGAGAAGAGTATCTACATGTAACGATATTGTAAGGTTTAGATACTTTGATTAGATGAGGTCCACTTGTCCTAATCATTTATTACTCAAATCTAACTTAAAAATGGCTTTGGATGTGTTTTGGCGGAATTTCTCCCTCTACGAATATCTTTAATCTGGTTCTTTAGCTTCTAATTAACAGAGAAGAAGATTCTTCGCCAACTCCGGACATGAAGTATCACACCGCAAATAAATAACAGCCACTTCGAGTAGAACAAGAATGTGTAAACGTAAATTATGTCAAAACTTAATCAACAACAAGACTTAGCGATATAGACTTGATAAAATAACCAAGCGCTAACAAACTATGCTGGAATTTAATCGATGACACGGCCCGAGAATATTAAAGTAGTATGCTGGAATTTAATTGATGACACATCACTCAAGATAGAGATACACACCTGAAATTTTATTAATGACTTGGATTGAAAAGCTACAACTAGGAAAGATGAAGTGCAGTGCCTGAAAGTAGAAGGAAAGTAAGCTTGATTGATTTGTAAAGGGGCCTTCCCCGATAGATGGTTGGTGGTATTTATAATGGTCTAAGGATAACTGCTCCTTGGTAGTTTCCCGCGGTTGCATTTCTTCGAACAGTTGCCGCCGATTGCTTCCATGTTCCTTTATTTTCGGAAATTTCGTGCCTACTATCTCATGATGCCATGATTTTGCTTCTAGGCAATTGTCTCCGCTAGATCGTGTCTTAACTACACTTACGGCCTCTTTTTTGACAGTTGTTCCATGGTTTAACGTCTCCAGCGACGATTGTTCCCATGATTCTGTTCATGGGTAGCAACGATTCCCTTCAAAATGCCCGCCCATCTCTCTTGTCACAACTACAGTGTCTCGACATAGTGACCATATTTCTATGCCTTTCATGTAAGTATTACTATATTTAGTCATCTCGTCATCATATTCTGAGATCTAATTTATCATGCCATAATATACTTGATTATTGTTATGTAATTTCATCATCACATTTTGAATTTATATTGTTATGTCATCTTGCATTGTCATGTCATGTCACTTTTTGATGGCAATTAGGGATTTTATTTGAATGCCATTTCACATGTGGATATTACCATGTCACGCCATTTCGTCGTCATGTTTAAAATCTGATTTTCCATGTTATCTTGAATGTGATTATTGTCGTGTTATGTTATTTTGTCATCATTTTGTGGATTTGATTTGTCATATCATGTTGCATGCGATCATTACCATGCCATGTCATTTTGTCACCATGTTTGGAAATTTGATGTGTAATGTCGTGTTACATGTGAATATTGCCAATCACGTCATTTGGCAATCATGTTAGGGACTTGGCTTGCTATGTCATGTCGTGTTGTGAATATTGTCGTCCTGTGTCATTTTGCCATCATGCCTCAAATATGATTTTTCATTTTTTGTTCTTTTCTCGTGAGACCAGTCACTTATTTTCCTACTCGCATCTCTCTCCTCTCCGTTTCTTTTGTGTTTGTGTGTGAAGGTGTGAGCGTAAGTGTTTGAAATTTTGATTTCTTGTGTCCGCTATGAACTCATTTTGCTCCTTTTTTGAAAGATAACGTGGTTTCAATTAAGGAATTGTGCATTGGGCAACAGGGTAGCAACTGGACAGAATTTCACATAAAAATTGTCCGTACATGTTCTTTAACTTGAAGTTGTGATAATCTAGTGGCTATTTAAGTTCAAGCTTGTGATCTGATGCAGTGCTTCAATTAAAGTATTATGAATCTGAGAGGGGCCTTGGATCTTTGCAGGTTGACTAGCCAAATTGTATGCCTAGTAGTGATACGATCTGCTTTCACGTCGTGATGTTTGTCCTTCCTGCCTAAAATTGGGAAATGGTTTGACCTTGGCTTTGCATGTGTCTGTCTTTTAAAGGAAATGATTTTGTTGATGGTGTGATTTAGGTACTACCAGTACAATTTGCGTTACTCCAAACCGTTGTTTGATGTTATGTATGTGATTTTTATTTATCTATTCATTGACGCAATGCGGTCTGGCGTTTTGATCTGTCTTTCTTGAGTGCTCTATATACTATAATTGCCTTCTTACTGCTCTAGTATCTTCATGGAAGAATGTAGTGTTGCCATATACTATAATTGTCACACTAGATTTTTTTTTTCTGAATTTTATAATCTTTTTTGTCCATGCTTTTGCTGGATCTATAGTTTTCCCTTTCTTTCCATTAAGTGTGTTTATGCAAATATCTATGCCCGTTCTGATGCATTCTTGGAATTAGGTCAATAAAAGACCAGCGGTCAGCTTTGAGGTGTGGTCTCCCTACAATAGAGGAAGCTATTAAAAAAATGGAGTCAAAATTAAGATGAGAATATCATGTTGGAAATTCAAGCGATAATTGATGTATATTCGTAATGGTCAGAGCTCAAAAATGCAATCCTCTATCGAAGAGCAATCTTACAAAATCATTTTGCTGATTGGCCATTGAGTGCTTTTTATCAATTGATTGCTGCAGGCCACAAAATCATGTTTCTGAATCTATGGAGCACCATATTCTCATGTGTGATTGAAGTTGCGCTGTCTCATTTAGTTATTGTATTGAAACTTGAAAGTCATTGCTAAATGTGAATTGATTCAAATGTTTAGGACTGTTTATGATATATATATATATATATATATATTCCCTATTGCCAGTTGTCTCCTTTGTCTGGTATTAATTTCAATGCATTATCTGTTGGTTTGTGCTTGGAAACAGGAAGCCATTAATGCATATGGTGTAATCAAGCTCGTATTATCTACCTTAATTCCCAACTTTTTACGTACGATTAATCTCACCAACTAATTTTATATTACTAATTTTTATTTGAATTAGTTACCAACGTTTGCTCTTTTAAATTACTTTCTCTTATTATTTATCAAATTTATTGCCTGACCTTTAAAATTTGTTTTAAAAAAATTAAAAACCCTAGACCTGGTCCGACCTGCTTGTTTTGTTTAGTTCATTTTCGATTTGGGTCAAGGTCAGGGCAAGTAACAAACACCCCTCCTAAGGCTCGGGTAGGGTAGGATAATATGAAAGCCTTATCCTACCCATTGACATCCCTAATATTAACTGCTCATTACCACGTCAATTCTCTAATGTGAGATGTCTCTATTACAAATTCACATATGTATTTTAACAGTTAGGTATTAACTCTTAGTTAAATCAAATTGCTTGGAAAAAGCGTTGAGGAATTTCATCAGACAATTTGAAGGTTTGGTTGAAAAATTTGTTTTTGCTAGCAAGACAGAGCAACTGTTGACTACAGCCTGACTCTGTATTTGCCAGGAAACTTTCGGGCCTCGACATATGGTATTAGAGCTAAGTTTCCGAAATCCTATGAGTGGATATTAAGAACAAATTTGTTGCCATGTTTCTAACAAGATCTTCCTGGTTTGCTCGATAAGCTATTAAGTTAAAGAAAGCGTTGTCGAAGGACCACATTCGCTCAGGATGCCACATTTGCTAACAACTTTGATCGAGGGAAGTAGCTATTGCATCGGAGTAGTCTGAGTGTTTGGGGAACATTTGTCATTCATCACAGTTGTTTTGTAAACACAACATCAGGCTTTACACTTGCCACAAGAAAGAAAATTTTCTCCACTTACACCCTGAAACAATGGTCATCAGATAAAATGAAAAGAATTTATAAGGGCGTTGATAAACTTATGTTAGGAACGTAACACAAAATATTGAAGCATTAATTATCTCTGTATTAGTATCATATAATTACCACGAATAATTTTAGATTTAGGACTTAATGAAATCAAACTAAGACATTACATGCCTCGAAAGACAACATTCCAATGCCTAGAAGTACATTTTGCTTTATTGCATATGCTAATTAGAAGCTTCAACTTGAAACTTCAGTCCAGAAAACCCACTTCACTCGTGGTACAAAAAGACAACAACATATATCCAAATAATGTACAGTACTTTTATATGGAATCCTAGATCACCACATCGACCATCAATGCTCTCGAATAAAGACCTGAAGTCTGTGCATCATTTGTGGGGAGATGATGTCATCAATTTTTCTCTTTGGCAAGTGAGGTATTCGCGCAACTTCCTTGATCAGGCAAATTCTCGGTGGCCAGGGGTAACCTTTTGAAGTTGCCCATCCAAGCGTGCAAGCGAAGGAACTTCTCTGCATCGAACGCCTTCCTTCCTTGACACCTCTTTTCCGACTCCCATCTAATGTGCCGCCCCCACCAAGTGCAATGTCCACGATGTTGATGTTGTTCCCTCCGAAGAATTTCTTTCCCTCGTTTGGACCATGTTCCTTTAGGATGGACAGCATCTCCAAGCTATCTCTCACGGCCTTTTCTTGCTGTTCGCCCCCTGTTCGATACACATCCAAACATTAGGACCCTGCATCACGGCACTCGAAACATCGATAAAGATGCAACTTGTCTCATGGCTGAATTGAAGATCGATTGTGTTTAAAAGGATGGATTGTGTTTAAAAGGATGAATTCTCAAAGCAGAGAATCTTAGATTTGCCAACCTTGTCCTCAATGAACTTGACCTAGAAGTGTGCCACAGCTTGCTTGTAAGGATCAATGGGCAACAGCAGGTATCGCGGCTGCGTCTCCTTAAGGTACTCAACGATGATCATGGACTCGCAAATAGGCTGCCGGCCATGGACGAGCATCGGAATCTTTTTGCGCATCGGGTTGTATTGTGAAAGCAAGGCGCTTTTGTTGGAGAGGTCTTCCTCAATGTATTGAAATGGTATGCCCTTGAGAGATTCATTGCCCATACAACTATGTCGATGAAGGTGTCACATTTCTTTGAGTACTTCACCAAAAGGATTAAAATAACAATATTTATGTATGACGCTCATTTTAGTATCAATATCTTTTTGTCATATTTTTTTTGGATAATTTAAGTGCCAATATTTTTTTAAAAAACTATTATTTCATGCCAACTTCGATGAGCTGCATCGAAAATCCGACGTGGCATCTACATGGCTCTCCGGAAGATCCAAATCAGCAAAATTTTAAAAAAAATAACACTATTTTTTGGGATGCATAATTTGCCTATTTTCTGGGATGCATAATTTGCTTCCCTTCTTCATGATAAACTGTGTTGGCATTTCTTCATTTTCTCCTCCTCCGCATTCTAAATTTGATTTCATTTAAATATATATTTTTATTTTATTTTACTTTTCGCTTAGCTTTTACCGGTTTCCTTTTCTTTTCCCTCACTTAGATGAAGCCCTATTGCGGTCCTTAGATATTGACAGTAATGTTCGCGGCATGGGACCTCTACTTGGTATATTTCGAGAATTGGAGGATTATTGGCATGAGAGATAAATATATCTTTTTACAGTATTTAAAAGCTACAAAGAAACCGAATTCTGGATTCAAATCAATATTAAGAAGGATAATTTCTTTTTTTTTTTTTTGAATTTTCGAAAGGGTAAATTTAGAATTTGAATTTGTCTTCTAGTTAATGATTTGTTTAAGAATATTATGGCTCAATCCCACGCCCTCCCTCGATGACCGACATGGACTCTCACAATCTCGTCAAAGAAATGTACGGTCCAGATTCTCTCCTCGTGACTAAAGCTTACCTCATAGCCCTTGTTCTGAGTGCTCTCTCTCTTGACCTATCGTTTCGAAATTCATACTCGCTCTCTCGCTCTTAACCCATTTTACTCTCCTCTCTCCAACCCTCGTCTCTCTCCTCGATGTTCTTCTTCGAGAGAAGCCCCACATCGCCGCCCCCAGGACCCACCGCCCCCGATCCTCGCCACCAAGACCGGCCCCAAGCTCACAAACCGCAGCCTCCGCGTCGCCGTCAGCGGCGGAGGCCCTCGCCGACGGGGGCGTTGATCCCGTTCTGCATAGTCGGTGTTTTCGACCATCCGCTCAACATCGTCGTAGTCGTCAAAGAACGTCGCCGTCGACATCGGGCAGACCCTGGAGCCGCACGAGTACATCGGGATGTCCTGGACGCGTACCTGAGGGAGCGGGCGGCCGAGAACGGCGCGACGATGATCAATGGGCTGTTCTGGAAAATGGACATGCCTCAGGGCAAGAACGCGCCGTATCGTTGCATTTTACGGAGCACGATGACAAGAAATGTGGGGTTGGAGTGAAGAGGACTCTGGAGGTGGACGCTTGGTGGTAACACCCAGCAAGGGATTTAGAAGTATTTGCATGTGGTGATGTCTACTCTGAGATGATGCAATGTGACACAGCCGTTGCCTGCTACGAGAGGTATTTGCTGTTGGCAACTGATGGTAGTTGGATCTATGGTTGCATTTTCAGTTCGGAGCATTTTTTCTTTTTCTGGAGCTTTCATTGCGTGGTTTCTTTGTGACGGATATCTCGCCGTATCTATTTGACTGATTTAAGAACAAAGGCGATTACTCGTACATTTTCCTGGCAGAAAATTCTTATTTTTGTCGCTGAACTCGAAGTTGTGGTGGCTGTTATATTCATAATGGACGGAGATAATGTAAGCTTCATAACGTATTAGAGAATTCTTTCAATAATTAGAGTGGCTAAAAAGGGTCCGATCACCGTTGATTTTATGTTATAATGGATGAGAGGGGAGGTCTTATCCAACCCAATTACTCATACTGACGAAATCTCTCACAAACCTAAACTCTTGAAGGCCTGAGATTGGTGAAATAACCAAATATATTAATTCCATTTCGCTTCGCCAAATCTCTTTGGAGTTATAGTGCTGGATTTAAATTCTTATCCTATCTGGACTGAATAACTTGCTATTACCATTGATTCGTAGAGGGTTTCTTTGAAAAGGTTGGTTAGCTGAATGTTGTATTGAAACCACTGTCCAAACATCTAAGCTCTGCCTCTGTTACTCTAGGCAATTGTAGTTTCCACGATTCAATTGAACTTGCTGTTACAAATGTGAGGTGAACTGACAAAACGGATGGAAACAGTTGAACAACGTGAGAAATACTCTTCCATAACACATCGTTGACACTTATAAATACGTTTGTAGACAATTGAACTGCCCTAGGTGATAAAAGTACAATTGGTCTTTAAGATTTCTCCTAAATGCTTTGTTATTTTTTTGCCTGTTGATTGCTTGAAAAAAAGAATTTGTTGGAGATAGAAAATAGTTCCACTGAATAGGGATAAATGTCTTCTATAGATGCTATTAGTGTATAAGCTTGTGGACATTTTCAACTGCTAATCCAAAAAAAAAAAAAAAAGAAGCGTGCTTTTCTAGCACCTTTTGAAAGTTTAGGAATTGCACTTTTTCTAGCATCTATGTTTGTTCTGGGCATAGGCTCAGGGGCGGAAAGTACAATGACTAGGAATACTCTCAGTGAGTTTCATGGGCATATATGTGAGGATTTCTTGATTCATTTGTGAATTCCTCAAATGTTGAAGTCGGCTTGCAGTAGGGATTAAGTGTCCACGTACTTGTTTTAAGAAATAATGGATTGTGAATATCCAAACAGATTGATGAGAACTCTCTTTTACTATCTCTCCTTTCTCTTGTGTGCTGCATTCTGTTCTCTTAAATGTTGTTGTCGCTAATGGGATCTTTGGTATTTGAAATTTCGGTCCAGATACTTTTGTTGTTTATATTATTTCCTTAATTTTGAGTGTAATGTGGTCAGCGTTTGTTGTTGCACAGGCTAATTTTTGAGAGAGAGGAATGATTAGGAAGCTGGTGTCGAGATGCAAACTTTTCCCTGAATCTTTGCTAATCGTGAAACGGACCCATCCTCGCTCGTTGAACTGAGCCTGCAACACGGGTGAGGTGCTTTTCTTTGCATGTCTCTGGTTTTCCGGCAATTTCGGCATCTAAACAACTCTGCGTGTATGGTATGGCAAACAAAGGTATCCCTTTCTCTCATTTGTTCTAAGTTCGGAAAACTTAAATGTAAGAACCTATTTTGGGTGATGTTTCGGCAATAAATAAAAAGCTTGATCAATAATTCAAAGTTTAATTTTAAAATTGTCTTGTTTTATATCAAGTCTTTACACAATCAACATCAATAGAAAGGGCTTTTGCTGTGACTGGTTGTCAAACTATGATTAAATGCCTCCTAAAAAATTCATCTAGAAAGTTGAATCTAGTGGATATAGCATGGATACTACAAAGTGCTAAATAAATTGTGCTGGGATGAAGAAAGGCGAACCATGCCCAAACACCGTCCCCACAAACACTTTGAGAGTGAGGGCTTCTATAATAATTAGGCATGCATCTTGGATGAGGACTTTCTTGTGAATGACACATGGACTGAAATGAAGAGAGGCATATCATTTCTTTATCCCTAAACACTACAGGCGACCGTTGATAGCCCATTTGAGCCCGAAGAAATAGTAGATTGTTTTTTTCAAAATAACCCTGTCAAGAACCACCCCACAATGGGGGGCAAAAATGGAGGTTTGGGTGGAATTAATTTGGTGAAAAGATGAGGAAAATATTCTGTCCTTCACTTGCATCAATCTTCGTGTGGGTATTTTTCAGGTGAACTCAAGCGAAAGCTCAAAGCATCCCGAAGTGATGAAGAGCATTCAATTCTCTACCTACACACTGATTATCCATTGAACAACCAACTTGGGCCTATGATTTCTTTTCTGAACCTAGTCGGTGATTATCTCCCTACTTTGGGGCAAAGCAAGTGATTTACCATGAGGTCAAAAGCGAAATGACTCGAGAGTGCTTAGATGTCTGAAAATTAAGAATCACGATGTTTGAAAAGGTCGAATCCAATAGAGGGGAAAATAAAGAAAAGAAAAATCGAGGGGCATGTAAAAGCAAATGCCATGTAAAAGCAAAGGCAAATGCCCGAAAAAAAAAGAAAAAGGAAAGTGTTGAAAAATGCCAAAAGAAGAAAGAGTGTTGCAGGAAAAAGACTGGGTAAAGATGCCAAGATAATCACCGACACCAGGAGTCTTTCGAAAAGTGAATTTTGAGCCTGATGAATCCTTTAATTCTTAACCCATTAACCCAAGCCAATGTCACATCCTTGCAAAGACTCTTCAGATCGGGATGTCAAGGCTGGCTTGTGAGTTCCCTCATTGAAAATACCTGCTAGAGGAAGTGGGGGAGGAGTTATTTTCTATCATCTTCAGGTTCTTGACTTGTAAACCCGATGAAGATGAAATTTGATTGTCTATTTATTTCATGGCCAGAATATGATTATCCTTTGTGCAAGCCCTTAACCAAGCCTACATTACGGTCTCAAGAAAGACCTCTCAGATTGGTCAAAGTGTGCTATTCTCAAGCGAATCTGACTCCTCGAATGCATTGTCTTTGAGTCAGTTGTGTGTTTCTGATCTCACATTAATGGATGAGATAAAAGGCCTTTTTATGAGAATATGCGAGGAAGTCCTTTCTAACCAGTCAACTTGTTCAGCACCAGTGGTAAACCTCAATACTGCTAAGTCCATCAAGAAGATGACTTTTTAGGCTGAGTCATTTAAATCATGCCTGATGGCTAGTCACAGTAAGCCCGAATTAGTGAAATTTTTGGTCAATTTCTTGACTTATAGCATTTCTCTAACGATAAAATATTTTTTAAAGCTCTAACTGATGATTTTAATCTCAGTCATTTCAAGTATTATTTTCTTGTCGATGAGCATAAATTTGCTGTATGCTGGTTTGACTAAGTTGACTTGGTCTTTGTTGGCGGAGTTTGTATGCTCATCCACTTCTCAATATAGTTAACGAGGACCTGCTTGATTATTTGGTCTGATATAAAATTTGTGTTTTGTTTGTGAGCTTATGCTTGAGTGGCCGTACTTTTATTATATAATTATCATTGGCAAAAGAACATGAAATTTTATATTTTCCACAGGAGAAAACAATCATCCTTGTGTGGCCATGCTGTTGTGCTAGCTCTTACAACTTCATATTTAAGTTCTGGTTCGTAACTTGGTCATGCATGTTTCATGTAATAACAACTTCAATCAGACATTTATTTCCTTCTTGAAGCTCGAGAGCGTTGTGATAACTTGTTCTACACATTTTGCTGTCCCGTGATCATATTGGATCCTACTATGCTCACTTCATAGATACAAAAGACTGAAGTTCGCCCTAGGCACATTGAAGCATCACTAATTAGGTACAACTTTGATGACTTGCTTAATGTTGTCACTGTACAGGGATCTTGGAATGCTATCACTGGTGCTTGTATCAGAAATCACTGATGCATTTGTTGCTGCCATAGCTTCCAGCTTTTCGGATTTAGAATTGCTTGATCTCAGCGGTCACTCTTGTCTACGGTCCTATGTTGTTTTGACCATGAGATAGGGGTGGTATAGAAAATTCAGCTTCATCGTGTCAATTCATGGTTTCTTTGTTCTCTTGCCAAAGTTTGATCCATGATTCAAACACTGAGATGGCATTGGCAATGGCCACAGAAGCTTTGATCGTTAAGGAAGATAATTAATGGCCAACCATATAATTGCACTTTCTTAATTGCGAATTCATTGTTACATGCAGGGGAAGCATTAGCAACAGTGGCATCAGGATGATATGCAATCTGCTTCCTGAAACATTAGCAAGACTCTACTTGCCCTTTCTCCTAATATATCTTCAAGTGACTTGCTGGACTATTCTGTAAATAAATGGTGTTTCATTTCAGTTAGCACTCTAGGTTCATTGTTTGTGATGTTGAAATCATTTCAAGCATTTTATTTCGGTTCACTAACTGTGTACATATTTGATGTGGAATGCAGTTTGCCATGGCTCACCTGCCTCTTCTTGAACCCATGGACTGTGGAATGACCTTATGTGATACGAATGACGAAAGCCTCATCTCTGATGAATCCATCAACCATGAGATCGAGAAGAGGGCCAACAGCAATCTTTACCTCATACACTCGAAGCTTATTACTAAGCACAGCAAATTCAGAAAACTCTTCTTGGGTTGAAGTGGCTTAGATGAGAGACTCACATCCAAATAAGTGCATATCGCATTTTGTTACCATGGGCTCCTTGAGATTATTATTTTGTTGTTGAAATGCAGGCGGGACCTGCAGCTGAAGATATTGCTTCACCCAAAGCAATCTTCCTTGAGTGGCCATGCTGTTGTGCTAGGTCTTACGACTCCGTATTTAAGGTCTAGTCAATAACTTGGTCATGCATGTTTCATATTATGACAACTTCAATCAGACATTAATTTCTCTCTCTCAGCATGCATACTCAAGTGCATATGTGCACACGGAGATGGAATTGGTTTGGATTGTCAACCTGTATATGTGCAGATACTTCACGGGCGATACAAAAAATTCAGATGGCAGTCTGTCAGTTTATGGGAGGAAATACTAGCATTAGTAGTACTGCAGATAGAGCCGTCAAAATTTTCACGATTTTTGTAGGTGCCTTTCTTCTATTGCATTTGTGCATCCAAAGTTTTCTTTCTTTTTCCTTGACATGACTGACAATGGAATGTCTGGTCATAATTGTGGTGGTTGGAGTGCCTGAAGTACGTCAACCAAGCTTGTTTCGTCTGGGTTCATTTTGGTAAAAATTGTGCTCGATATAGTTAGTTATTGAGGAATATACTGCTAGATTATTTATCTTTTTATTTGTATTTTATAACTTGAATGTAATAACTTGGAATTTGGGCACGAGGATTGAGTTTGTCATGTTTGCATGCCTTGTCACAGACCCCATACAGTAGTGTCAACCGTGTGCCTTGAGCAGTAGACTTTACTTATATTTGTTGCCATCTCGAGGTTTGGCCAAGTAATTCAGAAGAAGGAATAAGAGAATAAGTCGTGGCAGCAAACCTGTCTTCATTTATTTTCTGTTTTCGTTGTGATTTCCAATCAGTTTGGACTGACTTTCCTTTGTTCTTCTCCACATATTGTGCTTTCATAGTTGGACTTTATTTAGTATGAAGTGTTTTAAACCATTCATAATATATACGAATCTTAACATGTGGAATTATATATAATTCTTTTCACAATTCCTTTAACTCATTTATTTATTTGTTTTCGAGGGAAAATTGACTCTCTTAATAGCAGTTCCCAGCTACCCACAACAGTGGTCTCATTACTCACTGAATGTACTGCACAGAATACTGATGGAGGGATGTTTGGAGGCAGAGTATTTGACATTGGAGGCTTGGATATCATCTTTTTTCTGACGTCTGCTGGGTGGGGAAGATGTTGAGTTTTCTGGCTCACCGACAAAGAAGACCATCGTCCGTTGAGGACTTAAGGTCTTCCATCTCAACTTGTTGATTAATCTTTTATCTGCAATAGAGTTGTCCATGCTAATTGTTTTTCTCTACATACGAAAAGGTAACAATATTTATGCTTCTTTAGTTGCCTGAAATAGTGCTGAAGGTTGGTTTGAAGTTATTAGCAAATACTAATGGTTTCTTTAGCCAAACCAGTCATTTAATTCTGAGCGAGAATCCTGTTCTCTTCTGTTTTGGTGGTGCTGTAGCACAATCCACTATGACAATTGCTTAAGTCAAATATTAGTGAGCTCCAGCTGGCCTGGAAAAGCTGCGTAAGGCACTAGAATTCGAAAAAGTAGATTCAAGTATCGGCAGACAACTAGAGGAGGACAAGTTTCTTTCGATAGAAACTAGTGGGCTGTAGCACAACCAACTAGGCTGGTTTGTCATCACGGGTTGGTCTGTTATATTCAATTGGCACAAATGGTCCGTACGTCCCACTTTCTTGTTGAGACCCTTGTCTTGGGGATCCTACTTTTGAGACGTCATCCTTGCTCTTTTCGCCCCTTCTCTTTCCCCTTCTCGGAGTAACTTTAGATTTATTTGCGCATTAGATGAATTTTTTTTTATCTCAAGCACTCAATGCTTTTAGAAAATCATAATTTTGTACTGCATCTGCTTGTAGGTCAACGATGATTCTTTTCCCGTGGAAAGCCATTTGACCTATAAATGTCTGGCTGATGGTTCCAATTGAGATACGGTTCTTCCGGAGGAGGAGAACTCTGGCACATCGGAAATTTTCAGATAAGAGCTTTGAGAGACGACTGTGCTGAAACTGTTGAAGTGAAAATTGCTGGATAATATGTGCCATTCCTCCGCACAGGTGAAAGCGCCTTCGAACTTTTTCCCAGTGGCATTTTCCTCTGTTGTATTCAGTGTACAATGTTGAAAATAATGACACTCAAGCATAAGTATTCATCCTTATGGTGGATTGATGTAGAATGGTGGCAAGATTGTTGAACTGTTCTGAGCTGTGAAACATATCTGCTTGGCACTGATTGTGGTTGTTTTATGCTTTTTCCTACCCAACATGTAGATGCAGCTTCTTCCTCTGCTTGCAGCTGTTTTAATCTTGGTGTAAGTTACATCTGATATATATGTGGATCCTACCAAGGTTACCTCGTGATATATATGTTTCGTTTGTCTATTTTCTTGAATGAGAATTTTAAAAATCTAACTGGTGTTTTAGGCGATCTTGCGCTTTCCCATAGTATCTTCATCCGTAAAAATTTTTGCAATGATTTTCTGGTCTGCTGCATTTTTTCGTGTGGCATTTAAGGGATTCTATGGGGGTCACCCTTTCAATATTGTGCTCAAACTTTCAGCTGTACAGCTTACTTTGTGACTATCATTCACATGAAGGAGAAATCAACGATGCGCCTGACTAAATTTGGGTTGAATCTCTCACTAGATAAGTATATGAATGATCATACTGATTCAATCTTCCGGGAAGTCTCAGATCTTGGGGGGCTCTAGCACTACAAGTCATGAAAATGGCTGTGGTATTAACTTGCAAGAGGATGTCAAGTGGATGGAAACGGTACTACTTGCCACTAATGATACTATTTTATGCTTGACTGAAAAAAAATAATTTCAATTTTTTTTTGGGTTTGCAGTTATTCCACTTCATGATATTCTCGTCTGGTGAAGATTTCTTATTTGCTTGATGTATTGTGGGGTTTCCTCATCGTGTAATTTCCATGCATGTAAAGTCTATGCAGAAATGAATTTCGTGTAACGATGCATTCCATTTTCTAATTTGTTTGGCCTGATTGTGAAGAACCATCGCTTTTCAATTAAGAGCTGGTTGGTTAATAGATGATCAGCTTCAGCACTCTGGCATTGTGTTTATACCCTATGTTTATCTGGATCATCTGCTCATTTGATGCTTAGAGCTGCATTATATGACTTCTCCAGGGAACATCACATAAAGATCTGTCAACTTTTGCAAAGGAAACTTTTGAATCATTGAGATGGAGGGTTTTCTAGATGCCCTATCCGCTGAAGGTGGTGCAGGTAACAGAGCATGCTGCTGCAGTGTTTGCAGGCTTGATGAAGGGAGGGGACAAGTTTTATTGGGCAAGTTCCGCACACTCGTGCCCTTGTATAGGCAAATGGTATCTTGCAAAAGAAAAGGTGAAAGTTATTGTTTTCTGAGCCATTGACTTTAAGCTAGTTGATTTCTATTGTGATACTTCTTGCCGTCATTTATTTTCGTCCTTGTGCCAGTTACTTGGTAACTTTCACAGGACACCCTTTTCTCTGTCTTTCTGCCGGTCATTTCAAACTAGATGCGACAGTCTTAACATAGAATAAATCAAACTTGATCGAATTCCAATATCTTGTGTTGTTAATATGACTATGCTAAATTGTTAGATAAGCAGAATACTAAATTACAATCTGTTGGTGTGCTGCAACTGAGTACTCTTAATTGTGTAAGTATCTATTCTGTCCTCTTTGTCGATGTGAACCACAATGAACTCATGGATATCACAAGAAAGCTAATAGCCTAAGATTTTAGAGCAGTTGGCAAATAGTCCCATCAAATCTTTCATGGCATCAGAGCCGGAGGTCCCGTGTTCAAATCTTTTCAGGCCCCTATTTGCCTCCCAATGAATTTGTCCACTCTTAGTACTAGGCAAAAAGACCAGACTAAGCGTGTGGGGGAGTGTCGGAATATATAAATATTGAAGGAAAAAATATGTATTTCCTTACATAACTTGAGTAATTACAAGGTGGATATATATACAAGAAAAGAAGACCCGAATTAGGCAAGAAGCCTAATTTAGGTATTGACTTTACCTAAGTTAGGCAAGAGGCCTAATTTAGGTATAGACTCACGAGTTAGGCAAGAAGCCTAATTTAGGTATTGACTTTACCTAAGTTAGGCAAGAGGCCTAATTTAGGTATAGACTCACCTAAGTTAGGTAAACCTACTTTAGGTATTAAAATACAGAATTCAAACATATTCCTACTAAAAAACATGATAATTCAACACTCCCCCTCAAGCTGAGGAATAGATGTCTTCCATTCCCAGCTTGGAAGTTATTTCGTAAAAGATTCCACCATTAAGTCCCTTGGTCAGCACATCTGCAAGTTGATTTCCAGAAGGTATGTAGGACATGCATATCGACCCCTCTTCTAACTTTTCTTTGATGAAGTGTCTGTCAATTTCAACATGCTTTGTCCTATCGTGCTGTACAGGATTATGAGCAATGTTGATTGCTGATTTATTGTCACAGTACAGCTTCATAGGACCCTCCCACTTGATTTTCAGATCTGTTAGGATGATTTTGAGCCATAATAGCTCGCATACTCCTTGGGCCATTGCTCGAAATTCTGATTCAGCACTTGATCTTGCAACTACGTTTTGTTTTTTACTTCTCCAAGACACTAAATTTCCACCAAGAAATATACAATAACCAGATGTTGACCTTCTATCCACCAACGATCCTGCATAGTCAGCATCGGTATAAGCTTCTAGCACAAGTTTTTGATTTCTTCTGAACATAACTCCTCTTCCGGGACTTCCTTTCAAGTATTGTAGCACTCGATTGACGGCTTGTAAGTGTGATTCTCTTGGGTCATGCATAAACTGACTAATCACGCTTACTGAGTAGGCAATATCGGGCCTAGTATGAGCCAAATAGATGAGTTTCCCAACCAATCTTTGGTACATTTCTCGATCTACAGCAGGTTCTTCCTTTGCCTCCCCAAAGTTTTTATTAGGCTCAATAGGTGTGGCTACTGGTTTACACCCAAGCTTTCCAGTTTCCTTTAAGAGATCGGTCACGTACTTTTGTTGAGAAAGAAAAATCCCTTGTCTAGAGTAAGCAACTTCAATCCCAAGGAAGTATTTGAGTCTTCCTAGCTCTTTTATTTCAAATTCTTTAATCAAACAACGTTTTAGCTCTTGTTTCTCCTCATCATCATCACCTGTGACAATAATATCATCAACGTACACTAGAAGTGCCGTCACTCTCCCTGTTGTCGAGTGCTTAATGAAGAGAGTATGATCGCCTTGGCTCTGTTTGTACCCCGAACCTTTCATAACTCTGGAAAATCTCCCAAACCAAGCTCTAGGCGATTGCTTGAGCCCATATAGTGCTTTCCGTAATCTACATGCTTTGTTTGTTGTCATCTTCCCTTCAAAACCCGATGGAATACTCATGTAGATCTCCTCTTCTAGGTCTCCATGTAAGAATGCATTTTTCACATCATACTGTTGAAGTTGCCAATTGAAGTGAGCAGCTATAGAAAGTAAAATTCTCACAGTGTTCATCTTTGCCACAGGAGCAAATGTCTCGTGATAATCTACTCCATAAGCCTGAGTATATCCCTTTGCCACCAATCTTGCTTTATATCTCTCAAGAGAACCATCAGCTTTATATTTCAAGGAAAAAACCCATTTGCAGCCCACAAGATTTTTTTCCTTTGGTTTTTCGACAATCTCCCAGGTCTTGTTTTTTTCTAGTGCATCCATTTCTTCTCTCATTGCATTCCTCCATTCTTCTTTAGAAAATGCCTCAGATAAAGTGTTTGGAATAGCAATGGTATTTAAACTCATAATGAAATTTCTATGAGATGGTGATAGGCGTTCAAGTGACACATAGTGAGATAGTGGATATAAAGGTCGCCTTGTGCACTCTCTTGTACCTTTTCTAACAGCAATGGGAAGGTAGGAGTCATCTTCTGGCATATTTTCTAGCATATCTATTGATTCTGCATGCAAAGGAGAGTCGGAACTTACCGGGAATTCATTTGCAGAATTCAGATGAGAATCTTGAACTTGTGTTTGGTTTGGAACAGCTTCCTGTCTTGAGTACACCTGAGGAAATCTCATAGAGTCATAAATACGGGTAGATGCAGGAGTGGAGATTTGTTCTGGAATAGATTCGGATGTAGGGAGTGAGTCCGAATTTGAAGTAGTAGGAACTGATTCATCAAAAGGAGCTGATTGATCAGGGACAAGTTGATTAGAAGTGGAAGTTTGAGTTGGAAGATTATCTGGAGGTAAATCAAGATTAAGGTCTTCAAAGTCTTTATCTTCCACTAATGATTTCTCCCCCTGAAGATAAGACTCTGGAAAGTATGGTTTGTTTTCCACAAATGTAACATCGGCTGATATATAGGTCTTCCTAGAGGGAGGATGATAACATTTGTATCCCTTTTGTGTAGATGAATAACCAAGAAAGACACATTTGATTGCTCTGGGATCTAGTTTTCCCCTGTGTTGATTATGAACATGTACGAACGAGGTGCAACCGAAGACTCTAGGTATGAGATTATTTGTTGTCCTGAAATGGGGATAAAAGCTAGAAAGAATAGACATGGGAGTTTTGAAATCTAATACTCTTGATGGTAGTCTATTAATCATGTATGCAGATGTAAGGACAGCCTCCCCCCAATATGACTTAGGGACATTCCCATGAAACAACAATGCTCTAGTAGTGTTAAGCAAATGACCATTTTTCCTTTCAGCAACCCCATTTTGTTGTGGTGTGCTTACACAAGATGACTCATGAATGATCCCTTCCTTTTGGAAATAGGTTGACAAGATCTGATTAAAGTAGTCTCGAGCATTATCTGACCTAAAGCACTTAATTTTGACTCCAAATTGGTTTTGAACCATGGAATGGAAGTTAGGAATAATACTACTTACATCGGATTTGTTTTTGAGTAAGAATATCCATGTGACCCTAGTGCAATCATCGATTAGAGAAACAAACCAACGAGCCCCTGAGATATTTGGAATTGTGGAAGGTCCCCAAATGTCACTGTGAATCAAATCAAAAGGAAGAGAACTTCTTTTGTTGTTAATAGGAAAAGATACACGAGTGTGCTTAGCAAATTCACATGTATCACACTGAAATTCAGTCATATCTAATCCTTTAAACAAAGAAGGAAACATGATATTTAAGACTCGAAAAGATGGATGACCAAAACGAAAATGGTGAAGCCAAATGACATCTTTGTTTGAAGCACTAAGAAATGACAAAGATGAATTATTCATGACTTTCTTCAAAGCCCTCGGCGTCTCAAGATAGTACAACCCATTCCTTTCCTTAGCAAGTCCAATCTTCCTCTCCAAATCCTGCTCAAGGAAAACACAGTATGTAGGGTAAAAGATTGCGTAACAATTGAGATCTTTGGTGAGCTTTTGTATGGAGACAAGATTGGCTGATAGTTTCGGCACATGGAGAACACCTTTGAGAGTGAGATTGGGCGTAATATGGATATCACCAACTCCTGCAACAGTGGCTAGGGAACCATTTGCCACCACTACCTTTCTATTGCTTGGACATGGAGTATAGGTACTAAAGAAATGTGAAGTGTGAGTCATGTGATCAGTAGCACCTGAGTCTATTATCCAAGCTTCACTAGAAAGAGTTTCTGAGGCATTTTTACCAACGGAAAATAGAGGATTACCTGAGAGTCCTAAAGAACATGCACCAGAGGGCTTTTCAAGAGACGCTAAAAGGTCTCTAATTCTTTCTATCTCCTCACTGTTGAAGGATTCATTGTCCTGCCATTCATTATTACTGATCTGCTGGCTGGTTTGTTCAATTAGACGAGCTTTGGGCCTTGACCGCCCTCCTCTATTTCCCCACTCTCGTCTTGAGCTCGTTGGTTTGCCATTCAGTTTCCAGCAACGCTCTTTTGTATGCCTTGGCCTCTTACAGTGGGTACACCACATACTATCTCGGTTATCCCTCCATGTAGGCTTTGAAGCATCCATTCTTCCTCTTCACTTTAAAGGAACAACAAAACAGAAGCAACGAAGGCTTCAAGTGACTGAGGTTTTAGAGCAAAAAGTTAGACGAGCTTGAAGTGGGAAAAATATGGCTAAAGGGATCACAACAATGACTGTTGTGAAAATAATCCAGCAATAAAGGCTGTGATTGAAGGATTATTGCAGCAATGAAGGCTGCAAAAAAAACAGAACCAGCAATGAAGGCACGGCTGTGAAAATAATCCAGCAATGAAGGCTGTGATTGAAGGATTATTGCAGCAATGAAGGCTGCAAAAACAGAACCAGCAATGGAGGCTGGATAAGTCAGCAGTATACCAACAATGAAGGCTGGATAAGTCAGTAGTACGGCTGAGAATGGAAGATTATTGCAGCAACGAAGGCTGCAAAAAAAATAGGACCAGCAATGAAGGCTGGAATTGGAAGTTTATTACAGCGATGAAGGTTGCACTGCAACACTATCCCAGAAAAATGAGCCTAAAGCTCTGATACCATGAAGGAAAAAATATGTATTTCCTTACATAACTTGAGTAATTACAAGGTGGATATATATACAAGAAAAGAAGACCCGAATTAGGCAAGAAGCCTAATTTAGGTATTGACTTTACCTAAGTTAGGCAAGAGGCCTAATTTAGGTATAGACTCACGAGTTAGGCAAGAAGCCTAATTTAGGTATTGACTTTACCTAAGTTAGGCAAGAGGCCTAATTTAGGTATAGACTCACCTAAGTTAGGTAAACCTACTTTAGGTATTAAAATACAGAATTCAAACATATTCCTACTAAAAAACATGATAATTCAACAAATATTAAACCACGTTTTTTTCTAATAACTTAAACTTTTAGCGTAGGTGGCAAGTGGTCCCACCAAATCTTTCAAAGATGAACCTCTTTAATATGTTGTATACCTGGATTTTTCCTTGATTCTTACCGGTAATCTGAAGTACTTTTGGCTGGGTGCATTTTTTTAGTAAGCGGTTGTGCCCGGAGGGGGACAATTAGCTGCTTTAAGCACAAGTGCTTCCAAGTGTATAGCCGAGATTCTTTAGCACGTAGAGTAGAAATAATTGGCAATAACAATTGGCCTGTTATTTATTTATTTTAACCTGGAAAAAAATCAATGCAGGCTATTGCAGCAATGAGGCGAGCTGAGGAGGCTGATCCAACTAATTTGGAAGTGCTTCTTTCCTTTGGTGCTGGTTGCACAAATGGTCGGTGCAAAGTTAATAGCAAAAGTTACCAAAATGGTAGGTGCAAAGTTAATAGCAAAAGTTCCCCAACAAGCCTATATGCTTTTCTATGCTAATTTTAGCGATGTCAGGATTCATCAGTTAATGAATTACATATCCGGTATTTTGCTGTCTTCCTAGTATTTGCCAAGTTGATCAGCTCATGAGCTTCTTCAAGTTGTGGGGAATCTATATGTAGCGTGTTCACATACTTAAGAACATTGAAAGTCACGTAATGTAGTCTTTAACTTAGATAATTTGAGTGCAAGCTTGAGCACATTTCAACTTGAAACTGCAAGTTGAGTTTTGTGGATAACGAGCATTTCACTCATTGAGGTTTTCTTTAAAAATCTAAGTCAGTTGAAGATTTTTTACCCAAACTTTATTTATTATTTGTTGGTCAAATCCAAGAATGGAGATCCACACGCAGATCAGGATTGGTTCGGGCCTAAAGTGCCTAGTCAGGTAATAGTTTTTTCATCTCTTAAGTCCGGTTTGGGTCCTATTTGTGGATTGTCCTAGATTGATGCCATATGTCGTTTGTGCAGTCAAATTCAGTGTATGTTCTCAGGGAGTGTGCATAAGGAAGTGTTTCAGAACTACATGTAGACATGGAGTACAATAGTGTGTATCATGTCACATTTCAAAAGACATTTATGGAAAATCTAACTACAAAGCACATCTGGTACCATTTGCACAGTCAACCCAAGAACTGGCCAGCTGTTCTTGAACGTTGTTATCTCAATATGTGTTTTGAAATAAATTCTCTTTATCCACATTGTGGGAGCGTACTTTATTTACTTTTCTGCACCTGGTCAGGCAGGTCATTCCTACAAGTGTATGGGCTGGGCAGTTTTGGTCAGCTGGCCAAGTGGAATACACCAGAAGTAATAGCTGCTCTTGGAGTCCTTGCCTATGGAAGGACCGCCGAAGTAGATCATTGTCACTCGAAAGGGGAAGGTTGATCTTTTGGAGATTCACTTTTTGGATTTCTGCAATGTCGTTAATGAAGTAAGTGAGCTGCCGATACCACTTCAAGCTTGCTTGAAAATAGAAAAATCATGTTGAGCAGAACTTCTTGGCCGTCTATCATTTTAATCTTCTTTAGCTCGCAACTTTGCAGTTGAATATACCTGCTTGTTTGTGATAAGGCGGGCAACTATGCCAGAAATGGAATCATTTATTTGTTTGTCTAATGTTAGGGGTGACATATCTACAGTTCAGTCGGGTTGAAGACAATCTTCACCTCTTTCTATTGATGGCATGCGTATTTTGAACGCATCATCCGGGTTGTATATATAATCCTAATATTGTTCCTGGAACTGCTTTTGACCTTGCACTCTTTGGCTGGAAATATTGAACAACCTCATCTTCTTCTTTTTATATGGTTGTATTTTTCTACGAATGTTTACGTTTTGCTTCTTTTGCTCCTGTTTTGAAATGTATCATAGCAGATATGCTTCCTCATGTGCAGGTCGAAGTCATCTTGGGTATGGAGGATCGCTAAAATATAGGCAAATGGTATCTTGAGAAAGAAAAGGAGAAGGTTATTGTTTCCTGAGCATTGACTTTAAGTTAGATGATTTCTATTGTGATACCTGTTGCGATCATTTATTTATGTCCTTGTGCCAGTTACATGTTAACTTTCATAGGACACCATTTTCCCCGTCTTTCTGCCGGTGAACTAGATACCACACTCTTAAACTTGTACCAGAAAGAACATTTCTCTTGCTTGGGGTAGCTTTGCACTTTTTGTCAACGTAGACTGTAACCCATATGGTGGATCTACGGAAGTTTATAATCTTCATTGTAGGTATTGAAGATGGTTTTGGATTCGCCATCAATATAACCTTAACTGCCCTAACAGATCTATAACATGTTTTGCTGAATTATCAATCAGCAAAAGTGCAAAATGCAGTTTGGCTCCAACTATCCATTTTCTTTTCTGTGATCAACACTGTTGGAATAGAATGCTTTAATATAATTTATAAAGGCATGTTTTCCATTTTCATCAGTTGCACTAAGCTCATCATCCATGTTGAGGGACAGATCTAGAACTTTTCTTAGTTGTGGCAGACACTGGTTAAACAAACAGTAGATCAAACTTGATCGAATTTCAATCTCTTGTTAATATCACTATGCTAAATTGTTAGATAAGCAGAATACTAAATTACAGTCTGTTGGTGTTATGCAATTGACTATTGATAATTGTGCAAGTATCTGTTAAGTCCTTTTTGTCGATGTGAACCGCAATGAACTCATGGATATTACAAGAAAGCTACCATCTGTTTGTCAAACGACTTGTTGATCCAGCTGCTCCCGTTGGAGATACTAAGTTTTAAGATTTACCTTTTTAATATGTCGTATACCTGGAATTTTTCCTCGACCTCTTACTGGTAGTCTGATGTAATTTTGGCTGGGTGCATTTTTTTAGTAAGCGGTTGTGCCAGGAGAGGGGGACAATTAGCTGCTTTAAGCACAAGTACTTCCAATTGTATAGCTGAGACTCTTTAGTATATGTGGAATAGAACTAATTGGCAATAACAAGTGCCACCGCCGCCCCCCTCCCCCCCCCCCCCCCCCCCTTTTTTTTTTTTTGAATGAGCTGCGCGTCGTATTTCCAGAAATTCATTACTGGCAATGTGTCTTAGCAGAGATCTTAAGTTGTTCGACTGAACCTTGTGTATTAACTGGAAACAAAACAATGCAGGCTATTGCAGCAATGAGGCGAGCGCAGGAGTTTGATCCAACTAATTTGGAAGTGCTTCTTTCCCTTGGTGTCAGCCGCAGAAATGGTAGGTGTAAAGTTAATGGCAAAAGATACCAAACAAGCCAGTATGCTTTTTTATTCCAATTTTGCAGATGTCAGGATTCATCATTTAATGAATTACATATCCGGTAGTTTGCTTTCTTTCTTCCTAGTATTTTCCAAGTTGATAAGCTCATGAGCTTCTTCGAGTTGTGGGGAATCTATATATAAGAACATTGAAATTTAAGACTGATAATTTGTGCGCAAGCTTGAGCACATTTCAACTTTGAGACTGCAAGATAAAAGCGTTTCACTCGTTTTCTTTAAAAATCTAAGTAAGTTGAACTGATTTAGTGACCTTTGCTAATTACTTGCTTTGAGTGGATGCGTGTTTTGAATGCTTGAATGATTGAAACCCACACCAATGGAGATGGCGATCAATTGGATTCGGCGATGGTGATCGATGTTCAATCCAATCTCACTTTTATACACTCGATCATGTCTCGGGTTTTTAATCAGCCTTGTAACAAAACACCCGACGAGTTGCGGGTTTTCTTTTTATCGCACATTTTAATACATTTGTGTGTTTACTTGTCGCATTGTCCTTCAATACAGTTGTTTGTTGATGGTGCCACGGAGGACGGTATGGTGATAGATCGATGTCCCATCCAGTCTGACTTTTATATGTTCGATGGATTTAAATTCTTATCCTATCTGGACAGAATAACTTGCTATTACTATTGATTCGTAGAGGGTTTCTTTGAAAAGGTTGGTTAACTGAATGTTGTATTGAAACCACTGTCCAAACATAAGGCTCTGCCTCTGTTACTCTAGGCAATTGTAGTTTCCATGATTCAATTGAACTTGCTGTTACAAATGAGGTGAACTGACAAACTGGATGGAAACAGTTGAACAACGTGGGAAATACTCCTCCATAACACATCGTTGAGACTTATAAATACGTTTCTAGACAATTGAACTGCCCTAGGTGATGAAAGTACAATTGGTCTTTAAGATTTCTCCTAAATGCTTTGTTATTTCTTTGCCTGTTGATTGCTTGAAAAAAAGAATTTGTTGGAGATAGAAAACAGTTCCACTGAATAGGGATAAATGTCTTCTATAGATGCTATTAGTGTTTAAGCTTGTGAACATTTTCAACTGCTAATCTAAAAGAAAAACGAAGCGTGCTTTTCCAGTTTGACATTCACGATATCGTTGTAAAGTTGGTTGAAGGCTTGCATCTTGTGATTGTATGACTTATTGGGTTGATAACATGATTTAAGATTTTGTTTTCTTCATATAGGTAAATCTGCAGGTGTGGCATATTACAAAAAGGCATTGTACTATAATTAGCACTATGTGAATGCGATGTATAATCTCGGTGTTGCTTATGGTGAAATGCTGCTGTGAAGATATCAAAGCCACCTGCAGCAACTAAAAAAGGTCAGGCCCACAGGATGCAGGCTCCATGAATGACTCAACAGCTCTTGACCGATATGTTAAAGCCAGCTGAAAGCGCTGGAGTCGGAGGAGAAAGTACGGAAGATGAGGGACATCTCCTTTCGATAAGAAAAGCAGTTCTGTCTATTCCAAATGTGGTACGTGCATCATCTTGACTAGCAATGAGAACTAGGAGAGGAAAGCTGTCAGTTTTTTTCACGCTGCTTTTTGAACCAACTGTTTAGGAGATTAACGTGATCGGATCTTACTCTTGGTTGCTCACCTGCTTGTAGGTCAGCAAGGATTCTTTTCCCATGGAATGCCATTTTCCCTAAAAATGTCTGGCTAATGGTTCCAAATGAGTTAGTAAAAACGCTTGAGGTTGAAACTGAGAAAAGCAGAGGAAGAAAGGAAAAAAAAAGAAAATAAAAAAAGAGAAAGAAAAGAGGAAAGGAGAAATAAAGAAGACGAAGAAATGTGAGAAAAACAGAATATTCTACTTATGCTCGGCCAGAGTATCGAATGGTTAGTTCTTTTCTATTCCTATTGTGGCTTAGTAGCATGATAATTTCAAAGATGCTTACGTGCCACGCATCGATTTGATACGGTGATGTGCTTAATTTGCCGCTCTGCCCTTTGTTATTACTTCTAATGGGCTAAATGATACAAAATCTTTTGATAAATGAATGCCTGAGCCCTTGGATTTGTTTGTTCAGATACGAAGTCCTGGTAAAGAGTCTTCTTTTGTGGGGGAACACTAGTTTTAGCAGTATAGACACACTTAGCACAATTTGGCGTGTCAACATCCGTGTCTGTGCTAAAGGTCTCTAATAAATCTGATCAACCACTATTTAGTCTTTAGGCCTTCTTTGGCTGAGTTTAAGGGCATTAAGCTACGAATGTAGGCAGTATGTCCTGCGCGTTTATCTGACTTAGACAATGATAAATGCATTAACGATTGGCGTCTATTTATTTTGCATGTAAGAGTATAATTGTCCTCTCACGATCCGATTCAGGTTAGAAGGAGTGATACATCGACTGCTGAATCGGGACTTGCAGCTGAAGATATTGCTTCACCCAAAGCAATCTTCCTTGAGTGGCCATGCTGTTGTGCTAGGTCTTACGACTCCATATTTAAGGTCTGGTCAATAACTTGGTCATGCATGTTTCATATTATGACAACTTCAATCAGACATTAATTTCTCTCTCCCAGCATGCATACTCAAGTGCATATGTGCACACGGAGATGGAATTGGTTTGGATTGTCAACCTGTATATGTGCAGATACTTTACGGGTGATACAAAAAATTCAGATGGCAGTCTGTCAGTTTATGGGAGGAAATACTAGCGTTAGTAGTGCTGCAGATAGAGCCGTCAAAATTTTCACGATTTTTGTAGGTGCCTTTCTTCTCTTCCATTTGCACATCCAAATTTTTCTTTCTTTTTCCTTGACATTACTGACAATGGAATGTCAGGTCATAATTGTGGTGGTTGGAGTGCCTGAAGTACTTTCAACCAAGCTTGTTTCGTCTGGGTTCATTTGGGTAAAAATTGTGCTCGATATAGTTAGTTAATGAGGAATATACTGCTAGATTATTTATCTATTTATTTGTATGTTATAACTCGAATGCAATAACTCGAAATTTGGGCACAAAGATTGAGTTTGTCATGTTTGCATGCCTTGTCACAGACCCCATACAGCAGTGTCAACCGTGTGCCTTAAGCAGTAGACTTATATTTGTTTCCATCTCGAGGTTTGGCCAAGTAATTCAGAAGAAGGAATAAGAGAATAAGTCGTGGCAGCAAACCTGTCTTCATTTATTGTCTGTTTTTGTTGTGATTTTCAATCAGTTTGGACTGACTTTCATTTGTTCTTCTCCACATATTGTGCTTTCATAGTTGGACTTTTATTTAGTATGAAGTGTTTTAAACCATTCATAATATACACGAATATTAACACGTGGAATTATATATAATTCTTTCACAATTTCCTTTAACTCATTTATTTATTTGTTTTCAAGGGAAAATTGACTCTCTTAATAGCAGTTCACAGCTACCCACAACAGTGGTCTCGTTACTCACTGAATGTACTGCACAGAATACTGATGGAGGGATGTTTGGAGGCAGAGTATTTGACATTGGAGGCTTGGATATCATCTTTTTTCTGACGTCTGTAGGGTGGGGAAGATGTTGAGTTTTCTAAGAAGACCATCCTCCGTTGAGGACTTAAGGTCTTCCATCTCAACTTGTTGATTCATCTTTTATCTGCAATAGAGTTGTCCATGCTAATTGATTTTCTCTGCATACGAAAAGGAAACAATATTTATGCTTCTTTAGTTTCCTAAAATAGTGCTGAAGGTTGGTTTGAAGTTATTAGAAAATATAAATGGTTTCTTTAGCCAAACCAGTCTTTTAATTCGGAGTGAGAATCCTGTTCTCTTCTGTTTTGGTGGTGCTGTAGCACAATCCACTATGACAATTGCTTAAGTCAAGTATTAGTGAGCTCCAGCTGGCCTGGAAAAGCTGCGAAGGCACCAGAATTCGGAAAAGTAGATTCAAGTATCGGCAGACAACTAGAGGAGGACAAGTTTCTTTCAATAGAAACTAGTGGGCTGTAGCACAACCAACTAGGCTGGTTTCATCACGGGTTGGTCTGTTATATTCTGGAGGCAGGGGAAACAGGTGAATTTCGGTGTTGTCGACAGATTAATGGAAAACTTAGGAGCAGCACTGTTTGTAAAGCATTATGTGGATAGGAGAGGGTTTAAGTGTGAGATCCATCTAGTCAAAGAATGGAGAGGAGATTGTGGAACTGGCTTCCATATTCGGTCTTATAATTTTTGTGCTTGTTTTTGAGCATGTGCTTATGCGTGTTTTGGCTCAATCATGTCCTTGTTTAATTTTACCCGACACTAATAAGGTTGCCTATTTATAAAGTGGTATAAGTTTTATACATTTGTGTTGGTTTTATTATGTAACAATCACATTGGCAAAAGAGCATGAAAGTTTATATTTTTCACAATGTAGTAGTGATTTTGACAATGTAGTGGTGATTTCCCAAAGTTGAAACATCAAATAGAGAAAATATCATTCCAACAGCATTGCACAACAATCATTCGGTTTCATTATTTTACATCCAGAACCCTTGAATGGGATGACACAGTCATTTTGGTTCCTTATTCTCCGTTCACATTCTGATTAGCAAGCTTTGGTGCTCACGCAAAGCCGTAATGATGTAAATAGCAAGTATCTTGATATATGCTGGATTGCAAAATCCGTATTCGAAGTCTAGAGCTCAAAATTTGTAATTATTAGCGCCTTTTGAAAGTTTAGGACTCAATTGCACTTTTTTGTGACAATACTCAATTGCACTTTTTGTGACTGCTCGATTGTCTACATGAATCATTTTTTATGTTTGTTCTGGGCATAGGCTCAAGGGCGGAAAGTACAATGACTAGGAATACTCTCAGTGAGTTTCATGGGCATATCTGTGAGGATTTCTTGATTCATTTGTGAATTCCCCAAATGTTGAAGTCGGCTTGCAGTAGGGATTAAGTGTCCACCTACTTGTTTTAAGAAATAATGGATTGTGAATATCCAAACAGATTGATGAGACCTTTCTTTTACTATCTCTCCTTTCTCTTAGATGTTGTTGTCACTAATGGGATCTTTGGTATTTGAAATTTCGGTCCAGATACTTTTGTTGTTCATATTATTTCCTTAATTTTGAGTGTAATGTGGTCAGCGTTTGTTGTTGCACAGGCCAAATTTTGAGAGAGAGGAATGATTAGGAAGCTGGTGTCGAGATGGAAACATTTCCCTGAATCTTTGCTGATCATGAAAGGGGCCCATCCTCGCTCGTTGAACTGAGCCTGCAACACGGGTGAGGTGCTTTTCTTTGCATGTCTCTGGTTTGCCGGCAATTTCGGCATATAAACAACTCTGCGTGTATGGTATGGCAAACAAAGGTATCCCTTTCTCTCATTTGTTCTAAGTCCGGAAAACTTAAACGTAAGAACCTATTTTGGGTGATGTTTCGACATTAAATAAAAAGCTTGATCAATAATTCGCAGTTTAATTTTAAAATTATCTTGTTTTATGTCAAGTCTTTACACAATCAACATCAATAAAAAGGGCTTTTGCTGTGACTGGTTGTCAAACTATGACTAAATGCCTCCTAAAAAATTCATCTAGAAAGTTGAATTTAGTGGATATAGAAGGGATACTACAAAGTGCTAAATAAATGGTGCTGGGATGAAGAAAGGCGAACCATGCCCAAACACCGTCCCCACAAACACTTTGAGAGTGAGGGCTTCTATAATAATTAGGCATGCATCTTGGACGAGGACTTTCTTGTGAATGGCACATGGACTGAAATGAAGAGAGGCATATCATTTCTTTATCCCTAAACACTACAGGCGATCATTGATAGCCCATTTGAGCCCGAAGAAATAGTAGATTGTTTTTTTCAAAATAACCCTGTCAAGGACCACCCCACAATGGGTGGCAAAAATGGAGGTTTGGGTGCAATTAATTTGGTGAAAAGATGAGGAAAATATTCTGTCCTTCATTTGCATCAATCTTTGTGTGGGTATTTTTCAGGTGAACTCAAGCGGAAGCTCAAATCATCCCGAAGTGATGAAGAGCATTCAATTCTCTACCTACACACTGATTATTCATTGAACAACCAACTTGGGCCTATGATTTCATTTCTGAACCTAGTCGGTGATTATCTCCCTACTTTGGGGCAAAGCAAGTGATTTTCCATGAGGTCAAAAGCGAAATGACTCGAGAGTGCTTAAATGTCTGAAAATTAAGGATCACGATGTTTGAAAAGGTCGAATCCAATAGAGGGGAAAATAAAGAAAAGAAAAATCGAGGGGCATGTAAAAGCAAATGCCATGTAAAAGTGAAGGCAAATGCTCAAAAAAAAAAAAAGAAAGAAAAGTGTTGAAAAATGGCAAAAGAAAAAAGAGTGTTGCAGGAAAAAAGACTGGGTAAAGATGCCAAGATAATCACCGGCTCCAGGAGCCTTTCGAAAAGTGAATTTTGAGCCTGATGAATCCTTTAATTCTTAACCCATTAACCCAAGCCGACGTTACGTCCTTGCAATGACTCTTCAGATCGGGATGTCAAGGCCGGCATGTGAGCATGTGAGTTCCCTCATTGAAAATGCCCGCTAGAGGAAGTGGGGGAGGAATTATTTTCTATCATCTTCAGGTTCTTGACTTGTAAACCCGATGAAGATGAAATTTGATTGTCTATTTATTTCATGGCCTGAATATGATTATCCTTTGTGCAAGCCCTTAACCAAGCCTACATTACGGTCCCAAGAAAGACCTCTCAGATTGGTCAAAGTGTGCTATTCTCAAGCGAATCTGACTCCTTGAATGCGTTGTCTTTGAGTCAGTTGTGTGTTTCTGATCTCACATTAATGGATGAGATAAAAGGCCTTTTTATGAGAATATGCGAGGAAGTCCTTTCTAACCAGTCAACTTGTTCAGCACCAGTGGTAAACCTCAATACTGCTAAGTCCATCAAGAAGATGACTTTTTAGGCTGAGTCATTTAAATCATGCATGATGGCTAGTCACAGTAAGCCCGAATTAGTGATATTTTTGGTCAATTTCTTGACTTATAACATTTCCCAAACGATAATTTTTTTTTTTTAAATCTCAACTGCTGATTTTAATCTCAATCATTTCAAGTATTATTTTCTTGTTGATGAGGATAAATTTGCTGTATGCTGGTATGACTAAGTTGACTTGGTCTCTGTTGGCGGAGTTTGTATGCTCATCCACTTCTCAATATAGTTAACGAGGACCTGCTTGATTATTTATCTTTTTATTTGTATAGTATAACTCAGAATGGGTGCACAAGGAGTCTGTTGGCCATGTTTGCATGCGTTGTCGCGGACCCCATAGAACAGTGTCAACCATGTGCCTTGGACAGTAGACTTTACTTATATTCTTTGCAATTTTGAGGATTGGCCAAGTATATCAGAAGAAAGAATAAGAGAATAAGTTGTGTGGCAAACCTGTCCTCATTTATTTTCTTTTTTTGTTGTGATCTTCAATCTGTTTGGACCGTCTTTCCTTTGTGCTTTTCCACATATTGTGCTCTCATAGTTTGACTCATATGAAAAGTTGAAATCCATTCTGGATATATACAAATCTTGGCATGTCGAATTATATTTAATTCTTTTCATGTTTCCTGGAACTAATTTATTTATTTTTTAGGAAAATTGACTCTCCTAATAGCAGTTTACGGCTACCCACAACAGAGTGAAGAGGAGATTGATTGGGACTGGCTTCCATATTTGGTCTGATATAAAATTTGTGCTTGCTTTGTGAGCTTATGCTTATATGTGTTTTGGCTTAATCATATCCTTGTTTAATTTACACACACTAAATAAGGTTGCCTAATTGTGGATAGGTATAAGTATTATATGTTTTTATTGGTTTTATGTGCTAGCTCTTACAACTTCATATTTAAGGTCTGGTTCGTAACTTGGTCATGCATGTTTTATGTAATAACAACTTCAATCAGACATTTATTGCCTTCTTGAAGCTCAAGAGCGTTGTGATAACTTGTTCTACACATTTTGCTGTCCAGTGATCATATTGGATCCTACTATGCTCACTTCATAGATACAAAAGACTGAAGTTCCCCCTAGGCGCATTGAAGCATCATTAATTAGATTCAACTTTGATGACTATTGCTTAATGTTGTCACTGTAGAGGGATCTTGGAGTGCTATCACTGGTGCTTGTATCAGAAATCACTGATGCCTTTGTTGCTGCCATAGCTTCCAGCTTTTCGGATTTAGAATTGCTTGATCTCAGCGGTCACTCTGGTCTGCGGTCCTATGTTGTTTAGACCATGAGATAGGGGTGGTATAGAAAATTCAGCTTCATCGAGCACTTTAAACTTGAATTTGCTGAAGAAACCTATCTCACAGACAATGCCAACCTTGCTGAAATTTGATGTGATATTCAATTGGCGCTAATGGTCCGTACGTCCCACTTTCTTGTTGAGACCCTTGTCTTGAGAATCCTACTTTTGAGAAGTCATCCTTGCTCTTTTCGCCCCTTTTCTTTCCCCTTCTTGGAGTAACTTTAGATTTATTTGCACATTAGATGAATTTTTTTTATCTCAAGCCCTCAAATACTTTTAGAAAATCATTGACATTTTGTACAGCATCTGCTTGTAGGTCAACAATGATTCATTTCCCGTGGAAAGACATTTGACCTGTAATGTCTGGCTGATGGTTCCAATTGAGCTAGGGTTCCTCTGCCGTAGGAAAACTCTGGCACATCGGAAATTTTCAGATAAGAGCTTTGAGGACGACCATGCTGAAACTGTTGAAGTGAAAATTGCTGGATAATATGTGCCATTCCTCCGCACAGGTGAAAGCGCCTTTGGACTTTTTCCCCGTGGCATTTTCCTCTGTTGTATTCAGTGTAAGTATTCATCCTTATGGTGGATTGATGTAGAATGGTGGCAAGATTGTTGAACTGTTCTGAGCTGTGAAACATATCTGCTTGGCACTGATTGTGGTTGATTTATGCTTGTTCCTACCCAACATGTAGATGCAGCTTCTTCCTCTGCTTGCAGCTGTTTTAATCTTGGTGTATGTTACATCTGATATATATGTGGATCCTACCAAGGTTACCTTGTGATATTTATGTTTCGTTTGTCTATTTTCTTGAATGAGAATTTTAAAAACCTAACCGGTGTTTTAGGCGATCTTGCGCTTTCCCATATTATCTTCATCCGTAAAAAAATTTTGCAATGATTTTCTGGTCTGCTGCATTTTTTCGTGTGGCATTTAAGGGATTCTATGGGGGTCACCTTTTCAATATTGTGCTCAAACTTTCAGCTGTACAGCTTACTTTGTGACTATCATTCACATGAAGGAGAAATCAACGATGCGCATGACTAAATTTGGGTTGAATCTCTCACTAGATAAGCATATGAATGATCATACTGATTCAATCTTCCGGGAAGTCTGAGATCTTGGGGGGCTCTAGCACTACAAGTCATGAAAATGGCTGTGGTATTAACTTGCAAGAGGATGTCAAGTGGATGGAAACGGTACTACTTGCAACTAATGATACTATTTTTTGCTTGACTGAAAAAAAATAATTTCATTTTTTTTTGGGTTTGTAGTTATTCCACTTCATGATATTCTCGTCTGGTGAAGATTTCTTATTTGCTTGATGTATTGTGGGGTTTCCTCATCGTGTAATTTCCATTCATGTAAAGTCTATGCAGAAATGAATTTCGTGTAACAATGCATTCCATTTTCTAATTTGTTTGGCCTGATTGTGAAGAACCATCGCTTCTCAATTAAGAGCTGGTTGGTTAATAGATGATCAGCTTCAGCACTCTGGCATTGTGTTTATACCCTATGCTTATCTGGATCATCTGCTCATTTGATGCTTAGAGCTGCATTATATGACTTCTCCAGGGAACATCACATAAAGATCTGTCAACTTTTGCAAAGGAAACCTTTGAATCATTGAGATGGAGGGTTTTCTAGATGCCCTATCCGCAGAAGGTGGTGCAGGTAATCCTATCTTCAGTCAACGATCCTAACCAGCAGACATGATTTGCTACTTTATCTTAGAACATTCACTTGCAGGTATTACATTATATGAAAAGCTCTAATGCATTGGTGGCAATTGAAATAAATTTTTTGAACGAGTCACTATCTTTAAGTAAATTACATTATTGGTGCAGATTGCATTCAACTTTTGTTCATGTTTGTGTGGACGCCAGGTGATATTGTCTTGTTATTCTGTTGTCTAATCTCTCTGTGATGTCTTAGGGGAATATGTGATGCAATTGATACGACATGTAGTACACTGTTTTCTTAAACCAATGCTTGTACTCATGAGCTGTTCTCCTGCTAGGCACACTTTGATTCTCTCTTTTACAGGGAAAAAGAAAATCTGGGAAGCACTCGTAGAACAACTAAGTTGGGGTCTGTTTCTGGATGATTTAGGTTTTGCTAGTTATTGATATCTAGTAGTTTTTAGTTTGTAACAATGGGAGCTATTATCTGAGTTCGCCTTCTGTTATAACATAGGGCCGAATTCATTGGTAACATTGAGCTTGTGAAATGACAGTAATTTTCCGGTGAATCTGAGTTTAATGCCATGCAGTATTGTAACCGTTCCTTTTTGTACACAAACTAATACAGTAGCATGAATTGGCATCACCTTTAATTTTTGTTATTCCTTTGTTTTTTTGGGATTCCATGTATCTAAATCGGACTGTTCTTCTCAAACGATGTTTTATTATCCTGAAAAGTCCATGTGGTGCAGGTAACAGAGCATGCTGCTGCAGTGTGTGCAGGCTTGATGATGGGAGGGATCAAGTTTTATTGAGTAACTTCCGCACTCGTGCCCTTGTAGAGGCAAATGGTATCTTGCAAAAGATCCCACCAAATCTTTCAAAGATGAACCTCTTTAATATGTTGTATACCTGGATTTTTCCTCGATTCTTACCGGTAATCTGAAGTACTTTTGGCTGGGTGCATTTTTTTTAGTAAGCTGTTGGGCCCCGGAGAGGGGGACAATTAGCTGCTTTAAGCACAAGTGCTTCCAAGTGTATAGCCAAGATTCTTTAGTACGTAGAATAGAACTAATTGGCAATGACAAGTGGCCTGTTATTTATTTATTTTAACTGGAAACAAAATCAATGCAGGCTATTGCAGCAATGAGGCGAGCTCAGGAGGCTGATCCAACTAATTTGAAAGTGTTCTTTCCTTGGTGCTGGTTGCACAAATGGTCGGTGCTAAAATGGTAGGTGCGAAGTTAATAGCAAAAGTTACCCAACAAGCCCGTATGCTTTTTTATGCTAATTTTAGTGATGTCAGGATTCATCAGTTAATGAATTACATACCCGGTACTTTGCTTTCTTCCTAGTATTTGCCAAGTTGATCAGCTCATGAGCTTCTTCAAGTTGTGGGGAATCTATATATGTAGCGTGTTCACATACTTAAGAACATTTAAAGTCACATAATGTGAGTGCAAGCTTGAGCACATTTCAACTTGAAACTGCAAGTTGAGTTTTGTGGATAACGAGCATTTCACTCATTGAGGTTTTCTTTAAAAATCTAAGTCAGTTGTGGTCAAATCCAAGAATGGAGATCCACACGCGGATCAGGATTGGTTTGGGCCTAAAGTGCCCTGGTCAGGTAATAGTTTTATCATCTCTTAAGTCAGGTTTGGGTCCTATTTGTCTGTCCTATATTGATACCATAAGTCGTTTGTGCAGTCAAATTCAGTGTATGTTCTCAGGGAGCGTGCATTAGGAAGTGTTTGGAGCTTCATTCTTGAGAGCCAACAATGCTATTCTTGTCACTCACAACTACATATAGACATGAAGTACAATCGTGTGTGCCATGTCACATTTCAATAGACATTTATGGAAAATCTAACTACAAAGCACATCTGATGCAATTTGCGGAGTCAACCCAAGAACTGGCCAGCTGTTCCTGAACGTTTCTTATTTCAATGTGTTTTGAAATAAATTCTCTTTATCCACATAGTGGAAACTTTTCTGCACCTGGTCATGCAGGTCATTCTTACAAGTGTCTGGGCTGGGCAGTTTTGGTCAGCTGGCCAAGTGGAATACACAGAAGTAATAGCTGCTCTTGGAGTCCTTGCCTTTGGAAGGACAGCCGAAGTAGATCATTGTCACTCGAAAGAGGAAGGTTGATCTTTTGGAGATTCACTTTTTGGATTTCTGCAATGTCGTTAATGAAGTAAGTGAGCTGCCGATACCACTTCAAGCTTGCTTGAAAATAGAAAAATAGGAAAATCTGTTGAGCAGAAACTCAGATAGATGCATGATGAATAGCTGAAGAGTATATCGCTTATACAGTGCTTTCTCTCGTCTCATTTTGATTCTCTGTGCTCTTCATGTGCACAATGAGAAGACTAATTTGTTCCTTGAACCCAATAAGATGTTTGTCCCGTGATATTCATTATACTAGGCCGTCTATTGTTTTAATCTTCTTTAGCTTGCAACTTTGCAGTTGAATATACCTCCTTGTTTGTGATAAGGCGGGCAACTATGCCAGAAATGGAATCATTTATTTGTTTGTCTAATGTCAGGGGTGACATGTCTACAGTTCAGTCGGGTTGAAGACAATCTTCACCTCTTTCTATTGATGGCATGCATATGTTAAATGCATCATCCGGGTTGTATATATGCTCCTAAATATTCTTCCTGCAATTGCTTTTGACCTTGCACTCTTTGGCTGGAAATATTGAACAAACCTCATCTTCTTCTTTTATTATGGTTGTATTTTTCTACAAATGTTTACGTTTTGCTTCTTTTCCTCCTGTTTTGAAATGTATCATCGCAGTTATACTTCCTTATGTGCAGGTTGAAGTCCCTGATATGGGTACCAATATATCCTTGGGTATGGAGGATCGCTAAAATATAGGCAAATGGTATCTTGAGAAAGAAAAGGAGAAGGTTATTGTTTCCTGAGCATTGACTTTAAGTTAGATGATTTCTATTGTGATACCTGTTGCGATCATTTATTTATGTCTTCCTGAGCATTACAACCTTTTTTGATGAACAAGTGGCAAGAACGAGGAAATACGGAGAGGAAAGAAAAATGTATTAGCATAATAAACCCTTTAAATTGACTTACCAACAAGATGGACACACAAATCACACTCCAGATAGAACTCTATAGTCCACCAACCTTGCTGGAGGGAGACTAATGAAGTTCCGCTCTGACATTGGCAAGACCACTTTTGGGACTACCTGTTGAAAGTTGAAACCGGCAAATAGCGATACACTCGATGTTAAAACAAAACGTGGAAGCCTCTCTTATGCACAAGTACATTTAGCCCTCACTCATTTTCCTTTCGTTTTTGTTTTTTTGCTCTCCTCTCTATTCTGTTCTTTTCCTTGATTTTTCGAGAGAGAAAGATGCCAGCCCCCTCATTTATGTTATGCCTCATGCTCTCTTTTATATTCCTCCCCTAGTTAACAGCTATTATTTTTTGTGTTCCCGGAGAATCAGTTTCGCCAGAACTGTCAAGGCCAACTCCTTCCAAATCCCCTGCTCCTAACCATCTCAGGCGTGATTTTCTGCTGTTTCTGCACAAAGAATATTAAAATATATATTCTAACACTATACAATAGAAATCACACAATGTAGTATGCCATCAGCACCTGATTGCCACTATTGCCGCATCTTATTTTTTGTGGTCTTTATCATTCCTATTATGAGACCTCATTCTTCTTACCTAGAGAAATCACCAAATATCTCTTAGTTCGCCAGATACTTTTCCTAGAAAATATAGACCAGTCGCGGCACAAGGTGATGATTTAACAGAGGTATTGACGGACTAAACATAGCTATGGAATCAGAAATCACAGCTTCAAGTTCTTGATATTGGCCAGAGTTAAAACAGAGCAACCTAACTCGATTTAACACCTGTAGGTCGAAATTATAAACACATGCTGCTCTGGTTCCACTTCCTTCACACTTTGACATATATAGAAGCAGTTGCCATAGACAGTTGCTTTGTCAAAACTTGTTGACAGCAAACCCAACACAATTTACAGGAGCAGAGAAAAAAAGATTATGTGCCTGGTGGCAGAGCTATGGCAAGACGCACCTGAAGGTGAGAGTGATTCATATAGACATCAGTTTCGCTCGCTTCAGCACCAAGTGAAGACAATCCCTCTGACTGTGGCCTCTCATTACGAGCAGTGAATCATGTTAGCGCCGACTACTTGCATGAACCAAAGATGTGCTAGATTTATACCTGGAGACATTTTGCTAGGTTTTTTCCTCAGCAAAAATTCACGTTCCCGTCCAAGGTCACTGAGGCAATTTCCGGGGTCAGTCCATAAATTACCTCGTCATCGGAATGCCAAGACACATAATCATTGTCACAGTCATAGCAGTTTCGGACCAAGCTATCGAATCTACTTCCAGGAAGAGCTTTATGAATCTACTCCAGCCGCAATATAACATGAATCTCTGGGCTGCAAACAAACCGCAAGACATACTCAGAACAAAAAGAAGACATGAACATGAAACAATGGTTGCATGGAAGTGTCAGGACAATCACTGCAGCGACAAAGAACATGTGAAGGCCATCAAAGCTATGACCTCTTGCAGTTGAGACAATCAAGCAAATCATGTATCCCGACAATGACCACAAAATTCTTTCACTTAGGAATATGGATTCGCTCATTGCGAAGTCGCAAAATTCTAATATTATGATACTACATTTTTACTTTTCTGACAACATCATCGAAAGCTACCCCCACGACACACATATGCAGAGAGAGGATAACTAGGATTAGATGGCGACCGGAGAAGCGAAGAATGGGTCTGGACCAAGGAATGTGCTTGTTGATGTGAGCTATGCCCACGACTGGTCCACAGAAAGAAGCGAGGAGCGTAAAAGAACTCGCTTCCATGTCCCCGCTCGAAGCTTTTCCCTTTCTCCACGCTTGCGCTCCAACCAAAACTCATTTCACCTAAAAGAAGCTGACGGTGTAATGGTGGAATCTCAACCACAGGTGTTATGCATGGAATATATATATAAATCGCGGTAGGATCCACCTCAAATGTTATATCTGGCCTTCCGTGGTGACAATGTGTCACCGTCAAGGTAGAAAAGTTATGATTTTTATTGCGGTGGTTAGGAGAAAAGAAAATTACTTATTGCCTTTGCTTTTACTAATGATTGTTTCTCTCCCCTCAAGAATTTGAAAATACAAAAAATAATTTCGATAATAGAAAACAATATATGATTCTGAATAACATTCTGTGAATATTAGGTGTTGATTGTACATTATCTGACGGGTCGAGGACTGCCGAATTTGCGCATAAACGTATGTTTGCTACAGGTGCTTTTGTAATACTATAGATAAATCCTAGCTCCCTCCCACACTTGCCTTTGAAACCATGGCACGAAGATTTGAAAAAGAGGAAAGAAGACGGAGGTGGTAGAGAAGAGTCATGCTCCTTTGTTTGAAACAGAGCCAGCCAAAAGCTTCTTCATCTTTAGATTGTACGCAGTGTCCATCTTCGTGAGCGTCATCTTCATCTTCGGCTAGAGAGTTCATCACTTGCCGACCAAACTCCGCTGCCAAATGGGCTTGGATTGGAGCTTTCTTCTCCGAGCTCTGTTTCACTTTTTACTGGTTCGTCGTGGTCCCCGTGAGATGGAACCCCGTGTGTCGCTGCACTTTTCAAGGACAGGCTTTCTCAGAGACGTGTTTTCTTGGTCTTTTCTCTAACATTACTCTTAACACTTGCACCTCCTATCGCAATTTTTTTTTTAAAAAAATACTGTTTCCATGGAAGTCATTCACGCGACCATATCGATCACTTTGTGACGTTGCTTTGTTGAAGTTTTAGGTACGAGAAGGTTTTGATGAGGCCAGACATATTTATTTGCATGGCAGATCCTGCGATTGAGCCACCACCCATGGTGATCAACACTGTCTTATCAGTCATGGTGTACGATTATCCACTGGAGAAGATGAGCGTATATCTCTCTGACGTCGGCCGTTCCGACCTTGCTTTCTATGCATTACTCGAAGCCTCTCATTTCTCCAAGAAATGGCATCCTTTCTTTAGGAAATTTAATGTTGAACCAAGGTGACTGGAGGTCGAATTCTAAAAAGCGCCGTCAAATCTCTAGATGAAGGTAAGCCATCACTCCCTCAGGAATAGTAGACAATGTTAGAGGGAATCCATCGGAGAACACTCCACCACAAGCTGCCAAACCACGCTCAGGAAATCGTCGATCGTCAGCCCAAGCTGACAAGTACAATCACCTGTCTAAGCTATAATTATATACAAGAGAGAAGACTTGCCGCTAAATGTTACAGATCAAGTCAGATGGACATCAGACATAGAAGTAAACAAATAGTCAAAGGGCATATTTGGTAACGTTTCTGTTCCTCTGATTCTATTCCCTAAAACAAAAAAGAATCAGAAACATATTTGGTAACGCAAATGATTGTAATTCTAATTTTGATTTTATTCCCGGAACACTTTCGGACCAATTTTGAGAGACAAAAAAAAGTTGTTTATCAAGAAAAAGAACACTTTTGAGGACGAAAAAGGCAATGATATCTTCTCACACTTTTGTGGGATACCCGCGAGGCGTGGACTGAATCAACGCAACTCGGTCCGGATATTTTTTTTAATAAAAATTAATAAAAAAATAAAAACCAAAAAAATGATTAAAAATAAAAAAATGAAAAATTCATTAAAAAATAGAAAAAAATTCCAAAAAAAATCTAAAAAATTATGAGATGGGTCATTTCAACTGGCTAATCTTTTTTTTTATTTATGATTTTGCCTTCCGATTTCTCCTAAATGACGATTTTTCCACTCATGGATAAATCATTCCAAAAAATCTCAAAAATTTCCGAAAAAAGGAAATGGGTCATTCAACTAGTCAATCTCGTTTTTGGTGATTTTTCCGTTCAATTTTTCCTAACCCTACCTGATTTATTGCTGGAGTACTGTGCTTCATCAGTGACCATCCACATTGTATCCAAAGGTTAAACTAAGCCACCTATATAACAGAGATGAAATTTATTTATTCCGAGCAATAAAAGATAATCAGAATCACCTTTTGCATGTTTGGCGTATGCATAGCCTTGAGAGAAGCATGGGAAAACAACAATTTTAGTGTATTATCCTTCCAAGGAACAAATATGAAGCATCCCTATTTTGGCCAAAATGATGTCATGGTGCGAGAGGATCGCAATGGGGTCTAAAGAAAGTCATCAAATGTGATTATGTAATTATTTGATTTAAATGACAAATTGAGAAGAGCAATTATTTTCCAGAATAGATATTTTGTACGGCTACTAAGCACGTTTCTGTTTTGGGAATAGAAATTTTATGCAGCTACCAAACGCGTTCTAATTCTCTAAAACTTATCCAAGGAATAGATTCAAAAAAGTGATTTTAATCAGAATTACTTTATTGGAACAGAAACGTTACCAAACATGCCCTAAAAAAATCTAGTAAAGGGTTTACTTTTATTATAAGAATTTTTATTTTTATCGAATCTAACACATCTGCAAGACAGGTGTGAGCGTATAAAGTTGAGAATAAGAGATTGGTCATGAAATACTTGTCCACCCATGCCAATCAACACATTCCAGGTTACATATCTATTGCAAAGTGATAATCTTATAAAGCGACGTCCTTGCTAAACCTCGACGAATTAATTAATGAAAATGCTTCCTTGACATTATTGTAGGGATGATACAAACCAACGGTAGATCCATACATTATTTTCCCGTGTTTTGTATAAAGCACTCATTGATTGGGAGATCGGTGGGTCGTTAATAACTCATGGTACTATCAAGCTAGCAGCTTCCTTAAGTAATGATTGAGTGATTCGATGATTTTTGGCATTTGTAATTGGCTAAAAGCTAACTGAGGAACCAAGGGAGGCTGGTGGCCGCAGTCCCGGCGACCCTTTGATCTTTAATACAACTTATAATCATTGTAGCATGAAATTCGAATATTAAGGTTTCATATCTCTCATTATCGAATTGGGGTATTAGTTTAAGTATCTCTGATCCTTATAGCATGATTTAGGGATGGCGACGGTCTGATTGAAATGCAACAAAAGTAAAATAAAAGAAATCCACAATAATATAGTTTCGCGTTTCGATTGAGAAAACAATGTTTTGTGACTTACAATAATAGTTTTCTTTGCTAAATAAGCTTCTATATTCGTTTAACAGATTCCACGATATTTTCTAAAGATTGGGAACAAGAATATGCTTCGTGATTGGCATACGATGACTGTACAAGCAACTGACTTGCATGGATTAGGGTTTGGTGACATTTACAAGAGAGAAAATTATATAATAATAAAAAAACCCAAATTTATTGCAATTAATTTAGTCTTAAATTTTTTGCATTATTACCAGTTCAGTCATTCTGGCCAATTTTGATCAGAAGTCACTGATGTAAACAACGGCAGTCTTACGTGGCATCGCTGACGCTATTTTTTTTTTTTTTTATAGTTTTTTAACTTTTTTTTTGTTTAAATTTTTCATTGTGGTTGGAACCTCACCATCGCTGGGCGAGGTCGGCCTTGCTTGAGGTAGGCTGGCGAGGACTTTGTGGCCCCTGGTGAGGGCTCGAGCCTTGGCAAGGGTTGAGCTAGGCACCTCACCGGATCTGGTGAGAAATTGATTGACTTGAGGCATTTATTATTTGTCAAAGTCCAACGACTGGCTAGAGGAAAAACGAAAATATAAAGAAAATAAAAGGGAAAAATAAAACAAATAAAAGGAGAAAGAAAAATAAATTAGAATAAACAAAAAAAATTGAGAAATATTTAAATATTGTCAAAATTGTCCATGATGGCCGCGATTTCGAGCTAAAATCAACCGGATGGACTGAACATGCACAAATACAAAAAGTTTAGGACTCAATCAGCGAAAGAAAAATAAGTGTAAAATTGAATTGGCACAATTACCATAAGTATAAAACTTTTTTGGTAATTTTTCCATGCATATCATCCATTGATATCTGTTTTTATCTTTATTGTCGTGGAAGAAACCTCATATGTGTAATGTCGCAGTCCGTTTTATCTGTAAGTGCTGATAATTGAAATGTAATAATTTGTCTCGTTTTTGTGGAATTGCATATGGTTGAGCCCCAATTCCGTAAAGATTTCTCTAGTCTAAGGTGCTTAAATTTGTGAGTCGCATGCTAAGGAAAACCTAGATCCTAATTGTCGGAATAAAAGCTATGAAGTCCAGATTTAACATCATAATGCCAAAAAAACAAAGAAAAAGAAAAAGGAGGTATTTTTAGAATACCTCTTCTCCCGAGCAAAAGTCGTGCCATGACCCCATGACCTCAGGATTGTAATGTTTTATGACTGACCACAAATGAGTTTGGCAATACGGGTTGACGACAAAAATATTTTGAACGTATGAAAAGTATGGGTATTTGGGCGAAACTGAATTTGGACCTGATTTTATAGTACGAAGTCAGATATCAGTCTTAAGAAAAATCTAGGGATGGGCCTCAAGGACATCGGCCGAAGTTCCAACCAATCTTCTTCTTCTTCTTCTTTTTTGCTTCGAACCTTGAGCTTCCTCACTATTTTTTTTTTTTATCTAATCTCATTGACTAGGCTTCAACATCCGTTACAATGTTCCTAAAACCATCTTGAAGTAGATGGTCTTGTACTTAAAGTATGATTAGCAAGCTCACAATAAAAATGGCATTTACAAGTTTTTATTTTTACATCATTATCCATGTTTTGAATTTCGTCTAATAGTATTCAATTTCCTAAATCAACAAAAAAAGAGTATTCTATTTTTTTTTTCCTTGTATCGGGGCCGATGTTCCTACTAAAATAAAGTCAAATGCTGTTAGAAGAATACATGAAAACACATTAAAAGCTGTTTTGTAAGTTTTACCACGTGGAACATAATCTATATCCCTTAAATACACGTGGCCTTCACATTTGTCATCTTAATGTTTGAACAGCTCCTTTACGTGTTTTGTACATCTTACCAAATGAAGCCACCTTCTTCCTCCTTATATTGATTGGTCCACCATCCCTCTGTATTCATATTTCAAAAGAAAGACAAAGGTTTCATATATATGAACATGTCGCTTAGACTTTTTGTGGTATTCATGATCCTTCCTGCAGCTTGCTCCACAGGATTTTACATTACTAAAAAAACCCATGTCCAGATCTTCAACGGTTTGCCCGGAGGAGTGACGCTGACTGTTCATTGCAAATCCAAAAACAACGATCTCGGCTTCCATTCGATCCCCCCCGACGGCATGTGGGAATTCCATTTCAAGCCTAGCGCCTGGGGTAACACACTCTTCTTCTGCCGCATGCAATGGCCCGGTCAATTTCACACCGTCGATATATACGACGAGAGTCGAGATCTTCAACGATGTGGCAAGGTGTGCCCATGGCATGTGCTACCTAATGGTCCGTGTATGTATGAGGCGGCAAAATGTGAGAAATGGAAATCCTGAAATTCGGGAGGGGCTGTGATGATATTGTAAGCTCCTCCTTTGGGTGAAATAAAAATGGTTAGTGTATATCTTCTCATGGTGTTGATTTGTGCTTGTGCCTTAACTCTCTCTTTTTTTATAGGTCGAGTGCCTTCACTTGTTAACGTTCGGTAACACTTAATGAGCATAAATGCGCAATTGACCAGACTTACCAAATATTTTTCTACCAATATAGGAGTTAGTAAGACGGGAACTGGATTTTACCCGAGTAATATTGCTTTTGAAGTCTCTTTTAATAAAAAAGTGAAGGAACAGTTCGCACTGTGGCCGCGCTCTACAAAGACTCCGAATAAAAGTTAGAGAGACGAGAGTTCGAAATATGGCAAATAAAGAAAAAAAAAGTTCTTTTTAGGACCCACCGAAAAAGTCTTTTTTAGGATTTGACCGAAAAGCAAGTCGCTTTTACGAAAAAGCCAAAATACTTTTGCACCCGTAGAAAAATTGAAACATGATATTCAAACAACATAATCACTTGACTAACAATTTTTTTTGTAATGAAATCGTGTAACGCTTTTCCCTTAATTATAAAAATGCAATTTTTTTTAAAACATAAAATGAGCCATTTCCGGGGTAAGAGCACGGACCGGACTGAAACTGGGCTGACTGGTTCAATTTCCATTTCCAATATTTTGAAGCAGAATGTCTCAGTGTCGGTTCTGATTTTGGTCAGGAACTGACTGTTGACACCTAATTTTTTTACCATTTATTATTGTGATTTTTATTCTTTAAAATTAATTAAAAATATCATAAAAGGTCATAAAATCACAAAATCAACTTTGGAAGCCTTGGTTTAAACCTTAGGAACCAATTTTGAACAAAAAATATTTTTCGGTATTTTTAATATTTTTCGAGTTTATTTAATTATAAAAATACCCAAAAAATCAGAAAAATACAATTCGTGGTCAGAAAAATACCCAAAAATATTCGATAATTTTGTTTTAATTTCCTCTTCAAGTGTGTCACTTTAAATCTCAAAAATTCGGCTCGGGTCACTATGTTCCTTCACAAACATAAACCCGAACCGAGCCTAAAAAAATCATTTTCGAGTCTTTTAGTTTTCAATTCTCACTTTTTATAAGCTATGACATTGGATTCTAAAGTCTTAAAGTGCAATTAGGTCAATTTGCCCTCCAATTTAATCAATTTTTACCAAAAGGGCTTAATTGCACATTTTTCTTTCAATTAGTCCCCGGTTTCACGGATGTATACGTATGCTCTACGTATTTATACGTCATACGTATTTATACGTTATGCATATTTGTACTGTTTGGTAACCTCTTTAACTCTTGTAATAATAATAATGGTTATTATTTTTAACACCTTTGTTAGTGCCTTTTTTTTAGCATTTTTGTATTGTGAGTGCTATTGCTAGTGCTATTTTTAAATAGCATTTTTTTGTATTATAAATTGTGAGTGCTATTGTTAGTGCTATTTTTAAATGACATTTATTTATCATAAATTGTGAGTGCTATTGTTAGTGCTATTTTTAAATGGCATTTATTTATCATAAATTGTGAGTGCTATTATTAGATAGAATTTATAATTGTTAGTGCTATTTTTAAATAGCATTTTTGTATTATAAATTGTGAGTGCTATTGTTAGTGCTATTTTTAAATAGCATTTTTGTATTATAAATTGTGAGTGCTATTGTTAGTGCTATTTTTAAATGTCATTTATTTGTGAGTGCTATTTTTAGATAGAATTTATAATTGTTAGTGCTATTTTTAAATACAATTTATTGGAAGGTATTTTTGGCTATAAAAGGATGGCAAGAGTTTTGAGGTTGAGGGGGGAGAGACATTTTGTAGAGTGTGCAAATTTTTGAGAGCTTAGAGAGAAGAACACAAACACTCTCTATATTCTCATCATCTTGAGTGAGCAAAATATGCTAAGTTCGGAATATTGATTCCGCATATTGCTAGCACAATTGTTGTGGAGTTATTAGTCGTCTCCCCGTTCGTCAATTGGTGGTGCGTCCGAACTAGATGCCTAACACTTGTGGAGGCTGAGATCGAAGAACATCGAACCGACACCTCCGTTCAAGCACGCTACGAGAGGTAATCTATTTACTCCCTTTGAGGCTTTGTGATTTTTTTCTATTGAAATGCACGAAGTACGCCTCTGGAGATACATGTATGGGTTGTTATTTATTTCCGCTACGTGTTACGTGGATCCCAACAGTGGTATCAGAGCCGATCCTTAGGTGTTTTCGTGCATTTAATTGATTTTTTGCAATTTTTGCAATACTATGGCCAATATGTATTAACGAATTGTTCGTCTTACATGGCTAATGGATGTTGATTATTTTATATGATAAATTAATCAACGTAGCAAAAATTGAGACTAAATCAATTTTGAATCGAAAATTTATGGCTATCTTATTTTACATAAAAATTCTGAATATGATTCAACGTAGAATTTTTATTGTGCCTTCCTAAGTTTTAAATTGTGAATTTATTACTTACGTGGAAGGGTGGTGGTCATGGAAAAATCCCTAATCAATGTGATTGATGTATATATGAATGTATGATGATTATTTATATATTTGGGGTTGTAGTTATTAAATGGAGGCTGCGTACTCCTTTTATTTTTCATGTAATCTTTATTTTTAGCATAGTCAATTGTTGATGTAAATGCTACGAGGATTACGTGGGGGAGCCTTTTAAGTCGGCGAGCTCTTTGGGGCCCAATTCTTGAAGAGTTCAAGAAACCAAGAAGAAGCGAAGAGCGGCTCTCCATTATTAAAATATTAAAATGATTAAATGTGGTCTCATTGGCTCGAGACCCATTAAATCATAATTCCATGATCACCACGTAGGATAGATGTTTATGTGATTGACATCTATTTATTTATTATGATTACGTGAGCATGTTAAACTGGTTAATGTGCAAAGTCAGACTTACATCACCCAAAATTGCGCCTGCATGAAATCCTAGTTAGGAAAATCACTAGCGTTAGGTACCGAAAGGGCGTTGGTAACGACACCAGCGTAACCAAGTCCCCGAACCCAAAAACTCTGGTTCCGTAGAACTGATCGATCTCTCCCAATCGATCAGTAAGGTTTCCGGTCTACCCTCCAAGAAAGACCGGTGGCGACTCCAAATGCATGCACAAGTTGCACATGCCACCACGACCACACTAAGGTCGAAAGCGATCGACTCTTATCGTCGAATCCTTCTGAAAAATACTCCCGCCACGATTTGGTATGGGCCTGGGAGGGCTCGCGCCGATCCAAGACCCGCGATCGGTAATCCATTAGCCGCGTCCGCTTTCGGACGGGTCGCGACACTGACCCACGCCAAAATTGTTCACTCTTACTATTTTTCCTGCAATGAGAACACTTATTATAGTGTTGAGCTTGAACTCGAGCTCATATTTAAATCATTCCTTTGTAATCATCAGCCGTACCTACTCGAGTTTTCGTTGAGGATTATCGAGTTCTGTTTGAGATTGTCATAAAGGTATACTAACATCAATTGTACAATACGTTAAGTTTATGAAAATTAGGCACTTACAGTTTGTCGCAAAAGGTAATTTATGATAATAACTAAAATAGTCATTCGAATCCAAATATTGATTCTTATGAATAGCCCACACTTGACATGTTGGATTTCTTTGTTTTGTATTGATGTGCCATTATTATTTGTTATGAATATTTTTAAGGAGATTGTACATATTTCTCTCAATTTCTTTGATTTGCCAACCATGCTATGTGCTGTGGTCGATGCTGACGTGGATAATTTTTAGTGATATTTTAATATAATTATTTATTTATTTTTTGTTTCGCTTGTTTTTCTTCCTTTCTTTCTCTAGCTGGTCGTCGGAACCTTGGCAACCGACTAGAGGCATGGTCACCAAGGACTGAGACTACATAAGACCTGTAACGTTCTGAAAATTCGACCTCTTTTCTAATAATAGAAATTAGAATATGAATTGTCTGTGGATTTCAATTTGTTGTCGTGGATTGAATTTTGATGAATAGGCAAAGGAAATCAGGAATTTCATGAATCGACGATCGAATTAGTTTAGGGTTCGATCGATCAATTGTATCATTTTAGGATTGAGATTCCTAAACCTAGACTTCATTCTAACCACATTGGTTTGGAATATGACGAGATTGTCCTCTAAAGATTGGTGAGGGACCAAAGTACCCCTAGGACGATATTTGACGAAAATACCCTCAATAGATTTCGAATTGACCAAATTGCCCTTGAGTAGGCAATTTACCAAAATTCCCTTGACATTTAGAGAAATTACGAAAATTCCATTAGGGTTTTCTACACAGTTCCAATGTCCTACATAGAATAATAGGAAGGGTGTCGCGTCTCACATTGATTACAAGTGAGCTATGGTTCTCCCCTTGTTCTTAAAAAAAAGATGAACCACCCTTAGGCAAAGTTTAAAATCCCACATGGATTAGAGATTATGCTACACCCCTTATCCCTCTCTATATATCTCTCTCATCCATCTCACCTCACTTTGGCCTTGCTCGGGCAATGCCATGTTCTGACCTAGGCCGTGCCCAGCCAAGCTGGCCGAGAGCCTAGGCCGTGTGACGGCCCAGTTGGCCAAGAGCCTGGGCCAGGCTTGAAAAAGCTGGCCGAGGGCATGGGCCGTGTCCGGGCCGGTGTGCCCGCGCGTCTAAGCCCGTGGTCGAGAATTTAGGCCTGTGTCCGAGAAGTTGGCCCGTGAGTTCCAAGTTCATAGTTGAGTTTTCAAGGATCGCCGTCGATCTCACCTCGCGGAATTGACTGTGAGTTGACCTCTAAGCCTTGGTTAGGTCGCTGATTTCATTTGAAATTAGTTTGCTTAGAATTCTAGGTGTTTAGGTAGACTAATTGGGGTGGATTTAGATTAGCATTTTAGAATAGGCTAAATGCCTTCAATTGGAAAGGTTAGTCTATTTCGATTGATCGATGATTGACTGTTTGATTCTGAAATGCCTTTGAATGGAGTGGTTACCCTGTAGTTTTATGGCATGCCATCGAAATGTCTATTTATGATAATTATCTGATTGCTATGATTGTGTGACTATGAGACTGAATTGATTTGGAAATCTATTGGTTGGTCAATTTGTGGTTATTGGCTTTGTGGCTGCTTGAGATGAATAGTAGCTAGTGTGATATATGCATATCATGTCACATGCCTCGTATGACACAATGGGCATGAAAATGATTGAAGGCTAAGTCTTAAGCACGAATGCTTGATCATCTGGCTATAAGAACAAAAAGATTGTGAATGAACTGTATGGTCATTTGATGAAACGATGATGTGACACCTAACAAGTTTGATGTGCGTAGAGGTGTCAATGGCACTGGGGACTATAATCACATGACTTGTTAGATGCCCGACTTTCTTGGTGTGGTGCGAAGCTGGCATGGAGCATGGAGAGACTGTCCGAAGCCGATCGCAGCTTGTGACGGATCGGATCCCTTTTTGGGAAGACTACTTGTTGTGCCTGGAGTACCATGGGCATGGGGTCACAACTTGTAGATGCTGTCGTTGATAGGATATGTGATGTAGCCTATTTTACATAAGACATTACCTAGAGTGTCATAGACATGGGGTAGTGTAGACTTTATAAAATGTCATGGATCATCGATTAATTAAAATGGACGTGTGTGGTGTCCTAAAGTCTAATTGATGCTTGAGTGAATGGGGTTTGTTTGAGTGCTTTGATGATTGAGTCGAGCTGACATGGATTCGATATGTCATCATATGTTTCGTGCACTGGCTAGTATGGACGTATCCCAACTATGAGGTTTGGTGTGAGACGAATTGAGTAGGAAGACGGAAGCTCATGTTCGCTTGTGTTTGAATTATGATAGCATTATAAGCATGGTACCTCAATAAATATGTTGGGAAAGTCTGAATAATGATGTGATACCTCATAAGTAATCAAATGACTTGATAATCGAGTTAATTTGATATGATTGGTAGAATATATTCATGTCGCTTTACGTATGGCATCTCGGAAGGTAAGTTGTATGTGGTTGTGACACATGTCGTCTGCTGCATGATTGATTGGCAGGACATTCTAGACGAATCAACGCCCTAGCCGAGACTTAAGCGTTGACTCATTGAGATTCATATCCCACCCCTTCGTGGAAACATTTTTCAGGTTCGAAGTGAGGAAGTCCATAGGCTTGGAGTCATTGGTTCTTTTGGAGCAGAATGACATGACCTTACCCTGCTTCGAAGTATGAGGCCGATTAGTATGTCATCCTATTTAAGTTAAGATGTATCGATAAATGAATTGATGTTTTGATCTGATATGTATCATGCTTTTCTGTCCTTATCTCTTTTATTGTCTAGGAGTATTATTCATTTTCGCTTGCGTAATAAATTGTCGTGGGTCGATGGCGAACCTGAGATGCTATCTTTTATGACCCAATGGACCATTGACCGGGATGCCGTGTACTTGGGGTTTAGGCGTGACAAGATCTATTGTTATTCTATTTTGCAGGGTGGAAGCTTTTGGCGAGTTTGCTCCATGGAACTAGGGTTTCCACGTTAAATCTCTTATGTCCAAGTTTAGCATTGCTCGGTTGATTGCTATATTCTTGCAGTGTTGTTGTACACATTTAATTACACAAAGAGGGGAGAAGAAATTTGCTGATCACGGAGAGATTTCGTCACCTAGTCTTTCCGCAACAGATAGCTTAGAGGAGAAATGGAAAATCCTAGTCGAATACTATTCTTTTTTTTTTTTTTGTCGAAACTCGAAAACTATTTAAACCCCTTTCTTTTGTAGTGTAATCTTAATTATATGAGAAAATACCATCAAGATGAGTGGTTGATGCCAATGCTATCAATGGAAAGCAAGTGCGAAAGACAAAAAAAATATGAAAGAGTCGTGTCGGCTTTATGATCGAAACAAATCTTTCAATACACACCATGGCACGGTTTATTCCCACGTGTACTCCCAGTCTCATGTTTTGCATCGTTGCTGAAGTAAAACCCATCCTCCCGTACAAACCAATAGCACTGGATGGCATTGCAGCGGTCCTCGTCCCTATTAGTGGCCCCGACTCGTGGCCACTCCCACTGGGCGGACACGGACACACGACGGACACGGTCATACACGCGGCGTGTCTTAACTTCAGATACGCAGTCAAATAAATGGGACACGCGAGTCCTACGCATCCCAAGGGCAAGTTAAACAAATCAAACAAACTAAAATCTGGACTACTAATCATTAGGCTTTCCTAATGGGCCGTGGATGCCGTCCATTTCAAGGTGATGTCTGGCACTAAGCCACTCCTTTGTACATCGTTTTCCCTCACTTTGTGAAGCTAGTGTCCAATGTGGGACAAAAAAGCACCATGATCTATCAAAGAGAGGGAAATAATTGCCAAAGAGAGGGCTTTCTTGATGCCCATTGACGTCGTCCAAATCAATATTTTTATATTTTTATCTGCTGCTTCCATTTTTTTTGTCTAAATTTGCTGCTTCCTTTAGGGCTCGAAAGTGAATTCCTTTTAGGGTTTTTTTTTATTATTTAGTTATTTATAAAATCATAAAAATAATAACTTTTCATATATATATATATATATATATATATATGTATGTATGTATGTATGTATGTATGTATGTATGTATGTATGTGTGTGTGTGTCCCTACGTGTCGAAATTCTCTATTTTCAGAAATCACGTGCCGACATGCCGTGTCGTAACCCGTGTCCCGTGTTGTATCTGTGCTACATAGCTGAGCGGAGCAGAAAAAGAGGGTCTTCCTGAATAGGTTGAGCCGGAAATGGGTTAATTGCTTCCCATCCGGGTGAAAGGTCTGGCCCCGAGATCATCATCTTTGAATCTACAATGGAGCACGACGTCGCAAGGCAAGTTGTTGACGATGTAGACATCTTACTTCCTGAACAAAATGGCCTATGAAACTTCTGTGTAATTGCCTCACATGAACAATCGACCACTTCATGATTGTTGAGCTTCCTCTCTTCTTCTGAAGAGCTCCCCACCCTATCTCATGGAGATAACCATTCCCAAAACCTAACCCAGAACCCGTCCAGCTCCCTCCCCCTGTCCTCTCCCACAACCTAAATCCTGACACTTTTCACCTCAGTTTGGAGAAACCCTAAGTCTGAAGAAACCCTAACCTCTCTCGTTCCCATAGCTAGCTCACTCCGAAGAGGACATGGCTAACCCCCACGTTCCAAGAGCCCCCTTCAATCCACACTTCTATCAACCAACGTGAGGTCCCGGGCCTGTGGTTGCCTGGTGCAGGGATGCCCACTTCTTAAAAAAGGTATCTCTGCCTTTTCCTGCTACATTGAGTTTTGGTAGTGCTGCTCCTGACTGGACTAACTTCTTAAAAAAGGTATCTCTGTCTTTTCTTGTTACGTAGTCTCGAAATTTGGTGAGTTAGTGTCTCCTCCCCTGCAAGTCGTGAAAAAACACCATTAGAGTATATTCCCCTGCTAATTTCCCACCCCTGATAAATGAAAAGAGAGCCTAAAAGTGAGATTAGGTTAATGACGCTATGCAAAAGGCTATGTGATATGTGGTCTGAGAATGATGAGGTTGTTATTAAAGGAAATGTCCTTGAGGAAAATGCCAAAGAGTGTGAACAGATTGTGTATGGAAGATTGTATACGAATTCAAATGTCAATTTCCAAGCCTTCTTCAAGACCATGAAGAAGGCTTGGAAAGTGGAGGAGGTGGAGTGCACTTCATTGGATAATGGTCTTTTTTCCTTCAAATTTGGAAATGCAGCTGAAAAGAGAAGGGTAATAGAAGAAGGGCCTTGGTGTTTCGCAAGAGATCTGTGTGAACCGGATACACCAAAACACTGTTATGTGTTCACCCATAATGCTTTTTGGGTGCAACTGATCGGAATCCCTAGAGGAAGGTTAACAGAGGATAGGCGTGAATTGGCATGGAGGAGAAGATATGAAGGAAAGTGACAGGAAAAAGGATAGGCGTGAATTGGCCTAGGGATTTCATTGCTATGCAGTGTTACGACAATATGTGACATTTGGTGTAGGACCTTTTGATGTACTTTATAATGTCCATCCTCCGTCTATCATGGACATTTAAGGAAAGTCCCCCTTCGTAGTAGGGGTGAGCAAATCGGACCACCCGGACCGGACCGGAACCGGTGGTCCGGTTCCTAGTTCTAGGGGTGGCGATCCGATTCCCGATTCTAGGGGCATAAACTAGACCAGACTGGACCGGTTGATTTTTTTTAAAAAAATTAACCCCAAATAGATTAAGATCGGTTCTGGTCCGATCCACGGTTTGTGAAGTGAATGAACTCACAGAAGGGATAGTTTCACACGACGGTGGCTTTAGTCAATATGCCTTATTCACACTACATTTCGATGAAACATCGGATCAAGGATGATGCTGTCGATAAATTAAACCATTGAAAAAGAGAATTGTGTATACTTTGACCACCAATGGTCTGTTCTGTAAATGTGGAAAAGTTTGCAGAACCTTCCAACACTCAGAAAGGATCATCCACAACAACTCTTATGGCTTCCTAGAAATCAAAGAACTCGCAACACATGAGTTGTTCTTTTTAGGTCAATGTAGATATCCAGGGCATGCATCACTTCACAAATTAGCAGTTACATACCAGTTCTACAATAGATGGTAAGGCTTATTTACTAAAGCCAAGTCTTAATCTGTTTAGGGATAGTTCTACATTAGATTGTAAGGCTTATCCACACTACAGTAGATACCAGTTCCAAGGAACTAGCTGAATGAACTCACAAAAAGAATAGTTTCACATGAAATTTTAGAGAGAAGCTTCATGTTACTAGTTCCTTGGAAATTGCCCAGAAATCAAATTGAACCGAGAACCGGACCATACCAACGGTCCGGGCCACGATTCAAAAAAATGGGAACTGAGACCACCGGTCCGGTTCCCGGTTCTTGAAGGAAACAGGACTGGATCGGGAACCGATCAGCCCTAATTCGTAGAATTAACTTTGTATCGACTAATTTTTTTCATTGATAATTTTAGTTGCAAATGCATACAATTATTGAGTATTCCACTTTATAAGGAAACTATATTTTGAAATATAATTTTTACCAAAGACTGAGCTAAAAAGTTTGAATACATGGAGGAAGCCAGTTCATGATTATAATCTAGTAGAGGAAGTAAATGATATTCTAAATTTAGAAAGTTCTTCTCTTGTACCGTAAAATATATTCTTGAGATAATATCTCTAATTTTCACTCCACTATTCGGGTCCGTTTACGAACATGAATGAAGATGATGTGGCCGAGTGAAGAGAACCAGGTGAGATTTTTTCACTCTCCTGATTTTGTTATTGAATTTCATTTTCTTTCTTCACATAATTGAATTTCTTTTTTCATGATAAGATACTCTGTCAATGAGACGTTTTAGGAAAAATCATACATAGTGTCTGTTCCACATTTTTGTAAGTTTCCAGCCATATGGGTGTAGTCCCACCTAGACATGGCTAGTTCCGGTTCCGGTTTCGAGCCGGTTCCCGGTTCTGGTACCGAACCAGATTTAAAAAAAAAAAAGGTATGCCTCCGCCTCGTATGACGTCGCAGGGTGGGTGTAGGTGTGCTCGGGTAGGTTCGACGATGGGCTTCGACAAACGCCGAGGGTCTCGGCCAACTCGCGATGCTCGAGCTTTCAGGGCTCTCAGACGACAGCATCGGAGGTGAAAGGCCGATGTGGCACGAGCCGACAATTGGTGGTGGAGCTGCCGTGCGACGGAGGATGGAGGTGGAGGCGGTGAGGGCTGGTCGCGAAACAAAAGAAAATGAAGAAGAACATAAGAAAAAGAAAGAAGAGGAAAAAGATGAACATGAGAGGGAAGGTGCTCGTTCGGTCCACAAGAGAGAGAGAGAGAGAGGGGAAGAGTCGCCTGGCCAGGCGGGACCCACGTGGGGCCCCCTTGCCTGGGGAAGAGCACCCCTTGCCTCACGTGGCTCTTCCCCAGGTCGCATACCTTCTTTAAAAAAATAAATAAATTAGGCAGTTCAGAATCGGAACCGATCCTCGAAGGCCGGTTTCGGTTCCTGTTCAAAACCGCGGACCCGGTCAATGGGCCTGTTTCAAGTCCACGGTTCCGTTTGGCCATGTCTAGTCCCACCTACCTTATCTTATATATAAAGAGGGCTAATGTACATTAATGATGTCCAGTTAATTAATTAAAACTTCATTTTCAAATGGTTCTTTTCTTAATAATATGATAAATTTATGTAAATAAAAGACGTGAAGAGAGCAAGGAATTTGAAAAGGTTGCTTCATTCTTGGTGTTCCAAATTCTATTTATTTAATGGTAAATCAACTTAAGTGTGTTACTAAGTGCAGAGAATATGAAGTGTTAAAAAATAATTCTATATCATTCTTGGCTTCTCTGTTATTAATCAATCATGCCATTAACATTAGGTAAATTCCAGCTATACCCCCTCTATTGTAGCGGTATTACACTGACGCCACCCAAAAAGTGCCAAAATCAAACACTAATAAGATATTTGATCAACCCTTATTTGGCTACTTGACATTTGACAGTATAAAACACTTGCCTAGGCTATGATATAATTTTGATACGATAGCACGGAGATTTGAAAAAGAGAGAAGAAGATGGAGATGGTAGAGAAGAGTCATGCTCCATTGTTTGAAACAAAGCCAGCCAAGAACCTCTTCATCTTCAGATTGTACGCAGTGTCCGCTGGCATCTTCTTTATCTTCTACTACAGAATCCATCACTTGCCAGAGCCGAACACAGCTGTGAAATGGGCTTGGCTTAGAGCCTTCTTCTCCGAATTCTGGTTCACTTTTTACTGGCTCGTCACGGGCTCAACACTTTGCATTCTCCTATCACAAAATCGAAAAAGAAACATTGTTTCAATGAGAGTCATTGCACGAGATTATTTTGATCAATTTGTGACGTTGCTTTGTTGAAGTTTTGGGTAAGAGAAGGCTCTGCCAGGGATAAACATAATTGTTTGCATGGGCAGTAAAACTATCCTAAACCTCTATAAATATCACTCCTCTTTTCATTTTTTCTCACAATTTTTCTCAAATTCTCTCAATCCCGACTCAATTCTCTCAATTTTCTGAATCGACTTTTCGCTCAAATTTATGGTAAACAAATGGCAAGTGGAAGCGAAGTTGATCATTGAGGAAAAAACCCGATGTTATCGATGGGGATGGGGTAATCTAATTATCCTCATGGATTTGATCCTTGTGAGTTTGTATATTGGGTAGACGATGATGATAATATCAATGTTATTCCCAACGTCGAGCACGTCCCAACGCAAGAAAGTTTTCGTTCTTTTACCGGTGTTGAAGAAATGTCGACAACAAAGGAGCCGGAACGGGAGAGTATATCCAACATATGGGAACACTTCACGAAGGAATATTTAGGCAGAAACAAGTATAAGGTAAAATGTAATTATTGTGTGACAATACAGATGGAGGTGGCTATGAAACATTTAATCGGCATCTGAGGTTAAAACATGCAATGCAAGCATGGATCGACACCAACTAATAACAAATTTCCGAGTACGACAAGCTTGACATTTTTCCTTTGTTTCATTACAAAGAAAAAGTTTATAAAGAAACATTAGCTCAATATGCTGCCATTGAACGTTTACTATTTAATGTTGGTGAAAATTTTGGTTTAAATTTTTTTATAAACGATGCATGCACTCCGCAAGCAAAACATGTTCTGAGAAGTACTCGTAAACGCGAACTTTTTGAGCTTTATAGAAAAGGAAAAAAAGATTGTCCTCCTTGCTGTTGGGCTTACAGGTTCTGCGCATGGAGAAAAGGCCAAAAAAAAAAAAAAGCCTAAGGTGAAACGCGAAAAGAGAGAAGGGAGCAAGATAGAGAAAATGAGCCGTCGTTGCTGCAACACTTTCCACTTTCACACCACGACGTCGTCACTCGTCAGCCTCCAATACCTTTCGTTGTGTCTCAGTGCTCGTCCGCGGCGTTCCTCACCCGCGATCTCCATGGCCCAGCGTTCTTCATCTCCGTAATCTACCATGTCACCTCGGCGTTTCTCGATGGTGGTCCCTCATTCTGCCATCTTCACTTCGAGTGGTCCCATCTCCACCGCGACCGAGCTACGCCAAGCGCACCATCCTCGCGTTCGGTCGTCACGCAATGTCCATATCGAAAGCCGTAGGCCAGGGGACCTAGGATCGAAAGGGGCGACGAAAATGGAGGAACGCCCTGAGAGATTTACCCACTTAGTTTTAAGGGCAATACATACGAGCCCATGCTTCAAATCCATCGGGGTTTCCTAAAACCAGGCCCAGTTCTCTTGCTAAACCCCTTTGATTAGAGGCCATTTCAGTGTGTGTGTGTGTGTGTCTATATATATATATATATATATTCTACGACAAAGATGACACCAGCCTTTCCGTTGGCCTTGTGGTCGGTTTTGAATGAGAATCGATCTTGGAGTCACGGGTTCAAGGCATGGTGAGAGAGGGAGGAGAAGAGAGAGATGATGAGGTATTTTAAAATACCTCTTTTTTGGGTTCCTCTCTTTTTTCTTTTTTACATCATTGCATGTATTCGTATCACGACAGTTGATATTGACATCTAAAGTTAATCATTGCATGTATTCGTACACGACAGTTGATATCTAAAGTTGATGAAGCTTGATCGCAACTTTAAATGATTTTCCGTCTTTGTATACAAAAACATAAAGTTGAAGCTTGATTGCCCCGTCGGACAAATAGACTTTCACACATGGGTAACGGGAAAAGTAGGGGTGAGCATGGTTCCAGGGTAGAACCTGGAACCTGTAGAACCGGACCGGTAGGAACCGATTGGTTCCAGGTTCCAAGGTAAGAGGGTAGGTTCCAGGTTCCAAAAATTTGGGAACCTGCTTTGACGGGTAGGTTCCAGGTTCCAAGTAGGTGGAACCTGGAACCGGAGCTTGGAACCTGAAGCAATATTTTATATTATTTTTTAGTATATGTCATCACGTCATTATGAGGGATTTCATAAGGACGATAATGAGTATGTAATTTGAAACTACTTTATCATCGAGTTTTTTACTCTATTATTATTTTATACTTTTCGTGTATATATGTATGAGTTATAGTTGATAGATTTTAGTAGTAGATGGTGGTCATTAGAGGTAATTATTCGCATTGATCGCTCAATCAATAATATATGTGGAATCTGGATAGAACCTGAAACCGCTCACCCCTACTTTCTTCTATTTTGGTGCAAATAGAGTTTTATTGATAGGTTTTAGGGTACCCTGGAACCGGATCCAGAACCTGTGACAGGGTAGGTTCCAGGTTCCAGAGTATTGAGGGTAGGTTCTAGGTTCCAGAAATTGAGGAACCTGTAGTAGCGGGTAGGTTCCAGGTTCTAGGTGGAACCTACCCAGAACCTGGAACCGCTCACCCCTAGGGAAAAGTGTCCAAAAAGTCCTAAACCTATTGCCCTAGTGTCAATTTAGTCCTAAACCTTTTTTTGATGCCAATTCAGTCCTAAACCTTTTGTATTAGTGTCAATTTAGTCCTAAATATTTTGTATTTATGCAAATTGAGTCAATTCGATCAATTTTTACCGAAAATCATTGGCACAAATATCAATTGTCCTATGTGGCACGGTTTGCACTAACATGGATATTTTTTTTAATATTTTTTGATATTTTAAATAATTTTTAAAAATGATTTTTAAAAAAACAAAAGAAAATGCTTAAAAATTATTTAAAATTATAGAATAATATTAAAAAATATATCCAAATTAGTGTTTGTCATGTCACGTAGGATAATCGATGTCCACATCAGTCATTTTCGATCAAAATTAGTTGGATTAACTCAATTAGTATAAATTATCAAAGATTTAGGACTAAATTGGCAATAATGCAAAATGTTTAGGACTGAATTGGCACCAAAAAAAAGTTTAGGACTAAATTGGCACAAATACAAAAAGTTTAGGACTGAATTGGCACCAAAAAAAGGTTTAGGACTAAATTGGCACTAGTGCAATAAGTTTAGGACTTTTTTGACACTTCATGGGTAATTGAGTGTCTTTACAATTGATCGATTTGGAGAAGATCAAATGCTGTACCATCTTCCTATTGTAAGCTATTGTACCGCACTTTAAGTACAAGATCATCTACTTCAAGATGTTCATAGGTACATTATAATGGATGTTGAAGCCTAGTCAAAGAGATTAAATATAGAAAAAAGAGCTTCTTGATGGTCATATCATGTGCATTGAGTTTTTCAGAGTAAAGAGTGAGGAAGCTCACGGTTCAGAGTAATAAATTTTAAAAAATGCGTGATACTACTAAGAAAAGAATCATAAGACAGAGAAAATTATCGGTTAGTGTTGCGGAATGCATGTACGAGTCCACGACGAAAAGGCCAGGAACCAAAAACAGTGGTAAGAACTTCGACCGACGCGCTTGAGGCCCAACGCCAGATATTCTTAAGAGTGATATCTCGACTTCATGCTATAAAATCAGGTCCAAATCCAGTGTCGCCCAAATGGCTAGGCATGACCATGGGCCGGGTGGGTAGTTTCCGAACCTATATCCTGAAACCGACTATGTCATAATCAATTCTGAATTTTTGGAACCTGAAACCTAACTTGTATATCCTGAAACCTGCTTGGAACCTACTTTGTTTTTTCGATCTGATTTCAAGGTCTACCCGAGAAACCGTTTTTCTTTTATTTCATTTTTTGTTTTAATTTTTTTCTAGCAAAATAATATGAATAGCAATTAAACAATTTAAAGTAAAAGATGAATAATAAAACTCACTATCCACCAAAAGCAACAACTCCTAATATGAATAATATAAATTACAATCCACCAAAAACAGAAGAGGTGAGGTGAGCCAGACTAGGATTTTTTTTTTTAACAGTAGCTAAAAATCGATTCCAAAATTGGTCAAATTCCTAGGTCCTTAGAGCCAAGAATCGGCCCAGTTCCAATCAGTTCCCAAAATTTAGAATCGATTCTTGGACCAATTTGGACGAGAGCCGATTTCGAGTTGTCCGATCTGGGTTTTGGATAAACCTGGTCCTGTTTCACAACGCTACAAATGGCCATAATAAAAAAGTGTTCAAACATAATACTTATAAGACCTGAGTTGCCAAACTAATCTGTGGCGGTTGGGGATAAACATTGAAGTCCCGTGGTTACGGGGGTCAAAGTATGAATGTTTGCTCGGAAAAGAGGCATTCTAAAAATACCTCCTTTTTCTTTTTCTTGCTTTTTGTTATTATGATGTTAAATCTGGACTTAAGTAACTTTTGTACTTATAACTAGGATCTCGGTTTTCATTTATATCTGCCTCATAAATTTAAGCACCTTAGACTAGTGAAATCTTTTCGGAGTACCGGGCTCAACGACATGCAATTCAACGTTAACGATACAAATTATCACTTTACATTTCAATTACCTTACAAATAAAAAGAATTGTGACATTACAAATAGAAGGTTTCTTCCACAACAATAAAGATAAATACAGATGTCATTCAATTATCAACACTTACAGATAAAATTATGATATTAAAATAGAAGGTTTCTAATAAATATCAATTAATGATATGCGTGGAAAATTATCAAAAAAGTCTTAAAACTATTGCAATAGTGCTAGTTCAATATCAATTTTTTTGTTGCCAATTAAGCTCTAAACTTTTATATTTTTACTAATTCAGTCCAGTCAGTCACTTTTTGCTGAAAATCACTGGCGTAGCATGGCCGATGCTCACGTGGATAATTTTTAAATATTCTTTTGATTTTTTATTTATTTTCTAATTAATTTTTATTTTTCCTTTTATTTTTATCTTTCTCTTTCCTGTTTTTCCCCTTACGTTCATCCTCTAGCCAGTGGCCGGAACTTTGCAAATAACAAATGCCTCCCCAAGTAAATTTCTCACCCGATCCGGCAAAGTTGTGCCTCATCCAGCCACTGCCAAGGCTCGAGCCCTTGCTAGAAGCTGTGAGGTCCTTGCTAGCCTAGCCTTGGCAAGGCCGACCTGGCCGACTATAAAGAAAAAAAATAATGAAAATAATAATTGTGCACGTCAGTGCTAGCGATGCTGCTAATTGAGCCATCTTTATGGTCAAAACTTATAGGACTCAATTGCAAAAAAAAAAAAAAATCAACCGAGTTAACATAATTACAATAGATTTATAAAATTTTTCATAATTTTTCTTCCTGTAAATGTCAATAACTTCTAGTCATTTCCATGCACGTCGTAAAGTAATCGTTTGCCAATCAGGAAGCATCAACTCGGTGGTTCATGTTGTTCCAAATCTTCAGGAAAGGTCAGTGGAATTTGTAAAAAGAATAGGAACTTGAAGTAAAAAAAGAAGAAGTAATTTCTTTGTTCCCAAGAACAGAATAAAAAACAATGTCATCTTTCAGAAAGAGTCCACCTCAGGCCATCACCCTCGTCCCTACTGATCCCTGGTTATACCAAACACATTTGTGTTCTTTATCTATTTTTGGAATAGAAGTTTTGTATAGTTACAAAACGCATTCCTCTACTCAGAATCCGTTCTTGAGAACAGAATCAGAAAAAAAAAATCATGTCTAGTCAGAAGTTATTTGTGGGAACATAAATGTTATCATACAGGCCCTAAGTAACAAAACATTGTTTTCTCAGTCAAAATGACAACCACTATTATTGTTGATTTCTTTTGTTTTACTTTTGTTGCATTTCAACCATATGATCGTAATCTCTATATCATGCTATAAGGCGCAGGGATATTTAATTTAGGGAGGCAAGATAAATTAATGCCCCAATTCTACAACAAGAGATATGAAACCTTAATGGGAGAAGGACACCGGAAATATTTAAAAATGTGTAAGGCATTCATTTTAGTGCCAAAAATTTTCGCCAGATTACTTAAGTGCTAAATCAGGAAAAAAAAAAGTGATCGCTTAAGTCCCTCCATTAAGAAATTCCGAGCCAAAATTAATATGTGGATTTGTTAATTGCATTTTTTTTAAATGAGCTGGCATTGTATTTATAAAAAAATACGATCCACATGGACTTACAAAGCGACACCGCTTCATCCAACCCAACGTGGCATTATAGTCCCAAAATGACCGTTTCGCCTGAACAAAGAAACAAGGTCCCACCTAAAACTCCCGAAAACAGAATTTAATTAAGGACCAAAAAGGATTGTTGTCCTTCAATCCTTGCTGCTGGGCTTATGGGGAAAAGCCGAAGAAGAAACATGAAGAGAGAGAAGGGAACAACACAGACAAGGTGCCCAACGTCGTTGCAGAACTTTCTCCTTTCACACCGTGACGTTGTCGGCCTCCAACACCTGCATTTGTGTCTCAGTGCCCCTCCGCGGTTTCCCTCACCCACGATCTCCATCTTGGCCCAATGTCCGCCATCTCGGTAATCTACCATATCACCTCGGTTTTTCTCATCGTTGGTCCCTCGTCCGGCCATCTTCACCAGTGTTCCCATCTCTACTGCAATCAAATTAGGAGTAACTTAATTTGAGAAACATTATTTGAAATAAATGAACATAATAAATCTTTATATGTAAAAAATTGATTAAGCAACTCGTACATAGAATTCCAACGAGTTGGAACATATTGTGAAATTTTTTCTGGTCTTCTTCTATGTGATTTACAAAGTCTGTCTCATTCTTTCATAATTTGGGGTTGTCTCTATAAAAATCAAATTGCTGTCTTTATTGAGCTAATAATTTGGTGGATAATTTTTTCACATTAGATGTGTTTGCCCTGTTTTAAATTTATGTGTACAAGATGATTTACGAACTCTATCCAAATTATGTTATACCACCATGTTGTATTAGTTTGGGGTAAATTTATCAGAAGTGTATTAGTTTGAGATTTTTTATAATAAAAAATAATTTATGGTAAATTTGTCACAAGTATACTGGTTTAGAGATTTCCGTGGTATTAAGCCTTTTCTTTATGGCCAGAGAAGTCGGCCTCACTAAGGCTGGGCTCGCGAGTACCTCGCGGCCCTTAGCAAGGGCTCGAGCCTAGCTAGTGGATGGGGGAGGCATGACCTCACTGGATTTGGCGAGAAATTGGCTGGGCGAGGCATTTGTTATTCGAGAAGAAGAATGGGAGAAAAAAAAAAGAGAAAAAAAGAGGAAAAATATAAATAAGTTAGAAAGTAAATAAAAAAGTTTGAGAAAATATTAAAATATTTTTTAAAATTGTTCACGTCAACATCTGTAGTGCCATGTCATATTTTCCAGCCAAAATTGGCCGGATGGATTAAATTGACATAATTACATTTGGTTTGATACTCAATTAGCAGAAAAAATATTTAAGACTGAAATGACACAATTGCAAGGGATATAGTTTTGATGATTTGCCATACATATCATCGATTGATATTTGTTTTTATCTTTATTATTGTGGAAGAAATCGTCTATGCCAATAATTCTTTTTATTTGTAACTGTTGATAACTAAAATGTAAAATTGATAATTTATAGCCTTTCCGTAGAATTGCATGTGGTTGAATTGAGCCCAGTATTCCCAAAATATTTCACTAGTCTAAGGTGCTTAAATTAATGAGGCACGTGTTAAGGAAAACCAAGATCCTGGTTGCTGAAACTAGGGCCTCATTTTACCAAAAGTTGGCAATGGGCCTCAAGTGCATCGGTCGAAGTTCTACCACTGTTTTTGGTTATGGGCCTTTTCGTCGTGGGCTCCTTTATGGATTCCACAGCACCAACCGACAATTTCTCGATCATATGATTCTTCTCTTAGTCGAATCATGTATTATTATTATTATTATTATTATTATTATTATTATTATTTGAAGTTTATTGCTTCAAACCGTGAGCTCTCTGTAGGCCTTAGGGCACATGATATGACCATCGAGATGCTCTTTTTTCTATATCTAATCTCATTGACTAGGCTTCAAGATCCGTTACAATGTACCTAAGAACATCTTCAAGTAGATGGTATTGTACTTAAAGTACGGTATGGTAAGCTTACAATGGGAAGAATGGTATTTACGCCGAGCATTCGTTTTTCTTCAAATCTCACTTCCTCTAAGACTGTAGCCAAAAACACATGTATTGAGCATCATTATGCGCAATGATGTAGGAAAGAGGGGAACAAAAGAAAGAGGCGTTTTAGAATATACCTCGGAGTCACCTCGATCTCTCTTCTCCTCTCTTTCACCATGCCTTGAACCGTGACCTTGACATCGATTCTTACTCAAAACCAACCACAAGGCCAATAGGAAGGCTGGTGTTATCTTTGTGGTGGAATATCTATAAAACGTAATGAATTTACTGAAATGACCTCTAGTTGTAGTAGTTTAGCATGAGGAGTTGGACCTGATTTTCAGAAACTCTGATAGGCTTGAAGCATGGGTTGTATGTATTACCCTTAAAATTACTGGATAAATTCCAAATAAGAGCCTGAAAATGATCTTGTTTTCTAAAAGATTGATCTAAAGTGAATATTGTTTCAAATAAATGCCTCAATAACCATGAGAGTCTCATGTAAGGCCCTGACCTCGCTAACAGACCAAATCTTTCGGCAAATAAAGTGTATATTCTTCCATTTTTCTTTCTCTTCTTTTCTGCTCATCTAATTGTTCATAAGAACATGATGGAAGGATATGAAGGTGTACCAGCAAAAGAGGCACTTGGAAGTGGGTATGCAAAAGAAAATAAAGTAAAGAGATAATATTTTTTGAAGATAAGGTTTCTATATAGTCCAATATGGGATTGGATAGTGTGGACCGAGTTAAACCTTATCCATAATGAAAGGATATGTTACAAACCCTATAAATAGAACTCAACATCTAAACCCTGATGCACAAATAACCTCATACAAAATATCGTCTCAAGAAGCATGCACATGAGGGGTAGTGTCATTGAAGCTAGTGATAATAGATTATGCTGAAGAAATATGGTCGAATTGGATGAACAAAGGAAATAGACTCTGAGGCGTGATAGCATTCTCTTTAAGGAATTATTTGCACCACAACGTCGCTAATGGTTACCAGCAAAGATCCTCTAGTATACAACAGAGTCTCAAGCGAGATTATTAAATAGCAATTCTCATAATTCTCCAAGAACTCTTTGGGAAACAATTAGAAATGAATGCTATATATCTCGAGTTTTTGAACGAAAATTGAAAGTGAGAAAGTAAGTTAAAATGAACAGAACACTTGAATATATAATGAAAAATGAACACATTTTTTCGCGTCCGAAAAGTAGTTAATTCTTATGCAACTCTTCATATTCAAACAATTTATTCAAACACACCTTTTCATAATTTTTCGAAGACAGTTTATGTACAAAAAATTACAACCCTTAGCATCTAATAACATATAGTTCAAAAATACATCTTCATGTTTGAAATTGTACATCTAATTACACTTTTTCATATCATAATCGGTAGTTATTTCCAAACAAACACAAGCACTCCAAAGATTACAAGAGTGTTAGTTTGGTAGTTATGTCCGAACAGACATTAACTCTCCAAAAGATGTAGTAGTGTCTTATATCCATGAACAGTCGCACTATTCCAATGAGTCACGAAATTCATTCGTAAAAGAAATTAATTTGAAATAAAAAAAATAAAACAAAACAAAACAAAACAAAATTATTGAGTAGAGCCAATTCTAGACCCGCACGCGTCAAAATTGCGCAATCACACGCGCACCCACACGCATGTATAGTGAAGTGTAGCCAACTTGTTCTTCTTTCTTTGAAAAACAATACTAGTCTTCTAACTAATAAAATGAATTGCTCTCTTCCTTTCATCGATGTAAAAAAGGCAATATTTTGTTCGTTTTAGACAGAAACTTCAACAGATTATAGAGGAGAAGACTCAAGAAGCGATGCACATGAAAGGTAGTCTCTTGAAGCCAGTGATAAAGGATTATATAGGAGAAGTTATTGAGCACTGGAATGTCGATATTTCACATCAAGAACGATGCATTAAAAATTAGGTGCGTAAATTCCTCTACTCTGTTCGTGTATCAAATTATGATGATCTTAGGGCACTGCCAAAGATAAATAATTGCAGCTTACACCAACGCTACACTCTATCTCTCCGGGAGTTTCTCCATTTTCTGCTCCCTTTCCATCCTCAGAATCGCAAGCAACGAGTTTAACCAAATAAAAATGTAATCCCGTTTTGTTCCCTCAGGTTCCCTGGCCTAGGTCTTTCGATTTGGACATTGCTCGAAGCTAATCTTAATTCAATCTCTTACCTTCTCTGATTAGTCACTAAGGCCACGTTCATCTTGTTGGAAGAAGAAGATTGACAGGGAAGAAGAGAAAAAGAAATGAAAATTAAAAATTTCTTTTGGACCAAAATACCTTTGATCAGCCTGAAAATTTGGCCAACGGCTATGTCAAACCCTTTTCTGTAATTGTCATCGTTACTTCAGATTTTTATATAAATAATCTATTTTGAATCACCTTTTGAGAAAATGAAGGCACTCCAAATTCTAATTAGAGATTTTTTCAAATTAAGTAAATTGATCTTCTTGTGTTTAGCTTTTTTGAGGAAATGCTACCGAAACTTCCTAAAGCCAAACGCTATGCTATTATATCAATACAATCAAATCGTGGAGGCCAATCTCTAGAAAACAACGTGCAAAATCTACAATATTAAAACTGTTCAATAAGGGGAAAAGTGTCAAAAAAGTCATAAAGCTATTGCATCAGTGCCAATTTAGTGCTAAATATTTTTTTTGTGTCAATTCAGTCCTAAATCTTTTGTATTTGTGTTAATTTAGTTCTAAACCTTTTATTGGTGCCAATTCAATCATAAACATTTTGCATTAGTGCCAATTTAGTCCTAAATATTTTATATTTATGTCAATTGAGTCAATCGGCCAATTTTGACCGAAAATCATTGGCGCGAACATCCATTGTCCTACATGGCATAGCTTGCGCTAATGTGTATATATATATAATATTTTTTATATTTTAAATAATTTTTAAAAATATTTAAAAAAACCAAAAAATGCTTAAAATTTATTTAAAATTATAGAATAATATTAAAAGAAATATCCAAGTGAGAGTTTTACCTAGGACAATCGATGTCCATGTCAGTCTTTTTCGGTTAAAATTAGTGGGATTAACTCAATTAGCATAAATATAAAAGATTTAGAATTGAATTAGCACCATTGCAAAAGGTTTAGGACTGAATTAGCACCAATAAAAGGTTTATGACTGAATTGGCACCAATGCAAAAGGTTTAGGATTGAATTAGCACAAAAAAAGGTTTAAGACTAAATTAACATTAGTGCAATAAGTTTAGGACTTTTTTGACACGTCTCTCGCTCGATAAGACATGCATGATCGGAAAGGACGTTTCAACTTTGATAATCCGTGCATGGTTGAGGGGGACGGGCGAACTTTGAAGTTCTCCCCCACTTTGGCTGCTTTACATTGCTCCTTTGCTTTTGGCAATTACCATTTTGAAATAAAAACGGCTTAAAGAGCTCAGTCACGAGCCCGAAAGATGGTTCAAGCATGGGACGCGAACAAAAGCCACGAGCCGATGCACGATGGCTATTGTACCTTTACAGAGGCTACCCCGTTGAATACGCGAGTAGTGCAAAAGAAAGAATCCACTTGTGAAAAACTAACAATATCTGTCGAAAATTACGATTCCGATTTCACTAAATAAATTAGCCGAAGATTCGAGGAGAGAAGAATGGGAGTGCGAATGAGCTTGTTGATGGATGTTTCAAGTAAGCGACAGAGAATGGATCTTGTGCTTACAAAGCACGACACGTCAGCGCTGAAAGGGCCGATGTAGGCCCCGCCGAGCCGGGATCACAAGTGACTTAACCTCGTCTCTATGTGCTGGACGTGGAACTTCGCTCGCCTAAGTTTCGATATACGCTCGGGGAACATTCTATCCTGTGTTTTGCCTGCGACGATGGGTTGTAACTTTCTTTTTCTTATGTGTTTCTGATTATTGAAGAAAAGAAGAGCAACGCCCAGTTAAAAAAGAAGAAGAAGGGAGAATGGCATTGTAAATGAGCACATTGTCTGAATCTCGTACAAAGTCTTAGAAAGCCCAACACACCAATTCTAAAATACACAAAATCTCATTGATTCACTGACGATGCAGTTGTAAGACGGTTCTCAATAGAATCAAAACCCTCTCAAAACCTTGGCTCAAATCAATCGGGGAAATCCGACTTCTTTGCTTACTTTGAATTTGGATGATCCCAATCTATTCTAAAGATACATTGTACATACGCCTAACCAAAGGGAAGATTGTGTATAAATAATAAAGCTCTTGCATTTTTTTTTTCCAATTCAGTTCTAAATATATTAATTTTTTCTATGTCCTTAAACGTTTCACGTTTTGTCCTTACCAAAAAAAAAAAAAAACGTTTCGCATTTTGTTAATTGAGTTCATCCAGCTAATTTTGATCTAAAATCGCTGATGCAGACGTTGGCCGTCCTACTTGGCACGGTCGGCCATGAAGTGGATATTTATAAATTATATTTTGTATTTATTATTTTCTTTTTCTTTTTTGACGTGGACATTTTGACTATGAGCGAGGGCAGTGAGCCTCACCAAATGCTGGCCCCCACCCTGTGGTCGGTCTCTCGCACCCCCCCCCCCCCCCCCCCCCCAAAAAAAAGAAAAGACAAGAAAAGAAAAGAAAAAATAAAAGAAAATGTAAAATTTATTAATAAAAAATTTAAACATATTATTAAAAATTGTCCCCTAGACGGACGTCGTCCACGTTAGTTATTTCCTGTCAACAAAAAGGGCCATTTTTATTACCATTTTTCTCTTTTGATCTTTATAAATATTAAGACAGTCTCATTTGAGCATATTTTAGCTTATTATCTCGATAATAGTAAAAGTATAACTCATTCAAGGTTGATATTTTTGCTACTCCAAGTCTAAATATATTAATGAAGATATCTGGAAACATATTAATTGTTTCATATCCCCATTTATGTGGCCTTCAGATTGACCATCTTAATGTTTCAATAGCTTCTCTTACCTGTTTTGTGCGTTTTACCAAATGTTTCTCCTTAAATAATGTTGTTCCACCATGCCTTTGTATTCATATTACAAAGTAAAAAAAAAAAAAAAAACGAATGTTTCAAATATGAAGTCGTCGCTTAAGCTTTTTTTGGTATTCATGTTGGTTCCTGCCCTTCTACAAGCTTGCTCAGGACACATTTACTTATGTGGGAAAGTCCGGGTACAAATCTACAACCGTTTGCCCGGAGGTGCGATGCTAACTGTCCATTGTAAATCCAAAGAGAACGATCTTGGCTTTCATCAAATCCCTCCCAATGGCATGTGGGAATTCAGATTCAAGCCTAGCATCAGGGGTCATACTCTCTTCTTTTGTAGCATGCAATGGCCTGGACAATTTCACTACTTTGATGCATACGATGATCATAGAGATTGTGAGCAATGTGATGGGAAGTGTCCATGGAATATCCTACCTAGCGGTCCGTGTTTGTCTAACGTAAAATGTTATTATAAATGGAAACCCTAAAATTTCTAAGGGAAATATGCGTTTCAAATAAACTTTTTTGTTTGCTTGTTAAAATATGGTATTTGGCTATGGTTGAGATAGTATTCTAACCTCCTCCTTGGGTGAAATAAAGATGGCTAGTTAATAGTTAATGGGCATATACGCAGAATTGATAACACTGATCGAATATTTGTCTAGCATTAAGAGTAGCGATCAAGTGAATTCCTGCTATTCATCCGTCTCCTACTCATATATCGCTAGTGTATGAATCCTATGTGGATCGCACAAACTAATTATAAAAAGAGAAAAAGACGTATCATGCCAATTCATATAGGGTAAGATGCAAAAAAAAAAAAAAAAATAGTGTTCTTACATTGAAATTGAAAAACAAAATCATATAATTCGTGATCCTTTTTTTTTTTCTCTCTCTCTCTCTCTCTCTCTCTCTAGGGGACCAACCTTTTCTGCCCTGGTATTCTATAACCAGTAGAGTAACATAAGAGTTGGCGAATTCAAAAAGTTCGTAATCAAGGAAAATATAAAAGAGACGACTCAATAAAATTGGAATCCCTAAAATTTCCTACGAAAAGTTAGGGGGTGAGCAAAAAAGACTGCCCCAACCGGGACCGCCCGGGCCGAACCGGGACCCATGGAACAGTTCCTGATTTTAGAGGGATCCGATCTGGTTCTTGGTTCCTAAATTGGAATCGGCGAGCCGGGCGGTGCGGTTTCTCGGTTCTAAGCCCAGGACCAGACCGGACCGATTTTTTTTTTTTTAAGTACACGTAATTTTTTTCTTTGCTGGTTTTTCTTGCTATTACCCTGCATGGCTTGTCTGGTGGCACTTGTGTGTGATTGGTTGAAAAATTATGAAGTGTGCACGCGTGTGTTCAGCTTTGGAGCTATGAAATATGCACGATGGTTGTTTGCTTCCGGTGTATCTTTTGATCATGATTGTGTCAAGCTGAAATGAAGATGAACCTGGGCTGGGTATTGCAGCTGCTTTCGGCGCACAATTTTTTCACGAACACGTTTCTACTCTTGCTAATAGTTTAGCACATTCTTTATTGTTACTATGGGGTCCTGAAGCACAAGGAGATTTTACTCGTTGGTGTCAATTTAGGGGTCTGTGGACTTTTGTGGCTCTCCACTGCGCTTTCGGACTAATAGGTTTCATGTTACGTCAATTTGAACTTGCTCGATCTGTTCAATTGCGACCTTATAATGCAATCGCATTGTCTGGTCCAATTGATGTTTTTGTTTCTGTATTCTTGATTTATCCACCAGGTCAGTCTGGTTGGTTCTTTGCGCCTAGTTTTGGTGTAGCAGCTATATTTCGCTTCATTCTTTTTTTCCAAGGGTTTCATAATTGGACATTGAACCCATTTCATACGATGGGGGTTGTCGGTGTATTGGGCGCTGCTCTCCTATGCGCTATTCATGGTGCTACCATTGAAAATACTTTATTTGAAGATGGTGATGGTGCAAATACATTCCATGCTTTTAACCCAACTCAAGCCGAAGAAACTTAATCAATGGTCAGTGCTAATCGATTTTGGTCCCAAATCTTTGGGGTTGCTTTTTCCAATAAGTTCCTTGGAATCACCCGGGAATCGGATCGGACATTCCCAATTCCTAAGGAGGCCAGTCCGGCTCGCAGTTCCGAAAAATGGGAACCGGGACCACCGGTCCAGTTCCCGATTTTTTATGAAAATCAGATCGAATCGGGAAACCGCTCACCCCTAGGAAAAATTGGAAGGCTAGTGCTATTTCCACCCTCTTACCAGCTCTTGACACCTCCTGTCACATTGTATTGACCACATTATCTGTTGTGGGACCCACTTTTGATATAAGATTATTTCTTACTTTTTGATAAAAGGAAAACTTACTCACGTCCCTTCTAAATGACTTTTTTTTTTCAACCCAAGCAGCTTCTTCCACGCGCATTACATTTCAAGTTTCCTTCATGTTTGTGTTTGTCTAAACTTTTTCTACTTTATTATAATCTAAGCAAGCACTAATCATATAAAAAAGAAATGTTAGTTTTATTTGTAAATTGTTTACTTTATTTCCTTATATTATTCTCTTGATTGCGAACTTTTCGACTTTGATTTTTGGATTAAATTTATGAGAATTTACTCAAAAATGAAATATTATAGTTGATGTAGCATTACACACAATGTACTCATAGACTATTCTCTAACTTGTTCTTAAGTTATTTTTCCATAATGGTTTCCTAGTACAAAAACAAAACAAAAAAAATATTTCTCATCAATAGAATAGTTAGCTTTTTTTTTTCCGTTAGAAACACAATAATTAGTTTTTTTTTGTCTGCTCTATCTCTTACTCTATTTTCTCTGATTTTTGCACTGCTTTACAGAGCGAGGGAGTTGAACTGCAAACCTATGACACTAGTGTCCCCATCTTGTAAATTTCTTTATCAGCTGGGTCCAAGCCTCTTGGCGCACTAATGATACAAGTGTCCTCAGGAAATTTTTGCCTTCACTTGTTAACATTATATATAGCTATGATTAAGATAATACTGAAAGCTCCTTAGTGCATATCTTTTCTTGGCGTTGATGTGTGAAAAATGTCCTTTTGTGCCTTCGCTTGTTAACGTTGCTTCACACTTGACGAGCATATATTCATAATTGATCACTCCAGCGTCTCACAATTATTCTTCTTTTACTTCTCAGATCTTATGCTTAGCCCGAGTTTTATATCAACTCGCTCTCAATAAAGCTTGATTAAGCACTCACACTGTTGACACCTGATTTACGATTAGTGTTTTTTCTTTATTTTTGGAAAATTCATAAAAAAAAAAATCCATAAAAAGTTAGGAGGGCTGGCAATCTGTTCGATTGCCATTTTTATGGATTTTTTTTTTCAAATTTGGTATATGGGTCATCACTTGAATTTCAGTTAGGGGGGCTGGCAATCTATTCTTTCGAGAGAGAGAGAGAGAGAGAGAGAGAGAGAGAGAGAGAAAGAGAGAGAGAGAGGATTTTCGCTCTCAAACCGCCACAGCCAGAGCTTCGGAGCTCGAGTTGCAGAGTTTGAGTCTAAGCGATTGAGGCCGAGTCGAAGCTTTGATCCACCTTCAGAAGCATCGCCTCACTCCCAGGAAGCGATCGCACCAAGTCTGAAAGCTTGATATCCTCGAAATAGGTATATCCTAAGCTCGAGCTCTTGACTGAGCTTTAATGGCGGATTTTACTCCGATCATAATCATTGCAATTAATGTGTGTGTTTTGCATCTAGAACATTACTAAACACGTTCTTGTGTTTTGATTGCATTGATTTCGAGTCAAGCCTCGCATTCGAACCTCTCCATCATCACCGATCTTGTTGAAGTTCCCCTAGCTAGAGTTAGCCTAAGCCAGGTCAATCGGACATGCAGATAAGGTTTATGAACCTCATGAGATTTTGTTTTGGGCTTTGATTGAGTGAATATTGTCTATTCTTCGTGATCGAGCCTCCATTGATGCGTATTGTATGAGCTTTGTCGTTATTGATTCCGTGCACGATTAGGCCTAGATCTTAGATATAATAAACTAGAGAACAAGGCGAACATGTTAACATAGGTTTCGAGTCATTTGGCCGAGGTTTCGCTGTCGATCGGTGGCGGAGAATCCTTGACCGTCTATTCCGTCGAAGTCTGGAGGTAGGGGACAGAGCTGACGTGGTTCGGTCAGCGAGTCAAACGTGATGATATGTCGCTGACGTGGCGCCATGTGGCGCACACGTCAACGCGAGCCATTAGGGGGCAAAGGAGTCGGTTAGTTGATTCAACGGATAGGTTTGGCCACGTGCTCGCCTGGAAACCGTCAGATCAATAAAATAATTTTCAAATAATAAAAAATAAAATGCAAGGCAAACGTACATTTTTAGTGCCAAAAGTTGTCTATCAAGATCACTTTAGTGCCAAAAGTTTCAAACGGATCACTTTAATGCCAAAAGATATGTACGGAGATCACTTTAGTGCCAACTTCTTTTAAAAATAATCACTTCAGTGCTAGAGCTAACGTGGCTCATCGAAAATCCGACACGTGCTATTTTATTATTTTTTAAGCTGACGTGTCACATCAAAGTTGGCACTAAAAGTGATCGTTTTAAAAGAAGTTAGCACTTAAGTGATTTTTAAAAAAAAGTTTACACTAAAGTTATCAGTTTGAAACTTTTGGCACTAAAGTGATCTCCGTACACAACTTTTAACACTAAAAATATACTTTTTTCGAAAATGCAAATACGTCGTCGTTTTGGATTAGCTCTCTACGCGAGTTGGGTCGACCATTGGTAGGTCGGTCGCATGCGTGTGTTTGGATCGAGCTCGATCTGGACAGTGCAGACCGGACTGTGGGCCTTTGGGCCCGCGCGGACTTCGAGAGATCGGATGTGTCTCGCGCACTAGCTGGGTTCATAGACCCGCCCGGCCTCTTTTCTTTTAATAAAAAAAAGAAAAGAAAAGAAGAAAAATATTTTCAGAAAATAAAAAAATGGTTTTAAAAATTAGAAAATATAAAAAAATAGGAAAATTTAGTAGAAATTTCCTAGATATTCTAGAAATTTCCAAAAATTAAGGAATGACCATAGATAGTTGGTAAATCCTATTTTTAAGATTTCTTATCTATTATATCCGTAATTAACAATTATACCCTTCAGGGGTAAATCGCCTATGCCTTATGTCTGAGATCTGTAAAAAAATGCCATGAATAGGTGATGGGCCAGTTAGGTGGCCAAACCGTTTGTTTGGATATTTGAGTCTCGTCTTTTCTCTAAATGACGGTTTTACCCCTCAAAAGAGTAAATCGTATTTGATATTCCAATGAGTTGTGAAAATTGCTAGAATTAGGTGATGGGTCAGGTGGGTGGCCGATCCTTCTGTCTGGGATTTTCATGTCTCATTCTCTTTTTTTGAAATGACAATTTTACCCTTTAAAGGGTAAATCGCCGTCTAAAATTCTAGAAAATTCTAAAAGTGGTCGAAAAATAGGAAATGAGTTGGGTGAACAATCTTATTTTCAGCGCCTTTTGACTCCATATTTCTTCTAAAATGACAATTTTGCCCTTTTTTAGCAAATAGTCTCAGATTTCTTCGAAATTATGATTTTGCTCCTCATGAGCAAATCATGTCTAAATCATTCTCGACCCTTGACTGATACTTCTCTAGGCCAATAGGGCCTTACTAGGGATGTCATGTTGTATTCATGTTATTTATCCACATGCCTTAGTTCCTTGCTTTGCACACATTCTTTTATTGATTGTAAGTGCTAGGGTAGTCACTCACATCTGCATGAACTCCTAGATTTAGGGTTCGCACCCCACTCATCTGCAAGAAATCTTAGGTCAAAATATTCAATCAACTTAGGTACCGAAGGGGCAATTAGCGTAACTAAGTCCTCGATCCCACTTCTTTGATTCTCGCAAAATCGAATAGAAGCTCCCAACTATTTGATAAAGTTCCAATTGTACCATCCACGAAACAATTGGTGGCAACTCCATGGCATGCATACGTAGCACATGTCACTAAATCGCACTGAAGATCGACCACGCATGCCTTAATTGCAACTTGGGTAACAGGCCTTGGGAGAGGCCCGCGTCCGACTAGATGGGACGACCCATTAATCCTTTCATCCCGACGATAGATGAGGGTCGTGACACACACCTGGCTTCCTACATGCATACATGATTAATCTTAGAGCTCATCTTAATTCCAATCAAGGATACATAAAACATATTATGTACAGAATTTGCTCTTCCAGCATCATCGTGCATATTATCTCAGCTAAACTCGCTTACTATATAACACTTGAGGTGATTATTCGTGTGAGTGAGCCAATCATTGTCTGGTAATATATTTTTCAACAATATATCTGTGTTTGTGCTAGTCTCATTATATCACTAATAAAGTTATCTTTTATGTCAATGCACTTCGCCGTTCCCTGATACTTAGAATCTTTCACATAGGCAATGATTGCTTGACTATCACAATAAATTGTCACTGGTCTTGGAACATAAGTGACAATGGCTAAATTTTCAAGAATGTTTTAACCAAACTACTTCTTGCACTGCAGGAGAGCATGCCATTAAATTCAGCCACCATCATACGTAGAGCTGTGCATGTCTGTTTCTTGCTTCTCTAAGAAATTGCACCTTCATCAAGCAAGAATGCATTTTCAAATATCGCTTTATGCTCAACTAGGTCCCTACACAATCAGCATCTAAGTAGCCACTAAGAGTAAATAACTCCCTTAATACTTAATAGTGGAATCGGTAGTCCATATTTGCCTTTCAAAATATCTAAACTCCTCTACATTGTTTTCCAGTGTGCTTGACCAGGATTTGACTGGTTGCAACTCACTAAACCAACAACATCACAAATGTCGAGTCGATTACACATCATAGAACTCTCGATTGCACTAGAGTAAGGATCAGTTTCCATTTCTTTCTTTTCAACTGGAGTATTATACCACATCTTAGATCTTAGGCATTCACCTTGTAAGATAAGGATATTATTGGGATAACAATGCTGCATATTATAATGTTAAAAGAAATTAATATAACACTTTTGAGATAGAGCAAGAAGGTTCCTTTGAACGATCACTTTCTATGTTTAACTCTCAATATAAAAGCAGCTTCTCCCATGTCCTCATTTTGAAAATAAAAGAACAACCATTCTTTTATGGTGATAACCAAACCCTTATCATTCTAAGCTAAACTAATATCATCCACACACAGTGATAAAATTACAAATTTATCCTTGGATTGTTTTGACATGTAAATGGTGGTCTTCTTCGATCATCATAAATTCAAAAGAACTTATGGCTTGATGAAAAAACAAAGGTATCATTATCTAAATGATTGCTTAAGGCCATCTATCGAACGATGAAGCTTGCAAACTTTACACTCCTAACCTTTAGCTATGAAATCTATCGGTTGCTTCACATAGATTTCCTTATCTAGTTCTCCATTGAAAAATGCCATCTTTACATCCATTTGATGTAATTCTAAGTATAAATTTGCAACTATTGCTAGGATAAAACGTATGGATGCAAACCTAATAATTATGAAAAGATTTCCTCGTAATCTATGTCTTCTTGTTAAGTATAGCATTTCACCACAAGGCGAGTCTTATAGTTTTCAATGGATCTATCTACCTACGCTTGATCTTGAAAATTCATTTATTTTCAATAGCCTTGCTTCCCGGTGAAGGATCAATTAAGTCCCAGACATGATTTGCTTTCATAGATTCTATTTCATCTTCCAAAGTATTTCTTAATCCTTCTTTGTCAAGAGATGAGATAGCTTCTTTAATTATCTTAAGTTCAACATCTTCTTGTGTAGCAATCATAAATGTTTCCTCTTCAATCTCAAAACAAAAACGGGGAATGCTTGTGTAATTGTTGTTACGTAACTTAACCTATTGTGGATTCAGTTCACTGGACGATACAACACTCCCACTGGGTCCAATATGTTGAGGTAAATCATTATTTTCCTCGATCAACATTAGTGTGTGTTTTATTAGGATCTTCCATCTCATATAAATGGAAATCCTTATCAATCTCACCTCTACTATGAAAAACGTTCTCCAAGAACATGACATCTAATGACTCCACTTCAGTCATACTTCCATTAGCTTATTCACCTGTGAACGCATATCCTTTGGAGTATTCAAAGTATCTAATGAAGATATTTTTCTTCCTTATTATACGTATATGGGAAGAGTTTTTGACATATTATGCGCACCCCTAAGGTCACAGATTGATTAAAATTGGCTTTCTATCAGTCCATAATTCATAAGGATTTGAAGTGACTGACTTAGAGGGCACATGATTAAGTAAATAGGCAATAATCAATAACACATCTCCCAGAATGAGATCAATTGATTTGACTATGCCATTAGAGACTTAACCATTTTCAACAAGGTTTTATCCCTTCTCTCAACAACCTCATTTTGTTGCGAGATAACCTGAACGGTCAAATGTCCTATAATACCCTTTTCATCATGAGAGATTGAATTACTCAGTTAGATACTCACGTCCGTGATTGGTTCTTAATGTCGTTATTGTTTTGCTTGAGCGATTCTCTATCAAACTCATATATCGTCTAAATCAATCCAACGGTTTTAACGTATGAGAGATCCAAAAAAAAAAATCAAATCTTAAGAAGTCAATGTCTCAAATCTTAAGGTATGAGAGATCCCAAAAACAACCATAACCATTGACATTAAACACATCAAAGTGAATGTCTCAAATCATAAAACCATTAGTACATAATTGGAATTAAAATAAACTATTCCAAACTTAATATAAACACAATCACCATGGGAATTCATATCATAACCTAAGCTTAGAAGAACAACTACATAGATCAAGTGTCGCTGATTATTAGGAGAATAGAGAACATCATGTAGGAATTAAGTTCAACCACTACATAAGTTTAATTTACATATGCCGATACTTTTTGTGACATTCTGAAATTTCCGCCCTAGCGACTTGAGACATGTAATGAGATCTCGAAATTTGGAAATGGAAATAAAGAATCGTAACAAATAATTTGGATTGAACGACGGCTAATCGAGAATGAAAAATTGGCGGAAAAATGGATTTTCGGACGAAGGATGTGAAAAGACGATTTTGCCCCTAGAGTGTCGACCTTGCTTTATTAATTCGACGAGGACATTCTAGTCATTCGTTGTTCCCCTTGTGGCAGCCGAATTTGAGAGGGTAAAATTGGAAGAGAATTGTGGATTTTATTGATGCCAAGCCAAGTGTCTTAATTTGGTGGTGCTCATTTATTTCCCACTCACTAAAGCACGTTCTAGAAACCTTTTTAGGATGACATAACTCTCTCTCTCTCTCTCTCTCTCTCTTCTCTTCTCTTCTCTTCAGCCCACTTTCACGACACCAGCAGCTGCACATCTCCATCTTTTTCGTTTCCTTTTCTTCTTCCACGAGCAGAATCGCTCATCACACGACCAGTTCGGGCCACTGACTTTGCCGCTGTTCAAGGCCACTTTCGGCGACTTTCAGCCGTCTAGCCGACCACCATCACCTTCCTCTCCCTCTTGCCGACCTGCTCCAACTCGAAGCACTGCCTTTGGTCACCGGACGAGCTCCGTTCAGCCGTTTTCCTGCGAGTCGCTGGAATCTGCTGCAGCTTGAGGTAAGTGGACGTTTGACCTTCATAGGACCCTGATTTTCTTTCGATTTTCTGCGGTAGCTTGTAGACATGTAGAGCTATGTTTGGCTGAGCTACGGTAAAAATTTTGGACGAATTTGATGGAGTTTTGATGAGGAATTGATGCTGTTTTTGGAAGGTCCGAAACTGACCGGTTGCAGGCTTGAAGAAAACGATTGGAATCGCGGACTTGCCGGCGTCGCCTTGCACCCAAATTTTCGGTAGGGCCTCTTGACTCATAGAAATATCTGTTAGTTAAAGGAATCGGTGATGAATATGAGTATATGGTTGAGTAATGAGTAATGGACTGATTGAAGAGGATTGAGTAAAATTGGTTCTGCTCGGTTGGGTTTTTGTGCAAAACCTGTTCTATTTAGGGTGTTTTTTTTTTTTTTTGTGGAACCGAGTTCTATATGTGTTCTTAGGACGTGTTAAGATGTCAATGGAGTTGCTACTAAGGTGTACTAGTAGTGGAGTTGCAATTAGAATGGATAATTGGTAGGAAATGACGAATCGCCGCTGAGTGCTTGCTGCCCTATTTTGAATATGTGAAACCGGTTCTGTTTAGGGTTGTTCTTGGTGTCGCCATGATTCCAATTGATCGTTAAGGAATACTAGGGTGCTAATGGTAGTGTTAATGGAGAGTGTGTGAATTGGATTGGAGTTTAGAAGAGTTTCAAAGATTATTTGAGGTGAAAAACGTGAGGCCGACCAATCTGCCCTGGTTGCGCACCAAATTTGAAATGAGTCGTTCTATGTCATCCGATATCCGAATTGAGCTACGTTTTCGCCCACGCGTCCATAAGACATTGAAGTTTAATATTCTAAAAGTTGATTTCATAAAAGGTCGAAGGGTCAATGTCAGTTTATTTATGAATGAAGCTGAACGTGGAGCCTAAATAGGTGGAGCCTAAATAGGGCAGTGTTGGGCGGAATGATATTTATGATGACTTACCGTGATAGAACGGTGATTGACATGCTTAGGGCCATTGAATTGCCGCTGTGAAGACATGAGAATAAGGGGTTGCGTGTGCTGTTGAGGTATAGGCATGAAGAAAATGAGAAATGATTGAGCTTTGATATGGTTTTCCTAGGTGCGTCGTAGATGCCCTGGTTGACCTTGAAAGTTGCTGACCTTGAAGGAGCATGGTGATTGGAGTTTGCTAGTTGAATGAAGTGGTGAGTGACCCCTAATTTTTTATTAGGATATTCGAACGCGACGGAACGAATTCTTCGAGGGATCACTGAGTTGACTGATATTTTGTGGTAATTGATTGGTTTGGGAACCGAATGGTCCCATTGACGCATAGGCCATGAGTGCTTGATGGCTATGAATTCTTTGCCTCATAACTAAATTCTTGACGTGCTTGTCATTGTACCTTATTGGTTGTGCGGCTGCCTTATACTTGCTTCTTGAATCGTGTTTAAGACAATACACAATTGTTTAGCAAGTGATCGGTTTTTGAGCACGTGTCTGAAATTTCCTCGTGATGTTATGTGATTGAAATCATTGAAGGCACGTCTTGTTGAACAATGTGAATTACCCTGATGCGATGTAATCGCGGGGTCGAGGAAATGTGGGTCAAGAAAATGTGAAATACCCTGATGCGATGTAATCGCGGGGTCAAGGAAATGTGAAATACCCTGATGTGATGTAATCGCGGGGTCGAGAAAGGTGAAACATCCTGAGGCGATGTAATCGTGGGGTTGAGAAACGAGGCACACCTTGAGACGATGTAATCGCGGGGTTGTGGTTGAAAGTGGAACCACCTCTTACTTCTGAAAAGGATGAGTTTTATACTAAGCTAATACGTAAGCTTGGCCATGTAACCCGCGGTTGCTCTTAGTTGATTTTCTCTGGAAATATTGACTTGATGCCATGAGTAATTACTATGCGTTGCTCTTGTTTATAGATTACTTATGTCTACGTTTGTTGGGTTTGGTGGGATGGATGGCCTAGTTTATGGTTAGGATAGCTCGTTGAGACGTAAGTCTCACCCCGTCATAGGATCTCTTTTTTTTTTTTTTTCAGGTTCCAAGCTATGAGGATTCCGCTGATCATGGATGGGATCCATCGAGGAAGTAGTAGTTGATTGAATTTGAGGGATATCTTGTAACGTTAAGGATTTTGTTACGCTTTGAGTTTAAAATTTGTAATTGGTGTATAAGTGGGGAGGTATCCCTTTTGTCACAAGTCATCTGGCATTGTTTTCGTATGGAGGTGTTTTCTGGCTTTCGCCGGTTTGAATGTATGTAAAGTTAAAGTGGGCTAAGGATCGTGGAAGACTTCCCTGAGTATGAGTGGCCTAAGGTGATGTCCGCGTGCTCGCCAGGTACGGGGCGTGACAATCCCGTTTAAGTAGTATCAGAGCAAGGTCAACTCGATCCATTTTGATTGAGGCTTGGAGTGATAAGGAGTGATGACTTTAGGACGATGGGATAAGTAGACCCTTAGGATTAAGCATGGATTGGGGAAGCCTAGGAATTATAGGCTTGAATTTGTATACACCCTATTGGTTTTAGAGTGGATTTTGATGGATGATCTTGAGTAATTCTATGGACAAGGCTCGCAAGGAAGTGAGTAGAGATTGAGGAGTCACAAGCTTGGATTGAAGCTGCTAGAGAATAGCCTATGAATGAAGACTCGATTGGAAGATATGATGGTGAATGTGGCTTGTCGATGGCTTAATTTGGGGAATATGAGTCATAAAGAGACGATTGGTAGTAATGAATTCAAGCTTGAATGGTAAGGTATCTTGATGACTTTCAGAGATTGATTGCTAAGGACAATCTTGGGAGGTATGAGATTGTGGGTACACAAGGAAGAGTGTAAAGAATATTTTGATTAAAGGCCAGCTATGATCGGGCGCATGTGGATTGTCTTGAGTTGTGGCTAGACTTGGGGTGAATGATTGGCTATAGGAAATTGATTCGGAAGAGTGATGATCGTTTGTGAGAATTTGAAATTTTATGGATGGGAATCGATTGGGAAATGATTGTCGCATGATGGATAGCGAGAATAAATGTGTGGTGTATGTGTTCGTGGAATGGAAACGAAAGTTGAAGAGGGTGCATGCATGAGCTTATCGTTGTCAGACTTGATAAACCATCGCTGGGTATGGGACGAGCTGGTGGGATACCTACAAATCGTAAGGAAACATGTTATGGGACTTGTGGAACGGGGCTTCCTCCGTAGATGTATGACTTGGGACAACCTACAACGACCAGGTCTGATGAGGGCGGGGAGTGATCGCCAATACAGAGAGGTACGGACAAGGAGCGGCTCCTGGCAAGCTTCTAGGATCAAGGAGGATGGAATGACCCAAGCCATAAATTGAAAGAGAAAGTCTAGGTATCAGGTTGAGTCTGGTCGCAGTTAAGTGAGATGTATGGCACTGGTTTGATTCTCGAAATGAATGTTCAAAAGTGGCATGACATGTGAAATGATGCCTATGAGTGGCATGGTGAAAAGCTTTGTGTTTGACAATGGATGTCGATTGAAAAAGAAAAGTGATGTTATAATTAGCCTGATAGGTGTGTTTTATGTTTGGCACCATGTGATTGGTTTGGCCAGGGCCTAAACGAGAGATTAGACGGCGTGTGGGGAGTTTATACCCCGTTGAACTGAGGCCTATTGAGAATGAGAAAGCCAGTCGTGTTTGTAACGAAGGGCAGATGCCTCATGTTTAATATATGAGCGATGAATTTATAGAAGTAACGCCTTGTATATTTGCTGGGTGTTGACCTAGCTGTATATTTTTTTTAGCCTAGTTGAGGCTTGCCTAATGATGGCTGTTAATTGAAAAGTTACTTCGTGGAGGTTGACCTGTTATGTCGTTGCTGCTTATGGGTGAAGTGGAATCCCAGTATATGAGCAACTAGCTGAGAATTGCTTGGGAACCACTGATGGTTGATGGTAAGACATAATGAAATGAGCAGCCTAAGACTGCTAGCCTTAGATGACCTAAATCTTTGATTCTTGGAGGGGGTCATAATAGTTCAAGTTACGTGAGGACATGATGAAGTTGAATGACCAAAACATGGTCGTGGAAGAGCATTGGGCTCGAGTTTATACGGTATTGAAGATCCGAGAACTGAAAAAGGGATCATGAGAATAGAGTAAAGGGAATAACTGAAATATGAGTACGAGAAGAGCGTATGGCTTGATTTTGTTGTTTACGTAGGACCCAAGAGCTGAATGGGTCGTGAGAACTTTGAATGGAAATGGGAAAAGTAAAGGGGTAGACAAACACAAGAAAGAACTGCCGTGGCCAACTAAGTCGCTGAGACGACTGATGCTAGTACTATTGAACTAAGTGATGGAAGTCACGAGAGATGTGACTCTGAGATTACCCATTTCTAAATGGAGAACGTGATAAAGAACCACAAGAGTTCGAGCAGCTTGTGAGATTGACCATGAGGTCAAGGTCGAGTAAGGCTCGACGGAGAAACTGAGTTGAAACTGCCTTCCTTTGAAGTGAGGGTTTTGTAAGGAAGAAAGCGATCCCGGTAGTTTTTAGCCTTACGAGGCTGTTGATAATTGGTGAAAGATCACTAGAGGAAGGGTTCCTCAAAGGCATAATGTCTGCTTGAACTACCTCTATTGAGTTGTTCGACGGAAAGTACTTTACCGGGTTTGCTTGGGAGTAAGGGTTGTCTGGATCCTGATGGTTTTGCAAGGATCATAGGATGATTGACCATTGTGAGACAGAGTTTTCACAGTCGCCTAGGTGCATTAAGAATGGTAGGGGACCCCTTGGATAAGATAAGTGAATCCCCGAGTGGATTGGAACTTGAGAGCTTTATGACTAGTTGTTATTCCTGATTTTGAGGAATGGTATTGAAACTTAGTAGAAGAAGGAAATGATCGAATGGTGTGCGAATGAAAGAACTCTTGCTCATGGATTACGAGCAAAGAAATGTTCAGCTTGGAACTTAGAACGCATCTGCGAGAAACGGCCGTCAGCTTGGCGTGAGGCTTATGATGAGATGTTGATGTTTTGTTCCTTCTGCCAAGAGGAAAGTGAGGACAGAATTATGTTAGTAGTTTGACATCATTGATAAAATGGGATTGATTGCTGTTAAATCGGGACCACCAAAAGTGGTATTGCGAGTTATCATCCCTAAAGAGTAGGGTGGTATACCTAGAGAGTGATTGGACCATGAGATGGTCGTTGATGAAAGGAAAAGCGTATGGAATTGATAGTCCCGACTGTCACAATCCTAGTGAATGGTGAAATAAGCGACAAGAGCGCTTAGAGTGAAATTACAAGTGACTCGAGATCGTCGAATTGAGTATTCGACACGGGAATTTGTGAGACCAAGGAGGAACCTCGACCCCTTGAAATTTTGTCACTTGAAGTGACTGAGTCGCTGAAGAAGAGTGTTAGACATGAGGAATTTGAATCCTGGGTGGAGTTACTGTCGTTGGCACATACTTCAAGATCGACACCCTAAGGAATGGAAAGAACAAGGTAGATTCGGAGTAAAAGAATGCCACCAAAATGTATAGTTCCTTCATAGAGTAAGATACTCTAGTGTGGAAGGAAGAGGGAATCTTAATTGTCGCGATATTAAGGTGGAGCGTCTAGATTAAGAAAGAAGACACAGAAGTTGAATAATTCCCGGGAGTGAAGTTCGAGAGATTATCATGTATACAACGTTAAATTTTAGGATAATGTGGACGTTCAATTGATTGGGTGAAATTGAGACATGGTCGCATTAGTCGATTGTGGAACCTAGGGGTCAGGACACTAATACTTCTTGGGGAAAGAGTGACAAAAATGTTGCAGGACACTAATACTTCTTGGGGAAAGAGTGACAAAAATGTTGCAGGACACTAATACTTCTTGGGGAAAAAGTGACAAAAATGTTGTTCGGCCCAAGTGGGGACTCTTGAAAATAGAAGGCCAAAGTTTGAGCTTTCACGTGATGAGTACCATGGACAGTGGGAATGAACCGACACCTGATAGTGATGAAATGGAAAATAGTCGGATTGAATACCCGAGGAATAAGGGGGTTAGTGATTACCGCCTTGAGAGGCGATGGTTAGACTCATTAAAGGGGTCGTGAGAAACATGAATGACCCTAGTGAGAGTATCATATGAACTTAAAGGAGATGCTCGTAGTATGCTAATCATGAAGAGCACGAGTTGCGGGTCAAGGGAGGAAGGATTCCTTAGTTGTGAAATTCTTGAGAAATGAAATTCCTGTGAAATCCTTTGAGGATTGGAATAAGTAATGAATCGACTAGGGTCGATGTGAGTTGCAGGAAGCTGGGACTCCTTGAGATCGGTAAATCGTTACAGACAAATCGTGGGAAGTTTCCCCATAGGAGCTGTTCCATTGGTGAAATGAACTAAGAACGAAACGTAACATGAAGGGATGATTGAACGTAAAAAGGGTTTTCGAGGACTTGATCTAAACTGATAACTACGCTGTTTATGACGTTTTCGGTTGAGAGTTGAAAAGCTTGTGAGGGTCGTATTGACACGACGCGGAATGAAACCTGAAGCATAACAAGGCAACCGGAAGAGGGCCTTGCGTGTCCATCGTAATGATGAGGCTATGTGAGTTGAAATGATTAGAGCATAATTAGAGTTGGTTTGTGGATATCCTCGCGACAAGGTTGGGAAACATTATTTGAGCGGGAGAAGATTTCAAGTATATATCCACCCTTAAAATATCGAGTAGTAGTTTTTGAGAGGAATTGATGAGAAGCAACGCCGATAGACGAAATTACTTACGGATGCGAGAACGTTGCTCGTGTAAGGGAAGATCTCGCAACCGTGTGAATCGCAAGAGTTGGAAATGTTGACCGCTTCACAGAGAATGAAGAGAAAATATGACCGTCGCAGGTGGACAGATTAAATTAATCATTAGAGAATCTCGAGTGTAATCTAGGGGAGTTATTAAGAACTCAATTATCAGATTGGCTGAAAAGTCAAGAAAGCTATGGTGCAATATGGACAATTGGGGGCAAGTTATCAAAATTTGTGTATCTTTAACGGTATGAAAGGACGTTGATTTGGATTCTTATGCCAAAGGATAGAGGTACTAAAGAGTACGTGCTCACGATGAATTGGTGACGATGATGATAGAAAAAAAAAACATGGAATTAAGGTGATGTTAAGGAAAAGCCTTATGACTGGGAGTGTTAGAAGCAAGGTTGCAGTACAATACATGAGTTATCCGTGGATCAATAGACAAATTGAAAAGAAGATCAGAATGCTCACAGGGTATCACCGACAGAGATTAGAAATGTTGAGAAAGAAAAGAGAAAAGTAAATACATGATGAGGACTAAAGGAAACAAGTCCCGAGGAATGATGGCCTGTATCGAAAAAGATAATCGAGAATGTCAAGTTGAGAAGAGTTAGTTTGGAGAGTGATGATACGATGAGGCGTAGGTACCCCCATGAGATTGGACAACGAGAAAATGACGAATTTCGAGGACGAAATTTCGTTAAGGGGGAAGAGTTGTGACATTCTGAAATTTCCGCCCTAGCGACTTGAGACATGGAATGGGATCTCGAAATTTGGAAATGGAAATAAAGAATCGTAACAAATAATTTGGATTGAATGACGCCTAATCGAGAATGAAAAATTGGCGAAAAAATGGATTTTCGGACGAATAGTATGAAAAGACGATTTTGCCCCTAGAGTGTCGACCTTACTTTATTAATTCGACGAGGGCATTCTAGTCATTTGTTGTTCCCCTTGTGGCAGCCGAATTTGAGAGGGTAAAATTGGAAGACAATTGTGGATTTTATTGATGCCAAGCCAAGTGTCTTAATTTGGTGGTGCTCATTTATTTCCCACTCTCTAAAGCACCTTCTAGAAACCTTTTTGGGATGAGATAACTCTCTCTCTCTCTCTTCTCTTCAGCCCATTTTCACGACACCAGCAGCTGCACATCTCCATCTTCTTCGTTTCCTTTTCTTCTTCCACGAGTAGAATCGCTCATCACACGACTAGTTCGGGCCACTGACTTTGCCGCCGTTCAGCGCCACTTCCGGCGACTTCCAGCCGTCGAGCCGACCACCATCACCTTCCTCTCCCTCTTGCCGACCAGCTCCAACTCGAAGCACTGCGTTTGGTCACCGGACGAGCTCCGTTCGGCCGTTTTCCCGCGAGTCGCCAGAATCTGCTGCAGCTTGAGGTAAGTGAACGTTCGACCTCCATAGGACCTTGATTTTCTTTCAATTTTTTTGCGGTAGCTTGTAGACAAGTAGAGCTATGTTTGGCTGAGTTGTAGTAAAAATTTTGGACGAATTTTATGGAGTTTTGATGAGGAATTGATGCTGTTTTTGGAAGGTCAGAAACTGACCGGTTGGAGGCTTGAAGAAAACGATTGAAATCGCGGACTTGCCGGCGTCGCCTTGCACCCAAATTTTCGGTAGGGCCTCTTGACTCATAGAACTATATGTTAGTTAAAGGAATCGGTGATGAATATGAGTATATGGTTGAGTAATGGACTGATTGAAGAGGAATGAGTAAAATCGGTTCTGCTCGGTTGGGTTTTTGTGTAAAACCTGTTCTGTTTAGGGTGTTTTTTTTGTGGAACCGAGTTCTATATGTGTTGTTAGGACGTGTTAAGAGGCCAATGGAGTTGCTACTAAGGTGTACTAGTAGTGGAGTTGCAATTAGAATGGATAATTGGTTGGAAATGACGAATCGCCGCTGAGTGCTTGCTGCCCTGTTTTGAATCTGTGAAACCGGTTCTATGTAGGGTTGTTCTTGGTGTTCCCATGATTCCAATTGATCGTTAAGGCATACTAGGGTGCTATTGGTGGTGTTAATGGGCAGTGTGTGAATCGGATTGGAGTTTAGAAGAGTTTCAAAGATTATTTGAGGTGAAAAACGTGAGGCCGACCAATCTGCCCTGGTTGCGCACCAAATTTGAAATGAGTCGTTCTATGTCATCTGATATCCGAATTGAGCTCCATTTTTGCCCACGCGTCCATAAGAAATTGAAGTTTAAGATTCTAAAAGTTGATTTCATAAAAGGTCGAAGGGTCAATGTCAGTTTACTTATGAATGAAGCTGAACGTGGTGCCTAAATAGGGCAGTGTTGGGCGGAATGATATTTATGATAACTTACCTTGATAGAACGGCGATTGACATGCTTAGGGCCATTGAATTGGCTCTATGAAGAAATGAGAATAAGGGGTTGCGTGTGCTATTGAGGTATTGGCACGAAGAAAATGAGAAATGATTGAGCTTTGATATGGTTTTCCTAGGTGCGCCGTGGATGCCATGTTCGACCTTGAAAGTTGCTGACCTTGGAGGAGCATGGTGATTGGAGTTTGCTAGTTGAATGAAGAGGTCAGTGACCCCTAATTTTTTATTAGGATATTCGGACGCGACTGAACGAATTCTTCGAGGGATCACTGAGTTGACTGATATTTTGTGGTAATTGATTGGTTTGGGAACCGAATGGTCCCAATTACGCATAGGCCATGAGTGCTTGATGGCTATGAATTCTTTGCCTCATAACTAAATTCTTGACGTGCATGTCGTTGTACCTTATTGGTTGTGCGACTGCCTTGTACTTTCTTCTTGAATCGTGTTTAAGACAATACATAATTGTTTAGCAAGTGATCGGTTTTTGAGCACGTGTCTGAAATTTCCTCGTGATGTTATGTGATTGAAATCATTGAAGGCACGTCTTGTTGAACAATGTGAATTACCCTGATGCGATGTAATCGTGAGGTCGAGGAAATGTGAAATACCCTGATGCGATGTAATCGCGGGGTTGTGGTTGAAAGTGGAACCACCTCTTACTTCTGAAAAGGATGAGTTTTATACTAAGCTAATACGGAAGCTTGGTCATGTAACCCGCGGTTTCTCTTAGTTGATTTTCTCTGGAAATATTGACTTAATGCCATGAGTAATTACTATGCTTTGCTCTTGTTTATGGATTGCTTATGTCTATGCTTGTTGGGTTCGGTGGGACGGATGGCCTAGTTTAGGGTTAGGATAGCTCGTTGAGACATAAGTCTCACCCCGTCGTGGGATCTCTTTTTTTTTTTTTTGTTTTTTTTTTTCAAGTTCCAAGCTATGAGGCATCCCTGATCATGGATGGGATCCATCGAGGAAGTAGTAGTTGATTGAATTTGAGGGATATCATGTAACGTTAAGGATTTTGCTACACTTTGAGTTTAAAATTTGTAATTGGTGTATAAGTGGGGAGGTATCCCTTTTGTCACAAGTCATCTGGCATTGTTTTCGTATGGAGGTGTTTTCTGGCTTTCGCGCCTAAGTATCGTGGAAGACTTCCCTGAGTATGAGTGGCCTAAGGTGATGTCCGCGTGCTCACCAAGTGCGGGGCGTGACAATCCGGTTTAAGTGGTATCAGAGCAAGGTCAGCTCGATCCATTGTGATTGAGGCTTGGAGTGATAATGAGTGATGACTTTAGGACAATGGGATAAGTAGACACTTAGGATTAAGCATGGATTGGGGACGCCTGGGAATTATAGGCTTGAATTTGTATACACCCTATTGGTTTTAGAGTGGATTTTGATGGATGATCTTGAGTGATTCTATGGACAAGGCTCGCAAGGAAGTGAGTAGAGATTGATGAGTCACAAGCTTGGATTGAAGCTGCTAGAGAATAGCCTATGAATGAAGACTCGATTGGAAGATATGATGGTGAATGTGGCTTGTCGACGACTTAATTTGGCGAATATGAGTTATAAAGAGACGATTGGTACTAATGGATTCAAGCTTGAATGGTAAGGTATCTTGATGACTTTCAAAGATTGATTGCTAAGGACAATCTTGGGAGGTATGAGATTGTGGGTATACAAGGAAGTGTGTAAAGAATATTTTCATTAAAGGTCAGCAATCAATCTCCGAAAGACATCATGTGTGTAAATAATATTTTGATTAAAGGTCAGCTATGAACAGTAGGCCTATTAACAACTTGAACTTCCTGTTCATTAGTTAGAGTATGACCTACTGTCTTGAGCTCATGTGTCAAGTTTGACACTTGGCAAGTGTCCTCAATTTATTGGTAGACATATCCCCAAAACTTTTCTTTTAGGGCAACCCAAATTTCTTGAGCATTATTGAAGCCTTCAAACCCGCATATGAGATCATCCTTCATATAGCTCAGCAACGTGATGCGAGCAATTCTATTTTTTTGTATTTAAGATTGATAGGTTTCTTGATCTCTTTTATATTGAGCAGAAGTTCCATGCTCGGGTTAATTTATGGTATGGGGGAGGGTTTCCAAAACCTCCTGCTCTTCAAGGATGTATTGAACCTTTCGGTGCCACATATCGTAATTGTCACCGTTCAGTTTCTCACCCTTGTTGAGGTCAGCTACAGTGGTCTTGGATACTGAAGCCATAGTCAATGCCAATTCTATATTGACAAACTAAGAATAGAGCTAACACTAGCACATTTTCACATTAACACATACAGTAATTTTGCAGCAAAGAGCAACCTAAATTAATGAAAATTCGACAAAAGACATTAAAACAAAAGTTCACTATGTTCCCAATCAGTTTTTATGTTATGATTATCTTACCAGCATGCATTTATTCAATTCGCGCAGTTCCATCGAATTCTACCTACCTACAAACTCCTACTAGAAAAATAATAATCAAGACACCTGATTCATTGATCACGTTCTCTCTTAATCATATAGCCATGGCATGATACAAGTAATTCATGCATCGATCATAATCAAATGAGAAATACACGATAGCATAATCTCCTACCATTGCTCGAGTTTACTTTGAACTGAAATTGCATGCACATAAACTCTTACACATGCTCTCTCTATACCATGCAATACATTATCATAAAGTGGTCATTTACATGTAAGCTCGATTTTGTATTTCCAAAACCATAGGGTAATATAGGTAAAAAAAGTATATACATCCAAAACGATAAGCATGTTTAAGGATCCATATGCATTTTATACCTTTAGAGGCTTCAAACATATACAAAAAAAAATATAACCACAATTAGAGATTTTCAATACGAACACGCAGGTACCAAGAGCACCCCGATCAGACCTCATATGTATATTCAATTTATATCTCTCAAATTGCATAGAAGGGAAAAATCGAAAATATAAATGCTTATAGGGGCAAAATTGTAACATCACGTCGGGAAAAAATAATATAAAAATTGCACCTCCCAGCTTATGTGCTCTATAGGCCTCGTGGGTGCGTGCATGGCACAAGCCCGCCCTATGTGTTGGCTCATGTGTGGTACATGCCAGCCACTCCCTTTTCGCGACATTTCAACCCTTTTTTTTTTCCTCATCACCACCGTGGCTCGTCGTGGCACGACAGGGTGCGTCCGGGGTCATCCGAAAGCGTGCAACTACTCGAAATTCTCGTATCGACCAGATGAGTCCAATGGTATGTTCAAAAATAACTTTCATCAGGCAGAAACATCGCAAAATACTATGAACACCACATACGTGTTCAACCCCGAGACTCATCTTTCAGCACTCGGTTCATACTCATTCAATGCAATTTAGTGTATTGATCAAGTCGAAACTCGACGGAACAAGGCAAAGATTTTAAACCAAGATTCTAATACCAATGTTGGAATTTAACATCGAGAAATTCTACTAACTTCTATCGACGTTCAGTTGCGGAACTGCTCAGGAATGTGCATTGAATCACCAACGCATCTTCGATCAAATCTTCAACCGAATATGATCATAGAGGAAGATATTCACGTTTCACAACGTAAGTGCAATCGATTCTCAAAGTGACGATGTTTTTCCATTGTTCGTTTTTTTGTTCTTGAGAGAGGCAGAGAGGGAAGGAGAGAAAGAACACGTTCATTTTGTACATTTCTATTAATTTGTTATCTCCTGTAATGTACCCCTTCGGAAATTATTTTTAACTTCCTTACAGATAAGAAGACGGCGCCCTTTCAAATACACTTCTCCATGGGCCCTCTCAAATGGTGCCTCATATATGCACCTAAATATACCCCTTGATGAATGTAATATAACAAAAACTAACAAAACTAACAAAACTAACTTTAGATCAACCTCAATCTCTATGACACAATCCTCACCTAAATGTGATCTCGATTTTATCTTTTCATTTTTTATTCAAGTTGAAAATAATTTAAAAACCCAATCTAGACTCAATTATGCCGATGGGTTATTCATCAAATACAATATTAAAATTTGAAATAGAACAAGCTCTGAAGGCCGAAACAAGCACTAAGCGTTCGAGATGATCTACGAGCCATTAGAGCCAATGAAGACCGGTCTAAGGCACGATGGAGACACGAAACATGTTCAAATATGCATTAAAGCCCCAATCAAGCACAATTAATAGAGTTAGAGTTCGTTTCGGACTTGAAAATGGTTGAAAAACACTCAAAAAAAATCAACCCGACGCATCCTCTCGCCATAGGGAATAATAGTCAACCCGAGGCTTATCGATGGCACCAAAACAAGACTCAATGGCCACCAGCCATGGGCCGGATATTGGCTGGATGGTGGCGGCTAGACTAGGCACAAGACATAAGTGCTAAGCAAAATGCATAGAAACGGTGAGAAACCAAAGGGAAATCAATATAGATTAAACTATTGACACTTGAAGTGTACTAATATATAGGCACGGATATGCCCCACTCGATGTTGAAACGCCCTGGATCAGCAAGGAACCGGAACCATACAAATGGGAATACGAGCACATTGGACATATAAACTGCTTAATGCAAAGGGAAATTATCAAGCACGATTCATAACATTACTAAGACATGAATGAACACTAAACAACTCGGCCAAGCTCACGGCATTTAAGCACAAACCGTGCAGGGACAACAAGAATTCCCGAGGTTTTTTTTCACGTTAGGAAGAAGAAAGTAATTCTGATTGGGGCTGTGGTATGCTCCAGACGAACAACAATCTGGGCTACACAAGGTAAGGCCCAAGCTTAGCATCTCCATAGCATCCTCTACTCAATATTCATGATCAGCCTATCAATAAAGTACTTAAACATTGACACAATGTACAACGTGATTTATATATCTTTAATTTGATCAATGTGGTTCTTGAACTTTAGATTAATGTGCAATGTGATATCTAGATTTTTTTTATACATGTTCAATTTAGTTTATGGACTATAAGAAAATGCTAAATGTTGTCCCTGAACTTGAATTAATTGAATGATGACATTGAACATTTTCGTTTAGTTCAAGAAATAATTTGTAGATGTTCCAAAATTTTAGAGACCACATTGAATAAATTGAAAGTTCATGAATCACACGGCATATTAGATTAAAGTTCAGAGATCACATTGAACAAATTAAAAGTTTGTAGAGCACATTGCATATTATACCAAAATTCAAGGAACATTTATATTATTATCTTGTATCCATAATCACTCCATTAATTCTTTCCCCTGACATTTGCTGAAAATTGACATCCTTTGATATGAAGAATCCATTAGATAACAACCATCTGGAAAGTCACGGAAGTAATTGATATGGAAATTCTGAGATGATCAGCTACCTGATTTTTCCCAAATATTTTAAACTTTTGGTTAAACAATTTGAAGGTTCAAGATCATCACGAAAAATACTTTACAGAAATAAGCTAAGCTCAAGCGCAAGCAAAAGAGTGAAACTGAAGTTGGGTATAAAAAAGGGCAAAAAAGGTGGGAGAATAAAATCACATTGTTTTGATTAATATGGAGAAAATTACCAAAAAAGTTCTAAACCTATTGTAATTGTACCGATTCAGTCTTAAACCTTTTTCAATTGTACCATTTCAGTCCATCCGTCAAACTTTGGCCGGTCGGTGCTGACATGAAAACCGACATGTTGGCGACCGAATATTTTAATATTAGTTTTGATTTTTTTTTATATTTTTCATATTTTTAGTTTTTTAGTTTTTTCCATTTCCTTGCCCTCCCTTCCCCTCCCCTCCTGTACCCCACCCCACCACACGCTAGCCCTCTGCAGCCGATCGCCAAAGGCACGGCTAGAGAGGTTAAGCCTCGCTCGGTAATGGTAGGGGTTGACCTCGCCGTTGCTGGGTGTGAGGTTAGGACTCGCCATGGCTGGGCGAGTTGTCCCACATCGGTTGTGGAAGAAGCTAGTGGTCGTTATAAGTGTGAGGGAAAGCCTCAACTTTTGAGCGAGCTTTTGTGATGAGTGAGGCCCAAGACCACCCAACATTGGTATCAGAGTCTAGGTTACCAACAAGTGTGGACTCAATAGTCACATGGGAGAGATACGGGTTGTTGCTCCCTCCGATCCATGGCTCGATGTTTGAGGAGGAGATTGTTGAGGTTGTCCCATATCGGTTGTGGAAGGAGCTGGTGGTTGTTATAAGTGTGAAGGAAAGTGTCAACCTTTGATCTAGCTTTTGGGATGAGAGATGCTCAAGACCACTCAGCAGGCTAGACCTCGCAAGCCTAGATCTGGGCCGGTGAGACGGGGCTCGACTCGCGAGGTGGTCAATCATCTTCTTCCTCTTCTAATCAGTCTTGTGCATCGTCTACCCTCCTCGCATCCCTTCTTGCTGCATCTACAAGCTGCGAAATTGCAAGAAAAAAGATCAAAATAAAGTCTGGGCGATCGAAGTCGAGGTCGCGAAGACGGAAGGGGAAATTGAGTGATCCTTGTAACCCAGATCATCGCACGCCGTCCTCGCCCTCCTCATCGTTGTATGCCCTCCTCGCATTCCTTCGTTTCAATGCTTCTCTAAGCTATGCTTCATTTTCTCATTGGCTGCAGGTGGGGTGCATGGGGTGGGAAGGGGAAAAGACAAAAAAAGGGAAAAGGAAAAGAAAAAGAAAAAAAATAAAAATTATCCAAAAAATAAAAAATATTAAAATATAATATTAAAATATTCGATCGCCGGCCGGTTAGCGTCTACATCAGTGCCGACCGGCTAAAGTTCGGCCGGATGGACTGAAATGACACAATTGAAAATGTTTGGGATTAAATCGGCAAAAAAAAGATTTAAGACCGAATCGGTACAATTACAATAGGTTTACGACTTTTTTGGTAGCTTTCTTGATATACATTCATGACACTACGTAACCTTACATTTGTCAATAGAGTGAGTGTTTTTTGGAAAAAGTATCAAAAAAGTCCTAAACCTATTATGTTGGTGTTAATTCTGTCTTATACCTATTATTGATGTCATTCACTCATAAACGTTTTTTTTTTCATACCTGTGATATTCTGAATTTCCTGTCATTTCGAGACCTTTGACTGTAAGAAATTTGTCGAAGTATTTCAATTATGTCTCGCTCGGATCTTATCAATCTCGAGTCAATTAACCAAAGGGGAAATGCTAACGCGCGATGAGATACGTGGACCTAGGAAACTCGATTAGAAAACGGCGCTTTGACCATAAGGATCGTCAAGAGAACATTTAGAGCCGAGGCTGATCTAAGAACGATTAAGGAACACATTGCTAGTGTTATACGATTGGGACGCGGGTGATACCGCTTAACCAAAGTATGATTTGCAAAATTTTCCTAAATCTATTTGTGATAATCGTTGCCGTCGGGGTTAGCAATAGACCATCGCGATTACATGACAACCAAAGTCGACGTAGTTTGAGTTACCCTAAATGTGATGAGAATCACAAAGTCGATACACGTAACGTCCGCAAAAGTCGTCCGTTAGTTCGAGGCAAATTGAAATTTCGATCGACGGAAAATCGATCACGAAATAGGATCTCGAAATTGGAAAATGGAAACGAGGAATTCCAACATTTGGTATGGATTGGACGTCGCCTTATCGAGAGTGAAAATTATCGAAAAAATGAAATTTCGGACGAAATGTGTGAAAAGATCATTTTGCCCTAGAGAGATAGCCTTGCTTCAATAAATCGAGAAGGGCGTTTTAGTCAATTTCATTCCCCCTTGGCTGTCAAAAACTAGAGGGGCAAGTTTGTCATTGAGACCTAGATATTATGGAGGTGAGGCCAAGTGTCAACTTTGGAGAGTTAGCATTGATTAATCACCTTTTCAACAACCATTCAACTAGGTTGACTCAAGATTAGATTAAGCAACTTTTCTCTCTTTCCCTCTTCAGTTTTGGATGACAGCTTCCCCTTCCTCTCTTCTTTTCTGCATTTTTTTTTTCAAGAGCAGAACTGCTCTGGAGCGACCAGCTCAGCTCGCCGGCGTCGTCCTCCACGAGCGGTACTTCCGGTGGCCATACCACCTCACGCCAACCACCAACCGAACCCTCAGCCTCTTCCCTATAAACTCCAAGTGGTAGCTCGACCACTGGACGACGGAGGAGCTCCGACCAGCCCTATTTCCAAAATCAGACAGATTTGGATTCAACCGAGGGTAAGTCTCCATTCAACCATTTTAAGACTTCATTTTGCCTCCAATTTTCGGTGAGACCTTGTAGACTTATAGTACTAGCTGTAGTTGAGTGGAATTGATAAATTTGATGGAGTTTTGGAAGGGTGACCATGGCCATTTTGTGGTGAATCTCTCAGCACAGGTCTGACCGGCGGTAGACTTGAGGAAAACGGGGTTGTTCGGGAACTTTCGGACATCGTTTCGCTCCAAAATCTTTGGTGAGACTTTAATAGACATAGAACTACTTGTTTTCAGGTGATTTATGTGATGAATTAAGGTTTAAGGTGGAGCTATGGGCTGTATTGGGAGCAAGAGGGCAGAACCGAAATTTCCTTGTTTCGGTTTGTGCAAACCGAATTCTTAAGGGCTGTTGGTGGTGTCGCCATGCTCTAAATTCATTATTAAGACTTACTAGAATGTCAATTGAGATGTTAATAAGGTGCACGATTGGTGAAATTGAAGTTAGGAAGATAAATTGATTGAAACGATGGATTGTCGCAGAGATGTCTTGCTGCCCTGTTTTGGACAGCGGTGATCTTGAGTGGGAGCCGAGCTTGACAAAGGATTTTGGTGGAAACTTGCTAATCGGAACGAAAGTAAGCGATCCCTAAACCTATATTAGGACATTTGGACGCAACCGGACCGTTTTATTGCGGAATTGATGAGGTGACAGATTTATTGTGCTTGATTGAGTGGAAGTCGAATGAAATTGTTGGAGATCAAGCCATGAGTGCTTGTACGTTATAAAATTGTTATTCTCATGATTGAATTGATGACATGCTTGTTGGTATGTCTTGCTTGCTTATGTGGCCGTATGATATTCGGCTCTTGAATTTCGTCTTATGATAAAGTACGTTCCTCTTGGCAAGCAAATAATTTATGATCGACTTTCCGAAATTTCTCATGAAGGGAATGTGGTTAAATGACTATTGTGATGATTCTTGACTTGATTTATTTGATGAGGTGAGTGCTTGAGGCCTGTGGCACCTTGAGGCGTCTTAACGCGGGGTTCCGTCTTAAGTACACCCTGAGGCATCTTAACACGGGGTTGTGGTTTGAAGTGTATCCTGATGCGTCTGAACGCGGGATAAGAATTGCACATGTCGACATGAGTTTGGGAATAAGCTACTAAACCTGATGTGTCTTAACGTGGGTTTATTTGTCGTGATAGTCTAATGCGTCAGAACGCGGACTAATCTGTTGAGTTATGAAGTTAGAGTGGAATTGAATTATAACTCTCGTGGGAATGAAGCTTCTAAGCTAATACGAAAGTTTGGTCACTTTATTTAATGTTTGCCTTTGAATGCAATTTTTTAGCGAAAGTTATGATATGATGCTTTGAGTGCATATGTCATGTGCTGTTTTATCATTGTAAGTTTGTTGCTATGATTGTTTCTATTTGGTGGGACTGATGGTCTAGTATAGGATTAGGCTAGCTTGCTGAGACGTAAGTCAAACCCCGTCGCGGGATTTCCTTTTCAGATCCCAAGCCCTGAAGATGTTACCGATACGCCTAGGCGATCCGAAGGAAATGACAGCCTATTTTGAGGAGTTTTCAGATGGTCGGGGTACAGTCTATATTAGGAAGAGTACAGTAGTTTGGGTAGACGAGAGAGGAGAGCCTTGGAAGCCGTATCGTTTTGAGGCTTGGTTCAGGAGGACCGGGGAAATTTCGACAGGCCCGTTGAAGGCTCATGAGGTCCCTAAGAGTGTTGTGCCCTCGTGGTGTCATCCTAACCGTGATGAGATAGAGGTGGAGGTTTCCGTAGAAGGTTCGAGAAACGTTCCCGAAGAGATGCCGGCAAGGGAGGAGAGCATTGAAGTGATTGAAATCTTGGACTTCGAGGATGACATAGAAGAAGACACGGTGGAAGTGCGATCGGAAACCTTTTCTGATTACGATCCCGTGGAGGACGTGAACCAAGACGAAGACAGTAGCACCACTTAGCTAGTTTGATGTCCTAGGATCGTTTGAGAATCTTTTGGGGACTTTTGGCCTTCGTGGCAAGGGGTTTAGTAGTTACTTTTTTATTGACCCTAATCCTCCTTGACCCTAGCTTTGATGTTAGACGATCCCTGACCCTTGTCTTTTGTTAAAGGTGTATAACTGGTCCTTGTATTATGTAAATATATTTTACGATCCCGTGTCTTATTCTCTATCGGCGTCTGGAGACGTGTATCTTTCCTTCTTTTTTTTTACTCTTCCGCATGCGTGCCTCACTTCATTTAAGCCGTAGTAAGAGTATCCTGGGGTAAATTTACAACCTTAGCAAATGTGACGCAATCGTCAAGAAGGCGGGGCGTGACAATATCAATTGAGTCCATCCAACCAATTTTGATCGAAAATCGCTAACGTAGACACTGATCATCCCAATGGTACTGCCAGTGCTAACACGAATATTTTTTTAGTGTTTTTTTATTATTTTTATTATTTATTTCTCTTTTTTTTAACTTTTTATAAAGGGTTGGTGAGGGTGTTGCAGCCCTCGCCAAATCCGACCAGGCTATTGCCCGCGATCCCTCACCTAGGGCTGGGCGAGCTGTGACGCCCCTCACCCAGCCCCTACAAGGGCCACGACACCCTTACTCAGTTCCGACGAGGGTCGCTGGCTCTCGCCTGGGGTTGACAAGGGTCGGTCGGCGATCTTTGCCATCCCTCAATAAAAAAAAAGTGTACATAAAAGAAAAAGAGGAAAAAAAACAAAAAGAAAATCATCGAAAAGCATTAAAAAAATATTAAAAGATACCCACGTCAACGTCAACCGTTCCACGTAAGACCACTGGCATTCACCTTAACGATTTCCGGCCAAAATTGGTTGGATGGACTAAATTGGCATAACTGCAAAAGGCTTAGGATTGAAATAGCACTAATAAAAGGTTTAGAACTTAATTGCCATCAATGTAATAGGTTTATAACTTTTTTGGACACTTTTCCAGTCTTTTTGTATGGTTAAGTGATTGATTATATAACTAAGATAATTGAGGTGCTTTTTTTATGCCTATCAATTCAAGAATTTCTATCCCGACCAAAAAAATATTCAAAAATTTCTATCTCTCCTGTTTGTCCGCAAGAGAAAAGAAATTATCAGTGCTACATTATTCTAGAGTGTCGTAGCCTATACATGTTCGCCAAGCAAAGTGAATCGATTTATAAATGTTATCTGCAACGACGGGTCACTAATCTCACTTCTAGATAAATGCATGATTCGAGTTTAAAAGAATTCGGTCTTTAATTTCCTTCTTCAGTGTTCGTCATCGATCCACCATTCACGTTCACCATGATAAATGCATATAGTACAAATTAGCCATAGCAAGCAATCACGAGATGCAAAGTAAGCAGCTTCCTGGCGAAAATCGAAAAAGGCTATCTTCTTTGATTCTGCTTTCGATATTAGCACGGATATACTGTGTTTCCAATTTCCGTATATGTGGCCTTCACATTTGTCATCTTATCCTTTGAGTAGCTGGTACCTACTCATCCTACCTGTTTCGTGCATTTTACCAATTGAAGCCAGCCTTATTCCTCCTTAAGTTGATCGGTCCACCATGCTTCTGTATTCATATTTCAAAAGGAAAAAACAAAGGGTTAGAATATGAACTTGCCACTTAGAGTTTTTGTAGTGTTCATGATCATTCCTGCCTTTCTTCAAGCTTGCTCCGGATTCTTTTGAAGAAATATATATATGAATGAAGGGAAATTTTCTCCATTAATTTTTCAGTTATACACGCTTTGTATATATATACAATAGATAACATTAACCCTAGGACTCTTCCCTATCAAGAGATAACATCAACAAAAGATAAAATAGGAAGTAAATATTACAGATTCCTAAAATAGCTCTAATTTACAACTCACGTTAACACTCCCCCTCAAGTAGGTAAAAAGATATATTTGATACCCAACTTGACAAGTGAGCTGTGAAAGGCTCTACTTGACACTGCCTTAGTAAGTATATCTGCTAGTTGATCTTCAGACTTGACAAAGGGAAACCGAACCACTTTAGCGTCTAGATTCTGCTTTACAAAATGTCTGTCGACTTCTATGTGCTTGGTTCGATCATGTTGTATCGGATTGTGAGAAATGTCAATCGCTGCTTTATTGTCACAGAACAATTTCATCTCAGATTCCGGCAGATAGCCGAGTTCTGTCATTAACCTCTTGAGCCATAGTAGTTCACATAACCCTTTTGTCATCCCTTTGAATTCTGCCTCAGCACTAGATAAAGCTACTACCTTCTGCTTCTTGCTCCTCCATGTAACCAAGTTTCCTCCCACAAATGTGAAATATCCAGACGTAGACCTCATGTCCACGATACTGCCTGCCCAATCCGCATCTGTAAACCCTTCCACCTCAAGATGACTATTCTTTCCAAAGAACAAACCTTTTCCAAGAGCTAACTTCAAGTAGCGTAGAATTCGATTCACAGCATTCATATGATCCTCACTTGGAGCATGCATAAATTGACTCACAACACTTACAGCATAGCAATATCAGGACGAGTGTGTGATAAATAAATCAGTCTGCCCACTAACCTTTGATATCTGTCTTTATTGGTCGGGACCTAATCCGGATATTCCCCCAATTTATGATTCTGAATTATAGGGGTGTCAGCGGGCTTGCACTCTAGCATTCCAACTTCTGCCAACAAGTCCAGCACGTATTTTCTCTGTGACAAGAAAATACCACCCTTTGACCTGGCCACTTTAATACCTAAAAAATACTTCAACCCTCCTAGATTCTTCATCTTGAACTCTTCTGATAACTTTTCTTGGAGTCTCGAAATCTCTTTAAGGTCATCCCATGTAATAATCATATCATCTACATATATAATTAAGGCTGTCACCTTACCTTCATGTCGTTTCAGAAATAAAGTGTGGTCCGAGTTACTTTGAGAATACCCACACTTTCTCATTGCTGAACTAAAGCGACCGAACCAAGCACGGGGCGATTGCTTCAATCCATACAATGATCGTTCCAATTTGCACACCATATTGGGTTGAGTGACACAATTATATTCAGGTGGAACGTCCATGTAAATTTCTTCCTCTAAATCTCTATGAAGAAATGCATTCTTCACATCAAACTGATGTAATGGCCAGTCCAGGTTTGCTGCAAGAGACAACAATACTCTCACAGTATTAAGCTTTACAACAGGAGAAAACGTTTCTTGGTAGTCTATACCATAAATTTGTGTATATCCCTTCATTACCAACCGCGCCTTGTACCTCTCAATGGAACCATTTGCTTTGTATTTAATGGAAAATACCCACTTACATCCCACTGCTTTCTTTCCCTTCGGCAACTCCACAAGACTCCAAGTCTTGTTTTTCTGCAATGCTTCCATCTCTTCTTTCATTGCATCAACCCACTTGGGATCCCTCAAAGCTTCTTGCACCCCAGTAGGAACTCGATTTGTAGAGACATTTGATACAAATGCCTTCAAAGGTTCAGATAATCTTTCTGTTGAGACGTAATCTGCAATAGGATACCTTGATCTTCGTTCTTCCACCTCTTGTGAATATCGATTGGGGGGTTTGCCACGATTGTGCCTGTCAAGTAATTTATATCTAACAACCACATCAGAATCATCAAAGGAGTCAGCCATAATAGTAGGACTTACCTCAGGAGTATCCTCAGGAGAATGGTCGGGTACTAAGGATGAGACATCATGAGAGAGAGAGGGCTGTTCTTGAGACTGTTCAGAAGCATTTTGTATCGATATCAGTTGTTCACCCTTTGCAACTTCTGTTGTTTGTTCATCCTTCGCAACTTCTGTTGTTGGCTCTGTCAAGTTTTGAGATGTTAATCTCTCTTCAATCGATAATATTGAGGTGCACCGCGAGTTAGACCCAGCCTCAGCCCCTGCCACATCAGCCCCTGCTAAAACACCACCACTCTCCCACCAATGTTCCCTTTCTCAATGTATCTCCCCCTGAAAGGGACAATTAGTGTCGAGAAAGAAGAATTCAGACTCAATAAATGTGACATCCATGGTGACATGGGTTTTTTTAGTGGCCGGGTCGTAGCAACGATAACCTTCTGATGGATTCCATAGCCAAGAAACACGCATCGGATAGCACAAGGATCCAGTTTGGTTATTTGGTTCTTGTGAATATGAACATAAGCTACACAGCCGAATACTTTAGGAGAAAGTATCAATATCGAGGGAAGAGTAACATGTGTCGAAAGTACTTGCAATGGGGTCTTGAAGTCTAGCACGCGAGAGGGCATTCGATTCATCAGGTAGACTGCAGTAACAACGGCGGTATCCCAAAAACAAGTGGGAACATGCCCACCCCTCAATAGAGCCCGTGCTGTTTCTAGAATATGACGATTTTTTCTTTCCGCAATCCCATTTTGCTGAGGAGTCTGAGGACATGATGTCTCATGAATAAGACCATGTTCATGAAAATATTCAGTGAGATGCTGATTTACATATTCACCCCCATTGTCTGTACGAAGGATACGGATTTGTGCTCCAAATTGTGTTTCAACCATGTGATGAAACCTTTGAAATATGGTTGAGACTTCATTCTTGTGCTTCATCAAATACAGCCCTGTCATCCGTGTGCAATCATCCACAAACATCACAAACCATCGAATCCTCGAAAGTGTAGTAATCGGGGAAGCACCCCACACATCAGAATGAATTAACACAAAAGGTGTTGTGCTTTTTTTAAAACTCATTGGACACGATGACTCTTTGCTAAGATGCATGTCTCACACTGAAATACAGAAGCTGACAAACCCTTAAATAACTCAGGAAATAAATACTTCAAATACCCAAAAGACGGATGTCCTAATCGACGGTGCCATAACCATATTTCTTTCTCCTTAGTTGTAGTATGACCTCCGGTATGATGAACTCTGCCAGTAGTGAGATCATCCACGTAGTATAGCCCCTCTCTCTTAGTACCACGTCCAATAATCTCATTCGTGAGGATATCCTGAAATAAACAAAAATCGGGATACATAAGGACACTGCAATTCAACTCCTCAGTAACTTGTCCAACAGAAAACAGTCGATTAGATAATGAGGGCACAAGCAAAGTGTGAGTTAAAGAGAGAGAAGGCGTAAGAGCAACACTTCCAGCTCCTGTCACTGGATAGCTACGACCATTAGCATTATAAATACTCCGCCTTCGCGGAGTGGTGTGACAGACGAAGTCATCAGGATTAGGCGTCATATGATCGGTAGCTCCTGAATCAATAATCCACCTACTGCCCCCATCCCGATGAGTATGGATAAAAGTGTCCCCACTTGCTACAAATTCAGTCTTTTTCTTGGCCTGCAAATCGTTCCACCAATCGGGGTACCCATGTAACTTAAAGCAAGTCTCCTTCGTATGTTTTGGATTCCTACAATGGGTACATCCCCAAATTGATAGTGACTTGTGCTTGGAACCCATATTAGAACTGCCACCCAGAGATGTAGTTCTTGGTTCCGAGATGCCGTCAAGAGTTCGTGGCGCCATCCTCCCTCCACGAGATACCATTGCAGATACCATGGTCTTTCTAAAAGAACTCAGGAAGAATTTCCACAGACTGCAAGTAACACGAGATTTGCTCAACTGCGCTCTCGAATAATTCAGCAATATCAAGAAATCCATATCAGAATACCCGACAAAATTGCCAGGAGTCGCCAAACTTGGCTTCTCAGAATCAGTTAAAGTGACGTTCTTCAGTAGAGATTCCTCTCAAATATCGTGGGCTCAAGAAAGGAATCCAAGCTGATCCGATATGAATTTTCACCACAAAAGACCAAGAAAAAGCTGACTGAATCTCGAAAATTTAACTTCTCACCTTCAAGTCCCGCAATAAATCCTCCCGTTCTTCGCAAATTAACGAGTCTAGGATTTGATGCCGATCAAACCAATTGCGGAACGAGTCAATTGAGAACGAAAACCAGCAGAAAAATCCAACAGATTTGAATTGGTGGAGAAAGAGCACCAATTGGGAACGAACCAGCACCAATTCGGAATTAACTGGGTGAACCGCCAAGCCTTCGCACGCCTTTAGGATCACTTCCAGAAGATTGAAGCCGAGGTGTCTTCGAAAATATCACAAACTAGACGAATCGCAATCGCAAGTCTCTCTCTCTCTTCAAACAGCCGACAACAGTCGGTGGGTTGTCTCGTCCGGCCTAAAGTCTCCTGATCAAAAAACACCGTTTTGACCAGGCCAAAGCAACAGAATTGTGCCAAATCCAGAATCACGCCAAAACAGTGGAATTGAAACCAATCCAATATAATACGCTTTCCACCACCAATATGATATGTGGGAAGAAAGTGAAAACACGTGTATTACGAAGAACAATTCTTAACTCCAACAATGTCACGCGAAAAACTCCGAATTCAAAACCTGAATTCAATAACGAATTTTAATCCAGCCGCAATTATAATCCGACGATGCCACGCGCGAATCCCCGAATTCAACAACTGAAGTGAAACCCTTCTCGAAGAAAAACCTGAGGATCAATGCTCTGATACCATGAAAAAATATATATGAATGATGGGAAATTTTCTCCATTAATTTTTCAGTTATACACGCTTTGTATATATATACAATAGATAACCTTAACCCTAGGACTCTTCCCTATCAAGAGATAACATCAACAAAAGACAAAATAGGAAGTAAATATTATAGATTCCTAAAATAGCTCTAATTTACAACTCACGTTAACATCTTTTACATAGGTGGGACAGTCCATCTCGAAATCTACATCGTTTCCCCGGAGATGCAATGCTGACTGTCCATTGCAAATCGAAAGATGATGATCTCGGCTTCCATCAACTTCCTACCAATGGCTTGTGGGAATTTGAATTCAAACCTAGCTTTTGGGGTCGCACGCTCTTCTTCTGCAGTATGCAATGGCCTTGTCAATTTCACTACTTTGTTGCATACGATGAGCATAGAGATTTTAAGCGATGTGATTACAAGTGTCCGTGGAATATATATCCTAGTGGTCCGTGTTTGTTTAACGTAACATGTTATAATTGGAATCCCTAAAATTTCCTCGGGAAATATGAGTATACGCCAGTTTGTAATAATCTGGTATTTGGCTATGGTTGAGATAATATTTTAAGCTCCTCCTTTGGGTGAAATAAAGATGGTCAGCTATTACTCAATGGGCATATATGCAGAACTGATTCCACTGATCGAATATGTCTTGCTTTAGAGGATTTATCAAGTCAATTCATGTTATTCACTCCTCTCGTACTCATGAATCGCAAGAGTGTATGACGCCTACGTGAATTGTACAAAAACTAATTAGCCAAAAAAAAAAAGACGTGCCATACCAATTCATATATAATAAGATTCAATGTACTTTCAATGGCAGATCGTATCAGTCGTTTTGATTTCTTTCATCCCTGATTTCTTTTGTAGGGGCCGATCTTTTCTACCCCGGTATTCTGTAACCAATAGAGAGTAACATAAGAGATGGGAAATTCAAAAAGTTGGTAATCAAGGAAAATAAAAGTGGCAACCCAGTAGAAAAGTTGGTAATTTGGGGAAAAAAAATTGGTAAGCAACTCAACCATATACTCTAGGGAGAAAGTTCCTGAGGTTTCAAGGAACTGGAGTTCACACGAAAATATGATATTATTGGATGCCACAAGACTCATCTTATGTATTAGTTTCAGGACAGTTTGATTGGTCTCGCCTTATCGTGGTTTGTCACATTAGATATATTTTATTTTGTTTTTTTGGTCGAATGTCACAATAGATATTGACAAGATTGAAAAGTGGGAAGATCTGGTTAAAGAGTTTTCATAGCAATATAAATTCAATATGAAGATTGCCCATACAAGAGAGGAATTGGTACGTGTGGACAAAAAAAGGAATGAAGCCTTTAGAGTATTTGCGCAAATATGGAGAGCGAAGGCAGCTCAGGTCCAACTCCCATTGGATGAGATGGAAGCTATGCAACTCTTTTCGAGGACTCTCTCATACAAGTTTTTCTAGTAAGGCATTTACATTTGACTACCAAACATTTTTGCACTTGTTGGAAATTGGCGAGAGAATTGAGTGGGTCATACGAAATGATAGAGTGATCAAGCAGGGTCAAGCAATGAAAGATTCTTTCAGACAAATAAAAAGCCTGCTCAAGAATTGGAGGACACGTCATTATATCGAGATTTCGAACGATGAGTTCATGGTAAGAGGAGAAAGCTTCGGCAATTCCCGCCCCTCTTGCTGCCCATCTCTCAACTGTTGCCGGTGCTCTTAGCAAGGGAACTGGTTACCAAGGAACAATCTCGTCCAGACCAATAGCTCCTCTTACCTGTTTTGTACATTTTAACAAATGTTTCTCATTGAATTCATTAGTCCACCACGCCTTTCTATTAATATTTCAAAAGAAAACAAAGGTTACAAATGGCATTCATTGTTATTCTTGCCCTCTACAAGCTTGCTGCGGAGAAATATACTTGAGTAAAAAAACCCACGTCCAAATCTTCAACAGTTTACTGGAGAAGTGAAGCTATCTGTTAATTGCAAATGTAAGAACCACCAGCAAAGAAAAATGGAAATCATAAGATGGTAATCAGGTTTACACTAATGGCACAGTTGGCAAATAAAGATGGATGTGCATATATTTTTTTATAAACGTGGCGCTGACGTGTGATCCTTTTGTGCCTTATTCTGCGCAGGCAAATGTAAGAAAAACCAACAACAAAGAGGATAATTGCCCTTCTTGCATGCAATTATTTATAAAAAAAATCATATAGGATTGGGTTTCATAAATGAGTTATCTACATATTTAAAAAAAAAATGATAGTTAGGATTGTCATTCTTGCATCGTATAGATTAACATTTAGATTTAGGAAATGGAATCCTAACCATTTTAGGATACTTTCTTATAATTGAAATGCATTTCCATACTAGAAAATACTCCTACTTAATTTCTAAAATTATGAATGCAATTTTAAGTTAGGTATCACTTTATGGATCAAAAAATGAAATAAAATTTACCATTTTGAAATTTGCATTCTCAAAAAGGTATATTCCAGTGTTTTCTTTACATAAATGCTTATTTTTCATTGGTATGCATAGCATTTCACTTTAGGTCAATGACATTTGTTTGCCAATAGAATTTCATTTGAGGATACAAATTTATGCAAATCATATTTTCGTTCACATGGTTGCACTAGTTCCTTTATGAAGTATCATTTCACGTTAGATTTTTTTTTTTTTCAGGGGAAATTCCCAAAAAGAGTTTGACAAATTGCCAAGCCATCGTGAATGGTCCCTCTCATGAGGCGCCGGCCTTATGCTTGGCATGAGCTCCCCTTCTACCGTTCATACCTTAATTTTCTTATTTATTAAAGCCAATTTGTTCTTCTTTAGAAATCGCCACTAGTTTATTAATGCCGATTAGATGCCAAGTAAGACGCGAGAATTCGTCTTCCTTGCAAACCAAGGATTGGACAAAAAGACTTCATTACATTAGATATTATCTGATGCCCTAATTGGTTCTCTTTCTGTTTTACAAGAAAACCTTTCATGCAATCTTTTAATTTTCACTTTATGTTTTTAGAACATGTGAATCTAAATAATCACCAACATAGGCAGAGATAAACATGGAGTAGTGGTCACCGTCTTTGCTGAAGAAGACTGATTTGCAGTTCACAAAATGCTGCTGAAGCCCTAGCAGTTCATAAAATGCTGCTGCTTTTGACGAACAAGACTGATTTGCAGAGAAAGGGAAGTGATCTGTGGGTGAGTGGAAGTGATCTACAAGTTTGGACCTTAAGTGATAACCTATCACTTGTTCAGTACTTATCATGCCAAAGAAAAAGCCCACGGGTTCTTCATTTGATTATAGAGGAATGCTTGAGCCTTTCGGCATTTTTCAAAAGGGTTTCAATGATCCATTGTCCACGAAAGGTAATCTTCATGTCGATTTGATTGCAAAAAGCTCATAGGCTATAGGTTCCCTTCCTCCTAATTGGCTTTAGAATGACCCCTTTAGCTGTGTCTAGTTGTTAGGATATAAGTCAAGACAGAATATGCTTTATACTATCCTATGTTTGGTAGCTATTCAGACTAGGATAAAAGGGGATATAACCCATCAGGAAAGGGGATATGATAGACTATGATAAGATTTCTCAAGAGAACACAACGAGAAGAACTAAGTTTTTCCCATAATCATCACCTCTCGTCCGCGTTGGATTGCCTCTTAGCCGCGTTGGCCCCCCTCTAGAGAGGTGGTCGTCTCTCCGGCAATAGTGACCATCGTGTAGCCGCCTCTCTGGAGGTGCCAAGCTAGGGTCTCTGGCAGCAAAGCCAAATACTTCTACAACCATGTTCTCTAATCGATTGTTTAGTCTGATATGAGATTACATCCCTCACTCCTTAACCATTCTAACCTTTCCAACATTCAAATGGGTCTCAACATGTCATGAAAAATTTGAGGTTGATCATCGATTTTCAAGGTAGCTCTCTTGGATGGCCTGCATGAGTGCATCTTCAACTTGTGAAAAGAGATCAAATAATTAGATTGTTAAGCACTCATTTACTCACTCAACAAAATAACAAGCATGGCTAGCAAACCATTCTCAAAGGATTCGACTTCTAGTCGTTAGGATATAAGTCAGAACATGATATATTTTATTCTATCCTTTGGATGATATAGCTATTTAGGATAGGATAAAGGGGGATATATCATGGATAAAAAAAAAAATCCTAGGGGAAAGGGTTAGATAGACTATGATAGGATTTTTTAAGAGTGCATACACGAGGAGAATCAGGTTTTTCCCACAATCATGGTCTCTCCTCCCTATTGGACCGCCTCTGAGCCGTATCGAGTCGCCTCTCTCGAGGAAGGTTGCCTCTCCAACGGCGGCAACAATCAAGTGTGGCCACCTCTCCGATGGCGCAAGCTGAGGTCTCTGATTGCAAAGCCGAACAATCCTATGACTTTGTTCTTTAATCGATTGTTTGGTGTGATTTGAGATCACATCCCTCATTCTTTAATCGGTTGAACCATTTCAATAATCGAGATGGGTCTGGTTCTCTCCATGTTATGAAGAACTCGAGATTAATTATCGACTTTCAAGGTAGCTCTATTGGACGACCTGCATGAGTGCATCTTCAACTTGTGAATAGAGACTGAATAATTAGATTGTTAAGTTATTGTTTATTCACTCGATAAGATAACTTGTGAAAAGGATTCAACTCCAAATTAAGACCCTCGATACTATGGGGTGCTCCATCGATGCTGTGCTCGAATTCAGATAGCACAAATCTCTGCTCAACAATAACTAACTTATCATAACTCATCATTGAATAATTTCTAAAGAAAAATAGAGTAAATCTCAACTGCGCCTTGCCTTTGCTTATCTAACTTTAAATCCGCAATTCACCAAATATATGGCAAAATCATTGGATTTCTTATCATATCATATCTAGTCATATCTTGACTAGAAATTCAAATGACCAAACGCAGCCACAATGTAAAAGTGGGTGTTAGGAGCTAATAAGGCTGCGTTTGATAGTCGAGATATAAACTAGAATATATATATGTTTTATCCTATCTTGTGTTTGATAGCTATCTAGAACAAGATAAAAGGGGATATATGGGGATATAGCCTGGATAAAACTATCCAAGGGGAGGGAGTGGGATAAACCAGGACAGGATTTCTCAAGAGAGCAAACAGGAGTAGAACCAGATTTTTCTCACAACGACCGCCTCTCTTCCGCGTTGGGCCACCTTTGCCCCACCAAGCCACATCTCCGCCACGCCGGCCCGCCTCTCCAGCGGTGACCACCGTCAAGTGTGGCTACCTCTCCAACGATTCTAGGCTAGGGTCTCCGATCGAAAAGCCGAGTATCTCCACGACCTTATTCTTTAAAGGATTTTTAGGTGTGAAATGAGATCATGTCCCTCATTTCTTTAACCACTTGAACATTTCCAACATTCATAAGGGGTCTTGAAATATTGTGAAGAACTTGAGCTTGATCGTTGACTTTCAAGTTATCTCTCTTGGACGACCTATATGAGTACATCTTCAACGTGTGGAAAGAGGCCTAATAATTAGATTGTTCAGTACTTGTTTACTTACTCAACAAGACAATGAGCAAGGCCAGCAAGTCATTCTCAAAGGATTTGACTTCAAATCAAGACCTCTGCTTCTGCTCCATGCACCCAAATTCAGAAGGCCAAAACCAATGCTCAATAATAACTTACTCATCGGAACTCAATATTGAATAATTTCTGAAGCATCCTAATATTTCAGCAAAATAGAGTCAATCTCATCTTCCTTTGCTTATCGTACCTTAAATCTGTAATTCACGAAAAAGTAGTTAAGGATATGACAAAGGGTGCGCATGAAAACCATCCAGAAATAGTTTATTGAACAAAAATCTATTTCAAGAATAGGTTTGGAACAGAAACTCGTTTGGTAAAGGAATTCTAAGAAACTATTTCTGGAACAACTTTGAGAAACCGAAATAGATTTGAAGCAGAAATGAGAAACAAAAAAAATTTACTTCTCCGAGAAATAGAATTAGAATTAGAAATCTCCGTCATCGACCAACCTTGCCGATCACATCCCGTCGGCCGCCGCCGCCCCCAGATCACCGATCGCCGGCCGCTATCAGTCGTCGGCCGCCACCGGTCGCCGGCCTCCGTCACATTTTTCAGAAGTAAAAATTTTCAACCGTTGTTAAACAAATTTTTATTTTAGGAACAGAAATTTTATGCCGTTATCAAATGCATTTTTCCTCAAAAACTCATCCAGAAACAGAAATAGAAAAAACTATTTCTGTTCTAAGAAACTATTTCTGGACATAAATGATTTTCATGCGCACCCAAAATCATTGGATTTCTTATCCTACCATGTCCAGTTCTATCCTAACTAGAAATCCGGATGACCAAACGCAACCTAAGAGGACAGAGACAGCGAGGGCTCATTGGAATCCTAAAATCTTTGTTTGTAATACTCTGGTAATCGGCTATGATTGAGATAATATTGTAAGCTTCTCCTTTGGGTGGAAAAAAGATGGCTAGTTAATACTTAATAGGCATATTTGAAGAATTGATCACACTGATTGAGTATTTGTCTAGTAGCATTAGAGGAGTTTTCAAGTCAATTCATGCTATTCACTCATCTCCTACTCATGAATTGCAAGTGTATGTATCGTATCCTATGTGGATCGTACGAACTCATTATCACAACAAATATGTATCACACCTATTCATACGCGATAAAATACAAAAAAAAATGTTCTTATATTGAGAAAAATCGTGTTAATTTGTTTCATCCTTGATTTTTTCTTTCTAGAGGCCAGTATTTTCTGCCCCGATGTTCTGTAACAAATACAGTAGCATAAGAGATGGCAAATTCAAAAGTCGGTAATCAAGCAAAATAAAAGTGGCAACTCGGTAGAAAAGTTGGTAATTTGGAAAAAAAAAAACAATAAGGAAGCAACTCGTGTAAGAGTTTGCAACCTAAGCTAGTGGGTAGCTTATTTAGAGAAAAGATAAATATTACCTCAAACGAAGATTATTAGTATCATATGGTATTTGGTAAATCTAGTGTTTTCGTAAGAAATTTAAATAAAATCTGTAAAAGGTAAAAAAAAAAAGTTTCTTTTATTAAAAGAAAAAAAAGTTGGTACTTAACAAAAGAAAATGAACATCAGTAATTCACTCAAATAAGAATTAGTAGCATAAAATTTGTTGGTAACTAAATTAGATAGAAAGCGGGTGATCACTCTTACTGTGGTTGATAGATTCTACAAATTGTCGGTACATTTAATCGCTCATAAGTAAGGCAAATAAATATTGATAACTCAATAGAAAAGTTGGCAAAACTAGAAAAAAAAAAAACAAATAAACATTGATAAACAACTAAAATGAGAGCTAGAAAATAAAAACTAGTTGATAACCTAATGGGAGAAGAAAATCGGTAAAACCACACAAGTAAACATTGATAAGTTCACACGAGGCGATAAATGAAAGGCATTTGTAAGAAAAACAAATAGAAGTTCATAAACGATTAAAAAAATGATAAATAAAATAATCAAATAAAATTTGATAAATATCTCAAATGAGCATCGTGTAACCTAAATTGAAACGGTAATAACTGGAAAAAAAAATTGGTAAATTATTCCAATTAAGATTGACAATTCATAGAAAAGTTTATTATGTGAATTGTTTTCACATAAAAATTGGTAAAAATAAGAAAATCGAATGATCTGTCAACTGTCAAAATAAATGGGTATTTTCATATAGCGTCGGTTCCTCGGTATCCAATAACAATTCGATGGAAATTGGCTTTCTAAAATTGAAATGAAAAAAAAAAAGAATTTTTTTTTCTACTACCAACAAGTTATCTGGAACCGGGGCTTTTACCAACAGTTTTTATTTACACTTACCAGGACTTTCAAAAATCTATCAACGTGGAAAAAATTTCGGAAAAGGAACACTAGAATCGTCCAAGAAGCTCTAAAACATTCCCATAAAAAGTAGGATATAAGGAAGATAGGATCCGTGAACTTTCAGTTTTCTACCCTTTCAATGGCGTTATTTTCTTTTTTAAGTTCACCATAAAAAGTTACCCCAAACACTTGTCAATTGAAAAATAAGTTAACGCTCCGTTTGTTTCACGAAAAAATAAATAATGCTTAAAATAATCAGTCAACGAAATTTTGTTTTTTGTCGACATCAATTTATGTCTATTTATTTTCGTGGACGTTGAAAATATTTTTCTCTCAATCATTTTTATAAGCGATAAAAATAATTATTTTTCAACTCGCTCAGTTTCTGATCTAATCCAATCCCACCCAAGAATCAGAAACTTGATTGGAAGGATCAGTTTCCAGCTTCTGGGACCAGGTATAGGACTATATGTTCCTAGGATTGGATCAGACCGGACCGATCAGTCGGTCCAATGGAGCCAGTAAGCAATAGGGATTTTTTATTTTAATATATTAATTAGAATTAAGCTTTCATTTAAGAAATAAAAAAATAGCCGCTAGATTATTAAGTTTATATTCAATAAATAAAATAAATAAATTTCGATCTAGTTCGAGCTGCCTGGTTGCCCCTAGAACTAAGAACCAGACCAAAAATCACCGGTTGCAATTTTATGGAACCGAGAGTCGAACTAGCGCCGCCAGGAATCGATCCAACCAGGTCAATTGAGTTCGATCCAAACTGTTCCCGATTTAGTCGATTCATCTTGCTCACCTCCACGTGCAAGTTCTGTGCTGCGGGAAATAAGTAGTTACATAAGTAAAACAAACTAGGGGTGAGCGGTTTCAGGTTCCGTATCGATTGCACCTAGAACCTATCCGTCTATACAAGTTTCTTATTTTTGAGAACCTAGAACCTACCATGCATACCTTGGAACCTAGAACCGACACTGGAACAACCTACCATGTCTCAGGTTCCAGTGTCAGTTCTAGGTTCTATCCAAGTTCCACATATATTCTTAGTTGAACGATCACTATGACTAATTACATTTAATGACCACCATCTACTACTAAAATTTACTAACCACAACTCATATTTAGATACACGAAAAAGTATGAAACAATAACAAAGTAAAAGTCTCAATGATAAAGTAGTCCTGAATTACATACTCATCATCATCCTTATGAAATACTTTAGAATGATGTGAAGACAAACTAAATATATATATATACTTGCTTCAGGTTCCATGTGCCACCTACCTATCCATCAAAATAGGTTCCCTAATTTTTGGAACCTGGAATCTATCATCTATATCTTGGAACCTGGAACTAATCGATTCCCACCGGTCCTGTTCTACAGGTTTTAGGTCCTGTTCTACATGAGGCTTTGCTGTGCTTGACATTGCAATGTTTACTTTATGCAAGAGAAGAACCGACTCTCTCCCGGTTTCAAATATTAAATTTGAGTTTGCATGTTGGGACAGTTCCAAGGTCAAATCGCGAAGGGTGTAGGTGCTCATGTGGGTCGTCTTCTCACGTTTGTGGCTTCTCTTTCTTGTCCTTCTAGGAATATTTTCAACGAGAAAACCATCTCTGGTTGAAGGGAATACTTGTGATTGGACAGTTTTGAGGTTTACCCATCTTTCTTTGCTGATCTCTAGTTCTCTGTTCTTATTTTTTCTTGGAAAAAAACACAGGTGATAAACTAGGAATAAAGTCGTCGATAAAAAAAAAAAAAAGACTAGGAATAAAGTCCTTTCCTTGTTTGTGGATGAACTAATCCTTAAAAAAATAATAATTGTGAATTAATATAAGGCTTGTGAATTAATATTTACATAGAGAGATTCATACAAAATCATCGCCGCTTAGAACATGTCTTTTGACACTTGACCCAACTAGATCATGAATGAACTGAATCATGTTGAAAGTTGACAAGCAAGATGGGGGAAAATTGTCAAAAAATTCTTCAACCTTTCATACTTTTACCAATTCAATCATAACCTTTTAAGTTTGCTGATTCAGTATTAAACATTTTCACTTTGTGCCAATTCAGTCATATTCGCTGGAAATCGCTAACGTGGATGCCAGCCGTCATACGTAGCGCACCGTCGGCGACAATATTAAATAATTTTTTAAAAATTTTATTTTAAAAAAATGTTGTTATGATTTTCTTGCCTTGAGACTGGCGGCCCCCGCCAGATTAAGGCTGGTAGGGGGCCAACGACCTTCGCAGGTGCATGGATGAGGGCCGTGGATCCCTCATGGCCAAAGGCACGGGGTCTCGACCTGGCCCGCGAGGGTGCCTCGGCCCTCGTCCGCCCTCGCCATGGCTAGATCTGGCCATTGTGACCTCTATCGATCCAAATCTGGCCACGGCGACGGCCACAACGTCCTCGCCCTGCCTTGCGAGGGCGAAGCAACGACCCTTCGCCTTGTGGCCCTCGTCTAGGCGCCCGCGAAGGTTACTGGCTCTCGTCTAGGGGCCAGTGACCACTGCCGCTCCTTGCACATGGGTTAGCGACCCCTGCCGGCCCTAATCCGATGGAGGTCGCCAGCCATGGAGATAGCAAACAAAAGAAAAGGGAAAATAATAATAAAAATTAGATTTTTCAAATAAAAATATTTAAAAATTATCCACTTCAATGCCGGCGGTGCCATGTAGGACGGCCGTATCTACGTTTGCGATTTCCGAAGAATAAGGCTGAATCGGTACAAAGTAAAAAGGTCTAAGATTGAATCGGCAAACTCAAAAGGTTTAGGACTAAATTGAGAAAAGTGTGAAAGGTGTTAAAATATGTGTCGAATTTGAGCCCGAAGCGAAAATCAGAATATTTCGAATTGGATATTTCTTGTTTTGATTGATATCACGTTGGTTAAAGAAAGTCCGAATTTGAATATTCATGGATTCTATAACCGGTACACTGCGGCACGTATGTGATATTCGGTCAAATATAGTGGCTGAACGTGGACAAGAAGAAATCTCTTGCATGGATTTCGTCTTAGTTGGAAAGCAATATCTATATTGAATGCAAACTTGAAGAAACGTGAGAAGGCTTGAAGTCGGTCAAAAAGGGAAGAGAATATATCAGAATATGTACATGGATATCATTTACCATGAGGGACTTCTTTGACTTTCTAACTTGAGATCCCCTAATCTACGGTGGAATATATAATAATATTCAGGGCTTCTTTTGGTGCGACTTTTGGCATGGGCATTGCAAAAGGACGTCACAGTTGATACAGAGAGGTCTGAAGCCCTGGCCGATACGTACGTAGCATTCGTACGTAAGCGCCGATTCCATTCTGAGTGCCGTAGGACTAAATTTCGGAGGGTTTACCTATAGGTGCTGGGTGCTTGGCAGTGGGTCTTCGAATTGTTCGTGAAGTTGCATCCTGGTGAGTAGATAGCTAATTAAATCTTGTGAGTTTAAGATTTGTTTAATTCCTTTGCGAGATTGAAAGATCATTTCCCTAAGAATTGTGGGCTAAATACTGTGTACGTTTTTGGATGTAACTGGGGCTGGAAAACACTAAGAGTGTGTTCGTGTAACTCAGGTAGATTGTAATCTCCGTGTATCGCTCGTTCTATAGTGGAATCGTTGCTGCTCTCCCCGTGGACGTAGGTCTTTACGACCGAACCACGTACATCTGGTGTTCGATTTACTTTACCCGTTCTATCTATTTTATCGTTCGATCGCTTGTTCCGCGTAACAATTGGTATAGTGCTAGGCTTGCTTGAGTTGAAGCAATTCGATGGCGACAGAAGAAGCTAAAAGGAAAATCGACAGATTTGAGGGGAAGGACTTTGGTTTCTAGAAGATGCAGATAGAAAATTATTTATATCAGATGAAGCTACACGAGCCCCTGTCTAGGAAGAAACCAGAAACGATGAATCAACCCGATTGGGAATTGCTAGATAGACGAGCGATGTGTGTTATTCGGCTGACGTTGGCTCGTAACGTCGCGTTTAATATCATCAAGGAGAAGACTACTGCGGGTTTGATGAAAGCCTTGTCGGACATGTACGAGAAGCCCTCTGCGATCAACAAGGTCTATTTGATGCGACGTCTGTTTAACTTGAAGATGAGCGAAGGTACATTAGTTACTAATCATATCAATGAATTCAATGTGATAGTTAGTCAATTGAGTTCAGTTGAGATTGACTTTGAAGATGAGGTAACGTGCTTTGATTCTATTATCCTCATTGCCTAATAGTTGGAATACTATTGTTACTGCTGTTAATAATTCTTCTGGGTCAACTAGTTTGACGTTTGATGGGATTCGAGATTTAATTCTGAGTGAGGATATCCGTAAAAGAGAATATGGCAAATCTGTATCTACTGCTTTAGTAGGTGAAAGAGGAAGAGTTAGTACTCGTGTTAGCAGAAGTAGTATGAACATGAATAGACGCAGTCAGTCTAGGACTGGCGGTGATGTCTGTTGGAACTGTGGCAAGAGAGGGCATCTTAGAAGAAATTATTTTAACTGAAAAACTAAAGGGCTAAGGGAATTTGAGTTGAATCTGCAGATGATGTTGCAACTGTAGCTGAAAATTATGATGGTGTCGATTGTGTCTTGTCTGTCACTGAGAATTCATCGTTTGGCGGATGGATTATGGATTCTGGTTGTTCTTTTCATGCTACATCAAACAGGAACTGGTTTACTTCTTATCAATGCATGGATAGTAGTAAAGTGCAGTTGGGAAACAACGCTGAATACGATGTTGTGGGTATTGATGATGTTAAAATCAGAATGCATTATGATATCGTGAGGACATTAACTGGAGTACGGCACGTTCCAGAATTAAAAAAGAATTTAATTTCCTTGGGTGCCCTAGATTTAGCTGGATGCAGGTATTCTTCACGAGGTAGAGTCCTGAAAATTGTTCAAGGTGCTCTGGTGATAATGAAAGGAATTAAGCATGGCGGCCTGTATAAACTTCAAGGTGAGACATTGATAAGTTTCGCTCCTGAGACGCCGACATCTGTTCGAGAGTCTAATGGCTACTCGAGGAAGGCCTGGGTGTTTGTGCGAAAGCACAATTTTGATGCTGTTGTCAGGAATACGTAGTCGAGAGCTTTGATCGGAATGAAGACGGGTAAGCTGATCAAGCATCTGCGAACTGACAGTAGCATGGAATCCTGCTCGAAGCTAGTAAATAAATTTTGCATGAAAAATGGCATAGTGAAACACCGCACTAGTGTCAGTAAACCACAACAGTTTGTAGAATTGATGAGCAGAGAGTTACTATAGACGGCCCGTAAAAAGATCTCTAGTACTGGTATGGCTAGGAGAATTCCAGCGGATGTGCTTAATATGGCGAGCTACTTGGTGAATAGATCCTCATCGACTGCTATCGGATATCGGACTCCCGAAGAAGTGTGGTCAGGTAATGTTGCTAATGGTTCTATTTTTAGAATGTTTAGTTGCCCGTGTTATTATCGAGTTAATGATGGTAAGCTCTATGTGAGGACAAGGTGCATATTTCATGGCTATGCACGAGGTGAGTGTGGCGATCAGTTGTGGTGCCCGAGTATAAGTTCACTTGTTTGCAGCAGAGAAGTTACCTTTGACGAGTCTCCAGTACTTTTGGTTAGGAGTGATTGTGGCAGTGTTAATATGGATCTGGACGGTGTTCAGCTTGAGGTGGAGTTGCAACCAGAAGCTCTTGAGGTAACAGATACTAGCGAAATAATCAACACAGATGGTGCTTATAGCGAGGTGGAGCCTGTAGAGTCAACAGTTGTTGTAACTGCTGATATTGACGAGGTACGTTTTCAGTTTCTTGACAAATATGGATGCAACTGAGGTTTTGCTTTATCTGTGATTAAGGAGCTTGTGTCAGATAATCTTTGTGGAGCAGTTAAATGTACATGTTCAGTTGGTGTTCTGATGAGGACCACGGTTATGGCGAAGTTCAAGCGCGGCTTGGACTTGGATGATGTCTGTGGCAGTTGAGCCCATTGTGGGCTGTTGGGAGAGTAGCAAATGATGTTCGGATTATCAGCGAAGCGATTGTGACATGACTCAAACATCGAGCCAAGGTGGAGATTGTTAAAATATGTCTCAAATTTGAGCCCGAAACGAAAATCAGAATATTTCGAATTGGATATTTCTTGTTTTGATTGATATCACGTTGGTTAAAGAAAGTCCGAATTTGAATATTCGTGGATTCTATAACCGGTGCACTACGGCACGTTTGTGATATTCGGTCAAATATAGTGGCTGAACGTAGACAAGAAGAAATCTCTTGCATGGATTTCGTCTTATTTGGAAAGCAATATCTATATTGAATGCAGACTTGAAGAAACGTGAGAAGGCTTGAAGTCGATCAAAAAGGGAAGAGAATATGTCAGAATATGTACATGGATATCCTTTATCAGGAGGGACTTCTTTGACTTTCTAATTTGAGACCCCCTAATCTGCGGTGGAATATATAATAATATTCAGGGCTTCTTTTGGTGCGGCTTTTTGCATGGGCATTGCAAAAGGACGCCACAGTTGATACAGAGAGGTCTGAAGCCATGGCCGTACGTAGCATTCGTACGTAAGCTTGAAGCGTCGATTCCATTCTGAGTGCCGTAGGACTAAATTTCGGAGGGTTTACCTATAGGTACTGGGTGCTTGGCAGTGGGTCTTCGAATTGTTCGTGAAGTCGCATCCTGGTGAGTGTTAGATAGCTGATTAAATTTTGTGAGTTTAAGATTTGTTTAATTCCTTTGCGAGATTGAAAGATTATTTCCCTAGGAATTGTGGGCTAAATACTATGTGCGTTCTTGGATATAATTGGGGCTGGGAAACACCATGAGTGTGTTCGTGTAACTCGAGTGGATTGTAATCTCCGTGTATCGCTCATTATATAGTGGAATCGTTACTGCTCTCCCCGTGGACATAGGTCTTTACGACCGAACCACGTACATCTGGTGTTCGATTTACTTTACTCGTTCTGTCTATTTTATCGTTCGATCGCTTGTTCCGCGCAACAAAATGTATAGGACTGTTTTTACAATTTTTCCCAAGATGGGGTGAACCTAAATAAGGGGAAACAAAAGGAAACTTCGGCTGCGCATGTTAATCATTCTGTTCCGGAAAACTAATTTTCATTAAAATGACTTTTTCTGATCCTACTCCTGGATGAGTTTTAGAGAATCAGAACGGGTTTGATAACTGCCCAAAATTTATGTTCTTGAAATAAAAACACATTTGATAACTGTGCAAAATTCCTATTTTGAAAAACTATTTTTCTTCCTTTTTTTTTGTTTAAGTTATGCAACTATTTAGTTACTTTGTAAAATTTCATCCAAAATTGAAGACTAATTTTCAATGCAAAATAAGATAATTAAAATACATTTTTTTAGCATGTCATAAATGAAATACAAATTTTAATATATGATGTTTCAAGTTCGTTTGAAGTATGAGATAATTCCCATACTAAGAACTCATTTTTTCTTTAAATGTTGATTTGTCCACAATATATACAAATATAGCAACCGAATAACCAAATTATCTACTCACAAAAAAAAAAAAAATCAAATGATCCTCCTTGATACGAAGTATAGGTCCTTCACTATCGTTTTGTAGATTCTATCCTAAATCCAAGTAGGTGTTTGACTCCAGCTCCATATGTAGATAGTCACATTTTGTGACGCACGAGTAGAAGTATATATGTTATCATTCGCATGTTAGATGCCATCATCTTCTATGATATTTTTTGCAAAAGAGTTTAAATTATGAAATCTAAGAAATTTGGGCCCAAATTTATGAAAAAGAAGTCAAACTATCCTAATATAAGCTTCTTCTATTTTTTTATGGATTTTCTAAATTTTTTGTGATTTTTCAAAAAAAAATCCAATTTTTTTCTAATTTTTTATTTTTATTTTTATTTTTATTTCATTTTTTTAAGTTAAGGGAAAAGTAACGAGAGAAATGAAAAGGAAAAGTGAGAGATAAGAGATTTCATTATGTTTTGTAATTCTCAAAAGTGATTCTTTTTTCTGAACCAATTTTTTTTTTCTGAATTTTGCTTTAAAACTGATTCTGATTCTCTAAAAGTGATTCTGGGAACAGAATCAGAATCAAAATTATTTATATTACCAAACAAGGTTCTCATCTTTTTTTTGTTCCTAGAATCAAAACTAGAAAATGAGAATGGTTATCAAGCAAGCCCTTCCTTTCCTTAAATTCGAATCTACATTGATGGAATTCATCACTACGGTTAACCATGTGTCACACAACTGTATATGGTGGATGAACAAGATGCTTCTCAAAACAATCAACTTTTTTTTTCAAATTGGGTCGGATAATTAGACTTAAGTGTTGAAATGCATATATGAATTGTGTTAAAAAAAAGTCTAATGGAAAATTGTTGTGGTGTAGTGAAAATATTTTAATTGACTCATAACTCACTGGCGTAAACTTCCGAGTGAAGGGGAACATTATTATATATTTTGACGAAAACCCGAATTTGGGTTCTCATGGAAATCCTTGAGGTGAAGGTATTGGACTCCCGATGCGTTCTCAACAACAGTATCAGAGCCGAGATCGATTAGTCTTCCATTCCCAATGTACACTAAGCTCACACGTGAATAGGAAATTGTTCATATGCACGCGTAAGTCGCGTTAAAAGAATCTCACATATTGGTATCGTATGGAGTAGCTATTATCGTAATTGATCCATAACTCATTGACTTAAGATTTTATCTTCAAATGAATATATTGACGGGCTCGGGTGGGGATCTCTCTTGGCAATCTTTCCGAAGGAAGTATTTGGACTTCTACTCTCTCAAACACTAAGTACACTTATGATGGACGAAAAGGTTGATTTTTTTAGTCAACACTTCAAACTTCACTTTGACTTTGGAACTTAAATTCCTGCCATATTCTCCAATGGCATATTTTGCAGACTCGTAATCTTTTCTTATTGATGGAAGAAAAAAGAAATGTCATTTCATTCAGGATTCATTAATGCATAACAAATTTCTTACAACAAGAGCGAGTTAACATTCAGACAGAGGATAATAAATAAATAAAAAGCCTCATCTTCCTTTTTACAAAAGACAACAAAAATCCTCTATTTTCCGAACTGGGAATCCTTTTCTTTTTCTTTGGAGAGGGCTGCTTTCTATTGTAGACTCTTTGTCCTCCCATCAGATCCAAGATATTCAGGTACACAAGACACACAACACAAAACTCACAGACTTCCCATCTACCATCCACAGGTCCAAAGGCTGACGGAAAATGTAAAGTCGAATTAAAACCCTCCGCTTCGAGTATTCCGGCCGTTTTAATGTAGGTTTCAGAAGTGTGAAATGCATCTTCTGTGGCGAGCCATGACGGAATGTTTCTTCTGCTTCATTTCCTCTTGCCACGACCTCCCAATATCATGTGCCACACTGATTGCATCCAGCGTTGCCCCGGACAGGCCTCTCCTCGTGAACCCGACTGCGTAGAGCCCGGCCCGGCCTTTCCATCCGTTTGGGAATGGGTTCTTCGGGATCCCGTCCTCGGAAAAGAATTCATTCTCCTGCAGACATCACAATTACAGAAATGTTGCTTAATCTGGGGAAAGAAATTGGGGTCACAACCAGAAGCAGGATTTCCTGGAGGAAAAAGGAGCATTTTTTTGGTTTTCTTCGCTTTTAAATTCACAAACCATCAAAAACAGAATAAGTGACAGCTACTAGAGGAAAACAAGGATAAAGCAGAAAAGAAGGTGAGTTGCTTTTAGAATCAAGAATGTCCATATCAGTGCAAAAGAAACGCCTTTATCAAGTGATTGTCATTCCATACGTTGCTCTTCTAGGAGAAGAGCAAACTATTAACTGAACTCACAAGCTGACCACAGCATCACCGTTTCCACTGAAATGTGACATTGCGATGAACAGAGTATAATAATAAACAACATCAAACACGCAATGCCATTACCTTAAGCCAAGAAGGAACATTGCTGCGGTAGCCGGTGGCGAGGACGATGGAATCGATGTCAAGAACTTCCCCATCGACGAGCTCGACCCAACAGCTCGAGAACTTCTTGATCCCCGGAACCACCTTTATCTTGCCGGATCTGATCTTGCTGAGTGCACCAATGTCAAGAACAGGGGTCTTCCCTGCAGCATTCTTGAGCTGCAGAGGCCCTATTTTTGGCCTTTTAAGGCCATATTTCTCGACATTTCCGAGGATCAACCATGCTAGGAATACGAGGATCTTGTCGATGAGCCAAAGTGGTAACCACTTCATCATGAAGACCGCCAATTCAAAGGTTGATTTCCCTAGCACTTCCCTTGGCAACACATGAACCTGTTTGATAAAAAACAGACCGCAAGTGTACTGTCAATTCAATTTTCATTTTGCCACACATCTATGTTGCAAAATGTTGCTGAATATGGCCTTACCGAGCTACGAACGACCATGGACGGGCTTGCATTGTGGTTGCAGAGATCAAGAGATACCTCCATTCCCGAATTCCCGCACCCGACAACCAGCACTCGCTTTCCACGGAAGTTCTCCCCGGATTTGTAGTCACAGGCATGCATCATGTCGCCCTCAAAAGATTCCAGGCCCTCGAACTCTGGGACAACCTTTTCCGCATTCTCGCCAGAGGCCACCACGAGCCACCGGCAGATGTACTCAACCTCGACCTTGCCAGGTCCAGGCCCTTCCGCCAGGACCGTCCTGACCCGCCAGAGCCCGAAGGTCTCGTCGTACTTGGCAGACTGCACTGTTTCATTGAAGTTAGGACTAATGTCAAAGTGCCTGGCATAGGACTCAAGGTAGGCGATGAACTGGGGCTTGGTGGGGTACTCAGGGAAGTCCTCAGGGAACGGGAAGTTGGGGAGTTGGCAAAACTGCTTTGGAAGGTGAAGCGTCAGCCTATCATAGGTCCTGTTCTGCCACAGGGAGGCAATGCAGTCGGCCCTCTCGAGGATGATGAAGGGCACGCCCTGCCGCTTGAGCCCGGCCCCGACCGCAAGGCCTGACGGGCCAGCGCCGACAATGACCGGCCCATTGACCCAGATGCACCGGCGGGAGAAGAAGGTCCGGTAGTCAAGGCTTTGGAGCATGTCTGGTGTGCTGAGACAAGTGCTGTGGTTGTGCATTAAGGACAGTCTTGGTGCTTCTAGTGCTTAAAAGGGTGAAGGGAGAATGTTGTGTTTTGAAACCTTTGAATGGAGAGAGAGAGAGAGAGAGAGAGCTCAAATGCTGCAGAAAGAGGAATGGGAGAAGAGAAACGAGAGAGAATGTTATTGTTGTTTGGCTAAATTAGTGATGGTGTGGAGAATGGAAGAGGGGTTGGGTGGGTATATATAGCAAAGAAACTTTTGGGCCAGAAAGAAGCATGTGATTAGGATTGGGAACGGGTACTTCTCCCTTTTGAAACTCATTCTCAAATGACAAGCTCGGGACCTCTTTCTTTGTCTAACTAATAAAACATTCCAGAAGCCCACTTCAACTCTACTTGCTGTTATGGCCACAAAAAGGAAAAGACACTACTTGGTTTACATTGGAAAACAATCAGCTTTCAATGTGTGGATCATCAAGTTTAGTTCCTTGAGTTCAAGAGACCTCCCCAATCATGGCCTATGTCAAAAGGGAGTTAGGTTTTCTCGATTTATCGGCTTTTTTTTTTTTTTAAGTTACAGTTCAGATAGTGAAACTTTTTAATATTCGGTTTAATATCCATTGTATATAAAGGTACATTGAAGATCCAATCCACTTGTATTGGATAAGATTCCATACATAGAATTCTAGGCATGAAACGCTGAGATTATACCGAGTACGAGATGATGTGATTCAAACTATATTTTGCGGAGTCAAAACATATGCTTAATTATTCAGTCATCCCTGGATTATGTTTCAACTAGATTACAATGGAAAACAACTTCTTTCTAGTGTCCTTTCTGTTCAACTTTTAGGCCGGTTAACTTATTACCATTTAAACACCTGTTATTTCAGTGGTCCAAACATGGTTCGGCAATCGTTACATATTGTGAATGCAATTCAGAAAATGGAGTCAGAAGAGAGACATACACTTGTTTCTTTTTCTTCCTTTGTCCAACCATCTGTACCGTAGCCATCCCCTTGTAGGTCATTGTCTTTAAGTCATGAATTTTTGTTTTCTATATTTGTCATTTGAATACCGACATTCTTGCCAATGATTTGGCTAATACATACAACGATGGATTCGAGATTCTAGGACGAAATAATAAAATCAGAACATTATTTTGTTTACTCCATCAAATATTTGTTTACCGCACACATACAAGGTAATGCGCGAAAATGACGAGGGTACAGATTGAACATTTTAGTTTCTATGATAAGAGAGTCTAAAGATAAGCAAACCTCGAGCTCCTGATTTACCGACATACATAGGCAAAACGTGAAGACAATCACGTCAAACAGATGGATGAATTGTTTAGTTATGTTTTTCTTCATCTCTTGTTGGAGGTAAGTCGATTACGATTATGAGATTCATCTATAGTTAAATCGGGCTTATACCTTCACTTGTGGAAGATCTTGCCAAAAGAAAGCCCAAATTCGAATCCGTCAATATCTTTAATTGAATCTACCTTTATTTAAAAGCTTAACCCAAAAATTTATAAGCCAGCTAGATTATACTAACTACTCTACATCATACCAATTATGTGATGTGAGACTATTCCTAATATGACTTACACGTGTATCTTGACACTCAGCCTCTCACATGTGAGCTCAATATTAGGTTAGCTCCACATTAATCAAGGTATCCTTTTGCACCAATATCTCCCAACGTAAATCTCCAACGCACACATTCATCATTTGTCTCTCAACTTGAATTTTCAACGTCCATCTAAATCCCTAGTCTCTTTCCCCAGATTGAGACATGAAGGTTGCTCGAAAACTGTATTAATCAAATTTCTTCCTGGAGATGTTCATCCGACATTGATGACATCAGGAATGAGCTATCCAATCAATCATCAGCTCGATACTCTTTGTTGAGAACTCGCAGTAAAAGCCTAATACATTCATCCGGGAAAGATCGCCAAGAGAGAGCTCAAGTCCAAGTCCTTCAACATATCTAGTCGGATCCACTTTTGTTAAGTTATTTAGTCTATGTGTATTATTACCTCACACTATATCAATTATCCTGTGGGACTTTTTATAACACAATTCACATGTGCCTATCAACAAAGTTAACTGGATATAGTTAAATTAGGTGATGTCAATACATGTAACCCACCAATCAAAAGGATAATTGGAAGAAGTGGCTTCCGGCTAGAGAAGGAAGAAAACATGGCCTTAACCTACACCCCCATCATGGAGGAATACCAATGCCGGAAACTTTAATGGCTAACACGATCAGGGTAAAATCAAAAAAGGAATGTCCGTATTCAAGTCTTGAGTTGAACTTCTATGAAAAGTCGAGACGTTGGATCATCTTCCAAAAGAACGATTTTAATATTTGCAACTAATGCATTTCCTTGAGGAACTTGTTCATTCGACACGTCTAGGTTCCAGGCCTAGTAGGCATTTTGCTTGTATTTGATAGCGATGGATCATTTGGCAAAGAAAATGCTTCTCCCGATGGGCAAAACTTTGTGAGATTGATCAACTTGCATTATACCATAAATTATGCCCTGCATCCTATGAATCTGCTGTGTAGATTTGCCAAATCCAGATTGAATTGTGGGTGACCTTAAATGAGTTGAAAAGGTGGTGCATGGTCCAAGAATGCCAAATCAAAGGTGAAGTTGACAAAATGGACTTTATTAGGAAGTAGAATGGACAAATATCGAATGAACAGTTATAACGAGTTATTTTCCGGATAGTCGTTAAGCAAAACTTGTGTGGAGTAATTTTTATTTTTATTTTACAATATAGTGATAATCTATTGACCAGTAATTTAGTCGCTAGAGATGTGTTCTAGCAATCAAACAAGAGATGAGCATGGTTCCGAGATAGAACCGGGAATCCGAAACCGGAACATGTGAAAACAGGTCTGGTTCCAGGTTCCAAGATATATAAGGTAGGTTTCAAGTTTCAAAAATTGAGAAATATGTTCCAACGGGCAAGTTCTAGGTTGCACTACTTGGAACTTGGAACCTGGACCTTGGATCCTGAAACAAAGTTTCGTGTTTTTCTTGTTATATATCTTCGCGTGATTCTACAGTATTATATGGCGTCCGATGATGAGTGTATAATCTGGAGCCAAACAAATTTTCAGGTTTTAGGTTCTAAAAAATGATGAACCTGTTACAAGGGGTTGGTTTCATATTCTAAGCATAACATGTACCGAACCTAAAACTGCTCGCATCTACTTTCTCTTAGCCGTTGTAGTGTTCACTCTCATTTTGATTAACTAAAAATGAAAAAAAAAATTGGCAAGTTCCCGAGTACCTTGGAACCGATCCTAGAACATATAATGGGACAAGTTCCAAGATCCAAGATATAATAGGTAGATTTCAGGTTCCAAAAAATGAGGAACTTGTTCCGATGAATAGATTTCAAGTTCCAAGTAGAACTCACCGCTTTTCCAAATTCGTAGAAAAGTATTCTTCCCACTTCCAGATTTTTTTTTTTTTTTTTGGATCTTAGGACCATTTGTTGGGAAGACGCTTTTCTCGTATATTCTTGCAAATTCGTAGACCAGGTAAGTCACTTGGGCTAGAATGTGGAATTCCTAATGTTTGTGATTTAAGCTCTTTTTTTTTTGTAATATACCATTAATTAGAAGAATTATTTAGTTCAAGACAGCATCGTTTAAGTATAGCAATATATCAAGGAAACCAAAAGTATACTAGATGGGTTTTTATTCTTGCATGGAAGGATATCAAATTAAAAGATTAAAAAAAAAAAAAAAGCTTGAGTTGGCAGATTCACGTGTCCATTGTTTCAAGAGGGTAAATTCTAGGAGTTTATAAGTCATACAAAGATGTTGAAAGGGAGATATAATTATGGATTCCATTATAGCGAGGACGATCACTATTAAGGAAAATATTTTGGAAATAGACCGAGGCAGAAATTAATCTAATTTACGGTGCATTTGTTTCGAGAGAAAGTAAAAGATTGGAAATATATTTCATAAAAAGAATTGTTTGCACGGATATAAATGAACAAAAGAAATTTCATTATTCACAAAAGTGTTTAGACATAAGTTGTCATTCATAATGAGAATATTCTTGATTAACTTATTTTCTCAAACGATACAAATAATCATTCTAAGAAAAATATTTTTCAAAATATTTATTTTTCTTAAAACAAATGAAACTGGATAGAATTTCTATCCATAGGGAACAAAAGATAGCAACCCCCCCCCCCCCAAAAAAAAGGATCATGGATTATAAAATTTGGACTTTGTTAACATAATAGTTTTTTGGTCACTCTGAGATTAACTATTATGAGTCAAAAATTCTTAAAAGATGAGACCTCGCAATAATTTTTAATTGATCATTAGTTATTTTGTGATCCAAAATAGTCTATTAGCATAACAATCAGTCAAAATTCTTATATAATCAGTTGTCTTATAATTTTGTATGAAAGCACATAGCTTGAAACATTCCAACGTCAGTGACGATCACACTTTGCATGAGAACGGTGGGAAAACGGAGGATTTCTACGTGTAGCTCTCTTCAAGTCCCAAAGAAGCTCTCGGGGGTTGGGCTCCGTAACCCGCGGCTACGCATTTCCACAGATCATAAAAATGTGATAATTAGAAATAAATTATTGGGAATTTTTTTCTTTTGAGAAAAAAAAAAACATGTGTATCACACTAATATCTGAAGAATGTCTGGCTTTTCTAAAACAACCCCCCCGTCCCCCCACCCACCCACCCCCGCCCCTAAAAAAAAAAAAAAACCCACCGTAGGTAATAAACGAGGAAAACAACTACACAATAAATTTTTTGGGGAACTGGACCACATCATATCGACGAGGGAAAATGACACAAATAATCCTTGAACTTTGGTAGAATGTGCAATGTGATCACCGAACTTTTAATTTGTTCAATATAGTCCATGAACTTTAGCCCAATATGCGATTTGATCCATAAACTTTTGACTTGTTCAATTTAGTACCTGGACTTTTAGTACATGTTCAATTTAGTCTCTGGATCATACGAAAATATTCATTATTATCCCTAATCTTAAATTAATAAAAGGACTATATTGAACATGCAGCAAAAGTTTAGGGACCACATTGAACAAACTAAAAGTTCAGAGATCATATTGAATATTAAAATAAAGTTTAAGAACCAGATTAAATAAATTAAAAGTTTATGGACCACATTGAACATTCTGTCAAAGTTCAAGGACTATTTATGTCATTATCCCTATCGATAATTTTTGTGCCGCGTCCATTTTAATTCGGAAAATCTTCTAGCAATCGTTTTAAATACCTCAATTTTTGGAAAAGCTATCACTTGAGTGGCTTTGGTGACCTGGTTTGTCGGAAAATCTAAGTGCCTTGTCAGAGTTTTTTTTTTTTTTTTTGGTTGAAAAGTTGGAGTCATTTAAATAGATATTTTTTAAAAAAAAAATTGACACTAAAATAATCGTTGTTTTATTTTCACGTTAAATTGATCATTTAATAAATTTAAAATCTATAATTATTAAAATTACAAATTTGACTAAACAGCCACGTGAGCCAAAATCAAAAGATCCCAAGCAAATATTGCCATTATATTCCTTTTATTTTGTGAGACTCAAAAGTAAAACTATGGAGCAAACACCCTCCTAAAAAATTAATTTAAAATCACAAAGATGTTTTGTTTTCCTAAAGAGAAAAATGAAAATAAGTGAAATTCCCTTGACCTTTCTTTGTTTTGAGATTGAACAACATAGCTTGGAGCCTCTTGAAAACAGACCACTTATCCTGATCAACTGCGAGGATCAATGCTGGAGGACGTTCGGGAACCAATTTAATCCAATTTCTCGATTAGTGAAAAAATGATGCATTTAACCACGTTTTCAACACATAAATTATGTGCCGGAATTTTGAAATATGTGTGCCAAAACTTTAAGAATGATCATTTTAATGTCAAAACTTTATAAATTATGGATCACTTCAAAATTCTGTCACCATTCAGAGCTCGCTCTTTCAAAATTGTGGCACTCAAAGAATATTTGATAAATTTTGGCACCAAAGTAGATGTCATACAATAGTGACAACACTCATACCATCTTGATTCCTTATCCCTAATTCTCCATTAGAGACGCCTTCGTGAATCTCAAAAAACAAAAAAACAAAATTGTAGTTTCCCCTATGTTCGCTAAATTTATGGAGGAGTATTCTTAATAAGATGGCATATATAAGTTGCGCTTAGTTTCTTAGAATGGAAAGACGCCGAGGTCGAACTCGACCTCCAGGTCTAAACCAAAAGTGATAACCAACATGTATTTCTAAAACTATGACTACATCTTCTTCTTCTTTTTGGTAAAGGATACTATGACTACGTTTGGCTTAGCTTTTTCAAGAAAAAAAAAATTAGAATGTTCAGCAAATTTTTTAGACCCTTTTGAACAAATGCTGGCATTGACAAAACTGAAAACCTTAAGCAAGTCCTGCTTCGGGCTCTCAACATTTTAATAAAGCCGTTTCATAGCTTTTATAAAGTGAAAAAAACAAATGCAAAGCGAACATCATCAGTTTTTTCTTATTTTTCGATTTTACTCTCGTTAAAACTATTCATCTTCCCCACATAGATTACCGGTAAAGCTTAGTTGAGAGTTGCGCGAGGCCAGCCGTGTGGCACACGACTTCGGCTTGGGGAGGTTAGGGTCCCATGACCCTGGCAACCCCATGTTGATGTTGCGTTGACCCTTGCCAAGGGCCGCCTAAGGTCGTCCGACCTCAGATGACAACCACTGGCATCAAATTTGGCTCAGTGGTGGCTTGAGCCCTTCGTTGGAGCCCACGTCAAGTTTGAGTTGTTTTTCAATTAAAAAAAGTAGAAAAATTCCTTATTTAACACAAAATTGCTTTACTATAGAATTTTAAATTACAATTCAACAAATACAATTTGTTTTTTGAAAAATCCCTTTCCATTTCTCCAAAAGCTTTCTCAAGAGCGAATCATATGCATACGTGGCATTGCGTCTTTAACTAGAGTAAGATAAAATGGTCAACCCTCAACCAATCATGCCCTTACATGATTTCTTATCTATTTCCCTTTTTTTTTTCTCTCTCCAAGTAATTAATTGTACATTCATCAGCTATTCGGAGAAGCATCTATCCGAAACTCAGCTTCCAAGAAGTGCTAAAGAAAACAAGGGTGAACAAGTTCCGTCACCGTCCACGTGGACGCTTCAAAACCAAGATTTCACCTCGCAAGTCTCAACACCTCATGAATATGCATGGCGGGTTCTTGATGATGAGTTCTCGACGCATGGGAAAGTTCGAAGAGAGAGAATGACACATGGGTTTCATTCTTCGAACCTGAGATTTTTGCAACTGCACTTGTCGGGACGCCGTCCACGAGTCAATTCCAAGATCGGCGCCCAAGTTGGAACCAAAAAGTAGTGCATTTATAACCATACTCCCACATGGCGACGGTGACCACGGCGATGGGTGGTGGTGGGGGTGGTGGATACGGATCCAGATCCCCTGCCTTGATTTTTTCAAGGGAGTGGGATCCCCACCTTGGATATAAGAGGGAATAATATTTTATCCATATATCAAGGGAAATCTGGATCCCCTGTCATTATTCATGTGAGGGGAGAGTTTTCCCAAATTCAAATTTTGAATTTTGATCTCACATGACAAGGGAAAAGTATGTCAGACGATCCACACCCTATAAGATCGGGCATTACTTGTTACCCAAGCTCTGAGCTCGCTCGTCACAAAAACATAGGTTTGTGTACTGCGGCTTGGCCGAGCTCGGGCTTCAGTTAAGTACATTTCTCCGAGCCCGTCCATAGGTGCTCTTTGGATCCATTTGGCCCGAGCAGGTCTAGAATGGCTCATGACCATCGGGTCTTGGATCACAAGATCCGAAATTAGATCTAAACCAAATTACCACAATCATGATATGTTTTGCGCTTTGATGGGATTCAATTAACTTCCTAAGTCAATTTGCAAGTTTTGCGGACATCAGTATCTTCTAGGGAAATTCGATGGACACCGTTTTCATTTCAAAACCTCCTCCTTTTTTTTTGTCAAACATTGGGGATCAATCCTCTCGAGAGGATCAATCCCATCTGTATCGTGGTTTACAAATTTGAACTCTTGATTCTTAGAAACCTCACTTTTCTTGAGACGTCAACTTCTCTGACGCTCCTCGGCCAACCCTCATTAATTCTTTTTTTTTTGTAATTATATTAATTCTCATTTTGATATATTGGTCACGTGGGCATTCGATTAGCCAATACATACCATCCATCTTGTTGTCCTCCTATTTTGTTGTCACTTATTTATTTTCACATTCTAAGAACTTTAGACATCAGATGGCGTGAAGTTTTTCTTTTTATTTTAACCAAAGTTAGATAGCATTAGGTCTATAAGCCCGGAAAGATTGCTCTTCGACTGAAGGAATAAGGGTATGACACAAGCAAAGAACTAATGTTCATGCAAAGCAAGAGTTGCACGTGCATCCAACGTAGGGTTTCATGAAACGTGCACTTCCGAGGCATAGTGTGAAGTGTTTTGTTTTTTCCTTTTTCTTTTCTGTTTTTCTCTTATCTCTCCCTATGGTACTCTAGTGTAATTCTCGTTCAATATAATTTATCATTGGAATCCGGAACGCCAAGTGTTTCTAGTGGAAAACGATGGAAGAGATCACATTGTTCATGCATTCAAGATCAAATGGGGATTTGCAATTTATAATCCCCTAGCAAAGCTTCTTGGTAAAAATCATTTGATTAAAACCCAATTATCTACTCGATTGGAATCGTTTGTTTTGAGGAGTCCATGTTGATTTATCGATCCTTGTTGTTCGGAGGATAATACCTGAGACTCATTCACGTTTTAACATATAGACTTCACCTTTCGTTGGTTGAGTTTATAGGCTCCATTTGTTTTGCAGAATATAAATGATTCGGAAAATATTTTTGAGAAATAATCACTTATATTGCTGACAAAAATGAATAACACCAAACACAAATTGTTATAAATCTTTCAATTGACGAATTATTTCATGCGATACTTGCAGCCATTTAAAAAAAATTAAAATTATTTATTTTTCGCGAAACAAACAGAGCATTAACGTGGGTTTTACCGTTTTATTAAGCATGATTCAGTTTGTCTATTAAACCAAATCCAGATGATATCTTCTCGTGGCCGATGAAGAACCAAATGAGCTCGTCCTCCCACGCATCGAACATAGCTCAAGCGCATCAGCACAAGGATTAGTACTCATTCCACGCACGTAGGACCACATAGATATTATCAAGTTTTCCAGATATCATTAGTTGAGATCTCAAATAATATCGGATTTATTAGGTTCTCTAGGAATAAAAAGACCTATTATCTTACATTCAATGATGATCATATAATTTTTTTACAGCTATTAGACGACCTGATAATATTCTTGAACCATAATTAATTTATCAATACCTGTTAAACTTAAACATATCTTCGACCCAAAAAGAAAATTAAACATATCTTTTAGGTACCATATCACTTATGCATCATCAATGCACAAGGTAAGCCTGCTGATTACAAGAAACTGAAAGTGTTCCTTGCATTGATTTTACTTGTGTGAGTGATGGCACGCTGGAACCAAGGTTGTGGAGATGCAAACTCCTAGACTATGCACATGGGGATCAAAGGATAGCAATTGTGGTGAGCAGATGAGGATTTTCGGGGGGGGGGGGGGGGGGGGGGGGGGGGGTATTCATTAGAGAGGTCACCTTCAACAAATTTGATCGGTCTAAAAAAAGGAGTGATGGATTAATTGCATAGAAAAATCTAGATGGTGTTCAAGATGGTGTTCAAGAAATAGGTTAAGCTTTGGGGAGAGCCTTGAGACGAGGATAATTTTGGAGATATGACGATTTCTGCAGATTCCCCACCAATTGACAAATGTTTCAAGACGATAGCTCAATGTGAAGTTTTTGTTGGAATGTGATTTATGGTACCATACGATAGGAAAGCACGTGGGGTCCGGGAAAGTAGCCCCGGCACCGGCGGGGGTCTCAAGAGGACAGCACCCCCTAGACACCATAGGGCTTTTACGATTTAAGGCCGTAATTTTTCATGAGTAGTTTGGGCTAAAACTCATGAATAGCTAATGTTAAAGGTGGCCACGGGTCCGGCCCGTTGACCAATCGAAACCGGCCTATTGACCGGGCCCGCCGGTTCCAAACCAGAATGGGCACGGGCCTCACGGGCCAATTCAGGTTCAAGAAAATTTCGAAACCAGCCCGGAGCCACCAATTAGGCGTTGGGCTTAGGCCCGATGGCTTTAAGGCTACATATATATTTGGCTCTTTCCCCCAACGGCCAAATTTTGACCGTTGCAATTTGACCGTTGCATTACAACGGCTCCCCCCTTTTTATTTTATTTTTATTTTTTTCTTAATTTATTAAAACTATCTTAAATTTCTATAAATGCCCCTCTCTCCTTTCAATTTTTCTTACAATTTCTCTCAAATTCTCTCAATCCGCTCAAATCTATCAATCACGGCTCAATTCTCTCTATTTTCTTAATCTGTTTTCTACTCAATTCTCTCAAAAAAATGGCAAGTGGAAGCAAAAATACTGGAAAGAGCATGATAGAGATGGGGGAATCCAATTATTCTCATGGATATAACCCTCGTGAGTATGCATGTTGGGTAGACGATGATGATAATATCAACGTTATTCCCAACGTCGAGCACATCCCAATGCAAAAAAGTCTTCATCCTTTTACCAGTGTTGAAGAAATGTCAACAGAAAACGAGCCGGAACGAAAGGGTTCATCCAACATATGGCGACACTTTTCTACAAGGAACATTTAGGCAGAGACAAGTATAAGGTAAAATGTGAATATTGTACGAGCACATACAATTTTTCAATTGGAGGCGGCTATGGAACATATAATCGGCATCTGAGAAATAAACATGCAACGCAAGCGGGGATCAACACTAGGCAACAACAAATTTTTAGGTACGTCAATCCTAACACTTCTCTTTTATTTCGGTACAATGAACAGGTTTATAAGAAATATTAGCCCAAATGCTACCATTGACCATTTAGCGTTTAATATTGATGAAAATTTTGGTTTTAATTTTTTTATAAACACTGCATGTACTACGCAAGCAAAACCTATTCCGAGAAATACTCTTAAAAGTAAAATTTTTCGAATTTATAGAAAAGGAAAAAAATTTAGAAAAACTTTTTTACATATTTCAATGGTCGTATGCATATATGTAGCGACATTTGGAGTGATCCTTGGCAAACTCATTCTTATATGGGTATCACATGTAATTGGATAAATGACGAATAGAAAATTCAAAAAAGAATTATTGCATTTTGAGTGTTTGATAATATGCATACGGCCAATAATATTTATAGAGTAATTAAATAAGTCTTAGAAGAATATAATTTGATTAATAAAAATTTTCAGTTGGTTTTGATAATGTCGCGGCAAATACCGCTTTCATTCATGAATTAGAAAAAATTCGTAAACCATCTTTTGGTGGACAATTTTTTCACAATAGATGTTCTTGCTGTGTTTTAAATTTATGTGTACAAGATGGTTTACGAGCTCTTAATGCTTTTCTCTGCCCAATGAAGAGAGCAATTCGATTTTTATGGAGTCATCACCAAATTATGAAAAAATGGGGCAAATTTTGTAGACAATATGGAAGAGCACCAAAAAGATTTTCAAAAGATGTTTTGACTAGTTGGAATTCTACCTACGAGTTGCTTAATCAATCTTTTACTTATAAAGATTTATTATATGTGTTTATTTCGAATAATGTTTTCAAAATTAGTTTAATGCCGCAAGAGTGAGATATTTGGAAAAAAAATTAGATTTTTTAAAAGATTTTAATGATGCTACTTATACTTTATCTGGTGTTTATTATCCCTACTACACATTTATTTTTAATAGAGTGTGTTAATATTGCTGCTATTTTTGAAGAAAATGAGCAAGATGATCAATTAGGTGCTACTATTATAGAAATGTAAATGAAATGCTTGCATTATTATACCCAAATTTCTCTTATTTATTTGGTTGCTTGTGTTTTCGATCCACGTTTCAAATTAGAAGGTTTATTTGATTATTTGAAGACATATAATGAGTGTTTACATTTGACTGCAACGATAGGTGCTAAAGCTATACAATGACTAGTTAAAAACACAGTAGTAGAACTGTATAATTGTATATATGATTTATGTGATAGTGGATCTTTCCTACCTAGTGACGTACAAAGCAGGGAGGGTGGTAGAATTTTAAAAATTTAATATTTGAAACCGGGAGAGAGTCGGTTCTTCTTTTGTATAAAGTAAACATTGCAATGTCAAGCAAAGAAAAGCCTCATTGAGTATGTTTTAGGGGTTAGCATGATTCCAGGATAGAACATGAAACCTGTAGAACATGATCGGTGGGAATCGATTGGTTTCAGGTTCCAAGATATATAGAGGATAGATTCCATGTTTCAAAAATTAGGAAACCTATTTTGATGGGTAGGTATGTGGTATCTGGAACCTGGAGCAAGTTTTTATATTTTTTCTTAGCATATATATTCGCATCATTCTAAAGAGTATGTAATTCAGGACTACTTTATCATTAAGACTTTTACTTTGTTATTGTTTCATACTTTTCATGTATCTAAATATGAGTTGTGGTTAGTAAATTTTAGTGGTAGATAGTGGTCATTAAATGTAATTAGTCATAGTGATCGTTCAACTAAGAATATATGTGGAACTTGGGTAGAACCTGGAACAGACACTGGAACCTGGGACAGGGTAGGTTCTAGGTTTCAAGGTATGCATGGTAGGTTCTAGGTTCTAGGTTCCCAAAAATGAGGAACTTGTATAGACGGGTAGGTTCTAGGTGGAATCAATACGGAACCTGGAACCGCTCACCCCTAGTTTGTTTTAATTATGTAACTACTTATTTCCCGCAGCATAGAACTTGCATGTGGAGGTAAGCAAGATGAATCGACTAAATCGAGAACAGCCTGGATCGGACTCAATTGACCTGGTTGGACCGATTTCTGGCGGCGCTAGTTCGATTCTCGGTTCCATAAAATTGCAACCGTTATTTTTGGTCTGGTTCTTAGTTCTAGAGGTGACCAGGCAGCTTGAACTAAATCGAAATTTATTTATTTTATTTCTTGAATATAAACCTAATAATCTAGCGGTTATTTTTTTTATTTCTTAAATGAAAGCTTAATTCTACTTAATATATTAAAATAAAAATCCCTATTGCTCACTGGCTCCATTGGACCAACCAATCGGTCCGGTCTGATCCAATCCTAGGAACATATAGTCCTATACTTGGTCCCAGAAGCTGGAAACTGATCCTTCCAATGAAGTTTCTGATTTTTGGGATTATGACACTACAAGTGCCATAACTTTTGTACGACGTTCACTTAAGTGCCATAACTTTCAAAACGTTCACTTGAATGCCACATCGGAGCAAAAACGTTCAAATGAGTACCAATCCCGGACAAAAGCGTTCACTTGAGTGTTATATTCGCTGAAAAACATGACGGGGAATTTTCACTACTATTTATTGAATTTTTGAGTGCCGTGTGGAAATTTCACCTCTTTTTTTAGTAGTTTCTTTTTTTTGATATTTTTTATTCAAATCAGAAAAACAAAAGGAAAATAAAAAATTAAAAATTAAAGAAAAAATTAAAAAAAATAAATAAATAAACCCTAGGTTTCTCAGTGGTGGTCGGCCCGGCAAGGGTCGCCGCCACCCACTAACGGCCAGCCCAGGGGCCAAGGTCGGCTCGACCTAGGCCGTCGAGGCCGCGACGGCCCTAGTCAACGACTGTTGCGGCCTCGACAACGGCGATCATGGGTGCGAAGCCCTTGATCGCGCTAACCCAGGCGCGGTCGAGCCTTCGATAGCTCCAGGTCAGGCCACGACGACAGTCGGCTAGGGCCATCGTGGCCTCACCGGCCCAAGGCGAGCCGACTCCAGGCCGGCGAGGCCGCGACGGCCCTAGCCGACGGCTGTCGCGGCCTCAGCTGGAGCAAACGAGGGCTTGAAGCCCTTGCTCGATCTGAGCGAGGGCCTCGTGCCTCCTCCAACCACTATCGAGGCCGCGACGGCCGTCGATTAAGGCCATCGCAGCCTCGCCGGCCTAGGGCAAGCCGACCCTAGCTCTTGGGCCGACCGGTGGTGGCCGGTGGCGACCCTCGCTGGCCACCTCCGAGAAATCCCCCTTTTTATTTTTTTTATTTTAAGTAATTAAAATAAATCAGAAAATAAAATATGCACTCAAATATGCCACTTGTACATTAAATATTCAGGAAAATCGCTCCGTCGGCGCCACATCAGCGTTTCCGGTGGCCACGTCGCCTTTTCTGGTGGCCTCGTCACCTTTGGCACTCAAGTGAATACTTTAAAAAAAAAACTAGCACTCAAGTTAACGTTTTGAAAGTTACGACACTTAAGTGAATATCGTACGAAAGTTATAACACTTATATGAACTTTTCCCAAAGGGTACCAAATGCTAAAGAGTAAGTAAAAAGACAAAAAGGAGCAACCTATAATATTTGCATAATAGAAAACTATTTAACCATTCCTTTTGAGTTTAGTGATTCCGAACATGGCATAGATTTCAAAATTTTAGAGTGGTGGCAGAGGCATTCAACCCAATTTTCAGTTCTCGTTTTCATCGTAAGATAGGTTTTAGCAATCCTTTATTCAACAGTTGCAATTACACAAGCATTTAGCACTAGAGGCTTATTTTGGACAACCGCCGTTCAAGATTACATCAGGATTCTGTTGAGGCTCAAGCTTGTATCAATGATTGGACGAAGGCTAAATTTCAACAACAAGAGCCGGATCGAGCATTGACGCCGAATTCTTCAATGATGATAGAGAAACCACCGCCACGGGTATCGGAACGGGTAGCGATGATTGACGATGAGATAAGTTTGGGTTATCAAAAGTAAAAGAACTACATGGGCTTTGATTCTTGTATCCCCAAGAAGATATGTAGGCGCTTAATGATAATTCATTAAGTTCAAGTCCCTTTCCCCTCTCCTTTTTCCCCCCAAATTTGATTACAATGTACAATTTAATTATGATTTATAATTGATAGTTTATTATTTTTTATTTCACAATTTATTATTTTTTAAATTTCATATTTTATTATTTAAAAATTAAATTTAAATGTCGAAACCGGTAGTTTCGTGAACTGGAACCGGCTCTTGAACCGGCCCGGCACCGGAATCGTCGTTCAATGGGCCGGTTCCGGTTCAGCCATGGCCACAAACTAGAACCGCTGGTTCATGAACGGGAGCCGGTGGTTCATGAACTGTGGTCATGTCTAGCTAATGCTATATATACTCTTTTCGCTTATAACTGAGTGATGTACGAAAAGTGCTATCTGCTAATTATAGTGAAATCATCTGCTAGAAGTAGCCCTAGTTTAAAGGTTAACCAAGATAAAATTTCGTGTCTTAATTTTCTCTTTCTCGCTGGTTTTATTTCGCTGCGATTGTGCGTCGATCCTAACAGTTTTGAGATGGTCCGCTGAGGAAAAATTGTCCAAAAAGTCTTAAACCTACTATATTTTTGTCAATTCTGTCCTAAATATTTTCACATATTGCCAATTGAATCCATCCGATCAATTATAATTAGAAATGAATGACGCAGATGTGACCGTCATATGTGGCACGACTGGCACTAACATGGACAATTTTCAATATATAATTTTTAAAATTTTTACTTTTTTTCTTTACTTTTTTTAGAAATGTGGCCTTCAAAGACACTGGCCGACCATCGTCGGTCACAATCCTAGCCAGCAACCCTCTCCGGCCATAGGAGAGAGCCGCAACGCCCTCATTGGCCACATGCGAGGGGCTCGTGGTACTCACTCAAATCTGGTGAAGACCCTCTCCTGTGGCCCCCGATGGTGGGCCAAAAACCTCACCGAACACAGTTGTTTAAAAAATAAAAAATAAAAAATAAAAAATAAAAAATAAAAAATAAAATGAAAAATGAAAAATCAAACAAATAACAAAATATTTCGAAAATTGTTTACATCAACGCTGGAGTGAAAATAAAGTGCAGATTTGGAGGTGGATGGTTTGGGTAGCGAACGAAGCGTCAGATATGGATATCCAAAGAGAAACGACCACCGAGGTGTTGTGAGCGGCTCGAGGAAGTTCCATGGTGAATGTTTTGAAGCACTTCAACGTTCAGGTAGCCAAATTTGTACCTAAACCTTTTGTTCGATGCTTTAAGGTGGGTTTGGTTTAGTATTTTCAAAGCTCCTTGGAGAAAATGCTGGGCGTTTGGCAACTATTTTTAAGTGGCCTTGAGGTGAAAGTTAGCTTTGAAAATGCTGAAAGCTCAATGCTGGTAGGGACAAGCATTGAGCTTTCAACATTTGGACAAATGCTAACCCATGATTTTTTCTGTCAAATCTACCCTTACTAATTTTTTCAAATTCCAATTTCGCCCTTCATTTTTTTGTTTATTTTATTTTTAAATAAATATTCGAAACCCTAGGGCCTAGATTGTGGCCGTCGCCCGACCAGATTTGCGGCCGTCAACCGAGGCCGCCAGGGACGGGGAGACCCCTGGTGGCCGTTGCCTGGGGTCGACCGACCACTGGCGACCGTCGCCTGGGCTGTACAAGCCCAGCTGAGGGCCGCCGTGAGTCGCGCAACCCCAACGAAGGCGGCCGTGGGTCGCGCGAACCATGCTGGCCCTCGTCGGGGTCGCGCGACCCAACAACGGCTGCCAGGGGTCCCGTAACCCTAGGGAGGCCCTCGCCGGGGTCGCGCAACCCTCGACGGCGAGCCCAGACGTCGGTCGCGCGACCCTTGCCTGGGCTCGTGTGGCCGTCGCCTGGGCCGCCGGTGGTCACGCGACCCTTGGCGGCCTTTGCCAGGGTTTGTGCAACCCTCGGCGGCCTCCGTCTATGGCGCCGGTGAGCCAAATCTGGCTCGTCGGTAGCCGTAGCCCTAGTTTCATTTTTTTTAAATAAATATGGTAAATGCTACTTTGCACATTTATTTTTCCAAACACTAGGTAGACTTAAAGCTATTTTTCAAATGAGTTTTTACCAAATGCCATTAGCATTTTCCCAAAGGCCCTTAAGCAAAATGTATTTGCATTTCCCAAAAGCCCATTGAAAATGCTGAACCAAACCCACCCTTAATCATCTAAACTGACACGGCTAATCAGTGTAAAGGGTACAAAAGATGGCAAAGCTATTGTAGGTTCAAAGTATTTGAAAATTGCCAAATAAACCCTAAATTTCTTGTACGGATGTTAATTCAATCTTAAACATTTCAATTTTACCAATTTGATCATAAACATCTACTCAAATCTCCAATGCAGTTCTTCCAACCATTTTTTTTAAATTGCTGATGTGGCGATATGCCCCGTAGGAGCCGTTAAGAAGTGTGAGTAGGTTAGGTAAAGGGATCTGGATCCCCTGCCATTGTTTGTGTGAGAGGGGAGAGTTGAGCCAAATTCAAATTTTGAATTTTGCTCTCACATGGCAGGGAGAAATAATGTCAGACGATCCACACCCTAGGTAAAGACCTTGTTTCTCTTCGATTTGAATCTATGAGAAGTTTCAGATGTAATTGAAGTCGAGAAAACACGTGATATTCGTAAGTTTCGAGCCATTGATTTCCTCTTGTTGATTTAGCAAAGTATCTTCTCTCTCTCTCTCTCTCTCTCTCTCTCTCTGAAGTAAACACGTTTTGCAAACCATATACATTTTCTCTCTTTATTTCTTGATGAGTTTGTACTATTGCCGTTTTGCATGGCACTCTTCATGCGGAAATGCATTCCCATCGGCTCTATGCCGGAAAAAAGGCCACATCAAGACATCCCTGCCATTGTAGGAGAGAAATGCTACATAGACGTTATATCAATTTTGGTGACTGCTATGTAAAACAATCCAAAAAAATAAGCTAATAAGTAAATGGACGCCACACGTATATAAAGAGCATGTGAGTCTTGTAGTATGGGAAATTGTAATAATCAATTTAAAATGAATTCGACCAAAAATAAATAAAATGAATTCGAATACCGTGATCCCTTGTTAAGGATCACATGGAAACATGCATGAACTAACCGTCATCAAATCTTCCAATTAAGTGTGATATGCCTGAAACCCTCCTTCAAAAAAATGGGAACAGGATTGTTTAAGGGAGGAAAACTATGATTCATCTTTATCTTTAAAGAAAAAGAGATCAAATTCTCATATCCTTATGAAAAATATCCCTCACTTTTAACTCAATAATCACTTACGCTCTATTTTTGCAGACCCAATTCACACTCCTCTAAGCAAAATCCCACATCTAAAAGACCATAGCCCCTCATTGCAATCTTAAATTAGCATCTTGATAGGGGTTTTGGTGGTTCGATTTTTAGTTGGTTTTGAGTATTGTTGTAAAATTTAGCATTTGGGGATGTGTTTCTCTAGGAAAAGAGTAGCAATTTCATAAATAGAAAACAAATATAATTGATGTAAAGGGCTAAAATGGTCTCGAAAGTTAATAGTCGTGTATGTATTTGATGTTTTCAAAAGTAGAGTTATGTAAATGATCATTACATGAAATGTGAGTTATGTTTTTGGTATTATCCTATCATTAATAAGCCCTTGACTATTCGTCTTTGACCCTTTTTTTTTTTTGGTAAGGTCTTTGACCCTTTTTTTTTAATCTCTGTTTGACTGAGCAATGAGGCCGAAGGGCCCAAACCCCTTTATTTGGAAAAAAAAAAGTTTCATGAGGGATTAGGATCGCCTAACCTTTCCTCGGAAGGTTAGGCACCTGCCCTTGGGGGGTTTGTTTTATATATATATTTGTTAGTAATAATCTGGGCTGTCCATTCATAACACGGACGATCCGGATTTCAAGGGTAAGACCTAACCTTCTGAGGAAAGGTTAGGCAATCCCTTTCCGTGGGGTGGGGGGGCTTAGATATGCTGCCTTAGTTTTTTCTAAAGCAGCAAATCCCCACCCTTGATAGTGCTCTCCCCCTCATATCAAGAGTGGGGATCCCCTTGCCTTAAAAAAACTAAGGCAAGGGATCCGGGGTCCCTAGGGGGGAGGGAGGGAGGGAATCATTAGGAGACACACCAAATGTCTCATGTGGATCATATCAAATTGCAATTATTTCATTGGTAATTATGCGATTACCTAGTACAAGACAAGGAGTTATCCGATTCCCAACTGCTAAGAATTATCCAAAGAAAATGCTAATTTTTTTTTATCTATGGAACGATTATCTCGTAATTTCTATTTTTTCCTTTGTATTTCAAGCTCTTAGGTCACCTTTCATTTGCCTACTTCAACCTCACGGATCAAATTGGACACTTTAGTCCCGCACCAAATCTTCATAAATTTCACGAGACGAAGAGCAATAAGAACATTTGAATAATGAGCACTCCTCCAACTATATAAATCATTCCAAATGCAACCGTAAGATATATTTCTTATTCATCATTCTTTGATTTATAGAATCGTCCCATCTTAATTGAAAATTTAAATACCTTTCTAGGAAAAAATCAAGCCTTGCTTCCATTTTCATTTGAAAAAATGCCCATTGGTGGCCTCCGGAAAACCAGCATATGCCTCACATACAAATAATAGATTCATATAGGCCCCAATACTTAATTAGTGTCGCAAATCAAGATTAGTAACCACTTAACTACCATTACCTACCCTTTTCAGTTGCATATCTTTGTATAACACTCTACAGCATGCACTCAATCATAACGAAGGAATCTCTGCACCTAAGCAAAGGAAAGTAGTTGACGTAATATTAATTAAATAATGTACAATGATAAACGCACCTCTCTCTCTCTCTCTCTCTCTCTCTCTCTCTCTCTCTCTCTCTCTCTCACTCTCTCTCTCTCTCTCTCAATGTCATTCCCACATGAAGGCATTACGATTTCCGATGGTTGGATTCAGCTAATAAAGTCGGTCTAGTGGCTTGACTGAATGAAGTCTACTTTCTAATTATGATCCAAATACCATGTTAGTCACTTGAACTTGGCCCAAAGCCATTTCTTGTCGCACCAAATTGCTTTTAAGACATTAAAAATTGAAAAGAATGTCAAGTTGCTCATGACCATCCCAAGCCAAGCTCGTTGCTTTGACCATTTGAGAGAGAGAGAGAGAGAGAGAGAGAGAGAGAGAGAGAGAGAGCATGTCAGATTCAAACCCACCCAATTATAAGAAGGGAAAATATCAAAAAAGGGCCTCAAGTGTCACTCTTTTCTCAAATAAGGGCCTATACTTGATTTTGTTTCAATCAAGGGCCTACACTGCCAATTTTGTTTCAAAAAAGGCCTCATTAATGGTACTTTTGTCCTTTTACATTTTTTTTTATTTTCTTTCTCTTTTTTCCTTTACTTTTCTTTGACCCGAACGTTTGCCCCCACCGTTTCTTCCATGCTTCGTAAACTGGGTGTTGCAATAAACAAGAAGCTACTCGATCTGTCGCTTCTTGTTGCAAAATCAGTAATAGGCTTTGGACTTGTTCTCCAGTAACTCCTCCACCGCGTCGAGCACGAGCCGCGGCGGGTCAACCGCCTCCGCGATGGACGCCGCCATCTCCGCCCGCAGGAACGCCGACTCTCTCTCTCTCTCTCTCTCTCTCTCTCCCTCTCTTTATTGTTTAGTCCAGGTTTGGAGATGGGGTCTTTCCCAGCGGAGGTCAACTCGCCGGCCTGCAACGTCTCTCTCTTCACTAGGACCGATTCCTTCTTTGCCTTCTGATCACCGACCGACGGGGGACTCGAACCCGAGCTCTCCACCTCCTCCATCAGTTCCGCAACCAAAGCACCCCCTCCCCCCCCCCCCCCCTCTCTCTCTCCGCGAGTGGAGTAAAGCAGGTCGATTCACACCATCCAGTTGGCGTACGTGCTCCACACCTTGCTGAGCTTGGAGTGCTGGAAGAAGTTGGGGAGGCTGATGTTGGAGGTGGCGTACAAGCAGTGGCTAATCTGATAGCCGAAGTGGCCCATGTCGAGCTTGTCGAAGGACTGAGAACCGCAATAATTGCACGTCCCGCAGTACTTGGAGTTGGGGTCGAAGTCGAAGGAGTCGTAGCGCCCCTGCGCGAACTCGCCGTACCGAATGATCTCGCACCGCACATGGGAGTTCATGAGATCCAACAGCCCTTCCCAGTCGCTGCTACCCTGCACTTCTCGCCAAACTTGGCTCAGCGGCCGGTCGTCCTCGTGGTGAGCGTCTAAGTTTTCTTGGGTCTCGTCAAGCTCGTGGATGCTTATGGTGGTTGAAGGAGGAGAACAGGAGCGTCTGAAGAGGGCTCTCCAGTTCTCAGCCGGTTCTCCAGTTCTCCGACGCTGTCGTCCGTGGCGAAAAGGGTCGGTTCTTGAGAAGCATGCGGCGAAGGCAATGTGGAGTCCACTACAACCAGAAATCACATTTCTTTTTGGCAACGTCGGGACCAGCGTTGGGGTATCCTCGCCGCTATGCTTGTGGCGGACGACGGCTCCGGCCGCCCACTGTACTCTGTCGGGAAGGCGTGAAGGGCTGCAGAAACATCTTGGTTTAACAAGATAAAAGATGTCGGCTGCATAAGATGTCCACGAGCTTTCTGCTTCTGCCTGCAACTCTCTCTCTCTCTCTTGTTTCTCTCTCTGTGCAGAAGCGGAAGAAGAAGATAAAAAGAAAAGAAAGGCAAAAAAAGATTAAATTGTAAAAAAAAAATTAAAAGACAAATATACTCTTTGACCGGACCCTTTTTTGAAACAAAATTGGCAGTGTAGGCCCTTGATTGAAACAAAGTCAAGTGTAGGCCCTTATTTGATAAAAGAGTGACACTTGAGGGCCTTTTTTGATATTTTCCCTTATAAGAATGAACTTCACTTGATTTCCCACACCCAAATGCGCAAACCTAGGAACATAGGAGCAAGAGAGAATCTAGAAAAGATCTGCTCGGGGTTTGGAGACCTAAAGATCCTCTGCACCAAAGATTAAGACATGTTCATTGTTCTGTATTTTTCTACAATTTATGTCTTTTTTTTTTGGGGGGGGGGGGGGGGGGGATGTGTATTAAAGGTACGTAAGATTTGTTATAATAGTGCAATTGAGTCCTCAAACTTACAAAAAGTACAATCAAGCTCTAAAACTTGTCACGAAAGTGTAATTGAGTCTTAAAACTTTCAAAATTTACAATCAAATCCTAAAACTTGTCAAGTTTGTGCGTTCAAATCCTTTCAATAATTCCATTCAACTAGACAAACAAAAAAATGCTAACAAAGGCTTAATTGCACCAAGTTGATCAGTTTTAGGACTTAATTGTATTTTTTGAAAGTTTGATGACTCAATTACACTTTCATTACAAATTTTAAAATTTTATGTTGATTTATCCCTTCTTTTTTCCTTTCTTGTTTGGGGATCTAGAGAAAGTATTTGCCCCTTTTTTGCTTTGGCAGCTAGCTCACTTCTTATTTTATTTTATTTTTTGGTCCAAAGCTTACTTCTTATTTGAGGACATGCATTCCCTTAACTATGTAATCTCCATGTGGATATATTTGTGTGTTTTCACAAGGTAATAATGCATCCATGTGGTTCCCTCCCATACGAGAAGACTGCCACCATTCTTATGCCCACAAAAACAATATTTATGGGGGGACAAACATTTGAAAAGGGCCTCCTATCTCGTTTTTTTTTATAACCGAGGTTCCGCGCGGCCGGCGAGCTTCGTTCAACCAGCGGTGGAGCACGATTAGTCCTCAAGGGGGGCTAGCGCAGGATCCCACCATCACGACCCCCCACTTAAGACACCGGCGCCTACGAGTTTTGAATTCAGGACCTCTCGTGAAAGGAATTGAACTCAAACCATCGCGGCCACCGACCAGTGGGTCTCATATCTCATTGATTCCTCCATCATATAATAAACATTCATATATCTAGATTCAATTAACTCCATAACTGTAACAACGGAAAGCGTATCCCCGATACCAAATGTGTCAGTCCAATTAATGCTGCGAATCAGGGAGGAAGTACTTTGGACCGCAAGAAAACAACCAGAGAAAGAAACATGGGGGACACATGTGATCACATGAGAGAGAGAGAGAGAGACTCAGACTCTTGGTGAAAAAATGGTCAACATGAATTTAATGAACTTTCAAGTACAAGAATAGCATGTGATTTCAATAAATTGAAAAATGCTTGTGTTGGGTATTTGAATGTTTGCGGATGTGGTTGCCAACTCTAGCTTCACACAAATAAAATACTTCAGTCAATCAGTTTGGCACCAATTTGTCGGGCTATATTTTCGCCCAGCTATGTCTCTGATTCGTCGATTACGAATTATAAAAAGGACTCCACATGCAAGCTATGCTTATTGAAAGTGGCTAGTATCCTTGTCTGTAAACTACAGGTCAGACGAGTGTAGGGAGAAAAAATTTTCC